>CM048744.1:986918720-988188720 GCA_026315105.1 Locusta migratoria | reverse complement strand
CAAATGAATACCGTCTACTGGTAAATTGTAAAAACCTGTATCTTCCACAAAACTTCTTTTATCACGAAATAATGTGAATTAGCAGAAATCACATACTTGCATATGCATAAATTGGTACTAATTACTAGCGAACCCGATGTTCGAATTTTTTCCCGTCAATTGCATTGAAAATTGTATTAACTATATTTGGTTCCTTTTTTCAACAGGTTGCTAAAATTCAGACCCTTGGAAAAATTTAAAAGCATGAAGAGGGCGAAAAAGGAAAATGGTTTCGTTATTGCTTGTCTTTAACGTACGTAAAACATGAAGAGCTATGAAATGCGTTGTGTGGTCTTAAGAAGATCATCATCATGCCAGAAGATTCATTCCTGATGCAGTTCTTCGAGTACCTATTGAAAAAATTTAATGACGAAGAAAATTTTTCTCGACTTTTATTTGGGCAGAAGAATTGTCTGTATTTTTAGAACAATGAACACGAATCCGAAAGTCTCGTTTCAATTCATAACTTGGATCATCTCACCCTAACATATATAATTTTGTGAGCGCTTTGAGAAGAGTACAAAATAAATAAATAAATAAACATAAAAAATTAGAAATAAATAAAAAACACATTCGATTGAATGGTTTTGAGACAAGAGAACCAGACAGAGACAGATATTCATCGATATAAAAATTATGCATCTGAGAGATGGCGAAATTGACAGTTTGCACTTTTTAAGCTTGTTTCTTACAAAATTTAATTGTTTCCGTAAGTTCAATAAATTTCCTGAATAAAGTATTTGCAACATTTTTATGTGGCTTACTGATCGACATAATGTAATTGTTTCCATAAGTTCAATAAATTTCCTGAATAAAAGAATTTGCAAAGTAGCCTACAGGTTCGCAGCTGAGCAGGTGAGCAGGGTAAAAATTTGCTCAAGTGTTGGTGGTGGGGACCGTTTGGGGGAAGTTTCTCAGTTCGTGTGTTGAGCAGGTAACAGTTGCTCATTTGGTTTGTGACGTTCCAGATACTATTGTAACGTCACTCTCATTACTGTAGCTCTTGTTCCTATCAATACTGTTTCCCGATGCACCCACTATGAAAACATGATCACGCTTTGTAAGTTTCTTGCACAAGGAAACCATAATCTCAACAACCTGGCTAAGGCAATCACTGTACGCGAAAGGTTTGTAATGTGGTACCTGTCATCTAATGTTTCCTGCAGATTGAGGTCCACACCTCTTCCATGGCTACTAACTAACAAGAAAACCTTTCTACTACTTTCTACCCGTTTTGGAAAAGTGTGTTTCGTAGTGAACGTATGTTCCGTCTTAATTGCACCTGTTCTTACTGCAGCCTCTTCCTTGTTTAACTTTGATACTAAGGCAAATCCATTGTTAGCGTCCATGATGAAAATGTCAGACACTGTTATGTCACTGTGGGTCCTGTTCCTTGCTGCCACGTCTCGTCTCCCTCTTCACCTCAGAAGCTCCTCTCTAGAGCTATCGAATTCAGCATGAAGGGCACTACTCCGTCCTTCTAACATACCTTGTAATAGAATGTAAGTGTCCCATTTGCTTCCTCACTTTCTATCCCACTACATTCTCCCCAATGACACGACTTCCCACAACAGCTGCACAAATACCCAGAACGAACTTATCTGCGGCAGTGAGAACACTTTTCACTCAAGGTCGATTACAGTAATTACAAGATGTTAACGATGAAATCCAACTAACTGGAAATATAAGGGAACACTAAAATTGCATATTTAATGAAAGTCCAGCTCCAGTTGCATTTATTGGTGCTTTATTTAAGCCCACGCTACCGGTTTCGGCCTCTGTGTTAGGCCATTTCATTAAATTTGAACCAAAGTTGCGGAAACAGCAACAGCAAGCGTCCAGTGATGGAGAAACAAATAAAAATTGAATATGACAAAAGCTATGTATATACTATTAGTAGAGTGAAGAGCTACGCTGTCGTTAAAAGGAAACGAAAAAGTACAAATATAAGAGATTAATTAGAGTTACTGTTCATAGACGTAAGCAAAAGTACAACAGTTGCACTGCTGCGTCATCTTTTCGCGTTTTACGGATAAATACGCAGACTTCTTATTTGTATATGATATTCATCAATGTTATGCCTTGACCTAAAGCATTTAAAATAGTTCACAATTTCTAGTCAGGTGGTGTTTTTAAGTAGGCATGTTTAACCGTTACTACATGAAAAAGTTCGTGAACCAGAAGTACATTAATTACGTTAGTTGACGGTAAACGATGAGGGAACAGAGTTAGCTGTGAATCTGGTTTGTACAAAGCGAAACGCAGAGAAACAGTTTAGTACTGTAGATAATATTAGGACGACCCTCGATGCCAATCTGTGTGTCGCCATGGACTCGGCAGAAATTGCAACTCGACACGGCAAACAGTAAGCCGAATTACTGCGTGTCATTTGACAAAGGGCGGAATTCCGGTCTCACTGCATCAAAGCCCACTACAGCACGACATACGAGAATCGAGTGGCTACAAAGCGACGCGTGTGGAGGCTGCTTCATTCCTCTCTTGTCTCATACCTACACGTGTTGTTGCCAGCCGGAACAAACGGATACCTGGCAAACTCAATGATTTAGGGGGAATTAAGCAGCTAATTAATCTCTTTGAGGTAATCTAATTGTAGTATGCAGCAATTATTCTTATCCATATACCATTGCCTTTGTCTGTAGTATCCTTGTGTCTAAACACGGACCTTGCTTGCTTTACCGAGAGTAATAGACACTTCTTTGTGTAACGGACACTTTCACTATAAGAGACAGTACTAGAAACAATGGGCAGACATCTTGTATTCACCTGTATGAACAATTAAAAGTTGAAGTATCATTTCATAACATTTGATATATTAGGCTTTTTATCTAATGCGTTTATGTCCATTGATTGATTGATTGATTTTTCCAGGGAAGTCAAAACACTCTTGGTTCAACCCGCCACTGCCCGCACCGAAACTACGTTTATTGTGCGGTATCGCTCCCTCTATATCTAGTAAAGCCAACCAATGCCCTTTAACAGTGCAAGGAGTCCCTTTACCAGTTCTTTATTAGACACAATTTCTTCGGGTCTGGTTGTCCCAAATATTCTGTGCCTTCTATTCTCCAATGCAATGCATTCGAAGATTAGATGTGATGCAGTTTCATCACCGTCATCACAGATCCTACATTTAGGGTCCTCTTTTGTTATTCCCATTGTACGTAGGTGTTTTTTGAAATTCCCATGGCCTGTCAGCAATCCAACCATGAGTCTAATCTCTCTCCTGTTCAGACCCAGGATTGCAGAGCTTCTTTTAAAACATGGCTTTGGCATCATTACCTTGCCATGTTTTTGTTGATGGACTTTGGTCCAATATTCTACGTGCTGTCTTCTGAGCCAGTTACGTAGCTCCAATTTGATCATTGCCTCGGTGATTGTCAGGACAGGTTCCGGTCCAATAAATGGAGTCTCTGCCCCCATCCTGGCTAATCTGTCGGCATGTTCGTTGCCACTGATCCCCGAGTGGCCAGGGACTAACAATAGGTTTACTCTATTGCTTTCCCCTAGCTCCACCAGAACCCTGTGACATTCTACAACAATTTTAGACCTTGTTATGGCCATACGTACGTACTTGTATGTTTTATAATACAGAATAGCGGGGTAAACTGCTTTACGAAGTTAAAAAATGTTGTGTTGTTATGGTCTTCAGTCCGGAGACTGGTGTGATGCAGCTCTCCACCCTACTCTATCCTGAGCAAGCCTTTTTATCTCCTCATAAGAACGGCAACCCACATCCACTTGAATCTGCTTACTATACGCGTCTCTTGGTCTCCCTCTGCGGTTTTTACCCCACACACTTCCCTCCAATGCTAAATTTACGATTCCCCGATGTCTAAGAATGTGTCCTACCAAGCGATCCCTTCTTTTAGTCAGGGTATGCCAAAAATTCCTTTTCTCACCAATTCTGTTCAGTACCTCTTCATTAGTTATGCGATCTACCCACCTAATCTTCAGCATTCTTCTGTAGCACCACATTTCAAAAGCCTCTATTCTCTTCCTGTCCGCACTGCTTATCGTCCATGTTTCACTCCCGTACAAGGCAACACTCCACACAAATGCCTTCAGAAAAGACTTCCTTACACTTAAATTAATATTCGATGTTAGCAAATTTCTCTTTTTCAAAAATGCTATTCTTCCCATTGCCATTCTGCATTTTATATCCTCTGTACTGCGACCATCGCATGTTATTTTACTACCCAAGTAACAAAACTCATCTACCACCTTCATTGTGTCGTTACCTAATCTAATTCCTTCAGCATCGCCTGATTTTCTAAGACCGCATTCCATTATTTTTATTTTGCTCTTGTTAATGTTCATTTTATATGCTCTCTTCAACACGCTGTCCATTCCATTCAACTGCTCTTCCAGGTCCTTTGCTGTCTCTGACAGAATTACAATGTCATCAGCAAAACGCAATGTTTTTATTTCTTCCCCCTGAACTTTAATCCCTATTCCAAATTTCTCCTTGTTTTCCTTCGCCACCTGCTCGATGTACAAATTGAATAACATTGGAGAAAGGCTACAACCCTGTCTTACTCCCTTCCCAACTGATGCTTCCCTTTCATGTCCTTAGAGTCTAATAACTGCGGTCTGGCTATTGTACAAGTTGTAAATAACTCTCCTTTCCCTGTATTTTATCCCTGCTGACTTCAGAATTTGAAAGAGTGTATTCCAGTCAACATTGTCAAATGCTTTCTCCAAATCTACAAAAGCTAAAAATGTAGGTTTGCCTTTTCTTAATCTATCTTCTAAGATAAGACGTAAAGTGAGTATTGCCTCCCGGGTTCCTATGTTCCTCCTGAATCAAAACTGACCTTCCCCGAGATCAGCTTCTACCAGCTTTTCCATTCTCCTGTAGATAATTCGTGTTAAAATTTTGCAACCATGACTTATCAAACTGATGGTTCTGTAATTTTCACACCTGTCTGCGCCTGATTTCTTTGGAATGGGGATTATTACATTTTTCTTAAAGTCTGAGGGCATTTCGCCGGTCTCATACATCCTACACACCAGTTCAAATAGTTTTGTCATGGCTGGCTCTCCCAGATACTTTAGTAGCTCTGAGGGTATGTCATCTACACCTGGGGCCTTGTTCCGACCTAGGTCTTTCAAGGCTCTGTCAAATTCATCTCTCAGTATAGTATCTCCTATTTCATCTTGATCGACTTCCTCTTCCGTTCCTACAATCTCGTCTCTAAGTTCATTTCCTTTGTAGAGCTGCTCTATGTACTCTTTCCACCTTTCAGCTTTCCCTTCTTTGCTGAGAACTGGTTTCCCATCTGAGTTCTTGATATTATTAGAGCTGTTTTTCTTATCTCCAAATGTTTCTTTTATTTTCCTGTAGGCGGTATCTACTTTTCCCCTTGCTATACATTCTTCTACAGATTTACATTTGGCTTCTAGCCACTCCTGCTTAGCCGTTTTGCACTTCCTGTCAATCTCATTTTTAGTCGTCTGTACTCCATTTTGCCTGTTTCATTTACTGCATTTTTATATTTTCTCCTTTCATCAATTAACTGTAGTATTTCCCGTGATATCCATGGATTTTTTGTAGGTATTGCCTTTCTACCTATTTTGTCCTCCGCTGCCTTCATTATTTCATCTCTCAATGCTACCCATTCCTCTTCTACTGTTGTATTTCCCCCTGTTTCTGTCAATTGTTGCCTAAATCTCCCTCTGAAATTCTCCAGAACTTCACTTTCCTTCAATCTATCTAAGTCCCATCTCCTTATTTTCCTACCTTTCTGCAGTTTTTTCAGCTTCAGCCTACAGTTCATGTCTAACAAGTTATGGTCAGAGTCTATATCTGCCCCTGGGTATGTCCTGCAGTTTATAACCTGGTTCCGGTACCTATGTCGTACCATTATAAAATCTATCTGATACCTTCCGGTGTCTCCTGGTCTCCTCCACGTATACAACCTTCTTTTGTGATTCTTAAACCACGTGTTTGTTACGATTAAATCATGTTCCGTGCAAAATTCTACCAGGCGACTTCCTGTTTCATTCCTCCTGCCCAGTCCATATTCACCTATTATTTTTCCTTCTCTTCCTTTTCCTACTACCGAATTCCAGTCTCCATCACAATTAAGTTTTCCTCTCCCTTAACTATCTGAATAATTTCCTTTAGCTCCTCATATATTTCTTCGATCTCCTCATCATCGGCAGAGCTAGTTGGCATATAAACCTGTACTACTGTTGTCGGTGTTGGCTTCGTATCTATCTTGACAATGATAATGCGATCACTGTGCTGCTCATAGTAGTTTACCCGCATTCCTATTTTCTTATTCATTATCAGTCCTAATCCTGTGATACCCCCAACTGATTTTGTATTTATAATCCTGTACTCACCTGACCAGAAATCCTGTTCATCCTGCCACCGAACTTCACTAATCCCCACTATATCTAACTTCAACCTATCCATTTCCCTTTTTAAATTTTCTAATTTTCCTACTCGATTAAGGGATCTAACATTCCACGCTCCGACCCGTTGAATGCCAGTATTGTCTTTCCTGATGATCACATCCTCCTGGGTAGTCCCCGCCCGGAGATCCGAATGAGGGACTATTTTACCTCCGGAATATTTTACCCGAGAGGATGCCATCATCATATGTTCATACAGTAGAGCTGCACGTCCTCGGGAAAAAGTAACGGCTGTAGTTTCCCCTTGCTTTCAGCCGTTCGCAGTAGCTGTGTGGCAAAGCCACATTAGCTGATGTTACAAGGCCAGCTCAGTCAATCATCCAGACTGTTGCCCCTGTAACTACTGAAAAGGCTGCTGCCCCTCTTCAGGAACCACACGTTTGTCTGGCCTCTCCACAGATACCCCTCCGCTGTGGTTGCACCTACGGTACGGCTATCTGCATCGTTGAGGCACGCAAGCCACCCCACCTCGGCAATGTCTGTGGTTCATGGGGGTGGTTAAAAAATATAGGATGTATTAAGTACAGGAAAACCACATTATCTGATACTGTTTTTTTTTTTTTTTTTTTTTTTTTTTTTTTCTTCAACATGAGACACCTGTGGTGAAAATGTGTAACAAATATTTGCTATGAAGAAACAAGTATATACTATTAAGAACACTAAATTTAGAAAGGTATTTAAGCTAGACTAGCTTGGGTCCAGAGCATGAGCTCGTTCAACCTGACAGCCTAAATATTATCTTAATATATATATGATTGAGGTGTTTGTGTTTATATTGCACTCTGCAGCCCCAACGAATAGTGTTTGTATGTGGTAGTATTTGTCAGTCTCACGTTGTGCACAATGGTGATTGAGGGTTGATAACGATAAGGGAGTGGAAGATATGGGTGTTGAAAGTTACCAACATATGTAAAAATTCTATGTATGGGTGACAATATTTTGCTCTTAAGCAAAAACTCCACAATGGAGACGAACGCTCTCTGTGCGTTCTTGTTGTAAAAACTCTCCCGTTGTACGCCATAGCAGTTCCGTAGCAGTTCGATCGCTATAAGAGGGTGGTTGAAATTCGTCAGCTTGTATAAAATTCGGACTGAAGACAAGCGATGTCTTACGACACTAAAATGGCAAAGAGCTTATATACAGCGAAACGTGATGCACATTCTTCAGTAGTTTTCCTGCAACAAGCGTTGGAATGAAGAAAAATTAGTGCATATTGCAGTTTGAAAAGTAAAACTACCAAGAAAGATGCCAAAGCGTAATAGAGAAATATCGCATCCTCGATCCTTTTCTAAAAGACAGAATACCGCGCTGAAAAGTGATTATTACACTATAGGCATCAGCGATTTTTCGATATTCGCATCCCTAAGGGGTTGAAATAGTGGATTAACGGCTTTTTGGAGAAGCAAGAAATACAAAATCTTCGGATTTAGATTTCTGATTGGAATTTTATAAACACATATTTCGATATTTTAGAACAGACACCACACCAATGCAGTAAGTATATATACGCGACGATGGCGTTTGCTTCACCTACTTCACCGCAGATGCGGTCATACGTCCGACCTCGCACGGGAATCCGTAATGGCGAATGTAAGAGGGCATGGACGATAGGGGCGCTACAAACATAGCGTGCGACTTGTGAGAATTTGAGACGGACGAGAGGCGAGCACGGGTGGCCAAGTGGTTAAGGCGACCGCTGGCCCAAAGCAGGAGACCTGGGTTCGATTCCCGGCCCGGCGCACATTTTCACTTGTCGCTATTGCTTAATTTCAATGCCCAAATCCGACCACTGCCAATCCTTTCTTTCCTATCCTTCTTCCTTCCCTTCCTTTACCAATCATTTGCAAATGCAATTTGGCTGCGAAGCATGTGTGGTGTCTGGACAATTTTGGTGTATTGGGTGATTGGGAACCCATTGCTGGGACGTGTGGACCTCTTACACTTGCTGTTTTCACAGTGAAACAACTGTAGTGTTTCAAGCTGCTCACATTGTCTCCTAAATCTATATCTATAAATGTCTATATCTATGTCTGTTCGGTGTACGTTTATCACTTCTGAACCACAAGAAATAAACAGCTAAATATTTGTACAGTTACTAATGTCTATCCGGGGAAGGCTTTAGGCACGGTTTTATATATATATATATATATATATATATATATATATATATATATATATATATATATATATATATATATATATATATATATATATATATATATAAATGCCTGTTCGGTGTAGGCTCATCACGTCCGAACGACAAGACGAAGTGACTTAAATATTTGTACAGTTACTAATTTATACCTGAGGAAGGTTTTAGGCACGGTTTTATAGCGATCTCATAGATATTTAGTAATTTCAAGAACATTACATTTTCTATATTGAAGATGGTTTTATTGGTTTTATTGTTGCTTGAGGGTTGATAATGATAAAAGGATGGAGTATATTGGGATGGAAAGTTATCGGTGTATATAAAATTCTACGTGTATGTGTGTTAATATTTCGCTCTGCAGCGAAAACTACAGAACGCAAACGAATAGTCTGTGTGTAATTGTTGTCCGAAGTCTCCCGTTGTACATCATAACAGTTCCATGCCGATAGCTGTAGGGGGGTGGAAGATATGGTGGTCGAAAGTCGTCAAATTATTAAAAAAAATTCGGACTCATGGCCAGTGATGACGTTTGCGACTCTATAGCAAGGAAGTTACATACAGCGAAACATGATGCCACAGATCATATCTTTGTTCTATGCGTGCTACAATGTCTTCAGCTCTTTCTATGTAAGGATACGCATACGAATAAGGAAATATAAGAATCAATAAAGCAGTAAAAAAGCAATTTCTTTTAATACATCTCTTTAAAAATCGATTTCACGTTTTACGCATTACATCAAGTGATCGATCTGTGATATTATTACAAGCATTATTGTTGAATTTCGTGATTGGATTCTTCTTAACGAGTGAATTTTTACGTGTGATTTGATTTACACTACTTACGTTCCTGATAATGTTGATTAAAAATGTTTGTTTCTAAAGAAGGTATTGTATTTCATTTCATCCTTCAAAACCAGTCTCATAGCACACTATTGAAATATAGCTTATCTATCATAATCGACCAACACGCGAGCGGAGCCGCGGGTTTAAGCTAGTCGTTTGTAAAGACAACAAGAAGTGCGGACCGTGTAATACATGCATGGGAAATGACAAACATCACTTCTGTTTTACTCGATTACTTTTCGTCGGTTACTACGAATTATCAATTTGCTGGTATATTAACTACGAATTATGTCAGTTATGTCCTTCCTGACACTGATAACGAATTAAGTCGTATGAGTGAGTGTTACTTAAGCACGCAATTTAAATAGAAACCATTATCCGGTACAGTGTTACAAACCGAACCGCAACTAAAGAAGTGGAATCGATTTAAGATCATTCGTCGGTAACACCCATCACAGTATCGAGCTAACTCTCTGAATCCGTGGTTGCGTCCTCATTAATTTTTATTTATTTATTTTGTATGGAATTCATGATTCGTTGGGGCGATCTAAACCAATTTGTACAGGTTTCCAGCCAAGATCGCGTTTTTATTTTCAGGATTACGTTACTCAAAGGTCATATGGGTTATTTAGATAATGCATGATATAAAAAAAATTATTAAGATGATAACGCCTTTAAAGTAATAATGATTTCTGAATGTCTGGTATATCCACATACGACACCTTAAAGTTCATAACGATATTATGTAACAAACCCCAGATTTGAAAATTATTACACAGACCTCGGAATGCATACCATTTTTTATCTACGGCACATAACTATTATGATATATTATTGGTATCCTGTTCTTTATTGTTAATCTCAAGCTACTGGGGTTTCGTTTCGATCACATCCGTACATGCCCCATATATTTCTCATCAATGTATTAACATCTTTAAGTAACACGTCCCTTATAACCCATGCTGCTTGCCTACACAGCGCGGTAGCCACAAAGCCACAAAGAGCGGACGAACTAAAAAGAGCGACCTAATGCGCGGCCGAGCTGCGAACTAAAAGGAGAGCTACCGGTCGCGAACTAACATATGCGCGATCGTTCGTGAACTAAAATATGCGCGATCGGTCGCGAACTAATACATGCGTCACCGGTCGAGAAGTATTATGCCAAACGTATCTCGTTTCTTTGTACGTTGGATTCTTTTCCGAAGACCGGCGGGCAATAACGAAGGGCGCGCAGCAGAATTGAAAATCACGTCTTAAGGAACTGAGGTACCAACAGCCGTAAGTATAATGAAATATTTATTCAACTGCAACCACTTTCGGCATTTCACTATGTCATCTTCAGGCCCCTACATCGGAGTTTGATATCGAAAGGTAGGGATATTAAACTGGATTCATGGATTGTCCCGTTTCCACCACTGACGATGGATTCAATAAAAATCACGTGTTTGCCTTCTGCTGAAGAGAGCCATTTCGAGGTGAGCGTCTGCCTTCTGAATTACGTATCTCGGTGCTACAAAATTTCTGTTTTGAAGTATTCTGACTAATAAATTCCATTATGCCAAGATATAGAGATAACTCTAAACTTTAAATGCGAGAAATTACCCACAAACTGTTGCGTGAAATCGTTAGCGGCTCAAGCAGCAAGAGCATGAAGCAGCTAGGTGGGGGAGCTTCTCCCTCCACCTACATGCTCAAACTACCCCGCTCAGCCGTCACTGGGAGCGGACGAACTAAAAGAACGAACTAGTTCGCGACAGAGCCGCGAACTAAAGTGAGCGATGCCGATCGCGAACTATTATGCGCAAGTCTACTACACAGCTGAAATTGAGCACAGTTGTTTCCGAGGCATGCCGGTATACGACGCACGCGCTCGTTGCGGTATGTGCGCGAACTACTAGGGTCTACAGGAAACTTAGTTTAAAAAACGCGCCTCCTACCATCTAATACAACAAGAGATACAGGTGTACCAGTGAATATGTCAAGAACATTAGGTTTAATTAGTTTTGAATTCGGCACATACGTTGAAAACAAAGATCGCCTCTTTCACACCATTTACTCTGGCCAGGACACATGTGACTTTTGTTGTTCTGCGATAGGAGCACTTTCCTACCCGGCACTCAGCAGTCACTTTCCAGGCGCGGCTTCACCACAGGCACGCGGCCCTCCTGACGCCACCGTTCGTCTTCCTGTGGCCGCTGGGCCTATTAATGGCGGCGACGTCCCCTGCTCCTATGGAGCGGCTAATCGGCCTGCCGATATTTTTTGCTCCCTGCCGCCTTTCAGACGCATCCTCTGGCGGACTGGGCGCCGCTCAGGCACAGCCCTGCAGACACACGACGTAATCTGCCGCAGCGCTGCGCCTCTCCACCCAGTCAAAGTACCAGAGGGATGAGCAGTATTCATGACGTCCACACGCACCGCACATCAAGCAAAAATATCAGTTTGTACAGCTTTACAGCCAAGATCGCGTTTTTATTTTTAGGATGATCGGTTTCGACGTTACTCTGACGTCATCTTCTGATCTGTAAAACATAAAGTTTGTATAGAGAAAACGTTTTTTTTATGTTTTGTTAAATAAGTTTGTATGAAAGAATTTATTTAACAAAAATAATAACAAAATTTTTTTTTCTCTATATACCAGGAAACCTATGGCTACATACCTTCTATATTTCACAATTTTATCTCTCATGTGGCTTTAGCTATATCCTCTCATTACAACTGTCAGAGTTGAATCGGTTATGTCAGAAACTACACAGGTGACATTTTTAAATCCTGAGAAAACTAAATAAATCTGTTTCAGTGCTTGACATTTTTTAACAGACATATATATATATATATGTGTGTGTGTGTGTGTGTGTGTGTGTGTGTGTGTGTTAAATGACATATTTTGCCAATTAACTGATATGACATTTTTACCACCAAATCCACTGTTGATTTAATATCATTTAAAAAATCGCATATGTTGTTTATTAAAAAAAATGACGTTTACGAATATAAATAGTATTTATATTTATTTCGACGAGTTCCCAATAAAGAAAATGTTCTTCACTAGTAAACAACCGGCTTTTATGTAACACGATTATCATACATAAAAGAAACTTTGAAAAAAGAAATAAATCTTAAACAGGGTGTGTCACCTAACACTTGCAGCGCAGATATTGCGGAAACGGAAAGGGCCATTAATGTGTGGTTTTCACAGAATGGATTGGTAGTCATTTTTTAAGCGAACATACAATTTTTCAAATGGAACAATGGTTGTTTCTATCATGACCTGGAATTTATGACACCAGCTGTGTACAAAGAAATTTGAATGACAATTTTATCACGTTTACTTTGGCAGCTACTACCATTCAAAGTTTTGGGGGTGGAGACTACGACAGCGTAGCTGACTGGCTGGTGGTCATGAGACAGTGGGCCATGCCCAATGGGTTAGCCACTCGGCCAGTCAGCTCCGTTATCGCAGCCTTCGCCCCCGAAACTTTGAACGGTTGTAGCTGCCAAACTAAGCGTGATAAAATAGTCACTCAAAATTCTCTTTACACAACTGGTGTGAAAAATACCAGTGCATGATAGAAACAACCATTGTTCCATCTAAAAAACTGTATGTTGCATAAGCAATATTACAATCTGTTTGTTGGCTAAAAATACAAGCCCCTAACTACCAATTAGTTCTGTGAAAACCATACATTAATCGCACTTTTCGTTTCCGCAATATTTGCGGTGCAAGTGTTTTGTGATTCACCCCGTGTATTGCAAACTGTTACACATCACCTGTCATTTCGCGATATTAAAACGTTCCGTTACTTAACATACTCTTCATCTTCTGTATCTGAATAACAATACCATTTTGTTGCTGGTTGGCCAATCTAAAAGTTGCATGTAGAAGGACTCATAGCCTTGAGCGTTCACTTCTAGTTTCTTCATCTACCTTCTTGTTGTAAAAGGGGACTCTCCCTTTTGGATAAGCTTTGTTGTTATGAAGAGAAAGGACCTTGGAAGTTTTCGCAAAACTGAAGGTATTCGTAACTATTCCTTTGATAAATGAGCTGGTGACTAGTAGCCAGTTTATCTTACTGCTGTAACGAAATATCCCATTTTTCTTTGGGATTCCTCGAGCGAAACGTTCATAAGAAGTTGCCGCATCACATATAACAGGAAATGTAGCTTTCTACCAGACATGCTTCACGATGTTCCTGAATATGGATGCACTGAATTGGGTATGGATGGGTGCCTGAAGGTTGAAAACGGCGTTGTGACTGTAGAGTTCATTTAGCGATTTTTTCCACTGCCGAGAGAAGACAAAGGCCCAAGTGGAATGGTTGTTATTCTTATGTTTTTATCCAACATTTCGTTCATTCGTTCATAAATCTCATTGAGTACGATACAAATACCAAATGTCCCTGTCAACCACAGAATCTCCATCGAGGGCACTACAGCTTCATACATCTTTACCATCTATATAAACCAAAGTGTGTGATCATATATAATCTACTTAGAGGGAACTACTGCTGCCGGCCGCGGTAGCCAAGGGGACTGAGGCGCTCCAGTCACGGTCTGCATGGCTACTACGGTCGGGCGTACGGATCCCCCCTCGGGCATGGATATTTGTGCCGACCTAGTTCGTAAGTAGTTCAAAAGTAGTTTGTAAGTTTAGGGACTGATGACCCCGTAGTTAAGTCCCTTAAGCTTAACAAACATTTGAACATTCAACTCGCGGTGTGCCGATTCATATGGCACATCTGTCGATATGCCTGCTTTACTAACAGTTTTAATGGCAGTTCCTATAGCGCCGGCAATTTTAAAGGATCTCGCCGAACAATAACTACCCGCGTTCAGTCGTTTTCATTCGAAAAATACAAAATTTAATTTGCAGCTGCATATGTGCATGGCGATTTAGCGTTATGCGTGTCGAAAACTGTCAAGATTTCTGTACCTTCTAACAATCTGAGAGAACTTTTCTGGAGATGTATTGGTACCCGCATATATAGACAAGATTGAGAAGCAAAGTGTTTAACCTGAAAATTGTGTTCCCGTGTTTGTTAATCTATGGAACTACTGTGATCGTCACTCCCCGGGCTTACAAACTATTTAAACCAACTTAAACTAACCGTAGGACAACTAAAACACACAGACACACACATACACATGCCCCGGGAGCACTCGAACCTCCGACGGGTAGTATCCGTGCGCTCCGCAGCAACGCGCCTTGGAGTGCTCCGTCATTCCACAGCGGCTTTAATCCAGAACCTTACAGTCCAAAGCATGACACTTTTTGAAAATGCAGTGAAGGCTTTCACGACCGGCTGAAATAGTTGCCGTTGAAACTTACGGGTTGTATGGTCGTGGTCGAATATTTCTGATCCTGACATTTTGTCCACGCTGGTCATCTTCAGAGGGGCTTCTGCCGAGTCGGCAAGACTCACCGCTACCAGAAGCACCTCTAAAGATGTCAGAGCAGCTCTGGAAGTAACGTCAGCAGCTGAAGTGCTTCTTTGTAAACGACCATAGAACCCGGAAGATTCAACAACAACTGGCCGCGCAGACCGTGACTGGAGCGCCTCAGGCCCCTCGGACAACGCGGACGGCCCGCGAGTTGAAGCCAAAACGCGAACAGGAATACGTTTTCAGGAATGGAGTAGGAGTGCTTGACAATTCAGACGTAAATTCAGTTATTGTTCTGGCGGCGGTGAAGTGGAGTCTCTTATTTCTTCAACCTCTCGCCATGTAGCAGTTTCTTGTTCGTCTGCTTATGGTAGCCATCGAGGTAACTCGGAAGTTAATATTTTCTTTATTTTATCGGTTTGGTTACTGTCTCCAGCAGTGTACGCTTCGGAGATAAGTTTCACGCTGTTTGTGTCACAGCTTCCGTGATCTCGGATTAAGCTGTTTCAATAACTTCTGCATCTCATTTGGAGAACCAGTCGTCGGATGTTTTTGTGAACTGTTGTTCGCTTCTCGTAAATGTTTTTTGAATATGCGTCTCCAGATTCTGAACCAAATCACGCACTTGATTAGTTATTTCTGTAAGTCTTTCTTGCGGATCCTTGACAATTTTTAGCTCTTCCGTTAACGATTCACTTTATTTGGAATTTCTGAGTATGTAAAACTGATGTTGGAAACTTCAGTTTAGATTATATCGAATTTCACTTCATTTCTCTTTGACGCTTGTTTAAAAGTCCCATCAATATTATTTATGTTCGTTAAATGCCTATCGTAGTTTTATACCTATATTGGTGTCCCGATGTGTAACTATTGCAGCGCCGGGACTGAATAGCTGTACCAACTTAGCCTGCTGTGAAGCCACTGATTTATTTTCTGAATGAGACTGCATAATTACTCACAGCTCTGCAAATGTTGCTGTGCTGGTTCAATCTGTACCGGCATGAAGTATGACCCATAAATTTAACATATTTTCAGTAAGGCTTCAATGTCATTTTTTCTCAAATTAAAAAATTTTCTGCTTGAAAACGAACAGAAGAATCCGTTAGATCACGCAGTTTTCCGCCATTTCACGTGGGGCAGTTAGGAGAAAGTGGGGAAAGAGCACTCAGTACTTAAGCCCTCATATCCAATAGATGAGAGGGTTAAAACAAACTTATGTTGTACCAGATTATTGCTGGTGTATTTATTAACAACATATATCAGCTACAGCTGTTAACTATATGTCACAAATCTTAAATATTAACAAACATAAAAGTCTGTTCGTTCTTACACTTAGCCGCAATGTAGTGGAAGAGTACGCACTAACACAAATCATAAAAAAGTTTGCCATGTCCTTCGTACACCATGCGATCTTCATGCCACTATTTCGAGCAGTTGTCTCACTTTATGTAGTCTTCTACGATAAGCTCCTTGTAGACATGACCACACCCTGAGCAACACAACACATGAGATTTGGAGCTGGTTCTTCCTGAAGATGACGGGATGGATAAATCCAGAGAGTCTATTTTTCTGTGTAGTTGTTCTCTGTCTCCTCTTGGTTTTGTCTGACAGTTGTTCTAATAACACATTTTTCTACGGAAATGAAGACAAAATCTCGGATTTCTTTTCCATGTTTTCCTTCCTTCTGGATCGATCATCTTTTGGAAATGGATATATGTCGAATAGTTCCAAGCCTAAAGCTGCCTGTACATCATACAATTCTTCATTTGTTTCACGTTCCTGGTGTTTTTATGACGACTGCACACCCACAGCAGCAAATTTCCCATTGGTGTCCTGTTGAACTCTTTTGTCTTCTTCACTTTCCGGACATTCGGCTCTCTTACTGATCTCTGATAGTAAAGACTTTCGGACTGCACGGGAATATTCCCGTTAGAGCATGTTAGAAACACAGAGGGTGGAACGCGATCTCTTTCCCGCTCCCATGTAGCGAACTCCTAACCGATGCATCAAATAGTGCAAAAAACACCAACATATGGCACTGATTGCTAGGTTGTGCAATTTCTATTACCATGGCTTGTTCCTCACAGAACTGTTATTCTTATGGCGTATCTTGTGATTTTCTGTTCATACATATATAGCGGTTCTTTTGCATTCCGTGAGATGGCGTCGGTATAGGAACAACTGAATGTACTTTTCCATCGTTGCTCAGTGCTGCCATTGTAGAGAAAATGACACTGCGTACCACAGTCTCTTACCCGATTTTATCCTACACGTACTGTTTCGGCCTCTGTAATAAAATGTACAAATGGAAAGCAGATACAATGGCTGAAAATTTTTAACTTACAGATAGAAGATATGTAGGCCTAGTGTGGTACGCATGCTGTGTCTGTAGTAAGCGGTAGTAACGTACGCATCGGGCAAGTAATCGGCACGCACGTGAACAGCAAGACTCATCAAGAAGAAAATTCGAACGTAGAATCACAGCACAGTCTTCTACTTCAGACTGTAGCCTATGAATAGGAGATTCGACAGAGAAAGACAACATGACTGTTGTTGGGGGTGTGGCCGAAGTAGCAATCTACCCTGCAAGAAGATTGGCGTGACAAAACTGTTAATTGTGAGAACTGGTCGGAAATCTCAGGAACCCTTAGCAAGTATGTTTCCACAACCATTTAATATTCTAGTTGGTTCATGAACAAAATGCTCCAGATAGTTATCGTAGAATTTGTTCGTTCACCAAAGGTTGGACACTTGCCTCGATTGTCGAACATGTATTTTTACGAGTATATGGACAGTATCCACCCCCACGAACCACAGACATTGCCGAGGTGGGGTGGCTTGCGTGCCTGAACGAAGCAGTTAGCCGTACCGCAGGTGCAACCACAGTGGAGGGGTATCTGTGGAGAGGCCAGACAAACGTGTGGTTCCTGAAGAGGGGCAGCAGCCTTTTCAGTAATTACAGGGGCAACAGTCTGGATAATTGACTGAGCTGGCCTTGTAACATCAGATAACATGCAGTTACTGTGAACGGCTGAAAGCAACTACAGCCGTTACCTCTCCAGAGGAGATGCAGCTCTGCTATATGACTATACGATGATGGCGTCTTCTCGGGTAAAATATTCCGAAGGTAAAATAGTCCCCCATTCGGATCTCCGAGCGGGGACTACTCAGGAGGATGTCATCATCAAGAAAAACAATGCAGGCATTCTACGGGTCGGAGCGTGGAATGTTCTAACCCTTAATCGCGTAGGTAAGCTAGAAAATTTGAAAAAAAGAAATGGATAGGTTAAAGTTAGATATGGTTGGGATTAGTGAAGTTCGGTGGCAGGATGAACACGATTTCTGGTTTGGTGAGTACAGGGTTATCTACACAAAATCAGTTGGTGCTTACGCAGGAGTAGGTCTGATAATGAATAAGAAAATAGGAATGCAGTTAAGTTACTATGAAAAGCATAGTGAACGAATTATCGTAGTAAAGATCTTCAGCGTATGCACATCAGCTCCCCAGCTAAAACTGGCAAGCTTTTGAATGATGTTGTTTCTTGTTCGTATCTTAGCTGCTGTTTCTGTTAAGTGAGATTTTTAATGTAAGTGATCTGTCCAGTCTGATGCCAAGGTATTTTGGGTTTGGGTTGTGGCTTAACTTTTTTCCAGCAAAACTAACATCAAGAAATCCAGTGGCTTGTTGGTTGCATAAGTGAAATACTGTAACTTCTATCTTTGATGGATTAATCTCCAGTTTCTGAAGTATTCTTCCATTGTTCTGAGATCTTGCTTGAGGGAGTTTTCACACTCTTAGAAGCTTCCATGTTGCACAGCCAAAGCCATGCCATCAGCGTAGCAGAATATCCGAGTATTTCTTGTCGGTAGATCGTTTGTGTATAGGTTGAAGAGTAATGGAGGTTGAAGCGTAATGGAGTAATGGCTTACCATTATTTAAGATGGTAGTGCGGCTTTTCTTTCCTGCTAGGTGGACTTCAAAAGCTCTATTACTGAGCATTTCACTTAGAAATTTATACAGAGTTTGGCATGGGAAGATCTCAAGAATCTTGCAATGTAGGCCTTGTCTCCCCAATGTATCGTATGCGGCAGGTAAATCAAGAAATACGACAGCTGTTTTAAGTCTGTTTTCATACTCACGCTCAGTGTGTGTTGTTGGAGCCAGCACTTGATCACAACAGCTGCGTTGCTGACGGAATCCGGCCTGCTCGATGCGGAGTCTTTCTCTCAGAGTTGTTACAATGCGATTATACAAGAGGCAATCTGGGAGTTTTAAGCAGTTGCACAGTAGAGAAATTGGCCTAGAGTGTTCAGGCTTGTCCTGTGTTTTGCCAGGTTTTAGAATTACCAGTATTTGTGACCTTTTGCTTATTGAGGTATTCGCCCTTCTTCAAGAATATTATTATAGAAGTTCAGAAGCCAATTCGTAACATTTTTCCGCTGTATTTAATAAATTCTGGGTATATATCATCTGTCCCAGCTAACTTCTTAGTTTTGATGTTCTCAATAGCCGTTTTTAGTTCTTCTTTTGTGAAGGGTGCTGCAAAATGTGATCTTTCAGGAGCTAGCCTCCTCCGTGTTTTGAGTAGTTTCTTGGTGTTTCTGGAGATTTCTTTGTCGATAGGTGCCCTGGGGACATTGGCTATGCGACTTGCTATTGCGTTGGGGGTGGCATTTACTCTTTGACAGGGGTTGTGTGTTCCAGATACAAGTTTTTTGAGTAGAGCCCATGCTTTTCGACTGGATCTTCTAAAATGCAGGCTTTCCACAGGCCTCCTCCACTTTTCTCTTCGGGCATTGTCGAAAGCCTCGATAAGTTCCTCTGCCACTTCCATGTCTTCCGATTTCTTGAACTCGTTGTAGAGGCGATCGGTGGTTTCATTCCAGCCAGGTGTATATTCTTTTCTATACCCACGTAGTATACTTTTCTTTCTTGCTGTGATAAAGGCATTACTAAATCGCTGATAGTTGTTGTTGATGTTTGGTTTTATCCCTAGATAACACAGGATATACTGAACTTAATTGATGAGAGGAGAAAATATAGAAATTAAGCAAGTGAAACAGGAAAATGGTAGTACAAACGTCTGAAAAATGAGATTGACAGGAAGTGCAGACTGGCTAAGCAGGAGTGGCTAGAAGGCAAATGCAGGACCGTAGACGAATGCATAACTAGGGGAAAGATAGATACTGCCTACAGGAAAATAAAAGATATATTTGGAGACAAAAAAACAGCTGCATGAATATCAAGAATTCAGACGGAAAACCAGTATTACGCAAAGAGGGGAAAGCTGAACGGTGGAAGGAATATATAGAGGGCCTGTACAAAGGAAATAAACTTGAAGGCAATATTCTAGAAATGGAAGACGAAGTGGAGGAAGATGAGATAGGCGATATGATACTGAGAGAATAATCTGACAGAGCGCTGAAGCACTTGAGTCGAAACAAGGCCCCGGGAGTAGATGGTATTCCGACTGAACTGCTGATATCGTTAGGAGAGCCAGCCGTGAAAAATTTTATCACATGGTATGCAAGATGTTTGAGACAGGGAAAACACCCTCCGACTTCAAGAAGAACATCGTTATTCCAATTCCAAAGAAAGCAAGTGCAGACAAGTGTGAAAATTACATCAGTTTGATAAGTCATGGTTGCAAAATTTTAACACGAATTATCTACAGGATAATGGAAGAGCTGGTAGAAGCTGACCTCGGGGAAGATCAGTTTGTATTTAGGAAAAATGTAGGAACACTGGAGGCAATACTCACATTACGACTTATCTTAGAAGATAGGCTAAGGAAAGGGAAACCTACGTTTTTAGCGTTAGTCGATTTGGAGAAAGCTTTTGACAATATCGACTGGAATACAATCTTCGAAATTCTGAATGTAGCAGGGGTAAAATATAGAGAGCGAAGAGTTATATTCAACTTATACAAAAACCAGACAACGGATATTAGAGTCGAAGGGCAAGAAAGGGACGCAAAGTTTGGGAAGTGAGTAAGACAGGGTTGTATCCTTTCCCTAATGTTGTTCAATCTGTACATTGAGCAGGCAGTGAAGGAATAGAAGGAGACATTTGCAGAGGGCATTAAAGTGCTGGGAGAAGAAATAAAAAACTTTGAGGTTTGCCGACGACATAGTAATTCTGTCAGAGACCTCAAAGGATCTGGAAGAGCAATTGAATGGAATGGATAGTCTCTTGAAAGGAAGATATAAGATGAACATTAACAAGAGTAAAACGAAGTTAACGGAATGCAATGTCAGAAAATCAGGCGATGCTGAAGAAATTAGATTAGGTAATGAGACAATAAAAGTAGTAGATGAGTTTTGTCACTTCGGTAGCAAGATAACTTCTGATGGCCGAAGTAAAGAAGATATAAAATGCAGAATGCTATGGGAAGAAAAGCGTTTCTAAAGAAGCGAAACTTGTTAACATCCAATATTAATGTAAATGTTAGGAAGTCCTTTCTGAGAGCAATTGTCTGTAGGGGTGTATGGGAGTGAAACGTGGACGATAAGGAGTTCAGATAAAAATATGATAGAAGCTTTCGAAATCTGGTGCTACAGACGAATGATGAAAATTAGATGGGTAGAACACGTAACTTATGAGGAGGTGCTTAACCGAATCGGGGAGAAAAAGAGTTTCTGGCATACCCTGACTAAGAGAAGGGATAGATTGGTTGGACACATTCTGAGACATCAAGGAATTGTCAACTTAGTATTAGAGGGACGCGTGTGGGGTAAAAATCGTAGAGGGGGACCGAGGAACGGATACAATAAGCAGATTCAAAAGGATGTAGGTTGCCGAACGTATTCTCAGATGAAGAGACTTGCATAGGTTCAAATGTTTCAAAGATTATTGGACTTAACTACGGGGTCATCAGTTCCTAAACTTACAAACTACTTACGAACTAGCTACGACTAAGGACGGCACAAATATCCATGCCCGAGGGGGGATTCGAACCCCCGACCACTTGCATAGGTCAGGGTAGCGTGGAGAGCTACATCAAACCGGTCTGCGGACTGAAGATCACAACAACAATGGACAGTATGTTTAAATAACCACCAATTGTATGCTTTGGGTTTATCTTAAAATTACACCCAATATTTCCTTGAACATTCCTGCAATCGAATCGTGTGAGTTATGGTGTCGGTAAAAAGAACCAATTATTTACTTTTTCCGGTTCTCGGATAAAACCTTTACACATACCAACTCACAGGAACTATTTGGTTTAATTTTGCTATTGGATAAACCGCCACTTTAGAATCTTCCAATCCAAAGCGACACTCATCATTGGTACCGACGTGAGCCACCACCTGTAGTTGGTTGCATCCCGTACACTTCACGTTACCCAGAGCACAGATTGCTCATTGGCTTTCTGACCCTCTCCAGCAGCCATATTCCTAAGGGACTCCAATAGCCGCCTAACGTTGGAGCTGCCAAGTGAATCAATCCTCTGTGGTACCCCATGTCTTGGAGGCCGTTAGGTGCAAGCGACATCATCCGGCATCTAGGTGATATTAATGGCCGTTTCAGTCGCGGCTGTACATTTATAATGACGCAACACAAACGGATTCATTCATAAGAACGACAGTACAACCAACATTTCTCGAGACTGTTTCTACTACGTCTCCTGAGGGCATTCACCGGTCGTTTTATCTTCTGATGGGTGTTTGCACAAATATTGCTACTTTTGTAAACACCCCAATCTGAAAATTGTATTAAGAACAAATAATCCAATATATCATATTACATTGTATTCAGACTTTCAAGTACGAACTCCTGTTGAATACATACTGGTAATAAAACAAATTACATTACAAGAAACGTAACTTCTGTTGTCTGCCGTGGCTTACAACTACACCAGATGTGCTACAAATACGATCATAGTCTTTCGGTCAGACAATATTTCTTAATATCAAGATAATGTAGTAATAAGCAAAGTACTTATCCCTTTAACAGCAGTCGGCCATTGTAATATATTACACAATTTATTTGGTAGATACGGACAAATAAAGGATCAAGGTAAAGCATTTTATAATTACAAATATACAGTCATATTACATTGTAATGTAGTGTTCCAATTTAGCCCTTCGGCTTTCGTGGCAGGCTGGAATATGCAGCAACTAGTGACGTGGCCGCGGTTTCCGTTCTGAAATGTCAGCCAAATTCTGAAATGTCAGCCAGCTGTTCCACTGTCGTGAGACCTAGCAGTCGCGTGCGGCATCTCGGCAAATATATGTGAACTGTCAACCGGCACAAGAACAATCTACTCGCGCCACGAATCAGGCAGCTTACTAAAAAACTGCTTCACTATGAATGTAGTTTCTGAATGTGATACACGTTCAATTGACGGAATTAGTCAAGTAAATGAAGAAAGAAAGGAAGGAAGATTAGGGTTTAACGTATTAACGGATGATCGTGCCCACACACGCGGATAACATCGCGGCTCCCACATCCCGTGATGCACCATAACAAAAACTAACGAATACGGAGGTGATAGCAGAACTTTTGAGTCGGTCACAACGTTGGCGTGGAGGGGCCCCATCGTTCACTAGTCTACTATTGACTTTGTTGAGAATAATCGATATGTGAGATTGTACGTTTGGAGCAAAACTTTCCATGGAAGTAAAATATGGTTAATTGGAAAACCAGAACAAAGAAAACGTTTAATATGTTTTGCTATATGCAAATGTTGAAAATTAGGTGGACTCGTAAGACGAAGGATGTGTTCTCTGTAAAATCGGCGAAATGTGGACAATATGGAAAACTGTAACAAGAAGAAAGGACGTTATAATAGGACATTTGTTAATGTATCTGGTATTATCTTCCATGGTACTAAAATGAATTGTAGTTTAAACTTGTATCCATCAACCAACACACCTTTTGAAAAATTTGGCATATACAAATTAACATGTGACAGCTGCTCATGCTACTATATAGGACAAACAGGAAGGAATTTTGAAGTACGACACAAAGAACATATTGGCGCACACCGTTTAAAAAATATAAATAAGCTTTGCAGCCCATCTGGCTGAAAACAGCCATTCCTTTACAAACATAAAAGCCGGTCTCCAAATACTACTCACTGCAGAAAAAGGAATAAAGATGGATCTTTTAGAACAATTAGAAATTTTCATGCATAACAATAAAGCACCACACGCAATCTTAAATGAACATACAGAACTGGCAAACAACTCTTTCTACAAAAATTTTAAAGACTCTTTAAGCCTGCGAAAACCAAACACACATACTTATACTTAGATCACATAACAGCTGCCCCCCCCCCCCTTGCCATTTCCAAATGCTACTCCAAACGCATATATTTAATCTTTTAAAGGCAGTCTGTGGATTTTTCCTCGAATGTAACATTAGAGCTACCAATACAGTATTAAGGAATAAAGAAGCCACCACTGTAAGAGAATAATGTACATAGAAATGTATGAACACGTTAACTATTGAATCTGTAACTGGTGAATAAGTATAAAATAATGTATGTGCATCAACTATAATCTTTGACTATTGTCCGTATATATTTCTGTATTGTTTATGTTTGTAAAACTTGTGGGAAGCGAGTGCTGTGGTGAAGTACGTGTTTTGTGTGCAGCTTTTGAGCACTAAAATGCCTGAAAAATCAACTGTCATCAAACAGCAGTGTGAACCAACTGTAAGTAGCTGTTTAGAATACGTTTTAAACTTGTAAATATTGCAATTTAGTGCCAGTGACAAAGCTCACACATAATAATTTTCTATCTCACCACAGCCAAACGAGTTCCATAATGTTGTGAACAACATATAAAACATGTAAACTGCCTGATGATGAACTGCCAGGCAGTTCAAAACCGGTCGTGGTAAATAAATATGTAAGAAAAGTGACTGGTGGCTGTTATTTTCTGATTTCTAGAATTGTAGATTGTAAAAAAGTTTTGTAACAGAGTATTCCCATCAGATATTTGAGGACTTAGGATGCAACTAAAAGCCGCTCCGAACTAGTCATGAGGTATTGATTCCTCGTGAAATAAGAATAAGCAAAACTACTGATATTACGAGGCGCATCCAGAAAGTAAGTTCCGTTTCAATTTATCTCAGCTGCAGCGCTGCGATTGCAGTTCCGCACATGCGCTGTAGACGATGTGTATCAAGGAGAAGAACGTACGCCATTTGGAGATCGCTGTCAGTTACGTATGCTTTGTTGTGCTTGTTTGAAATGTCGGCGTTGATTGAAAATCCCGCCGCCTGTGAAATCAAATCGGTGATTCGGTTTCTGAATGCGAGGAAAGTGAAATTAAGTGAAATTTATCGGCAAATTTGCGATGTTTACGGACCAAATGCGATGAGTGATTCGATGGTGAGAAGATGGGTCCGACAGTTCAATGGCGGGCGTAGTGAGGTGCACGATGAAGAACGAAGTGGGCGTCCACCTTTGGTTACAGAAGAACTAGTTCACGCGATTGATGACAAGATCCAGGAAAACCGTAGGTTTACAATTAGTGCTCTCCCTATGGACTTCCCCCAAGTTTCTCGATCATGCAAATGTGACGAAAAACCTCCTACACGGATTTGGCTGGGACGTGTTTGACCATCCTCCGTACAGCCCCGACCTCGCTCCTAGCGACTTTCATTTGTTCTTACATCTCAAGTCTTTCCTTGGCGGTCATCACTTCGCCAATGACGACGAGCTGAAAGAAACTGTTTCCAACTGGTTGAAGACAGGCGGCAGATTTCTATGAAGAAGGTATACAAAACCTGGTGCCACGTTATGACAAATGCCTGCAAAATTTCGGCAGTTATGTGTAAAAGTAGTTTAAGAGATGTAGAATTTTGTGCAATAAAAATTTCTTCTGTATCTGTGTACAATTTCATTTTATGAACAAACGGAACTTAGTTTCTGGACGCGCCTCGCTCCCTCGTTTTCCTGCCTTCGCTGTCTGTCGCTCCCTGTAGCCGCAGACGGTCGGACCGGCCGCCTGTTTGCGCTTCATTTGGCAGCCTGGGTGGCGGTGTTTGCCCAGCACTGAGCGCGTGGTTTCCGCGGTCCATCAAATTACAGCGCGGCCTTCCCTGCGGCAAAATAAAGCGTCCACTGATGAAGCGCGGCGCTGCATGCAGCCGTCCACCGCCCAGCTCCACCTGCTGCTGGTGCTGACACGCAGGCAACCAGCTAGCCGGGACCAGGTGCTGCCGTTCTGAGCCAACTTCATTTCACTCTATTCGGGGACATTTACACCTGTGCGTTTCTCATAACTAAAGCTTTTCAATGGTAATATACCGTCTCCCTCAACTCTGTTTGCTATTTTACAATGATCGTCCTAACGATTCCTATAGTAATTAATTGTTTAAAAATGACTAGTTTCAGCCTGACAGTCGATATGAAACATTTATTTTACAAGATAAATATTTTTATCGCCCACCAAGCTGAAAAGTCTTATTGCAACATTGTGGTGAGCTGGCACAATCTCCATTATGGAGTCAAATGACAATTAATTGCTTAGTTATATACACAACATTTAAGTTACATCTCATCTAAATAGTAATAGTTACTTCTGAAGCAATACAGTGTGTCTCCTATAAATGGTGGGTTTTCATATATTATTGAATGTGGCTAAAACGACCTTGTCCCCACTAATCCCCGTATTCGCCATAATGCTGAATGTTTCTTCAGAATTCTATTTTAGTAAAAGTCAAGTATTTTACTATCCAGTAATAACTTTTGGGAAGGTTCTTGAGCAAATTGCTTAAAGTAAATATACGCGCAATCATTTAGTTCGAAGAACATCAGCCGGCTGCGGTGGCCGAGGGGACTGAGGAGCTCCAGTCACAGTCTGCACGGCCACTACGGTCGGGGGTTCGAATCCCCCCTCGGGCATGGATATTTGTGCCGTCCTTGGTATTAGATAGTTCATAAGTAGTTCGTAAGTTTAGGGACTGATGACCCTGCAGTTAAGTCCCTTAGGCTAAAAAAAAATAACAAAAACAAAAATTTAAACTATCTTTCGACAAGGTGACCAAAATACTTTTGTCATATAGTGGCATAAACAGTTTTATTCCTGTGATGTCGAAGACTGCCACCTATATATGTAACTCATGTGCGAGACGCTCTTTGTCATCAAAACGGTGGCCGAAGGATCTACCATTCAGAAAAGGAAACCTGGAATGGTAAAAATTCAGGTGTCGTACTTGTTTATTCAAATGCACGGATCCACACGTCTCGGCGTTTTGCAGAAGTTGGCCAAGCTGACTGATATTCGATTCTGACCTTGCTGCTAGAGGTTTCCAGCTTTTCTCGCAGCTCATAAAGTACCTTTCATCGGGACAGACGATGACGAAGAGCTGAAGCAACACCGCCTAGAAGACAAGGTTTGGCAGCGGCGCGCGTCACGTCACACCGCGAAGCCAGCTGACTGGCCGGCCGCTGCGAGGCGGTGGGCGTGTCCCGTCGGCCAGACAGTGAGCTATCGCTCGCGGCCTATCGGTGTCACGTGGGACAGCTTGTTTTGAGGCCTTGTCTTCTAGGCAGTGTTGGCTGACGTTGGCTCCAACACAATGATTTGCCATGGCACAGCGCCGCAGTGGAGTAGCCGAGCGGTCTAAAGCACCTCGCTGCGGAGCGCGCGGTTGCTCGCCGTGGAGGTTCGAGTCCTCCCGGGGGATGGGTGTGTGTGTTGTCCTTAGGTTAGTTTACCTAGGTTTAAGTAGTTTGTAAGCTACGGACTGATGACCACTCAGTTTGGTCAGATAGAGCGAACGTGGCGCAGCCCGCAAGACACCTCCGATACGTATCGGCGCGCTGTCACCTGAATACGCGACGCAGCCAACAGCAGTCTTCTGTAATTCGCGAAAGAACTAGTTTGGAAGAGCACTCCCACAGGCGAACTACGCGAACTAGTTCGCAGATCCCTCGCCTCTTACCTCGTCCGCTCCTTTTCCGAAAACTGACGGGTAACAGCGAGATGACGCCAGACCGCGCAAAATCGCGTGATTCCCTTCTGCCAGTTATCTTCATTTCGAGCTGAGTTGCAGCTCAGCTGTAGTTTCAAGTTCACTGACACAAGAAATCTTTTTTTAAAATTAAAGTACAACGAGTAGTCTGTATGCAAAGTATTTGAATACCATTGTATCACCCATTCGTGTAAATAACTGGTTTATTTGCCTAAGTATTTGATGTAAAATTTCCAAAATACGGGTAATAGCACACGCTTTGGCAACAACGATTCATTATATAAAAAGCTGTCATAAAAAAGAGCTCTTTTAGTAGCGGTAGCAAACGCCAAAAAGAGCGGACGAACTAGGAGTAGCGGACGAACTAGGAGTAGCGGACGATTATGCCAAACATGGCTCTCTTCATAGTTCGATTCTTTTCCGAAGACCGACGGGCAATAGCGAGAGGGCGCGTAGCAGAATTAAAAGTCACGTGTTTGCCTTCTGCTGATGAGTCATTTCGAGGTGAGCGTCTGCCTGCTAGATTACATAGTTCAGTGCTTCCGGTTTGGTGTGTTCTGCACTCTGCAATATCTGACTAATAAATTCTATAATGCCAAGATATTGAGATAACTCTAAACTTAAACGCGAGAAATTATCCAGAAACGGTTCCTTTTGGTTTGCGTGATACCGTTAGCGGCTCACGCAGCAAGCGCATGAAGCAGCTAGGTGGGGGAACTTCTCCCTCCACCTGCACGCGCAGACCACACCGCTCAGCCGTCACTGTGAGCAGACGAACTAAAAGAGAGAACTAGTTCCTGGCAGAGACGAGAACTAATGTGAGCGCTCCCGATCGCGAACTATTATGCGCAAATCTAGCCAACACCACCTAGAGACAAGGCCTCACAACAGGCCGTGCCACGTCACACAGACCAGGCCGCTACTGCCAGCTGACTGGCTGGCCGCTAGAAGACTGTCGGTTGTGCCCAACCTGAGAGCCGTACAGCTGGCGGTCGCTGTCTGGTCGATGTGATGTGGCACGGGCTGTTGGTTCCTGTAGCCATTCTCATAAAGCAACGCAGGTGTGGTATATATACATAGTGAGAATGAACAGGGAAAATCTTCCTAATGAGTATTTCAAAGAGAAAATCGTAGAAATAAGACCACGGGAAGACCAAGAAAACACTCAATAATGTCATTAAGATCAGATGTGGAGGAGAGAGATCAAGTTTGACAAGACGTCCTGGAACAAAACACCACACCCCGGAAACTGTATTTGGATGATGTTGATGATGATGACGACGATGATTGAGAGTCGACTAAACTCACCATCAGCTGTTACAGATGTGTGTTGCTACAAGATCTTCTAAAGATTTCCGGCCGGCCGCGGTGGCCGAGGGGACTGAGGCGCTTCAGTCACGGTCTGCACGGCCACAACGGTCGGGGGTTCGAATCCCCCCTCGCGCATGGATATTTGTTCGAAAGTAGTTCATAAGTAGTTTGACTGATGACCCCGTAGTTAAGTCCCATAAGCTTCACAAACATTTGAACATTAAAGATTTCGGACATGTCTAGAAACATAGACATGGGTTGCAACCACTACCACATTGTATTTTGATGCGAAAGAAAGAAGGTAGTGGATACAATGATTTGGTACTACATTGAAATAATTTACCGGCAATGAGAAAGGACAGATAACGAACCATCTACATACATTTCTAGGCGATGGTGGTGTATGGTTGTTTTCTTCATTTGCAGATGCAGTAAACAGTAAATATCTGTCGACTTCGTGGGGGAATTCCAATGGCGAACATAACAAAACGTTTATGATAGGGGCTCTGTTCCTACGATTTTCATTTTATGGAAATTATGGTCGGACTGGAAGCGTGTCCAGGTAGCACAAAGCAGAGGTTTGAATTTTTAGTTGTCACAAATATGTATTTCTTTTACGAGTCCAGGACTAAGACATATCTTTCGAACAGTAAATATACAATTACAATAGAATTGTAATAAACAAATTACAATCTAGGGACACCAGATCCACTAAATATATGATTACAGTGTACAATTACATTGAACATATTACAATCCAGAAATGTAAAATTCAATAAATATACAATTAAACAAAACAAACTGTAAACATTAAATATGGATAAAGGTGACTAATTCTGTAGGACACTGCTGGTTTCTTCTCGATGGACCGCAAACTCCAAAAGCATTTGCTGCTAGTAGGTCCTCTGTGGTGCAGGGCTGGGCAGGTTTCTGCAGACCAGGAGGTGTCGTGGGTCCTGCACGTCGCCACACTCACAGAGGTCATCTTCGCTTGTGAAGCCCCACTATCTCAGATTCGTCTTGCAGCATGAAACTCCTGTCCTCAGTCTGTTTACTGCCTTCCGTGTTGCAAACGGCAGATGAAATCCTTTGGCAGGTTTCCCTTTGACGTTCTCTACGGCCCTTTCGTTCTCTCCGAATTCTGTTCTCCGAGTTCCAGGTCTCAATGCAGTTGATGTTGTAGTGCTCATAAAGCTTCTCCTTGACTTACACCTAGGTTTTCTTGGCTGATGTCCCAACAGGGTGTGTCTGGGGCAGGTTTCCTGTTTCTTTTCTCTGTTTCTGCAGCTATTCTTCTGCGTATGTCTGGAGGCACTATGCCTATAATTTCGTAGATTTTTCTGACAGGTGTTGCTCGAAGGCAGCCAGTCACTATGCGTGCAGTCTCATTGAGTGCCGTATCCACCTCTCTGGCATGTGTCGAGTTTCTCCAGACTGGTGCTGCATACTCCGCTGCAGAGAAGCACAGTGGCAGGGCAGATGTGCGGAGCACACTTGGCTGTGCTTCCCAGGTGGAGCCACTGAGTTTACGTATGATGTTGTTCCGGTCAGATGCATTCACCTTGGTTTCCGAGCAATGATCTTTCAATATGAGGCTTCGGTGTAACTTTACCCCAAGTATTTTGGAGTATCGTAGCGCAGCAGTTGTTGCCCTCTCCAGGTAATTTTTAACTTCTTTCTGGCTTCCTTGTTTCTCAGGTGAAGGCACAAGCCTGCGTCTTTCCAGGATTTGGCTTTAGGTGGTTATCATCATAATACTTGTCGAGGTCCTCGAGGGCTGCTGTCAGCTTCATCTCCACTTCCTCAAAGGTTTTGCCTTGAGCTGCAATTGCTGTGTCATCTGCATAAATAAACGTTCTTACTTCAGAGCTGATTGGTTGGTCGTTAGTGTAGAAGTAATACAGCAAGGGTGCCAGTACGCTACCCTGAGGAAGGCCATTCTTCAACGTTCTCTATCGGCTCTTCTTATTATGCAGTGTTACAAAAAACCTCCGATTTTGCAACAAACACTGCATGAACTGTGTTAGGCGATAGTCTTTGAGTACACCTTCCTCGCCACGGCGGATTAGCCACGCGTAATGGAGCGCCACGCCGTGTTGCGGTACGCGGGGCGGTCCGCCGTCGGGGGTTCGAGTCCCCCCTCGGGCATGGATATTTGTGTCGTCTTTAGTATAAGGTAGTGCGTAAGTAGTTTGTAAGCTTAGGGACTGATGACCCCGCAGTTAAGTCCCTTAAGCTTAACACACATTGGAACATTTGGACACCTTTCTCATCAGCTTCTTGTGGTTGACGGTGTCATACGCTGCTGACAGATCTATGAATGTCACTCCTGCAACATGTCCTCTTTCGTATCCATCTTCTATGTATTGAGTCATGTTGAGGACCTGACCACAGCATGACTTTCCAGGGCGGAATGCTGACTGTTCATTTATGAGATGTTTATCAACGTGTTCTGAGATACGACTGAGGATCAACTTTTCCAGTACTTTATACAGTTGGCGAAGAAGAGAAACTGGTCGGAAGTGTTTAGGATCAGTACGTTCGTTCCCAGGCTTCAGAAGTGCAACAACGTTGGCCTTGCGCCAGATCTTAGGAGTTTGTAATTTTGAAATGCAGTTGTTCAATAAATTTAAGATCTATTTTTCGTTACTGGTCCAAACATTTTAATTTGCTCTATTCTTAGGTCAGCTAGGCCTGCAGCTTTATTATTCTTCATATATTTAAAAACGACTTCCAATTCCTCTATTGTGAAAGGAGTTCCAACGTAGTCTTCCTCGTCAGTGTTTCTTTGAAATTTCTTGGCCGCAGTTCTTTTAGTTTTGCCATTCAACAGTAGTTCACGTGCAATACTAAAAGAAGAACAGAGGCCAAGAAATTTCAAAGAAACACTGAATTATTTCTATACTTTAGGGTAAATTAATTTGTTTTCTTCCCTTTCCCCCGTCTTCCTTTCAATAAAAGCCAATTTGCGATATTATTTTAAAGTGTATATTTACGTCATTTTGTTTTGTGTACGGTTATGTGTCGGTTCAGAAAATCGCTGGCAGTTAATTTGGTAAATAGAATAATAATGTACAGGTCCTGAAACGAATTTGATGGAATCACTTATGTCTCAGCTTAACCATTAGAACGAATTAGCTGTTGAAAATCATACTAGGGTACGAAACAATGTGAAGAAATTGAATAGGGGTGAATAGTGTGTGGGTAGATCCTATCTGAAGTACTGAATCGAATGGGAGGAATAACTTTGGTCTCAAATATGAGAACTGTTCAGTTGTTATAAACCGTCATAAGGCATCGGAGAATAATCTACTTTATATGAAAGTGAGTGAGGGTCTTAAAAGAGAATGAAAAGTGTTTGGGAAGACCTAGTTGAGGTAACAAGTATTTTCGTGTTGCTGTCAGTGTAATTGAAAAAGAAGTTGTACTGCATACACTGTTCAATCGTACGTGATCACAATTTGCCAGTTTTTATTTATTAATAAGCCTGAAATTATTTCACTCAACTACATTTTACCAACCTTCATTGAATGTACTTTCCCTGAGTTATCAGAACGAGAGAATAATAACTAGCATTAACCTCTACTCAACCACCATGCTGACAGAATAATAACAACGAATTGGTGCGAGAAGAAATTTTCTCAAGCAAGGCAATTAATTTGCACTGAACAAAGATCCTTAAAGGACCAATTAAGGAAAAATACACAAGCTCTTTAATAAGCTAAAGCCAAGTGAAACAGGAAACTTAATAAAATTATTATACAGAGGGTACAATACTACACTCGAAAAATACTTTACTTAACGAAGCTTAAAGTTCCTGCAAATTTACAAGGTCTTTTTTAAAGGAAACTTTAACCCATTCGGCTGAGTCACAGAATTATCATAAATATTAATCTTTTAATCCAGCGCCAGAGAGGGGACACTGAGAAACGAAATTAGTGGCTCTGAATTAGATTCCAAAGATGAGGTATACACATTTGGGTACACCAGGGAGACAGCGTAGTATCTCGTTCTATATATAGAGACCCGAGACAGCGAAGGAGTTTGCAACAGTCTTTGTTTTATGTACGGGCACAGCTAAGATGCCGGATAAGGGGCATCTTGGGGTAACATTATCGTTGCATGGAAGACGTTTAAATTGGGAGGCGGGGTACTGGGGTCCTTGTGCGCTTATCAGTCGATGTTGTAATCACAGAGAGCAAGAAGACACTTAATTTGCTGGCCGTACCCAGTTTCACTATCAGATACATACAGATTCTGTATGACACACTAATCTCTATCTGTATAAAGGCGAAAGGACAGTCATTCACTCACTCATTGACTAAACACGAAATCGTGAAAACTACTTCGCCTATGAAGCTGAAATTTGGCATGACATTAGTTTATAGGTAGACGATGTCAGCTAAAAAAGATAGGGTCGGTAGTTCAGGAGTCATGATGTCATGAACAATGCAAACTTCTCCATCTTGCGGCACGTGATAGTGTGACTTTATCAGTACACTATTTGAGAAGGAGACCATTTAGCGATTTGGAACAAACTTTAAACATAATTTCAAACCTTTAGGAAAGTTTTCTCCCCGACAACTCCAGCAAAATGATGAAAGGAAACAGGTTTCTCGCTAACTACTTTTCCGATGTTCACGGACTAAAACTACAGCAGTCGACAAGACTTACAATTATAATTTCTACACTAATAATTGTAGCTGCAGGAAATTTTACTGATAGTATACACCCATATAGCTGAATGTTCCTTGGAAATTGTATCACAGTACGACACGTAGTTCATGAGATATGAGCACATAAAGGGTAACGTTCATGGAAAATCGCCCCCTCACGCACCAATTTTTTATCTATTACTTTACTACTAATTGTATTCTCAACAGATTTTACAGACATATGGGACTTATACAAGTGAATATATACCTGAAAAATTATACAATTGTACAACATGTACTCCGCTACAGAGTGAAAGTTTCATTCTGGAAACATCCCTTAGGCTGTGTCTAAGCCACGTCTCCACCATATCCTTCCTTCCAGGTGTGTTAGTCTTGCATGGTTCGCAGGAGAGCTTCTGTGAAGTTTGGAAAGTAGGAGGCGAGGTAATGGCAGAAGTAAAGTTGTGAGGGGGCATCGTGAGTCGTGTCGGGATAGCACAGACGGTAGTGCGCTTGCCCGCGAAAGGCAAAGGTCCCAGGTTCGAGTCCCGGTTCCGGCACACAATTTTAATCTGCCAGGAATTTTCATATCAGCGCACACTCCGCTGCAGAGTGAAGTTTCATTCTGAAATCTTTAATGTTGATCCTGACTGCAGCAACTACGTACACTCATTGCAAGAAAAGGAAACATTAGGAACTACGGAGATGTAAAACAGAGTAACATTGCAGACAACAAAGCCTAACTCACACATTAATACTTGCTTCTTCTACATGCGACCGAACTTCCGAAACACGAAAACTGAATTTTGGCAACCGCTTTTTGCTGTCTTATGTACATATCAGGGCCAGATACGGTTTTGCTGGATCGGCATCTGGAAATTAGCTGCTCGGTTTTCTAATTTAGACAGCACAGTGGCTGTTCCCTTTCAATTCAATATTATTACATTATTTTCAGAAATAAAGAGGAAGTATTTATGACAACTGATAAATTATTATTGAAGTTCTATTGTTAGGTTCTTGCTTCACCATGACCTCAGAAGTCCCGACATATTCGGAAGAAATGGATACATATTTGTGACAAGTAAGAATATGAATGTCATTTCTGGTCCCAGAATCAGTTACATACAGGAAACTGAGAGCAAACAAATATTAACGCATACCAGGGTTCGAACCAACGATCACTGCATTTAAAATACTACTCTCCGTTAATCACCCGGCCATACTTACTACTAAACATCGCTATTGAATAGATTTAGTCAGTGGACAATTGTGACTGCTTTTACCATCTCTGGCAGCTTTTAAAGCCACTCTGTTATTGATTGACATTTAATTGTAAGAAACGCTACCGAGGGTGACGTGGCTTTGATAAATCCATTAAAAACGCTCAGATGCAGCTTTTTGAGAAGGAAAGTAGACTACAGTGAAGGTTCGATCAAGCAGCTGCCCGTACCAGCAAACTGCGCATGGAAAGAACTGTTATCGAGTATCAGCAGCAGCTCTGCGCATGCGCAGTTAGCTAGAATCTGGCAACTGGCAGCTGCTTGAACGAACCCTGGGTGTGTACTGCTGCTGAAACAGAGCTGCCGCCTAGTGACTGAGCACGCAATTAAATTGCACGTTCCGTCTCAAATCCTTGTGTGTTTGACCATGCGCAGAAACGCCTGAAAATGAGTACATCCCGGCTGTGCTCATGACGCTGTTGCCAAGTTTTCAGAGTCCACACGAGCAGAGACATAGCACAGCGCAGTAAATTAATGTGTCTTATAGTTGAAACCTGAAACATTTAACAACATTCAAAATAAAATAATGAATAAACGCACAGGAAGTCATAAATCAGGGTGTGCACGTGCTCTTGTGCTCTTGTGCTCTTATACACCAGTCGCCACTGCAGTTAACATATCGTAAAATATATTTTAAAGAAATATTAATTTTTATATTTTATTTCTAAAGTACTATACAAATATAAACACATATTCACAGATGGAAAACTTTTGAATAATATCATGGATTCAATTACTTACATGGGCTTGACGAGCATTACATATCTGTCTTATACTAGGTCGTATGGAGGACAAATTGACACGCATTTCCTCATCTAACTTTCTCAGACTTTCACGTTTCACTATTTTTATATTAGTCATAATAGAAAACTCACTTTCACATAAGTACGTTGCAGGAAACTGCAGCAAAACGACGAGCGTTCTTCTACTCAGGTCAGGGTAATCTTGCTGAATAGAAATCCAGAAATTGCATAAATTTGCTTCTTGGTGCCTAAGTTTTAAAGTGCGGTTGTTGTTGAGGTCTGCGTTCCTCCTCCTTCAACAAGTTGAAGTTCGCAGGTTCTCCGAAATTGCGAAATGATTTATCCAGTCAACCTGGTTTATATCGAGTGTTGGGAAATATCCATCTAACTTCTCCTTCAATTATAGTAAATGGTGATGAATTAATGGATGGATTTTATTCCTAAGTTCACATTTACATGTCAATAGAAACATTTCAAAATTACTTTCTGTTGTTTTTCTCAACCATACATCGACTTTATCTCTTAAGGTTGTAATTTTGTCTGTTGCGGTAAGTAGATTTGCATTCTTACCTTGAAGACTAGCAAACAAAATGTGACTGCGTAGGCTTTCCCGGCGTAATGTTTCATAATATTCTTGTCGGGTTTGCTGCCGGATCAAAACGTCATCTTGACACGATATTTCGGCGGTCCACCTGGCCGCCATCCTCAGGTGACAGTGCTGGTACACCGACTCGCCGAGACTGTCTCGGCGAGTCACCTGAGGATGGCGGCCAGGTGGACCGCCGAAATATCGTGTCAAGATGACGTTTTGATCCGGCAGCAAACCCGACAAGAATATTATGTACCAAACAAAATGTTTAATGTTTTCAGACATATCCTGAATACGTCTTCCATCTGTATTATCAGCCTAGGAATTTTTTTTTTTCACTTCACATTCATACACCGAGCCAAACATTGTTTTCACTATAGCGCAGCAAGCTGGAATAATGGCTTTCTCTGCAACTACATGGGGTAACGTATTCGTAGCAATAATCTCAGCAACGAGATAACTAGCCTCTTGAGCTTTATCAGAGGCCTTAAATTTCTTAGTAAACAAAGAACTTCGACGATTCTTTTGTCTTAAAATATCTTTGAAATAGTCAACACTTTCTGCTTGTAAATGTCTGTGTTTTGTTGAAATATTGCGCAGCAATTTATTGGGTACCATGCTTGCATTGGAAAGCTTTTCTCCACATATCACGCACTCCGACGTAGGACAGTCTTCATCGCCACACCACGCAACCCCAATTTTAATTAGTCTTCATTGTACAGCCAAACATTTGTGTTCGTACTACTGCATGATGGAACGGAAGAAATAGAGGTTGGAGACGCACACTGTGATTCTTGTTCTGCATCTTGCGATGTTCCAGCTACATTTCTTGACGGGTGCTCTGCATCTGACGTTTCATAAACTGCCAAAGGACCCTTTCTCAAAATAAATTTATCCATTTTAATTGACGTCTGTAAACTGTATCACACTGAACCAAGTAAACTAATGGCATGTCACGAACGAAACATGGAATATTAATCCGTTATTGCCACTCGAAAAGCAGATATTGGCCGCTAGAGCGCGAAATTATACCACAGCAGAAGAGAGATATCTAGTGCCATTACTGAACGTTAAATGAAACAAATACAATGAAACTTTATTAAGTGGACTTAGAAAACATTCGGATAATCGAATCTATGCATAAAACCATGAAATGTATTATTATCTTTACATGCGTTCTTATATTGTTACCTTCCTAGGGTTAACACGTAATGTTAGGCGTTTACTCAAAACAACGGAACATGAACAATATTGGGCTTTGACATTTTTAGTCACACATAGCACACGGCCTAGCGGCTTAGCGATTGGCAACGGCCTAACTCAATTAATGAAACATTCGCTGTCTAAGCCTAATCTCTATATATAAAAGGAAGTGTCCCGATTGACTGACTGACTGATTGACTGACTGACTGACTCCTCATCGCCCAGCCCAAACCACTGAAGATAGAAACTTGAAATTTGTGGATGGTGTTGATCTTACTCTGTAGTCGTCATTTAAGAAGCGATTTTTCGATATTGCGTCCGTAAGAGGGTGGAATAGGGGATGAAACTTTTTTAGAAAATACGTAGCTATTTAGGCAATTTTGAAGCTAGAACTACAAAATTTCGGATTTTATTTTAGGGTTCGAATTTAAAAGACACGTGTTTCGGCATTTTTTGAAATTCGACAAATAAGGGGATAAAATAGGTAAAGCAAAAAATTGATTTTCAAAAATATGTTGCTGGTAACTCAAATTTTAAGCTACAACTAGGAAACTTCGGATATGATTTTTAGTATTTTTGGAAATTCAACAAGTAAAGAGGGTTAAATAGAGGATAAAAAATTCTTTTTGAAAACACGTTGCTATTGGTCCAATTTTGAAGTTAGAGCTGCAAAAATTGATATTTGTATAGTTGGTTAGACGTTAAAAAATACGTGTTTCGGTATTTGTGGAAATTCAACCATCAACAGGATTTAATTGGAGAGGGGGCGTTTTTCGAAAATGTGTTGCTATTTAGGCAATTTTGAAGTTAGAACTACAAATTTTCGGATTTGGATTCGGGGTTCGAATTTAAAAGACACGTGTTTCGGCATTTTTTGAAATTCAACCAATAAGGGGGTAAAATAGAGGACGCAAAAATTGATTTTGAAAAATATGTTGCTGTTAACTCAAATTTCAAGCTATAACTACGAAATTTAGAATATCGACTCTTGATCAGGATTAAAAAGACACGTCTTTTGGTATTTTGGGAAATTCAACAACTAAGGGGGTAAAAGAGGGGATCAAAAATTCTTTTCGGAAATACATTGTTGTCAAGACAATTTCGAATCTATAGTTGCAAAAATTGGTATTTGTATAGTTGGTTAGAATTTAAAAAATACATGTTTCGGTATTTTTGGAAATTCAACCATCATGGGGGTTAAATTGAAGAGGGGGTGATTTTCGGAAATATATTGCTATTTAGGCAATTTTGAAGTTAGAACTACAGATTTTCGGATTTGGATTCGGGGTTCAAAATTAAAAGGACATGTGTTTCGGTATTTTTGAAATTCGACCTAAGGGGGTGAAATACGAGATGCAAACATTGATTTTCAAAAATATGGTGCTGTTAACTGAAATTTCAAGCTATAACTACGAAACTTAAGATATGGATTCTTCATGAGGGTTAAAAAGAAACAACTGGTGCAGATCAACCAACCTACGCATGCGAAGCAGCGGGGGTTCAGCTAGTAATATATAAATGCTCGGTGTCTAGCTCAAACAGTAATGAAACGTGTGGAACATAGATGGTGTGGGATGCGGTGGGTAGTTCCAGCGGGTAACGTTGTACATGCTCGGACCGATCATTCCTTTAATACGTGATCTGTGATGCACTGAATAAAGAGAAGAAAGATATGCTGCAGTCGAGTCTACAGAGTAGTATGAAGAGAAGAATATTTTGTGTTATTTTATGTAAGTTTTTGCCAACTTAAGGTTACGGTAGTAACACTAAAAGTGTCCCTTTGCGATCGTCTTTTGACAAAAAATTGAAATGAAAATAACGGCTTAACCATTCATCTGACACGAAAACGGAATACCCGAATATGTAGAGGAGAAAATTCTCTACAACTTTGCTCCCTGGTGTTTTTTGTTTTCATATCTCTTATCGTTTCAGAGATATCTGTAAAAATAACGGAGATTTGACACCCTCCACTGAATTAACGAAAACCAGCCGTTCGGTTATGTCACGTGCCATTCGTCGCCCAGAACTCTCTCTGGCATACGCCATCTTACGTTGCGTATTTGATGATTTTCTTGTAACTTACGCGTTGTCATTTCAAAGCAAAGGCGCACTCAAGAATTAACAAAAACACGTCGTTCTTCGTACGATAAATGATAATCTAATGTCTAAAAATGCCATTTTATCATCAGTTAACAACGACCATGAATAGTACGAGATTGAAGAACAAAACTTTCGATTGTTAGCCGTAGCGTAGTGAGCAATGGGTTAGTCTGTCATGCTGAAGGTCCATGTTTCGGAGCTCGCTGCTACCATTTTTTTTTTTTTCTTTTCTTTCTTTCTTTATTTTTTTAAATATAAAGGTTTCAGACACTCTTATTAATTAAATATAGCTATGTTCTTCAACGCCTAGAATTGTGCATATGTAAGAATGCTTTCTCTAAAATGCGTGTTCGTTCTATTTCGTGAACATTCCGTGAAATACGTAACAACGAACTGAACAATGGTATTCTGAAGCATATGCTCGTGAACTGGGCGGATACTGTAATAATGAACATTCTGCTCAAAATGCTGATACAGGTAATTTCGTATATAAATGAAGTCCCAGATTTCTGCGGAAAGTGTTGTTCCTTAATCAAACAGAAGGGAAGTGTATACATTGCAAAAAATTGCCTTGTGTATTTTTTTCTAAGCATTTATTCACTATTTGCGGAATATAATGAAAGTCATTAATTAGAATCGAATCAATGTATCTACTAAAATGTTTGTCTTTGACATGGTTGCTATGGACGCTTTTAACGTAGATGGCATTACCTTTCCTGTAGTTCAGATATGACTTCGTTCATGTTACAGTGTTCTGCGCTAAGATAAAGAGCAAATATTCTATTTCAAACCATGCTTACGTTTTCTTTTACAGCTAAAATCACAAACGGAATAAGTGTGGTAATACTGAATTCGACATACCTCTAGTAATATATATATATATATATATATATATATATATATGACCAGCTACCTTGTCCACCCAAAATATCTCTGGAACAATAACAGGTATTGGAAAACGACATTCGCCGGTATCAATGTACGGCTGGGACCCATGAATGTACATACTTGGAAACATTCTAAAACGAAAGCAAATGTGTTTTTTAACACCAACTTAAGTTTCTTTATGGACACCTTATATTTTTTCTTCAGCAATCCATAGCATGAAAAATCACATAATCAATGGCGTTGATTTCATCGCAATATTCCAATTACATCCCGAGATGTTGGGACGCGAAGTTGATGCTTGAAATACGCAAAACGCGCGGCTAGCGCTCGTCCTGAGCAGCATTTGGTTCTCGCGTGAGCCTCAGGACTTCCGCTAGCCGCGCGTTTCGCGTATTTCAAGCGTCAACTTCGCGTCGCAGTACGTGGCATCAACTGGTTAGTGTTCATCACGAACGTGGTTTTGCAGTCAGTACAATGTTTACAAATGCGGAGTTGGCAGATGTCCATTTGATGTATGGATTAGCACGGGGTAATAGCCGTGGCGCGGTACGTTTGTATCGAGACGGATTTCCAGAACGAAGGTGTCCCGACAGGAAGACGTTCAAAGCAATTGATCGGCGTCTTAGGGAGCACGGAACATTCCAGCCTATGACTCGCGACAGGGGAAGACCTAGAATGACGAGGACACTTTCAATGGACGAGGAAATTCTTCGTGCAGTTGACGATAACACTAATGGCAGCATCAGAGAAGTTGCTGCTGTACAAGGTAACGTTGACCACGTCACTGTATAGAGAGTGCTTCGGGAGAACCAGTTGTTTCCGTACCACGTACAGCGTGTGCAGGCACTATCAGCAGCTGACTGGCCTCCACGGGTACACATCTGCGAATGGTTCATCCAACAAAGTGTCACTTCTCATTTCAGTGCAAATGTTCTATTTACGGATGAGGCTTCATTCCAACGTGATCAAATTGTAAATTTTCACTATCAACATGTGTGAGCTGACGAGAATCCTCACCTAATTTTGCAATCACGTTACCTACATAGATTTTCTGTGAACGTTTGGGCGGGAATTGTTGGTGATGTCTTGATTGGGCCTCATGTTGTTCCACCTACTCTCACTGGAGCACGTTATCATGATTTCATACAGGATACTCTACCTGTGCTGCTAGAACATGTACCTTTACAAATACGACACGACATGTGGTTCATGCACGATGGAGCTCATGCACATTTCAGTCGACGTGTTCTTACGTCCCTCAACAACAGATTCGGTGACCGATGGATTGGTAGAGGCGGATCAATTCCATGGCCTTAAATGTTCAAATGTTCAAATGTTTGTTAAGCTTATGGGACTTAACTACGGGGTCATCAGTCCCTAAACTTACAAACTACTTATGAACTACTTACGAACTAGGACGGCACAAATATCCATGCCCGAGGGGGGATTCGAACCCCCGACCGTAGTGGCCGTGCTGACCGTGACTGGAGCGCCTCAGTCACCTCGGCCACCTCGGCCGGCCCATGGCCTTAACCCTCTTGACTTCCATTTTTGGGGGCGTTCTGTTGCTGTGTGTTTCCATTCCATTATTAATGTGATTTGAAGAGAAGTAATACAATGAGCTCTAACGTGAAAATTAAGCGTTTCTGGACACATGTCCACATAACATATTTTTGTCTTTGTGTTGTAAGGAATGTTTCCTGATAGTTTGGCTGTACCTTTCTATATATATATATATTATTTTTTCAGTGAAATCGATGCGTTGCGGTCGTTTGTTCATATTTGTTCTGGGTTGTCCGTTGAGAATTTTACTCAGTTTTTTACTACAGAAGGAGCTGAACCAACACCGTCTGAAGAGAAGGCCTGTGCACTGCGAGCCACGTCACTTCACGCAGAGTAGCTCGCGATCGCGTAGCTCACTGGCTGGCTGATGGGGCACAGCCCACAGCCTCACTGCGGCCAAAGTATACTTTGTTAGCAGCTGATTGTTATTCATCCCATAATCTGTGCACTTAGCGTTGATTCCATTACTAGCATGTATATTCATTAAGCAACAGTACAAAAATAGGGCACTCAAGCGCCAGAAACCGGTCGTTAAAGTTAAAAATAAATAACCACAAGCAACTGGTTGCTGCATTTCATTAATTTATAATCTGAACAGGTGCTGAAATGGATAAAATATTTCAATTATTATTAGCGAATGTCCCCATGGGTGAACGATAAGCAGGTGATTTATAAATATTTCTTAAGGTTCTTCTTATTTTCCCAATATTTCTTCATTTTCTCCCCAAAGGCCTTATTTCTTTCTTCGGTCCACTTTGGTCAGTAAGGTTTTGGTGGCGTCTCTGAAGTAAACTTGTCAATTTTTCTTCTGAATGTATCCCTGTCTGGTGTGTTTGTTATGTCAAAATTTTTGCTTTTGTCAAATCCTTCTTAACTTCAGTTACCCAGGGTATTGTTGCTTTAAGTGATGTCACATAGTCCAGTAGACGTTTAGTTAACCTGTTTCCAGGTAATCTGTGTAGGTGTCCATAAAATTTCATTCGTCTCTTTCTGATATCAGTTTCGATATTTGATAATTTTTGGTTGTCTCGATGGTCTGCAGTTTGTATCCATCTTGTGTGTATCGTGGGCCCAGAATTTTCCTAACAATTTTTCTCTCAATTTTTTTAATTTCTTCTAAATCCAGTTTTTTTATTCAGTGAGAGCGTTTCACTTGCATATGTGCCTGTAGGATTGATAACTGTGTTGTACTGTCTGATTTTAGTTAATTTCGACAGGCATTTTTTGTTGTATATGTTTTGAACAATCCCGAATGCTTTCTAGATTTTCTGTAATCGGTTGTTTTGTGCTATTTTTTCGAGTCCTCTTGGTTTAATAACTTCACCGAGATACTTAAAGTGTTTGACTCTGTTGATTTCACCATACTTTGTTTTGAGTTTCGGAATATCTAATTTGGAGCAAATAAATTCAGTCTTCTCAAAGGAGATATTTGTATTATTATTTTTTATTTCTATTGTTAATTTTTTTTATTCCGCTTGCTCGCGAAAGGCAAAGGTCCCAGGTTCGAGTCCCGGTTCCGGCACACAATTTTAATCTGCCAGGAAGGTTTCATATCAGCTCACACTCCGCTGCAGAGTGAAGTTTCATTCTGGAAACATCCCTTAGGTTGTGGCTAAGCCATATCTCCACCATATCCTTTCTTCCAGGAGTGCTAGTCTTGCGTGTTTGCAGGAGAGCTTCTGTGAAGTTTGGAAAGTAGGAGGCGAGGTACTGGCGGAAGTAAAGTTGTGAGGCGGCATAGTGAGTCGTGTCGGGATAGCACAGACGGTAGTGCGCTTGCCCGCGAGAGGCAAAGGTCCCAGGTTCGAGTCCCGGTTCCGGCACATAATTTTAATCTGCCAGGAAGTTTCACGAACACTGTTATTTGTGAACCTGTGTTTAAAAATCATTACCCATAGTCATTGTCCAGACAGGTTCCTTTCTCATCTCATTTAATCTGCCAGGAAGGTTTCATATCAGCGCACACTCCGCTGCAGAGTGAAGTTTCATTCTGGAATTTTTTTATTATTTAGATTTTTATTTTGGTCCAAATTGTTTGCAAAAATAAAACTACAAATCTAAAGTGGGCCGTCAAATACGTCAGTGCATATATATAGTTCATGCGAAAATTCCAACAAAGAGGTTTCGGTAGAGAGTAAAATTTAATAAACTACCACGTTATAAGCTGGGGAACACCGTCACTGGTGAAAGCGCCGTCTGCAGCCATTAGCGTGAAGCCTCCATCGACGACAAAGAGCCCGGCTGTCTGGGTGCTGGGCGTGTGTGGCCACACACACGCACACGCACATATGCGGCATTGACGCCCCACTGGCAGGCAGCATGCATAATGCACGCCACTCCCGGAACACAGCGGCCGCGCTAAATTATTCCGGCGGGCTTTTCCGCACTGCCGCTGTGCGTGTCCGCGCAGTCCGATGCCGCCGACGCCGACGCCGACGCCGCCAGCCGCCACCAAAGCGTCGCGCCTCTGGCAGCCGCGGCAGCACCCAAAGTGCCGCCCACTGTGGCGTGTGGCCTGCGCTCCCGAGGAACCACTCTGCTCTGCCGCAGGGCCTTAGTCTACTGCTGCTTCCTACTGGGGGCTGATGCTTCACATTAGGGGACTGGGGATGTACTTCTTCGACCGTCGGACCTTGATCACAAACGGTTTTTAATCAAATTGCGTGGTTATGGTATATCGCCCCAAATTCGCGATTGGATAGGGGATTTGTTGTCAGAGACGAGACCGTAGTAATCGATGGTAAGGCGTCGACTTAAACAGAGGTGATATCGGGCGTTCCACAGGGTAGTGTTATGGGTCCTCTGCTGTTCCTTATTTACATCAACAATTTAGGGGAAAATCCAAGCAGCTCTCTTCGGTTGTTTGCAGAAGACGCCGACATTTACCTTCCAGAAAAATCATCTGAATATCAAAACCAACTGCAGAACGATCTGAATAAGATATCAGTATGGTGTAAATAATGAGAAGTGTCCAGTCGTCCACATGAGTACGAAAAGAAATCCGTTAAACTTTGTTTTCAAGATAAATCCATGGAAAATAGGCAGTAAACTCCACAAAATACCTAGGAATTACTATTACTTCAGACTTAAATTGAAAAGAACACGTAGATAATGTCGCGGGAAAGGCGAACCAGAGACTGAGTTTTATTGGCAGAACCCTTAAAACATGCAACAGAACTACAAAAGAAACTGCATACACTACGCTTGTGCGTCCATTTTTGGAGTATTGCAGCCCAGTCCTTATCAGGTGGGTTTGACGGAGGACATCGAAAGAATCCAAAGAAGGGCAGTTCGTTTCGTATTGTCACGATACAGGGGAGACAGTTTCACGGAAATGATACAGGATCTAGGATGGGAATCATTGCAACAACGGCACTTATCGCTGCGGCGTGGGCTACTTACGAAACTCCAATCGCCAACATTCTCTTTCCGAATGAGAAAATATATTGTTGACTCCCACGTACATAGGTAGAAATTATCATCAGAATGAAATACAGTAATTAGAGCTCGAACAGAGAGATTCAGGTGTTATTTCTTCCCGCGCGATATTCGAGAATGGAATGCGAGATAAATAGTATAATGGTGGTTCAATGAACCCTCTGCCAGGCAGATGTAGATGTAGATGTAGAGCCGTCGCCCCTCCCGTCCTCCCCTCCCCCCGCTCGGCGCGCTGTGCCTACAAAGTTGAGTAGTTTGTTTCTAAAAGATACTGAACCTCGTTCATATTTCAGATGTTTGTAAAGCTCATGGGACTTAACATCGGGATCATCAGTTCCTAAACTTGCAAACTACTTATGAACTAGAAAGAAAGCACAAACATCCATGTCCGAGGTGCATTAGAGCCCCCGACGGGGAACCGCCTCACGCATCGGAGCATAGCGCCTCATTGCGCTCGGCCGATCCACCGCGGTTGATAATAAACACCAAGAACATATGACTAAGAACATGAACACTAAAACACAGAAAGTAACTGATTATACTTAAAACTGGCATGTTGGTTGGTGGAATAAAGGCAAGGCTGTTCTATTGATAGGAATAACAGGGTCGCTAAGGTATTCGGCAGTTGTGAGCCAGCTAAAGGAAGTCTACTCGTTCAAAACTGATCTGATGTTAAATACAGTACTAATAATTATCATCATCTGGTAGTTAACACTCACGATAACTAACTTTTCAATCAAGCTGTTTAAAGATTAGTTGAATACATTTATTATTCATTAACACTATAATTCTGTTCAGTTATGGCCCTAATATTAACACCTGCACAGTTAATTAAGAAACAGTGCGTTTAAACTGATTGAGAGTGCAACGTATATTTGAACAGAGCAAGAACAATACGTAGTCTGCATAAGGCTCACTGACTGCACTATAAATTTGACTACGAGATAAATGTGGAAAAAAAACCTCAAATCACTTTCTAATAATGCAACTGCGAGAATTTATCCCGCTAACTGACTGATTGCAGAAACTTAGCGTCTCCTTCACTGTGTATTATTGCACAACAGTCACTATTATCGTTAAACGTGACACCAATCAAGAATCTGTTAATCAAACTCAGCTTACTCAATACTATGCTTTGGCATTAATAGTCATAACTTTCAATGAAAGAATGAGGGTTAGCTTTATAACTACAAAAGTGAAACATGTAAACAAGTTTAAGTTTCTCAATTATTATTAGCAAAGATGATTACATTAGCTTATGATTGGAGAGCAACAAAAATCTTCTCATACTGTTACATATATGGATGATACAAAATCTTATAAAGACAGAACTGTGTCTGTGAAAATCAGATTTCAAAATTGTTCCATCAGCTCGTACAAAACGTGCTGCCTCAGCAGCCAACAAAAGTACGTCCGTTCAATACCAGAGCCACACACCGACTCTCTCTTCCTGTTCAGCTACTACTCACATACGTAATCTTTGACAGAGATGTTACGCAACAGAGTAAACCATAGACGTAGTTATTCAAAGAAGTTCATATATAATTTTACATACAAATATCGATACAAGACAAGCGAAACTATATTAATGAATTTGTTCAGACCTGGCCGGCCGCGGTGGCCGAAGAGACTGAGGCGCTCCAGTCACGGTCTGCACGGCCACTACGGTGGGGGGTTCGAATCCCCCCTCGGGCATGGATATTTGTGCCGTCCTTAGTTGTAAGTAGTTCATAAGTAGTTTGTTAGTTTAGGGACTGATGACCCTGTAGTTAAGTCCAACAGACTCTACAAACATTTGAAAATGTCATTTGTTTTTTTGTTCAGACCTGTTTCACACTGTTAAGAGACTGAATCTGTTACGATGAAGAAATAAGCTATATTCGGGCCATCTGACACTATAAGCTGCACACCCTCCTAACAACACACGCGCAAAGGCTGATCTCCCCTATATCTCTTTAATCAGTTAAATATTTGTTTCAACGAAGAGTACAAATTTCATTTATCTGCAAAATCACGACAAATTTGCAAAAACGTAGAAAGATATGTGCGAAGTAACAATACAAAAGTCTTTGATCCTGTATCTTTTGAAATGAATATTGGGCTTAAAGAAATTGCCTACAGTCGGCCTCAAACACACTACCTTCAACTGCGCAACACGATGTCACTGACCATACGGTTATTCTTGCTACCTAGAGAGCATTGACTTCATTATTATTCATGATCGGACCTTCTTAAGGCTTTTACAGTTGATGCGTTTTTCATTTATAGTTATATTTGACCAAACATGGCGTGTCTTTTGGATGAATCTTCAATGCGCCAAAAACAAAGTAGGAGGGCGGATGTTGCATCAATGAAGGAATTGCCTATGCGCAAGGCAAAACGCGCAGTAGCCCCATTATCTTTGTATCTGAACCATTCGTGCGCAACAGCCAGAGCTCGAGTAGCCAGGAGCTGGCGTCTCTGCCAGCTCCACCGCCGATGTCAAAAGCGACGATATCCCTTGACCCCCCCTGCCGCGGGAGCGCCCATATGCTGCCTCCAGGGGTTTCAGAGGAGAATCTGAACCTCAGCCGCGCTTTTATCGTCAAGGCAGGAGTCACTTATGTAAATTTTACGATGTACAAGGTAGATGACAATTAGGCAGAACCTCTTAACCCTGTATTCCCAGTGTTGCTTCACGACAACAACATATTAAATGCTCATTTACACCATATGTTATCAGCCCTTAAAGTCGCATGGTTGTTTATGAACAACATGCTTCTAGTACAACATTTTGCGGCTTTGTACTGCTTGTAGCCACTTGTGAGGCATTAATTTATCTTTCTTAGAGGTTGTGGAACGCTGTCGTCTGTATGTGGCTGTGAATGCTAGCGTGAGCGTGGTACTTCAGCAGTGAATTGTCCTGTCTTTGGTGCTGTGGCCATGATTATGCCAGCATTATTGATCTAGAAATGTCACGTATCGCAAAATAACGTCCGAAGTAATAAAATACCTTGATACAAACGTCTGTGTTGCGCCTGAAATACTGACATTAAAGAAAAATAATTCGATAAAAAATTTTATAACGCATATTTTGATAGAATGAAACTTTCACTCTGCAGCGGAGTGTGCGCTGATATGAAACTGGCGGAAGTAAAGTTGTGAGGCGGCATCGTGAGTCGTGTCGGACGGCAGTTGGCCGTGCAGTGAGGACGTGTTGCGCTGCGCTGCACGAAGGCTTGTTTACGTGCTGGGCAAGTCGCTCGCGCACAGCGGTGTTTACCTGTTTACTAGTTGCATTCACGATGGTTCCTGAGAACTCCTAATGGCGCAAACCAGACGAAAAGATACTTTGAAATTGACATTCGATAGTGCCTTTGCACGACCTACGTCATTTGAATTAGAAGAATTCATAGAACGGGAAATGAAGATTGGAATTAACGACATCGTGGGTATACATTTGTCGATCGTTGCAAGTGTTGCATATGTAAAGTTAAGAGGCGCCGAATTTTGTGAAAAAGTATTTGAATCTGTGGGAGGAAGTCTAAAATTTAAGCACAGTGACGGCAATGTCGGTCAAGTAACTGTTTCACATGCCGGGTTTGGAATTCGGACCATAAGGGTCTTTGAATTACCTTTCGAAGTATCAGCTGAGGACATAAATGTCGCAATCGCGCCATACGGTGGAGTCCTAAATAACTTTGCTGAACTGTGGTCATCGGCTCACAAGTTTCCCGTGTTAAACGGCGTCCGGCAATTGAAAGTAGATTTACAACGGCACATTCCTAAGTACATAACTATTTGCGGATATCGTGCTACTGTCATTTATGACGGGCAACCCAAGACATGTGGGAGATGTAACTCTACTGCTCATGTACGTGCCGAATGTGTACAGAGACCTGCGGGTGAACGCGTAGCGCCTCTCGCGATGACGTCACTGCCGACGTCATTTGCGGCGGTAGCACGCGGCGAGAAGCCACTCCATCCCAGCCGTGACGTACCTACGGAACCGATACAAGAAAGAGTTGAGCAGACTATTAATGCCAATGCAGATGTAATTTCGCGATCTGACCAAGCAGTAGCGAAACTACAATCGGAAACATAGGACGTCTCGGCACCGACGCTCCCGAAAAAGACGTCACAATTAACAACAATGACGTCGTGCCCGCTCAGAGCGCACATACCGTAGGGACAGTCGACAAGCAAATGGTTGTTGCAACTGATTCCGACCACACCGATGAGTCACGGTTAGCCGTTAACGTACCCATAGATGCTAATACATCTCCAAAAAAAAAACAAAAAAAAAAAAAAAAAAACGGAGGTTAGCACATCAAGGGGCGGAACATTCAGCGCCGAGTTTGCGTGGAAAAGCACAGGCAATAGGTCGGGAATTAAAAGAAGTGGTTAAAGAGGATACAGCTCCTGCTCAAAACCGACGCAATAAAGCCGCAAATAAGGCAACACTGTCGGACCCTCCCACTGATGTCGACGACACGTCTAGCCACAGTGGGACGAAATCCAATGCGCTAAGAGATGCCGGCCTCCGGTGTCCTGAGAATGTAGGAAGCACGGTTTCAACAGAGTGGTCGGAAGATGTCGATACCGATGACACAGATGTGGACATGAGGGACACCTCAGAAGGGCCACTTGTTCCCACGCATTCCGCGACTGAAGGCGACAAATACTCCTCGCACCTGGCCACAGGTACTCACAAAATGGAAACTGACAATGTTCCATCGTGCCAGTAGAAAAGAAACACTAACCTTCTCTCCCGCAATGGCGAGTGACACATGAACACCTCGCAGGCGTACAAATTAGTCACTTCAAATCTTAATAAGATCCGCAGTTCCTTGAAGTTAAAAAATTTACAAGATTTTCTGTACGCCGCGGACATAGATGTCGCGATGCTCCAGGAAGTGTCCGACATTAATTTAGAGCAAATAGCTGGATACAATGTTTTTACGAACCCAGGCAAGGGAGACGAATTAGGGACTGCGATACTCCTTAAAGAGGGAATCATTGTCAAAGATGTCGAAAGACTTGTTTCCAGCAGAGGGATCGCTGTCAGTTTTAATGATACCAGGCTGATAAATGCGTACGCTCCATCCGGATCTAGTAACAGAAAAAGCCGTGCTGAATTTTTCAGACACGAAGTATTGCCTCTCTTCACATCAAATTGCAATGATATCAGTTTCGCTGGTGATTTCAACTGTGTGCTCAAGCATATAGATCAAACACCAAATTTTAATTATTACGCGGAACTCTTACACATTGTTCAGGATCTCGGGTTAACCGACACGTGGACCTCCTTGCACGGCGAAACGACCGGCTATACCCACGTCACAAGCCATTCCGCCAGCCGACTTGATAGGCTCTATGTGTCCAGAAATTTAACAGCCCAACTATTCCATTCTGAGATATGGCCCACTTGTTTTTCCGACCATGCGGCCTATATATGTACAATTAACATGGAAAAACAGGGTACATACCACAGTCGTGGTCTATGGAAATTCAACACAGGCCATCTGCGAGATGATGAATGTCGGCAGGTATTTCTGGAATCATGGCGAGCGTGTGAGCTAAAACTTCATAAATTCAACTCGACCCTCGATTGGTGGCTCATATGTGCCAAACCAACATTAAGGAAAGCCTTAATGTCCTATTCCCGTGAGAAGAATGCATGGTACAGACGGACGTCGGAATTTTATTTCCAGTGTCTCCGGGATCTGTAAAAACTTGACGCCACAGTTGTAGATAATTTTGCAAAGATATAAAAAAAAAAATACAGGCGAAACGTCTATCACTGAAGAGAAGGCAGATGTAAGGTGTAAAAGTCCGGGCAAAAGCCCCGGTTTCCCTGAAAGATGAAGAGGCCGCAATGTATCATATGGTACGTGAAGCGAAACGAGGCAACAGGAAAATTTTGACACAGATTCAAACCAACACCGGTGTCACCGAAACTACGCAAAGTGGCATACGGGCTGTGATACAACATCATTATACCGAGTTACTGTCAAGCAAACCAATTGATAAGACCGGTTTTACAGACTTTGCAACAAATTTACCACGATGCCTCAGTGCAGCGGACGCAACAGAACTGACAACGGAGGTGACGGAAGAGGAGTTAGAACATTTGTTATGCAGAGCCCGAGCAAGAAATCGCCTGGAAGCGACGGACTACCGGCAGAAGTGTACGAAACGTTTTGGCCCCACTTGAAAACAAAACTACTTATGATGTACAACGAATTAATGGACCCCAATACCGTTGTTCCACTGGAATTTTGTCAAGGAATTGTTGTACTATTGCCGAAGAAACCGTGCAGCAATACGCTTACGGCCTTAAGACCTATTACTTTACTTAATGGGGACTACCGTCGGTTAAAATCGATCATGAACACGATAACGGGTCCCTACCAAACAAGTGTCGGTCGAGACAGATCAATTTACCAAACTATCTCAGATTATCGAGATATCATAGCAATAGCCGAGACCTGTAGATTAAAATGTGCCATCTTAACGCTGGACTTTGAAAAGGCCTTTGATAGAGTGAGCCATCAGTTCCTCTTCAATGGGCTTTCCGCGCCGATTCGTGAGTATAATATAAAAGTTGTTCCACAGTAGCACTTCTAGCATATTAATTAATGGTCAACTCACTGAAGCTATTAAAGTTTCGAGCTCAGTAAGACAGGGATGTCCGATGTCAGCAGCTTTATTTGCCATCGCTATGGAACCACTGCTCGTCAAGCTCACGCACCAGCTGCAAGGCTTGGTTATAAACGGGCAGAAGATCGTGTGTCATGCATATGCGGATGACGTGGGATTTCTCGTAGCGAACGAACAAGAAGTACAGTCCTCGCTCCACATTATCCAGAAATATGAGGCTGCATCTGGAGCCAAACTTAATTGGCAAAAATCCGGGGTCATGCATATTGGTTCCGGAATAAACATGCAACACCACGTGCGTTTGAAGGAAGTGACCAGCATGAAATGTTTAGGGATACAATTTAGAAAAAAGATACAGAACACTATTTCAGTCAATTATAGGGACCTACTCAATAAACTTCGAGTATGTATCCACCTCCACAGCCTGAGACAACTGAATATTATACAAAAAGTTGCACTGATGAACACCTACATCCTATCTAAAATAAATTATGTCGCAAAAGTGTTGCCCATTCCCTGTGGCATCACAAAAAGTATGTTGTCTGCAGTTGGTTATTTCGTGAGCAGAGGCAGCATTTTCAAAGTCAAATATGAAACTTTAACCCCTTCCATAAAAAACGGTGGGCTGAATCTCACGAACGTACACACAAAGGCACAAGCACTGTGTACCAGTAGTACTTACAAGCTGTGGAAAACGTCAACGCACAGTTTAATTTCCCACCTACTCAATGAAATAGCAACGCAAGATTTAAATCCACCGATTGACGTTCATCATATACCACATGCACTACACCATATACGGAACTTCTTATTTGAGTTCAGTTACGTTCGGAAAAGGATACCAGAAAAAGAAATGATGGTGGCAAAGCAAATCTACAATTCGTTAATTGCTACAAAACCTCTAAATAACATATAAAAAAGTACAAGAATAACAACTGATACGTGATTTGGGAAAATGTCAACTCACGAAATTTGCCGTCTGCCGTGCGATCTGCCTGGTTCACCGCTGTGAACAGGAAAATAGCGACCAATTCGAAGTTATACTCAATTAATTTAGTCGACTCCTCTCTTTGTAGCACTTGCACGGTGGAAGACAGTGAAGAACACAGATTTGTATGCTTAAGAGTGAGAGATGTTTGGAACATAGTTAGGCAGCTGTTGGCAAGTATAACGAGAACGTCTGCCACGGCGATAACACCAGCAGATTTCCTTTCACCCGATACTGTGCCCTACCCACAGACAAAGAGAAATTCTGTAAACTGGATAAAAGCACACACAGTTTATTATATTTTTAACTGTGAAACTCCAAGTAAAGAAGACTTCGGCATGTATCTACACATACAACACAGCCAACTACGGGAAACCGCAAGCTATACCAAGAAATACGCAAATTTTTTAAACAACACTATCAACGAACGATTACTGTACTAAGGTATAATAAATGATTCTGATTGGAAGAATGGATGTTTTAGACTTTTTCGAATTGATTGCGACTCGAGAGGACTACATATAACTCATTGCGCATGACGGAAAAATCGTGAAAGACTACTTTTTTTTTAAATTTATTATAGCCATGAAGCTTATGGCTCGTGGGAAGTTCTGCGGAGATAAGAGAAGACGACTTGGTTGTACGACTGGTAACAAACGAAATGAAAGAACAGAACGGATCAAGATTGATAGAAAAACGGAAGCTTACCACTACACTTTCGAGAAGACGATCTCCGTCTGGGCAACCGCTGAACCGAAGTGAAATGGAACTAACAGCAAGTTGCTTTTTATTTAACATTCTCAGTATGTTTTTATTTTGAAGACAGAAAACGTCGATTACAATACTTTTTATTTTCTTACAAGAGGCAATCGCAAGGGAAACTAATATTTACCACGTCAACATGTAAAAGAAGAAGATAAAAAAAAAGAAAAGAAAAAAAAAAAAAGAATAGCACAGTCGGTAGTGCGCTAGCCCGCGAAAGGCAAAGGTCCCAGGTTCGAGTCCCGGTTCCGACACACAATTTTAATCTGCCAGGAAGCTTCACATATTTTGATGTTTAATGCACTGTAAACACATAAAACACTGAATTTTATTTTTTCCATTGCTGAATTCATAAAGTTGGACTGAAAGGGTTAAGGAAACAGCTTGTTAAGCATCTGAATGTAGTCATTAAACAACGAAACATATTATGTCCAAAGTCTCAACATATTTTTATTGTGGTTGTAATTTCGTGACCGATGTGACTTTGGAAAGAAAAACTCCTTGTATTTTTACTGCTTTCCTATAGAAATCACAATTTAGGCTTTCTCCCTGTTTGGAATCTGTATATTATTAATAGTAATAATTTCGTGTGGCTCATTGGCCTGGTGCAAGTCTTTCAATTGGACGCCACTTTGGCGACTTGCGTGTCCCTAGCCTACCCCAGTTATCCAACCGGAGAAAGGGGACCTACAGCTTAACGTGGAATCCGAACCATGTGTCGTTTCTGGCGACTCCTCACATCGTTGAGAGGTGAAGGATGGGTTAAAGTGCAGACTGAAAAAATCCGAGGTCCGACCGGGTTTCGAACCCGCAATCCTTCGGTTTCCAATCGAGCACTTTACCCCAAGACCAACGGGCCCTTGTCGTTGAGCGACTGAAATAATTTCAAATTAATTTTTAGTTCTCTCGCAGGCAAGTACTTGATTAAAATATATTTAAAAGTTCTGGCACTACCTGCTTTCATACAATAACGGTCTCATTTAGTTTTGTTCCTATATATGGGCTAGTCTTGGTTACAATTTTAAGTAGCTCTGCGACTTAGAAACAACTATAAATCAAGGCCGTTGAGCCCAGATTTGTGTTTGTACCAAACAGACTTCCTCCGCATATATCGAAGTTGTACTTTAGAGTGATTTTGATTTTTACTCTTTTGTTACACAACTTCATGCATAGAGCATTTGTAGATCTGCAGAGCTTTCGACAGTGTTGACTGGAATACACTCTTTCACATTCTGAAGTTAGCAGGGGTGAAATATAGGAAGCGAATAGTAGACAGCAGGTGTAAGAGTCGAATGGCATGAAAGCAACTCAGTGGTTGGCAAGGGCGTAAGACAGGGTTGTGGCCTTTCCGCAATATTGTTCAATCTGTACATTGAACAAAATGTGATGGAATTCAATGGCAGATTCGGAGAGGTAATTACTGTGCAGGGACTGGAACAACACTTCGCGGTTTTCCCGATGGCACAATAATTCTATTAGAGACAGCAAAGGGTTGTAACGTCCCTACGGTTCCTCATTTTTAAAAACTATTTAGGAGACGATCTGAGTAGCTCTCGTAGACTGTTCGCGGATGATGCTGTCATTTATCGGTTAGTAAAGCCATCAGAAGATAAAAAGCAACTGCAAAATGATTTATATATCTACATGGTGCAGAAGTAGACAATTGACAGTTAATAATGAAAAGTGTGAGGTCATCCATGTGACATCTAAAAGAAATCCGTTAAACTTCAGTTACAAGATAACTCAGTCAAATATAGAGGTCGTAAATTCAAATAAGTACCTAGGAGTAACAATAGCGAGAACTTAGATTGTAAAGAAAACACAGAAAATATTGTAGAGTAGGCGAACCAGAGACTACGTATCATTGGCAGAACACTTAGAAGATGCAACAGTTCTACTAAAGAAACTACATACACTACACTTGTGCGTCCTATTTTGGAGTATTACTACGCATTGTGGGATCCACAGCAGGTGGGACTGACAGACGGCTTAGAGAAAATTCAGAGAAGGGTAGCTCATTTTGTATTATTGCGATGTAGGGAGAGAGTGTCACGGAAATGATGCACGAGTTGGGGTGAAAATCATTAACAGAAAGGAGTTATTTGTTGCGGCGAGATCTATTTGCGAAATTTCTTTCACAAACTTTCTCTTCAGAATGCGATCATATATTGTTAGCTCCCACCTTTTCCACTTTTTCACGCGGGCTATTAGAGAGTGGAGTGGAACTATTGAGAAATGTCATAAAAGTGCTTCGATTAACACTCTGCCATGCACTGCAATGTAATTTGCAGAGAATCCATTTAGATGTTGATGTCGATGTAGAAGAGCAATTAAATGGAATGCACAATTCATTGAAAGAAGAATATAAGATGAACATTAAGAAGAGCAAAACAAGAGTAATGGAGTGCAGTGTCAGAAATTGCGGTGATCTTCCTTTCTCCATCCTTACCCAAAAAATCAGAGCGTGAGCTCCGTCCCTAATGACCACGCTGTCGACGGGACGATGAACGCTCGCTTTCCTTCCTTCCATTAATGCTTCCGCCAACGTGATCACTGGTTCCCTGCTCGACCTCGCGCAATTTCGGCTCTATATATTTTTTCTCTCTGTTTGAATCATTAGTCGAATGTCTGGCCAACGGCCGTGCTGTGTTGTATTCACCGGGTCCCGCTATGTCGGTTTTGGCTGGCACTTTCATGTGGATCTGAATATGCAGAGCACTGGTGGTAGGGGATACACGTAGCCCTAGTGAGACTAATTGAGGAGCAAATTATTTGAGAAGTCGCGACTCCGTCCGAGAAAACCGACACAAATATTTGGAGGGCTGGGTGCTGACAACTGGTAGGTACGTGATGCCCCTTTAGAGCTCCATACAGTTCAGTTCAGAAATTTGACTTGTTTGATGCGGCGCGCTACAAACTACTCTGCTGCGTCGATCTCATCATTTCAAACTGACATTTACACTCTACATCTTTCTATTAGCTGGATGCTTTCCAGACTTTATTCTGCCCAAAAGATTTTAGTCTCTACAGTCTTCTGTACTACTATTGAGATTATTCCCATAATTCTTAACACGTCCCTCACCATTCGGTGTTTGGCAGTGTTTTCCACAAGGCCCTACCTTAGATGATGCTACGAAGAACATCCCTTTCACCCAGTTTTGAACATTTACCTGTTTCAATTCACGTCTATTTCGATTTTCCCACATTCTGTGTTTTACTTACATGAAATTTCATGCTCTTTAAAGCCCACCACGTACGTGCCGCGAACTCGTCTCCACAACCTGACACACGTTTCATTCCACCTTGTAATCCATGCAAGGAATTATCTGCATTTTTTGTGCCCTAAAATGTTTGGCAATACAGATGGTTCAAATATACCGTGACAGGCAGGCCAGGTATCAGAAAGCAGTGAATGTTACCCTTCTAGACGTGTAAGTGATCCTTAACTGTGCACAAAATGAACCAACGACTAATTCTGTAAGTGCATATAAAAATTATTACTGCTACGTGACCTCACCAAGTATGAGTGTGGTATTGGCAGTACCTCAGTAAAGAAGAAAATTAACTATTCACCGATAGATAGAACCGTGTTTAAGAAAACAAAAAATAAATGCAAATGAAGTTACAATTTCAACAATCGAAAAAGGACATAATTCGCTTAGATGCTCGAAACCACAAACAGAAGAAAACAATTACCAGAATAAAAATTAGTTTCACAGTGGCTGATGTGTCGCACCTACAGTTGATTCTATCGTCAAATTTAAATACTGTACGAGAGGGTGTTGCCTCAATGTCATGAGTAATGTTGTACTGGTGACGGTGGCGTTGCACGGAACCTAACCCGCGCAAAAATATCTTACAAATCGTGTTGGGTACGCGCCCAAAATACCGTTCGGTGCGTCGTGGACTGCCGACGGCGGTTGCGTCTCTAAAACCTATGAAAAAACGAACTGGTTTTATTGGCAGCTGATATGAACCAGCCAAGACTCCCCCATGGCTATTGTTGAAGCCAAGGCTGACTGCTTATCTTCCCTCGTCGAGACGACAATGGGCAAGGTACACTAATTCTGCAAGTTAGCCCACCATATGACGGCACTCAAAATCGACTGCACTCTTATTAATTAACTAGAGCTATGTTGTGCATGTGTTAGAGTGCTCCCTCTACAGTGTGAGTTTGTCCTGTTTCGGTGACAGTCCTTGAAACACGTACCAACGAATTGAACAATGGTTTGCTGAAGCATATTTACGTGAACTGCAAGGAAACTGTAATAACGAATACTGTAAACAACTTTGAACATGGCTGGTTAACAGCACCCGTAAACCAATTTTTTTAACAGTTTTATATATCAGCCAACCGGTTGCGTAGTTTTAAGGTACTTGACTTAGGTTTCGTTGTCGCTAGGGACAACTTCATCAGAAGAATAAAAAAACCAGTTACATGAAACATATTATGTCAAAAATATTAATATTTTTGACTTCTGATGAAGTTGTCCCTAGCGACAACAAAGCCTAGGTCAAGTACCTTAAAACTACGCAAGCGGTTGGTTGATATATAAAATTGTTAAAAAAATTGTGAACAATGTGTTGATAGTGGTAATCATCTCTATATATAAAACGCAATGACCCGACTGACTGATTGACTGACTCATCATCGGCCAGCCCAAACCACTGAAGATAGAAACTTGAAATTTCTGTAGGGTATTGATCCTACTTTGCAGGCGACATTTAAGAAGCGATTTTTCGATATTCCGTCCGTAAAGGGATGAAGTAGGGGATGGAACGATTTTTTGAAAATACGTTGATATTTAGGCAATTCTGAAGCTAGAACTACAAAATTTCGGATTTAATACATGGTTTGAATTTAAAAGACATCAATAAGGAGATAAAATAGAGGACATAAAAATTGATTTTCAAAAATATGTTGCTGTTAAGTTGCTTGAGCTGCAAAAATTGGTATTTGTATTGTTCGTTAGAATTTAAAAAATACGCGTTTCGGTATTTTTGTAATTCAACCATCAAGGGGGTTAAATTGGACAGGAGATGTTTATCGAAAATCTTTTGCTATTAAGGCAGTTTTGAAGCTACGACCACAAAAATTGGTATAAGTTTTCTTGGTCAGTATTAAAAAGACACGTGTTTCGGTATTTTCAGAAAATTAATCATTTAGGGGGTGAAATAAGGGATGAAACATTTTTCAAAATATGTTGGTACTAAGCCAATTTTGAACCCAGACTTACAAAAAATTAAATTTGCATACTTGGTTCGAATTTAAAAGACACATGTTGGGGTATTTTTCGAAATTCAACTACTAAGAAAAGCCATAGGGGATTACAAGTAGTGGAATCAAATGTTCAAATGTTTGTAAATCTTAATAGACTTAACTACGGGGTCATCATTTCCTAAGGCATACAAACTAATTAAACTAAACGTACTTAGATTAACTTATGATAAGGACAACACAAGCACCCATGTCCGAGGGGCGAATCGAATCCCCGATGGCGAAAAGCAGCGTGCATCGCAGCATGGCGCCTCAATACGCACGGCCATTCTGCCGCGGCTACAATTAGTATCACAACATCTCATTATGACAGTGCAAAAGCTATATCTATGAAAATTTATATTAAGAGGGAGAAACAAATGTTGCAGACCAACCAGTCTACGCATGCGAAGCAGCGGGCGTTAAGCTAGTTTCATATATAGATGAAGCCCTGGATATCTGGCAACTGTCGTTCCTTGATGAAACGCAAGGGAAGTGTATACATTGCAACAAATTACCTTGTTTCTTATTTTCGTCTAAGCTATTATTCACTATTTATGGAATACGTTGAAAGTCATTAACCAGAATCAATACATATACTAAACTGACATCAACAACTACAGGGGCGTCTCCTTGTTACCAGCGACATACAAAATATTGTCGAAAGCCCTTCTAAATAGAATAGAGAAACAAGTAGGATCTAATATAGGAGAATACCAAGTAGGATTTAGGAAAGGCAGATCATGTGCAAAACAGATTATTAATTTAAAAAGTATTTTGAGAGTGAGAGCTACCCAAAACAAGAATACACTAGTTACTTTCGTAGACTTCAAGCAGACGTACGACTCAGTTGACAGACAGTCACTATTTCAGATGTTGTACGAATCAGGGATAGATGAAAATACCAGAAGACTTGTAGAACAAACACTCACAGATACAATATCAAGAATTAAGTTTCAATGCGAAATTTATGAACCATTCAAAATCAAAACAGGTGTTCGACAAGGAGACGGACTTTCCCCAATTCTCTTTAACTTGGTTCTAGATGAAACAGTCAAAACGTGGGAAAACACACTAGTAACGAGAGGCATAAAAAGTATAAACATGGGACAAGGAAAGAACAAATTCGAAGTAAAATGTTTAGCCTTTGCGTATGATATTGCACTGATAACTGAAAACCAGGCAGATGCAACTGTTATGCTTGATCTATTACACGAGACTGCTGAAAAGACCGGACTAAAATATTTTACGAAAAAAATCGAATATATAGCACACAAACGTAATGGAGAAACAATTATGAGAACAAAGTATGGGAAAATTAAAAGTGCTGCTAAATTTAAATACCTAGGGGAATGGAACCAAGCCAACTGTCCTGATAACACAACAAATAAAGGAAGAGTAAAGAAGTTAGAATATGCTTACAAATTAACACAAAACTACTACAATAAGAAATCAATATCCATCCAAGCCAAGCTTAGACATTATAATTCAGTTATTAAGACACGAGCAACATATGGCTCAGAATGCCTCACATTGAATAAGACATGTGAACTAAGAGAACTAGAAAAAAGAGAGACGAAAATACAAAGAAAAATTCTGGGTCCCGAGAAAAACAATGAAAACATATGAATGAAAAGGAAAAATGAGGATTTATAAAAAAATACAGAAAAAGTGAAGCTTGGAATGTAGGAGACGAGGTACTGGCGGAAGTGAAGTTGTGAGGCGGCATCGCGAGTGGTGTCGGGATAGCACAGTCGGTAGTGCGCTTGCCCGCGAACGGCAAAAGTCCCAGGTTCGAGTCCCGGTTCCGGCACACAATTTTAATCTGCCATGAAGTTTCACCTTTCCTGTTGTTCAAATATGACTTTGTTCATCTGACTTTGTTGTGCGCTAAAATAAAGAGCAAATATTGTTTCAAACCCTGACTATATTATCTTTTAAACACAAAATAACAAACGGGATAAGTGTGGTAATACTGAATTTCCCAAACATCTAGTAGGCCTACTTAATCAATATACAAAGTTGCTGCCATGATTATCTCATTTGTAACAGTCATTGTAACGAAGAAAAGACCTTTTTTTTAAATATGCACCACAGGTGCTTTTATTTGAAATGCTGACTACTAGTTTCGGGCTTTGCCCATTTTCTAAGTCACATTCATATACATTTACCAAATTAATTACGACAAACAGCGTGACCTAAACAGTAACCAAATATAAATGTATATGAATGTGACTTAGAAAATGGGCAAAGCCCGAAACTAGTCGTCAGCATTTCAAATAAAAGCAGCTTTGGTACATATTTAAAAAAAGGCTTTTCTTCAATATTTAAGAGCTGCAAAACGCGACATATCAAAATAAATAAATAAATAAATAATAAAAAAAAACAACAACATTTGAGTCATTGTAACAGTAGGTCTCCATTTTATGTACATGTTATAAAGCAGACTATGTTTGCGTGTTCACAAAATAGAACAAATACACTTTTTAGAGAAAGCGTTTTTATTTTTGAGCAACTAGGATACAATTGCATTCACTTAACAAGAGTGTGATAAAACTTCTTACGAAGCAATATGAAATAAAAATGCCAATCGAGGTATTTTATTGTGGTTTATCTACTTATTGTACTTCAGGTAGATCGATGCTTTGCGGTCGTTTGTTCGTGTTCGTTCTGAATTGTTCGTTGAGAATTCTCTGAGTTTTGTATTACAGATGGTGTTAAGCATTTTCTTCTGTTTTCATTGGTTCTTCGGATTTATCTGTCCTTGGCGGGCGTTATGATTGTTTTGTTTTATTTCGATCGTTTTGTCATTGAGTCAGTTTTTCGTTACAGACGGCGTCGGACAAAGCACGTGAGGTACACGCGAGCTATCACACCGGCAACCCGCTGAGCGAGCGCTGTCCATTACGCTACGTACAGCTGCGAGAGTAATCCATAATCCTCATAACATCGACGGCAGGTGTTAACTGATAATGCGCCATTTTCAGATATTACACTCTGAACGGCGCGTTTTTGATAGTTTTCAATGCGCCATTACTTTGAAATGTCAGTGTTTGACGTATAAATCATCAATACAGAAAGCAAGATGGCGTATTGAAAAAAAAAGTTTAGGGCAAGGTTTCGGGCGAGGAATGTGACGTGACTGATTTCTGAAAGCCAAAAGTACGCTGTGTTCCTTCCAGGCTATAATCACTCGTTCGAACACCAAATGTAAGCAACGTTTTTTCCATGCTAGAGTCATTCGTAACCAGTACAGGCAAAGAAAATAAACTTGAAAAAGAGAACAATCTACCAAGGCAAGACAGGTGGTAATATATAACTGAATAAGATAATGAAACTGTAGGATGGATATTAAAATAATCATTTACAGAGGTAAAAGATAAAAAAAGGGTAAAAAAAGTAAAGCAGTCAACAATCCGAAGATTGTTGGCATGGTCCTGTTTGGAGGTGGTATGCCGTTGCCTTCCTCCGACCTTCGAACTGACTTCCCCTGCCAGTTATAGGGGGAACTACAGTTTAACGTGGGTTCGGAATCACGGTGCTACTTGCTATTTTTCACATGAGCAATACTGCCAGAGGTGAAAGAAGTGGAAAGTGACAGATAAAAATCCTAGGACCTGGCGGGGATCGAACCCGCGTCCTTTGCACTTGTAGTCTGGCACTCTACCACTGTGCAACCGAGGCGCACAAAAAAAGAGTAAGTTTATCAAAACTAAACTCGAATATGAAATAATGTTAACTGTTTGTTAAAATATGGCCAGAGAGAATATTACGCGTTTGTTATTCATATTTTCACAATTTTTGTCCGAAATATTTGCAAAAATCATAAAACCACAGGCAAATCTCAAGCGGGTCGTAAATCACACCAGTGCGATTGTTTATACTGACTGTGCTTCGTCCACGATGTTAAAATGTCGGTGTAATGCGTGCACCAACCTCCATGTATATGCATTAAATGCAGTCGCCTTCTTCAAATTCAATTACCGCTCTCTCAGTAGCGTCACAAATATGATGTCTTGGGTATCAATAAATCGGAAAATCGAGTCGAATACGACCATGTGTATGAAAATGACATTGAAGATAAATATACGTCACTCCATACAATACTTTAGGGAAAGCATTACATTTATCCTCTGTATTATCAGCATTGTAAACAACCTTAATTTGTTTGAGAAGGTAACTGGATTAGCTTACCTAAATAGCTTACAAAACATGTTTAAGAACTATATTCTTTAAAGTTAAAATACGTACATCGTTGTTTGGAAGGTCATTCACATTTCTACTAACAGAATGTCACTCGATTTATAAAGAATGAACAAAATTTTGTCTACGGTCGTGATTCTATTTCCCTGCACTATTTTTTGGGAAGAATACTCTTCACAATAGGCGATAAGAACTAAAGAGATCTAAAAGCGTCCTTTCTCTTTCACAGGCACTTACAAAATTAATGATGAAATAACTACATACAACTAATTTTTGTGCTCCCTAGACAGTGAACATTGTACCCTATCTAGCTTGAGAATAAAATAGTTTAAAATCAGAGTGGGGGGATCTATAAATAATAACAATTAGAAAATTAGTTTCATTATATTCAGTCACACCTGCACGACATTCAATTTTTTTTTCAGTGCTATGTTAGAAAGACCGATGCACTCAATACCTTTTTTCGCAAATATTGTCACACCCCCACAATAAATTAGTTTCATTATATTCAATCACACCTGCACAACATTCAAATTTATTTTCAGTGCATTCTTAGAAAGATCGATGCACTCAATACCTTTTTCCACAAATATTCTCACACCCCACATTAAACAGAACTTCTGAAAAGCCAGAAACCTAACTTGTGCCCTGGTGGAAAAAAAAAAAAACCTCTGAATTGTGACATGATTTAGGAAATTCTCTGAAATAACAATAAAATCATAATCAGCATATACACCAGTTCAGTAACTTGCTCGCTAATACCTTGTATATTTTGGTGTAATATGTTAATTTCTCTATTATATGGATACGTGGTATTTGCTGAAGGTGGTTCCTTAGTTAGAGGGACTTCATATAAGCAGGAATACCTACCAGCTGACTTCTGTCGAGGATAGATGTAGCTCTAACATCTAGTACTAAGAAATTTTGCTAATAACGTCGCAGTAGATGTAGAAACATCGTAAAACGCAATTTATGATAGATGAGAATTAAACATGTATTACAGGCCTCTGATTATAGTTTCGGGAATAAATGAAAAGTGAAACACGCACCGGTAATGCCATAAAATGACCTACAATTTGGTTGCTAAGATGGAGCACATATTCAAGGATAGAGAAGTAGTTAAGGAACGAGAGGAAATGTAAAATATGATCGCAGTAAAAGTGTTTTCAAAAATCAGTGTTTTATAGAGAGAGTGTTATGTGTTACTTTTCAATTTTGCAGATTTTTGTCGATTTTTAATTGTTTTCGGAGAAAAGTGGTGAGACTCTTCCTTATAGTATCGTCCACCATTAATTTCCAAACATTAATGCTTCTAAAAGCAATCGAAAGCTCAACTTTATCTTTTTTCCATTTAACTGTTTAGGGAGTAGAGGAGGTCAATTTGATCAGCTTCAGAATCGAAGTCAAAAAGTAAAGTAGTCGTTCGTCCTTCTGTCAGATACTGCAGTTCCTCGTATGAAATCGTTTCTTTTGCCCACATTAAACATCAAACAGTTACATGATCAAACAATAACCTTATTAATTGTTAGTGGGCCGTAAGTTTGATTACTAATAAGGTACCGAAATGACCACAACCAATTAAAATGGCTTTCGCTTTCCGGCTTTGTAGAGAAATTGTGAAAAATCTGGTCTTCAACGGTAGCGAATAACTCCAAGAGCAATTTTTTTACATCAGCCAATTCTCCATTCACCCTGATCTGATAAGGGCCCTCTTTCTTGCAGCATAAAGCTTGACATCATGGCGTGCAATAAAGATGCGATTTCAGCTCCCATCCATTTTTACGACCAGGTCCTCTTCGGCCGCTAGTGAGCCCTCCACAATGCTATTTTGTGGAGCTTCGTCTCCTTTGAGCCGTTAATGGAATGAGACACTCGTCGAGACTTAATGGCTCAATGATGGCGCAGTTTTACGGCAGTCGGCAGAACGGCCTCACAGGCGATCCGCTCAGCCAGACTTAACAAGCTCCTCTGCCCAGTGATCGCATTTCTCAGTCCGAGGAACCAAATGACTCACTCAGTAGCGTCTCTGGTTGTACACGTGGTAAGATTCAGCTTTATTGCCACATGAAACAGATCTGTGACTACAGGCTTCTTAAACTCATTGATTTTTTTGTGAGGACGGTATACCCACTTTAGTTGTGACCCTGAATGGATGCGGAACATTTGTAATATAACTATCAGAGACAATAATACTCTCTTGAATGCTTTAGACCAGGGGTGTCCAACACGTGGGCTGCATGCGACCCAAAGTGCCGGCCAACTGTTATCTACCACAAGGTCGCTAAGAAAAGTTACGATAAACTGAATATTATCACTTTCAAACTTTTCGTCAGATACACTGGTCCATTTCATTATGGCTACTTCAGTTGCAATTGCGAAATCACAGATTTAGAGAAGTATAATAACATTATGTCCTGGAAATACAAGGAATGTCTTTGATACTTAGAGAGTTGCAATAAAGTTCCTATCTAAGGTTCATCTGAGCAGTATACGTTAGTAAGATATAAATCTTCATGTGGATAGCAAATATTTTCCAGTGTTTTGTTGTGTAACAGTACTATAATTTCGTTATCGTAAATTTTGCCACAAATGGATATCTCCGTAATGAGCTCTCACAAAACATTGTTACTTCTGAGCGCCATTTCTACCTAAACAAGTGATTTGTTTGGTGAGAAAGTTACTAGTCTTGAACATTACTGTCTCTTCTCACCTTTTCCTCAGCCCTTCCTCCCAGCATTCAAGAGAACAAATTTTAGCGCACAAACAATAACTAAACAATTAAAAGATTGCTTGAAATTTCCACTACTAGTCATAAATATGATTTATCAGTATCAATTATTTCCAATGTAGCGTTATGTAACATTACTGTAATTCTGTTATCGTAAATTTTGACACAAATGGATATCTCAGTAATCAGCTCTTACCTTTAAATTAAGTAGACAGCGTCACGGTCGACAAAAAATTAGTAAGGCTTTAAAATTAACGACGGTTCTACGACGAAGCATCAGGATTGGATCTCTGTGCGTTTCTGTGAATTTAATAAAGAAAACAAAGTTATTTAATCAAATATCGGATTTTATATTCAGTCGCGACGTAATAGGCTTCGTGAAAAAAGAGGTAAGAAGGAAGAGTTTATTACAGTGTTATGGAAACTTGCTTTTATATTCTTGTTGCTCTTGGATTTGAAATAACATTATCATGAGGTGCCGGATTTTCTGCAGACATGTTTCCATCATATAGAGCGTAACTGACTGTAAAGTCCCTATGGTCCCCATATAATTCATTTTCCGTAACATTTCAGTTTGTGCAGGCTACGTTCTCTGTAAGCCGCAATAGTATTTACATTGTACTTATAAAATTAAGTAAATTTTTCTGTTAAGTTATATTATCTCTGATTACGGTATTGTTTGTCATTCCGCATTGTACGAAAGTTATTTTGCACACATTTTTCAGTAAATACACACAGAATAGTTGATTTTGTGAACTGGCCACAGATATATATTGTAAGCGGCGCAGTAGTCTGGAACTATCGTTCGATTGGAGAGTGATTGCTCCGACTGTTAGAGGGCAGTTGCGAACAGTACCGGCAGGGAGTTAGTCAGCAGCAGTAAGGACAAGCTAATGGTGAAGGCAGTCGTTACGTATGTGTTGCAACATGCCGTTATTGTAATACATCTATCATTTTCAATATTTTTGTACTATTATCAAAAACAGTCATGTTCCTGCATTCTGCTTGCTGTTTCATGTTTCCAATTTCGTAACAAGAATATACGAGGTAAGTCAAATTTTCTTTTTCATCTGTGTTGCAGTTAGTTTGCTTGTCCTTTCATTATTGAAGATAATCAGTTCCGTTGTAGCCTCGGGACTACTTCTACAGGGCCATAATTTGTCAGTATATTTGTTTCCCCTTTCCCGAGGCGTTTCCGTTGGACATATTAATTAACGTTATTACGCTTACCTCTGTGATCGGGGTCACCACAATGTTCGGTTGTTGAAACTTGTACTTACTCAGTATTCAGTATTAGATGTTGAGGATACCGTGCCTATGATATATTCGGAATACGTTGGCAGATATTCGGGATACCTTGGACTTTAGATATTTCGGATGCCTTGCACTTTGGCGCCCCTTGCCTAGGATCGATGGTTACATTTTTAATTACAAAACTGCAAACAAAAATTATAACATTGCTATGCTTTGTTGCACATTATTGAACAATTGCAATAAAGCTATGCATTATTTAAATCGATTTGTCTTACCTTTTGTGAACATTCTGCTGATATTGACTTTTATGACCTGATTTTCACGAAATTTTGTATTTTACCATTGTGAAAATCTTTGCTACCATTACAATGCACATTGCTCGAACTTCTCTTTGTATGTTGCTACGCATTTCATTTGACTTGTATACGTTACTTGCTCGGAATGCTTATGACAGTAACCCATTTTATGAAAAATTTTAATTACTTTGATTGTGACTAACTTGCAAATGCAATGATTCAACGCAATGAATATAAAACTGATACAATCCTCGCCGTGGTTAATCCCTATATTTACGTAGTGATATTACAGTCTAACGTATATGTACAACTGCTATGGAAATTTCAGTCTCACGCTTGGAGCGACAATAGCGCATCTAACGAAAAGAGAGCCAACACTAGGAAAAATAATTGTTTTCAGTGATATTTCGACTTCATTAAGAAAATACTTATTATATTTCAGCTTTCCATGTCTCAGTCCATTGTCCAGAGGTATGAATGTTCGTGAAAGAAATGTTTTAAATGACGACGTATGATGTAAGCTACATCATATTCATGAAGATATGCATATTTCTAACACGTTTCGCAAAAGTAAAAAAAATAAATAAATAAATAAATAAATAAATAAAATAAAAAAATAAAAAAAAATACTACTGACACATTTTCATGCGGTTTTCACAGAAAATTTGAGCTGAGATTGGGGCATAATACAGGCAAGATTTCATCAAAATCAGATCACGGAAGAAAGATACATTGCAATCTTAAGTGTTTTCGGTAACTGTCTGTTCACCTATTAGAAATACCTAATCTAAAATTCACGGATTTGCATGGAGCAACTTCGTTTCACAAAAGTGGAATCAGGGAATATGTTTTAGATGTCGGTTATTCTTGAAGTATGGTATGTGTAGTACATCTAACGAGCGATAGAGGCGCTGTAGTGCACCAAAGAACTAATAAACACCGCTGCTGCATAATAAGTATGGGGCAGTGCAACAAGGAAGCGAACGTCAGTGACAGAATTGAGTATTAAATACTTTACGACATTTCTTTGCTTATTTTGGCACGTTTCACATTTTGTACCAGAAACATTATGAATATACATCGTTTCGGTCAATGACTTTTACTTACGTTTGACATCTTGGCTAGGACAACTGAGTTTATTGACAGAGCAATTCAACAAGGATTCTAAGAACCCTAAAAAACCACGATACACTCAGGTCCTCCTTCAACAACCATTGCGAAGCACGGGCATATAATCTAGTAAATGAATCATTTTTGAATTTTTGACATTTTCGATACCACTAATTGTCTATAGACTTGTCGTATCGTTCGTCAGACGTCTAGTCTCCGCTGCTCGCCGTCGGAGGCTCCAGTTCCCCCTCGGGCATGGTTGTGTTTGTTGTCCTTAGCATAAGTTTTTTTAAGTAGTTTGTATTCGTATGGACTGTCGACCAGAGTAGTTAAGTCTCATAGATTTACAAACATTCGATTTTATAACTTTGACCTCTTTGGTGTGACGTCACGAGCGCTTGACTGCTGAGCACATTGCTCTCGAATTTTTATATAGCTTTAGGATTAAAACAATCAACTGTTATTCCTGATAATATTTAATCTAGAGATATTCTAGTAGAGGATCGCTAGTAATTTTTGCGTTTGTTCTGCCGTATTTGCTTTGAATTGTGTTATTTGTGTTCGCGTGTGCGCCGTCTTGGACGTGGTCTCACTGTGTTTAGTTAGTTTATTAGTGACGCTTGAATTTGTTCTTGTTTAAACAAGCAACAGTGTAAAGTTTGTGTTGCGTTGTTATTTGCTCTTTATTGATACCAGTAGTAGTAGTAGTAGTTGTAGTTTTTACTTGATTTGTAGAGACTGAGATTTGTTGATGGCTGTAGTTAAGGAACTTCCTCATTTTTTCTAGAAAGGTAACTTATAGAACATAGACGTCTATTTTTCGTAACAAGTAACTGTAAAATTTTACCATGAGTGAAAAGTGTGGGCTCTGTCGTAGGTTTGTGCGTAGTGGGCTGCCGTGTGGGATATGTAGTAAGGGGGGGCAGGATGCACTGGCGAATCCAGTGGGCACTGTGGTGAGGTTCTCTCCTGGAACCGCGCGGCAGATGCCGAGCGGTCTGGAGCGCCACGTTGCGGATCGCGAGGCCTCCCGTGTCTGAGGTTCGAATCCTCCCTCGGAAATGGATGTTTGTATTAGTTCATAAGCAGTTTGTAAGTTTAAGGACTGATGACCCCACAGTTAAGTCCCATAAGCTTTACAAACATTTGAACATTTCTCCTGGAATTGCAAGATGTGAAGCAGGAATAGATAGAAGATAGAAGAGCAGGATCGTTTGATCTGCGCCATTCAGGTGCATTTCATAAACGCTGAAGAGGAACTAGGTAGGCAGAGGAGGGGAAGGGGGGCTGGGGAATGGGAACTGGCAGTTGGCAAGAAGGTAGCTAGGAGAAGGTATTCAGATAGCTTTACATTGCAAGTTGCAAATAGGTTTGACCAACTGTCGGAGTTGAGTGGAGATGAACCTCCTGTAGTTGTAGGCGTAGGAAGTATGCAGCGGACCTCAGGTGTTAGGAAGCCGAAATCTGTAGAGAGGTCTACTCGAAAGGAGAAGGTTCTGATGTTAAGGCAGTTCTCATGTCATAGGTGTAGGCCAAATGTTGCAGGAAGTACCTGGGAGTGAGTGCCATATCACCAGCATAGTGAAGCGCAGTGCACGGTTAGCTCAGGTTACTTGCAACATAGTGCACTCATGTAGGAATTTCTCAAAACAGCATAAGGTAGTGATAGAATAGTCTTGATAGGGACGGGGAATATGATATAGGGGGTGATCTGGAAAGGATAGCAACTCAGACTGGTGGCACGAATGTGCATTTCGTGCAGCTGTTTCAGCGTCATGATAGGCCTTGTCTTAATACGGCTATCAGCCGGGAAGGGGAGGTTGGCAAAGCTCATAGGTGACAGTGTAGTAGTGGGTGGGGGTGTCACTCATGGAAAAATTCCTGTAGTAGTTGGTGTTAGGGCAGCACATTTTTTTAGACTGAGGACAGCTGATAGGTATTATTCCTTCTCAAAGGAAGTCCCTCTGACAAATGAACCACTTTTCGACAAAGATTTAGAATGTACGTAATAAAGAGGTTACTATATTTCATCAAAATGTACCAGGTATCAGAAATAAAGTTACTGCTCTGCTTATTGATGTTGACTCTGGTTTTATTTGTATTTCAGAGCACTTTTAAGTGATGTGATAATTCAGATACTTCCATTCAACGATACAGGTTAGCTGCCTTCACCTCTAGGAGTTTCTTGCAAAGTGGGGGATTGGCCATGTATGTTAAAAACGATTTTTCATCGGAGTCAATCGATTTTTCTAAAAACTGTACTTGCAGGTATTTGTATGTTGTACAGGAGTTGTTAATGGAAGTAAACTATTTATTTTTGTTATTTATAAGTCCCCTGACTCAGATTTTAAAATGTTTCTGCCGAAGCTAGTATTGTTTCTGAGTTCACTTATAGGAAGTATAAATATTCTGTTGTGTGTGGAGATTTTAACATTAATTGTGTAAGTGACAGCTCAAGAAAATGTCAGCTGTTACATCGACTTAATTGCTGTAATCCGATGCAAACCGCATTCTTTCCAACGAGAGTGCGAGGCAGTAGCAGTTCTACCATTGGCAATATTCTTTTTCATTCTTCTTTATTAGAGGGCCACTCTGTTACTAGACTAGTAAATGGCCTATCACACCACAATGTACATATTTTAATTCTAAAAAGAATTTGATCTCAAACAAATGTTTAATACAGACACTGCTTAGAAAATTTAATACAGCTGCAATTGAGACCTTTTTGAGTCTAATTAAGGAACAAGAATTGAAGGATGTTTATAATGCTGACAATATATATGATAAATATAATGCTTTCCTGAACACATTTACTAGGTTAGGACGTTCAAAACTGTCAGTGACAAACTAGATAGCGAATCAGTTAATTTATTCAAAACTTTCTATCACAGTGAATTTCCAGAGATTTGTCTCCATCTAAATAATACGTCACAAAAGTGTAACATCACTGACTGTGTACAATTTTTATGTAAAGCAATGCTGTAATAACATATGTTTAACATTTTATGTTTGCAAGAGTGGTGTGACTGATGCTTTCCCTGTTTGTGGTCTTCTGTATAATGAAAGAGGCACAATACACGTATAATGTCCGCAATTTACTTTTCATTTTGCTTCCCTTTCCTGTAATTTGCAATACAGTCAAGTTTCACACGTGTCAGGGCTTACAATACTTCAACACATTATACGGCATTGTCACGTTCTGGCATTTTTTGACACTACTTGAACCAAATCGTTATTGTTAACAATGGTCAGCGGCAGTATAGTGTTGTGGTTTGTATGTATTGCTGCCAATGGATTTACAGATGGTATAGATCATGGCACAAGAAAAAGAATGAACAAATCAAAAAGAGAAATTTAAAGTTGAACACATCGGAAAGGAGGAAAACAACTTAATTTTTTCATGTCGGTTTCAGAAATTCCATGCAGAAGCTTCACTCTTGAACATATTGCTTGTGATTGCTTACATGAAAAACCTGGAATGGACAAAATGTAGTAAATTTACTGCACCCTATAATATTCTGATTGTAACAGATTGTTGTATTGATCCAGTTTTTCACAGTAATGTAAAGCTTTGTAGCATTCCTTGAAGTAAATATTAATCTTATGTTACTACAAATGATACAACTCATGGGAAGTGCGAATGTCTAAAATAACATTTTCAAATCTAAATTTAATGTGAAGTGATGAAGATATGTTCCTAAAAACGCATCAAAACTGCTAATGTCCTATATGACGGATCAAAATGCATATTGTTCGAAATATAAATGGATTTTCTAATCTAAAAAAAAACTGATCTCTCACAAGGTATATTCTAGTTCAGTACCTCTAAACTATGAAAACAGCTTCAAATTTTATTGAGTAGTTTAGCAGATATCCTGAAAAATTTGAATCAACGGACATTATACGTTTTGTTTAGTTGCTCCTCACTTGTAAACAGAAAATAAAAAAAATACTATTTATGACGTTTGTATTGAAATAACAATATTTACTTGGCCGACTTTCTGTTTGTTGTGTTACATCGAAACAACCACAATGAAAGAGAGAGGTATCACAATACATTAAAATTAAGTAGGCATGTGCATTAGATGATAAGAATATGTCCTTGAAAAGCATTACGCTAATTACTAAGGTTAAGCAATTGGTCATGTTTTCTTTATTTAAAACTTGAATTCTGCTTTACGCCGATGTAGTAATGTTAGTTGGTCCACCAAACTACTTTTGAAAGGATGTCTTTAATTTGTATGTCTTTTGTTATATATATTTCCTCTTTAGTTATCCATTATAGAAATGATTATATACATAAAAATTATAAATCGTTTTGATTGAATTGTTTTAATATTTATTTTTTCAATAGGTCTTTTAATTATTAGTCCAAATTTGATTCGAATTTTATTATATTGAGATTGATTTGGTTCAGTTTCTTATTGATTAGTTATCATTCTATGGCGTTATTTTAACTACAGTCCCTAACATAAGAGACCGGACGACCTTCCCAAATTTTTTAAAAGCAAGCCCTGACTTCACAATCATGAGCCAAAAATAAACAAAAAATCTTTAATTATATCTCTTCTAAAAAAAATGAGAGACAGTTATGTCCATTTTCTGTAGATTCTGTGCTTTGACAACTCTGTACTTAACTTGGACTCACATCAAGTGGGGAACATTTTCATTATAGTCTAAAGAGCAGCACGTTATTAGTCTCTGCGAGCTGACGTCTCGTTTTAAAAGCTGGTCGCAGAGTGCGGCTTACAGTCCCCACCTGGGCTGACGGCTTTGCTGTAATTCCTCTGCTGAACAGCAGGGAGCGGCAAACAAGGCCACTGCTTTGACGGGGCTTGTCGGGTGGCGTGTTTTACGAGACAAAGCGCTAATCCGGCGGATGGGCGAGCTGTTAGCTGATTGGCTGAGCGCGGATGAGCGCCAGTAATTGGCCCCACAGAGCCGGTCGGCGGGGTGTCGACGGCAACAGGTCTGCGTGTGTGTCTCGTCCGTTCAACTGCAGCCGTACCACACGGAGAGGCAGAGACAATGGACGCAAGTCTGCACCGAAGCAGATTTCACGTCACTTTTGTCTTACCTTTACTGATTACTTTCCTGTTCCATCTCAGTCATTTTCCTCTTCCTAGATTGTTTCATTTCCCGTATTTTCTCAGTTTGGGAGTTTCTTTGACAAACTTTTCATTTCCTTACACAAATATTTTCTTCGTGATTTCTTTTCTTTCTCCAGGTCTTCATTGCAGCTTTTCGCACACATTACGTTAACTTTTTTTCGGTAAGACGCTTCCTGAAATTAATTTACTTGTTATTTAAAATATTTGATAATCAATTTGTGTAAGGAAATAGATAAACAATACTTTAAACACCTATTTGTGGGTCCAAAATCTATTATACTGAACCAAAGGTGGGAAATGTGTATACATTGTAATTGATTCATAAACAGTCTACAATTGGGTCGTTGTAATGTATTAGCAACTAATATTGATCGACACACACTAAAATTGTTATTAAGCATAGCAGGTGTTGTGGACACCTCTAGCTGTTCTCACTCCTGTCCATTGGTGGCGTCAGATCATTTTATAGACACATACAAAGTATTTTATTGCATGGGAAACGTTTTACGTCGCGGAGACAGCACGTGTACAAGTCGCAGCGCGGCCGCTTCATATAGGCGGCAGTGGCTGCAGCATTGCAATGCGCATGCGCGGCTGACGTTCAAATTCTCTTCTGAACCCTCTGAAGGCAGCATTAGGGCACTCCGGCGGCAGAGATGGTCGAAGGGAACCGCCGCCTTTAACAATGGTGTTGGAGCTGGTAGAGACGCCAGCTCCTGGCTACTCGAGCTCTGGCGGTTACGCACGAATTGTCCCCAAGTAAAGACATCGGAGCTACTGCTCACCTCGTCTTGCGCATCGGCAAATCCTCCATTAAGACAATATCCGCCCTTCATATTTGTTTTTGGTGCACTGAAGATTCATCAAAAACATGTCATATTTCGTAAAATATCTTCTAACTATAAATTAAAGATACATCAATTGTAAAAGCCTTCAGAAGCTCAGATCACGAATAACAATGAAGTCACTTCTCTCTATCTAGCAAGAACAGCAATGTGGCTAGCGGCATAGCATTGTGCTATCGAAGGTAATCGGTTCAAGAGCGACTGCAAGTAATATTTTTTATCTTTTTTTTTTAAATCCAATCTTATTTTTAATATATACGGGTACAACAATGATTTTTGTATCGTTACTTGCCACATATCGTTTGGACGTTGTAGCAAATGTGCCGCGATTTTGATGGTAAATGACATTTATACTCTTCGTTGAACAAATATTTAACTTTTTTCATGCCAATTCATGCCACCCTACATCGCAAAAATATCCCTACTTTCATTCAATGATAAATAGAATTAACAACCTACCCCTAGACAAAGAAAGTATTGATAAAAAAATCCAAATTTTAAAATATATAGCTTATACAAACGATTACAATCCTGATATAGTCCACAAAATTTATGATAAATGCAAAGAACCTAAAAATAAACTTTCTATACACACAAAAATAAAACTTGTAAATGAAGAACCAGAACGTAAAAAAATCAAGTATATTCCTACAACCATCATAGGTAATATATCAAACAAAATCAACTCACTATTCAAACAAACATGAATAAAATTTGCATTTCGTACAAACAACAACTTACAAACAAAACTCCATAAAGCCATATCAACCACAACCAACTTTAACTGTTCAGGAATTCATAAAATCACTTGCGAAAATTGAAACAAATTTTATATAGGTCAGACAGGACGAAGTTATAGAACAAGGTTCAGCGAACATACAAGAATAACAGAAGGAAATCCATCTACTTTCTATCAGCATTTGAAAATTGAAAACCACACCACCACAAACATCGAGAGAGCTTTAAAAATATTCTCAATGAACACACAGATTTTAAACACAAAATTTATTTCCAAAATTTTATCGATCTAATTGGGCTTGACAACGGATAAATTCAGAGATGTAATATTCCACAGTCAAGGATAACGGAAAATTTCTATTAACATACAATATCTCACACACCAGAGATATTATAAAATTCCAAATGGCAAGCAATACCTCAGAAACCAAAGAGACACACTATTTCATAATCGGAGACACTACAAAATCAAACGTATAAAACATTTGTTACAAAGATATCACAAAATTCGAAATTAAACATCTCAGAGAAGATAGATCTTTACCAAAGATATAATGCAATAGAACATCTTTGTAAACACATAGCATGTACATAGCTGTCAAACAAGAAAGTCATTATTTTAAAAATTTCTAAAAAACGACTTTCTAAGAAAGTATCTATTAAAATCATATAAAGGTACAGATGCTGTGTGTATATTGGCAACAAATAGACAGTAAATAATAAATTTAAGACTGTATAATATGCTGCTTATTTGATCGAAAAAATATTTTCACAAAAATTTTTTTTTTCAAGTATTACAGACCACTTGACAATGCCAAATACGGCGAAACAGCTGTAGTGGACAATTAAATAAATCGAATAAGCAGCAGTAAAGGTGATTATATTTATTAAGTATTTAACTGTAGGGGAGAGCAACCTTTGCGCATGCGTAAGGTTAGGACGGTGTGCTGCTTACAGTGTCACGTGACCCGAAGGTAGCTTTTCTCTTCATTGTAACAGATTCATTTTGTTACAGTCACTCCATAGTGTAATCAGATACTTACTGTGTTTTAGTATTCATGTGCTTATTCATATTTTCTTGGTGTTTATTACGAAAGAAAAAGAATGACGTTCAGTATCTTTTAGAAACACATTACTCAGCTTTCAACTTGGAAATAACGAAGCTCGGTAGGCCGACGTCTCAGCTCGAGTTAAAGCAAGCGCAAACAAGCTGTCCCCGCGGCGCCACTCGCAGAGGTGCGCCAAATTGTCTGGGCGTCGAGCGGGGATAGGGTTGCGAAACAAATCTCGCCGACTATGGGAGGGGGGATGAAGGGGTGGACCTCCAGTCAGCTGAAGCGCCACCCGCCACTGCTCTCCTGTCACTCCACTTGGCGGCATCCGTAATATCACAGAGTAACATATACAGAGAACAAGCCCCCCTCAACCTCTGTCCTACGCTCTCCTCGTAGTTCGTAGTTTCGTAAGATGCCAGCAGATGTGAGGCGGTTCCCCGGCTTAGTACTGCTAGACCACACTAGAGGCGCTTCTGAGGGTGCCTCTAGCGTGGAGGGGAGGCTGAGGGGAGAGCTCGTGCCGCCTTCCACGTGGCCGCAGCTGTGTTCGGTGTGCCGGCGTTTGAGGTGAGGTGGTGGTGGGGACAGCCGCTACCTGCCGCCTGCTCTGGCCAGTTTAAAGGGCTGCTTCTGACCGCAGCGCCATCAAGAGTGGCCGGGCCCTTGCGGATGTTTCCCATCTGTATATATTTGTCTGGTAATATGCAAAATGTTCAAATGTTTGTTAAGCTTATTGGACCTAACTGCGGGGTCATCAGTCCCCAAACGTACCAACTACCCCCGACGGTGATCGGCCTCACTCATCCGGGCAGAGCGCCTCAAAGCTTAAGGACATACATAACACAACGACAACGTACTCTTTATTAGTTTTTAAAATCATGACCGGTAATCTTGTTCCATGCGTGGCAACGATGCAGAAGTACTACCGTACTCTCTTCGTGGTCCCACATGGCTTTTGTATCAGAACCCAATCAACTTGGACTTCAGCAAGTACTTTTCCATCTGTTTCTAAAACTTGATGCAAAATCAAATGAGAAAGTGTAGAGGTATGAGATCAGTCATCATACTGATGTCTCCTTAAATTCTAACGATGATGCTTTTATTGTCAACCGTGGGTATTAAAATCAACAGGGCTGATGCACCGGCGTGTTGAAACAACAAACAGTGCAGTGGCACATCTCACAGCAACACCGGATAACATGGAACAGTCCAATAAATAAATAAACGAAGGCACCAATTAAGATCCTTCTACGTGCCTTTTGCACCTGTGTTCCACGTTCAACATATATTTAGCACAATACCATGACTATAAGGAACCGAATTAGTAAAGTGTTTAAGAAGCCTACTGAGCTGGGCTATTTTTATTTATTTATTCTAAATTTAAAAAAAAATCTAGAAGGCACCTTCCTGTACCTTGTTTTGTAGCGCCTGTGCATGGATTCTATTTCCTACTACCATCACCGATGTAACTTGTTATTTCATTGCTCTCTGGTTGACTTCGTACGCCGGATGCGGTATTGGTTGAGTCGCACTTCGTTCTGGTCGAGGAGAGAAGGAGTGGAAGGCTGGAAGCAGGCCAGCAGGAGAGAGGACGTGTTTGCGTGGGGCGTGGGCCAGGCGTGCGCATGCGCATGTGGCGACAGCTTAGCGGCCGGCTTGGCAAGTCTGCTGGACTACGGGATCGGCTGAGCTGAGCAAACAGCAGACGCAGCCACCTTGTTAGCGGCGCGGCGGGCAACGACAAGCGCTACTGACACGAGACGGTGGCAATCTGGAGCCGAGGAAACCGGATCAACTGTAAAGCGCTATGGTGGATGGGGCGAAAGGCAACTACCTCGCTACAGCGTGCTAACATGTGCGTGCATAGAGGAGGGAGACGAGAAATTAGATCACATAGCCCCTGCAGTGACGTCGCTTGGATATCCAAGATAAGTGTTCTGCAAGTGTTATTTATCACTTCACTTCCCTCTCTTCTGTGGTGCGACATCTATCTACATGGAATACTCTTCAAATGTCATGTAAATGCCTGGCAGAGGATTCATTGAACCACCTTTATTCTGTTTATCTCCCATTCCATTCTCGAATAGCGCGTGGGAAGAAACAACACCTGAATCTTTCCGTTCGAGCTCTGATTTCTCGTATTTTATGCTGATGCTCTTTTCGCATTCGGAGGAGAATGTTGGCGATTCTAGTTTAGTAAGTAGCCCACGCCGCAGCGATTTGTAATGATACCCATCCCAGATCCTGTATCATTTCCGTAACAATGTCTCCCCTGTATCGTGACAATACCAAACGAGCTGCCCTTCTTTGAACTTTTTCGATGTGCTCCGTCAAATCCACCTGATCAGGATCTCACACTGGGCAGCAATACTCAAAAAAAGGACGGACAAGCGTAGTATATGCAGTCTCTTTAGTAGTTCTCTCACATCTTTTAAGGGTTCCGCCAATAAACCGCAGTGTCTGATTCGACTTTCCGACGACATTATCTCCGTGTTCTTTCCAGTTTAAATCTGAAGTAATAGTAAGTCCTAGATATTTTGTGGAGTTTACGGTCTTCAGGTTTCATTGATTGATATTGTAAACAAATTTTAACGTACTTCGTTTCGTACTCATGTGGACGACTTCACACTTTTCATTATTTAGAGTCAGTTGCCAATTTTTACCCCGTAGTGATATCTTATTTAGATCGTTCTGTACTTGGTTTTGATCTTCAGATGATTTTACTAGACGGTAAATGACGGCGTCATCTGCAAACAACCTAAGAGAGCTACTTAGATTTTCCCCTAAATCGTTTATGTAAATAAGGAATAGCAGAGGACCAATAACACTACCCTGTGGAAAGCCCGATATCACCTCTGTTTTAGTCGATGCCTTACCATCGATTACTACGAACTGTGTCCTCTGTAACAGGGTATCCCCCATCCAGTCGCACATTTGGGGAGATATACAATAACCACGCAATTTGATTAAAACCGTTTGTGAGGTACAGTGTCAAAAGCCTTCTGGAAATCAAGAAATACGGAATCAATTTCAGAGCCCTTGTCAATAGCACTCGTCAATTCGTTTGAGTAAACAGCTAATTGGGTTTCGCATGAACGATATTTTCTATATCCGCTTTGACTTTGGGTCAATAAATCTTTCTGTTTGAGATAATTCATAACATTTGAATACAGGATATGTTCTAAAACCCTGCTCCAAATTGACGACAATGAAATAGGTCTGTAGTTTAGTGGGTTACTCCTACTGCCTTTCTTGAATATAGTTGTGACCTGGGCAACTTTCCGATCTTTTGGTACAGATCCTTCTTTGAGAGAGCGGAAAACATGGCTTTTAAGTAAGGGGCTATCGTTTCAGCATAATCAGATAGAAATCTAATGGGTATACAATCCGGACCAGAAAACGTGTTCTTCTTAAGTGATTTGCTGCACTACTCCGAGGATATCTATTTCAACATTACTCATTCTGGACTCTGTAATTCGAAACCTGGAATATTGGTTTCGTCTTCTTTGGTGAATGAGTTTCTGAAAGCTATGTTTAGTAACTATGCTATAATAGCGCTATCATCGGCAGGATCGCCATTGCTATCACGTAATGAGGGCATTGTTTGTGTTTTGCCCCTAGTATACTTAACATATGACCAAAATCTCTTAGGGTTTTCAGTCAAATTTCGAGAAAGAGTTTCGTTGTGAGAAGTATTGTAGGCATCTCACATTGAAATCATCGCTAAATTTGGAGATTCAGTGTAGGATAGCCAATCCTGGGGATTTTGTGTTCGTTTAAATTTAGCATGCCTTTTCCGTTACTTTTGCAACAGTGTCCTGACCTGTTTTGTGTACCAATGTTGATCACCTGCTTCTTTTATTAATTTGTTTGGTGTAAACTGTCAATAGCTGTCGATACCACGTCTTTGAATTTGAGTCACATCTGGTCTACACTTACGATTGGTGTTAGGAACGAGTTTATACTATCTTTCAAGGAGCAAAGTATTGCATTTCTATCTGCTTTCCTGAACAAATATACTTTTCGTTTATTTTTGGTAACTTTGGTACTTTCGATATTCAATCTCGCTTCGACAGCTCTGTGTTCGCTAATGCCTGCATCCGTTTTGATGCTCGTTATGAGCTCAGGATTATTTGTTGCTATGAGATCGAGTGTGTTTTGCGAGGTTGCCTTTTAACTTGTTCGAGAATGCTAGCGGTAGATTAAGGGAGATAATTCGTTACTTCCCACCTGTATTTCCTCGTTTTATTGAGGCACAACCCCCCCCCCTCCCGTTATGTTTGAAAGTTTCTTCGGAGACAGTTACGTATCATCCACCTGACTATATACTGGCGTTCGCGAAACTGAGGCTACACAGTCTGCGAGAGTAACTTCAGTATCCTAATTTTTATTTATTTATTTATTTTTGAATGGGTGAGTGGTGTTTTTCTTTTGTGCGTTTCACACTAGATCACTTGAAGTGGTATTCCCTTATTTTTCTTTGCTAACTGTTTGTTACTAGTTTCATGTTGGTTCACTTGTCTGCAGTTGAGGCTAGGGCACTGTTTCTCAGCTGTGGTTAGGACCCTCATTCTATCTTGCTTAAGGTTCGCATCTGGCTACCTCTCGCGTGAAAGTTGGGCACTTACAGGCCACGCGCCCTGTTAACTTGTGTTTGAACTGCCGCCCCGGACCGCTCGGTCGTTTGGCGGCCTGACATCTCCAGGTGTCTGTTGTTTTAAGCAGTGTCTGTTGTTAACCATCTGTTTGGCTCTAAGAATGATATTGGTTTTGGTTGGGGTCTGATTTAAACTGTACGTTGTATTATGAATGTAGTCTAATATGTGTGATGCTGCCTGTTAATATTACTCTCAGTGTAAAGGTTGACCGTGAAGATACACAAATTTTGTGCCCCTTTTATTAAAGCAACCCTTATCAATTGTAAGTTCTTGGCAGACTTTCAATATTTCTAAAAAAAATTAGGGGGTTGGCTGCGAAGTTCAAGAAATCTTGTGCTGCTTTTATTAAAGCATCCACTGTATGTTGTGTTTTGCAGTTTTGTAATATTTCTAAAAAAAAAAATCAATGGTTGGCTGCGAATTTTTTTTAAAAAAAAGTTTCACTTTTATTCAAGCTGCATGTGTGAATTGAAAGTACTACAGAGTCTTGTAATAGCTTGAAAATTTAAAATTTACCTGCAAAGTTTACGAATTTGTTGTCACATTCTTAAGGCAAATGTTTATTTTTTGGATAAATCCTCCAAATTAAGAGGTTGGCTGCGTGGTTATGGTATATCGCCCCAAATTTGCGACTGGATAGGGGATTTCCTGTGAGAGAGGACACAGTTCGTACTAATCGATGGTAAGGCATCGACTAAAACAGAAGCGATATCGGGCGTTCTACAGGGTAGTGTTCTTAATCCTCTGCTGTTCCTTATTTACATAAACGATTTAGGGGGAAGTCTAAGTAGCTCTCTTAGATTGTTTGCAGACGACGCCACCTCTGCCACTCTCTGCCAGGCACTTAAATGTGATTTGCAGTCTCCCTTGTAGATGTAGATGTTTACGAAAATTTTTAGTCCGTCTCTCTAGGCAGATATTGTTTAAATTCAAGTATCTTGTCCTAGGTACATCCATTGTTTAATTGCTCAAATTCCTCCATCTTTGTTGTTCCGTAGACAATAAGCTTATATTTTGGTGTTGAGCTAAATACGAGGCACCTTTATTTTCCCATGCCCTTCCACTCTTCTTGTGACCCAAGTTTGAGACAACACCAGCGTCCTAGCTCACAGATACGAAATGTGTGACTGTGTGCATTTGTAATAAAAAGAGAAACAAACAAAAAGCCAAGAAATCATCAGTCAACACAGTATTCGAACTCACGTCCGCAAAGGATCGACGTATCCGAAGAAAAGGCAGGTTATCGGCTTTCTTTCATAATCAAAACGTCTTCCGTTCCATATCCGAGCCCAGTCATTGATTAAATTTTGAATAAAACTCGTCACTATTGGTGACCGATATCTTCCGGCCTCGAAAACGTGATGGAGTAGCGGACAGAGGGTCAGTGCCCTCTCTTGCCCTTGGGAGAATGGCAATGGTGCCGATATCTGGATTTCCTCGAGGGGACTTCGAAGCGGAAGGAGTCTAAGAGAAAATGATTGAATAATGAAGGAAGGTATTACGTCCTAAGAGTCGAAACATAGAATGTCACACGGGCGTAGTAGGGAAGCTAGAAATCAAGAAAGTAAAATGCGGAGGCTTGATCTATATATACGGGACGTCAGTGAAATGTAATGAAAACAGGTTAAGGATGTTTGATCACAGGATTATAGGGTAAAATAATAGCAGCAGAAGATGGTACAGCGGTTGTACTATTCATAACGAATGGGGCAGTTGGATAAAAGCTGTACAGGTCAGTGTTATTATCATTATATTTGATAGAAAATCGACAATGACAAACGTAGTTCCCGTACAAATGCCAACAACAGAAGCAGCAGATGAAGAGGTAGAAACAGTAAATGAGTACTTAAAAGTAAATCGCTCACTGAAGGGAGACAAAAATCTAACCATTACGGGAGATTGGAAGACTGGAATAAAGGGGTGTGGGAGAGTACTGCCTGTGCAGTACGAATGAGAGAGGGTAGAGAGTAATTTTCTGTAACAAATTTCTAGTAATGATGGCGAATACTCTGTTCGTGCTTTAGACGAGGAAAAGATATACTTGGAGAAGACCTGATGAAACGGGAAGGATTACGTCAAGGTCAGATGTTGGATTCTAAGGTGTCTCAAGGAGCGAGATAGAAACTAAAATCATAATGAAGAAAAGACTGAAATGTACAAAAATTGGGCAAATGACGGAATCAGGGAGGAAATAGAATAACAGTGTATTCATTAATGATGATCGCTTTTGAATGTCGCTAAAGACGTAGATACGGCACTGAGCAATACCAGCATAGGCGGCTCCGTGAAGTTCTAGTGAACATAACTGAATAAAGCCATCACGAATGTTGTAAGACATACGTAGATGCACGTAAGGTAACTGATGAGAAACCATGGGTAATTGAAGCAATTCAACTGATCCTCGGAAAGTACGATGTTAAAAAAATTCTGGAATTCTTAGAAAAAAATCTTGGAATAAACAAGAAGTGATGGTAATAAAGTGTTGAATGGCTGGAGGAAAAAGTGAAGAAACCTATACGGAAATGGTCACCAGTAGGACAGACTAAGTACACTCATACAACTAAAAAAAAAAAAAAAAAAACCTTCTCTGAAATTAAGAGCGATGATGGTAACGTCAAGAGTGAAGTAGGATTTCTGAACGCAGACGAATTTGCAGAATGGCAAGAAGAATACATTGAAGGCAGTCCAACATATTTTAAAAAAGATGACTAACGCAACGGCGTTCAAGTTTTGTATTTTTTAACGAGGACGTAGAGTTAAGAAGCTTTTAATTGTTTTAAATTTTACGGGACGTGAAACCGGTAGTGTTTTTTTAAATAAAAGTTAATTGCAGCCGAAGCGGATTTGCTTAGATTTCAGGAAGTTGAATTAAGCATTTCACATAATACGAAAAAAATGAAAATAAAAAAAATAGCTAATACCTTTCACTGGGGAACTATCAAAAATAGGATGACAAGATTCGCTCTTGGATCGTTAGGTGTTCTTCGTATATATATTAATGATTTTCCATTCTATATTGACGACAATAGTAACCTCGTTCTTTCTGCTAAAGATACAATTATAGCTATCACGCCAGACAAACATGAATCAACCGATGTAATTGTAAATAATCTCTTTCAGAAACTTATTACGTGGTTATCTACAAATGTAGTCTCATTCAACTTTGATAAAAGTAATTTATAAAGTAAAAAGTCTGACACCATTAATAAATATAGACTTCGGACACAAATCTGCAGTCAATGTAGAATAATCAAAATTTTTAGGTGTTTGCATTGATGAGGGATTGAATAGAAGGGAACACATTGAAGATTAGCTGAAACTTTTGAGTTATCGGGGTTATTTCATATTTTAGTGATATGCATCTCAGTAAATTAGCTTACTATACCTATTTTCATTCACTACTTTCGTATTGGATCATATTCCGGGGCAATTCAAAATTGACTAAAACATTTTTCATTGCACAAAAAAGCGTGTGTTCAGAATAATTGCAGTATCATCGTGCAGATATTGAATGTCATGTATTAAACTGTCACGTTCCACATCGATGCGAAATACCGTATTTATGGGAACAAGTATTAACACATTCTAATCTTACCAGGTTCCAACACCTACTAAGATTGTCTTCGGCAGCAGTATTGATAAAGTGCTCAAATCACATAAAAGTAACATCAAATTCGTCACTAATAAACACTACATGCTTTGCAGGTTTGCCTGTACCTCTGATGAACTGTTTATTTTTACCATACAAATTGTAGGCTGCTAATTTCCAGTTGCAGTAAATCGCATTTCCAGTTGCTGCTTAAAGACAAGCTATGTTTAAAATCATTACCCACCCTTTTTCTTACATGTCTCTAAGCTTTGTACGACGTCTGTGGCCCCTTACTCAGAGATATACACACCTCCTACACGTCGTGGATACCTGACTATCGATAGTCAAGGACCGAACGCGCCGACTGCCGACTGTTAACTGTGTGTGTCTTCTAAAGTAGTCAGTGACAAGTGGTTGTGGAGCGAGACATTTTAATGATGTACTGGAAGTACTGACTGACGTGTGTCTCATCAAACCGTCGTGTGTTGACCAGCAGCAAAGTTAGCGACTGAGACAAATTATCATTTCTTTACCAACAAGAGAGTAAATTTCGTTAGCCAATAGCATTTATTTAATTATTTTCTTTGATTTAATTTTCATTGATCCAGAATTATCATGTAATTTGGTTGTCAAATTTTTCTTTCATCATAAACGCAATAAATGTTCCAACCCCAGAAATTAAAATCATTTGCTTCCGCAATTATTTTGGAATTTTCACTGTCACTTTTTTTCGAAATAAAATTACTTTTGTCTGTTCTGTTTATTATTTTGAAACTGCGGTTTTCACAACTTTGATTTAATTCTCACATCTATATTACTGAAAGGATACACAAACTATCGCTTAACTTTGTTGAAAAAGTAAATAAATAAATAACAAATAAATGAATAATAAATAAATAAATAGATAAATAAATGAAAAATCTTGAAATATGTATTGACTTCAAATATTTACAAGCAGCTGTTGTAAAAACTGGTACGGCGATAAGCTATAAGTATTTTTCGTAAATAAACAAAATGGAGGGACTGTAGAATCACTGTTAGTGAGGAACATGGGGATGTACTTCAAACTTTTATATAATACACTAATAAACGTTCTGACCCAACATATAATACGAGTTGCTGTTTCAAATCGTTGCAAAAACTATCGACAAGCCTTTGACCGATTTATTTCAAATGCTTTAACGATACACGAATGAAAATTAAGATGCACATAAGCCGTATGTCTTTTAAGCCACAATATAAATGTCTTGTTTTACAATCAACTATAGGTTTTGCTTTCTTCCTTGCAGTCAGTTTATACTACAATATTGCAGGTCCTCATAAAGAATTACAAAAAAAAAAAAAAAAAAAAAAAAAAAAAAAAAAAAAAAAAAAAAAAATAATAATAATAATAATAAACATGCAGACACAGGAAATATATATTCCAAATACTTATAATATATTTATAATATCACCCTTATGCCAACAGCTACTAACTATTTTATTTATTTAGCTTCTCAACAGGATATAATGGAGGATATCGCACTTCAGTAGTTATAAAAGTTCATTTTACAATCTCTGTTGATGGCAGACAACGCAGCAACCGGGAATGGGCTAAAACAAAACAAAACAACAAAAAAATAATAAAAAAATAAAAAAAGTGTTATACAGGGTTTGGCATTTTGATGTTTTTTTGTAAATACATTGCAGTTGTAGACAACCACTTAAACTGATATTTACACCTGTATTATCTATCAGAGGGAAATGTTGTTACAAAAAATCCTCGGTCATTTCTCAACCGATTTCCTTCAAATCTGTATATAATACTGTAATGAAAGAGCTGTATTGTACAGGCAAAACCTGAAAACAGTGATTTTTTTACACTAATCTAATCTTAGAAATATTTGTAAATTTACATATAATATCTATACTAATAATACATCCGAAAATGTAGGCCCGTCGCTGTTCACTTCAATATTCAAAACTAGTGGATAAATCTTCATGCGGCTTTCACAGGAAACATGAGAAAAGCTTGGGTCAACATATAGGCACGTTTTTATCAAAATCGAATCACGGAAAAGAAGTAGAAGAGAGAGAAAAAAAAAGAAAATACAAAAGATGGCGTAATTTTAAGTGTTATCAGTAACCGACGTGTCTGTTTGTTCAACTTTTAAAAACCTCTTAGCTCTAAAATTACTTTAAAAACCTCTTAGCTCTAAAATTACTTCACGAATTTTCATGGGGTTTTCACAGGTAACTAGAGTGTAACTCTGGACAACATAAATATCGGACCATGGAAGTAAAGGAAAATCGTAATTAGAAAATTTGTATCTACGTCCGTCATGTCTGTCTGTATCTTTGAACAAGTGTACCTCCAAAACTACTTGACGAATTCTCATGGGGTTTTCCTAACGTAACTTGAGCATATCGTGAGGTTACAGAAAGTCTGCATTAAATAAAATCGGATCAGAGCAATTAAAGATATCGTAATTTAATAATATGTTTAAAAGCCATCAATTATGTCTATTTGTTGAGGATAATCCGCAAAAGCACTACACAAACTTTCATGGATTTCCTAAGGTAAATTGCAAATACTTTGGAGAGTAGCATAGTCTTCATTTAATCAAAATCGGATGAGAGGAAGGAAAGATATCGTAATTTGAATGTTTATGTGTATACTATGCTTATAAGTGTGGTGTAGTACAGCAAATCTCCAAGAGTACTACACGAACTTTCATGGGGTTTCATAGGTAAACTGAGAGTATATCGTGATTTGTAGTTTCTGATGTATGGTATGCTTAAATTGCAGTGTACTATAGCAAAGATTCGATAGAGGCGCTGTTACTTAAATAGTATACCAAATAACTAATAGATGGCGATGCTACGTTTTTTATACACATAAATAAGCTGTAATACAGTGAATCAAGGCAGCGGTGTAATTTATTAACGGCCGTTGAATCCTTTTTGAAAAATCAGTCATGTATAATTAAGGGAATAATAGTCTGTGTTGATAATGAAAAAGAAAATAATTTTGTTCCAATCAGTAAATTAACGATCATCCTGAAGGAAATATTTCGTAGTCAACGTTACCATACTAAACCGCTGCCACTGCAAGTAAAGTATGACCAAAAATATTATTCCTTCCTAGCTGTATCCCGCATGCCTTGCAATGCCATGGAAAGAAAGAAAAGTGCTTATTTCTGCGGGTATCATTTGAATTAAAAACATAACGATGATCCTTCGCGTCTATCGATGTTTTCATTTACTAAGAACACTTTGCAAGGAATCACTAGTTTATGTAGTTTATTTTCTGATTTCGGCGCGTACGTATTACATCTTGAGTCGATTCTGTTTAGGAATGCCTAGAAAACGGTGTAATACAGTGCAGAAGAAATAGTGCACCAACGAACTAATAGTTGGCGTTATTGCTTTCTTTTAGATGGTCATGCCATAGAACAGCAATGAACCAATAAAGATGCTGTTGGTTTTGTAGTGCTGCAAAACTGCAAGAAACAATGCATGATCGTTTTGCGATTATTCCATCAGTAACAGAAGTATTTTCAACAGAGAGCCGCAATGTTATATCTGCAAATACAAACTAACCAAGGGGACCCCCTTGAAACTAACATTGAATATCGGGATGCTGATTACACTTTGTATATTCACTAGCTTAACGACATTTTTTTGCTTTACTTAAACAGGTAAAATAGGAATTTAAAACATAACGACGTTCCTTTGCGTGTATAGATGGTCTAATTTACATAAGAATTCTTTGCAAGGAAAATTGAATTTATGTAGGTCCCTTTCTGATTTCGGGGTATCCTCATTACATTTAGAGTGCGTTCTGTTTAGGAACTCCTCGAAAACGCCATAGTACAGGAATCGACATGAGGCGACGTTTGTTATGTAGTACACTTATTAATTATAGCGTTGCTGCGTTCCTTTCATTCTCATAACTATTGTGTATACACTAAAAGATGGGATACAATTTTACTTACGGCGTTGTGCGATTATGTTGGCATCGGCCGTTGAACGTGTTTTCAAAAATCAGTCACGTAAAATGAGTGAAATAATTCTTTACGTTCACGACGAAATAAATAATTGATGCTGTTCTGATCAGTAAATTAATCATCCTCCTGAAGGGAATAGTTCGTTGCCAACCATAGCAAATTAAAGCACTGTCACTGCAAGTAAAATTTAACCCAGGTAGGGAACAGAAAATTTTTTTCTTTCTAGCTTTGCAATGTCATGGAAAGAAAAGAAGTGCACATTTCGATGGGTGTAACCACTAAATTGTACATAGAGTAGAAATATCTATGGAGTGAGCATTGCGTTTTGTGTATCTTCACAACATTAAGCTTGAATTATCACATGATATTGAGACAAATCCACTCTTTCCGCACATTTATTTGCTCTTACGATTGGTTTGTACCGCACAGGCTGCAAAGAAGCCCCACCTCCAGAGTAACCACATAACATGAATAATATCTAAATAAATGTGTCACAGAAGCAACAAAAAAATTGAGGAATCGGCACTAAAAGGGCCATTTACACATAGTCATCCGTCTTAACCGAAAAAAAAGACGAAGATAAAGTCAGCGATTAATAGATTTTCCGCAATATCACGCGACATTTCCAACATAATGTTGATGGGACAAAATCTGTTCTGCGCATCTGAAAGCTCACTCCAGTGATATTTCTGCTCTGTGCCTGCCACCAGAGATAATACACACACGAAGGTCATACTCATCAGAAACCTCTCTGCTTTCATAATTGTTCGGTACAATACTGTGATTAAAATTTGTAATTACTTACATTTGGTGCGGACTACATTAAGATAGAGAAATATGTCTTCTTTTTTGAGACAATTGTACTTAGAATTATTATCCGACTTCTGAATATATAGTTCTATTACACGAGGTCGATTTCTACTTCGAAAACACTGCAGGACGTGGGGACACGTATTAACGGAAAGAGTGGACAATTCACTGGTGGTTGGTGCCCCTGCGCAAGACGACGCTCACGACTTTTGTGCTCCAGCAAATTTAAGTATTTTAGATAGTAATAGACCTTTTAAAATAGTTATAAGTATTTAATAACGTGTATTAGTGTCCTCTTGAAGTGCACTATTAAAGGTTTCACTTTGCTTTGTGTATTTTTGGAGAAAACGCGTAAATATTAAGTAGGTCTGCAGTCGTATTTTTGCTTGCGTCTTTTTGCACAGCAAATTTAAGTATTTTAGATAGTAATAGACCTTTTAAAATAGTTATAAGTATTTAATAACGTGTATTAGTGTCCTCGTGAAGTGCACTATTAAAGGTTTCACTTTGCTTTGTGTATTTTTGGAGAAAACGCGTAAATATTAAGTAGGTCTGCAGTCGTATTTTTGCTTGCGTCTTTTTGCACAGTAATTTTGAAGAATCCCGGTAATTGTTCTTGTTTTTTTCCTCCTATCATATTAAGTACAGCATATTCCCTCATTGTTTTATTTATTAGTTGTAAAAGAGGCGTAAAATTTCTTTCGGGACTTTGTGCTTATTACAGTCGCGAGTAGGCCTAAATTTCTCGTGAACGTTTTCTTTGTTTTTTAAGGTAATTTGACTCTTCTAAATAAAATAATACATTTACCATGAGTGCCAAGTGTCAGATGTGCCGTGGAATTGTTAGTTCCGGGGTATGGTGTGATGGGTGCAGTAATTTCTTTCATTGGGGTGACTGTAGCGGCGCGGGTTTGGGCAAGTGAGCGAGACTCGTCAGAGGTTTTGCAGGCTGTGTACTAGGGACAGGAAGACAGTGGAACAGGAGGGGAGAACTGCCGCCCTTCAGGCAGAGATAGATCAGGCTAAGAGGGATATGAGCAGGTTAAAGAGGGAGGAGCGTAATCAGAGGTGGGAAGTGGCAACAGGTGGAAAGAAAACGGCCAGAAATGTAAAAAAAAAAAATATGTTTTACCTGTTGCTTCAGTTAGAAACTGATGAGCCTCAGATAGAAGTAGACAGGTTTGAACAAACTTTCAAGAGGAATTTGAATAAGAAGGTAGGGAAATCAGCAAAAAGGAAGAAAGTTTTGTTATTAGGTAGCGCGCATGCCAGAGGTGTGGGCCACCTCCTGCAGGATGAACTAGGTGAAGAATGCCAGGTCACGAGTTTCTTCAAACCAAGTGCTGGTCTGGGTCAGGTGACGGAGGTTTTAGGTTCACTGTGTAAAGATTTCACCAAGGAGGACACCGTGGTTATTGTGGGTGGTCCGGGGAACAGTATCGACAGAGATCCGGGGTTCAACATAGAGTGTGACCTGGCAAAGGTTGCATCAGCATCGATGCGTACCAGTGTTGAGTTCGTGTCTGTTCTGGAGCGCCACGACCGACCTCATTTGAACTCTTCTGTTAGGAGAGTTAATTTGGAGTTTGAGCAGCTGCTTGGATCAGGTGCGGGGTCACACATTGGTGTGGTTCCTCTTGATTCACTCAGTTGGTGGGATTACACTAGACATGGCCCACATCTCAATAGGAAAGGGAAGGAAAAACTGGCTGCGCTAATAGCAGGAAACTTAAGGGGGGAGACAATGACGTGAGTGGTAAAACACCAGTGGTTACAGGGGTCAGAGCAGGACAAAAAGAAGTCAAGTTCTAAGAGAGGTCAATATTAAACCAACATTCAGTTTAATAAAGCAACTAAACAGCACAACTCTGACAAATCAGATCAGCAAACACAGCTGTTAGTTAAAGCTCAACACCAATTATCAGAAATTTTATCTTCTCCCAGCTCTGCAACAGTCAATGTAAAATGCAAATTATCTTAAGTGCACCAAAATATTACAGGGCTAAGAAGCAAACTAAAGGAACTACTCATATGCATTGATGAATTAGAGTCATCCAACCCGGTCGACATAATCTGCATCTCTGAACATCATGTAATCACTGGTATAGATTTGTTAAGTATTCCAGGATTTAGGTTAGTTTCCAATTTTTGTAGAATGGAAATGGAGGATGGAGGAATTGCCACATTCATTACAAATTGTTATAAATTTAATACCGTAGACATTAATAAATTTTGTTTCGAGCAGCATATGGAAGCATGTGCGACAGTAGTAGAAGGTCATAATAAATCATTTATAATAGTAACGGTGTACAGAGTACCAAATGGTAACTTTAATTTGTTCATAAATCACTTTGAAGCTCTGTTGGCTTATTTGATAACAAGAAAGAAAGAATTAGTGCTGGCTGGTGATTTCAATGTAGACTTCCTTGAAAACTCCCCCAGTAAGAAATTATTGCAATCTGCAGCATTGTCATTCAACCTAATTCATACTGTTAATTTTCCAACTAGAATAGCTAACGGCTCAAATACAGCCATTGATAATATCTTTATAGAAATGCCATATGATCAAAATTATAAAACCAATAATAAGCAGACTTTCAGACCATGACATGCAGTTACTTTTACTAGATATTAATACTAATCAGAATATAAAATCTATCAAATCTGAGTTTAAGAGGGTAGTCAGTAAAGGAAAAATTGACCATTTTAGAAAACTGCTCAAAGACATGAATTGGAGTGATGTCTACAGTACTAATAGTATGGATGAGAAATACAACACTTTCATAAATAATGTCCTCAACGTATTTGAAAACTGCTTTCCCTCAAAACTGACACAGATTAGACCAAAAATCTACATAGAAACCATGGATTACTCGAGACAAAAAGGAAACTATACCTGTCAATTAGACACAGTTCAGATGTAAATGCTTTAGATCATTACAAAACATACTGCAAGATATTGAAGGCAGTAATACTGACATCAAAGAAAATGCATTATCAGAATAGGATAGTCCTTTCAGACAACAAAATAAAGACAATATGGGATATAGTAAAGGAGGAAACTGGTAGAACCGAATACGAAGAGGAGCACATAGCATTAAAAGTAGGTGACAAACGGGCAACAGCTGAGTGCAGTGTTGCTGCAATTTTCAACAAGCATTTCTTAACTATTACCGAAAATGTGGGATTATCAGGGTCAGTAACTGCTGCAATGGAATATCTCACACCTGTGACTACAAATAACTGCAATAATATGAGTATGACACAACACCACTAGAAGTTATGTCCACCACAAAATCCTTAAAATAAAAAAAAAATTCCAGGGGCTATGATAATATATCAACAAATTTGATTAAAAAGTGTGCTTCTGAGCTTAGTGATATTTTAAGTTACTTGTGTAACCAGTTTTTTTATCAGTGGAACATTTCCAGAATGGTTGAAATATGCTGAAGTTAAGCCATTACACAACGAAAATATTTAATTTACAACAGCATTACAATACCATCAATGCGAATGATTATGGACACTTGCAAGATAAAGAGCGGAAAGCGGAAGTCCAAAGATTAAAGAACACAATACTAAAATGGTGAGGTGCTTCCAGTACGTCACCGATTTCAATCGAATTTTGCAAACACGTTCTGTATTGCATATAAAACGACATGTGTTTCCGCACTTTCCTAGACACTCAGTACTTTCTGAAAAATCAAGTGAAATTTTATGTTGGAAAATTGCGTTTTCAATGCTTTACATTGAAAGATCGTCTAAACATAAGCATTTTTCTAATATATATTGAACCAAACATGGACGTTTTTTGTGATTTCATGCTGTAGCTTGGGTACTCGAAAATATTAACGACGTCACCGGATGAGCAGTCTAGAGCTTCGACTGTCAGTCCGTGGATCCAGGTTTGAACCTCCATCATGACAATTTTTGTTAGTTTTTATGTTTTATTTTTTTATTTCTTTGATAATATTCTCATATTGTAATACCTTTTCTTGCCTTATTTTGAGGTAGAGGATCTGGAACTGTGATTAATATTCAGTTAAATGTATTATTTGGTTAAAGCTGTTTCATTTGTGATACACAGTACAAAAACAATAAAAATGAGATATTTGTTGTACCTTCTCCTTCATCCATCAGAAATCTATGTCATTCATGAGAAATTGTATTTTCTCTTTCATACATCAGTTTCATACAATCAATTAGCCACTGCATAGATTATTCAACCACCGAGAAGTGTAATATCTCCGGAGAACATATCAGTGTCCTTCGAATCAGACTGCCCGACACTTGCCCGTTGCGGAGTCACTGTGTTGGGACTCCCGTCTCCCATCTCTGCCGCTCACAACTCGTCCGCTGCCATTACCCGGCCGACAGCTCACCGCTGTGAAGCAATTAGTGATCCCCCTTCAATTTTATTACGTACGAACCTGCAGTTAGCCTGGCTGAATTTTTTTACGGCATCTTTCTTGTACCCTTGATACAAAGAAATTCTCCGAGTATAGCTATCATGCCTAACAAACAGGAATTAAATGATGAAATTAATGATGTCTTTCAGAGAATTATTAAGTGGTTATCTACAAATGGACTCTCATTAAACTTTGATAAAACTGAGTATATACAGTTTCATATACTGTAAAAATATGACAGCACTAATAAATTTAGACTTTGAACATAAATCTGTAGCTAAGGTAGAATATTCAAAATTTTTAGGTGTTTGCGTTGATGAGGGATTCAATTGGAAGAGACACACTGAAAATCTGCTGAAACGTTTGAGTTCAGCTACATATGCTATCAGGGTCAATGCAAAATTTGGTGATATACATCTCATTAAATTAGTTTACTATGGCTATTTCCATTCACTGCTTTCATATGCGATCATATTCTGGGACAATTCAACATTTAGCAAAATGATATTCATTGCTGAAAAGCGTATAATCAGAATAATTGCTGGAGTCCACCCAAGATCATCCTGCAGACATTTATTAAAGTATCTAGAGATCTTCACTGTAGCTTCACAATATTCACTCATGAAATTTGTTGCTAACAATCCGACTCAATACAAAGGTAATAGCAGTGTGCATTGCTCCAACACTAGGAGAAAGAGTGATAATCACTATTGAAGGTTAAATCTAACTTTGGCACAGAAAGGGGTGAATTATGCTGCCGCTTACCTGTCACCAACAAGCATAAAAAATCATACTTAGACAAGTGGTATTTAAAAAGAAATTAGAGGAATATCTGAATGGCAACTCCGATACTTTAAATGAATTTTTAGAGAAAAATTTAAAAAGTAGAAAAAAATTAAAAATATGAAAATTAAAGAAAAGAACCTTAAAATAGTGTCACCTATAGACACCAATCACTAAACTGACGCATTCCACATCATTACGAAATGTGGTGTATATGAACTATGCAACAAGTATTAATGTAATCTAATCCACCAACTACGAATATACCACGATAAAAAGAAAACAGTTTTATGACATTTAGAAGTAGAGGTTCAATAGTAGATTATTGGTATCTTTTCCTCTATCATCTAAAAAAATGAAAAGAAAAGAACTCTAACTAGGGAGGAAACGTAGTAAGCAGTAATTGATTACCGGTTGTTCTGGTCTTGTCTGTGTTTATTTATGCATTTTGAGAATTTTCGTATTAATTGGTGTTGTCTTGGAATTACTCTGGTAGCCTGTGCGCCTGCTGTTCTCCAGTGTGCGCCCCCTGCCGCCTACTAGGGCCTCCTCTGATGCTGCCGCCCCTCTCCAGCACAGATGATGAACCCTACCGCGGCACGCTGTTGATCTCGGTCCTTGTGTAGAACGCACGCTCCATCCATATGTATCAGCAAATAATGGATCTGGGGAGCTGCGTCTCCCGCCAGGTGCCCTGCCAAACCCATCCCACCCCCTACCCCCTACCCTGCTCCACTGCCACCCCTCGCGACACGAGATCAGAGTTTATTGAGGATTCCGCCCCACACACTCCACTGAATACGGGGCACGTCGCGCGCGCCTCAATATTTATGCAATATGGCGGCCTCCCCGCCCCGCCCCGCCCCGCCCTGCCACCCTCCCCCTCCGCTACATCCGGCTCGGGTTAGGCGAGACACTTGCTGCGAATAACAATCGAATCCTATAGGCGGCACAGTAGCCGACCCTAGCGAGATTAAGTGATACAGATCTGCGCGACAAACGTTTCAACAGGAGTATTGGGCAGATGCCACTCTCTGATATTCATATAGTACACTGAAAATTGACTGGTGAAACAGATGCCATGCTCTGGAATATTGACCACGGACAAGCTTATCTTTGCGTTCCACCTCAAGTCGCTCCAAATGCCTACCCTAGTTTAGTTGGAAATATACTCTTTGCATAATCACACAATAAAGAATCTCGCTTTCTATGTGTTCACACTTCGTTACACCTGTTTATGTGGAAATTTAATTGTCACACCTTGTACTATGCGAAACTTGCACTGAATGTCTCATAAATTATCCAGTGTTTCGATACGTCGATATACTATATTATCACCCGCGAAAAACGTTACTGAACATCCGACATTATCGGAAAAGGTCGCACAGGCTTTTTTTACGACACACTTTAGATTTGCCCGTAGTTTTATGATTTTTTGCAAACATTTCGGACAAAAATAGTGAATATATAAATAATGAAAAATTATGGACGATACCATTAATCTACTATTGTGATTATATCATTGCAACCAACATGTGATAATCTCTCTCACGGTATTTTAACAATCAGCCATAATCATTTGTCATTTGAGTTGTTTTGACAAACATACTCTCTATTTTTTTTACCTCTTTAAACTATTATTATAGTATCTCTCCCTGATTTTCATCATCTTTTTCCGTTAATACCTTCGTACTTCGTTCTAAGTTTATTTTCTTTACCTGTACCGGTTACAAATGACTATAGCCAGGAAGAAACGAAGCGTATATTTGGCGTCTGAAGAAATAAATTTTCGAACTGACACTTACTTTTCATAGCCACTTCTTAATGTAACTTCCTAACAACGTTTATCTTTTGCTTATCTATGTGATTCTTTGATGCACATGTCGTAAAATCTTTGCCTTGACGTTTGTTTATTGTAATCTTTGTATCTGATGATGGCGTAACAGTCGAAAAATAGTTTGTACTAAACAATAAATATTGTGTAATATTGCAACATTATCGTGTCTTTCATTCTATCAACGATAATAAATAAGCTTTAATAATGGATTTAATCGTACATATCGCAACCGAACGGTTCAGAAAAATCATTCAGGTGCGACAGGACAAGATCTTTAATAAGGAAATATTGAGTGATATGTAAAACTGATTCCACATTTCTTTATTTCCAGGAGTCTCTTGATATGTTTATATCAAGTGACGTGCATTGAAACTCGGTGCCTATCCAGTACAGTTTCAGTTGTGTGTTATTTCCAGCCATAGAGTTCATAACCCGAAGTTGTAAAATGAAAAGTTGTAAGAGAAAAATGACATACAGTGTTGCACAAGGAGACGAAATGTGACCTCCGTTGTTAGTAATAAGTTTAAATAATGTAGGAGTTAATCTGCGTGGCTCTCTTACGACGTTTGCAGTTAATGATGTCATTTTCCGTCATGTCATTTTTTAATACAACAGTCTACATAAATAAAAATATGCGGCGGATAATTCATGGCTGTGCATTGTTGGCAGAATACTTAAGAGATGCCACATGCCGCGGTGGAGTGGCCGAGCGGTCTGAAGAATCTCGCTGCGGAGCGCGCGGTTGCTCGCCGTGGAAGTTCGAGTCCTCCTTGGGGCATGGGTGTGCGTGTTTGTCCGTAGGTTAGTTTACCTAGGTTTAAGTAGTCTGTAAGCTACGGACTGATGACCACGCAGTTTGGTCCGATAGAATTACAAACATTTGAACATTTAGATGCCACACATGCTCTATATTAAGCTGGTGCGTCCTGTGCTGGAGTACTGCTGTGTACCATACAGCACTTACGAAGGATATCGAAACAATTACGAAGTATACAACCTCGTTTTGTACAGCCCGATAGAAAAGGAAGCTGTGGTGACCATCATTAAAACAAAGGCGATTTTAGGTACGACAAGATTTATTTACGACAGTTCAATCATCCGTTTATTACCTCTGAATAGGACAATATATTGTTGACACACAACTACATAGAAAGAAATGATTATAATAGCGGTTAATAAGAGACAGAACGGTAAGACTTGTGGGTTGGACTTTTCCGCATGCTGTTCATATGTTCAGGGGTGAACGGTAGAGAAGAAGTGTAAAATACCTAAGAGTGAGGTGCAAAGTGGACAAATACAGGGTGTTACAAAATGGTACTGCCAAACTTTCAGGAAACATTCCCACCACACACAAAGAAAGAAAATATGTTATGTGGACAAGTGACCGGAAACGATTAATTCCCATGTTAGAGCTCATTTTAGTATTTACGGATGAGGCTTCATTTCAACGTGATCAAATTGTAAATTTTCACAATCAACATGTGTGGGCTGACGAGAATCCGCAGATTTTCTGTGAACGTTTGGGCAGGAATTGTTGATGTCTTGATCGGGACTCGTGTCCTTCCACCTACGCTCACTGGAGAACGTTATCATGATTTCATACGGGATACTCTACCTGTGCTGCTAGAACATGTCTTTACAAGTACGACACAACATGTGGTTTAAGCACGACGATGGAGCTCCTACACATTTCACATTCGTAGGCTTCTCAACAACAGATTCGATAAACGATGGATTGGTAAAGGCGGACCAATTCCATGGCCTCCACGCAGTCCTGATCTCAACCCTCTTGACTTTCATTTATGGGGGCATTTGAAAGCTCTTGTCTACTCAACCCCGGTACCAAATGTAGAGACTCTTCGTGCTCATATTGTGGACGTCTGTGATACAATACGCCATTCTCCAGGCTGCATAAGGGCATCAGGGATTCCATGCGACGAATTGTGGATGCATGTATCGTCGCTAACGAAGGACATTTTGAACATTTCCTGGAACAAAGTGTTTGAAGTCACGCTGGTACGTTCTGTTGCTGTGTGTTTCCATTCCATGATTTATGTGATTAGAAGATAAGTAATAAAATGAGCTCTAACATTGAAATTAAGCGTTTCCGGACACGTGTCCACATAACATATTTTCTTTCTTTGTGTGTGAGGAATGTTTCCTGAAAGTTTGGCCGTACCTGTATGTAACACTCTGTATATTTGTATATACTCCAATCCAGCTGCTACTCGGTACCATAAATATAGCTACATTTGTTCTCAAACCATTCGTGCCTAGTCATTGTGACAGAACCGCCCAACGAGTAGCACTCAGTCATTGTGATTGGATAAATTTGTCAAGATAGATTAAACGCACTGCAAACACTTACCTTGTCCATGCACAAAATTGTTACACTCTTTTCTTTTATTAATTTTGGTAGTATTACATCTATGTAGACAGATGATATTGATAGGAATGCATTATGTGTATAAATCTGTAACTTAGATAAAACATGTTTAGCAGCCGTGTGTGTAGGGTTCGTAGTGGGCTGGCCAGTGTGTGTGTGTGTGTGTGTGTGTGTGTGTGTGTAGGGCGGAAACGGCCGACCAGGGGAAGACCTGAGCGGTTGGACAGGCTGTGACGTCAGCGCGGAATTCATTGGGCAGTCAGGGAGACAGCAGTATATTGTATACGATAAAGTTAGTTTTAAGAATAAAACAATAACATAATTGAGGCAGAGAAGTGCGACACAGTTTCTAAAAATGTTTCGTGTAACGTGTCTAGTAACGCAGAGTCATTCTTCCTATCAAGTACATATAAAAAGTTTTAATAGAATGAAAATTTGGCGTTTAGTAATTAGTTAAATATTCATAACTTTTAAACAATTTAAGATACAGAGGTGAGCAAGTGCTCATATAAAGGGCTTCAACAAGGTGCATCACCTGATATGCTTACATTTGACGTAAGATAAATACTGATCACAGGAAAACTAATTCACTAATAGGATTGTGCAAATTTGTTAATAACATAGAGTACAAGACAGATACACGACTAGCATGACAGTATTTGTCAACAGGTATCGAATTAAAAATTGTTTTACTACAAAATAACATTGCTCAAATTTACATATTCATGTTATCTTCGGTTAAATAATTAATTTGTATGTAATCGTCCATAATTAATTAATTTAAATCGGTACGCTAAAAAGGTTTTTTTCTATTGTAAAGAACAAGCCAACAATATGTAAAATCATCTTACATCCTGAAGTTTCCAACAGGGTTTATCACATAAATTTAAAAGGGGAAAACAATACTTCAAATGGTGAGAGAGTCGATATCTGAATAGCTCCACAGTAAAAATAAAATGTAATGAAATAAGATGTAAACTACTATGAACAGTTTCATATTTATTTCTGTTTAGTGTACGTGTATGCGTGAATGTACGGTATACTTGGCAGAGTGCTGTACGTTAGCGAGGGATGGCAAGTGGGAATTTCGTGACCCGGACAGATATAAAGGTTGGCCAGTAGGTCCACATGGGGCAGTGTGTGTTTGTCTAGCATCGCGGCGGCGAAGCTACGCAGGTCTGTGCCGCGACTTTCGGAAGAGTGACACTTCAGAAGTTTTCAGAGTGCGGAAAGTGCAGTCGAACTTAGAAAAATTTATTACGTGTGTGGCGAGTGACTGTTAGACTTGCAAAGTTTCTTCTTTATTCTCAGAATGCTACCTTCTACTTGAAGATTGCAACGTTTGAATTTAGGTACTGCAACTTTGATAAATTAACGTGGATCTGAACGGTTATACCAAGTTGTTGGAAACTCGTGAAAGTGCATCTCACTAGGAAGTGAAAGCTAAGATTTCATAAACATTCAATCATTTCCACTGAATTGTGCAGATATCTGTACTTGAACTTTGTTTTTGACAAAGAAACTGTGATTCGAGTGAATCTAAAGATAAAGTATTCGCGGTTAACACATTATGCAATGAACAGTAGCCTGGTAGGCTAATTCGAAATATTTTCGGTAGAGTAAATTTTGTCTGTGGAGTCAGGAGATATGTTAGATACGCCAACGTATAGTGCTTATATCAGTGACAGTGTTTGCATCAGAAAAATAAACATATTATGTAAAAGTTTAAGCGGAAGTGTTGTGAAAAGTTATTTGTATGCAATGCACCCTTTCTTTTCATTTTTGTGTTTTATTAACCACATGCAGTTGGGGACTGTGGACGAATTTTTATCATCTGCGAGACAGAGCAGAACTTAATGTGCCAGTGAACTTGATAGCGTTAATTTGATATAAGATTCTCCACAGACGGCCCTCAGTTAACCTCGCATCATACTGCCCTTACTATCATACCCATTTGTATACGTCTGTAAATACTATCGATTTCATCATTTTCTACAACTTTATGTATTATCCTTACATCCATTAAATTCAATATTTTCTGCAATATAGAACTTTATGTATTATCCTTACATCCATTAAATTCAATATTTTCTGCAATATAGAAATATTTCTGAAGCAAATGAAGTAATAGGCAAATACAAGTTCTAAACTAAGTTTCTTGCTAATTCAGTTGTAGGTGGCTGTATGGTAAAATGAAATCCCGTGACATAGAATATAATACATATATCTGTACTCCAGTCAATAAAGATACATGTATCTAACCCTTTAACTGAAATTGATTGATGTAATCAGAAGAGCACCAAGAACGTGGCAAGTGATGGATGTAACTGGTTAAAGAGGTTGTTGAAAGATGGAAATTTGGATGATCGTCTACTTGTGTTGCGAAATTGAGTTTCTCCTAACTGTGCCTATCATTCTGTCGTGAGAAATGCAGTTGAGCACGGGTAACTGTTAACAAGAGTCGAACCCCTAATTGGCTGTCAGGTAGAACCTAAGTTGCGTCCAGACATCTCCGTCGCTGCAAATTGGCAACACTGCCCGTGGAGATCTGGGTCTGCTTGTTAGTGACCAGTCAGTTACGTCATCTCGGCTGTCTTTCTCCTTTACCCGAAATTCAGTTTGAAAGATAGTACAATCTCCAATACGGCGTTCTCTGTGCTATTATTATGAATTGATGGGTGGTTATGAATAAAGACTGATACAGTCTCGTTAATGTTGACGTTTAATTAACTTACTTGTTTTGAAATTTGTTACAGATAATTCCTGAGTTATAAATTTAGATACTGTTCCTTTCCAGCGAGGGGAATGCATTAATAACTTTCTAGTTTTAACTCAAGCTTCAACTTTATGAAGAGATTAGATCTGCAGAAAGTATATTAGTTGTCCTTCTTTTGGTTTTTTATCGTCTGACAAAGTCGAGAAATGTTGCAAAACTCCTTGTGAAAAATGATTTTTCAATCATATCCCTGCATCTCCCATTAATGCGTCTTGAGTTCCATTTCTCTCCGTGTCCAGAGAATTGTCTAGGTACAATTAATTTATGTACTACATCAAAATTTTATTAGTCGATCTTCCCAAGGCTGTACTTTAGTTACTGTTCACTGCAATGTTTGTGTCATTCGTAACTAAATGAAACCTGACATGATATTGCATTGATGTATACAAGAAAAATAAGGGACTTAAGATGGAAACCTGAGAGACCCAAGACGTTATTAGTTCCCAGGTTGGTGGTGACTAATAGATCAATATACGTTTCTTTCCAATTGACAATGTTTCTCTTCAATCAGATTTAGGACTTTAATCATTTTTGCAGCGTTTCCTCTTACACTGTAATATTCTAATATACTTAAAATATTCTGAGTGTATCAAGCCATTTTCATTCCGAAATTACTACAGTTTAAGTATAATCACCGACTATTAAAATGGAAGCAGTTTTGTTTCTGTTTCTATATTTATATTCTTCTGTTTCCCTGAGGTCCCTGGACAATACACGCACACAAGCGCGAGGGAAGTCTTGAACTCCCGGCGCGAGTGGCTTCGCAGCCTCAGAACGCGTGGCTGACTTCTGTTCATTGAGTTTGCACACACAGCTTCTGTAATGTACATTCTCCACGGCGCTCACTTCATTCGCACTTAGTGTCTTTGCCTTCGTACACGTTACTTAACAGTGTAAAGGGGCATTTTGGTAAACAAGTTACCTGCTGGTTATTTTGTTGTGTGCTTAGTACCTAATTCCCGCCCCAAAAGCTGAATTCCATGTATTTCGAAAACATAATCAGTCTTTCACATCTATAAGGCTGAACGTGAGGAGATAGGGTACCACTAGAAGCGTCAAATACTGAAATCAATAGTAAAATGACGACCATGTTAAGGTATAGGAAACACCAGGTAAGCAAAATAGAATTTTTTAGTTCAGAAAATGTATCACTAACACAGGACATGGGTCTAGCAAGAAGAGCTAGCTGTACACTTCTATTTTTATCGTCTTTGAAAGTGTTCTATTTCAGATAAAAGTAAGGCAAACATTTCATACATCTGCGGTACGACATATTTATAAATAAATACCATCGTTAACAGATACACCAATATTCTTCAAATAAAGGTTCTATAGGTTTTAATGTACGTTAGAAAATTGCACCTAAATAGGTGAAAAAATATTTTTTTTTAAATGCCACTTTTTTATTCTTCATTTCGATATTTCGCTAAAAGCTGGACGTGTGCCATTGTTTGTACAGTGAGAGTCATTTATGAAGTAAGAACCGATTTCTAATGGGGTAAGAGAAAAATTATTGATGAACATAAATTTTAAGAGAAATTAAATTGTCCACATTTCATTTCTCATGTCATGGAAACATTGTTTGGATCCTAGAATCAATGACATCACGGAGCTTATTAGTAAGAAAACGAGAAACTACGGATCTGAAAATTTCTTATGCAACTCATCAATGGCCTACGCTGCAGAGCTTTTATATGCTGGGATCCAAAACGTGATGCCTTGACTTCATAAATGTTTAAATTATAACGGTGAATACGCTGAACAAAATTGCTTAGTGCTGTCCGGTATACAACCTACGAATAATAATACAGCTTCTCTTACATTAAAAATCAGTTCTCACTTAAAACAATGCTGGAAGACTTCCTAACTAATAGAACGCAGTATGTTGTTCTCGACGGCGAGTGTTCATCAGAGACGAGTGTATCGTCAGGCGTGCCCCAGGGTAGTGTGACAGAACCTCTATTATTTTCTATCTGTATAAATGGTTTTACGGACAGAATAACTTGTAATTTGCGACTGTTTACTAATGATGGTGTGGTGTGTGGGAGGGTGTAGTTACTACTGGACTGTAATGACATACAAAATGACTTAGACCAAATTTCTAGTTGGTGTGAAGAATAACAGCTAGCTCTAAATGTAGAAAAATGTAAAGTAATGCACATCAGTAGGAAAAACAATCCCATGATGTTGGAATACAGCATTAGTAGTGAGCTCCTTGATACAGTCACGTCGTTCAAATATCTAAGTGTAACATTGCAGACCGATATGAAACGAAGGAACGTGTAAGAACAAACAGCCGACTTCGGTTTATTGGGAGAATTTTGATAAGATTTCATCTGTAAAGACGACCGCGTATAAAACACTAGGACGACCATGTCTTGAGTGTTGCTCAAGTGTTTGGGATCCGCAGCAGATCAGTTTAAAGGAAGATATAGAAGCAGTTCAAATGTTAGTTACTGGTAGGTTAGACCAATGCGCGAATTTCACGGAAATGCTCCGGGAACTCAAATGGGGATAGCTGGAGGAAAGACGACGTTCTTTTCGAGTAGTTCAGTTGAATACATTTAGAGGGCCGGAATTTGAAGGTTACTGTAGAGCGATCTTCCTGACAGCTACTTATATTTCGCGTGAAGGTCATAATGACAAGAGAAATTGGGGCTCGTACAGAGGCGTATAGATATTCTTTTTTACCTCGTTTTGTTTGGGAGTGGAATAGGAAAGGAAATGCATAGTAGTGGTACAGTGTATCCTCCGTGACGCTCCTTACGGTGGATTGCGGAGTAGATAGCTGTAGATGTGGTATACTCGACCATATCTTATGAAATGGCATTTAATAGCGGCATTCGTTAGATATAACCTAGAAATAACTCTTTATTGTTGTACGACAGTCTGATGTAAGCCGTCTTCATTGTTACGTATCTGAATCTCGCCTAAAAGTGTTTCAAGTACCACTCCATCATCTATGATCTAATGTATCAACGATGAAAAAAGTATTATGTTAGTCAAATGTCGGAAACGGAAAACCAGAAAGTAGAGAGAGGGGGCAAGGGTTAGGAATAAGGGGAAAAAATTCGAAGATTATCTAGGCGTACTTTACAAACCATACAACTTCTTATCAGGCTTGATTCCATGTTGGAACTGGTGCTCCACGACTGTATTTGATTCGTGGTAATTCTATCAGCAATCAATCGTAATATATATATATATATATTTGTTTGCAAATCTAGATTTCGATCACTCTGTGGTCATTATCAATGATAAAATAAATACAAAAGAGCCAGTTATAATAACATACATGTCACATTATAAGCCAATTGTACAAGTTTCAGTTAAAGTCAATGATAAAAATACATACCTTAAAACCAATTAAAATACTTAAAATAGCTCAACCTCCATGTAGGAGGTTGCGTTCGTATTGACGCAGCTGTTACAATTCTTACACAGTTGACGTCAGCATGCGTCATTTGCGACTAAGGCGCCCTCTTTAAAGTTTCATATAAATAACAAATTTATATGAGCTATGTTTATGGTAGAAATAGTTACATTTTATTGTAATTTTAGTAGGCATTTTAACTTTAAACAGTTCTTTATTAATGAGTCTCGTTTACTGTTTATATATAATTGGTAGTAAAAGTGTGTACTAATTGGTGTCTTACAAATAAAAATAATAAATATAATTAAAAATAAAAATATACAATTTTTACGACTGATTGCTGAAAGAATTACCACATACAACTTCTGTTTCAAGTATTATTATACTGCCTTAGCGTGTTACTGTACATATATTAAACAGTTTTTTTCCCAAGGGATGTTTCATCCAATTACGTCTTATGGGTAGGCATTTAAACATAGCTGCCTTATATTTCCTCTGAACTCTATCATATGAAATTGCAAGTGTACGCCTTGGTTAGGTTCACTTGGCCGAATAAAGGCAGATAGTGAAATAAATTGCCTAACCTATATGCAACTACTACTGTGATACATTTCGGCAGACAAGAAATTAGAAAAGAAGGAGAGAAGGAAAGAAAGTATAGTTGTTTTACAAACGAATTAGGTGAAGCTAAAATTACTTTCATTCAGTCTCGATTGCACTAGAGGCGTTGTCAAGACATGTGTTTGTTAATGAAAATTTATCTTGTGGCCTGACATTATTGTGGAATATGCAGTTTCAGTAAACATTTCTCGTAAGCAGAGTATGCGGTATGGAAAGATAATGCGCCCCCTTTAGGGCTGACATGGCAGCATCCCTGGGTCCCGCAGTCAGCAACCGCAAGCTGAAGCCCGTCTTCCGTGCTGCCTCTTATCTCTGAGACTTGGGGATTAGCGGCGGGGATTAGCGAACACTAAAAACATACCAGAGGCGCTGTGCCCTATGTTAACGACCCGGGCAAGCCCGTATCTGTGGAGTAGCTGCTGTCGTAAAGCGTAGACGGGATTTTCAGTTCGGTTGCATATCTCGCAGTGCGGTTAACCTAAATGTAAATCTTACGACAGCAGCAACTGAGTCAGGAATGCTGGGTGCTTTGCTTCAAATATCATTTTCCTGTTTAGATTAATGGAGGCCACCACTCAATGATACAAAAAACTGACCATAAGGCATAGTTCGCTCGAGATCTTTCTCAACGTCCGTTAAAAAAGGCATTCAAATAAAACAAAACGCTAGAGCCAAGTACCTATTCTGACGTCAGCGCCTTCAAAAGTCGATGATTTATTATCGAACGGTGCCTTATTGCTAGCTTTTTAAAATGTACCATACGTTACTGCTAGATTGTATTCAGACGAGAGTTAAGAAAGTGCCAGCATACAGTGGAAATTTGTACCAAAATCTTGGCTAAAATTAGTTTTGATAATTTTAAACGTTTCAAAGACTATCTTTAAGATTTAAATTAAATAATAAGTGTAAATACCACCAAATTATTCTATTGTCAACTTTTGAGAGACGCCTGGGCTTACTCGGGACGCATCTCTTCGTTTACCTGTAGTTCTTTCTGTTTGTGATACACAAATTCCCATTATTTCCAGTCCTATGTCTCGAAAATTTCAATGCACTAACGCATGAGATGCCCTTAATTTTCTGTACAGATTTTGGGTGGCAACACGATGCCATGAATGCATCTGATAAGGTAGACAAATACCTCGTGACTTACATGACTTTACTGTAAGCACTCGGATTCGTAACATTTATTGAAGTATTTACAAAAAATATTCTTCCAAACTCATTCAGAAATTGTAGCTATATTGGCAATGGTATTCCATGAACTTCATTATACTTCCAGAATGAAACTTTCACACTGTAGCGGAGTGTGCGCTGATATGAAGTTTGGAAAGTAGGAGCCGAGGTACTGGCGGAAGTAAAGTTGTGAGGCGGCATCGTAAGTCGTGTCGGAATAGCTCAGCCGGTAGAGTGCTTGCCTGCAAAATGCAAAGGTCCCAGGTTCGATTCCCGGTTCCGGCGCACATTTTTAATCTGCCAGTAAGTTTCAATATACTTACATATACCGAAGTGTGTATGTATGTATAGTACAGGTAATCGTTGCCTTAACCTTCATTTTGATCTCGATCACGATACGCGATTGACACATTTTCTGGAAAATTTCATGAACATCAACTCATGACTTTTTTATGCATAAGGTCCTAATATTGTGGAAGAGAACGTATCAAGATCACCAATACGTAGTTACGTATCAGTATTCTACCCATATGCTAGGAATAGGTACTATAATTTTTAATTTACATATTTGACTGAGACCCCGGGATTGTGTATTCAGTAGTGTGAACAACAGAGTATGAGTTCGTTTTCTTTTTAAAAAAAATGTGTGAAAACTCATTTGAACTGCTTATTATTTTAGTAAGTCAGGAAATATTGGTTGATTCATAAGTTTGATTTTAACAGTCATTTCATGCATGGTTTGCCATTCGACGATGTATCCAGATTGCTATTTGCTTTTTTCTTCGACTTCTTGCAACATAAACCTCTACTGTTTGTCGTTTTACGGAATTTATTTCACAACTGAAACGAGACGAGAGTGGTGCCAAGATAGTGTAAAAGTGCGAACGTAGTTTTGACGCAACATTTTTTTAACAAAATTCTCGTGCAAACCGGGCTTGATAGTACCTTTTTCTAAACGGAATGTTGTCATACGTAATAATTGTAACCATTATGCAATGATTCACCACGACAAGAAACCTCGAAACTTCTTCACATGCATTATTGGCTGACATTTACATGCGGAATGTATTTCTAACAAGTATTAGCCTACGAAATACACCAGCTAAAAGAACCGGAAGTGGTAGAATGGGTTTTGAGTTTTGTGGCCACTGCTGCATAGCAAGCTGTGCTGCTTCCACTTTGTAACAAAGCAGCATAAAGCAGCTACCCGTAAACCTCAACTGAACCAATCGATACCAGTCTAGATCGCAATTTCTTGCTTTTATTGCTGGCAACCGGTTTCGGTTCTACAGAACCATCCTCAGGCCTTTGGCACCTTTTTAGTGGACGGTGGCGGTGGCTGAAGCAGTTGCGATCTTATGTTGAGTAATAAATTTTTTTGCTGCTCCAAGAAAATAGTTTCAAAAATTACCACAAGAACATTAACGTATTTACTCAAAAATTAAGAGATTTGGAGTATGTACTTCCATTATTATCGATCCACACACTTTTATATGTGAAAGACGTCAAGAACGTGGAGAGGCCAAGCCGGTGAATCCTGTCAATTTATAAAGCGGGAGAGGGAGGGTGAGATAGGTGTCGAGTCCCTGTGAGACGCAGAATGAGCCTTCGGAGGAGGCAGCCAACTATTACACAGTCAGAGGGGACTCGGTGGAGACCAGCGGACCCCATTGCGCTGGTACCTGGGGCGGGAAAGCAGATAGAAATAAAATACATGGCTTCTTGAACGACAGATTACACTCGTTTATGACACTAAACGTACGTGTAGACCAGATGTGGCTCAAATTCAAAGAAGTGGTATCGACAGCAATCGACAGTTTTATACCAAATAAATTAATAAAAGAAGGAGGCGATCCCCTTGGTGCACAAAACAGGTCAGGACACTGATACAAAAGCAAAGGAATAGGCATACTACATTTAAACGAACACGAAATCCCCAGGATTGGCGATCCTATACAGAAGCTCGAACTTTAGCATGGATTTCAGTGCGAGATGCGTATAATACTTCTCACAACGAAACTCTTTCTCGAAATTTGACTGAAAACCCAAAGAGATTTTGGTCATATGTTAAATATACTAACGGCAAAACACAAACAATACCCTAACTACGTGATAGTAATGACGATCCTGCAGATGACAGCGCTACTAAAGCAGAGTTACTAAACATAGTTTTTAGAAACTCATTCACCAAAGCAGATGAAGCCAATATTCCAGATTTAGAATTCGGACAGAGGCCGTAATGAGTAACGTAGAAGTAGATATCATCGGTGTAGTGCAGCAACTAAAATCACTTAACAAGAACAAGTCTTCTGGTCCGGATTGTATACCCATTAGATTTCTATCTGATTATGCTGAAGCGATAGCTCCTTACTTAACAGCCTTATACAACGGCCCTCTCATAGAAGAATCTGTACCAAAAGATTGAAAAGTTGCACAGGTCACACCTATATTCAAGAAAGGCAGTAGGAGTAACACACTAAACTACAGGCCTATGTCATTGACGTCAATTTGCAGGAATATTATGAATTATCTCGAACAGAACGATCTATTGACCCAAGGTCAACACGGATTAAGAAAATATCGTTCATGCGAAACACAACTAGCTCTTTATTCAGACGAAGTGATGGGTGCTATTGACAAGCGTTCACAAATCGATTCCGTATTTCTTGATTTCAAAATGTTCAAATGTTTGTATAGTCTATGGGACTTAACTACGGCGTCATCAGTCCCTAAACTTACAAACTACTTATGAACTACTTACGAACTAGGACGGCACAAATATCCATGCCCGAGGGGGGATTCGAACCCCCGACCGTAGTGGCCGTGCAGACCGTGACTGAAGCGCCTCAGTCCCCTCGGCCACCGCGGCCGGCTTTCTTGATTTTCAGAAGGCTTTTGACACCGTACCTCACAAACGGCTCAACGGCGTGTTTATGGTATATCGCCCCAAATTTGCGATTGGATAGGGGATTTCCTGTCAGAGACGATACAGTTCGTAGTAATCGATAGTAAGACATCGACGAAATCAGGGCGTTCCACAGGGTAGTGTTATTGGTCCTCTGCTGTTCTTTTACATAAACGATTTAGGGAAAAATCTAAGTAACTCTCTTCGGTTGTTTGCAGATGACGCCGTCATTTACCGTCTAGTAAAATCATCTGAATATCCGCGCGGTATTCGAGAATGTAATGGGAGATAAATAGTATAATGGTGGTTCGATGAACCCTCTGACCGGCACTTAAATGTGATTTGCAGAGTATTTGCAGAGTATCCCGCACGGGCCCAGGGGCATGGCGCTGTCGTAGCGCGCACCGCGGGTGTGTCGAAATGTGCGTCGTGATCGCCCAGGGAACGGCAAAGCCGCCCCAAAACCTACCGCTAGGTTCAGGCCAGTGACCGACCCGGGGAAAAATACTTTCCACGCAAATGGCTATGTGTCATATTGCGCGGAAACTGCACTGAACGGTTTAAGTTGTTGGAAGCTACCTTGGTGCCGTATCTGCATAAGGGATGAAAATTGGCTCCTAGAGAGCGATTGGCTCTTGCTTTCTAGTGAGGGGTTAGCCTCGCGTTTTGCCAGCAGAGTGCGGAGAAGCGCTCCAGAACGACTCCGTCTAAGAAGGCAGCCGACGAGTACCATCGGCTCGACTCAGATATTTTTCTTGTTTGAGTTTCGATTTCATCTTAAGCATCCGATGAGTTAGGAGCTCACTTGTGTGTGTTTTGAGGCTTCGAATATTTTTACACGTATTGCACTTTGTGGACTTGGTTTCATATTCACTTTTCACACACCGCCTGAAATTTGTGTATGTCGACCTCAGTATCATAGAGGTGTGAATAGGCTCAACAAGTTTGAATCAGCAGCACCGAGCGCTGATAATGTTATTCCTAGTTCTGATGTCAATGGCACACTCAACAATCGTGTGTCTAGTACACGTAGACGGAGTTGGCTAGACATAGCCGAGCCTGTCTTTTCGTTAGACACTGTGTGCTAACCGTGGACGCAGATGCTGAGAGTAGGGCATTCAGGCTTCTGTCTTGAGAAGTTTGTTTTCTTTCGACTGGACGGTGAGCTGAAACACTCCAACGCACTGCCACCGCCGTCCCAGTTCCTGCGACGCAGGCTCCAGCAACGTTTGGTTGCGTATTGCTTGAAACTGCTTATCTGGGCGAGATTTAGGATTCTTCATTTTGACGTCTTTACTAAAGAACGTTTTGTGTGGAATGTGATCGTAATTACACTAATGGCCATTAAAATTCCTACACCAAGAAGAAATGTATATTATAAACGGGTATTCATTGGACAAATATATTATACTAGAACTGACATTTTCACGCAATTTTGGTGTATAGATCCTGAAAAATCAGTACCCAGAACAACCACCTCTGGTCGTAATAACGGCCTTGATACGCCTGGGCATTGACTCAAACAGAGCTTGGATGACGTGTACGGGTACAGATGCACATGCAATTTCAACACGATACCACAGTTCATCAAGAGTAGTGACTGGCGTATTGTGACGAGCCAGTTGCTCGGCCACCATTGTTGACCAGACGTTTTCAATTGGTGAGAGATCTGGAGAATGAGCTGGCCAGGGCAGCAGTCGAACATTTCCCGTATCCAGAAAGGCCCGTACAGGACGTGCTAAATGTGGTCGTGCATTATCCTGCTGAAATGTAGGGTTTCGCAGGGATCGAATGAAGAGTAGAGCGGCATCCTTCTGTCACAGCACTGAATATTTTAATCGGTTTGTTATACGATCTCTTCGGTTCTAATTAAGGAACGCAGTTGTTGTGACCTAACAACACTCAACGGATCAAGCCCTTTCATTTGCTATAAATTTTCTATTCCAAAGAAACAGAGATTGGCGGTGATCCGCAGCAGTCGCAAATGTTAACGTGTATACATCGCAAATAGCAAAATTTTCCGACATCTGCGGCTCTTGTAAAGATGGACAATCGATCTGCAAAACATGGAAATTTGGCCGGACCTGGTCTCGAACCCGGGTCTCCAGCTTTTCGCGAGCGGCCGCCTTAACCACTCGGCCACCCGTGTACGCTCCCCGGCCAGACCCAAACTTCCATGTGTTACACTCGTTTCTACCCCTCAAATGCTCGTACACGATATAGTGTAAGTCCCACGAGAGGGAGGGACACGTAAAGATGGACAAAGTGCCATGACAGGCTAGAACGATGCGTCTCTCTCTCGCGGGACTTTGAATGTTTCTTCAAATTTTTAGAATTTAGTTTTTCAGTTAAAAAGCTTAAATATTCCTTGAGGAACAGGAGCAAAAGTCGGAAAACTTCGCGATATGCGATGTATATATGTAAATCTTTCATTTGCGCATTTGAACTTTTGCATTGATTGATTCTGAAGAAAGCTATGCGTGGCAATTCAACTTTACTTCCATTTTTCCCAACCTTTTTGTCGTTCCACTAAAAATACGAAGTACTCGCACAGGTCCTCTAATAACATTATAACAAAATACGAGAAATCAGAGCTTAAACCGGCAGATTATTTACTTACTTCTTCCCGCGCGCTATTAAAGAACGGAGTGGTAGATAAATTCTTTAATATGGAGTAGGTTCAGTAAAGCCTCTCTTAAGCTCTTAATAGTGATTTTCAGAGTCCCCCATGTCGATGTAAATTCGAGAAAAATTTCGAAAAGATCGGGATAAAAAAGTAGATCTTTATGAATTGCGATCAAACATACGATTACCCTTGTTTATATACTATACAGATTACTGAAGATGATTGTAAAACAAATCGACTGTTTAATACAAAGTACGAGGCGCGTCCAGAAAGTAAGTTCCTTTTCAATTTATCTCCGTTGCAGCGCTGCGATTGCAGGTCCGCACATGCGCTGTAGACGATGTGTATCAAGGAGAAGAACGTGCGCCATTTGGAGATCGCTGTCAGTTACGTACGCTTTGTTGTGCTTCTTTGAAATGTCGGCGTTGATTGAAAATCCCGCCACCTGTGAAATCAGATCGGTGATTCGGTTTCTGAATGCGAGGAAAGTGAAACGAAGAGAAATTTATCGGCTAATTTGCGATGTTTACGGACCAAATGCGATGAGTGATTCGTTGGTGAGAAGATGGGTCCGACAGTTCAATGGCGGGCGTAGTGATGTGCACGATGAAGAAAGAAGTGGGCGTCCACCTTTGGTTACAGAAGAACTGGTTCACGCGATTGATGACAAGATCCAGGAAAACCGTAGGTTTACAATTAGTGCTCTCGCTATGGACGACGAGCTAAAAGAAACTGTTTTCAACTGGTTGAAGACACAGGCGGCAGATTTCTATGAAGAAGGTACACAAACCTTGGGGCCACGATATGACCAATGCCCTCAAAATTTCGGCAGTTATGTGGAAAAGTAGTTTAAGAGTTGTAGAATTTTGTACAATAAAATTTTCTTCTGGATCTGTGTACAATTTCATTTTATTACCAAACGGAACTTACTTTCTGGACGCGCCTCGTATAAGTTTGTTTCACAAGTGATGTTAAGAAAATCATTAAAATTCCTACATCGAATCTTTTAAATTCCACTTAACGAAATCCTACAGTCATAAACAATACGTCGAACGGTAGCTGAACTTTATACCTAATCTAATTCCTGAACGAGACATTAAATTTAGATGAAGGGAGACCATAATTTTCACTCTGAAACACAGGTTGGAAACCGTAGTGGCCTTTCAGAAACATTCTATGGAATTTGATCCTAAGGAGCGAACTATGTTTACGCTTTGAGAGGCCTCCCGTTCCGCATCCTACAGTGTCATGATCAAAGGAGACGTAACAATGAGTAACGTAGAAACTGAGCAGCAAAGTGTCTGTCTAAGGCAACACACGCCGCAGCACTTAGATGAAACGTTATCCTGCTCTGATGCCGCCGGTTCTTGGTAGCCATACATAACACCGTCGAAGTGAGTGGCTCATCGTCCCCCAAATTAATTTTCGCATTTGATATTCAGTAGTGACGAAAGAGTGATGGTGTAAACACAAAGACCACCGAATGGAGTTATCTTCTGGTCTCCAACAATTGGCATTTATCTACTCAAAACCGCTCCATATATAATTTGTAAAGTCTTCTGGTTAATTAAAAAGATATCAATGTTGTGCTCGTACTGGCAGTACTTGCGACACCTGTAATTTTATGAAGGTTCTCAGAGAGAAATGTGCGCTAACGTGGTTATGTTTTTATGTCTATTGCGAACTTGGCATTTGCCCCTATAGTAATTCAATAACATCGCTACCTATGATTAAATTAAGTGAAAGAGTGATGGTTAGAAATCAAAGAAGGGCTGTCTCGGAAAACTAAATTCTTTAAAGATGATCTTCCTGCCATGTGATACTTCCACAGAGACGTTCGGAAAATTGGAAAAATGTGATGAATTGAGACACTGTTAACCCACCTAAAAATTTACATAAAGTTATTAGTATTGTTATTTTTCCCCAAGCAACGACACCTTGCTGTTTGAACCATTTCTCATCCAAAGGGCGACGTCGCAGTATCCCCCACATTTTCAGCATTAGAGTGGGACGATGAAGGAACCTTTGAACTAAATTTGAAACATCTGCTGCACAATAGGACTCTCTAATTCTGTTGTTCAGTATTTATGTCCGAACGACGATCAGTTCTACGAATGTGCAGTCACAGTTCCCTTACCCTGACCGTTCACAGAGATTAAAAAAAAAGAGAGATGGAGAGGTTTATGTTAGCAATCGATTACGACAACTGCGGTGCAGTGAAACACATGACGTCTAAGAAAAGAACAGAGCTTTATCAAGAGAGACAAAAATCTGTGTAATGTAGGAGTGTATCGGTTACCACTGAAATATGAAGGTGTGTTACTATGAACCGTATACCAATAATCGTACTAAAAGTAGATGTGAATTCCAATAATCAACACAAAGTAAAAAACGTATGTGTAATCACTCTCCCCACAATGAATTCATAAAAATTTAGGTGATTAAAATTTTTGGTTAAGAATGCAGAAAGGAATTCAATAACGATACAAAGGAGAGGAGTAAATGTAGTGAAAAATATACAGTGTCTCAAAGGAAGGACTGAAATAATTTCTCTTGTTGGAATTTGCGTAAAGGAGTATTCAGTCATTCCCTACTTCTCAGCTTGGAGGTGACTTTAACAAACCGAAACCATAAGATGAAATGAATAATGATAGGGCACAGGTTTCGAAGTTATGACTTAGATACATTTTCTGTCCCGACGTATGTTTGGCAGCTCTGTGATCGACGAGTTACTTCCTGCTGCAGTAGGAATTAAGCCTCAAAGTTCACTGATAAATCCTGTTATTTCCATAATATGATATTATCGCTTGAGGTGTAACAAAAAATTGTACATTTCTGATTTTCAGCCCAGGAAAGTTGTTGTAATTGGAAATCGCAACTAATCTCGTCCTTTAAATAGCGGTTTACATGTTGTAGCCACTACTGACTTCGTAAGAGGAAGCCATGACGCGTACCTCTTCGCTAGATATGTGATATTGCACAAATTCGTGCTGTAGAGGCACACTTGTGAACAGATAGATTTATTAAAACAGACTTTCGTCGTAAGGTTATCGTGGGTACTTTTATTTCATTTCTTATGATACAATGCACAATTTTAGTAAGGTTTTTTAAAGTTTTGTTAAAACAATAGTAAACATGAGAGAGAAATTAATCATCAACGATTTATGGAAATTCTATGATGTTATCTATAACAGTCTGGCAATGCACATGCAGTTTATTGATTACATGCATGTAGAAAACTTGTTCTGATTTGAAGCTGTGAAACAAGGTTTGAAGAAGAATAAAATGCCACTACCACACGACAGCTAATGTAGAAAATAATATTCTGACGTTTCGCACGATGCGCTCTCCCCATACATAATACAAAAGTTTTGAAATTCATCTGCTGCCTCCTTCCCTCTGTTAAAACTGTAATGAACAAAATGTCGCAGAAGTTAGGTCTTTCTCCACAAGCGACTTTTTTTGGGTTGAGGAGTGAAACGAATTATGTTCAAATTGATAACTTCAGAAGGTAGAAGAATTGAGTCTTAGAAAATGTGGCTGACACGTGGCTACAGCAGCTCCAGAAGTCGACAACAATTCCTCTTGAAGCTCCGCATTCCACAGTGCTGTCAGATAATGCATAGGGCCGGATCTAGACTTCGGAGAGACAGACTGTTGCAGCTTTTCTTCTGTAGTGCACTACATTTTCAGGAAACAGATAGCGCAATAGAGTAACTGAAGTGGGAAGGAACACTTCCTATTTAAATTTCTGCAGTTACGTGATTTTATTTCGGTGATTACAAAATAGTCGAGTGTATGCACAGGATAACCGAGGCAGCTAGTTCATGGCGATGCAGTCAACCAAGTAAATTAATGTACTGAACATGCTGCAAACCACTACACGGACCTTATGTGTAAGAAATCTCATCAAGTGTGGCGCAACGACCTTATGATAGAGGAATGAGTCACAGAGAAGAGGATTTGTTGGGCTCTTGGATTGCTGATAGCTTGATATGGTCTGGGTTCGAGTCCAACTTCGGTCGATGATTTTCGCTAGGGTGAGACAGATTCTATTCACCTCTCGCTACGAGAACTGGAGAAGATATAATGGCATTCAGGTCTGAAATTCACATTAAACATGACAGTCCTTCTCTACCAAGTAGAGGTTACATTGCAGCTTATCGCTGTGGCGTAAGCTACTTACGAAACTCCAATCGCCAACATTCTCCTCCGAATGCAAAAGTATATTTTTGACTCCCACTTACATAGGTAGAAATGACCATCAGAATAAAATACGAGAAATCAGCTCTCGAACGGAGAGATTCAGGTTCTTTCTTCCCGCGCGTTATTCGAGAATGGAATGGGAGATAAATAGTATAATGGTGGTTCGATGAACTCTGTGCCAGGCACATAACTGTGATTTGCAGAGTATCTCATGTAGATGTAGATGTAGAACCACAATCAAGTCAAGAGTTGACATTATAACCTTACCCGTCCTACACCACCGGTTAGTATATGACAATTAGAAAAATGACCAGTGTGCCTAATTATCTAAATTTGTTGGAAAAGCTATCGGTAATGAGGCCGATGATGTAGTGGAGGCTATAACCGGAACGTTGCTGCACCTTTGGTAGACAACAACGATCGATAAGAATAAAGAAAGTGGGAAGTAAAATTTGGGATAAAATGATCAATGTTTAAATAAACAAAATGCGGAACAAACGGAACACAGGGATTAATTTGAAAAAAGTGAATAACTTATTGATTTACGGTCGCCAGCTCGATGTACGAGCAAATAATTTGGTGGGATGTCAATAATAGAAAAGTTAATTAACAACGTGAAATATTACGTAAAATTTAGGTGGGCAGAAAATCAGAGGGTGCGAGTCAAATTCGGTACAAAAGACACTGACAATATACTAATTACTGAGAAATAGTTTACTAAGACAGGGTTCATTGTAAGACAGCGAAATGCAAGCCATAGCCGCGCAAATGCAACGTGTAGCAAATCATGCAAAACTCTCACCTTAATACTTACTATTTACAGCTTCAAATAATTAATTGTTTATATAAGTACCAGAAGTTATTCTACAGTGAGTATGCCATGCGTTTTAGCAATAATCAAGTTGTAACTGAACTATTAACTATACTAATGGCAAGCTCAAAAAATTAATTAATGACTTGTCGTGATAACACTGAATATTTAGAAAAGGACCATTTAACCTTTAACTTTTGCTCTATCTTTAACCAGGAATTATTAGCATTCAAACACTTGTAAACAATTACTATTCTCACTAGTCAGTACTTGCAAGTTAAAACAAACTTTACCTCAAAATAATATGCAGTGGAAAACAATTAACCTTCTACACTGTTATTGAAATACCTTTTGAAATTGAAAGTTAATCTAGCAGATTCGTTCAACTTAGTAAACCTATTGATCAGCAACACTGGCATAAGCTACGTTTAGTAAAACTTTTCTGAACACCTTTTTTTTTATTAACGACTGTCACATTGTCTTTAATGACTCTGATCTTTAGTTTTCTATAACTTTGTGACTATCCTCGGAAAAGCAATGGATGAGGAAGGAACCTGTCTGGACAATGACTATGGGTAATGATTTTTAAACACAGGTTCACAAATAACAGTGTTCGCTATTGAACAATCATCACTAATACGCTGGTTCGCTGTACATGCCAAGATAAACTGGACAGATCTTACTGAATTTGATGTGCGACGTGGTGCTGCTGATTGAAGACTGTTGGCACTTAACAATTGGCAAACACAGGCTCTTCTTGGCGGCGAATGTTAATTACAATTTAGGGCCCACAGCATTCCTCTTGATGCATATATTAATTATTTAAGCTGTGGCCGTATGAATAAATAATATTGCCTCTTCGCCGTCTCCTCCACTAGTGCCAATCCACGTACTTGTTCCGTACACCACTGAGCGCACTGTCAAAAGTAATGCGTCTGTCCTCCGCTACTTCTCAACAACGACTCCTTCTCGCTGTGCGCCTCTGCGCTACCAGCGATAAAAAACTCCCTACTCAAAGATGATTCTGTACAATAGCAAAGCCCTTGCTAACCCAGCGTGTCTACTACACTTACAATATTTTTGACATATATGGAAATTAGCAGGAAAATGCAAATATATCACAGAAACAAAATATACAAATACATAATAAATTACAAAAATACAAATAATGAGGAAAAATGCATAAAGCATCGTTTTATATACCACCCTGTACGCACACATGACTGGAAAGCACCGTTGGTCACTGTGTTGTTGTGTCACATATGCCCCACGGTTCGTTGGTCTATAATGTCTTATAGATCCAAGGAAACGTCCAGACTCAAACAAACAGTGATCAACGACATGCAAGAAAAACACAAAACAAATCAATTTAGTCAACACTACATCAAGAGATTATCACACAGGACCATATTCAACTGTGTCCATTATTATCATCTACTCATTAAATACAGCTCTTAGTCTAATTAATCACATAGGTTGAAATCGCTATGTCCTCACACAATAACTAATCAATACCTTTTTCAAACAGAAAAATTATCTGTGTCCTTTCTCACCAATTACTTATTAACCGAAATACTTCATTAACCAACTCACATAGGAAAAATCACTATGTCCTACACATTATTCAATTAACGCCCAATTAAAATCTTATTCACACTGATTTGCTCCTCAGTACTAAATTTCTCGTACGTCCTCATTACCATTGAAATTATTGGGATCAGCACTGTGTTGTGCCCCACTTTCATTTTATTTCTGTGCTCGCATGTGCACCATGTCCAAAGGCACACCACTTCAAATTCAGCTTAACTTGCCTCATTATATTGATGAATATCTTTGATTAAAATTTTGTATTTTTATTATCAGTCACCTGCAACTTAAATAACCATTCTAAGTACATCTGAAGTCACAAACACTTCATACAGTTGAACTCAGAGAATAAAACAAGCATTCACAGAAACATTTAGTATACATACTCTAATTAAGCAGTTAAATTTGCTAATTACGTTAATGAGAGGACACTGAATAGTTTGCTGCAATCATTTTAAGCAGTCCATACTTAGTTTCGGTATACCTAAGGAAAGCTTAGTCTATAATCAGGCAACATCATTTCGCTAATGATCCTTCACAAATTACATTTCTTTATTTACTGGTTAATTATCCCTACTCTGGTATGGTTGTAAATCAGTGATGTTCCGCACAACGAATTTTTTACCTGATTGCGGATACACCAGATAATAAGCATTAGGGTGAGGAATACTTTGAATTTCAAACGGTCCATTATAAATAAATTTAAATTTTGCAATCTCATTATCTATTTCACTAGATTTCTCGTGCATTTTCACGAGAACCTTGTCATGAATTTTGAATTTTATTGGTTTCAAATTCTCGTCGTGCCTTTTGATCCGTGCTTGAGCACGCTTATTCATTTGGTCTCTCAACATTTCTTTCTTCCGCGTGATATTTAATTCTTGCCGCGGTGGAAAATTAATGAGTTCCTCCACTACACTTTTCGGTCTCATTCCCAGCATAATGTCATAAGGAGTGAACCCAGTACTTTCGTGGGACAGCGAGTTCATAATTAGCTCAATGTCAGACACATATTTGCCCCACGCTTTATGATTGTTGTGGCAGTATGTTCTGAAATATCTGCCCAGCTCACGCATATAGCATTCTGCAGGGTTACTTGAAGGGTGATAGACTGATATGTGGATGACATCCACTCCTTCGCCTTTCATACCTTCCGTCCAAATCTTAGAAATGAATTGAGGTCCGTTGTCGGATAATATTGATTTTGGCTTTCCTATTTTTTGAAAATAGTCCATCAGCTTACTGTAAACTGCTCTAGCAGTAGCTTTACGTAATGTGTACAGCTTAACAAATTTAGAAAACGTATCTAATACAACCAAAATGTATGAGAAATTTCCAATTGTTTTCGGAAGAGGACCATATAAATCTGTAGCTAATATCTCCAGGCTATCCTTGGGCTGAATACTCTGCATCGGTCCTCGGTTTGTCATCTTAGCTACTTTTACTTTCTGGCATCTGTCACAAGTTCTCACGCGTCCCGTTACACTTCTCATCACATTGTTTAAAACCACAGACTCAGTTATCTTGTCTGCGCACTTTTTCGCTCCGCAGTGACCGTAAGCTAAATGAAAATAGTCAATGAGCTCCGTCACGTATTTATTCGGCCAACAGACGCGCCACTCTTCCGTATCTAAGTTCTTACGCCGGTACAGTATGCCGTCGTAAATCTTGTAATATTTGCGCAGTTTTTCGCCTCTCTCATTTTTCGCGTCGAATTCGACTTTAATTAATTTCCAAATTTCGTCATCATTTTGATGTCGGCGCATGTTCTTACAAATGTTTTCAATTTTCTTTCTGCCTGCAACCTCCTTCAAATACATCATTTTAAATAAGCCTTCTGATTGTTCTTCATTAACGACACCGTCCGGGTCGTACGGCATTCTCGACAGCGCGGCGTCGGCCACGCAATTGTCTACGCCCCTGACATGGCAGATTTCTAAATCAAATTGTTGCATGAATAGCGCCCATCTCCTTAATCGGTCGTGCAACAATCGACAGGTTTTCAAAAACGTCAACGCCTTGTGGTCAGTGTGCACAATAACCTTGTGCCCCCACAAGAAACCTTTGAATTTTTTAAAGCCCCAGACAATAGCTACGGCTTCCTTTTCAGACACGCTATAATTTCTTTCATATTTTGTCAAGATCCTACTCGCGAAAGCTATCGAGCGAACCTCTTTATTTTCGCCTTTTCCTACTTCTTGGAAAACATGTACTGCAATCCCATAATCAGTTGAATCAGTTCCCTATTGCCAAATCTGGATGGTGCAAAATTTGATTTTCTAGTAATTCTGTCTTTAATCTTTCAAAAGCTACTTGACACTTTTCCGTCCAAATAAATGCACTGTTTTTCTTCAACAAATTACACAAGTCCGGATCATTAAAAACTTGCCCCTTCGCATACTTTCGATAGAAATTACAGAGACCGAGAAACGACTTCAATTGTTTCTTCGTTCTCGGTGGTGGGCTGTTCCTAATGGCTTCTAATTTTCGCGGATCCTCAGTTATTCCAGAAGTTGTTATAATATGCCCCAAAAACTCTACTTCTTTCTTTACAAATTCACACTTCTTTATTTTCAAAGTCATCCCGCCGCGTATCAGCGCGTCTAATACTTTATTCAACAATTCGCAGTGCTCCTCCCACGAAGAAGTTGCAATTAACATGTCATCGACATAGATTGTAATTCTAGAACCAAGTTCTTTACCCAATACACTGTCTAACGCACGGATGAACACCGATACTGACGTGTTCAAACCGAACGGAATGACTTTATACTGATAACACTTTCCTGCAAATAGGAAGGCTGTCAGTTTCCTCGACTCTTCTTCCATGGCAATTTGCCAATAGCCTGCCGTTAGGTCAAGGCTAGTCATGTACCTCACGCTGTGAAACTTTTGCAACACATCGTCTATACATTCCGGACGATCAGTTTCACGTTTGACTACCTTGTTCAATTCTCTCGCGTCTATTACTATTCTAACACTGCCATCTTTCTTAAAAACCAAAACCATTGGGTTGTTGTACGGACTTTTAGATCTTTCGATAATTCCCCATTCTTCCATTCTGTTTATTTCGTTTTGTACAGCTTCCTTCCGAGCTAACGGCACCTGATATACTGGTCCAAAAGCGGCTCATGTGGTACAGTTTCAATTTTATATTCAAATCCCCGTACTTTACCAGGTTTTTCTGAAAACACCTTCCTATTGTTGACCAAAATCTGGTATAATTCTGCTTTCTGTTTATATGAAATATCCGAAACATTTTCTACTATGGTTTTGAAATCATCGTCAGTCGCTTGCAGTGCGTTTAAATTTCTGATGTGATAACATTCTGAACCGTCACTTAATCTTCCATACAATGGCAACGTAACTAAACGCAACCGCAAATCTTCATTATTCATTACCCTGCTCATCTCATCAAAACCTATTTCAATTTTACTGTCTTCCACAGAAAACGATATAACCTTTCTGCCACAATCAATTGTCACTTTATATCTCAGCATCCAATCAATTCCTACTATCATATCAGTACTCAGTTGAGGTACTACTAAAAACTCTTGTTCAAATACACAACGTTTAATAGAAAACTGTAACAGCACTTGTGATTTAATTGGTTTGCTACATGCTCCGGTAGCACCTATCACTTTTACGCCTCTTACAGGCATCTCCACTATTTCCGATAATTTCTTTAATTGTTCATAATATGACTGAGACATTGCACTAATTTGGCTTCCAGTATCGACTAAAACTTGTACGTTCGTTCCATGAACTTTAACCGGAACCATTATTTGATCGTACCTTTTAATTTCATCACCTTTGTCTTCCCACAACAAATCCTGTTCCACGTCTAAATTATCCCATAATAAACCGTCCTGTTCGAACTTTGCAACCTGCTTTTGCCTCATACTATCTTTTTCCTCAGACTGACATAACACATTTTATGTCACGCACCTCTGATAATTCAGCGAGTTCATCTTCACTGTCACTTTCGTCCGGTCGTATCACGTCTGCTTTAACCTCGTACACATTGTAATCATCTGTTTCGCTCGTTAACGAGCAAGGACTCCCGACACATCACCTCCGGCTGCCCGTCCAACGTGGTCGCTTTCGTCGCAATCGAGAATGGCATCGATACAAGCTTTGTTTGTCGACACTTCCCGTGTCCCTTTTTCTTTCCCATACTCAATAACATCATCATTATCTCCAATTATACATACATTAACTTTATTCATATTGCGTGACACCTCTCTCAGCGTGTCCGCTCCTATCAAACAACTTTTTTCAGTATTGCAATGCTTAACTTCATCTTCCTTTACTGTAAAATTTACTTTCCTACTTTCCCTTTTCCATGCTTCTACACCTTCATACATCTTACCAGCTTGTATCAGCCAATCCCGGTTATCGACTTCCAGATCGAACACGCTAGACATGGCATTTGGCACTTCCGTGACCGTAAGCTGCATCTGAAACTGCGCCGGCCCTTTATGTTGCCGCGCATCATCCTTTGCCGCTTCGATAACAATCCCGACTTCGCTAGCTACTACATCTGTTTCTGTATGTGTACGAAGTACATTCCTTTCGCGCAGATGTTCGCTCCTATTTCCTTCCGCGTAAACTCGCTCGCAGTCGTTTATTTCATTTAGGCGGATACCGGACCCTTTGTCATTATTCTCGCGGCAACCGTTCCTTTGTTGATGGGGCCGCACCTCGTCACCCGCAGCAGTTTGCCCCTCTACTGTTGCGGCTCCTCGTTTTTTGGGAATCGCTCGTCACACGGATATGAGTGGTGACAACCTCTCCCGCGATGGGCGCCTCTACTTCTACCTCTGCCCCTTCCTCTTCCTCTATCCACTTGTGCACACCGAACTTCAAACTCGTTAACCTAGTTGTTGTCATACTTCGGGTTGCCGTAATTATTTTTATTTTGATAGGATTTATTGTTACTGTGGTACCGGTTGTCATTACTCCGATACCACACATCCATGTCGCCCACTTTCCTTAAGAAAGAAGCTTTGTCTTTCTCGCTCATTAAGTAACCGCGAACACTCCACGGTAACTTTTCGCGCAGCACGGTCATCGTGCTTCGCTCGGACATTTGACATTTTACATGCTCAATTTTCCTGCACAGATTTTCGCAGTACGTATTCATGTTTGTATCATTACCCGGTCGGTACGGAGGAGCGTGCATAAATTCTTGAAGTACTTCGTCCTGAATTTCAACGGACCAGTACTCCTCTTCGAATTTCGCCAAAAATTACTCTAACTTCCTACAATTATCTGTCGCATTCACAACCCAGCTACTAGCGTCACCACTCAATCGGGTTCTAGCTATTCTGATACGCTCTTCCTCAGGTAACGCAGAAGGTATAATCTTTCTGCACGCATCCATGAAAATTACTGGGTGCACGTTACCTTTCGGGTCGAATTTTCGATTTCCAGGCTCACATGGTTGGGATACACGCCACCTAATGTGAACATGTCAGCCGAACTCTTTACGGTTTCTAAACTCTTTACTTGCTCTTTAATTTCTACCAGCTTTTGATTAACGTTAGATTCCAAAGTCTGAGCCTTATTTTGCACATCAGCATTGACTTTAATTACCGTTTCTTGTAATTTCGTTTCTGTCTCGTCCTGAACCTTCACAATTTGCCCTTTAATGTATTTACAGAATGATTCAGTTCAGTACGAATTTCCTCTTGTTTGTTACTGACAAGCCTTACTTCACGATCAACTTTAGTTTCTACCTCTTCGCGAATCTTTTCTGCCTTTTCTTCTATACTTTCATTTATTATCCCTTCCATGGACCTAAACTTTCCAGTTAACTGATTATTCACGCTGTCATAAAGATACTCTTTCTGCTTTTTAATTTCATTAGACATTAATTTCTTTACACATTCTAATTCGCTATTAAACTTTTTATCTAAACTGGTTATTTTACTGCCCATCTGTTCAGTCAGAGTTTTCATTTGTTCACCAATTTTCGTGTCCAGAGAATTTATTTAACCATCAAAAGCTTGACTCAGAGACTGAACTGATGAGTCTATTTTGTTATCTAAACCATCAATTTTGCTAGTTATGTCTTCAGCTAATGCTTTGTTTAATTGAGCTAACGATTGATGTGACGGACTGATAATTTCACTAATCCTTTGCATCCACATATTCGGATCAAATGGTAGATTTGACATTGGCTCTGGTTTCATTTTCAGACCCACATTATACTTAAAACTCTCTGTGTATGTTTCATCCGGATCCTGCTCACATCCTGGAATTTCCTACTTTATTGTCACATCGCCTACATTTTCTGATTTCACGTTAAAATCTGTGTTGCGGTCGGCGTCTGGCTCACCGCCAAACAATGCGGGAGCCGGCTCCAGCCTTTGTAGTGGATGCCCCGACTGCATTGTCGAATTCGATATTGTTGTTTGGTCTACTGTTTGTTCCGGCATTTTCTTTGAAATTTCACAATTTATTCAAATCCGAAGATTACGCAACTCAGGACGAGATAAGTACTGTCCTGTCACGGTCGCCACGTATAACCTTACCCGTCCTACACCACCGGTTAGTATATGATAATTAGAAAAATGACCAGTGTGCCTAATTATCTAAATTTGTTGGAAAAGCTATCGGTAATGAGGCCGATGATGTAGTGGAGGCTATAACCGGAACGTTGCTGCACCTTTGGTAGACAACAACGATCGATAAGAATAGAGAAAGTGGGAAGTAAAATTTGGGATAAAATGATCAATGTTTAAATAAACAAAATGCGGAACAAACGGAACACAGGGATTAATTTGAAAAAAGTGAATAACTTATTGATTTACGGTCGCCAGCTCGATGTACGAGCAAATAATTTGGTGGGATGTCAATAATAGAAAAGTTAATTAACAACGTGAAATATTACGTAAAATTTAGGTGGGCAGAAAATCAGAGGGTGCGAGTCAAATTCGGTACAAAAGACACTGACAATATACTAATTACTGAGAAATAGTTTACTAAGACAGGGTTCATTGTAAGACAGCGAAATGCAAGCCATAGCCGCGCAAATGCAACGTGTAGCAAATCATGCAAAACTCTCACCTTAATACTTACTATTTACAGCTTCAAATAATTAATTGTTTATATAAGTACCAGAAGTTATTCTACAGTGAGTATGCCATGCGTTTTAGCAATAATCAAGTTGTAACTGAACTATTAACTATACTAATGGCAAGCTCAAAAAATTAATTAATGACTTGTCGTGATAACACTGAATATTTAGAAAAGGACCATTTAACCTTTAACTTTTGCTCTATCTTTAACCAGGAATTATTAGCATTCAAACACTTGTAAACAATTACTATTCTCACTAGTCAGTACTTGCAAGTTAAAACAAACTTTACCTCAAAATAATATGCAGTGGAAAACAATTAACCTTCTACACTGTTATTGAAATACCTTTTGAAATTGAAAGTTAATCTAGCAGATTCGTTCAACTTAGTAAACCTATTGATCAGCAACACTGGCATAAGCTACGTTTAGTAAAACTTTTCTGAACACATTTTTTTTTATTAACGACTGTCACATTGTCTTTAATGACTCTGATCTTTAGTTTTCTATAACTTTGTGACTATCCTCGGAAAAGCAATGGATGAGGAAGGAACCTGTCTGGACAATGACTATGGGTAATGATTTTTAAACACAGGTTCACAAATAACAGTGTTCGCTATTGAACAATCATCACTAATACGCTGGTTCGCTGTACATGCCAAGATAAACTGGACAGATCTTACTGAATTTGATGTGCGACGTGGTGCTGCTGATTGAAGACTGTTGGCACTTAACAATTGGCAAACACAGGCTCTTCTTGGCGGCGAATGTTAATTACAATTTAGGGCCCACAGCATTCCTCTTGATGCATATATTAATTATTTAAGCTGTGGCCGTATGAATAAATAATATTGCCTCTTCGCCGTCTCCTCCACTAGTGCCAATCCACGTACTTGTTCCGTACACCACTGAGCGCACTGTCAAAAGTAATGCGTCTGTCCTCCGCTACTTCTCAACAACGACTCCTTCTCGCTGTGCGCCTCTGCGCTACCAGCGATAAAAAACTCCCTACTCAAAGATGATTCTGTACAATAGCAAAGCCCTTGCTAACCCAGCGTGTCTACTACACTTACAATATTTTTGACATATATGGAAATTAGCAGGAAAATGCAAATATATCACAGAAACAAAATATACAAATACATAATAAATTACAAAAATACAAATAATGAGGAAAAATGCATAAAGCATCGTTTTATATACCACCCTGTACGCACACATGACTGGAAAGCACCGTTGGTCACTGTGTTGTTGTGTCACATATGCCCCACGGTTCGTTGGTCTATAATGTCTTATAGATCCAAGGAAACGTCCAGACTCAAACAAACAGTGATCAACGACATGCAAGAAAAACACAAAACAAATCAATTTAGTCAACACTACATCAAGAGATTATCACACAGGACCATATTCAACTGTGTCCATTATTATCATCTACTCATTAAATACAGCTCTTAGTCTAATTAATCACATAGGTTGAAATCGCTATGTCCTCACACAATAACTAATCAATACCTTTTTCAAACAGAAAAATTATCTGTGTCCTTTCTCACCAATTACTTATTAACCGAAATACTTCATTAACCAACTCACATAGGAAAAATCACTATGTCCTACACATTATTCAATTAACGCCCAATTAAAATCTTATTCACACTGATTTGCTCCTCAGTACTAAATTTCTCGTACGTCCTCATTACCATTGAAATTATTGGGATCAGCACTGTGTTGTGCCCCACTTTCATTTTATTTCTGTGCTCGCATGTGCACCATGTCCAAAGGCACACCACTTCAAATTCAGCTTAACTTGCCTCATTATATTGATGAATATCTTTGATTAAAATTTTGTATTTTTATTATCAGTCACCTGCAACTTAAATAACCATTCTAAGTACATCTGAAGTCACAAACACTTCATACAGTTGAACTCAGAGAATAAAACAAGCATTCACAGAAACATTTAGTATACATACTCTAATTAAGCAGTTAAATTTGCTAATTACGTTAATGAGAGGACACTGAATAGTTTGCTGCAATCATTTTAAGCAGTCCATACTTAGTTTCGGTATACCTAAGGAAAGCTTAGTCTATAATCAGGCAACATCATTTCGCTAATGATCCTTCACAAATTACATTTCTTTATTTACTGGTTAATTATCCCTACTCTGGTATGGTTGTAAATCAGTGATGTTCCGCACAACGAATTTTTTACCTGATTGCGGATACACCAGATAATAAGCATTAGGGTGAGGAATACTTTGAATTTCAAACGGTCCATTATAAATAAATTTAAATTTTGCAATCTCATTATCTATTTCACTAGATTTCTCGTGCATTTTCACGAGAACCTTGTCATGAATTTTGAATTTTATTGGTTTCAAATTCTCGTCGTGCCTTTTGATCCGTGCTTGAGCACGCTTATTCATTTGGTCTCTCAACATTTCTTTCTTCCGCGTGATATTTAATTCTTGCCGCGGTGGAAAATTAATGAGTTCCTCCACTACACTTTTCGGTCTCATTCCCAGCATAATGTCATAAGGAGTGAACCCAGTACTTTCGTGGGACAGCGAGTTCATAATTAGCTCAATGTCAGACACATATTTGCCCCACGCTTTATGATTGTTGTGGCAGTATGTTCTGAAATATCTGCCCAGCTCACGCATATAGCATTCTGCAGGGTTACTTGAAGGGTGATAGACTGATATGTGGATGACATCCACTCCTTCGCCTTTCATACCTTCCGTCCAAATCTTAGAAATGAATTGAGGTCCGTTGTCGGATAATATTGATTTTGGCTTTCCTATTTTTTGAAAATAGTCCATCAGCTTACTGTAAACTGCTCTAGCAGTAGCTTTACGTAATGTGTACAGCTTAACAAATTTAGAAAACGTATCTAATACAACCAAAATGTATGAGAAATTTCCAATTGTTTTCGGAAGAGGACCATATAAATCTGTAGCTAATATCTCCAGGCTATCCTTGGGCTGAATACTCTGCATCGGTCCTCGGTTTGTCATCTTAGCTACTTTTACTTTCTGGCATCTGTCACAAGTTCTCACGCGTCCCGTTACACTTCTCATCACATTGTTTAAAACCACAGACTCAGTTATCTTGTCTGCGCACTTTTTCGCTCCGCAGTGACCGTAAGCTAAATGAAAATAGTCAATGAGCTCCGTCACGTATTTATTCGGCCAACAGACGCGCCACTCTTCCGTATCTAAGTTCTTACGCCGGTACAGTATGCCGTCGTAAATCTTGTAATATTTGCGCAGTTTTTCGCCTCTCTCATTTTTCGCGTCGAATTCGACTTTAATTAATTTCCAAATTTCGTCATCATTTTGATGTCGGCGCATGTTCTTACAAATGTTTTCAATTTTCTTTCTGCCTGCAACCTCCTTCAAATACATCATTTTAAATAAGCCTTCTGATTGTTCTTCATTAACGACACCGTCCGGGTCGTACGGCATTCTCGACAGCGCGGCGTCGGCCACGCAATTGTCTACGCCCCTGACATGGCAGATTTCTAAATCAAATTGTTGCATGAATAGCGCCCATCTCCTTAATCGGTCGTGCAACAATCGACAGGTTTTCAAAAACGTCAACGCCTTGTGGTCAGTGTGCACAATAACCTTGTGCCCCCACAAGAAACCTTTGAATTTTTTAAAGCCCCAGACAATAGCTACGGCTTCCTTTTCAGACACGCTATAATTTCTTTCATATTTTGTCAAGATCCTACTCGCGAAAGCTATCGAGCGAACCTCTTTATTTTCGCCTTTTCCTACTTCTTGGAAAACATGTACTGCAATCCCATAATCAGTTGAATCAGTTCCCTATTGCCAAATCTGGATGGTGCAAAATTTGATTTTCTAGTAATTCTGTCTTTAATCTTTCAAAAGCTACTTGACACTTTTCCGTCCAAATAAATGCACTGTTTTTCTTCAACAAATTACACAAGTCCGGATCATTAAAAACTTGCCCCTTCGCATACTTTCGATAGAAATTACAGAGACCGAGAAACGACTTCAATTGTTTCTTCGTTCTCGGTGGTGGGCTGTTCCTAATGGCTTCTAATTTTCGCGGATCCTCAGTTATTCCAGAAGTTGTTATAATATGCCCCAAAAACTCTACTTCTTTCTTTACAAATTCACACTTCTTTATTTTCAAAGTCATCCCGCCGCGTATCAGCGCGTCTAATACTTTATTCAACAATTCGCAGTGCTCCTCCCACGAAGAAGTTGCAATTAACATGTCATCGACATAGATTGTAATTCTAGAACCAAGTTCTTTACCCAATACACTGTCTAACGCACGGATGAACACCGATACTGACGTGTTCAAACCGAACGGAATGACTTTATACTGATAACACTTTCCTGCAAATAGGAAGGCTGTCAGTTTCCTCGACTCTTCTTCCATGGCAATTTGCCAATAGCCTGCCGTTAGGTCAAGGCTAGTCATGTACCTCACGCTGTGAAACTTTTGCAACACATCGTCTATACATTCCGGACGATCAGTTTCACGTTTGACTACCTTGTTCAATTCTCTCGCGTCTATTACTATTCTAACACTGCCATCTTTCTTAAAAACCAAAACCATTGGGTTGTTGTACGGACTTTTAGATCTTTCGATAATTCCCCATTCTTCCATTCTGTTTATTTCGTTTTGTACAGCTTCCTTCCGAGCTAACGGCACCTGATATACTGGTCCAAAAGCGGCTCATGTGGTACAGTTTCAATTTTATATTCAAATCCCCGTACTTTACCAGGTTTTTCTGAAAACACCTTCCTATTGTTGACCAAAATCTGGTATAATTCTGCTTTCTGTTTACATGAAATATCCGAAACATTTTCTACTATGGTTTTGAAATCATCGTCAGTCGCTTGCAGTGCGTTTAAATTTCTGATGTGATAACATTCTGAACCGTCACTTAATCTTCCATACAATGGCAACGTAACTAAACGCAACCGCAAATCTTCATTATTCATTACCCTGCTCATCTCATCAAAACCTATTTCAATTTTACTGTCTTCCACAGAAAACGATATAACCTTTCTGCCACAATCAATTGTCACTTTATATCTCAGCATCCAATCAATTCCTACTATCATATCAGTACTCAGTTGAGGTACTACTAAAAACTCTTGTTCAAATACACAACGTTTAATAGAAAACTGTAACAGCACTTGTGATTTAATTGGTTTGCTACATGCTCCGGTAGCACCTATCACTTTTACGCCTCTTACAGGCATCTCCACTATTTCCGATAATTTCTTTAATTGTTCATAATATGACTGAGACATTGCACTAATTTGGCTTCCAGTATCGACTAAAACTTGTACGTTCGTTCCATGAACTTTAACCGGAACCATTATTTGATCGTACCTTTTAATTTCATCACCTTTGTCTTCTCACAACAAATCCTGTTCCACGTCTAAATTATCCCATAATAAACCGTCCTGTTCGAACTTTGCAACCTGCTTTTGCCTCATACTATCTTTTTCCTCAGACTGACATAACACATTTTATGTCACGCACCTCTGATAATTCAGCGAGTTCATCTTCACTGTCACTTTCGTCCGGTCGTATCACGTCTGCTTTAACCTCGTACACATTGTAATCATCTGTTTCGCTCGTTAACGAGCAAGGACTCCCGACACATCACCTCCGGCTGCCCGTCCAACGTGGTCGCTTTCGTCGCAATCGAGAATGGCATCGATACAAGCTTTGTTTGTCGACACTTCCCGTGTCCCTTTTTCTTTCCCATACTCAATAACATCATCATTATCTCCAATTATACATACATTAACTTTATTCATATTGCGTGACACCTCTCTCAGCGTGTCCGCTCCTATCAAACAACTTTTTTCAGTATTGCAATGCTTAACTTCATCTTCCTTTACTGTAAAATTTACTTTCCTACTTTCCCTTTTCCATGCTTCTACACCTTCATACATCTTACCAGCTTGTATCAGCCAATCCCGGTTATCGACTTCCAGATCGAACACGCTAGACATGGCATTTGGCACTTCCGTGACCGTAAGCTGCATCTGAAACTGCGCCGGCCCTTTATGTTGCCGCGCATCATCCTTTGCCGCTTCGATAACAATCCCGACTTCGCTAGCTACTACATCTGTTTCTGTATGTGTACGAAGTACATTCCTTTCGCGCAGATGTTCGCTCCTATTTCCTTCCGCGTAAACTCGCTCGCAGTCGTTTATTTCATTTAGGCGGATACCGGACCCTTTGTCATTATTCTCGCGGCAACCGTTCCTTTGTTGATGGGGCCGCACCTCGTCACCCGCAGCAGTTTGCCCCTCTACTGTTGCGGCTCCTCGTTTTTTGGGAATCGCTCGTCACACGGATATGAGTGGTGACAACCTCTCCCGCGATGGGCGCCTCTACTTCTACCTCTGCCCCTTCCTCTTCCTCTATCCACTTGTGCACACCGAACTTCAAACTCGTTAACCTAGTTGTTGTCATACTTCGGGTTGCCGTAATTATTTTTATTTTGATAGGATTTATTGTTACTGTGGTACCGGTTGTCATTACTCCGATACCACACATCCATGTCGCCCACTTTCCTTAAGAAAGAAGCTTTGTCTTTCTCGCTCATTAAGTAACCGCGAACACTCCACGGTAACTTTTCGCGCAGCACGGTCATCGTGCTTCGCTCGGACATTTGACATTTTACATGCTCAATTTTCCTGCACAGATTTTCGCAGAACGTTTTCATGTTTGTATCATTACCCGGTCGGTACGGAGGAGCGTGCATAAATTCTTGAAGTACTTCGTCCTGAATTTCAACGGACCAGTACTCCTCTTCGAATTTCGCCAAAAATTACTCTAACTTCCTACAATTATCTGTCGCATTCACAACCCAGCTACTAGCGTCACCACTCAATCGGGTTCTAGCTATTCTGATACGCTCTTCCTCAGGTAACGCAGAAGGTATAATCTTTCTGCACGCATCCATGAAAATTACTGGGTGCACGTTACCTTTCGGGTCGAATTTTCGATTTCCAGGCTCACATGGTTGGGATACACGCCACCTAATGTGAACATGTCAGCCGAACTCTTTACGGTTTCTAAACTCTTTACTTGCTCTTTAATTTCTACCAGCTTTTGATTAACGTTAGATTCCAAAGTCTGAGCCTTATTTTGCACATCAGCATTGACTTTAATTACCGTTTCTTGTAATTTCGTTTCTGTCTCGTCCTGAACCTTCACAATTTGCCCTTTAATGTATTTACAGAATGATTCAGTTCAGTACGAATTTCCTCTTGTTTGTTACTGACAAGCCTTACTTCACGATCAACTTTAGTTTCTACCTCTTCGCGAATCTTTTCTGCCTTTTCTTCTATACTTTCATTTATTATCCCTTCCATGGACCTAAACTTTCCAGTTAACTGATTATTCACGCTGTCATAAAGATACTCTTTCTGCTTTTTAATTTCATTAGACATTAATTTCTTTACACATTCTAATTCGCTATTAAACTTTTTATCTAAACTGGTTATTTTACTGCCCATCTGTTCAGTCAGAGTTTTCATTTGTTCACCAATTTTCGTGTCCAGAGAATTTATTTAACCATCAAAAGCTTGACTCAGAGACTGAACTGATGAGTCTATTTTGTTATCTAAACCATCAATTTTGCTAGTTATGTCTTCAGCTAATGCTTTGTTTGATTGAGCTAACGATTGATGTGACGGACTGATAATTTCACTAATCCTTTGCATCCACATATTCGGATCAAATGGTAGATTTGACATTGGCTCTGGTTTCATTTTCAGACCCACATTATACTTAAAACTCTCTGTGTATGTTTCATCCGGATCCTGCTCACATCCTGGAATTTCCTACTTTATTGTCACATCGCCTACATTTTCTGATTTCACGTTAAAATCTGTGTTGCGGTCGGCGTCTGGCTCACCGCCAAACAATGCGGGAGCCGGCTCCAGCCTTTGTAGTGGATGCCCCGACTGCATTGTCGAATTCGATATTGTTGTTTGGTCTACTGTTTGTTCCGGCATTTTCTTTGAAATTTCACAATTTATTCAAATCCGAAGATTACGCAACTCAGGACGAGATAAGTACTGTCCTGTCACGGTCGCCACGTATAACCTTACCCGTCCTACACCACCGGTTAGTATATGATAATTAGAAAAATGACCAGTGTGCCTAATTATCTAAATTTGTTGGAAAAGCTATCGGTAATGAGGCCGATGATGTAGTGGAGGCTATAACCGGAACGTTGCTGCACCTTTGGTAGACAACAACGATCGATAAGAATAGAGAAAGTGGGAAGTAAAATTTGGGATAAAATGATCAATGTTTAAATAAACAAAATGCGGAACAAACGGAACACAGGGATTAATTTTAAAAAAGTGAATAACTTATTGATTTACGGTCGCCAGCTCGATGTACGAGCAAATAATTTGGTGGGATGTCAATAATAGAAAAGTTAATTAACAACGTGAAATATTACGTAAAATTTAGGTGGGCAGAAAATCAGAGGGTGCGAGTCAAATTCGGTACAAAAGACACTGACAATATACTAATTACTGAGAAATAGTTTACTAAGACAGGGTTCATTGTAAGACAGCGAAATGCAAGCCATAGCCGCGCAAATGCAACGTGTAGCAAATCATGCAAAACTCTCACCTTAATACTTACTATTTACAGCTTCAAATAATTAATTGTTTATATAAGTACCAGAAGTTATTCTACAGTGAGTATGCCATGCGTTTTAGCAATAATCAAGTTGTAACTGAACTATTAACTATACTAATGGCAAGCTCAAAAAATTAATTAATGACTTGTCGTGATAACACTGAATATTTAGAATAGAACCATTTAACCTTTAACTTTTGCTCTATCTTTAACCAGGAATTATTAGCATTCAAACACTTGTAAACAATTACTATTCTCACTAGTCAGTACTTGCAAGTTAAAACAAACTTTACCTCAAAATAATATGCAGTGGAAAACAATTAACCTTCTACACTGTTATTGAAATATCTTTTTAAATTGAAAGTTAATCTAGCAGTTTCGTTCAACTTAGTAAATCTATTGATCAGCAACACTGGCATAAGCGACGTTTAGTAAAACTTTTCTGAACACATTTTTTTTTTTTATTAACGACTGTCACATTGTCTTTAATGACTCTGATCTTTAGTTTTCTATAACTTTGTGACTATCCTCGGAAAAGCAATGGATGAGGAAGGAACCTGTCTGGACAATGACTATGGGTAATGATTTTTAAACACAGGTTCACAAATAACAGTGTTCGCTATTGAACAATCATCACTAATACGCTGGTTCGCTGTACATGCTAAGATAAACTGGACAGATCTTACTGAATTTGATGTGCGACGTGGTGCTGCTGATTGAAGACTGTTGGCACTTAACAATTGGCAAACACAGGCTCTTCTTGGCGGCGAATGATAATTACAATTTAGGGCCCACAGCATTCCTCTTGATGCATTTATTAATTATCTGAGCTGTGGCCGTATGAATAAATAATATTGCCTCTTCGCCGTCTCCTCCACTAGTGCCAATCCACGTACTTGTTCCGTACACCACTGAGCGCACTGTCAAAAGTAATGCGTCTGTCCTCCGCTACTTCTCAACAACGACTCCTTCTCGCTGTGCGCCTCTGCGCTACCAGCGATAAAAAAAACTCCCTACTCAAAGATGATTCTGTACAATAGCAAAGCCCTTGCTAACCCAGCGTGTCTACTACACTTACATTATTTTTGACATATATGGAAATTAGCAGGAAAATGCAAATATATCACAGAAACAAAATATATAGATACATAATAAATTACAAAAATACAAATAATGAGGAAAAATGCATAAAGCATCGTTTTATATACCACCCTGTACGCACACATGACTGGAAAGCACCGTTGGTCACTGTGTTGTTGTGTCACAACATGTATAAATCTGTCGCCACTAACCTTTCTTATACAAGTTATTTATAGTGACGAAACATATGCTATGCAGTTTTACAGGACACTTATTCCATCTTATATTTGAGGTTCTTTATGTCGATGAAATGGGTCTGGACTGGGAATGCAACTCAGTCCGCCCTTAACGCGGAATTTGATCCCTTCGTGCCAAAATCAGCTCGACAACAGTTTTTTTCTTTTTCCTTTTTTGTTCAAAACTGCAGATTCCGCAACATCTCCACATATTGCGCGTGACTGGATTCGAATCCTGGCCCGGCACTTGAGTTTTCATTATGTATTACCAAGCTGTAGCTGCTGACGGATAATTTTTGGAGTTTTGAGTTTGTAAGTTTTATTTTCATTCGTTGTCAACACTAACTACATCTGACGTTTATGACTCCCAGTGAGACTCAGATCTACTTGCGAGAACACTTTAAGTTCAAGGATGTTATTCCGAAAAAATGTTCAAATGTTTGTTAAGCTTATGGGACTTAACTACGGGGTCATCAGTCCCTAAACTTACAAACTACTTATGAACTACTTACGAACTAGGACGGCACAAATATCCATGCCCGAGGGGGGATTCGAACCCCCGACCTGTTATTCCGAGCTGCCTGTGGAGAAAAATTCAGTAGCCGACGTCTCTTTGTGTGTAGTTAACAACGATATGTGTGGGGTTCCATTCCCAGTAAGCACTGTACTCTTCGTCATATTGTTTCTACTTCAGACACGCTCGCATGTCGCTGTTGGTGTAAGAAACCCACATTTAACGTTCATTTTCTCCAGAATATCAGTGATAGGTGCTGGGTGGAGTCCTGGGAAAGAAAAATTAATGTTTCGTCTCGTCGTTTCAGTTAAAACATGTAGCTACTGACGAGGAAATCCGATATGTCACAGTTGATTGTGCTTTGATAACAATCCGATTAGGTGTCCGCCTCCTTAGTTCAGTGGCAGCATCGCTGACTACCACATAGGAGGCCCGGTTTCGATTCCCGGCAGGGGACTGGGTGTGTGTGTTTTCCTAATCATCGTCATCATCGCATCATCATTGGCACGTAAGTCGCCCACTCGGCTTCAAATAGAAAGACTTCCGGCCAAGAAAGCCATACGCTCATTTCCATTTCCGATTAGGTTTCGGGTTTGAATCCCTGTCAAACAAAAGGCTTTACCTCACGGTATTGCAAGTAAGTTACTTGTGAAGATGCAATATTTAACATCTCACTTAGTTCGTTAACAGGAATAATAGATGCTGGGTAGGAATTGCCGTTCATTAAAAAGTTTACTTCATGTAATTTAAAGTTTATATTTGCTAGCTGATACCGTCTAAAAGCAAGGCATATCACTCTATGTATGTTTAGTCAGGAATGACTGTTAGTTTCTGTCTGTGACGAAATCTTTACTTTGTCTGCATGACTTGGGTTTAAATCCATAAGCAGAACGAGACAGTTCGTTGTGTGACTTGAGGTTCATACTTATCATGAACTAGCTTCTCGTGAGTGTCTTATATTTTAATGTCCTTTTTTGTTAAATAATAAGTACGGTATGTTACTTTGAACAAGAAATAGTGAATACGACTAACTTGCGTTACCTATCTGACGTAATAGAGTGGTAACAATTCACTTATATCTAGTAATACATGTCAGCTTATAAGTGTTAAGAACAGTCTTATCTGTGATAAGGTTTTCCTGATATTTGTCGTACCTTTGTATTACTGTACATCTTGAGTTATTGCTGTAAAGAGCAGTGCTTTCTAGTGGTGACTTGTTGGAACCATTTTCTTTAGCATACGACTGTACTGAGGAGCGATTAGAGTACCTTTAAGGGAGGTACGTTAGTTGGTTTGCACGCTAATCAGGCGAAATGTAATTCAGGTCGTTGGAATACTGTTGAGCACAACTGTACATTTTAACTACAATGACGTAGTGCATCTATGCACTTTAAATTAATTGAAACTACTGTTGACATCACTAGATGACGGCAGTGTAAACTTTTATAGATCAGAAGATGATGGCAGAGACCGCTGAATCCGGTCGTAGAAACAAAATATTAGCTATCTTGGCATCAACCTATTTTGAAACCTTTCATAATATGGATCGCCTTCTTACATTATAAAATGATAATTTTTTCCAACATAATTTTGTGTTCGACCGATATGGATCTCAAGTACCAAAATCGTATCAGTATGAAATCAAACATGCAGTACCGCAGAAGGAGGCAGCTTTTATTTCTAAAGCACAGTAGCAGCAGTTATTTGGTTGCGGTACGGGGGATTAGGAGGCGGCGGAGATGGGGTTTCTTTACGATCGAAACCCTGTCTGTGGCACGGATGCAGCGAGATGGGCGACCCGTCTAGGAGAAGAGTGAGGGAAACGGGGGCGACGGAGGACGGAGGACGGAGGAGGTCCACGCTGGAGGAGACAGCGAGTACTGCCGTCCATAGCGGCGCTCTTAACTTACTGAAGAGTCCGCCACACGGCCGGAACGGCGGCGCCGCTGAACGTTTCCCAGCTATGAGAGCTCGCTGCTCCCTCCTATCATACACACCCGCTCTTCTATCCCTCCTCTCTCTTTCTCTCTATCTCTCTCCCTCGCCCACCCATCCAGACCGCCCCCCCCCCCCCCCCCAACACACACACAAGTACACAACCACAGAGACGAACTTGCGCACTCGTGTGTCGCGTATGAGAGACTGCGGTGGAGGTTGTCTCTCGAATCAAAGCGGGTTATACTCCCCTCCCAGAAGCACGAGTTGGCCCTGGGGAAGTGGATCAAGCGCTGAGATCTCATTAAGGCAAACGACGCGCACGTGCTCTTGACAATCCGCATCTTCTCTCCACCACGACTTTTTACTGTGTGCATCCATTTCCTCCCTTCCTCTTTGATGATCATCGGATGTTGCGGTAGCAGTATGTGTGTGTGTGTGTGTGAGAGAGAGTGTGTGTGTGTGTGTTTTGTAGTAATACATTAATTTTTTTTTTTTATTAAATAACTTTTGCGATGCTTGTCGCTGACGTCTGCCCTCTCTCTGCCAGCGTATCGATAAACATATGACATATGTCACGTTCAACTTTTTTTGCAACAAGCTGAAGGGAGAGAGCGGAACTGTTCGTCACTTACTGTCTTCTCCTCGATATATTAGGACGTGTACCAGGATTTTGCCTAATTATTGTAAGTGTGAGCTTAGTTCCCTTTCTTAATAATTTCAATAAACCCCCACAGTTAATTTGAAATATCTTAACTTACAATCCCTTCCCCATTCTCACTAATCTTAAAGTAATTTATTTTCAGCAGATCCAGTACTTCATAAAGTGATGTCGGGTATTGTTGCGATTTGTTTCGCGATTGTACTAGAACAATCTCTGTGCAAGTTTTATTTATTTCGTGTCTATGAACTGTTTATTACATTTTAATGCCTGCAGAAAAATCTTCGTGATGTTTATGAAGTCCGATAATTTTGCAATTTTTCGGACTATTAAGATTAATTTTCAACACGATCAAAGAACAATAGTAAACGAAACGCACAATCCCAGCATCAATTTATCGAAGTAATATTCCAGTCATCTCAGATAGAATCATTACAGAATATGGCCGAAAAATTAGTACCAGCTCTCAATAAGGTAAAATTTAGATTCCAATTCTTCTTGTAATGCTGCTTTCGTATGAAAATTGCTGTTGCGTATTAAAGTTAAGGTTGGGGATCGCAAATGAAATTTTACCAGGTAGTGAAATATTTTGAAATGAAATTGCTGAGCAATTTTGACAAGGAAGGGACAATTTAAACAAAATTATTGGATTCCGCCATTAAATGGTAGCGGACGTGACTTCGGTAGCAAATATAAAACCAGAAAGCATCATTACAGAAGTCGGCACAGAGAATGTACAATGCGAAACAAATCGCAACAATACCCGAGCATCACTTTACGGAGTACTGGATCTGCAGAATATAAATAACTTTAAAATTAGTAAGAATGGAGAAGGGATTGCAAGTAAGTATTTCAAATTAACTGTGGGGGTTTATTGAAATTAATAAAAAAAGACTAAGCTCACACTTACATTAATTAGACAAAATCCTGGGACATATCCTAGCACATGAAGGAGAAGAAAGTAAGTGACGAATAGTTCCGCTCTCTCCAATCAGCTTGTTGCAAAAAAAGTTGAACGTGACAAATGTCATATGTTTATCGATACGCTGGCAGAGAGAGGGCAGGAGTCAGCGACAAGCATCTTTCAAGTAATTAAAAAAAAATCATTACCGTATTACTACAGTGTGTGTGTGTGTGTGTGTGTGTGCGTGTGTTTGTGTAGACCATACTGAGATGCTAATACTAACCTAAAACAACAGCGACAGCTGGCTTTAATACTTTCTTTCCTTTCGAATTTAGAAGATGTAAAATTTCGAACATAGTTTTAATAAAAATAAAAACGAATAACATAATTTTGGATAAATATAGTGAAGAATCGTGCAGCACACATTACATTAAATATGTCATAGCAGTAAATAAATTACAAAGTCTATAATCGCTCTGAATAGCTGAAAATAACATAATAAGACGTCCACCATATTTTTTTAACAGAAACTGTGGAGTGGAGTTAGCATGATCTGAAACACAGTATTCATTTCATAAATTGTTGATGTATACACGTTATAGAAATGAATTTGTTTGTGTGTGCGTGTGTGTGTCCCACATCTCATCCTAAAGCACTGGATTGATTTCAACCCCGCGTGGCACAGATATTCCACACTATCAGACAACAATTGCTTTGAGGTAAGATCCAATTGAAAATACTACAGAATCTCATGACGCCATAAACAATTAAATGCCAGAAAAACTGTTGCCTTTCACTTCTCCTGCAAAACTAACGGACCAATTTCAACCAGGTTTAGTACAAATATTCTTTGCAGTTATAAAACAATATCCGTCTGAGGGAGAAATGACGTCAGAAACATTGAGAATCAAAATACATACTCCATAATGCAACGCGAGATATCATTCATATACTGTTTGAAGATTAGCGCATTTAGGGGCTTGCAACATACCTTACAAAAAATTTCAAACCGTTACGATACTTTTCCTTGTTGTCAAATTGTGCAAAATGATCATAGGAAAGAATGTTATCCTTTACTACATTTTCGCAGTTCAAGCAGTAAAAGCACGGCATTCGGCACGACGTTACAATTCTTACTTCTATACTCCTGATTGAACCGGTCATTTTGAAAAGGGTATACGTTCATCCCCACCATATTTAGATTTTAGTTCAAAGTCTGGAAGTATTCGAAGAAACACGCATTCCCTGTGTAAGAATCATGTCAAACACTATTATTCTAAATATAAAATAATTCATTTTACACTTCGGTATAAAAATATAAACAGATTATTAGACTATTATTCTAAATATAAAATAATTCATTTTACACTTCGGTATAAAAATATAAACAGATTATTTTCCTTGCTCACAAAATGTTTGGGGATATGGCCTTATCGAAATGACCCATTCAATAACAACAGTGAGATATTTTACCCACAGTGTTCACGTATGTATAACATTAACTGCAAATGGGTAATGTTGAAAATGTGTACCCCTCCGGGATTTGAACCCGTGCCTCCTTCTTGCCAGGCGGTTGTGCTGACCCCCACACCACTGGTGTCACATCAACAACCAAAATAGCCTCGAATATTGAACACGCCTCCCGTTAGATACAATTCTGCAACTTTTCTTTGTCCGTTACTATTCAAGGTCGCGTTTTGTCCCACTTTAGGTTACGGAAGTACCACTAAAAGTGGGCCTTAGTGACACTAAATGTGGGCCTTTGCGATCGTCTTTTGACACCTCGAAATTTAAATGAAAATACCACCTTAACCGTTAAAATGACACGGAAACTGAATACATGAATCTACAGGTGAGAAATTCCTCTACAACTTTGTTGTGTTATGTTTTTTTCCCATATCTCGTATCGTTTTAGAGATATTTGCAAAAATAACGGTGATTTTGGGATGTCTGTCTGTCTGTCTGTCCGTAACGTGTTTCCACTTTTTAAGTCGAACCGTTCATCCAATCACCACCAGATTTTATAGACATACTTGTAGGCCCTCAGAGGCCAGAACTTCCTTTTTTTCAACTTTTTCGGACAAAACATACGTCAGTAACACTAAGAAAAGCTGTTTGTAATGTAATTGTAATTGCTAACGAACACTTCATCTGACACGAAAATTGAATAACCGAATTTGTAGAGGAGAAAATTCTCTACAACTTCGCCCTCTCTCTTTTTTCATATCTTGCATCGTTGCAGATATATTTGCAAAAAATAACGGCGATTTGAGGATGTCTGTCTGTAGCGTGTTCCCACTTTTTGGTCGAACCGTTCAATGGATCGGCACCAAATTTTACAGATATAATTGTTGGCCGCCAGAAACCAGAACTTGGCTTTTTCAAATATTTCGGACAAAAACTACATTAATAACAACAAAAAAACCTGTTTGTAATATAATTTTAATTGCAAATAAACCAATCATCTGACACGAAAATTGAATATCCGAATTCATAGAGGAGTAAATTCTCTACAACTTTGCTCTCTTACGTTTTTTTCATATCTCGTATCGTGTGAGAGATATATGAAAAAAAAAAATACAAAAAAAAAAAAACGCCGATTTCACATCGTCCATTTGTTTTACTAAAACCATCCGTTTGCAGATGTCACGTGACATTCCATGCCTATTACTCTCTCTGGCACACGCCATGTTGCGTTGCGTATTTGATGATTTCCTTATTATAACTTACACGTTGTTATTTCAAAGCAACGGACGACTGAAGAATTAACAAAAATACGTCGTTCTTCGTACGATAAATAATAACTAGTCTCTAAAAACACCTTATTAGCATCAGTTAACAACTGCCATCAATAGTACAAAAATAAAGGACGAATTTCGTAGCTGTTCGCCTCTGTGTAGTGGGCAGCGCGTCTGAGTGAGGCTCAGCGCGCCTGGGCACGGGGCTAACCGCCCTCTGTAGTAAACCATTCAACGAACAACCACGAACAAAAAGTGTAAAGCACGTGGTCAGTGGCTTAGAACCCGCCAGTACCAAAAATGTTTTTCTCCTTTTTTTCCTATAACGGTTACGTGTTGGGTGTATAGATATTATCACAATAGTAGTCGTAATGATATCACTATAATTTTTTATTATTTACATTATTAGTTTTGCCCGAAATGTTTGCATAAAGTTATAAAACTACATATCTAAAGTGGGCCGTAAAACACGTCAGAGCAATTTTTTTAAACTAATTTCCAAAAGATTAAGGGCCTCGGAGTGGCTCTGCACTAAAGAAAGGATCATTGCCCGTCATCGGCATGTTGTATAAGTTTTAATTTACAGACAGTGTACTGTCAATGTATCTTCGGAATTATAATTCATAGTGATGAACTATGTATCTTCGAAATTATAATTCATAGTGATGAACTTCCCATGAACCACAGACATTGCCGAGGTGTGGTGGCTTGCGTGCATCAACGATACAGATAGCCGTACCGTAGGTGCAACCACAGCGGAGGGGTATCTGTGGAGAGGACAGACAAACGTGTGGTTCCTGAAGAGGGGCAGCAGCCTTTTCAGTAGTTACAGGGGCAACAGTCTGGATGATTGACTGAGCTGGCCTTGTAACATCAGCTAATGTGACTTTGTCACACAGCTACTGCGAACGGCTGAGAGCAAGGGGAAACTACAGCCGTTACCTTTCCCGAGGACATGCAGCTCTACTGTATGGACATATGATCATTGCATCCTCTCGGGTAAAATATTCCGTAGGTAAAATAGTCCCCCATTCGGATGTCCGAGCGGGGACTACTCAGGAGGACGTGATCATCAGGAAAGACAATACTGGCATTCTACGGGACGGAGCGTGGCATGTTAGATCCCTTAATCGAGTAGGAAAATTAGAAAATTTAAAAAGGGAAATGGATAGGTTGAAGTTAGATATAGTGGGGATTAGTGAAGTTCGGTGGCAGGATGAACAGGATTTCTGGTCAGATGAGTACAGGATTATAAATACAAAATCAATTGGGGGTATCACAGGAGTAGGACTGATAATGAATAAGAAAATAGGAATGCGGGTAAACTACTATAACCAGCACAGTGATCGCATTATCATTGTCAAGATAGATACGAAGCCAACACCGACAACAGTAGTACGGGTTTATATGCCAACTAGCTCGGCCGATGAGGAGGAAATCGAAGAAATAGATGAGGACCTAAAGGAAATTATTCAGACAATTAAGGGAAAGGAAAACTTAATTGTTATGGGAGACTGGAATTCGGTAGTAGGACAAGGAAGGAAAGGAAAGATAGTAGGTGAATATGGTCTGGGCAAAAGGAATGAAAGAGGAAGCCGCCTGGTAGAATTTTGCACAGAACATAATTTAGTTATAACAAACACTTGGTTCAAGAATCACAAAAGAAGGTTTTATACGTGGGAGAGACCAGGAGACACCGGGAGATACCAGATAGATTTTATAATGGTAAGACATAGATTTCGGAACCAGGTTTTACAGTGTAAGACATACCCAGGGGCAGATTTAGACTCTGACCATAACTTGTTGGTTATGGATTGTAGGCTGAAACTGAAGAAACTACAAAAAAGTTGGAAAATAATGAGATGGGACCTGGATAAATTGAAGGAACCTGAAGTTCTTAAGAATTTCAGAGGGAGCTTTAGGCAACAATTGACAGAAACAGGGGAAAATGAAAACTGTCCCATCATGCTTAAGGATCCGTTTTATTACGTCTCAACTACGACTCTATTCGCGTCATATTTTGCAGATATACCACTGAATGTGCCTTCTAAATTGAACTTCACAGTTCAGAACACATCACGTTAACATGCATTAAAGTCCTCCCCTTAAAGCAAAGCATGAGGTTACAATGTATTACATCTTTACTACAAACTGTATTCGCAGGAAGGTCCCTAATACTCCAGTAGACCAGCCTGGAAATTTTCATGTGTGTTGGACGCTTAGTTCAGAAGATATGAGGATTGAGCTGCATAAAAAAAAAAAAAAAAAAAAAAAGCAATTGAGTAGAGAGGAGGGTACAACAAGATGGACTGGTAGGGAAGAAGGAACTAATACCACAGGTGCAGAAATAAAGATGGTTGTGATAAATTATTAATTATTATTAATTAAAAATCAACTACATTTTGTTAAAGTCGTTCTTCAAACATCACTTTTGGTAAAGAGGGTTGTGTCGTAGTTCTTGTTAGGGGTACTTCCTTTGAGCGAACCGACTGATGCTATCAACCGTAGTTTAAGGGTTGCTTCTGTTGATAAGACAGTAGAAATTTAGATACTGCTATAACAACAACAAACTATGCAGAATATGCAGTGGTTCTTCCAAAGCATGACTTTCAAACGGAGATTGAAAGATAAATAATACATTCGATGTCTTCTATGCAAGATGGCGTATCTACTCCGTAGAAACGAATCGGTAAGAAAATGGACGGTAAAATATGGGAGTAAGAATGTTACTGTCTAAAGAAACAGGAATATTAAAAAAATCACATTGCGTGTGTGCTTTCGGAAATTTTGTAAGGATACGCCTGTGAAAACTGATTTGCGAGGTCCTACTCATTTGTACTATTATGTGGCTTGGAATTCGGGTCATATAAGCATATAAACACTGGAAGCGACATCACTTTTTTTATAATGTGGTTTACAGTTAAATAGTCGGTATACGATGCTCCCAGCAGTGTTAAATACCGCTATATAAATTTGTTTTCTATTTTTACGAACAAAAGCTTTATTGAGGCTACAAATAAGTAAGAAGTCTTTTAATAGGAAGGTTGTGATTCTTCAGTTTCTCCCGGCGTATTTGATAATCAAAATATCCACGGGTGTACTGCCGGTCTATAGTGTCCAACGTGCACAATATTTCGGCGATCATACATGTCGCCTTCATCAGGTGAACTGACGGACTGACGTCCTGAAAACGCGCCGGCACGGAGATCCGCACGCTACGGCTGCTCGAAGGGAAATGGGTTCTAGCCCGGTAGCGGGTGATTTAAATACCCTCGGCCCGCGGAGCGATCCCTCCGTGGTCCGCGCCCCGCGCCGCGGCCGCGCAGTGGAACATATTGCGACGGTGTCTGAGATGACGTCGGTGTGAGGGCTCTGTCCGCCGTGGTCGTCACTTCGTTACGTTTGCTAGATTTACTCTTAATTAACCCAATCGCTAGTTCCCAAGCTTTGCTAAGATTATAGCCAGAGTCACGGTTTATGAGGTCGTCACTTGTGCGAATTTCAGTGGCCTCTCTAACGACGCAGTCCCAGTTCTCGACGTCTGTACCAGAATCCTAGTGCCTTCATAGTTCATCGCATGATTCTCCGACAAACAATGTTCAGCGACCGCCGAATTGCTCGGATACATCAATCGTGTGTGCCTCTGGTGTTCAACGCATCGATCCTCGACGGTACGCATCGTCTGTCCAATATATGACTTTCCACACTGACACGGAATCTGGTACACGCCGTAGTCTTGAGTTCATCTCACTGGAACTATTCAAACTGCATTTGCAACTGGCTAGTCACTTCACGTCTTTTTCCTGGGATTGGATTGATGGTGTTACTTCGGTTGCAGCCGACTCCGCCCATAAGAAGGCAACGGGACGTCAAACAGCTAAGTTCTCACGCCTCCTTGACAAACCATCTCTGCAGGTTCCTTGCAAGACTGTCATCAATCTGAGTGACATGGAGTTGAGTGATGATGCGGTCTCAGTTTTGGAGAAAGGACTCAACTTTGCTCCTACCCCCAAGTTCACACCAGTCGCAGAAATTATTAGTGCTGTTGAACAGGTTGCAGCTCGACTTCCGCGTGAATCAGCTGAGGAAATACGTCGTGAAACTTGTGCGTTGACGAAATCCAAGCCCATGAAGTCGAACATCACTAGTAAAGAGAGGGCGGCCATTCGTGACCTGAGGGAGCGCCCTGAAATTGTTGTCTTACCGGCTGACAAAGGCAATGCTACGGTTGTTGTCTCCCATAAGGACTACACTGAAAAGATGCAGAGCCTGCTAAATGACGATTCCTACCGGAAGATCGTCGTTGACCGCACAAAGAAGGTGGAAAACAAGACGAAGGCGCTTCTCAAGGATGCGGATTTACCAGAGGGTGTCGCCAAGAAACTGCTACCTCAAGGTCCGGTACTGCCAAGACTTTATGGACTCCCTAAGGTTCACAAAGATGGGGTGCCGTTACGTCCCATTGTCAGTAACATCAGGGCACCTACATATTTGTTGGCCAAATACTTGACAGGAATATTAAGTCCTTATGTGGGTAAATGCCCTCATCACATCCGTAATTCCGTGGATTTTGTGAAACGCCTTAACAACTTCAGGCAGGATGAGTCAGATATCATGGTGAGTTTTGACGTCGTTTCGTTGTTTACGGGGGTGCCCCTTCGAGAGTCACTAGATTTGATTGGTCAGAAATTTGACGAGAATACCACCGAATGTTTTAGGCATGTCTTGACCTCCACGTATTTTCTTTTCAATGGCGAATACTACGAACAAACGGAGGGTGTCGCCATGGGTAGCCCACTCTCCCCTGTGGTCGCCAATTTGTACATGGAGAATTACGAGGAGGAAGCCCTGGCATCATCGGAATGTAAACCTACTTGCTTTTTCCGTTACGTGGACGACACTTTCGTCATCTGGCCACATGGTATGGATAAACTCCTTGACTTCCTTACACATCTGAACTCCATACACCCCAACATCAAATTCACTATGGAGACTGAAACGGAGGGTAAATTGCCGTTCCTTGACGTCTTGGTCAAGAGAAGAGCTGATGGCACCCTGGGTCATAGTGTATATCGGAAGACAATGCACACTGATCTGTATTTACACGCAGACAGCTGTCACCACCCTTCGCAGAGGAATGGGGTACTTAAAACTGTAGTATATAGGACGCGCACTATCTCAGACGCAGAGAGTCTACCCCAGGAATTGGAACACTTGAGAACTGTATTTCGGAAAAAAATGGGTACTCAGAGTGGCAGATTCAGCGGGCTCTCTGCCCAACCACTACTTCACCTGTGGAAACGGAGGAAAACACGAGGGAAGATGTAGGCACTGCGTTCGTTCCATATACCGGCGCACTCTCGGGGAAGATCGCCCGCATTTTGAAAAAACACCAGGTTGGAACTGATTTTTGTCCGCCGTATAAAATTCGTGCAGTGGTGGGAGCGCCAAAGATAATCTCGGTTTGAGGAAGACCGGCGTGTACCAGATTCCGTGTCAGTGTGGAAAGTCATATATTCGACAGACGATGCGTACCGTCGAGGATCGAAGCGTTGAACACCAGAGGCACACACGATTGATGTATCCGAGCAAGTCGGCGGTCGCTGAACATTGTTTGTCGGAGAATCATGCGATGGACTATGAAGGCACTAGGATTCTGGTACTGACGTCGAGATACTGGGACTGGTCGTTAGAGAGGCCATTGAAATTCGCACAAGTGACGACCTCATAAACCGTGACTCTGGCTATAATCTTAGCAAAGCTTGGGAACCAGCGATTGGGTTAATTAAGAGTAAATCTAGCAAACGTAACGAAGTGATGACCACGGCGGACAGAGCCCTCACATCGACGTCATCTCAGATCGGTTCCACTGCGCGGCCGCGGCGCGGGGCGCGGACCGCGGAGGGGTCGCTCCGCGGGCCGAGGGTATTTAAATCGCCCGCCACCGGGCTAGAAACCATTTCCCTTCGAGCAGCCGTAGCGTGCGGATCTCCGTGCCGGCGCGTTTTCAGGAGGTCAGTCCGTCAGTTCACCTGATGATGGCGACATGTATGATCGCCGAAATATTGTGCCCGTTGGACACTATAGACCGGCAGTACACCCTTGGATATTTTGAATAGAAAGGTTGTTTGATATTTCTTCTAAGTCACTAGTATGATTTATGTGCTAATTAATTTTTATTTGCAACATGTTTCAAATTCAAAAGTTTGTATAGCTTATGGGACTTAACTACGGGGTCATCAGTCCCTAAACTTACAAACTACTTACTAACTAGCTAATACTAAGGAGGGCACAAATATCCATACCCGAGGGGGGTTTGGAACCCCCGACCGTAGTGGCCGTGCAGACCGTGACTGGAGCGCGTCTCCTCGAAATCTGTTATTGCAATTATACATAAGTGTGTATCGATGAAATCTTGCTGTTAGTGGCAATGAGCCTGTGGAAACTGGTCTGTCTGCTTATGTTTGCGGGAGTAATGGAATTCTGAACGAAATGACAGTTGTTCAGCAACGTCACTACCTTTCTTATATAATGGGATTCAAAGTATGTAAATTACACACTATCCAGTGCCGATGTAATTGTTAATCATGTTCATGTCTAATATCTACTGCACCTGTCTTAGTAAATACAAATATGTTCAAATGTTTGTAAATCTATCGCACTCAACCGCGTGGTTAGTAGTCCGTAGCTTACACTCACACTAAGGTAAACTAACCTAATAACAACACAAACACCCATGCCCGAGGGGGGACTCGAACCCCCGATGTCGAACGGCCGCGCGCACCGCAGCACGGCGCCCCAGTGCGCAAGGCTAATCCTCCGCGGCACACAAATGTGCCACAATACATAATACATGTCGACAATTATACGGCAGGAAGTTCAGCAGAAGACATTTGAAACGACTCTCGACTCTAAACATCGATATAATGATGGACTAATTGATATTGACATTTATGACCACCATATTGCTTAGTGTGTCAGCTTTGTAATGAAAGTGACATCGTGTGAAATAATGCTGTGGGGCAACAAAGCCCGGAAATGCTACGCACTCAGATCACAGAAGAAATGAAATACTCAACATTAACGTGTGTGTTTAAACAAACATCTTCATAAATAGTATTTCAGCCCATAAAGAGACGTAGTGTTACCTAGGTCATCCTTCTGTTTCCACAGTTTCATTGTCACAAACGCAATATTTTATCAATTTACGTTAATGTATACCTGTAATATTAGATTTTGTGTGCCTAAAGCTTGATATGATGGGCAACAACGAAACATGTTGCAAATATGTATGTCTCCACCCTTTCATTCCTAATGTTGTTCCTGGACAACAAGATATTAAAATTTGATTTTTACCGTATTTTGTGCATCAATTCTTAAAGTTGGATTTTTGTCGATGAACAACAAGCTTCTAGTACCACATTTTGTTGCTTGGTACGGCGTGTAGCCACTTCTGAGGCATTAATCTCTCCATATTTTAGGTTGTGTTGCATTGCATTCTGTACGTGGTTCCTTTTATGTTATTGCAGCAGTGAACTTTTTTTGGTGCTGTGGCGAAGATTATGCTAGTATTATCTGGCAGTGTTAACTATCAACAAAATAACGACCAAGTAATAAAGCAGAAAGATATATTTTTTTAAACGGAACAATAGTTTTTTTTCTATCGTGTTTTGGATTCGTTTAAACCAGCTGCGTCCAAATCAATTTAAACTACATTCCTATCACTGTTAGTTTGGGAGCAACAACCCATCAAAGTTCCGGGGGCGGAGGCTGCGATAGCGTAGCTGACTGGCCGAGTGGCTATCCCCTGGGGCACGGCCCACTGTCTCATGAGCACCAGCCAGTCAGCTACGATGTCGTAACCTCCGCCCCCTAAACTTTGAAGGGTTGTAGCTCCCAAACTAACAGTGATAGGAATGTAGTTTAAATTGATTTGGACGCAGCTGGTTTCAACGAATCCAATGCACGATAGAAAAAAACTATTGTTCCATTTAAAAAATTATATCTTTGTGCTGTAACTCTTTGCAAAATGATACAATAAACTATGTTCATAGCTCCGCAGAAAGTGTAACATTTCTTGTGTTGACCTACCGCATTAAAATTTCCCGTCACCCATTATTTTATAAGTTACAGAGGCAAACACACTTAGTGAAACACGCAATATATGTGGGGTCTGTTCTTTCGGACATGTCCGCAAGCCGGCCGCGGTGGCCGAGGGGACTGAGGCGCTCCAGTCACGGTCTGCACGGCCACTGCGGTCGGGGGTTCGAATCCCCCATCGCGCATGGATATTTGTGCCGTCCTTAGTGTTAGCTAGTTCATAAGTAGTTTGTAAGTTTGGGGACATGACCCCGTAGTTAAGTCCCATAAGCTATACAAACATTTGAACATGTCCGCAAGAACAGACACCACAAACGCAGTCTAACATAACTTATACAGTCGCGACACTTCCACAGATTTATGTTATACGCTTCGACCTCAGCACTCCAAGCGACCGGCAAGCAACATTTGTGAATACTATATTGGATGACCGCCAATAGTATCGTTTATATCGATTTGAACATACCTTTTGTAACAGGGAACGTATGTAGTTCCTTCGGAATAGGTAAACTTTTAAAATATCTTCACTTTTGTCTTTTTTTAGGTTTCCTAAAATCCCTGACAAGGTTCGAAACGGTAAATTACAGGACAGTTAATTTACAATTATTTTACAACTTATAGGAATTAAATGAATAATTCCATTTTGTATTAAAAATAAAACATCGCTAGGAAACATCAGGAGGCATGCCCTTTAGCAGAGAGACGTCGCTTTTCTAAGCAGGAGCGTTAAGATTTCTTCATTACAATTTCAGTAAATCGGCGAGGGTGGAACGATGGAAACGTATACAGAATACAACAACTACAGTATTTAACGTACCAAATCAGCCGTTACAGCTGTAGCTGAAGGGTAAACGTCACAGATACAATAACACGACAAAAGCAATCAAACTGTTTGCCAACGAAGGACAACCCAATTCCAAAATTGTTGCTACATCTGAGCCACAAACGGCAAGAATAATCAAACCATTGGTTTTTAATCTAAAGTAATTACAGTCAAAGGAATATACACGTATAAGAAAGACGAGTAAGTTGTAAAAAAGTACGAATCGTTAGACTCCACACCGAACTGATAAGGATAAAAAACTGCCTGTCATAGAAAGAAGTAACTATTATATATGAACTATTTCGTTAATTACGTACCAAAAAGGATTTTAAACGAACAACACTACTTCGGCAGCTTGCCCGCCGATAGGAGCGCTAGTTTCGGTTGGTAACAACTATTACAGCAGTGAGTGTCCCGACTGCATATGTTAGACTGTGTGACATATATATCTGCATCTATGAAAGTGAATGTCTGTTCGGTGTACGTTTATCACGTCTGAACCAGAAGACATAAAGAGCTAAAAATTTGTACAGTTACTAATGTCTACCAGGGGAAGGCTTTAGGCACGGTTTTATGGTGCTCGGATATTAACGTGAATGTCTGTTCGGTGTACGCTTATCATGTCCGGAGGACATGACGCAGAGACCTAACTATTTGTACAGTTACTAATTTAGACCTGAGGAAGGTTTTAGGCACGGTTTTATAGCGATCTCATAGATATTTAGTAATTTGAAGAATATAACGCGAAATGCGGAACAATAATTACTCTTTGAAAATTATATTAACTCTTTTTTAAAATGGTTTCATTGGATGCATCGTTGCTTGAAGGTTGATAATGATAAAAGGGTGGAGTGTATTCGGATGGAAAGTTATCGATATATATAAAATTCTACGCGTGTGTGTGTTAATATTTCGCTCTGCAGCGAAAACTACAGAACGCAAACGAATAGTGTGTGTGTAATTTTTGTCCGAAGTCTCCTATTGTACATCATAGCAGTTCCATGTCGATAGCTATAAGGGAATGGAAGATATGGTGGTTGAAAGTCGTCAAATTATTAAAAAAAAATCGGACTGAAGGCAAGCGACGACGTTTGCGATTCTATAGCAAGGAGGTTACATACAGGGAAACGTGAAGCAACAGACCGTATCTTTGGCCTATGCGTGCTACAATGTCTTCAGCTCTTTCTATGTAAGGATACGCATACGAATAAGGAAATGTAAGAATAAATAAAGCAGTAAAAAAGAAATTTCTTTTAATACATGATTTGACGTTTCGCGCATTACATCAAGTGATCGATCAGTGATATTATTACAATCATTAAACGTCGCCGGAATCCATTTACAGCCCTCATGTTTTCCACATGGTCAGTTACACATCGCTTACTCAAGGATGAGCAACCCAAAAAATCTCTACATTTACGCTCCAATCAATACTACAAATAACGTAGTTTACCAGAATTCCCTAAAATGAAATTATAATGAATTTGGACATTACTCTCACCATACGTGTTGAGATATTGCAACACAGGCTATAAGGAATAATGCATGTATTATTTATTGTAAATAATTAAGCACTTCGCATAATTTTATTTTCTTATTTGAATGTCGATTAAAATGTTTGTTTCTAAAAAAGGTATTGTATTTCATTTCATCCTTCAAAACCAGTCTCGTAGCACACTACTGAAAGATAGCTCATCTATCATAATCAAGCAGCACGCTCCTATTTCTCTTTGCGTTTCAGATCAGTGGGACTCCTGGGATACGCCCCACTCCTGCGGCCTCGCGTGCTGCGGTAGAAGTGGCGCAGCTGACAGCTCTGCCCCACGTGCAGCCCTCAGCCACGTGCAGCTCTTAGCCACGTGGTCCGCTGTCTGGGCGGAAGTTGGCCGTTTACTGCTGCGGCAGACTTGGTAACGACCCTCTGGCCGTCTGGGAGGTGCTGGAAACGAGCGGACGACGAGTGCAGGGTTAGTTCAGTTGAGCGCAGCCACTAGACGAGCGGTGCTGAGCGCGGGATACGGCGGCGTCTCTGCCGAAGCCGACAACTTCTGCCGAGGGCCTGGCCTCTAATAAACCAGCGCTAGAGGCCAGAGCAGGAAATAGTGCCATTATCTGGAGGTGTAGCCTCACCACTCTGTGTGTCTGTTAGGCGGGAACAGAGTTTCTGACCTACTGAAGCCATCACTGATGGCGGTGGGACTGCGGATGGCCAAGAGTACGTAGCAAGTGGGAGACCAACAGCCGTATGTTTAACACAAACATTTATTCCTTTACTACCAGTTTCGGCATTCAATTATGCCATCTTCAGGCCCCTGTTTACTAAACACAAACTTACTCAACTAACTATGGTAAAAATATTAAAAAATATAAAAAGAAACACAGAAGAATAATAAGGTATCACACTGAAAATACGATACAGGTATTAAAGCGCTATTCAATAAAGCAGAAAAAATATGTATTAACTTTAACGCCCGATGTGTATATTAATCTTACACTAGCGATGTTTTGATTACCTAACCTGACAAACGGGATTATAGTATACGACTAAAGATATTCGTTTTTGGTGATTTCATTAATTTCATTTTATGATACAGTAGTCGAATATTTCCTAAGTGACCACTAAGAATTATGTTGCATGTCTCCCTCCTTAGATTGTATAATTGATGTGTATACTTTGAGCTAGCCTACCTTATTAGATTTTATGTGTCTCTGCCAACAAGCATGATACTAGTATGAAACTTTCACTATGCAGTGGAGTGTGCGCTGATATGAAACTTCCCGGCAGATTAAAATTGTAACCGGATCCGGGACTCGAACCTGGGACCTTTGCCTTTCGCGGACAAGCGCCCTACCGACTGATCTATCCCGACACGACTCACTAGCTGCCTCACAACTTTAGTTCCGCCAGTACCTCGCCTCCTACTTTCCAAACTTCACAGAAGTTCTCTTGCGAAACTTGCAAGACTAGCACTCCTGGAAGAAAGGATATGGCTTAGCCACAGCCTAAGGTATGTTTCCAGAATGAAACTTTCATATTTCCTAAGTGACCACTAACAATTATGGTGCATGTGTCCCTCCTTACATTGTATAATTGATGTGTGTACTTTGAGCCAGCCTAGATTATTAGATTTTATGTGTCTCTGTCAACAAGCATGATACTGTCTTCCTCATCAAAAACGCCTATATTAAGTCATATAGTATAATTCCCTTTCTCACCTTAGGGAATCAAAACATCGGTAGTATAATATTAACGTAAAAAAGTGCATATTGCAGTTGACTACGTTTTTAGTAATATTTTATGTTATTGAATAGCGCTTTCATACCTGCATTGTATTTTCAGTGTTCACCGTTCAATACTTTTATGTTATTTTATATCTTTTAAAGTTTTTGCCGTAGTTATTTGAGTAAGTTTGTGTTTAATACACAGGGGCCTGAAGATAGCATAATGGAATGCCTAAACAGGTAGTAAAGGAATAAATCTTTTATTTTATTTTATTTTGTTAAACATACGGCTCTTGTTATACTACTTCCTGCGTAAGAAATACTCGACTATCAGCAGACATTACTGAAATTAAGCTATAGATCTAAACATTCATGAACACATCGGGTTCCATAAATCCCACAGAGCAAGAGGAACTGGCCCACATGTGAAAATATCGCTGTTAGTGAGCAGAGTGTTTTCGTCACTGACAGGTGGATGGGAGGGATTGAAGAATGGCAAAATTTCATTTTTGTATGGTGACTGACTTTCTACATCTACATGGATACTCTGCAACTCACGTTAAAATGCATGGTAGAGGGTTCTTTGAAAATAGGACGCACAAGTGTAGTGAAGGCAGTTTCTTCAGTAGAACTGTTGCATATTCAAAGTGTCCTGCCGATAAAACGTAGTCTTCGGTTCGCCTTCCCTACAATATTTTCTATATGTTCTTTCCAATTTAAGTGGTTCTTAATAGTTACTCCCAGGTATTAAGTTGAATTTATGGTCTCAAGGTTTGACTGATTTATCGTGTAACTGAAGTATAACGGATTTCTTTTAGTGGCCATATGGATTACATCACACTTATCATTGGTAAGGGTCAATTGCAAATTTTTGCACCATGCAGTTATCTTATCTAATTTTTCAGTTGCTTTTGATCTTCTTGTGACTTTAAGGAAAAAGCAGTCAACAATCCGCAGATTGGTTTGTACACCACACAGTGCCTTAATAGGCATGGTTCTGTTTGGAGGTGGTTTGCCGTTTGCCTTCCTCCGACCTTCTAACTGACTTCCCCAGGAGGACCTACTGTTTAACGTGGGTTCCGAACCACGTTTCTGCTCGGTAGTTTTCACATCAGCAACGCTGCCAGAGGTGAAAGACGTGGAAAGTGACAGATAAATCCGCGACCTTTGGATTTGTAGTCTGACACTCTGCCACTGTGCTACGGATCCGCACCCGGTGACTATGCTAACAGGTAAATGACATCATCCGCGAACAGTCTAAGAGAGTTATTCAACCTCCTAAATCGTTTACAAAAATAAGAAACAGTATGGGCCCTTTCCTGGGGAACGCCTGATATCACATCTGTTCTACTCGGTGACTTACCGTCAGTTACAATGTACTGTGTCCTTTCTGATAGGAAATCACGAATTCAATCGCACAACTGTGGTTATATTCCATAAGCACGCAATTTGATTAGAAGACGCTTGTGAGATACGGTCTCGAAAGCCTTTCCTAAATCTAGAAATACGGAATCTATTTTACATTTCTTATCGATAGCAGTCATCACATCATGTGAGTAATGAGCTGGCTGTGTTTCACAGTAACGAAACTTTCGAAATCCGTGTTGACTATGGGACAATAGATCGTTCTCTTCGAGGTAGTTCATATTATTTGAGGATTGTATATGCTCCAACATTCAACTGCAAATGTAATTTTGCGGATCACCCCTATGGCCTTTCTGGAATATTGGAGTGACCTGTGCAACTTACTTGGGGTACTCAACGTTCGCTAAGCGAGCGGTTGTATATGATAGTTACGTATAGGGCTATTTCATCAGCATACTCTGAAAGGAACCTAATTGGTATACATCCGGGACCTGGAGACTTATTTGTTGAGTTATTTAAGTTCTTCTAATTCTCCAGGGAGGTTTACTTCCCAATTACGCTTTGGTCAGATAAGGAGTGGTTTTCTTCACAGTCAGAAGTGGGAGTAGATGGGTGAAAAGTCTGGTTTTGTCTGCAGTAGAGGTGAGACGTGGAACATTTGTAATGTAGTGGAGACTGCAGATTTTTGTACAAAATATTTCTTTTTGGGAACTACTGTAGAAAATAAAATCTTTATTGTAATGTAATTGTGAATAGGTAGCGGTGGAGATTATATTGAGGTAGGGGAAAGGACGGTAAGATGGCGACCCTCTGCTTCCGAAGTATTTTACTCCATTATTTCTGACGTGTCGCCTACATCAATACCTCATAGAATTCATAAGAGTTTTCTTTCCACATACAGTTTCGTAGTTTCCATAAGTGTAACTTTTACGGCGATTTCTTTGACTTTTTTCAAATGATGTCAGTCGCCTTACAGCGTGTTCGGGTGAAATGACTGAAGGTAATCGGTAATTTGCCGAAGGAAACACAATTGGATAAACACAGACAGCCATTTTATTTTAAGCACAGAAGTGGCGTAAGTTTACTTTCCGGTTTAATCTGCCGCATCGAGCTCGCTTCAAGTAGCACGGGCTCATATACGGAACCAAGTACAAGCATACAAAGTCGCTAACCGTCATTGCTGATCTTACAAAGTTCTTCTCTAACTAAATCATGATCGTCGTTGCATTCGGTGTAGTTGACTAACGTCGAGGTATCTTCCAATACAATGTACGTCATCACATTTTTTCTCGCTATACCCATTATTTTATTCAGTTTTATGCTCCTTTTCATTTACTTTCCTTCAGTTTGATTTCTGTTTGAGTTGTGCATTGAGGGGATCTCTTACCTCTGTTTCCTCTTCGAGGTTGCAAACACTGATGTATCATTCTCTACCTCCAGTCAGTAATCAGCAGTCATCGATTCCTGTGGCCATTGCCGCCTGTTCGTCCTCCAACCAACTTATGTGTAAACATACATGACAGCGAGTCAGTGCTAAATGATGACGGATGGTTGTAGTACACATTACAGCTCACGTAGACTACTAATCGCTATCAAGGCTAGACGTTAACATGCTGCTCTGTCTGCACAATCGCATTACATTCATGGTTCGTCATATTAGACTCTTCGTCATCTTACCCTACCTTCCACATTGTCGTTATCTTTTTTGTGTTGTAGTATTCGTTCTGTAGCAAGTAACAACGACCAAGGTCCCAATTTGCAATTTATGTCACTTCTCGTTTGCTTTATGAATCAAGGTCATATAAAGTCACTATTTTAGATAATAGCTATATTTCCTTTATTTAAATTTAAAGTCAGTAATTTTTATGATTGTTGCACTCACAAAAGTTGTTATGTTATCACAAGAGAATATAGAGCAATGAAATGAAAATTTGTTCATTCAGCATATGTAAATGATTTTTACACGTTCAACATTTCCATAGGTTCTATAAATCTTATATTTATGAAATACATAATTAATTTCCCCAGAATTATGAGTGAACGATCGCAAAATATGACCGTTTACTGTCACGGGAGTGTAAATACACGTTTCGAGTTTACTGAATAATAAACGTTTCTCGATTTTTACGCCGCGGAGGAGTGGCCGAGCGTTTCAAGGCGTCTAGCTACGGAGCGCGGCGCTGCTCGCCGTCGGAGGTTCGAGTCCTCCATCGGGCATGGGTATATGTGTTGCCCGAAACATATATTAGTTTAAGTAGTTTGTAATGCTAGGGACTGATGACCAAAGTCCCACAGATGTAGAAAACATTTGAATTTTCAAAATGTTTGTTCAAATGTTTGTATAGTTTATGGGACTTAACTACGGGGTCATCAGTCCCTAAACTTACAAACTACTTATGAACTACTTACGAACTAAGACGGCACAAAATCCATGCCCGAGGGGGGATTCGAACCCCGACCGTAGTGGCCGTGCAGACCGTGACTGGAGCGCCTCAGTCTCCTCGGCCACCGCGGCCGGCATTTAAATTTTCAATTTTTACGAAGTACACATTTGTTAATGCACCACATGAGCTGTGGCTGCTGTCAACACAAAAGGTGAGTGAAAACAAATCTGTTGATGTTTGGCACTCTGAATAGCAATACAGATTGTTTGTGTATCTCTTGGAATTTTGGCACCTACTTGGTTTCCCGTTTATTCTGCTCATACAATCTGTTAACAAAAGTCGTAACTGACTAGTATGCCAGGTACCTACCAGTATTTATTGTCAGTTGTGTAAAGCGCTTTATACACTATAAATACACTTCTTGATTACAAAACAGTAATGTGTTTGTTAGCTACGGTTTTGCTTGTGGTACAACAATCGTGCTTCTTGTCAGCCAAGTACACAATTAATATTTGCTCTCGGACGCCATTTATCAATTGTTTGTAGCCTGTTCAAGTAACGCACTTCATGACTGCCAAGCGATTCCACTCCGTGCTATGTCCGTAGAGCCTATTCTGTTGTTATCAGTCACTGTTAGACATTGGCTGTTGCGCACCCATGATCACATTATTTTGCAGTATAGCAAACTTATTAAACATTGCATTTTACTCTGATTAATTAATGAATTATTTAATTGTCAAATTAACAATTTCCACTTTACAACTTTATCTGTCATTCAGTAACATTCAGTGAGACAGACGATCTTTGTATTGAGCGCATTAACAGGGCCACACATTTCGTTATCAGTCGATGACATACTGATAGTATTCTCATATCAACGTGGACGATTTGATCAGTTTTTGTAATCACAGAGTAGTCACAGGTAAGACACACGTGCAACACACAGACACAACAACGTACAGACACACACACACACACACACACACACACACACACACACTCAGTCACAATTTCGTAATTAATTATTTATATTTATTTATTTTATTTTAACACTTTTCAGCTTAAACTAGATAGAAGGCCCGAAGGCATGGCCTGACAGTTAACTGGTGGTCAAAGCGTACCATCCAATTAGCAGAATTTCGTAGAACAGTTGTATGCTGAAACAAAATGTAATTACAAAAAAGTTGGTATACCCGCGAGGCGTGTGACAATTGGGCGGTGTTGTTAAGGGGAATATTTCCGTGTTCGTGTACGCTTGAGAACGCGAAATTAGTCCGCAGAGTCCCTTTCCCAGAAAAGAGCAAGAGAGATTTTGTAAATGCGAAAAAAGTCGCCCAGGAGGCACACGACCAGGAACAAATTAAAAAAAAAATCAAATGTTTGTCAAGCTTATGGGACTTAACTACGGGGTCATCAGTCCCTAAACTTACAAACTACTTATGAACTACTTACTAACTAGGACGGCACAAATATCCATGCCCGAGGGGGGATTCGAACCCTCGACCGTAGTGGCCGTGCTGACCGTGACTGGAGTGCCTCAGTCACCTCGGCCACCGCGGCCGGCAGGAACAAATTAATCGGCAGTGCTGCAGAGAAGCTGAACAGGTCGAAAAAGTTACAAGTTACGCTTCACGCACAGTATGACTCTATAATAACGACTTTCGTAAATTTCAGTCACTATATATCAAACGATGTAGGTGGTTAGAGTTTCTAAAGGTGTTCTCTGTACAGATGTATGCAGCAATGAATGTCTGTGCGGAAGAGACCTTTAAAATTACTATGTACACAAATCGTGTAGCTTTCGATCACCAAACAGATTTATATCTGATTTAAACTTCTGAAACGTCTCGTATTAAATTCATGTTGTACCTGAGGTGTGACCTGCAGCACTACCGATTCGCTGTTTTAGGACGCTTGTGTTTGATTAGTTCCCATATTTTGTGAAAGGGGAGATCACAGTCTTGCTAGGAAGTAGCCGTTGATTCGTAAAATTTGGGAATGACTGTCAGTGGCTTCGTGTACGAACGTCAGGGAACGAGCTGGTGCTGACGTGAGCTCAGAGATAGTATTCGTATGTTAGGTGAGTGTCCTCGGAGGGCATAAGACGTTTATGCTCTTAAAGGATGGTAAGCTGGCGTCTGAGATCAATCGAACAGCAATATTGCTTGATCATCTACTCCCGTGAAGTCGCTCTTAGATCCGCTTAAAGGCTAATGGGGTTCCATGTTACATCTTTAGTGCGCGGGAGATATCAGTATATTTCTCCTAGTAGTTTACGGAGATTTGTGTGCAGTCCAAGGTTGTTATGGACGTTTGGAGAATCACCAGCGTCAATGATGCATCAGTGATCGGTAGGTCGACCTCTGCGTTGCTTTTACATTACTGTCGCATGCGCCTGTTCCGGCACTGTTTCGAGACACAGTAAATTGTGGGCGATGCTTTGCTTTCATTTCACTGCCAACTGATTCTTATTTGTTCTTGCTTTGTAGCTATCTTCTAGCTACAATCCGACGAGCTCAGTCACTCTGATGGATATTCAGTTTGCGTCATTTCAGTGAAGAGGACAATTAGAGAAAAAAGTGCCTTTGTCATACGTTAGCTAATTTGGCCTATTAATTAGTTGGTTAGCTGTGTTATTTGGGACAGAGGAACAACCTTGGTAAACTAACCAACGGACGAACACACACACCCATGCCCCAGGGAGGACTCGAACCTCCACGGCGAGAAGCCGCGCGCTCCGCAGCGAGACGCTTTAGACCGCTCGGCTACTCCACCGCGGCAAGTATCACTCAGGCACAGGGTTTATACAGGGGGGAGTTTAGATGAGGATGGTGAGGAGTTAGATAGAAGGAACGGAGCAGGTGGAGGATGGCGAGAAGTGGTGGGATGGGAGAGCAGAAAGTAGAAAACGATTGCGTTGCTCAGTGTACGTAACAACATTCAATCATTATGTTTATGCTGAAAAATGAAGATCTATCAGCCGTCCTGCAACTGATTTTCTAAGACTACGCTTTCAACATCATTTTTTGGTTTATTTAAAAATTCGTAATATAGTAGGAGTTGGACATTAAGAACACTTTCACGATCTTCTTGAACTAATCTTTACTTGTAGCTAACTTTTTTATGGTTACTGACAAATTATTTAAAACGTGTTATCCTGATCGATGGATCACTTTCTGAACTAAATTAAGTGATTTTAAGTCCTGGTGTAAATCGTTTTTATTCCTAGCATTGTATGTATGAAATGAGCTGTTTGCTGGAAAAAGGAATATATTACTTACGACAAATTTCATTAAAGAATAAATATAGCATGAGGCAGTACATACAACACTTACTTCTTTAAAGAGGCTTCTACAGTATTTCCTTTAATTTACTGCACAAATAATACGTATAAAAAGAGTTTGGACTCTGAAAACGTTTGTTTGACTTGAAAAGTTATCCCAAAATATTATACCACAAGACGTTATGGACTGAAAATAAGTAAAGAACGCAATCCTTTTGATTTTTTAGTTGCCTACATCTGCTGACATTCGAGTTGCAAATACGGGTTTATTAAGGCGTTTTTATAGTTGTATGGTGTGCTCCACTTAACTGAATTTATTATCAAGATGTAATCCCAGTAATGGAAAACTGTTTACCTCTTCAGTGTGCCCTTGTTCATACTTTATGGGTATGGTAGATTGAAACTTTTACTTGAACTGCATGCACTCTTTTCAAAGTCAATCAGTTGGCTTTAAACCATATATCAATGCCCAGGCAGTATCATTAGCAGACCTTTCTAAGACTATGCTCGACGTGCAATGTTCGCAAGAATTATTTCACTTAATTTCCCATTCATTTCATATCAGACTGGGCCACAGCCTACGTGGCAGGATTTAGGTATTCATAATGAATCGGTAGTAATGCTTAGTCACCGTACAGGGGCTCGGACAACTCTTCTCTCAATGAAATTCAAACGATATTTTCGGAATTGTTTTCTTTTGAGTAGCAAAACATAATGGTACGCACTATAATACCAATAGTGCAGCGAGGTAAACGTGGGGTCAGCCACGTTCGTTACCTTGGACGCGAGGCGGGCAGCCACGGGTGGAAAAAAATAATGTAGAACCGAGCGGGGACGAGTTCTGTGGAGTTAATTAAAGTGGAATATCACTCGCGCAACTGCTCTGATTCTTTGTACAAATTTTCGCTTTACGTATCCGAACTCAAAGTTATTTCATTTCCAGTTGCCTAATTACTTACCACACATTAATTAACGAAACGGAGAGAACGATTCAAACGGGGAAGCTGAAATTGTGTTATTCCGGAGCACGGAGTACGCCCTGTCTGATTCAGTTCTCTCTGCCGGTTACCAGTATTTACTTAAAAATTATACAACGGTTCAGTTTATGGGTTGGAATAAACGCTGTGATGGCGTTAGCGTGGCATATCAGCGGCTTACTGAAAGGTTGGTTTCTCAATACTGTCAAACCAACTAATACGTACGATGAAAACAAGACCAAAAAAACAGCATACCACTTTTCTATGCAACTGCATAGACCGAGGGGTAACACTTGATAGAAGGCTCAGTTACAAGCAACACCTAGCAAACACAGCTGCCAAAATTAAACCCGGAACAACATCCTCCAAAAACTCTGTGGCACTTTTATCCTGCCTCCTCAGATGATAAGAATTTCTCTAATCTAAAATGTGTAGGATATGCTGACAGCATGAACTACAGAAAAAATGCGGACCGTGGAACCACAGCGCAGGGCATAGATCTGTGGAAAGCACCGAGGGACATACCGTTCCTGAAGAGGGACGGTAGTCTTTTCAGTCGTTACAGGGCAGCAGTCTGGACGATTGTCTCATCTGGCCTTGTAACATTTACTAACATGCGTTGTCATACGGCAAATGCGAACGGCAGTTTCTTTACCAGAGGATAATGTACGAATATATGATGATGGCGTCCTATAGGGTAAAATATTCCGGAGCTAAAGTAGATTCTCATTCGTATCACCAGATGGGGACTACTCAGGAACATGTCGTCCTCACGGAATGGAATTATGGAATACTTAATCGGGTATGGATGTTGTGAAATTTTAAAAGGGAGATTAATTTGTTGAAATCTGAAGCGTGCCTAGGTACAGTGGAAACATGAACAGCGTTGTAAATACAAAAGCAGTAGCGTGTAATGCAGGAGTGTGTTTAATAATGAATAAGAAAGATAGAATAGGGATAAGATACAATATTACACATTGCCTTCACATTATCATATCCAAGATACAGCCAACATCTATCGAGGTGACGCAGTGGTAACACACTGGACTCGCAACCTGGCGGACGTTGGTTTAAATCCAGCTCCAGATATCCAGATTTAGGTTTCTGTAATTACCTTAGATTTCTTCATGCAAATACCGGGATGTTTCCTTTGAAAGGGCACGACGAATTTCCTTCCCCATCCTTATCCAAATAATCCGAACGTGAGCTCCGTCTTTAATGACCAAGCTGTCGACGGGACGTTAAACACTATTTGCTTGTCACGGTGGGGTGGCCGAGCATTCTATGGCGCCTAGCTGCTTGCCGTCGGAACTGCGAGTCCTCCCTCGGCCATTGGTGTGTTTGTTGATCTTAGAATACGTTAAGTTCAAATGGTTGTAAAGTTACGCGACCTTACTACAGTGGGCATCGCTTCCTAAACTTACAAACTTCTTAAAGTAACTTCTCCTAAGAACAACACACACGCGCATGCCCGAGTCGAACCACCGACGGCGAACGGCCGCACGCACATTAGCAAGGCGACTTAGTGTGCATACCTATTCCGACCTGGCCTAAGGACTGATGACCAGAATATTTAAGTCGCATAGTTTTAATAACATTTGAAAATTTTTGAACTATTTTTCCTTCCTTACCAAAACCCACTGGAGTAATACACGTTAACATGTCAACAAACTCTGTGGATAACGAGGAGATTGAAGACATGTGTGAGGAGATTAAAGAAGTTATTGAGATAGTTAAGGGAGAGGATACCTTGATTGTGATAGTGGACTGGAATTTAGCAGTAAGAAAAGTTAGAGCACGAAAAATAGTAGGTGAAAATGTTTTGGAATGAAGGAGGAAGCTGACTGGTAGAAGTTTCACAGAGCATACGAAAGGAGGTTTTATACGTGTAAGAGACCAGGAGACATCGTAAGGTACCAGACATCATTCGAGGGGGTGTTGGAAAATAAGTTTTCCCTGTCTACTGTGGGCAGAGTTATGTATGAAAAGTGGGAATATGGAATATTAAAGATAAGACATATCTTTATTTTTCTGCATATATTCCAAGTACATTGAGACTTTAGTCAAACCGCTTTATAAGCTTCAAAAATCCGTCCAGGAAAACATTAGGGCGTTGCATACGGAAGAAGCGTTGAACGGCTATGGGCGAATTACCACACAGCAGGTAAACGTGCACGTACAAGATACCTACACACAATAGTGTAGACGTCGACCATGAAAATGGCAATGACTTTCTATTTCAGATAGTGACGGGGGAAGAAACGTCGGTCCACCATTACACGCCCGAATCGAAGGCCGCATCCATGGAGTGGAAACATCCGTCATCACCTGTCAGAAAGAAGTTTAGGTAACGTGCTACTCACCGTTTTTTTGGGACGCCCAAGGAGTTATCGTGCTGGACGATTTAGAGGATGGAACCACCAATTCTGCTCGGTACTTTGCCACTCTGTCCAAATTGAAAGAGGTGATTCGGATGTTGAATGACACACTCGGCGACGGCAATTCAGAACCACATTGCATCTCTTGGTTGGGAGCACCCACACTATCCGCCATACAGTCCTGATCTCACAACAAGTGACTTCCATCTGTTTCCAACTTCGAAGACGACTCTCGGTGGAAGGCACTTTGGAGGCAATGCTGACGTCAAACAAGCCATTCAGCGCTTCTTCCGTATGGAACGTCCTGATTTGTTTTGGACGTCTTTTTGAAGTTTATAAAGCGGTATGTCTAATGTCTCAATATGGTTGGAAATTCTGTAGAAAAATAAGGATATTCTCATATTTAATATCTCATTCTATTTCTTTTCCTTCCATACGTAACTCTGACCACAGTCGACAGGGGAACCTTATTTTCCAACTCCGCCTCCTATAATGCAAGAATATAGACTTCACAAACAGTTTTTAAACTGTAAGACATATCCAGGGGAGGATGTACATTCTGACCTTATTTTACTGGTTATGAAGGGTAAATTAAAACTGGAGAAACTGCAGGTAAGTAGGATAGCAAAGAAATGGGTCCTGGATACAATGAAGAAACCTGCGTTTCTCGAGAGTTCCAGAGGTAGTTGTAAGTATCGATTGACGGAAACGTAGTAAGTAAAACAGCAGCAATTGGATGGATACGTTTGTGAGGAGGTCTATTGAAAGTCGCAGAGAACCAAATAGGTAGAAACATATTACCCAGAAGATGTTCAAATGTTTGTATAGCTTATGGGACTTAACTACGGGGTCATCAGTCCCTAAACTTACAAACTAGCTAATACTAAGGACGGCATAAATATCCATGCCCGAGGGGGAATTCTAACCCCCTACCGTAGTGGCCGCGCAGACCGTGACTGGAGCGCCTCAGTCCCATCGGCCACCGTGGACGGCTACCCAGAAGAAACCTTGGATATCAGGAGATACTGAATTAATTGATGAAAATAGAATATAAAATGTAGTTCGTAAAGCAAGTAAATTGGAGTACAGAAGTCTAAAATATGAGATTGAAAATGGAAAATGGTTGGGCACAGAAGTGATTAGACGACAAAAGCTTGTAGAAGAAGTGTAAATAGAAGAAATATGTCTCCAGTAAATACATTTGCAGAAGAGAAAGCAGCTGCATTAAAATCAAGAGCTTATAGTGGAAGCCGTTACAGAGCTAATGAGGGAAACATGAAACGGCGAAACCATATATAGGTGGGCTTTGAAGGGCGTTAAACAGGCGGTACTCTAGAAAGGGAAGAAGAAAATGAAGATAAGGTGAAAGATACGATACTGCGAAAATAATTGCAGAGTTCCGAACGCATTAAGTCCAAACGAGACTTCTAATGAAATTACGTCAGGACTACTAATTGGGTGAGCGAGCCATGCTAACCACTCCGCCTGGAGTACAAAATATATGAGACAGGCGAAATACCCGTAGACGTCACAAAGAATTTAATAATCACCATTCCAGAAACAGCAAGCTTATATAGGTGCGAAAACTCTATGTAGCCAATAATGGAAAACTTGGTACATGGCGACCTCGGCAAAAATCTGTTGGGATTTAGGAGAAATGTAGGAAAACGTGAGGCAATACTGACGACCCTCAGACTTGTCTTAGAAGATAGGCAGTATTGAAAACGTACAGAAACTAGACAGCAGTTATACGGGTCAAACTGTATGAAAGGAAAGCAATGGCGGGGAAGGAATAAGTTGATGTCATATATTCTATGAATGTTGAATAAATACAACTGCAGGATCAGAAGTGACGTCTGTTCTCTCGGAACAGACGCCACACATATATATATATATATATATATATATATATATATATATATATATATATATATATATATATATATATATATAATATGCCGGTGACGGGCAATGATCCTATCGTTAGTTTGAAGCCCTTACTCTTACGGGAATTAGTTCATAACTACGAGTTTCAGTACTGTGGGCAGGGCGAAGCTGGGAATTTGTATCTGACGGGAGGCGTGCTTAGGTAGTCCTTGCAGGTGCGGTGATCACTGTGTCCCCAGTGGTGTAGGGGTCAGCGCAACTGCCTAGAATGCAGGAGACCCGAGTTCGAATCCCGGCTGGGTATACATTTTCAGCTTTGCCCAATCGCAGTTGATGTCATATATTCTATGAATGTTGAATAAATACAACTGCAGGATCAGAAGTGATGTCTGTTCTCTCGGAACAGACGCCACATGTATATAAATAAGAGAAGGTTGTAGTCTCTCCCGAGTGCTGTTCAATCTATAAGATGACGAGACTGTGAAGGAAAGTAAGAAGAAATTTGGAATGGGAATTAAAGTTCAGGAAGCAGAAATAAAATTCTGTAGTTTGCTGATGATATTGTCATTCTGTCTGAGTCAGCAGAAGACCTGTGAGAATAATTGAAGGAATTGTAAATTGTTTTGAAAGCATAGATTAAGAAGAACATTAACAAGAACAAATCAACGAAAATGGAATGCATTCTCAGAAAATCAGACAATTATGACGGAATTAGATTAGTAAAGAGGAATTGTAAGACAATAAAAGAGTTTTGTTATTTGATGGTAAAGTAATTGATGGAGAACGAAATAGAGAATATACATAACACAGAATTGATAAGGAAAGAGAGGCACTTTTATAATTATTAGAATACATGCTTAGAGAAACAGTGATCGTTAATGAAATCCTATTAAAAAAAGGTTTCGTTCGCAAGAGAATTTTTTATTTTTATTATACAACTAGTCTGAGTCATGATTTTGTATGCATCTTGGGCATCAGTCATGTAAAACCTATTGAAGGAATTCACCGCCATTTGCCTGAAATATTATTTCCACGACTAGGTTTCGGCCTTAAGCCATTCAAGTGATAAAACTCTTCAGACTTAGAAAAATAATGCTAAGGCCAAAACCTGATCGTGTAAATAAACAATATTTCAGTCAAATGGCGGTGAATTCCTGTACAAAATAGCTCCAGTCTGCTTGTGAGACCAGCTTCAGGCCAACGGCACACGCTCCTGACCTGCCCACAGTTGACTGCAGTGGCTGGCGTGCAGATGGTGTCACAAGAGACTGAAACCGCTTGTCTAATGTAAATAAACAATTCTCCTCCGATGGAGAATTTTGTTGTGTCTCAGTGTTATGAAGACTTTTTTGTTGGTATTGTCTGCAGTGTAGCGTTGTAAGGGACTGAAACATTCACGAAAATCATAATTCTGACAAAACATTGAGATAAGACTTTGAAATTTAGTGTTGCTGAAGAGGATGATATGTGTAATGTGTGGATTGCGCAACTAGTACGGAGATACGGAACAGTATTGGGGAGAAAATAAATTTCTGGCATTGTACTAAAATAATGGATCTATTGGTACGACACATTCTGGAGCATCAAGAAATGTTCACTTTAGTATTGCTGTGAAGTTGTTGTGTGGGGAGAAGGGGGTTGAAATCAAATGTTCAAATGTTTGTAAACCTATTGGACCAAACTGCAATGGTCATCAGTCTCGAGACTCCCAAATGCTTAAACCATCTTACACTAAGGAGAACACACACACACCACACACACACACACACACACACACTTGCCCGAGGAAGGACTCAAGTCTTCAGCGGGAACCACCGCACAGCGGTCCCAAATCCCAAAAAACTGGCTGAAAGTCGACAACGTTATAAAATCAGCTGAAAATCTGGACTTGGCGGTTTTCGGGGTCGCTGATTACGATTTCTAAGACAAAATTTATAAAAACAAAGTGGCGGCTCCAGTAGAGCTAAAAATACACCAAGGCGAACATTCAGTTACAGAAATTTCTGACTTTACCTTTTGTCAGCATCCAATACACATTTATAAGGCGGATATAATTTACATTTTGTTCACATTTACAGACGTATTATGGATCAACAGGTCGTTCTTTTCGAGATAGTTCATAATATTCGTGAAAAGTATATATTTTAAAAACTTGCGACAAATCGATGTCCTGCAATTATGCGGATCACTATTCTTGCCTTTCTTAAATATTGGCGTGACCTGTGCAACATTCCAGTCTTTGGGTACGGATCTTTCGCTGTGATATCTGTGCATGGAGCAATTGCATCGGCATACTCTGAAAGGAACCTAATTTGTTTGTATTGTGGTCCGGAAGACTTTCTTTAGTTAAGTGACTGAAGTCGCTTTAAGACTGCAGAGATATCTACTTCTAAATTACGCATTCTAGCAACTGTTCTTTATCCGAATCCTGGAGTATTTGTTTCATCATCTAAGGTGAAGCAATTTAGGTTATCAGTGTTTAGCAGTTCTGCTCTAACAGAGCTGTCCTCCGTAGCATCACCACTGCTATTGTGTAGTGAAGCTACTGGTTGTGTTCTTCCGCTAGTACACTTTACATGTCCGGAATTTTTTAGGTTTTTCTAGGAAATTGCGTGTCACGGTAACTTCTTACGAACTATTATAAGCATCTTGCATTGCGTTTGGACATAAATTTCGAGTTCTGGAAAAGATTTTTGGGATTTTGTGACTGTATAAAATTTGGCATACTCTTTTCTTTGTCTTTTCACGAGTGATCTAACCTGTTTTTTGTACTACCTCTTTTGTTAATTTGTTCAGTGTATATCTCTGAATATCTGTCGATATTTTATTCTTTGCGTTTAAGCCCCATATGATCTGTATTTGCATTGAGTAATGAACAAAAGTATTGGCGAACACACTTTGAACAAGCTTTTGAAGTTATTAGTTCTTAGTAGAGGGAGTTTTAGTATTTCAGGGATTGACGAATTTTTGGCTCATCCCACAATGTAAATTATTTTGAATTTTCAGACACCTTACGGGTATGCTGTCGGAAGACGGCGTCGACACCGCCGGTATTTCGACAGGAGCGTTCCCTGCCATTCTCAAGGCATTCCTGCACGCAAGGTCACAACGTGCAACGGCGAAATGGCCGAGTGCACTGAGGCGCGAGGCCGTTCTCCGTCAGAGGTTCTAAACCTCCCTTTGACATGGGTGATTGTTTTGTCTTTAGTATAAGTTAGTTTGTAAGTAGTTTGTAAGTTTAGGAACTGTTGACCCCGCAGCTAAGTCCCATAAGCTTAACAAACATTTAATTATTGGAATTAGTAGCGGAATTTAATTTGTTTTTTGCGCAGTGTGTACCAGATCAGGAAGACAGGTCTTTGATGTATTAGCAGCGCTGCATTAATACCAAAATGAAGGTAAGCGGCAGAAACAACATTCTCCGGAAAACTACAAACTCTTCTTGTGGTGCAAAGCCAGAGGTAGTGAGGACCACAGCACTAACAGTTTGCTTCTCAGTAGGCGAACACGCGAGCATCGTCTGGTATAATTCAGCCCACGCTAAACAGCTCGCTCTGAAAGTAACCTGCTGGCTCGTCACTGGACGCCTGAAACCTACCCCGACCGACAAACTATACCACTTTGATGGTACTGCACCTCCTGCCGTGCTTAGAGGAGCTGCAGCCGACAGTGAAAGAGCGAGGGCCGAGTCGTCTGAGAGCCACCTCCTCCACAACATTCAGCCAGCCACCAGACGCCTGATCCAGACGGGGCTTCCTCAGAGCAACCGAGGACCTCAGTGACCACCCTGGATCTAGAGTGGAGAGGTGGATGAGGTCGAGGGAAAGGCACTGGATGGAACCAAGAGAAGTATTTGCACCACGCTACGGTTTGGAGGTAACTAAGCAGGTGACGCACCAACACTTCTGAAGTGGGATTGCTCTACATCTAATCTCTGTGATTGTGGAGACGTGCAGACGACCCAACATATGTGCAAGTGCCCCGAATGTCCTTCACATTGTACTTTAGAGGACTTGATGTTGGCAACCCCAAAATCTGTCGACGTTGCCCTCTTTCGGGCCAAATGTATGTAATCTTTCTGTTTGTTGTTTATAGTTTCGTATTTTACATGTATGTAATTAATTAATGCCGGCCGCGGTGGCCGAGGTGACTGAGGCGTTCCAGTCACGGTCAGCACGGCCACTACGGTCGGGGGTTCGAATCCCCCCTCGGGCATGGATATTTGTGCCGTCCTAGTTCGTAAGTAGTTCATAAGTAGTTTGTAAGTTTAGGGACTGATGACCCCGTAGTTAAGTCCCATAAGCTTAACAAACATTTGAACATTTTTAATTAATTAATTTGTCTGTTCTACCTTTCGTACTCATGTACACATGAAGCTTCTGAGACGAATAAGAAAAACAAATTGCCCAACTTACAGCCGCTGTTTTCACTTTTAGCACGGGTAAAGATGGCGAAGCTTTTTATCATGGAGATATTGTGCTGTCGGTAGGTTGATACCCCATCTTCTCATACAAGTCACCCAAACCCCAAACGTCCAGGGGATGAGAAGCGATGATCACAAATCACGTTGAATCCCATCGGAAAGATGTTCGGTCGAGTTCAGATCTGGCATGTTCAGGAGGCAGCAAACAAACTGAAGCTATCCAGTGTGTGGAAAGTGACTGAAACATGATCGATGAAAGTTCTTATAGACCACCTGCCTCAGTAGCAGTAATGCTGAAACGTCTGAACAAAAGTTGGAAAACATTTTCCGTTAGTTTCCTAGTCATATAATACTTTTAGCTGGAGAATTTAACTTACGAGATACAGACGTGTAACTCTTTCAGGCCCTGCACGCACAATTGTACGGTTCAAGATTTGCTCGCTTTATTTCTTTGTGATTCACGCTGGAACGTTCGAGCCTGCATCAAACCATCACGTATGGACTGCGGTAACGTGCGCAACGTGTTTTAGTTCCATGTTTCTACACTGGGTGACACCAGCAGTCGGCTAAGTCGGCAAACTTCCAGTACACTTACAATGGCGGCAATGAAAACTTGCTGGCAAGGAGTTCATATTCTTGTTTTGACAAGTGAAGCTGTCATATTTGACAGCCCGTTAATTTTAAATGATCCTGTGCTGTTATTACGTCATTTAGTTCAAAGTCATGTTACTGTAAGATGGTGCATATCATAAAAATTTGTAGTGAAGACCGAAAACAGAAAATTTTGTAGGTACAAAATTTTTGAAAATATAATTATTTTCTTTTTTGTAATGAATTACCGTATCTATTTTGTATCCTAACGTTCCTCTCTATAATAATGTCACATCGCCTACAACCTTGGATATGAAAGGGTTAAGACAGTTCGCAGGGACAGAGAATCGAGCAATATTGTTAAGTGCTGTTTCTGAAAACCACCTAGTGCACTGAAATAGAGAGCCGACCCGTTGACGTAACGTGTTAGACATGCCGACGGCAAAAAAATCTGAACTTTTCGATTCAGTTAGCGTAATCAGGATTTCAGCGATCATAAAGCCATTACATCGACAATGAATACAGCTGAAAATAGGAATACCAATAAAAATAGGAAGTCACCCTTATTTAGGAAAATCGAAAATAGGGGCAGATTTCGGATTACTTGACTGCTCAACACAATAGTTTTGCGTCTGACAGGTTGAGCAAATGCGAATGATGTTCTACTGCACTGTACAATACACTATACACAAGTAAGTGCCGAGTGAGATTATGAGGTATGGGAAAGAAACAGTGGTTCAATAGCAGAGTTAGGAAAAGTTACGAAAGCAAAGAGAACTGCACAGCAAATACAGAGACTTACAGACAAGCGTAAGTTGAATGATGCAAAATAGGGTAAGGGCAATCATGCGAGAGGCGTTCAACGATTTTGAGAGCGCAGTTTTGTGTACATATTTGGTAGAAAATACTAAATTGGTAAATGGGTCGAAACGAGATATCCAAACGCTCAGTGACAATAATGGTGTTGAAAAGAGGATGACACACAAAATGGCCGAAATTTTAAATGTCTTTTTTCCAAAACTGTTTCACTGAGGAAGATTGCACGTGTAATATTGCGCTTTCTTTCTTCCGATCAGGTGTTGGAGTACTAGTTACTGTTCGTAGCCGCTATTAAAGTTCACAAACGGTACAATAATACAGGTAAATAATTTGGTGGATATGACACATTTAGCTAACTTTATAAGTAGGAGATTCGAAAAAGGAAGCGGAACCTGACTTTAAAGTTTAGCGGCAGTAGTAATTTGGAATGAAAGCAACACCTGAGCACAATATTACACAAATAAACTAGCAGATTCCACTATGACCTTTCTTACCATGATGATTATATTAAGTTCTCTGGATGTAGCAGATGAAGCTGTAAAAACTCTTGCTGCATTGTGTAAAAAGGTGCTTGGTTGGCTTGGAGCAGATTGTACTAACTGAATGACCGTTTAAAACATATTAAGTTAACTTTGGTGACAAAAGGCTCTTTAAATCGATCGGATTTCGTTTAATTAAGATTTCTTTGCAGGCATTACTAGAAAATCACACTCATGAAAATTACAAATAATGAGATCTAGAAGTAAATCTAGTAAGTTATAGATACTAGTCCAACAATGGCTCCAAGAAAAATGTTACATAATCAAGATTATTGCTCGAAAAATAGAAACACTTCATGAATCATTAAAAGGTGGGTCTTTTAAAAAAGTAAAAGATTTTATTGTACCAACTACATAATCAACTACATAATCAAGATTATTGCTCGAAAAATAGAAACACTTCATGAATCATTAAAAGGTGGGTCTTTTAAATAAGTAAAAGATTTTATTGTACCAACTACATAATCAACTACATAATCAAGATTATTGCTCGAAAAATAGAAACACTTCATGAATCATTAAAAGGTGGGTCTTTTAAATAAGTAAAAGATTTTATTGTACCAACTACATAATCAAGATTATTGCTCGAAAAATAGAAACACTTCATTAATCATTAAAAGGTGGGTCTTTTAAATAAGTAAAAGATTTTATTGTACCAACTACATAATCAACTACATAATCAAGATTATTGCTCGAAAAATAGAAACACTTCATGAATCATTAAAAGGTGGGTCTTTTAAATAAGTAAAAGACTTTATTGTACCAACTACATAATCAACTACATAATCAAGATTATTGCTCGAAAAATAGAAACACTTCATGAATCATTAAAAGGTGGGTCTTTTAAATAAGTAAAAGATTTTATTGTACCAACTACATAATCAACTACATAATCAAGATTATTGCTCGAAAAATAGAAACACTTCATGAATCATTAAAAGGTGGGTCTTTTAAATAAGTAAAAGATTTTATTGTACCAACTACATAATCAAGATTATTGCTCGAAAAATAGAAACACTTCATGAATCATTAAAAGGTGGGTCTTTTAAATAAGTAAAAGATTTTATTGTACCAACTACATAATCAACTACATAATCAAGATTATTGCTCGAAAAATAGAAACACTTCATGAATCATTAAAAGGTGGGTCTTTTAAATAAGTAAAAGATTTTACTGTACCAACTACATAATCAAGATTATTGCTCGAAAAATAGAAAAACTTCATGAATAATTAAAAGGTGGGTTTTTTAAATAAGTAAAAGACTTTATTGTACCAACTACATAATCAACTACATAATCAAGATTATTGCTCGAAAAATAGAAACACTTCATGAATCATTAAAAGGTGGGTCTTTCAAATAAGTAAAAGATTTTATTGTACCAACTACATAATCAACTACATAATCAAGATTATTGCTCGAAAAATAGAAACACTTCATGAATCATTAAAAGGTGGGTCTTTTAAATAAGTAAAAGATTTTATTGTACCAACTACATAATCAAGATTATTGCTCGAAAAATAGAAACACTTCATGAATCATTAAAAGGTGGGTAAAAGATTTTATTGTACCAACTACATAATCAACTACATAATCAAGATTATTGCTCGAAAAATAGAAACACTTCATGAATCATTCAAAGGTGGGTCTTTTAAATAAGTAAAAGATTTTATTGTACCAACTACATAATCAAGATTATTGCTCGAAAAATAGAAACACTTCATGAATCATTAAGAGGTGGGTCTTTTAAATAAGTAAAAGATGTTATTGTACCAACTACATAATCAACTACATAATCAAGATTATTGCTCGAAAAAGAGAAACACTTCATGAATCATTAAAAGGTGGGTCTTTTAAATAAGTACAAGATTTTATTGTACCAACTACATAATCAAGATTATTGCTCGAAAAATAGAAACACTTCATGAATCATTAAAAGGTGGGTCTTTTAAATAAGTAAAAGATTTTATTGTACCAACTACATAATCAACTACATAATCAAGATTATTGCTCGAAAAATAGAAACACTTCATGAATCATTAAAAGGTGGGTCTTTTAAATAAGTAAAAGATTTTATTGTACCAACTACATAATCAAGATTATTGGTCGAAAAATAGAAACACTTCATGAATCATTAAAAGGTGGGTCTTTTAAATAAGTAAAAGATTTTATTGTACCAACTACATAATCAAGATTATTGCTCGAAAAATAGAAACACTTCATGAATCATTAAAAGGTGGGTCTTTTAAATAAGTACAAGATTTTATTGTACCAACTACATAATCAAGATTATTGCTCGAAAAATAGAAACACTTCATGAATCATTAAAAGGTGGGTCTTTTAAATAAGTAAAAGATTTTATTGTACCAACTACATAATCAACTACATAATCAAGATTATTGCTCGAAAAATAGAAACACTTCATGAATCATTAAAAGGAGGGTCTTTTAAATAAGTAAAAGATTTTATTGTACCAACTACATAATCAACTACATAATCAAGATTATTGCTCGAAAAATAGAAACACTTCATGAATCATTAAAAGGTGGGTCTTTTAAATAAGTAAAAGATTTTATTGTACCAACTACATAATCAACTACATAATCAAGATTATTGCTCGAAAAATAGAAACACTTCATGAATCATTAAAAGGTGGGTCTTTTAAATAAGTAAAAGATTTTATTGTACCAACTACATAATCAACTACATGATCAAGATTATTGCTCGAAAAATAGAAACACTTCATGAATCATTAAAAGGTGGGTCTTTTAAATAAGTAAAAGATTTTATTGTACCAACTACATAATCAACTACATAATCAAGATTATTGCTCGAAAAATAGAAACACTTCATGAATCATTAAAAGGTGGGTCTTTTAAATAAGTAAAAGATTTTATTGTACCAACTACATAATCAAGATTATTGCTCGAAAAATAGAAACACTTCATGAATCATTAAAAGGTGGGTCTTTTAAATAAGTACAAGATTTTATTGTACCAACTACATAATCAACTACATAATCAAGATTATTGCTCGAAAAATAGAAACACTTCATGAATCATTAAAAGGTGGGTCTTTTAAATAAGTAAAAGATTTTATTGTACCAACTACATAATCAAGATTATTGCTCGAAAAATAGAAACACTTCATGAATAATTAAAAGGTGGGTTTTTTAAATAAGTAAAAGACTTTATTGTACCAACTACATAATCAACTACATAATCAAGATTATTGCTCGAAAAATAGAAACACTTCATGAATCATTAAAAGGTGGGTCTTTTAAATAAGTAAAAGATTTTATTGTACCAACTACATAATCAACTACATAATCAAGATTATTGCTCGAAAAATAGAAACACTTCATGAATCATTAAAAGGTGGGTCTTTTAAATAAGTAAAAGATTTTATTGTACCAACTACATAATCAACTACATAATCAAGATTATTGCTCGAAAAATAGAAACACTTCATGAATCATTAAAAGGTGGGTCTTTTAAATAAGTAAAAGATTTTATTGTACCAACTACATAATCAACTACATAATCAAGATTAGTGCTCGAAAAATAGAAACACTTCATGAATCATTAAAAGGTGGGTCTTTTAAATAAGTAAAAGATTTTATTGTACCAACTACATAATCAAGATTAGTGCTCGAAAAATAGAAACACTTCATGAATCATTAAAAGGTGGGTCTTTTAAATAAGTAAAAGATTTTATTGTACCAACTACATAATCAAGATTATTGCTCAAAAAATAGAAACACTTCATGAATAATTAAAAGGTGGGTTTTTTAAATAAGTAAAAGACTTTATTGTACCAACTACATAATCAACTACATAATCAAGATTATTGCTAGAAAAATAGAAACACTTCATGAATCATTAAAAGGTGGGTCTTTCAAATAAGTAAAAGATTTTATTGTACCAACTACATAATCAACTACATAATCAAGATTATTGCTCGAAAAATAGAAACACTTCATGAATCATTAAAAGGTGGGTCTTTTAAATAAGTAAAAGATTTTATTGTACCAACTACATAATCAAGATTATTGCTCGAAAAATAGAAACACTTCATGAATCATTAAAAGGTGGGTAAAAGATTTTATTGTACCAACTACATAATCAACTACATAATCAAGATTATTGCTCGAAAAATAGAAACACTTCATGAATCATTAAAAGGTGGGTCTTTTAAATAAGTACAAGATTTTATTGTACCAACTACATAATCAACTACATAATCAAGATTATTGCTCGAAAAATAGAAACACTTCATGAATCATTAAAAGGTGGGTCTTTTAAATAAGTAAAAGATTTTATTGTACCAACTACATAATCAACTACATAATCAAGATTATTGCTCGAAAAATAGAAACACTTCATGAATCATTAAAAGGTGGGTCTTTTAAATAAGTAAAAGATTTTATTGTACCAACTACATAATCAACTACATAATCAAGATTATTGCTCGAAAAATAGAAACACTTCATGAATCATTAAAAGGTGGGTCTTTTAAATAAGTAAAAGATTTTATTGTACCAACTACATAATCAAGATTATTGCTCGAAAAATAGAAACACTTCATGAATCATTAAAAGGTGGGTCTTTTAAATAAGTAAAAGATTTTATTGTACCAACTATATTTTCATCACATTTGAAGAGGACTCACACACTTACATTTGGTAGTAAGGAAGTCCTTGACGTACGTCTAATCTTAGCGAAGGGTAAAACATAAAAGACGAAGTGCACAGCTGCGTTCTGGGCAGCTCGTAAAAGATAGATGGACATCAAAAATATATGAAGAACGTAATTACTGTCAGAGAAAGCGGTGGTCAGCGATAAGCATCGTCAACAAATTATTTATCGAATGAAAATTTTAATGTAATACTACACACGGTAGTTTCTCCTCTAAACCATCGGAAGAAAGACACAGTGACAGTTATTTAAATATGTGTCAGATGTATAGAAAAGCAATTCGCTAAACAGAGAAAAAGGCGTTGGACCTGATGGGATGCCAATTCCAATTTACATGGGGTATGCGAAGAATGTCGCCCTTCTTCTAGCAGCTTCGTAACGAAGCTCTCTTAGCGTGTAACAGCTGTAGTGTTGCAGTAGCTTTTGAGAACAACTTATGAAAAGTCATTTAGTTAAAAACGTTTTTCTTCAGAGCGTGGGGAATTGGAAATCGCCAGTATTTGCACTGATGTTATGGGAGGGTTTCTGGTCCAAAACTCTGTGAATGTAATAGCTGATTTAGTGACTAAGACGTAATACCTTTCGCCACGTTCTTTTTTCCACCCAATATTGTCATTGCCGTTTAAGGCGGTAGAAGGTAATACCCTGAGCTGACCTGGGGCCGGAACTTTTTCAGCTTCGCGAGTTGTTGCTGCTGCTGACCCCTGTGTAATTAACTTCCAAAGATTGATGGCGGCCTGTCAATGAACTGGCCAGAAAATACTCCCAGGAAAAGATCCAACTACTAACAGCAGCGAGGAAAAACGGCAGGGAACTTGCCGAAGTGGAAATTACAACTTAAAGTTACGCGTTGTGCAAAACGTTCCGTGCAAAGCACCCACAAGTTTGCGTTATGTACGATGTCCTGCAAAAATGTTCAAGATGAAAATATTGATGTATATACAAGACCATGTCTAAGATGATACACTTACATATATCTGGGTCAAATTAGATTTTCTGCGAATTTGGGCATTTTCTTATTCTTGCGCTTCAAATACTCGTATTGCTAACACATTGAAATGATTAGCCCAGTCTCTGATACTGAGAGGTGAACAATATTTCAGATAATTAAACACTGCATTCACACATTTTATAACACATGAAGAGAAGTCGTAAGAAGTAAAAGCAGGCATGATAAATGAAATTCCGAATATAGGAAAGCAAAGTACATGCAAACTCTAGAAAAAATTATGTTTTATATTTGAGAACAAAGGAAAAGAGTACTAAAATATCAAGAGTAGTAAAAAATAGTAATGATATTTTCTTCAACTGATCCCATAAAGAAATCATATATATGTATATCCCACTGCGTCGCACGCGTAAACAGGATGGTCTGCATTGTTTTTTTTTCTCTTTCTACATATAATTTTTCATAGTTTGAGCTTTAAAAATGCTTTCCGAATCAAGTATTTTGATACAACTTGCCACCCGCTATTGCACCACTGATGGAGAACTCAAAACCTTCCGAAACACTTTCTTTTCTTTCTTAATTCTAACCATGGTTCCAAATCCAAATTTTCGCATTTATAGCATCATATTAGTCTTAGTAACACCCTTAAAAGATTTTAACCCGCTTAATGGTTGAATTTCCAAATATATCGAAACACGTGTTTTTAAAATTCCTATAAAAATTTAAATTCGAAGTTTTGTATATCTTGCTTCAAAATTGCCTGAATAGCAACATATTTTCAGAAAACTGTTCATTCCCTATCTAACCCCCCTTAGGGATGGGAATATTGAAAACTCACTGATGCCTACAGTGTAAGATAGACAGCGGCTACAAATTTCAAGTTTCTGTCGTCTGTAGATCCAGTTTTCAGCGCCGATTTCTCTCTTTTAAAAACGGATCGAGAACGCGAAATTTCTTTCTTACGCTTTGGCATCTTAATTGGTAGTTTTACTTTTCAGTCTGCAATACTTTATTAGTGCGCTTATTGTAGACAAACAACTGCATCACTTTTCGCTGTATATAACCTCTTAGCTATTATAGGGTCAAAAGTCATCCCTGGTCTTCATTCCGAATTTTATTTAAGCTGACGACTATCAAGCACCGTATCTTCCACCCTCTTATAGATATCGACACGGAACTTCTATAGTGTAGAACGGGAGACTTTATACAACAACAACAGTTAGAGATCGTTCGTCTCCATTGTGTAGTTTTTCTGAAGAACAAAATATTGACACGTAGAAAATTATACGTAGAATATTGTTTAAGGCGGTATCTTTAAACTCCCATATCTTCCAGCCCCTTATCTTTATGAACCCTCTACCCCAATGTGCACAATGAAAGACTGATACACTATTCGTTTGCGATGCGTAGTATTGGCCGCAGAGTGAAATACAGGCACAAAAACCTCAATATTTTAGCAGAGACCAAACCTCACACATTCACTTGGTCTCACATCTGCTCACTGAACAACTTCTGATTGCTCACTGCGTACACTGGCATCTGTTGCATTGACGGAACGTCGCAGCGCTGCCATCTGCTTGTAAACCCCCCCAGCTCTTCAAGGATGGATCAGTCATCTTCCCCGCCATTATTCAGTCCAGTCCAGTCACAAAGTGTCTAGACAGTATTTTAGAAAGTAATATTAATATATGTGTGCCATGGAGAGTTGTGTGTATGCGAATTTGGTGTAGAAGAATTAAAAAATAAATCATTAGTGATAAATTAGAATTTGGAACATTTAATTATACTGCTTCGTGGGATGTACACTCACGTTTTTTTTTTTTTTTTTTTTTTTTTTTTTTTTTTTTTTTTTTTTTTTTTTTTGCCATAAATGACTAGCATATAACCAGGTTCAAAATCAGTTTGATACCGTGACACAAAATCACCTATCGGTGAAATGTGCTTCAGTCTCTCGTCGACGCTTTAATCAGAACGTAAATCATCAATGTGACTTACGAGACGTGCAGCATTCCTCCCTGACGTATGCGAACTGTACTGTCAAATCAACAAGTTGCCAAGAGCGCACATTATTGGCATGACAGGAATTAATGATCCCACCTGGGATGAAGTGTTCGGTAGTGCAAGTTACGTGTGCAGATTGTTTCATAGATGGAAGGCCGTGGAACACGACGCTTTTCGAGTTTGTAGACGGTTCATCCCTCGTGCACTGAATAAGAGAACTGCGATCCTTCTCGTCCCTGATGCGACAGTAGAACATTGTAATACTGTATACTACCTGAGGTGAGAGTCAGTCGCCGTTTGTTACATCATGACTTATGTGCGCGTTGCCTACTTCCCCGACTACCTTTGACTAATGCACAGAAATGTGCTAGGCGTCAGTGGTGTTTGGATCGATGCCACTGTGGCAGGTGCGTTACCAGACAGTGTTTTCCGGCGAATCACAGTTCTGTTTGTTTGATATTGATTTCCTACCCGCTAGACGTTGTCACCTGGGCCACCCCGCGCTACGCTGTGCCGGTGTCCCCCCCCCCTAACCTACCCCTGCTAGCTCCTGTCGCTCTATAATTAGACGCCCGCGGCGGCGCCTGTGATCTGCCCGCCACTAAGGTGATTACAGCGTCGCGTGCCACGCAGGCGGCGTCTCAGTGCACACACACGGCAACCGGGCAGATGCCCGCTAATGACAGCCGCGCTCTGATCGCAAAGAACAGGCGCGTCTCAGTGTAACGGTAGCCCTACAGGCAGGTTAAGCAGTCTCACCTACTGGCACCAATCCCGGTCTCACCTCCCCTGTGTGTTCCAGCAGCAACGTTGTAAGGCGTTTACAGTGCCTGTAACGTTAGAGGTATGTCATCAAACGTGTGCGAATTATCATACGGCACCTAAATCAATGGAGCATGCGTAAACAGTGATATGAAGCCTCCCTAACATTCTCGCTGTATACCTATACTACCTACAATCTCAGCGTTGCCTGTTTATTAGTTTATTCAATTATTTATTCTATCTGTCCAATTCTTCCTCTTCCTCTCCTCCTCCCTCATCTTCTGTCAATCCCATGCTTCTCCATTTTTCTTCCCCATCCCACTTCTTTTCAATCTTCTTCTTTCCCTATTCATCTATTCCTCCCCATGTCTCAATCTACTCTCTTCCTCCTCCTCCTCGTCCGTCACCTTCTCCTCTCTCTCTCTCTCTCTCTCTCTCTCTCTCTCTCTCTCTCTCTCTCTCTCTCCGCACCTCTTCCTCAGTCTCACACAATCCATCTCGTCCTTCCCCAGTATATATTAATTCTATATCTGTAAAATTTTGTTGAGCCTCTGGTTAGTGGCATAGCGGCATAGTGGCATAGCGACCACACTATAAAACTAAGGCTAACTAGGTATATGCCTACGTAGTCCTTGGACTTTTTTCTGTCACTTTTCATTTCTAACGTTAATGTGAAAAATGACGCATTGCACCTTGGCTCGTTAGCTCCAGCTGCCGCTGTAATAAGCTGCGTAAGTCAGTTCAAATGTCGGAGAAAAAGAATGGTATACAACCTCTGAATAGTACCACGTCTAGTAAAACACTATGGTGTTTTAACCCATCTCCGGATTTTTTACTATTTTACCTTATCTGCACCATACGTTTAAACACATCCCCATGAAAACAAACATACAAACGGGTAATTTTATTGTGAACGATCAAATATTTGACATTGCTATGGAATCTTCCACAGTGATCTTGGATGTTTCGGACTATTGCCGAAAATTTCACAACATTCCGTATAATTACCGAACATTCAGGAACGTGTAGTGTACTGCATTCGAACATTCTCGAATACTCTCGAATGTTCTTATAAATTCCATAAATGTCTCGATGGCGAAACTGTCACCTACTTGTTTCAAACGCACGTCCCTCTGGTAGATGGGAACCTTATTAATGGATGGGGAGTAGAGGCTTATGCCACACACTGCATACAAGTATTTATCGCCCAGCGTTTCTTGGGTATCGGTTTATTCAATACTTTCATCACCTCCTTCTGTCCAATTTATATATGTACACTCTTTGACAAAAAACATGGCCGCCGGCCGGCCGCCGCAGAGCCTAAGTCCGAGCCGATCGCGACATGGGACAATAAAAGTGGCCGCGCTGATTCGCTCTAAGTCCGGCTATCTGCACAATCTGGCAACACTGTAGACTGCGGGAGTTCATACAGTACTTCTTGTGTGCTGTTACAAGTTCTGTAGGTCAGCTGCATCCGTGGTCCCGCGGTAAAGTGCGTGACTTGCATGTGAAAGTATTAGCGATCGAAACCGACTGTTGACAAAAACTTTAAATTCACGTTCGTCGTGCGTACTGATGCCACATGTGTAAGGGAAGCATATGCGTAACGTATTTCATTTTTTGATACACTTTTAATAAGATTTCGGCTCAATAACATTGCCACCTCTGGCCGCAGCACTCGGCAGAGCTCTCCGCGGCCCATCGCCAGCAGCAGCGGTGGCGGCGCTACACAGCGCTGCCTCGCCCTCTGCCCACAGCGCCTGCTGCCGCTCATCGGCCTGGATATGTAAAATGTGTTGCTGAGTGGTGATCCACAAAAAAAGGTTGCGATGTGTATTTCAGACACGGAGCAGACCACCCATTTTGAATGATGATCATACTATTACACTAATACATAATACATTAGAGAGGCAAAACATTTTCATAGTCATTGATCCAATCCAATGGCACTCCACGATGTTTAACACTTATTTCTGGTTTAAATTGCGATCCTTTTCCTTTCAGAAAAGCCCTTCATGTAATTTGTTATTGTCATCACTTCATATGTTGTCATCAAGACACTGTGCGTAACTGCACTACAAGGTTTAGTGCCGTTGTTTGATTCCTTATGGTAAATGTATGAGCTAAATTATGTGAATACGTTCCAGCGCACGTTATAAAGCAACACACCCACACTGAAAGGTGTCTCATTTCTACAGCAGATATTTTGCATGAACGAACTATATTAATCATTATGTTCACTTCCTCTGTAAGCATCCCCTAGCATGTGGGTCCTAAGGAAATAGTAAAAATTTCCATCGAGGGAGGTCAATTCGAATTCCTTCAAAGGCGTTTGTATGGTGAAGCAAAATAGACCTCTAATACCATTTCCGTAATTTGGAGTCGACCTTTCTGAAAGCCTTATTGTATAAAGCTTTTCTTCTAATTCCATTAAAGAGTTTCTTCTTGCAATCTGCAGCGTGTAAAGTAAAATAAAACAAAGTAAAACGGAGTACCACCGCCAAACGCACTGTCTCCAACCAGGATTAGGACTGCCGACCCACACCTCGGTTACGTCGTGAGACACGAGCAGAACCACACAGCCAGCCACACGCTGCCGGCTGGTGCCCTCAGTCTCTCTCATATTCAATGCTGAGCCTCTAACGTATCTCGAAAGTTAACCTGAAAGTCACCTATGCGAATAAAAAAGTTCCTTGAGTGCAAAAGTTAAATTTCTGTCTCTCATATCACATGGGCATTATACAGCATGACTCATGAAAGTAGAAGAGGAATGTCAAGTGAACTTAGCTAGACAACTCAGTACCCCTTGCGGAAGTAACTGCACTGTCACAGTGTTGCCAAATATTAGCAACAATGCTGCCAGTTCTTAGCTGTACTAGGAAGACCTGTGTAGCGATAAGCGACGCGAAATCGCTCTCGTCTCATACGGGCTTCAAGAGGTAAGTCGCGGATTTTGGTTAATACGCGGCGCAATCTCCTGATAGTTTCCATCGTCACACTTTAGGATGCAGATATTTAATTCGTCCAATGAGGCCGAAACCAGCGTTCCTTTTTTTTTTTTTTTTTTTTTTTTTTTTTTTTTTTTTTTTTTTAACAGCAGTATTATATAATTTCAGCAAATGACTAGAGAAGTGAAACATACTGATATTGTCCCCCCCCCCTAAAAACAGACTAAAACAATTACTTTGTTAGATATCAGCAAAAGCTACATTGTTTTTAATTTTTCGTGAAAAGTTATTGTAAATCAACGTTGCCTCATCCGTCACGAAAAACTTCGTATATTGAAAGTGACTGCGTTTCAAAATGCAGCCTTACGACCGCACAAGTAATATTTCACGTGTTGGTTTGTTTGAAAGCCAGAAGAAACATAATCAACTGATTATGTGTGCAACACAGCAATGAGTTCATTTGGGGATTCAGAAGACAGGATACTTAAAATTACGGCCATGAACACATAAACTAAACTGTGTATGTGAGAAATGTGCAATTCTGAGGTTTTTCATCTGCAAACATATACATATAATCCATAGACTACTAACCAGCTTATTGATTTCGCAGTGTTACAGCCTTGTTGGCCCAACAAATGATGATGAGAATCCGTATCCATGTGTATAATGGATTCTTCGAATTATGCCACCCATGACTTGCATGTGTTGTTGCTTAGTATCTGTCGTCACGATGATAAATCAATAGAAATTATTACAAATTTTTTGCCTAATTTTTCATATAGTTGTATTTTCCGTAAAACCACACATTCTTTCCGGTCTCTTGGCCACATGGGAAAGAACGCTTTTGCAACTGAATTAATGATAATAATGATGGTAATCAATGGCGTTTACCTCATTACAGCAGAATGATAACGATTACAATAACAATGGAAAATGCCGATCTCTTGGTTGACACACTGAAATGAGTTTTGGTATTTAGTTGTTGAATACCATTAAGGACATTTTTCGGAGGAGAAAAATAAACATAAAGCCACACACATCACTACTACAACGATATCTCACTAATCAACTATGCTTTCTGTAGATCAGGAGACGAGAATAGCATCACCGACCTAAATTGAGAGTACTGGTTCAGTTGTCTGACATGTGTTGGCAGTTAATACATTCCCGACATAAACCATAAAATTGTCTGCAATTTAAACAGGGGTCAACCTTCCTGCGGTCGAAAATTTAATTCAGGATAATAGAGTCATATTAAGTCAATGACCAAACTCATATCCTCAAGAATATTGGAAAATTCCTCGAATGCTGGAAATGAGGAAACGATCAGAGTTGTCTAGCGTTGTAAGCAATACTGCCAAGCAATAGCAAGAACTTCTTGGATTCCCACAATATCCTCAATCCTACAAACAGCATGCTAACTGGCTTTTAGCCATGCTGCGCTACCAAAGGCCATTCTAAGTAAGGCTTCAGTCCGCAAGCAGACAACAGCATTGAAAAATGCTATTGAATAGATGACTTACACTCATCAACTTCCGGGGAGAGTTTCTTTTAACAAAACGAAGAAAGTGCAAAACGACTACTTTCTCCAAAATTCCTATGGACTGTTGTCCCAAAATGGATGTATATACGTTCAGTCTTGTCATACGCGGCTCACATTCGAGGAATATCACAAAAATGAGTATCTGGTGTGTACCGTCTTAGAGCAGCTATTACGCAAGTTTTTACCGATAATCATAAAACTGACCAGACGGGTTTGGTTGCAGAATATAGCGACTTCTATTAGATCCGCGTAACCTTTCCCGACAAGAAACTGTTTTCTTCGTATAATGATGCCCCTGTTTAGGTGAATTATAATGTTACTTGTTGCTTCAGAAGAATTTTTTGCATTAAATATATTTATCTTTGCAGGTGCTTCAAAGTAATTGTAATAATTAGTTTCACTTCTAATTAATCAATTTATTCGATGTATTATTTGTAAAGTAATTGCAACCGCGAAAAATTAAATTGTACTATAAATCAAACAGTTTGGTTACTTTGAGTCTATCGTCCATGGGCAGAACGCTGCCATCTGAAATATCTCCGCGAATGGCAGAGAAGCGGACGGTTCTCTGTCATAGTACAGTTCGGCTCGGGTAGTCGGTCCTCTGTGGAGAAGAGATGTAATTGTGTGTTAAAGAAAGGAGTCATATCTAAGAAACCTGCCTATTATTTTTATTTTTCTCCTATATTTTTATTTTTCAGGCTTATATTCGCCTTTACTTGTCACAAAATAATAACATCTTTTTCTCTGCAAGTAGCATTACATTTTCCGTTGTCTCTAGATGGATCATACTTTGTCTCTGCCGGTCCCAGATCTCACGTCGAAAGAAAAATGTCCTCCACATCATTCATTTCGCAGGAGGCGGTCGTATATTTACCATTGGTATATTTACTTGTACGAATATTGTTCGCAAGCGTAAATAGTTTGCTCTTGCTGTTCGTCTCCAATTCCCTATAATTCTCCTCGTGAAGTGGATGAACTGTGCTTTATTATTGTTAGTACCATTAGTTTTTATTTCAAGTTGAGCTTTGAATTTGTATTTTTTATTACCGTTACATTTGTTTGTTGATTATGTTTGACAGTATTGAAGGTCAACAAGTTCTCATATCCATTAACATAAGCGTGTTAGAGCTAATGTATAACGATCATTTATGTCTTGTTTCATCTGTACAACTTCCTCACAAAATGTGGAACACTTCTTTTAACACCCTTCATTTGAAACCGATATGTAGGCAGTGGACGTTCACGGATTACTCATTTATTAACGTCATTGATAATGATAATTAGGATCAGATTTATTTACAAATTTTGTACTCAATCCATTTAATTAAATTACAACCCTTCGCATTCTACGGCATCTGTTCTAAATTAATGAATAAGAGATACGTCAATACGTTTATTTACTATCTTTTAACAAGCAACAGTGCGATTGCTTTCCATAATACTGATTTAAATCGTGGCACAATTCATCGATCAATTTTAATTTTAATCGTTGTAACACGTATTTATTAGGTTGCTTTATCGTCTATTGTATGTTTCTTACAAATTTTACAATTGATTTTATACTAACGATAGGCCAGAAACCTAATTAACGTAACTCAGAACCGTGTGACAATGCAATATCTACTCGCGTTCATTTTTGCGAGTTGGTGCAGTGGTAACACACTGGATTCATATTCGGCCATTTGGATTTGAATTTTCCATGATTTTGCTAAATAAGTCTAGGAAAATGGCGGAATGGTCCCTGCAGCAGTGTGCGGGCGATTTCCTTCCACATCCTTATCACAACAATCCGTAACCTTCCTTCTTTCTTTCGTGTCTAGTGTGCAATATTTTGTTTATGTTTCAGTGTGTTGGTACAAATTTTGCAGTTCATTTCAAACCTAATTCCCACTGAACAAGAGACGTTAAACTTTCAACTCAGAACTGGATGACACTGCTACATTAAAGCCATTTCTTAATTGGTGTGTGGTGGAGGGCACTTTTTATAACACTGCTGTTTCCTCCTGTTTCTCTTCCAGTCGTGAATGGTTCGCCGTCAAAACAATTTCTGGTAAGACTTAATGTGAGTTCATATGGCCCTATCTTTTACCTTCGCGATCTTTCCGTGATTAATACGTACGAGGGGAAAGGTGAATTAGAAATAAAACAGATTTACCGAATGTCTCTGTTGTATTCTCATGCAAACGTTTGAAACTGAATGAAAAATTTCACACATACAAAATTTGAAAAGTGTAAAACAATCATTTAAATGAAAAATGCTTGTAAAATAGTTTTAAAATAGACTAAGACGTATAAAATAACTTTTTCCACTCAAAAATTGCTACCGCGTTAAAGATAGTTCCAAAAAAATTTCGAATTTTTAATAGCTATATCTGTCATCATTGTCACACTGGAACGTAAAGTGTTCTTGCTTCATGAGTAATGCTAGCAGTAACGTTTAGTCGCCATCGACTTGAAGGGTAATTTATTTCATTAACATTCTGAAGTCGATAAGAGGTTTGACGCGGTGGCGGCAGCCACGGTCGTTTTGGTAAATGCGGCACAACGAGCGAGCGAAGGCGCGCGCATTTGGAAACGGAGAAGGCGGAGCGCGCCTGCTGGAGGGAAAGGATAGTTGTCGTTCTGAATAGACGAAGGCATCAAACGGAATCTAACAGATGTTCGGTAGACCTCCCCGAACTTTCGCGTTTTGACTGTAACATAAGAAATAAATGAAATTCACGAATTGTATTGAATGGTTATTAAATTAATGTCGTCTGCTAGCTGCCTATCGAATGATAATCTATCGACGTGAGATACATGGCACTTAAAAGTCTCCATAAAGTTTGTACTTGGAAACCTATCATCGCGCTGTAGTGAGCAAATTGCAAGTAAACTATGTCTGCAGCGCATCCGACCATCAGACTACATAACATTTTATGAAATCAACGAGGCAGGCAACAGTAAGACAAGTTAGAAATCTATCGAGCATATCAAGGAACGTGCTAAAAATTAGCGTTTGATTCAAAAGGAACGCTATTTAACGTAGCAAGATGTTCTATCAATAACAAGTCGCTTGTAATTCCCATATTGACCTGCCGACATTTTATTTTATCAGGAAGCAAACTCTAAGGAAACTGGACACAATTTGAGTATTTACGAAGACTTTTCTGCTACAAATTGTACTTCTTTTTGTTATTTAATGGAGTAAAGTAAACATAACGATAAGGCCTACCTAGTATACAACCATAAGCCGAGAAGCAAAACTGGAAAAACTCTCAATGAGGTATTCATTGACATTTTTTCTTTACTCTTTTAAAATAGCTGGCCACATGGCACATATGCAATTTGGAGGGCACAGTGTCTCGAGCATGAGTGGAATTACGGATCCTAACATGCTACAAAAACTCGTTCATCAGGCCACCAATGTAATCAAGATTTTCCAACGTCGTAGTTAGGGTCTATTGTTTCGCATCTTTGGCATCATGTACATGTGAGTCTGATTTGTAAATCTGCAAACAGTTGACTTTTTCTCGTCACCTCCATTAAATATTCTGTAAAATTAATATTAGAATATGCACATTGTAGTAGCTGAATAGTGTTCAAGAAGGTCGTTTCATACATTAACTACTCCTACTCTCTTTCACGTTGCGAGCAATCTGCCTCAGCTGTGAGTAAATCAATGAGGAAAGGTGTATAGCAGTAATGTCTAGCTGTATAATAGTCATTTTCTAAACACTAGCTTATTTCGAAATCGGGTCAGTTTTGTTGCAAAAGCGGGATCTTATCAATTCATCTCGTTATGTCTTTCAAATGTTCAAATGTTTGACAGGCTTAAGGGACTTAACTGCAGGGTCATCAGTCCCTAATCATACAAACTATTTGTGAACCACCTTATACTAAAGACGACACAAACAGCCATGCCCGAGAGGGGATTCGAACCCCCGACGGGGAACGGCCTCGCGCATCGTAGCATAGCGCCTGGATGCGCTCGGCCGCTCAGCCGCGGCGTTACGTCTTTAAATTATCCGCTTACTGTCAAACAAAACCATTCCTGCCAACTGTCTCCTGGCAACCTCATAGTAGATGCCATAGCCACCTACTTCTTGAATATCAAGTGACATCACAAACAAAACGACGGAACATTTTCTTAAATGAATTTATCTGTTGTTCTAAAATGATGTTAAACTTTTAAATGTTGATAAAAAAACTTACTTGTAAATTACTTCAAATGTTGTCATCACATAAAGTAAATAATAAATTCTGAAACCGCATCAGCTGTTTTTTAATTAAGATCCTTGGTTTACAGGTCCACGATCGTTTTCATGTTAAATATTTTTCATATGAAAATTCATTACAGAGACCCAACATTCAAATCACTTTCATCTGTCATGGAAATAAAATTTCATTAAATAGGCCCCGATATATGGAACCAGTCCAACAGAAATTATTATTGTCGTTCGGAATAAAATCCAACGACGTTAAAATGTGGACAAATAGTCGCGAAATTTTGATTACTTTATTGTCCAAGAAACCAGTAGATTGCCGACGAAGTGAAGGTATCGAAACTAAAGAAGACCGTCTAAAGAATCGAAAAAACAGATATATGACGCATTTGTATTTTGTTCATCTTTGCATCAAGTATTAAGGGAACGTAAAAAACTTATTAATATGCACAACTACCCACTTTCTCTATTTTGTTTCAGTTTCAAGAGGACTAAATTCAAAACATGCTTATCTAAACATAATTTGTTTATTACACTGCGTCGATGCTTTGGGTACTTTTCCATAATAGCTGCTCATTTAAGTAATGATACAGTCCGTTTTCGAACTACACTGCCTAGTATCATTGGACAAAATGATTGTTCGCACAACTTTTTCGTTTTGTTACAAAAAGCTCTCACTGAAAGTTGGTGAGGGTAAGTGGTTGATACCTTACTGTTTGGTGAGGGATGGGGCAACGTTCATTTAATGAAATGTCGAAATCTAACAAAGTAATTGTTTTAGTCTGTTTTTAGGGGGAGGACAATATAAGTATGATTCACTTCTCTAGTCATTTGCTGAAATTATATCATAATGCTGTTAAGTTTCAAAATATATGATCGATGGTTTCGGCCTCATTGGACGAATTAAATGTCTGCATCCTAAAGTGCGACGATGGAAACTATCAGGAGATTGCGCCGCGTATTAACCAAAATCCGCGACTTACCTCTTGAAGCCCGTATGAGACGAGGGCGATTTCGCGTCGCTTATCGCTACACAGTCTTCCTAGTACAGCTAAGAACTGGCAGCATTGTTGCTAATATTTGGCAACACTGTGACAGTGCAGCTACTTCCGCAAGTGGTACTGAGTTGTCTAGCTAAGTTCACTTGACATTCCTCTTCTACTTTCATGACTCATGCTGTATAATGCCCATGTGATATGAGAGACAGAAATTTAACTTTTGCACTCAAGGAACTTTTTTATTCGCATAGGTGACTTTCAGGTTAACTTTCGAGATACGTTAGAGGCTCAGCATTGAATATGTGAGAGACTGAGGGCACCAGCCGGCAGCGTGTGGTTGGCTGTGTGGTTCTGCTCGTGTCTCACGATGTAACCGAGGTGTGGGTCGGCAGTTCTAATCCTGGTTGGAGACAGTGCGTTTGGCGGTGGTACTCCGTTTTACTTTGTTTTGTTTTACTTTACACGCTGCAGATTGCAAGAAGAAACTCTTTAATGGAATTAGAAGAAAAGCTTTATACAATAAGGCTTTCAGAAAGGTCGACTCCAAATTACGGAAATGGTATTAGAGGTCTTTTTTGCTTCACCATACAAACGCCTTTGAAGGAATTCGAATTGACTTCCCTCGATGGAAATTTTTACTATTTCCTTAGGACCCACATGCCAGGGGATGCTTACAGAGGAAGTGAACATAATGATTAATATAGTTCGTTCATGCAAAATATCTGCTGTAGAAATGAGACACCTTTCAGTGTGGGTGTGTTGCTTTATAACGTGCGCTGAAACGTATTCACATAATTTAGCTCATATATTTACCATAAGGAATCAAACAACGGCACTAAACGTTGTAGTGCAGTTACGCACAGTGTCTTGATGAAAACATATGAAGTGATGACAATAACAAATTACATGAAGGGCTTTTCTGAAAGGAAAAGGATCGCAATTTAAACCAGAAATAAGTGTTAAACATCGTAGAGTGCCATTTGATTGGATCAATGACTATGAAAATGTTTTGCCTCTCTAATGTATTATGTATTAGTGTAATAGTATGATCATCATTCAAAATGGGTGGTCTGCTCGTTGATATCGTGTCTGAAATACACATCGCAACCTTTTTTTTTTTTTTTTTTTGGATCACCACTCAGCAACACATTTTACATATCCAGGCCGATGAGCGGCAGCAGGCGCTGTGGGCAGAGGGCGAGGCAGCGCTGTGTAGCGCCGCCACCGCTGCTGCCGGCGAGTGGGCCGCGGAGAGCTCTGCCGAGTGCTGCGGCCAGAGGTGGCAATGTTATTGAGCCGAAATCTTATTAACAGTGTATCAAAAAATGAAATACGTTACCCATATGCTTCCCTTACACATGTGGCATCAGTACGCACGAGGAACGTGAATTTAAAATTTTTGTCAACAGTCGGTTTCGATCGCTAATACTTTCACATGCAAGTCACGCACTTTACCGCGGGACCACGGATGCAGCTGACCTACAGAACTTGTAACAGCACACAAGAAGTACTGTATGAACTCCCGCAGTCTACAGTGTTGCCAGATTGTGCAGATAGCCGGACTTAGAGCGAATCAGCGCGGCCACTTTTATTGTCCCATGTCGCGATCGGCTCGGACTTAGGCTCTGCGGCGGCCGGCCAGCGGCCAGGTTTTTTGTCAAAGAGTGTACATAATAGCCATGGATCGTGAAAGTGGAAATTTTCAATGTCATCATGTTTCCTAACAAATTGTAAGTATTGGTGGTTGATTAAACATCCCCCACTACAAAATGCCACGCGGAATGTGCGTGTGGTCTATGGCGCGGAGGCGTGAAGCTGGAGAGTGGTTTCACAAGTGATGATTAAAAAGTAGTGCTTATGGGAGAACCGCTACACAAGTGTGTATGAGACAGAGAGATTGTCCCTGACTATCGACACTTTCAGGAAACAGGGTCGGGGAACGCAAACATAATGGAGACCATTTGCGATGGGGCTTTAGGTAGCCTCTGAGACTTACTGTCTTAATTTTAGAACTTGTAACTTTGCTTTAAATAGCAGCATTACCCATAACAAGCTTTTTTTTTCTCTCACTCACATGCATGCAAAATAGTGTGGCAAAGAGAATATAATTTTTAAGTAGATATCAGATGAGAAATTCAGTTAATTTTAGGTAAATAGTTTTCGTCATTCAGAAGAGCAACAGAATATCAGATAATTCAGGTAATTTCAGGTAAAATACGTTGCCGTCTCTTAGAAGGACAACAGAAATGGTGATCTACGAAATAATAATCTCGTAATTATATCAGGGAACACATACCTGTAGACCAGGGCCACTCATGGTGCATGCACCGGCGCATCGCACAGTGCAGAGTGCAGAAGACGGCTGCGCTGTGTTGACGACAGGCGGAGAGCTTAGTTTGGTGGAACACGATTACCGGTATAAAAGAGATTTAAATAATAGTAATAATTGTAATGATAACAATTTTAAATGTGGTTTCAAAACGAATTTAACTCTTCAATGTTCTCTTTTTTTTATTTGCAATTATGCTACTAAGATCTGGAACAATCGATCGGCTGACAGCAACTCAGAGCATTTTTTTAAATTACTATTAGAAATACTTGCACGCAATCTAGTTTTCGTACAACACAAAAGAGACAGAAAAAAAACCTTTCACATACACATGTGGAGCCAAACATAGAAATAATCTCCGTTGCTTCTCTGTGTAACTTGGGAAATTCTTCCTTCGAGAAATTCTGGTAGAACTGGAGCGAACCTTCTGTGTTGTAAAACAAATCCTTTCGGTGAACATCGCTTTGCAAATCAGTCAGTTCTAAATGTAAATCTGGAGGCGCACGTTCAATATCCGTCGAAAAGGGTTTCACAAAAACATCGAGAATTGGCTGCAAGGTTGGTAATTTCCTGAAACAATAACAAAACCAATATTAATAAATAAGTACTAAAAAGCGATAGATTTTAATAAACATGTACTAAGTACTACCGCTTTTAATGTAATTTTACACTTGTATATGTAACGCAGTCTCCTTTATTTAGCTGTTAGTTATTACCTGTAATCGCTCGTTAAAAGGATTTTCAAGGGATTGTAGCACCTCGGCGTATTTTTCAAAGCGCGCTCCTTCCTGCACAGATGCTGTCAAACAAAAACATAGTACCATTTTGATTAGAGAGGTTATAAAAATAAGGCTGTCTTATTAAAGGTACAAATTATATTTCGCTTACGTAGTTCAGGAAAGTGTTACGTATTTTTCTCTGAGAAGTTGTTTTTGAGGAGCTTCAGTTTAAATCAAAATTCAAATGTTTGTACAGCTTATGGGACTTAACTACGGGGTCATCAGTCCCTAAACTTACAAACTACTTATGAACTAGCTAAGACTAAGGACGGCACAAATATCCATGCCCGAGGGGGGATTCGAACCCCTGACCGTAGTGGCCGTGTAGACCGTGACTGGAGCGCCTCAGTCCCCTCGGCCACCGCGGCCGGCCGTTTTCTGGTCTGCAACACTGCAGAACAGGAGAAAGTGAGCATTCCTACTCAATTTTAACTCGCTTTATAAAGCAGTGACAGAAATACCGTCGTTTTTATTACGCTTTTCGTATTGTGGATGTTTAATTTAGTATTTTTTCCGACATTGTTTAAGCTTTATCCAGATGACTGCAGTAAATTGAAGACTAATGAAAAATTTTTCTGTTCGCAAGTTACACAGAAACACCATTCTTCCTGAATGCACAAGAATAATACAAAGAAATTAGTCCATTTCCTGTGTCCCAAGTGTTACATAACTAACTCTTCAAGTAACATGTATTTCGAAATAAGGTGTGTTTAAAATGATAAAAAATGAACTATTAATTACATAGAGTTAAGTATTAAGAAAAAAGTATTTTTATTGGTATGGTTAGGTACAGAAGAGAAAATTAATAAAACTCTGGCAGGCAGTGGAGCGTAGTCTTCAGTTTAGGGCGGCGCTTCACTTCCCCTCCACCGCTGGTCGCCTCCCCTCACTGCTCTGGCCTCTACCCCCACCACTGCCGCTCTCCCCATACATGCCCAGCAGTCGGCGCATCTACCGGCCAATTTATCCTGCGTGCACTCGAGAATAGACACAAATCAACACCAACCCCCTCTGCAACAACTTTTGTTATTACCACTATCTCGACTGTCATGTTCCATGTCCCCATCCTGTATATCCCACAGGAAGACGTCGAACCAATTTCGCCCACTGCCATGATGACAGTATTTCATATCCTAAAAATCTTAATTGTTCCTGTAATTGCTTCGACCCATGTAGATCTTGAAGGGTATACTAGGCCACAGTTTCCAGGTGGCGAAATAACTGCCCTCCACTGGAAGTCTGTCGTAGGATAACAACAGCGACATCTACATCTACATATAAAGCCTGCAAGTCACATTTAAGTGCCTGGCAGAGGGATCATTGACCACTTTCACAACCTTTCTCCACCGTTCCATTCTCTAATAGCGTGTGGGAAGAAAGAACACCTAAATCGTTCCGTTTTCTATCTGATTTCTCTCATTTTATTGGGATGGTCATATCTCCCTAAGTAGCTGGGTCCTAGCAAAATATTTTCACATTCAGAAGTAAAAGTCGGCGGCTGAAATTCCGCAAATAGAACTCGCCAAAACGAATAACGTCATTCTTTTAATAATTTCCACCTCAAATCGTGCAACATTTCCGTGATGCTTCCCCCCCCCCCCCTGTAACGTGATAAAACAAAACGAGCTGCCCTCCTCTGAACCTTCTCAATGTCTTCCGTCAGTCCCACCTGGTGAGGGTCCCACACTGGGCAACAGTACTCCAGGAGAGGACTCACAAGCGTGACGTAGGCAGTCTCTTTGGTGGATCTGTTACATCTTCGAAGCGTTATGGCAATGAAACGTAACCTCTGGTTCGCCTTCCCCTCCTGCGGACGCAGGAGGAGTTGGCTGCGGTTCGCGAACAGCTGAGCGTGCTGTTGTCTACGGTCAGCCGTCTTCAGGCTGCTGTCTCGGGGTGCAGCGATGGTGGGGAGTCTGGTGCGTCGAGTGGGACACCTCAGGTGTCTCACGCTTCGCTCTCTGTCCCTGCTACCGAGGCACCTTCAGGTGTACCGGACGTCGTCGAGCCGCCTTTTCCGCAGGGGGAGTGGCGGGTTGTACGGCTTTCGCGTCGCTCGAGACGGAAGGCCAATGTGGAGGCTGGACGTCCGTCCGCGCCCGTTCGTCCTGTGAGTCAAAGTGTGGGCACTCCTTCAGCAGGGTCCGAGCAGGTGCACGGGGGATTATTAGTTATTATGAGCTCCAATGTTAGGCGCGTGATGGAGCCCCTTAGGCAGATAGCGTCCAGATCTGGAAGGAATTCCGACGTGCACTCGGTGTGTCTGCCGGGGGGCCTCATCCGAGATGTGGAGGCGGCCTTGCCGGCGGCTATCGAGGGTGCGGGGTGCAGTCGACTGCAAGTCGTGGCTCACGTCGGCACCAATGACGCTTGTCGCTTGGGTTCTGAGGACATCCTCAGGTCCTACGAGCGGCTGGCGGAATTGGTGAAGGCGGGGTGCAAGCAGAGCTGTCGATTTGCAGCATTGTTCCCAGGGTTGATCGGGGTTCTTTGGTTTGGGGCCGAGTGGAGGGTCTGAACCAGAGGCTTCACCGACTCTGTGACAGTCATGGCTGCAGATTTCTGGATCTGTGTTGTCGGGTGGGGAATTGTAGGGTGGCCCTAGATAGATCAGGGGTGCACTACACTAAGGAAGCGGCTACTCTGGTAGCAGAGTACTTGTGGAGTGTACATGGGCTTTTTTTAGGCTAGGCGCTAACTCTGATGAGCACTCGCCTGTCAGCATTCAAACAGTGAATTCAGGCCACGTTCGGAACAAAAATTCGAACATAAAAATATTAGCCGCGAACTTACAGAGTATTAGAAACAAAGTTTCCGAATTTGCAGCGCTGCATGGAAGTTATTGCGCTCAGATAGTTTTAGGCACCGAAAGCTGGCTAAATGATGATGTGGCAAGTTCAGAAATATTTAGCAAAGCGTGGAATGTATATCAGAAAGATAGATCTGATACAACTGGAGGAGGAGTGTTCATCGCTGTGGACAAAGATACTGTTTCTACTGAGATCGAGGTTGAAAGTAACTGTGAAGTTATCTGGGCACGTATAACAGGTCTAAAAGAAGTAAAGTTAATAGTTGTGTGTAGCAGTTTTAGAATCATTCAAGGGAAGTCTACACCAGATAGTGCATAGGTATCCGGGTCATGTAATATTAGTCGGAGGTGACTTCAACCTTAAGAGTATAGATTGGGACCTCGCTAGTTACATTTCAGGCGGTACAGACAAGCCGTCTTGCGAGCTACTTTTGGACACATTCTCCGAAAACTGTCTTGAGCAGTTAAACCGGCAACCCACGCGCAATTGAAATATTCTTGACCTTATAGCCACAAACTGGCCTGACCTTATTAACGATGTCTGTGTAGAGACAGGAATTAGTGATCATGATATCGTCATAGCGTCGATGGTGATCAAAGTTCATAAACCAGTCAAGAAGGCTAGGAGCGTGTTTTTGCTGGGAAGAGCCGACAAGCAAATGTTACGATCGCACTTAGAAAATGAATGGGCATCGTTTAATTCTGGGACTATGGATGTAGAGGAATTGTGGACTAAATTTAAGTGCATTGTTAATAAAGGGTTAGAGAAATATGTGCCAGTAAAGACGATTAAGGATCGAAAAGATCCACCGTGGTATAATAATAATGTTAGAAAGCTGCTGAGAAATCAAAGGCTGTTGCACTCTCGATTCAAAAAAGAACACGCAAATGATAACAGGATAAAGTTAGTACAGATTCGTGCGTCTATAAAAAGATCGATGCGTGAAGCATACAATAATTATCACAGTCATACCTTAGCAAAAGATCTTTCCGAGAACCCGAAAAAATTCTGGTCCTATGTAAAATCGATAAGCGGATCAAAGCCCACTGTCCAGTCACTAGTTGATCATTCCGGGGCAGTAATAGAAGAAAGCAAACGGAAAGCTGAAGTTCTAAATTTAACCTTTAAGAAATCTTTCACGCAGGAGGACCGCACAAGTGTACCATCATTTGATCAACGTACTAATTCCGAAATGAGGGACGTAGCAATAGGTATTTCCGGTGTAGAGAAGCAGTTGAGAGAGCTAAATACGAAAAAGTCTGCTGGTCCGGATGGAATACCAGTTCGGTTTTACAAAGATTATTCTGCGGCATTGGCCCCCTACTTAGCTTGCATTTATCGCGAATCTTTAATTCAGTGCAAAGTTTCTAGTGATTGGAAAAAAGCGCAGGTGACTCCCGTGTATAAGAAAGGAAAGAGAACTGACCCATACAATTACAGGCCAATATCGTTGACATCGGTTTCATGTAGAATTTTGGAGCATATGCTCAGTTCGAATATAGTAAATTTCCTTGTAATGGAAATGCTTCTTTCCATGAATCAGCACGGGTTTAGGAAACATCGTTCATGTGAAACTCAGCTTGCCCTTTTCTCACATGACGTCTTGCGAGCCATGGACGAAGGGCAACAGGCGGATTGTGTTTTTCTCGACGCGGTGCCACAATGCAGACTGCTAACGAAGATACGAGCTTATGGAATAGGTTCACAGATTTGTGCCTGGCTGGAAGACTTCCTAAGTAATAGAACGCAGTACGTTGTTCTCGACGGCGAGTGTTCATCAGAGACGAGTGTATCGTCAGGCGTGCCCCAGGAAAGTGTGATAGGACCGCTATTATTTTCTATCTGTATAAATGATCTGATGGACAGAGTAAGTTGTAATTTGCGGCTGTTTGCTGATGATGCTGTGGTGTACGGGAGGGTGTCGTCTGTAACTGACTGTAATAGCATACAGTTTGACTTAGATAAAATTTCTAGTTGGTGCGAAGAATGGCAGCTAGCTCACAATGTAGAAAAATGTAAGGTGATGCGCATGAGTAGAAAAAACAATCCTATAATGTTCGAATACAGCATCAGTAGTGAGCTTCTTGATGCGGTCGCGTCATTCAAATATCTAGGCGTAACATTGCAGAGCGATATGAAATGGAACGAGCATGTAAGGACAGTTGTTAGTAAGGCAGGCAGCCGACTTCGGTTTATTGGGAGAATTTTGGGAAGATGTACTTCACCTGTAAAGGAGACCGCGTATAAAACGCTTGTACGACCACGTCTTGAGTATTTCTCAAGTATTTGGGACCCGCAGCAGATCGGTTTGAAGGAAGACATAGAGGCGGTTCAGAGGCGAGCAGCTAGATTTGTTACCGGTAGGTTCGACCAATGCGCGAGTGTCACGGAAATGCTCCGGCAACTCAATTGGGGATCGCTGGAAGAAAGACGACGTTCTTTTCGTGAATTTCTGTTGAATAAATTTAGAGGGCCGGAATTTGAAGCTGAGTATAGTACGATCTTGCTGCCGCCTACTTACATTTGGCGTAAAGATCACAAAGACAAGATAAGAGAAATTAGGGCTCGTACGGGGGCATATAGGCATTCTTTTTTTCCTCGTTCAATTTGGGAGTGGAATAGGAAAGGAAATGCCTAGTAGTGGCACAGTGTACCCTCCGCCACGCACCTTACGGTGAATTGCGGAGTATGTATGTAGATGTAGATGTACAATATTTACTATGTGTTCTCCCCAGTCTAAGTTGTTCGTAATTGTAGCTCCTAGGTATTTGTAGAATTTACACCCTTAAAGTTTGTCCGATTTATCGTGTAATTGAAGTTCAGTCGATTTCTTTTAGTGGTTATGTGCATTACTTCACACTTTTCATTATTTAGTGTTAATTTTCTATTTTCGCACCATGTAGAAATTTTGTCTAAATAGTTTTGCAGTTGCTTTTGATCCTCTGTTGACTACAGTAACGGATAAACGACAGCATCATACGCGAACAATCTAAGAGAGCTATTCAGATTGTCTCCTAAATCGTATATAAACACAAGGAAGAATAGGGGACCTATAATGCTTCCCTGGGGAACACCAGTTATTACTTCTGTTGTACTCGATGACTTGCTCTCAATTACTACCAACTGTGAAGTTTCTGGTAGGAAATCGTGAATCCAATCGCACAATTGGGACGATATTTCATAAACACGCAATTTCATTAGAAGCCGCTCGTGGGGTACAGTGTCAAAAGCCTTCCTGAAATCCAGAAATATGGAATCGATTTGAGATCCCTTGTCGGTGGCACCTATTACTTCATGTGAATAAAGGGCAAGTTGTCTTTCGCAAGAGCGATACTTTTTGAATCCGTGTTGCCTATTGGTTAATACGTCGTTCTCTTCGAGGTAGTTCGTAATGTTGGGACAAAGTGTATGTTCCAAAATCCTACTGCAGATCAACGTCAAGAGAATGGCCTGTAAGTCTGGGGATCAGTCCTATTGCCTTTCTTGAATATAAGCTGTAAGGAAATTACACGTTACGCGCCGATGATAGCCGTGTGACAGGAGAAATGCCATTCTTCTGCTGTACCTTCAGTTCTAATGGGTGACTCCCTGCACTGTTTGCCGCGTGCAGTGCCACGCTCCCCTCAGCCAGTAGTCCTCGACGCTGATGAGGGAAGTTGGCGGTGTTTGCCGCAGCGGTGGCGTCCGCGCCTCTCTCAGAGCCTCCCACTGATTTCCCCGGCGGCGGAGTTGGCGGCGGCGGCTCCTCAAAGCGAGTCTCGGGCTCTGCCGGCTGTGTGCTCTGTCTGCTGTACAGAGGCCTGCCGACAACCAGCTGCCGGGCGCAATCAGGCCGCGTTCAGGCACGGCGGTGATCGCCAGGTTACAGAATGGCGCGGCCACCGGGCGGGCTTTGTTTGCCTGAGTATCGCGATGACTGTTCACACGCGACCGGGCAGCCAGTCCAGTCGCCCGGTGGCCGCGTTTCAACCGCCGGAAAATACAATGGCGCGGCGCCCGCGCGGTTCTACTTCTGAGGAATCCTGTAGGAGCTGTTACGCCGCAAACATTGTGACAGGGAAATGTGTTAAGATCTTGGTTTGCTCACTTCAGCAATACGGAATAACGTCAGCAGCCGGTAGCAGAAAATACTCACCCGCCTTGTGTGATGACGGCAGCCGTTGCGTCGGCAAGTAGGAAAGCCTACCGTCAGCGAACTGTGTGTGAGTGAAATGGCTGTCAGAGAGAGACGCAGCTAGTAAACTTTTCGTAACTACACGTAACTCTGTGACAAGAGTGAATAAGACCGCGGATGCGTCAGCGGTAAAACACATCGGGCGAACACTGCATTTTCAAAGAGAACACATTCAAACCGTTTCATACGTCATAGCTTCAGCTAATTTTGTGTATAAATACTCCCACATTTAGAAGTAGCAGTCACTCGGTCTTCTGAATCGACGATGCCCAGGAGGTAGTCGTCAATTCACTGGTCTAACTGTTGTGCTCAGTCTTTGTCACAGATGGCAGAACATACGGGTAGCTGCTAGAGGCAGCTAAGAGATGGAGTCTGGTCGAGGCCATACTCGACATTAAACATCATCTGAGAAGATGGTGATCCGCTGTGCTCACGACTTCACACCTCTATGGTGGCTGCCTCAAGCCAGCGCAGTCTTCAGTGGTTGGTTACTAAGGGCCAATCTTCCTGTCGTCGAGTTAGCTCTCTGGTGCTAATCCGGCCAGCCGGTGTCCAGAGTCGGGAACCAGCGCGACACCCTACTTCAGAGGGGTCCCTGCGTGGATCCACTGGCCGCTGCATAGCCTGGTGAAGGGATAGAGCACTTCACAATAACAGTCTTTGCATCGCTTCCCGGCATCGCGGCGCGGCGCGGCGCGGGCACTACCATCATACGAAACACCGAGATTGCAGCTCGGAAGCGACGCCACCTACAGTTCTAGCTCTTTCATCAGACTTATGTATGTTACGGAAGAAATGTTTCACTAGCGTCCCTTGGCGCTCCACCAGGTTCCACGCCTCATCCTGACCTAAGGCCTGGAACACACCGCTCGGCCCCAGCAGAGCGTTCAGTTTGGTGGCGAGCTACGCGCGTTTCGGACGTCTCATTGCCAAAGTTTGCAAGGGATCGCTTCGACACTGAATTACTTATTGAAGAAGTTGAGAAACGGCCTGCATTATGGGATCTTCAGAGTGATGAATATTCTAATAAAACTGCCAAAAGTCAAGCTTGGTACTAGTTGGTGGATATATTTGGAAATGATTTAGATACGTTGGGAAAAAAGGATATTTTTCGTAAGTAGTTGTTTATTCAACTAACATGAATGTACATAAGAATCATATTTTTCTCTCATGTGCTTTCAGAACTTTAAATATCTTCCCTGACTAATTGAAGTAGCTCGTCAAAAGAATTTATAGACATTTTCAAATAGTCAAAGCATTTTTCTCCACACAATGTAGGATACAACGTTACGAATTGGCCCTGTACGAGCGTAACATTTAGTATAGGATGCATCAAATACTGCCTCTTTCTTACTCTCACTCTCTTTCTTTTACGCAACCAGAGTAAAAACAACATTCTTCTTCGACTTGTAATATGACACTGACAGCTCCCGCTACACACTGCGAACGACAACCGCTCACTAACCGCAGCCAGGCAGCGCCTGTCTGAACACACAGGCCGTCATTTGCGATTAAAACCGCGCAATTTAAAACGAGTAATTTCCGTTTGTCTAAACGCGACCTCAATCGCAAAGCTTCAACCGCAAAGTGACGGCCTACCTACGCAAAGAGGCGCTGCCCCTCCGCAGTTAGAAAGTGCTTAGAGCGCGTAGTTTGTAGTGAAAATTCAGTTTCAAAGTGTAAGAAGACAGGCTGACTGGAATCTTCATTTCGTTGTGAAGCGGAATATCTGCTCATATGATAACACTACCGCTCATAAATTTCAGTAAACCCAATAATTGGCATCTAGTTCTCCGTAGGTAAGATCTAATACCGTGGGTACCGTTGACGAAGCAAAGGAAACAACAATTGTCCACATGCCATGATTTTTGTTTGTGGTCATCGAGATACAAGAGTATCCAGCAAACAATGCTGTGTACATAAACGTTATGAGACGTTTCTTCAACTATTTGTCGAAGGATGCCGCATTTTCTGCATCTGTGTTCTTCCCTGTAATGATGTGGTATCCGCAGCGAACGTCAAGCACTGCTAACATCTGGTCCCTGCATGTCAGTTCCTTCGTGGCAGCTGAAGTGTAGACATCGCTGTATGGTTCCACGAGTGGAGATATCCATATAAAAACGTGCTGCAATTGTAGCACTTAGCCAAGCATGTTTATCTATTCGCCAAATTGCGAAACAGTGCAGTGTGTCTAGAGGGGGAGTGCAATACACCCTTCGCCGCCAGAAGACAACAGGTAGCAATACGGACACACCACGACCAGAACGACCTCTTCAAACAATTAAAAGTGATCATAAATATATCAGAATTACCATTACAAGAAACAGATTCAAAACAGCGCTCCAAATTCGTTCGGAATGAGTAGAAATGAACGCGACAACAATAGCTGTTGCAACAGTAAAAAGGAGACTAATTGAAGCCGCCTTGAAAGATTGTGTCACAGCAAGAAAATCCCTTCTAAAATCCATAAATAAACGGAAGAGACTTGAATGGGGTAGAAAACATCGTAATTAGACATCGGAAGAGTGGACAAAGGTGTTATTCACCGAAGAATCGAAGTTCGAGATTTTTGGAACGAGAAAATTTGTTCGCCGATCTGTAGGGGAAAGGGTAGCCCAGCAGTGTGTTCTTCCTACAGTTAAACACGGTTGAGGTTCTGTTATGGTTTAGGGATGTTTTGCCGGAAATCCCATTGAAATGTTGTGGAATGAATTGGACAGACGTATCAGGGAAGTTAATAAACCCAGCAAGGAACATCTATGGAATATTGTTAAACATGTGTGAAATCATATAGATTCACGATACCTACAAAAACTGATTGACCGCAAGTCTCGAGTTTGTGAGGCACTTATTAAATCCAAAGGAGAACACTTTGATGAAAGTAAAATATAATTATTGTGAATGTATTATATATGTGAAGTCAATATAATAATATTTTGTGAGAAATAGCGTTTGATTTGTATTGTAAATCCGAAATACCGGGTTGTATTGAAATTAATGAGCAGTAGTGTACTTCTAGGCAAATGTAAACTGTGTGGCAGAAGGACTGGGATTCGAACCCAGGACGTTTGCTTTGAGCGGAAAAGAAATCCATCGACATAAATTTATCCATGTTATGTGGATTGGTATAAGGTCTGCAATTGTATTATAAACTTTTCGAAATAATTTATACCGCAGCAATCACTTTCTACTAATATTTTATTAGCACGCCGCGTTTCGGCAGCAAGCTGTCATCATCGGGTGTATTTTACAGTCACAGGTTCATTACTCTTTTGTTATGTTTGTTTGGCACCCACAACACAAAACGTATCAAAATAGTAATGAATCTGTTACTGGAAAATGCACCCGATGATGACAGCTTGCTGCCGAAACGCGGCATGCTAATAAAAATATTAGCAAAAAGTGACTGCTGCAGTATAATTTATTAAAAAAAAATCCTCTATCGACTTTTTTCGGGTCGTTCGGTCCTATGCAGACGTGATATCGTGTCTGTTCGATGTTGGTTGTTGGACTCTCGATTCAGTTTTTTTTTAATTATTGATTTTTTTATATCTCATATATCGAACTTTTTACGAAAACGTCATACAGTCTCAACGACAGTATTCTACCGCTTCCCTTCATTCTATTTTCACACGAAAGGAATTCATCCTCTTTGTTGTTATCTAGGATCAGAATTGACTGAACGTTCGCCTTCCTCCTTTTGAGTTCGTTTCGGCCTCGTCTTAGCTCTCAGCTAGGGTATTCTGCTTTTTATTGGCGCAGTACGCCTTCATCTTCTGGCTGTCAGCCTGCTTCCTCTCATCCGTCCATTTAGGTCCGGTTGTGCCTGTACCCGTCTTGCTTGTGGGAGACAGTGGGAAGACTCCCTGTAGGATGGCCTGTCGCTATTGAGTTGGTTGTTGTCTCTAATGGGATCTGCAGTTCCTCTAAGTGTCATCTAACAGAGGTGAACCACTTGGCTTTCCTGCTTGTCACTGTGAGGATCCTCTTGGTAAGGCGGTTCATGTGCCCATAAAATACCAGGAGCCTTTTCCTTATACATGTGACTATGTCTTCCATAGGTTCATAGATCTCGTTATTGTGCCTCATTCTGCTGATATTCACGCGAGATCTGATTCCTGAAGTCGTGCTCATCCGTGAACCGAATTTTTTTTCGACTCAAGGAAACTGAGACTATGTTCAAGACTTTTGCAGGAAATTGATGTTAATGCACGGGGTCAGAGCTTTTGCACCATGAAATCACCGCTCTTCCTATCACACAGAGGCCGCGAACTGTTTGTATCTAGATATTTCGTGTAAGTTCATAAAATTATGTGTTGGAACTTAAACTGTAATTCCAGGCTTGCCCACAAGGTGCGGTATAGTACCGGTGGTTTTTACAATTTACATGTAAATTACCTCGTAGATGCCATTGGAATTTTAATGAGGCATTTTGCGGATGTAGACAGAGTAGACAGACAGAATAAGTTTGTGCAATTCTCTGAATCAACTTTAAAACATCTGGGAGCAGTCACAAGCAACGAAGTGGATCGATGACATAAAATAAATGGTGTGTATACCCGATGACAAAGTCATTGGTACAACAGTGAGGAGGTGTAGTTACTCAACAAAGGATGCATGTTAAAAAGTACTAGTTCGTCTGACACTTGAATATAGCTTATCATTGTTGGATCGGTAGTAGATAGGAATGACGGAGGAGAGTTGCAAGATTCGTCAAAGGTTCTTTTAGTTATCGCGACGGTGCTACGGATATGATCGGAAAACTGCAGTGGCAGAGAGAGAGGAAGAGAGTTCCGATGCTACTGAATACGGGCTTTTGACTGTGTTCCGAAAGATTTCAATTCCTTAAGAGTAATACAATATTAATTCCTCCTACGTATTCCTAGCGAATGTATTGTGAGAATAAAATTAGAGGGATTAGAGCCTAATCGGAGTGATACCTGCAGACTTTTTTCCGCCACACACCTTGATGTCTCTTGCCATGTATGGACGTACGTGTTGATTTCCAAGTGAGTGTACTCCCGTGCAGAACGTTACTCTCACCGTCTTCAGACCCCTGGGGAGGTGCTAATTTCCAGCAGCAGTACTCACAATGCTCAAATGTCCATAATTATATGGGAATTAACTACCGCGGTTATCAAATTCAAATGTTTGTAAATCTATCGGACCATACTGCGTGGTCATCAGTCAGTAGCTTACAAACTACTTAAACCTAGGTAAACTAACCTAAGGACAAACACACACACACACATGCCCCAGGGAGGACTCGAACCTCCGACGGCCAGCAATCGTGCTTTAGACTACTCGGCTACTCCACCGCGGCTTGCTTTTTTTTCTTTCTTTTTTTTCATTTAAATTTTAAGAAAAACAGTAAACAGTTCAGCTAGTTCGAGGCAAGGCAGAAGGTCGAAGCAACCCTTTATAAAAGTAAATAAAATATGGTAAACAAGACAATCAAGAGGTGCTGAAAAATTAAGTAAAATTATCAGGCTGAAGTCCAAGTAAAAAAAAATTCTGAGATAAGTTAATAACGGGCTGAGGCCCGAAGCAACCTTTTATAAATACAACGAAACAAAACAAAACAATAGAAGAGAGCTCTAAAATTTAAGTAAACGCAGCTCCTTCAAATTGTCAGGCAGAAATACAGAGCTTTTTCCCCTTTTACATGGTTAATAACGGGTTGAGGGGCCGAAGGAACCTTTTACAATAAGTAATCAAAGGTGAGCTCCAACAACATTTGAATGGAGCCAGCTGAATCAATCTGAAGGCCGATTGTAAAACAAATTTTAACACGATTTAGTAAAGGGCTGAAGGCCCGAAACAATCCTTTATCTTACTTACACAAATATAAGTCACACCCTGAAAGCAGGAAAAACAAATCCGAGGCAGAAGGGCGAGTAAACAAATTATGTATCACAATAAGAGAGACCATACTTTCCGGAATAATAAAAGAGCTCAAGCGAGGTGACCTAAAACCAAGGCACAGGCACAAGCACTCGGGGCAGACTTTCAACATAACAAGAGACACATGTTTAACAACGATGAAACAAGGCCACGACACAATCCATAATACACTTACAGTATACTTTAGCATTAATTGAAGAACGGCACTGGCTACTCGTTAGTTTAATACACACTCCAACATATAAAACAGGTGAGCTGACTTCAGACAGGAAGGAGAGGGGGTAGGGTGCCCAATCATCCACGGTGACTACAGCTCTGACACGAAAGGACTTGTACTAAAACGAACTCATTGCCAAATTACAATCTTGGGTTGGCGATGCCCCACGGAGGGAAATGGTCTGTCAGTAGAAGATAAGAAATAGAAAAATAAAACTATACAACTACTGCCAGTGCAGATGCGAGCTAGCAGAGTGCCACAAACCAAATAAATTCGCCAGGGACGTTAACCAAGTTAGTGAAAATTTAATAATTGTCACACAGAGCAAAAGAGAGGATAATTCAATTGAGCCGAATTAGAAGAGGGGCACAACACATAAGTAAACATCAATAGACGTAGACACAGGCAAAGACGATCTCTGGTGAAGGTGCACCGATCCTGCTAAATACACACACAAATTTCCGGAACATGAATGTACATGTCACTTAACTTAATATGCTCACTCCAAGATAAAAGCAGCCACCCTCGCGATGGTTTGTTTGTTTGTTTGTTTGTTTTTCTTAAAATTCAAATGCAAATGTTTGTATAGCTTATGGGACTTAACTACGGGGTCATCAGTCCCTAAACTTACAAACTACTTATGAACTAGCTTATACTAAACACGGCACAAACATCCATGCCCGAGGGGGGATTCGAACCCCCGACCGCAGCGGCCGTGCAGACCGTGACTGAAGCGCCTCAGTCCCCTCGGCCACTGCGGCCGGCTTCGCGATGGTGCAGGAGGATGATATCAACAAACGCCCTGAAAGAATTTCATGGATCCCAGGTGGAAAGCAGCTGAAACGACGCGAGGTGCAGCCAGGGACTGACTTCGGAGTACAACTTGTTGACTACTCCGGTGTTGGCGAGGAACCAACGTGGGATCGCACGGCCGCTAGGAACGCGACCGCATAGCCGAGCTGTTGCTGCAACTTGACAGAATTTCCTTTCCGTGTCCAGACCTCTTGAGCTGCTCATATCATCGCGTAAATGGCTCCAACAGACTGACAGGCTGCCACTGCGGAACTACTTGAGCGCTGGACCCCGCACACAACCGGCCTATCGATGTAAACAACTCGACCCTAGCGGCGCCATGCAGTGTACCAAATTAACACTGTACGATGCTGACACTCAGATGTTCCCCGCAGCGACTCTCAGTGACTGGCCCTGTAACCGACCTCCTCCGAACTGCCACGGCGTCAAGCTAAAAAAAAGTAGCGTCACTCGCGGCAAGGATCAACAAGTAAGAAGACAAGCGACGCGTGATAGATCCAACAGCGCCGCGAACGGCGAGAGCACAGAAATATCGAGTAATACTTGCACCAGTAATTTAATAAAGGACACGGAGAATCGAAGAAACACGGTCGGGACGGGTCGTACAGAGTAGACGTTTCTAAGACTAATACTGGCGCTTAATACACAAAATTTACAGCTATAATTTATCCTACAGGTCGTTGCTAGATAACTTGCTGTAGGAGGGGTGTTACTTCATAAGCAACACCAATTTATAACAAGCATATAATGGAACAATTCGTGATTCACAATGGGCATTATGAAATAAGTGGTATTCTATTATTAATTTCAATATATATAGTAATGAATATATGGCATGATGTGATAAACATATGTTATAGACTGATGCATTTTCAGTATTATATCAGTCATAATACAAATGTTGAGATGTATGTCCACCTTGTTGGATACACTGGTGTAAGCGGCTCTCGGTATTGTCATGGATAGCTTCTGCTGGTACTGAAGCGCAAGCATGACGTATTCGTTCTTTTAACACATCTGGATTTTCCGGTTTGGTGTCGTATATCCTAGATTTTATGTATCTCCATAACAAAACATCTAAGGGTTTTAAATCAGGAGAGCTCGCTGCCATTCAATGAAACCACCACGACCTGTCCACCACTCGGCGTACACATTGCTCAGATATTCCCTTACCCCTCTACAATAATGGTGTGGTGCACCATAGTGCTGGAACCAGTGCCTCACGTCTAACCGAAGTGGGATGTCTTCTAGCAGGGGACGTCCAAAGTCCAGCTCATTCAGTAGGAACAGCAGATCTGCCGACCAGTTAGTCTGGGAGGCAAGTAAGCTGGTCCACTGGAATTCCGCACCACACGTGAACACCCGAGTGCGCTGCATGTGATGTAATCGTAACCAGCGAGGATTTGAAGGAGCCCAGTAATGTAGAATATGTCTACTCACAGTGGCGTCGTTGTCGAAATAGCATTCATTTCGCAATAAAATCTGTCTGATGAAGTTCCGATTTACGCCTACTTTATTTAACGAGAGTGTGCAGAGCTATACCCGATTTTGGAAATCGTTTCCATTGAGCTGTTGGTGTATATGCACCTTAAAGGGGTGCCAATATTGTTCCTTTATTATCCTTTGTACCGAAGATCTCGAAAGCCCCAGCTCTGCTACAGTTCTTCTTTGACCTAATTACGATGGAAAATAGTTATTAGTGGGTGATAGTTAATGACTAGTGTAATATTAATAACAACGATCATATTGTTGTAATAATTATAAATACAAATAATACTCTAACCCAAATTAAGTAGCATGATAACATTTTTTTGTTTATTCTACGTATTTGGTACGTATTTTCATTTAAGGTATGCTAATCTTGTGCTGCACAATACTCAATAACGTTCTGGGAAACATCAGGTGCGTTGCGGATTGGTCTTTCCACGACACGTAGGACCTGGAAAGTACCCTCGGTTCTGAAACGCATCTCTGTACGTCTGAAAACGTGCACAGAAGTTAGACGTCGCATTGGATAACTTGTGAATACAGCCTTCGCCAGATGCGTTGCAGTGAGAGTCCCCATATATCAGCATTTTATTTGTGTAGTCTTCTTTGGAATACATTGCAGTAGTTAACTGTTTAACTGTATGATCTCACTCGAACTACTACCGGACGTCCACACGACCTTGTCGGAGCGAAACCAGGAGGAAAACGTACACATTCGGCGACACAGCTCAGTGGAGGTTCGCTTGTAAGTGCACTTGCCCTTTAGAGAAGGCAACATGTCTTGCACTAACGTATGCGGGGAAACATAAAGCTAAAAATGACGGCGTGCATGATCCGCATAGCATTTATATATTATACAGTCATTTCTGTCTCTTCCTCTTGTTTTCTGTTTCCTCCTTTTTTTGTTAGAGGATGTTGTAGACGGGAAAGAAACGTCGTTGTGGATATTGCGACAAAAAACAAATTAATTTCCTGTGAAAACAGTTTTGTGCAAATTATACTACTGAGGTGCAAACAATCGGCAAAGCCCCGAAAGTAAATGCGAATTAGTAAAAGTCGGGAAACATTGAAAGGTAAATATTCAGCTGTGTTCATTTCAACTGAAAGTTATGCTGAGATCGTGAAAAAAGATGGTGTATATTCATAACATGTAAACAACAGCGCAAAACAAGCCTGTGGGTTCAGAAAAGTGTGATAAATACAAGCGAAAGGGGTCTAGTAGAAACTTCCTTTAAATTACTGTAATCTTTTAACAAGAAAAACTAAAAGTAACTCTAAATACTGAAGTTATAGTTTCTCAACGATTGTGGGCTTGTATAACGAAGTAACTCTCCGTTCTAATGGCTCACTTGTTCAAGGTGAGAATATACACAGCTGCCAAAAGGGTATGACAGGCCTAGTCCATAAGCTGTCGAATTCGCGTTTTCCAGTAAACTAACTACTTCAATCGATATCTTCATATGTTGTCATTCACCAAATTTATGTTTTTTCATGATTCTCTCACAGATTTAACTAACATATTTACGAGACGGAAATGGTATTTATATTTATTTCGCAATGCTCGTAATGTCAAAATGAAACAAATATTGCACTGAGAAAATCTGGGTTTGAATTAAAGGACGGGAATTTCGGTATGTTTGGAAATTCAACAATTAAGGAGATAAAATAGGGGATCGAAAATTCTTTTCGAAAACACATTGCTATTCAGAAAATTTTGAGCTAGAGCAGCTAAAATTGGTATTTTTATTGTTGGTTAGAATTTAAAAAATACGTGACTCGATATTTTTGGAATTTCATCCATCAAGGAGGTATAAGTGTGGGGATGTTTCTTCGAAAATCTTTTGCTTTTAAAGCAATTTTGAAGCTACAACCACATAAATTGGGATATGTTTTCTTGGTAAGACTTAAAAAGACACGTGTTTCGGTATTTTCAGAAAGTTACTCATCTAGGGGGTGAAATAAGGGATGAAACATTTTTTGAAAATACGTTGCTACTAAGCCAATTTAGAAACCTGAATTTAAAAAAAAATTACATTTGCATACTTGGTTGGAATTTAAAAGACTCATGTTGGAGTATTTTTCGAAATTCAACTACTAAGGGTTCCATTGGGAGTTAAAAGTAGTAAAATCAAATTTTCAAATGCTTGTAAATCTTAATTACAGGATCATCAGTCCCTAAGCCTTGCAAACTAATTAAACTAACTAGAACTAACTAGAACTAACTTATGCTAACGACAACACAAACACCCATGCCCGAATGGCGAATCGAAGCCCCGACAGTAAACAGCAAAGCGTACCACAGCCTGGCGCCTCAACAAGCACGGCCATTCTGCAGCGGCGACAAGTATTATCACAACATTTCATTATGATAGAACTTGAGCTATATCTATGAAAATTTGTATTAAAAGGGAGAAACAACTGGTGCAGACCAACTAGCCTACACATGTGAAGCAGTGGGCGATCAGCTAGTTCTGTGTATGATGTAGATAGTTATGTAAAGAGTAGTTTTCGTGCAGTACACTCAATAGTTCAAACAGTGGAAGAAAGTGCAGAGTTTGTTAAAGGAGAAAGTAATAGGGAAATTAACTTTGTAAACAATAATATGATCACAAGTATAATAAATTAGTTTGGTTTATGGTCTGAAATTCCTGTAAAAAGATTCCCAGAAAGTGATTTGCACCCTGTAGACTTTATTATGTATTGTGAGATTAATTTTGTTGAAAGGATGCCTCAAGTATGTAAAATCGAATGTACGAAAAATTTGTTAAATGGGGAAGCATTAAGTTGGGCTAATAAAAACTCTATGAATTGAACAACATTTAGTGATTTTAAAAAGAATTTTCTATACACCTATTGGGGTGGAAGTCTACTTAACAGTGTCAAATGTAAATTTCTAAATCGTCCTGCTTACAGTAGCAGACCAGGAGGAATGTATCAATTTTGTAAAGAGCAGTTAAAACCTTTGATATATTCAGACATACAATTTGATACTATGACACAAATTATTGTTTTAAAAAGAAGGCTACCAAAATATTTGCAATTGGATTTAATGCATGCACCTGACGATGATGTAGAATTTTTTTTTATTCTATTTATAAGATTAGCAGACAATGTTCTAACTACAGTAATAAACAGGGTGGGGGTGGCAATGATGTAAGGTTTATGGTAATCGACATTTCAGTGGAAATGTTAAATATGTAGGTAATACTAAACAAATCAATTTCAAATTTAAAAAATGTTATGGTCCATTTGGATGTCATGATGTGCCTTCAACTGAATATCATCATAGGAAACATAGCATTAACACGCGAGAACTCGCACCTTAAAAGTTATGCGATCAATCGTGTGTGTAGCATTTTCTGACAGTAAAAGAACATCTTGTAATGTACTTAATATATCCAAACAAGTATTTCTAGTTACGTTTATAAGAAACCACACATATTTGTCTATTTAAAATTGGTTAAATGCCGATTACTTACTTACTGTGAGCAAAATGCTCAAGTGAGAGTAATGTTAAAAACAATAATTTTGCCAATTGTGAATTTCAAAATGATGTGATAGAAAATAATACCTGTCAAGCATAAAATTTGGAAAATAAATGTAGGCTTGTATCTAACTTTGACAATATTTTTGTACCTGAAATGGAGAAATATAAATTGATAATGTATGGGTTGCTAAATGCAATGAGACTATACCTGAGTGTGATGACACTTTTGATCAAGAAATAAGTAGTTCTGTTAATGTTGAGGATAAGGTTTATGTTGACAGAAATGAAGTATGTATTGAATTATGTATTGAACAAAGTACTGAATATGAAAATGTTCTAAGAAAGAAAAATGTTGTTGCTAATACTGATGAACATATTATGTAAAGCTGATGATATTAATGATAATTTGGAAATAGAGTACATGATGTTGATAATGAAGGGTTTAAAAATATTTGAGAATGAAAATGACGTAGACAAGGAATATGTTGATAAAACTGTATTTAATCCAGAAAATATATACATGAATGGTATTGTCGTAAATACAATTGACAGTAACATAACAGGTTTGACTTATAAAAAGTAGACTTCTTGAAAACATTAAGTCAGAAATGTAAAAATAATATAAATCAGTACTATGTATGGAAAAAGTTAGAATTAAGTTGAGAAATATCTTACCCACAATGGTGGAATCATCGTACAGTAAAAAGATCTAGTCAGAGATGCGTCGGTATGGGATCTGTTATTATTGAAACCCAATCCCAATCTGGTTCAGCCATTGTAATTTATTTTATTTTATTTTATTTAAACAGGAATTTACAATAGGTTGACTTTAGTTCATAAAGTTTTAGTAAACTCTTTGACATTTGTTGATACTTTTAAAGTTTTCAGAAATTTTTGTCCATATCTCTCATACGTAAGGTTAAAATATTCACCAATGTATGTGCTTGGTAAAACAATGCTCTGTGTCATTGCTGTGAATACTCTTCAAAATTGCATACCATAAGAAATATAATGATATACATTTGTATATAACTGGCATTATACTCTGTAAGCTAAATTATTTTAATGTATTTTTAAGCATTCTGTTTTCTGGTAAACGTGTCATACTATATACATATATCCAGATGTTATCATTTAATGTCTAAAATCTTTCGAATATTTATTGCTTAAACTGATAAAGTCCCTGTAATGATGTTTTTGTTTTTCAAAGTCCTTTAAATACTTTTAAAAATTAACTTTATGTGATCTTATTTTTTTTTTTTTTTTTTGGTAAAATGGTATTTTCATATCACACAAAGTCTGATGTTTGACTAATCTGAAATACTTGGCTATATATGCCTCTGTCACAAATTTATTTCTAACTAAAGCTGGAAATTTTTAATATGTAACTTTTATTATTAGATGCTTTCATTTCATGAAATATTTCAAATTGATCTCAGTAAGTGGGTTGTTTACTAAATTAGTTGCATAGTCCAAATGATCTACTGATGTCATTGACTATAGTCATGAAATGTTCTTTAACTTCAATAAACTCAAAATCTTAACCGTATGAGTAATACATATTTATCATTTGATGCTTTCAAGACATAATTTTTATAAATTAGTTGTAACTTTTATTTTGGTAACAGTAATATACAAAATTATTTTTAAAGTGGGGGGGGGTCAAATGATCCTTGTCCAAGAAACATTAAGGAATCATTGTTTTTTTAATCTATGATTATGATTATTTGTTTCACTGATCTGACATATTGTATATTGATTTTGACTATGACCTTTATGTACCAATTTTGACTATGCTACTTTGTATTCTGATATTATGAAATTTGACCTTGATGCCTAGGGTCTTTTGATGTTACTATATTCATAAAATAATTTGAAAGAATATTGTTTATGAGCTCAACAGCTGTATCTTTAAAGTGGTGATATGCCCATCAGCTAACCTGTAACTATACAGGCTGTGGATGTGAAATTTATAGTAGCATGTTTTAAAATTTTTAGGTGCTTGTGTCTGGTTTGCACAAGTGCCAAATTGGTACAGTTCCTGTTCATTAAACTTCTGCTATAATTTATACATGCATTGATTAAATGGTTTCCGCATTATAAAATAAAAATAAAATGTAGTAACTAAACTTGTCATAGATTATCAAAAGTGCGCCTCGGTTGCACAGTGGTAGAGTGCCAGACTACAAATCCAAAGGTCGTGGGGTCGATCCCCGCCAGGTCCTCCGATTTTTATCTGTCACTTTCCACTTCTTTCACCTCTGGCAGTATGGGTCATGTGAAAAATACCAAGTAGCACCGTGGTTAGGAACCTACGTTAAACTGTAGGTCCCCCTATAACTGGGTGGGTAAGTCAGTTCGAAGGTCGGAGGAAGGCAACGGCATACCACCTCCAAACAGGACCATGCCTAGTAAAACACTGTGGTGTTCAAACCAATCTTCGGACTGTTGGCTGCTTTACCTTTTTTTTAGATTATCAAAAATTTATTCAGTGTAAACTTGAAACTAAATGATTGTTGTATTGATAAATATAGTAATCATTTATATACTTTATTTCTGAAACTTGATGTTTACTCATTTTTTTGTAATTTTTCTATTGATTACACAAATATATTATGTGAACTCATTGTCAACGTGTAAGTTTATTCTTTTTACCTATTATGACTTCAGACTGTAACCATTCCAACTAATGTTTCAGCAAAGCTAATATTCTCTGTTGATCTAAATTAGTTTTATAAAACAACTTATGGTTCCTCATTATCTAATTTTATGGTATTTAAATAATTGTGCAGTTCAGAAATAATATATCTTTAGTAGAAAAAATATATTTTTGACAAGTTTTCTATAAAATAAATTATTTTATTTTTCAATGGTTAAAACCAGTTAATGAATTGTGATATATAACAGCATCTTACTAAATTTTGTATAAATAACATTCGAAACATATTTGTAACCAAACCAAGAAGACCACCACTAAAAAAGACATCAGAGAGGAAGGCCCTAAAAATTCCTCCTGTAAATTGGTTCTTGTATGTGAAATAACTTTTATAGGGCACAAGGCAGAATTACCCACATTTCTTTATATTTGGACTGAATATTCTTGTGAATAGTAATTCGGTAAAATTTGCAGTTAAAGAATTTGTTTCTACCAGACATACTGCACCTCAGTTGCACAGTGCCAGACTACAAATCCAAAGGTCGCGCATGCGATCCCAGCCAGGTCCTGGGATTTTTATCTGTCTCTTTCCACTTCTTTCACCTCTGGCAGTATGTGAATGGCATGTGAAAAATACCGAGTAGCACCATGGTTCGGAAACCACGTTAAACTGAAGGTTCCCCTATAACTGGTTGGGTAAGTCAGTTCACAGATCAGAGGAAGGCAATGGCATATGACCTCCAAACAGGACCCTGACTAGTAAAGCACTTTGGTGTTCAAACCAATCTTCGGATTGTTGATTGCTTTTTTTACAGTATAAACTTTGATTTCATGAAATTTTCAGCTTTTAAAAAAACTGTTTAATTATCGTTTGGACTTCCTTGGTTTTAAAAACCAAAATTTTGTTGATTTTAAATACTTCCCAATTTTGTAATCACACAATGTCATAAACGTGATGTCTGCCATTTTGTCCGAGGGTATTGTGATGTAAGGAAGGGAAAGTTGGGTAAGATGATGACATTACGTCACATTAATATTTTCCTGTCCGTTATATAGAAATCAAATACTTTATTTACGGTAAAATTTTTGATTCATGTATCCTCTTTAGATCCAATTCCTTGAACATTTCCTACAACTGTTTTTCTAGATAAACCTGTTTTTGTTAGAAGTAGTAACAATCGTCAAATTACTCTACAAGGTGGGTAAGATGACTATGGGGTATGGGTTGGATGGCGAAATGACATTTTATTTAGAAAACAAAGACATTTTATTGAAAGTTATCTATTTATCACAAAAGTCGTATAATTAGCATTTCTGATTTGCTTCTCTGCTATTTACGTCCTTACACTGAGCATGAGCCCACTCTTGGTATCAATAACATTGATACCACAATTCAGTCTTTCCAACTTCACCACAAAGGATAGTCTCTTTCATCGACATAATCCGAATGACTGTCAACGCACTCTGTGTCACTGGATGAGTTCGAAGATGAGTATCAGTAGTCAATTCTAGGATCCTGTCTTTGTTTCGTTCCAGAACATCTGCCCGCCCGCTACCGGGCTAGAACCCAGTTCCCTTCGAGCAGCCGTAGCGTGCGGATCTCCGTGCCGGCGCGTTTCCAGGAGCTCAGTCCGTCAGTTCACCTGATGATGGCGACATGTATGATCCCCGAAATATTGTGCCCGTTGGACACTACAGACCGGCAGTACACCCGTGGATATTTTGATCATCAAATACGCCGGGAGAAATTGAAGTATCACATCATAAACCTTTACGGGGAGGAGATGTATCGCAGCATGAAGAAATTTGAAAAGTTGCGCCACTGTAGATGTCGTGTGCTAAGTACTCTTGCTTTTCTAAAGAGATGTCGTTCCGAGAATGTTGTTCCAAATTTTGCTAAGGTTACGCATCACATCGATTCTGCAGCAGCCAAGAGAATTAAAAAAACGGGCCGGCCTCGCATTACTTCGTGAGAGAGTGCATTTCACCCGCCGGAGTCTTGAGTTCATCTCTCTGGAACTGTTCAAACTGCATTTGCAACTGGCCAGTAACCTCACGTCTTTTTCCTGGGATTGGATTGATGTTGTTACTTCGGTTGCAGCCGATTCCGCCCATAAGAAGGCAACGGGACGTCAAACAGCTAAGTTCTCACGCCTCCTTGACAAACCATCTCTGCAGGTTCCGTGCAAGACCGTCATCAATCTGAGTGGCATGGAGTTGAGTGATGATGCGGTTTCAGTTTTAGAGAAAGGACTCAACTTTGCTCCTACCACCAAGTTCACACCGGTCGCAGAAATTATTAGTGCTATTGAACAGGTTGCAGTTCGACTTCCGCCTGATTCAGCTGAGGAAATACGTCGTGAAACTTGCCGTGCATTGACGAAATCCGAGCCCATGAAGTCGAACATCACTAGTAAAGAGAGGGCGGCCATTCGTGACCTGAGGGAGCGCCCTGAAATTGTTGTCTTACCGGCTGACAAAGGCAATGCTACGGTTGTTGTCTCCCATAAGGACTACACGGAAAAGATGCAGAGCCTGCTAAAAGACGATTCCTACCGGAAGATCAGCGTTGACCCCACAAAGAAGGTGGAAAACAAGACGAGGGCGCTTCTCAAGGATGCGGATTTACCGGAGGGTGTCGCCAAGAAATTGCTACCTCAAGGTCTGGTACCGCCAAGACTTTATGGACTCCCTAAGGTTCACTAAGACGGGGTGCCGTTATGTCCCATTGTCAGTAACATCAGAGCACCTACATATTTGTTGGCCAAATACTTGACGGGAATATTAAGGCCTTATGTGGGTAAATGCCCTCATCACATCCGTAATTCCGTGGATTTTGTGAAACGCCTTAACAACTTCTGGCTGGATGAGTCAGATATCATGATGAGTTTTGACGTCGTTTCGTTGTTTACGAGGGTGCCCCTTCGAGAGTCACTAGATTTGATTGGCCAGAAATTTGACGAGAATACCACCGAACTTTTAGGCATGTCTTGACCTCCACGTATTTTCTTTTCAATGGCGAATACTACGAACAAACGGAGGGTGTCGCCATGGGTAGCCCACTCTCCCCTGTGGTCGCCAATTTGTACATGGAGAATTTCGAGGAGGAAGCCCTGGAATCATCGGAATGTAAACCTATTTGCTTTTTCCGTTACGTGGACGACACATTCGTCATCTGGCCACATGGTATGGATAAACTCCTTGACTTCCTTACACATCTGAACTCCATACACCCCAACATCAAATTCACTATGGAGACTGAAACGGAGGGTAAATTGCCTTTCCTTGACGTCTTGGTCAAGATAAGAGCTGATGGCACCCTGGGTCATAGTGTATATCGGAAGACAACGCACACTGATCTGTATTTACACGCAGACAGCTGTCACCACCCTTCACAGATGAATGGGGTATTTAAAACTCTAGTACATAGGGCGCGCACTATCTCCGACGCAGAGAGTCTACCCCAGGAATTGTAACACCTGAGAACTGTATTTCGAAAAAATGGGTACTCAGAGTGGCAGATTCAGCGGGCTCTCCGCCCAACCACTACAACACAACCTGTGGAAACGGATGACAACACAAGGGAGGATGTAGGCACTGCGTTCGTTCCATATACCGGCGCACTCTCAGGGAAGATCGCCCGCATTTTGAAAAAACACCAGGTTGGAATTGGTTTTTGTCCGCCGAATAAAATTCGTGCACTAGTGGGGAGCGCTAAAGATGATCTCGGTTTGAGGAAGGCGGGTGTGTACCAGATTCCGTGTCAGTGTGGAAAGTCATATATTGGACAGACGATTCGTACCGTCGAGGATCGATGCGTTGAACACCAGAGGCACACACGATTGATGTATCCGAGCAAGTCGGCGGTCGCTGAACATTGTTTGACGGAGAATCACGCCATGGAGTATGAACACACTAGGATTCTGGTACAGACGTCGAGATACTGGGACAGCGTCGTTAGAGAGGCCATTGAAATTCGCAGAAGTGACGACCTCATAAACCGTGACTCTGGCAGTACACCCGTGGATATTTTGATCTTCATTGATCTTGTTGTCTATTGTTAGTGATAACACGAAGCCTTCATCACTAAATATCTGTGAATTTAATGGCTCGATTCCTGTATACATAAAACCCTTCATGACAAACTCGCCATCTTAGCCTCTGCATAGTTCGTCATCTTAATCGCAGTCAACATTTCAGACACAAACTTTAACATGAACAAAATATCATAGAATAAATTCATTAAACCATTATTAAAGCATCAGAAAATCCATATGGCTTAAGAGGAATCAACTATTATTGACTGAAAGAAAAATATTATTTAAATGAAACTTATTTAAATGGAAAGAAAAATCGTTACGAAAACAGCGTCCATTCTGTTGTCAACAAACCAAAATGTCGAAGCGGTTCTAGTTAAACAGGCATGTCTGCAGAGCGCACTAGGGAAGCAATACCATTGTGCACTTAGCACCAGCTGCTGAATTAACGGATAAATTCAAAATTCGTCAGCTGATACTCCTCGTCAACTTACCCAACTCTCCCCTACCCTATAAGTTTCAGCTTGTTTGGATAACTGCAAATAGTGATACCAATCGGAAATGAGCCTTTCCGAATCTATTCATAAAGTATTATAATATGATACAAGACTACTTATTTGCAAGAATAGTAACGTTCTTTAAATCGTTGTGTTAAATTGTTTCTTCTCGTAAAAACAGCATTAATATTATGCAACAATACGTTTTTGCTAATTATATTTCTAACATTATCTGATCTCTTTCGTAATGTACTGACTTGTTTGCAATACTTTGCTTGACTTAACTTATTTTAATTTAGCCATTGTAAACAATATAAAATGTATTTACTCCTCTAGTAGTAAATTAGTTACGATCATAATTTCTGTTTTGTTTTGATACAAAAATACTTTCACTATAATTGTCATAATTTTGTGTATTCGTTCTTGATGAAAAATTCATTTATGTTAAACATCTATGCTTATTTAGATGTTATATTGCAACTTCCTTGTTTTATAATGTTGTAGAAATTCATCTATTATATATATGCACTCGCGAATTGGCATGCATGCAGATGGGTTTAGTTTGTCATCATTCAGTCTTACTTCAGTCAATAGTCAGTCTTTCTACAGCCATGAAGTCTTTAGTCAGTCTTTAATCAATCTTCCTACTCTATTGGTACAGTCTGAGTATGTCATCCTTTGTGTGTGTGTCAACTATTTTTGTAATAATGAAGAGACTTTTCTTAACAACGTGTACACATTTTTTAAATTCCATCGATATTGAAGAACCTATCGCTTATATGTGAAAATGTTTACCTAAACAGTATTTCAACTTTGGATTGTCCCATTGGCAGGCGAGCGATCAACATGGTGAGGGTGAAAAGGTGATGTATTAATATATATTTTATGAAACATAATTGAAAAAGGAATTTCGAAAAGTTTCATTTTCTGATTGTATGAAATATGAATTGAGGGCACCAGATCAATTGTCACACTGAAGTTCGAATTTTTGTTCATGAAATTAACATTAGCAACCTCTAAGGAAGAATATATAAGTCTACTGGTTTACATATAGGTATAACAACCGGAAGGGGTTTGCAGAAGTGTGTATAGTTCCATGTACGAATGACACATCGCCACCCTCGATGCACGTTGTGAAGTTGAATCCTGTAACGATAGCTACTGACTTTTGTGCAGTTCACTACTGTAAGGTATTGGCTTACAACATTAAAAATGCTAATATTCTTACTAGACACCCTAATTCTAACGTAAAAACCACATAGTTACGAAAAACTTAAGGCATACTTCGTGTTCTGAAAATAACTTGTTAGTGGCTGATTGCTGTATTCACAAAGTAAGACGTCATTTTACAGTTACATATCTGATGGTATATTTCATTTTCACAGTCGATTTCTAACATTATTTGTTTCAGGCAGCCCTGTTTCAGTTTTTAAGGCTATAAAATATCTAAATATTCGAGAAAAAAGCAGGCACTCAACCAACTGAGTAATGTGTTGTGAATCGCTTTCGAAATTAATATTTGTACAAAAGTTTCTCAATCGTATAGTATACCGAGAAAGTGGCAAAAAATCGCGTCGGACGACAAATTCCGTTCATATGCTGCACTTAGTACGCTGAAGACTAAATGGTATAATTCGGTTTAATTAGGAAGAAGATGCGTATAAAATGAACTTTAACAAGAGCAAAACGAGTGTAATGGAGTACAGTGTAAGAAAATCGGGCGATGCTGAAGGAAGTAGATTAGGTAACGAAACAATAAAGGTGGTAGATGAGTTTTCTAACTTGGGCAGTAAAATCAGAGCGGCCGTTTTAACGTAACTTATTCCTATATAATCAAAATATCCACGGGTGTACTGCCGGTCTATAGTGTCCAACGGGCACAATATTTCGGCGATCATACATGTCGCCATCATCAGGTGAACTGACGGACTGAGCTCCTGGAAACGCGCCGGCACGGAGATCCTATATGATTAATCTGTTTCATGCTTGGATCAGAAGAAGCCACAGTAATAAGTTGTTAATGTTTCTTTCAAGATGCACTTTTAAAATATTCTGAATTATATTCTGTGTATTGTTTTAGTAGCAAATATTTCAGCAAACAGAAGCAGATTACAATATAGTGACTCATTAGGCGGTCAGTCACTGGTAAAAGCTACAAACATAAAATATCTTGGAGTTTCCGTCGGAAGTCAAAATCAAATGTTCAAATGTTTGTAAAGCTTATGGGACTTAACTACGGGGTCATCAGTCCCTAAACTTACAAACTACTTATGAACTACTTACGAACTACGACGGCACAAATATCCATGCCCGAGGGGGGATTCGAACCCCCGACAGTAGTGGCCGTGTAGACCGCGACTGAAGCGCCTGTCGGAAGTCAGGCGAGGTGAAATCATAGTAATAAATTAATAGCAGAAAACACGATATTAATGGCGAGACTTCCTCTTAATGAAGGTGGTAGCTTGCACAATCGTCGTAAGTCCGATATCTGAGAAAGGTGGGAATTTACGGGGATGACAGATTCCCAGAAGAGCTTAATCCTCCGCCATTCAGTCACTGTAGAAACGCCACTAGGAAGCTCATTCAACGCGGAAGTCTAAACTCCATGACCGGTAATAAATACCACTAAAGGGTTCATCTCTCAGTCAGTCAATGAGGGCGCATTGAAATAAATGTTAGTATCATTCATTATTTATTCCGAGAAATTCCTTGTCATAGAAGTTCAAGCTATTTATAAGGTTTGCTAACTGGTTTTGTGCATCAGTTTTCGTACATTTTATTCGCATGCATCAGAACGATATAAACTAAAATAGTATGGTGTAGGATATATTACACAGGTCTTTAGGTGATTGCTCAGTTGCTGGTAGTTGAATACCTATTTTGCTTGGTGATTCACTTTATAACTCATTCCTAGAACAAATAGTGAAGGTCGTTCCGTTATACTATTTTATTGTGGGTATGGTTCTAGCGATATGAACAGTTCGTTTTCCACTTATACAGTATACTGTGGTTATGATAAAAATTTACTTCGAATTTCTGCGCAGAACACCGCATTTTTGAAAGAAATGTTTGGTGCGAATATAGCCTGTACTATTAACTCTTAACTGTGCTGGTGGGGTCTATGAAACCCCAGTGCTATTTAGTTTCGTAATATTTCTCGGGCTATGCGCTAGATGTGATAGTAATCTTGGTATACATTGTCATTTCACTGTTGCAGAGCAGTTTGCACTCTTGGTTCTCAAAGACGAAATATCACAATTTTTAAACGCATGGTCCCCTCCAGCATGTATGTGCATGGACTTTATTTATTTATTTTTTTATTTTTTTTTATATCACCAAGTGAATTGATCTTTCAAGAACCTAGATTTTCTAGAAATTTGTCTTGTATGAAAGAAGTCATTCATTAATAATTGTATTGTGTAGGTTAAAAAATGTTGTGTTTTCTTTTTTTACACAATGTTGTGACATTACAGATAATGGGGGAAGCTCATTGTTCCATGTGATAAGCAAGTTTTGGCAAGATGTTGGGTTCCCCAGTCGGCAGGCTAACAGATTGGACTTAGTGAATGGAATACAGGTAGTTAGGAAAACACTAACCTTCTCCGAAACAGGAAACGGCGGTCTTCGATAAGCGAGGGCGGCTATCCCAGATTGCATTTGAAATACAATATAGCCACACACATTATTCTAAAAGTCCATATAAAACCAGGGAATGATCATACGTAAAATATAATTATATGAATGGATTCAGGAGACTTGGGAGAATGCCGGCCGCGGTGGCCGAGGTGACTGAGGCGCTCCAGTCACGGTCAGCACGGCCACTACGGTCGGGTGTTCGAATCCCCCCTCGGGCATGGATATTTGTGCCGTCCTAGTTCGTAAGTAGTTCATAAGTAGTTTGTAAGTTTAGGGACTGATGACCCCGTAGTTAAGTCCCATAAGCTTAACAAACATTTGAACATTTTTGAACTTGGGAGAATCAAACGCCGTAATTACAATTTCAATATCCCTAACAGATAAAATCCCGATAAATTTCAGTACTATAATAATAGTATTATAACACTTGTATTTACAAATATTGATACGTAGTTTTAATCAAAGCAGTTTAAGAAGCAAATGGGCAGATTTGCACCACGCTACCTACCGTAAAATATGCACCAAGTTATTTCCGTACCCTGTCAATAAACTTTGTTTTACTCTCTTATTCTGCATTTCGTTGAGGTAGTAATATTCTTGTGTCAGAAACGATTCCACCACTTAAACACAATACATGAACCCAGCAAAGCGCATTACATGTGATGCATTCTTTCATACAATGTGGCCTATTTGTTTGTTTCGTCACGTGCATGTTTCTGTTGTCATTCTTATACGTGTCTTTGACATGTTCATACTGCTGGGTTCCTTGTTGTGGTCATTGAGGTTTACAGATGTTTGTGTCAAGCCACATTTCTCTATACTGCTCCTCTTGCAGCTTCTACACCTACTGTACTACTGTTGATAGTGAACAGAGTTGAAAAAGATAGTGAACAGCCCAGAAAGATGAAGAGGGAAGGACTAACAGTGTGAATAAATAAAACGTAAGCTGTCAGTTACAAGGCAATGCAAAAAATCGCTGTCGCCTCCTGAGGTTTCTCTTTCGTACATAATGTTTTATGACGTCCAGTGTATTGTGTGTTCCTTTTAACGGCAGCTCTTTATTTTATTGATATGAATAAAACGGTAAAACAGTCATCAGTCCAAAGAATGTTTTGAACACCACAGTGCTTAAGTAGGCCTGGTCTTGTTTGGAGGTGGTCTGTGGCATTGCCTTCCTCCGATCGTCGAACTGCCTTGCCCAGCCACTTGTAGCGAGACCTACAGTTTAACGCGGATTCAGAACCGTGGTGGTACTCAATACTTTTCACATCAGCAACATTTCCAGAGGGGAAAGAGGTGGAAAGTGAAACAAAAGTCATAGGACCTATTGGGGTCGAACTCCCATCAATATCGTGAGCGAATGCGCTACGAACTGCATGTGTCGGTACATCACAGGGTAAAATGACTTCCAATGCAAGTTTTTTTTTTCTTTTCTTTTCTTTTCTTTACTCTTCTTTTCATAAGGGAGGTCGTTGACATCTTGAATCCACAGCAAGAAACGTCATAAAATGGCAGGTTATGTCATTGAATCGGTAAAACACTTCAACGTGTACAAAAAGGAAGACAAACCAAGCCTATCTCTCAATTACTCCGCTTGAGGCCAGTGGTGTCGTCTTTGTTGTAGGCTACTCCATGATTCACCTTTTTCTGTGTGTCGCTAGACTTCTCATCGTGCTATGTATAACTTTCTTTGTTTCAAGTATACCCGAGATAAAATAGCGGAAACTTATAAGTGGTACGCATTAGACTGTCTCCATAATGAGTAGTGTTTTACATGACCAAGCTGTATGATTTCTTTGGCCTCCAGTTCAAATTTAGTTTCATATCTCGCTTCTGTGTTCGTAGTTCACAGCTCCAGCATGTCACGAAGTTTCGTAATAATTCTGCTGCTAATCCAGCTATAACCAGGGCTCTAAAATTTCTCAACTTCACAGCTCTGCAAGTCATGCTGCGCATGCAACATTTTTGTCTGCAGTAATGAATTCACTCCGCAAAGTCACTGTTAATTTTCTACGTCGTCACAAGTTGCTTTATTGGTTTAAAACTTTCTTACTGCAGTAATATATTCTAGTTGCTGACACCGAAGGTCTCGTCTGAAGATGTCTTAACATAGATATCTGATTTCCAATTTATAATGTTTAGCAGAACCTATCCAATAAACTATTCTGCTGATGACTACTTTTCCAGTTCATTTTTTTTAATCATATGACGTCTTCCAGAGGTACACTTGCAATCGTCACTCACTGTTTTTTTTCACTTACGTAAATTTATTGAGTTAATCGCTCTTTCAGTTTCTTGTACGGCCACAAACAATGTTACATATACAAAACAACATTATGAGCTGAAGGTAAGTGACCATAGATGGAGTGTGTATAGGTTACTGACCGAGAGGAATGAGTGTATAACTTATATCCAGGCACGTAAGGTTCTATGCTATTGCCAAAAGCACTTCATTCCAGTTTATTTTATTGCAGTGTTAAACTTTGTCGACTTCGTTGACTATAATGGCAGGAATCTATTGACGACACAACACTCGTTCTCTCCCCCCACCAATGAAACCAGTGTGAGTCGCATCCTAATGGAGGAACGTATGACCATCAAATTCAGGTGTTTAGTGGCGAAATCAAAATCGTTCACTCTTTCACGATCGTACAATCGTTCTAAGATATTTTGCCCCAATCCTGGACTGAAAAAAGGAAACTGCGTTACATTGTCGGTTACATCCAAGGCGAGGGTGTAGTTTGGGCGAACCAGCCTATAAATACTGTGACACTGAGGCTGAGTTAGAATAAGCCTTCCTAACGAATTTTTTTTCACATGCCATACAAGAAAGGTTGCGAAACGAAGTGTACAATCTGCAATCGTTCAATCAGAGAAACGGCAGTCATTGTTTTGAAAAGTCAAGGTTCTATGATGAACCCCACCCTAAAAAAATAAATAAATAAATAAATAAAATAAAATAAAATAAAACAAAGAAACACCATAATAACGAGTACGGTAATCACAACAACAGTATAAACGGCAATAACAACAACGACAACAATCCGGGAAACCAACTTATCCCGTCTCATGTAATTGGAAGGAAAGGGTGGGTTAAAAATGAAACACAATGTTTACAGATTCACGACCTGTGTGACCACAATGCCCAACGGCAGGAACTGTTACAGGCACCGCCAGGATAATACACACAGTGGGTGTTATTTTGGACACGATAATAACGTCCCACACCAATCTGGAAGCTTCAGTAACAACAGTTTTGGAAACGGCAATAGAAATCAGTGGCGCAGCTGGAACTTTAATGGTCGTAACAGTAATAACAACAACCGTAACTTTTACGGTAACGGTAATGGCCAGCCGGTGCAGAATTTTTATCAACAGCCCTTTCGTATCAACAACAACATTCCAGTAGCGACTATGACGGCAGACTGTTCAACACAACAGCCCCAAAGCACGCAAAACGGATCGACAGTGACGGTTACTGACGTAACAAAACAATGATGGAGCACAAACGATAATAAACTAAGACGGCTTATGTCATACCCTCCGACAATGAACCGACGACACAGCGAACGCACAAATCTCGTTGTACATATGCTGCGAAGGAGTGGCTGCAAAATCGTGGAGCAAAAAATTGATTTTGAGCAAGATACGTATATTCTGACAGTAATCTGACGAGCTTGCATTGTTAATCATGCTCAGAAATCATCCAAAACCACGAACAAACAAGAAACGGCAGTATTTTTACTCTGGACCATATAGAATTTTACAAGTTCTTCATGATGGAAGTTACTTATTATCGCCTGTACATGCTACACGTCCTGGAAGAAGTTTTCCACATAGAGCTCTTAAGAAGTTTCATCCATAGGTTATAAGCTGTTTCTGTAATTCAATGTAAGCGATGAGACATTACTAGAACGGATTGTAACACTTGTGTTATTCATGGCAAGGAAAGCAAGCGTTCAGACAACTGACGCAGTTGACAAATTGGATAAGTAGGATAGCCATCACCATATTCTATGACCTGTAAACAGACCAGACAAATTTTTGCAACAGGTTGTGTGTCTTTGGGTACGAAGGAATGACACGTATACACATATTTATGTAGGGAATTTGTAGGTATGTGCTTTACTGTAGTTGGTAGCTGGAAATTTTTATTGTATTATTATTGGGCAGAGCGAAAAATGCAATGTGTTCCCACTATTGTTTGATAAATTATTAATGCCTAAATTTAATGTATATGTATGGCAGAGTTTGAGTAAGGAGAGATTTATTTTCACTCCCGTTTGCAAGAATGGTAAAAATAATAGTAACAAATACTCTGACATTCACACAAACACAAACATTTCCTGCACAAACATTTGTTACACACGATAGACGCCTGTGTTTTGTTTTGTTTCGTCAACAGATCTTGTGAAGGTAATTGACAGCGATATGTAACAGTAACAGTAACACGTATCTTTAAACAAAATGAAAACACATTGACTTCTAGGAATAGGTAAGTGGTATATTTAGAATCAGCTGAGCGGTTGCTATTTGTTTGTCTAAAAGAGCTTTGCATGACTGGTAAATCCTGATTCTTTTTTATCTGAAAATATGGTCATCCTAGTAGTAACAGCATTAGTTCTGATAATGAATAAGACCACACTAATCTGGGTAATCTAAGTGCAGTGCAGTGATCGTATTATCATAGTCGACATAGATACAAAGCCAACATCGACCAAAGTATAGCCGATGATCAGAAGTTTTGGAAAAGGTTTTTCTTAAGGCCTGAATATTAATGTTGTGGAATGAGTTACGTCTGGTGTTGAAACAGATTTTTTAATACAGTGACCGTAAGTGGACACAGGCATGTAATTTACATGTAATTTGTCGCAGTGCTGCATATCCGCTGAAAGTTCTCTTACTCGTTTGTATACTGAGAAAGTACCTGAAGATGCAAGAAGATTTTGCGCAAATGGTCATATGTTGAATGAAGAATTTTAATAGTCGTAGCGGACCTATTTATTGAAATAAAATACTCTGATAATATTACGCTGGTAGCAGTAGTGAACTAATTAACCGCTTCGTGACCGAATTATACTTCCAATATTACTATAAGAATTGGTATCTAGCATTTGGAATGGATACATAGCGAGACCATGTTTTTGAATTTCTGTTTATAAATGTTTTGATGGATTCTAGGACGAATACATTTAGGGAACCAAATTACTTTTTACAAGCGATTAATATTTATATCAAAAATTAAGTACAACTATTATGTCAAACAAAAACACGGTTATTGGTTAATGTCCTGTCTACAGCTGTGTCAAACAAATCTATTTATTCGTAGATTAGTGATTTAATGGAACTTGTCAAAACAGTAAATCGTAGTGGTACTTCGCGGTAGGAGTGTATGAAATTGATCCTCATGTCTTACTTCTGTCTAATTCAAAATATCTGCACCTTCCTGCAATGTTATTTACAACTGTTAACAAGCGTGTATGATCAAGAATTAAAGTTACTCTTGTTTCTTTTCTTCAGGAATACTTGCCTTTCTCTTCTCTTTATATTCCTCACAGATGAATCCTAATCGAAAAAGAAATTCGTCACAATTTTTCTCAATTATCACAGTCCCACGTTATGAAACTGCTTACTATCGTAATGTCCAAAGGAAAAGAAAACACGATTTTAATGATCTTCTACCACGATATCTTCCTCTCTTTGAAATCTACAAACCGTTTTGGTTTCAAACTATCAAAAGAAGTCAATTACAGCGAAGCCTCCCTGACCTCTAAATCGTAACTTTTATAAATTTTATAAAATGCAGGTGTGATTCGTGTGGGACCTTGAACTTATAGTGGAATACGGCTCGTAAGGGAAAACATGTTCAACGTTAGTACGCGCTGTGTCTCGGATGTGTTAGAAGTTTGCTTAATTTTCAATATGTACCTTATTTTATTTTGCGAAACTATGTTGAATTTGTCAAGTGAGTCAATCATTTTATTGGCTACCTCTACCAACAAGTTTAGTGTTTCGTTGAGTTTTTGCGCGTGATGATTTAGAATAACATGGCTCAACGATGAACTTCATGCGAAGATTGGTAGTAAGCAATTTTTTATTATTAAAGGAAAAGTAACTTTTGCTAGTCCTCAACAGCTGCTGTTGGTAAGTGAAACTATTATGAATATAATTTTCAAACAATCAGAATGTACAGAGGACTTGTTCGAAATAACTAATGAAGTCGTGATTGTAATAACGTTGCTTCAAATGAAGCAACGTACCAAATATTGTGCAATCAGCTACGATGGAGAGGTTTCAGACCTGGGGGTAAGACACGTGAAAGCAGCCTACTGCGTAGGGTCAGGCGGACTGCTAGTGTGACTCAGCTGTCGCAGGAAACCTCACGCGGTGTCACTGCATCCTGGAATACAACGGTTAAATGTTGTGCTTTGATATTTAGATAACAAAACAATACTTCACTCGTGAAATGTGACAGAATGGGTTATTTCAAGTGGCAGATTATACGAATAAAAGAAAATCATACTTTGCCCATGGAGATACTGTTCGTGTACAATCCGTATATATTCTCCGACTACAATTGCGTTCATTCATATCATACAGCACTTGAAAACAGCTTGGCAGGACTCAAGTAAGTCTAATGTTCGACAGTAATTCGCGCATCTATCACAATGAACACCGCAAAGCGATTTAGACAAAATTTCTACACTGACGAAAATTGGCAATTAACACTACATAATGAAAAGTGTGACGTAATACACATGACCAGTAAAAGAAATCCGCTGAACTTCATTTAAACGATAAAATCAGTCAAACCTTAAGATCGTAAATTCTACCAAATACCTAGGGGTTACATTGACGAACGACTGGAAAGAACACACAAAAAATATTGTGGGGAAGGCGAACCAAAGGTTACGTTTCATTGGCAGAACGCTTCGAAGATGAAACAGCTCCAACAAAGAGACTGCCTAGATTACTGTTTCCCAGTGTGGGGCCCTAACCAGGTGGGACTGACGGAAGGAATTGAGAAGGTTCAGAGAAGGGCAGCTCGTTTTGTTTTATCACGTTACAGGAAGGTAAGCGCCACGGAAATGTTGCACGATTTGAGGGGGAAATCAGTAAAAGAACTACGTTATTCGTTGCGGCGAGATCTATTTGCGAAATTTCAAACAACGACTTCTACTTCTGAATGTGAAAATATTTTGCTAGCACCCACCTACATAGAGAGACATGACCATCTCAATAAAATGAGAGAAATCAGATGGTAAACGGAACGATTTAGGTGTTCTTTCTTCCCGCGCGCTATTAGAGAATGAAACGGTAGAGAAAGGTCATCAAAGTGGTTAATGAACCCTCTGCCAGGGACTCAAATGTGATTTGCAGAGTATCTATGTAGATGTAGATGTAATCCCTCACTAACTGTATAAACCATTTATCATAAGAACCTCAATTAGTTAGGGAATTTGTTATTTTTGACAATGTGAATTATTTCTCCAGTGAAATTAGCTGTTCCTTTGTCCCCGGCTGTCTGAGGGGCGAAGAACTGCCAATCGCGCGTTTCATGTATGGTAATCAATCATCGTGCAACACAGCTCATGTCATAGCCTGAAAGTGGTAGGTGGCATTCGGGTTTGATAGGTTCTTTGTATGAACTGCGCGCAATTCACAGCACGTACGTCAGAATTGCGGATATGAAACGCGCGCTGGGGTGGTAATCATTAAAACAAAGGCGCTCTCCGTTACAGTGAGATCATGGACGCCCGGAAGCAAATGCGGAAATATTTTGCTGACGCCCACCGATATAGAGAGAGGAATGATCATTCTAATGATGTGAAATCATAGCACACACGGAAAGACTCAGCTTTTGTTGAGAGCTTTCAGTGTAGTAAAATTGTTAATAATTAGTTTATACACTCTGCCAGAAACATATTTTCAATGTGGAGTACTCATTGTAAGCAAATATGTATACAGACAGAATCAAAACGGACGGCGCAAACTTACACTTTTGAAAGTACACGATGATAGAAGTGAAAATGTCCCAGTAAACACGGGTCCGCAAACAAGCCGTTTGCCAGATATTACAAATGTATGTTTCCCAGTGACGGCCATTGTGAACAACACCCTAGATAGTGCCAATTAATTTGAATTTGACAATTTACTGTTAGGATTTACATCGCATATAGTTCACATTTCACGTATGAATTACCTGTTGAAGGAAGTGTTCGAAGTGTCCTCCTTGCGTCTGAATGCAATACTGTGATAATTTCAGGGTTCTTTACAAGCGTGTACAGCTCTCCAGTTCTTCAATCATGTTAACGGGTGTTCTGTACACTTCGCTTCTGAAGTGACCCCAGACACAGAACTCCAAAGGGTTTAGACCAGGTGATCTTGGATGCCAAGGTCCAGGTTCGCCTCGACCTTTATATCTTTGGCCGTATCCGGCTTTAGACGCCGTCTCAGAGCAGCAGCAAAATATACCGGAGCTCCCTCAAGCATGTACCACATACTCTGACATTGCTTAATGGGAACTTCTTCAAACAATCCTGGAAGATAGTAAAGTCATAATTTCAAATTGATGTCTACTAACTTGGGAGGTGTCTACTATGACGTCAGTGGCGGCTTGGAACCATTTTCGTAATTATCTCGCAGACGGCTCATTTGAGGACCCCTTGTTCATTGGGAGATTTTTGCTTTTTTATCCTTTTACTTTCAAGTCAAATATATTCTCTTGCAAATTCGTCTCTTTCGTCTTGTATTTTTCCACCTCTTCCTCTTTCTATATCGATATTATGCTGACTACTGATATTAGCCTCTGTGTTGAATGATTGAATTTATAAAGCGTCTTCAAACTATAAAAAGGAAATACTACACGAAAGAGTCGAATTTGCACTGGGTGCGTTGCAACATGTTCAGCGCTCGAAGGTGGAGATCTAGAAGTTTCACCCAGATCCGTCGTAAGAGACGCCTACTGCTTAGAGCCACAGATCGCCGCATGTCGGCTGTGAAATCAATGCCCCAACATCTTATTGCGTCGTGGACCGGCAGGGTATCGACGTCAGGCTGCCTGCATCCTATGGGCAGTGCGCGTGATTTGCGAATGTTAAGGACTGTAGGAATCCAGCGCATCTTGTACGTCGTTGTGGTTTCTCAAGAAGATCACCAGATCGTCCGCATAGGCCGAAGGATTGATTGGAGGTGTTAGTCGGCCGTTGTACAGAATCCTCGATGTCGCACCTCGAAGCAGGCGCATCGTTATCCCCACGATGTTGTCTGGGAGTCTCATATTCCGCATCACCTCAGCCAGATAGGTGTGATCGACCCTGTCGAAGGCCTGTCTGAAATCAAGGGAGGCTAAGACCCCTTCCATGCGCCGCGTTCGCGCGAGTGCGATCATGTCACTGAATCGATTTAACGCAGTCCATATGTTGTGATCGCCTCCTAAGAACACTTGATCATGGGGAGTCACGTAGCAGGTGGCCTTTCGGAGATGTGCTGCCAAAAGCCAGGTAAAGACCTTCATGTCACAATTCTGGAGTGATAGTGGACGGTAGTCTGTGAGGCGTGTCCCACTGTTCTGTTTGTGGACGGGAAGACGTAGTCCTACAAGGTATTCACCAGGAATTTGTACGGTTGGCGTCATTAATTCGCGACATATGTCTACCCAGACCGGTGTTACCAGGTGGCTATAGGTCTTCTGAAACTCTAATGGGAGGCCGTCAGGTCCTGGTCACTTGTGTGGTGCGACGGCCAATATTGCTGCAGTGACCTATTCTTCAGTTACATCGGGGACTCGAACCTGGGACCTTTACCTTTCGCGGGCAAGCGCTCTACCACTGAGCTATCCCGACACGACTTCAATTCTGCCAGTACCTCGCCTCCTACTTTCCAAACTTCACAGAAGTTCTCCTGCGAACCTTGCAAGACTAGCACTACTGGAAGATAGGATATGGCGGAGACATGGCTTAGCCACAGCCTAGTTTCATTCTACTCCACAAAATGATTAACCTGCTGCGAAACTGTAACTTCAAATAACGTATGTACGAGCCAGGGACCATGTAGTACCCGAATGTCTCGCCTGCCACAAGCTTTAGAACTGTCAAACATTTTGGTACAGTCATGTGAATACTGAGTATTATAACCAACGAAATTCGTTTGGTGACAACAAGAAACAAATTTGAGTATGATTTGTTGTTTTGGAGAAGATGTGATAACAAAAAGTCATGCACCACTGTTCCTTTAATGTGGTACACACACTTGAGACCGGGGCATGCTGGTGTCGGAATGTGTCTTAATCTAATCAAAAGTCAGATTTATTTTCCAAAATGAAAAGGAAACTGCAACTTGTGGTAGCTACAAGAAATGTCATTCAGAGGTCTAAGCGCAGTAACCGTCAACCTTGCATTCAGTAATGCCCAGTAGACCATTACAGCTAGTATATATAAAACCGGCCGCGGTGGCCGAGGGGACTGAGGCGCTCCAGTCACGGTCTGCACGGCCACTACGGTCGGGGGTTCGAATCCCCCCTTGGGGGTCATTAGTCTTAGCTAGTTCATAAGTAGTTTGTAAGCTTAGGGAGTGATGACCCATATGAGCTACAAACATTTAAAAAAAAAATATCTATAAAAATCGCATGCTGTTTCCCAACTGCAAGAGGAGGTGTGAAGTATTTATTGGAAATCTACTATACCTTTACCAAATACGTGAAATTCTACACATTGAACGCTTACACAATAAATCAAATTGTAAGAAGACTTCCGTCAGGCTATATTCCACAAGAAGGCAAACAGACAGCAATCGTATCAGACCGTATCATATTTCATTAGCTACCTGGAAGTATTTCTTAGAGCAGCAAGGAATTAAGCAAATATTTCTTTGACGATTTCAGCCGTAGTCCAACATGGTAGAAAGGATCTTTAATGACTTCAACTAGTTAAATCGATCATACTAAATGGGAAGACTGTGTTAGAAAAACTACATAATTTGTCGCCACACCCATCGACAGTATACCCACCAACGCAAGTTCTATCTGGAGTAGTAGAAGACGAATGGATTAAACCACTACCAACACTACCTCAAAAATGAACGAAGGGAGGAGATTATCCAAGAAGCTTATGACAAAATAAGACCTAACGCAATGAGAATAAAACTGCCATGTGACTAAAAGATGAGAAAAGTAATGTAATTCAAGGTCAACGACCTACTATTGCTGCAGACGCACCTGATTTTTCTACAATTGCAAAATAAAAATACATTTTGTCACATTCTTCCATTTCTGACTATTATATGCGTCTGACATATTACACTCTGGTAAGGAATTTCGTCTTACGCTTATTAGACTAGCATGTATCATAAACGAAGCGTTGAGGTGCTATATCCCTGTGTTATCTTGTGGACTTAAAATACGATATTGCCATATCTGTACGATTTCCTTTCCCATCCAGTTTACATCAATACATATGATGAACCTCGTTTTAAATCCTAATGAAGAATATTTTCTATTCACACCGTAACTTCGTCTTTGTCTTTCACTTCTTTCTATATCTGAAAGCATGCTCTAACCCGTGGTATTAAAAGTGCTCCACTTTTAGTTTCAAGAATTCCTCTTACACTTATTTTTTTTAGTGCGCGTGTTTCTTTGTACAATGCCACATGTAATTTCTCTACACATAAGGAAAAAGAAGAGAGACTACATTCAATTTCTTTCGAATACTTCAGGAAGCGTGCACCCCTCCTTACAGCCTCCAGAACTGCAGCCCCTGTGTACCGCCGTAATCCCACGACGCTCACGAACTGCTTAAAATCTTATACGGCGATGGAAGTTGGCGAGCGAGTGACAGCTAATGCAAAGTCGATAGCGCCCCTTCCACCGAAAAATTGCCTCTGGCAGGGTCTCCGGGCAGACGTAGGGCTGCGGGAAGCCCTGATGGCAGAGTGGAGGGGAGGAGGGGATGAATGGTGGCCGCTACTGGCAATCAGTCACGCACAACTTGGCGCCGCTGCACTTCGACAAATCTCTCCCACTCTGCTGTTCCCATTCATACTTTTCTCGTTACGTCACTCAATTGGCTGCTCGCTGTCCCCTCATCATCCTATCTAGAACCAATCGCTTCATCGCAGTACAAGTACAAAAACTAACTTCTACAACTGTTCTTTATTTGCAGATTCATTTTAAACTCCTTTCATTGTGACTAGTGATGAATTTTAACCTATTCATCGCCTACTTTGACGATCAGCTACTCCCTCAGTTTCTTCGCTGTGTCCTATAATGAGCAGTAAAGACAAATATTCGTGCAAATGGGGGTTTTCATTCGAGAATATGACATAGGTCCAAGTTCGTACTTACTCATTTTATTATTATATTGCACACTTTTCACTTAAGGCAGTGTTGAAACTGTACATGATTATTTCTGCTTTCTTCCTTTCTTCTTTTTCTTTTGAAAAGCTTGTCATATTCTGAATACGTTCCTGTTTCCTCAGGTCTGACAAACTATGTTAACTAAGGTATGGCAAGGACAAAACACACACACACACACACACAGAGAGAGAGAGAGAGAGAGAGAGAGAGACATATGCCCGAAGGCAGACTCGAACTTACAGCGGAAACGACCTTAGACCACGCAGCCATTCCAAGCGGCTTCTTCAGGACTATCTGCCGAAAGTACCGCACTCCGTTAATTATCTGACGATTAGGTGTTCTGGCTCCCGGTTTATCGTCTTTGGTTGTACGACCACTATCAAAACTATTAACGCAATGTCAAACTGTACTGTGCTGTACTGTAAAATAAAACTACGCTATACGCACTGTCAATTCACCTTTTATTTATTTATTTATTTATTCTTCTTCAAATGTTCAAATGTTTGTAGAGCTTATCGGACTTACCTACGGGGTCATCATCAGTCCCTAAACATACAAGGTCTCCAGAAAAGGACTCCCTGATTTCAAAATTAAATATCTCGAAAACAAAGAGCGATAGAGGAATGCAGTAAACTGCATGTTTATTGTGAAAGCTGTAAGAAGTTTATACAGCAGCTGCTAACAGATGGCGCTGTAATCGCCATACGTAATGCCTAGTATAAATAGTGATCCGAAGCCCAGAGTGATAAGTTCCACTATTGAAACGTGAAAGGAGGTTAGCGTACCGAAGGAAGAGATTAAAACTATGTAATCCATTGAACAACGCGTTTTCCTGGTGCTAGAGTACCACAGGTTAGAAGAGAGTCCTACGGCAACAAGGCGAAGTTTCCAAGCACGATTTAATGTTCCAAAAGGACTTGATGCGAAAATCAGTCGTACGCTCTTCGCAAAATTTCAACGAACAGACAGCGTAACTGATGATCTAGCGGAGCATGTTGGCCGTAAGCGAACCGCAGTTACGCCTGAAAATATCGCCACAGTTTCTGGAATTATTCAGCGAAATCCATTGTCATCCGTCCGTAGAATTGCATCTGAGACTGGTTTGAAGCGTTTCAGCACGCAGAAAATACCGAAAAAGAGCCTACATATGTTTCCATTCAAAATTCAAACGCACCAGGCCATACCCGTACGAGCTGTGCAACAAAGGGTTGCCTTTTTCTAATCAGATGCTCAGAATGATTGACAGTGAAGGATTTGATGTTGGCTGCATCTAGTTTACGGATGAAGCAAACTTCCACCTGAATGGAATAAGCAGAAATGGCGATTTTGTGGTTCCGAAAAGCCATATTGTTGTGAAGCGAAATCCCTGTATTCTCCTAAAGTTACTGTGTGGGCTGCAGTATGCAGCAGGGGCATTATTAACGGTCACTGGTGCCCCTTACGTTGCAATTTTGGAACAATTTGTCGCCACACAGCAAGCGTTAGAGGATCGACCAGGTACTGAAAGATTTATGCAAGATGGAGCCCGACCACATCGGACCGAACAAGTGTTCGCTTTCTTGAGAAATACTTCGGGAATCGAGTCATTGTTTTGGAATATCCCAAATTTACTGGTTCAGGCATGGATTGGCCTCCATATTCGCCGGATTTGACTCCCTGTGACTGTTTTTTGTGGGGCACAGTGAAAGACATGGTCTACCCGAAGCATCCGCCACACTAGACGAGCATGAATCGGTGATCTCTGTGGCATGTGAATCCATTTCGGTTGAGACACTACGAAATGTGATGACGAATTTCATTTCTCGTTTGCGCCACCTCTGTAGTGCCAATGGTGAACATTTTGAAAACATTGTGATGTGACTGTTTGCAAAGAGTGTTTCCATACGATTATTTCACTTACGTATGCTGATATGAGCTGTACAGCGCCATCTGTTATCAGATTTTGTAACTATTATTTTAAACATACTGTTTACTACATTCCTCTATCGTTCTTTGTTTTCGAAATATTTAATTTTGAAATCAGGGAGGCCTTTCCTGGACACCCTGTCCAAACTACTTATGAACTTATACTAAAGACGGCACAAACACCCATGCCCGAGAGGGGATTCGAACGGCCTCGCCCATCGTAGCATAGCTCCTCAGTGCGCTCGGCCGCTCCGCCGCGGCATATTATTCTTTCGCGAGGAGTTTGGTGCCTAATACACCATCTTTGGCCTTCACCAGTCACTGCACCCGAGACCTCTAACTTACGCCAATTTCATATTAGCATACACAGCGGAAAAGGAAAAACGTTCTTTCACGTAATTTTCAATGTCGTTACATTCCTGAATTTACAGTAATAGAATATCATCCTGTGGATGGTTTTTGATAATTCATTTCGAAGGAACGTTTAGTGTTAAATGAGCATGGAGACTGTAAAGCCTTCCATGAACTTTTATGTTTAAGACATAATATTTTATCTCATGAACGATGCGTCATGCTATGATATAACTTTGAAGGTACACTTGACAGCAAAAAAAGTGGATCACTGCTGAATGCAACCCAACTAACGTAGCTGTGTTGTGGGTACTCCACATTCAAAACCCCTGTAGAGGACAGTCGTTCGACTATTCACAATGGGTACCAAAGAAGCAGTAGAGAACATTGCTCCTTATGGCAGTCGGCCCACATATAATTCAACACCGTCATACAAAATACATTAGAATACAAGTTATTAGAGTCGAGAGAGCAACGTAAATTCAATCTAATTACAATAAGTGACAAATCTGGCACCTCATCAAACTCAATGACACAATGAGATTTTGTTCGTGCTCTGAATTTGAACGCACTGTTGGCCAAAAAAAGCGTTTCTGATCGAGCCTAGATTAGGCATGAAGAGACGTAAGACATTGACGTTTTCATTGGTATCGGTTTACAAGGCCAATGTCCGAACCCTGTTAACTTTAGCATTGCACCAGCAATGGCATGAAGTTCAAATTGTTTCTGAGGCGTAACCACTAAAGGTATATAATACAGTGCATCTCACAGGTGTCAAACGTCACAAAATTGTGGAATAGAACGCAGTACCTATATGAATCGTTAACGAAGCACGATCACACGTCAAATATTAAATAATTTCACAGATAGAGCTATATTTGAACTTGAAATGACGATACAATTGACTTCTTTCCCGGAAGAGACCCAACCCTGGTTCTATTCGCTATTTATTATATATACGCAAAGGGATGAAATAGTTACTGTTCTCACCATTAGAGGGATGTGCATATGTTCGGCTGGAAGTAGCGCAAGCCACGGCGGATTAGCCGTGCGCACTGGAGCGCCGTGCTGCGGTGCGCGCGGCTGTTCGCCGTCGGGGGTTCGAGTCCCCCATACGGGCATGGGTCTTTGTGTTGTCCATAGGTTAGCTTACCTTAGTTTAAGTAGTTTGTAAGCTACGGACTAATGACCAAGCAGTTGAGTCCGATAGATTTACAAACATTTTGAAGTAGCGCAATAAACAACGTTGTGCTGCCTGGGACTCCAACCCTGTGCCTATCGTCAGCATTGACCTCAGATGAGTAGGTAACAACTCTCCCAATCTCGTTTACTAGTAAGTAGGATTGCGCCATTCGTAGAGACCTGGAGGGGTTTGGCATTTTGAAGAAAAAACGAAAACTAATCCAAATTTGTTCTAGTCAGTAGCGAATGGACATGTGTAATGTGATTTGAAAGACGCCACAGTCCTAAATTCCTTACTTGCCGCTATTGGAGGTGGAGAGGGGGATGTTTGCGATTGTTAAAAACTGTTTCCCCAGCAGGAATCAAACCATATCTTATCCATTACAAGATGGCATCAGCCCGATCAACTACCGATTTTCAGATGTGGTAGTACAATGTTTTTCGTCAAAATGGAGTGCAGAACACATGGTACGAGAAGTACAATAGTTCGGCGGTATCTGTATACGTAACAGTAATTTCATGGCCTCGCGGTCTGAGGCGTCTTGTCGCGGAGTTGCGGCCGCTCCAAGCAGAGGTTCAACTCCTTCCTCGGGCATGTGTAGTTGTGTGTGTGTGTGTGTGTGTGTGTGTGTGTGTGTGTGTGTGTGTGTGTGTGTGTGTTTGTGTATGCATGTATTTCTTAGCGTAAATTAATTGAAGTAGCATATAAGGCTAGTATGGACTAATGACCCCAGGTGATATGTCCATTAGGACTATAACAAAAAAGTTATATACAGTACGTAGAATTATGTAGCATTGCGTATGATAATATGCTACGTTTTAGCATGCTCTGTGGTGATTTTGTATGACATGTTGCTGTATGCTTATTTAACTGTAGTCTCGTTTCGCTCAAGTTTGTATGAAAAATGTGTGTTAAATCTTATTGGACTTAACTGCTAACGTCATCAGTTTGCACACTACTTAAACTATCTTAACATAAGGACAACACAGACACCCAAGACCGAGGAAGGACTCGAACCAGCGACGCCCGCAGAGCCCGATTCAAGACATGATGCCTCAAACCGCGCAGATAACCTGCGCGGCGCTCAAGAATGCAACATAGCTCTTACCATAATAAATGAAATATTACGCATCTTAAAAGTAGCAAGGAGCGTCGTTTATGCATTAGAAAACGGTTTCTAAAACGGGAAATATATACCATGTGTAACGATATAGTGTGTTGGGATGAAAGCAGAGGAGGTCAATCAAAACACCAGAGCTCTGTATTTCACAGAACGAAGAATTTATTATAGGTAAGGGGGTATGAAAGGACACGGTCTCATAGAGGGGACTGATATACAGTAACGAAAGCATAAATTAAAAGAGAGTGCACGCTGTCAATGGAAACCAATAGATTTTATCACTGTATTGTGAGGGAACCGACCAGAAGAGTAAGTGAGGGTATGATGCAAGAGCGGCGACAGCGAGTGAGAGAGAGAGAACAGAAGAGAAATTAACTATAAATAAACTCAAGACCGTTTGCGTATTTTGTGAAGGACAGAGGGTGTATTAATGGATGGGGGGGGGGAGGAGAGAGACGTATCTGAAATAACAAAAATTATTTTGAAAGCGTCCATCTAAACGGATTACTCTGTTTGCATGGAGGCTGAGTATAAATGTAATAAAACATAGGATATTGAGTGAAAGGAGAAGCATTGAATTAAAATTTCTACCACAGGAAGGAATCCAACCCAGAATTCCATACTTACTTTAATTCAATGTTTCTCCCTTCACTCAATGTCTTTGACATATTTATACTGAAAACTGTTGAAATAAAAATTGTGCTATTGGCGGGATCGAACCCAGACTTCCATACTTACTTTAATTCAATACTTTTCCTTCACTCAATGTCTTTGACATATTGACATGGAAAACTGTCACTAGGTATATAAATTTATAATAAAAATTGGATAACAAATGAACTGTATATTTAAAAAAACCTCAATTTAAAGGTAGCTCAAAGGAAAAAGGAACATATATTTTATTTCTGTTTCCAAGAGTTCTTCCACAGTCTCTCACTTACGAAATATCAAAATAGAGATGAGATTAAAATACATTTGAAGGACTTATAATTTATTCAGAATCCCTCATTATTTGTTTCTTCCGTTATGCATCTCAGCATATAATCTATAACGCTATCGGACCAGCTTCTCTTCAGTAAATGCCACTACTCTATCTCGAGCTGATTGCTCACAGTGAGACGGCCTGATTTGTATTTCTGCTTTCCGCTCTCACTATGAAGCCAGGAAGTAAACATTCTGTATTTATGTTAGAGCCCCGCTTTGTGCCGTGCTGGGGGCTGTTGTCCGCCACCACGACCGCCAGCTGGCTGGTTTCCGCCAAGCCTCGCCTCGGCACCAGCTGTGGTTGACCGGCCTGCTCGAAGCTCGCAAGCCACGGCTAATACAGCGAGACTGACCCCTGGAAGTATGAAAAGTTTCTGCAAACCTACCCTAACATGTATTTTGCTATTTTGCTATAAAATGAGCAGCCACGTTATCTTTTGACACTTCATCCAAATATTTAACGAAGTGAAAGAATAGAATCATGATAAACGTAGTAACACATAATGTTTCACATAGATTTCAATCATATAACACAGAAAACTATTCTCTCTTTTCAGCGCTCTGCATTATATCTAGACGTAATGAAATATGTAGTTATCTTAGAAATGTAAACATGTTGTAAAATTAAACAGTTCTGGTGGCAACAACACAAATGTATACATGTAGTATATCATTCACGTTTTGTGTACTTATAAAGTGTTTTCAATGTGTCTGTAAACAATAAGTGCTAAACAACAGAAATTACCTTCGGCTGGGGCTTTTCATTTACACGATTGTTCTGTTATTCACAGTGAAGTGTTTCGTAATGGGTTGATATAATCGCTTCAGTTTCTCGACTGTTCCACGCTTATGCTAAGCTCGAAATACTACTGCTGCTACTACTACTACTACTACTACTAATAATAATAATAAATACAAGTGCCAAATAGCGTATGTACGAGTTATAATCTGGTATATTCTTTCAACTTTCTCGACCTGTGTTATTCACAGTTAACACTGCTTTTAATTGCACCCCCAGGAATTTCGTTATATGTATAACCTTCAAATTTGTTTTGCTTATCGATGTCTAGAATGCTGACGAAACTCTGAGTACTTATGTTCAGAGCCAAATGCATATTGATGTTTTAAGGTCAATTGTCGCCATTTGCGCCGTGAAGATACAAATTCAACTTCATTTCGAAATTGACTTTGCTTTTCTGAGTTTAGTAGTGGGCAGCATCAACTGCCTCAAATATAAGAACAATATTCTGATTGCTCATTAAATATTTCGAATATATATTCGAAACAAGGAGAAGTCTACTTCACTTTGCTGGAAGAATTACACACGACATGTCCTTTTCACTAGATGACTCCACGTCTGTTACTGCAAACTATTACGTTGCACATAGGACATCACGAGTCAAGTCGCACAACTTAGGAAAGCGATATGGTTCGATGTTGATTATGGCTGAAGATAGTTGCTTTTCTTTTTCGTTAAGCTTAAGGGACTTAACTGCGGGGTCATCAGTCCCTACACTTACAAACTACTTATGAACTACGATATACCAAAGACGACACAAACATCCATGCCCGAGGGCGGATTAGAACCCCGACGAGGAGCGGCCTCACGCATCGGAACATAGCACCTCAATGCGCTTGGCCTCTCCACTGCGGCGTTGAAGATACCAAAAATCGTTTTGGCACTCTATAAATATGAAATTAGTTTGAGAGTGCTCAGTAGATCATGAAAATATAGTATCGCCAAAGTCTCACAAGAGTAAAGATTTAGAAACCTTTGCCGGTTTGATGATAATTTTTCTAGATATTCTAGATATTTCATAACGCTGGAAAAAGTATTTTTTCAAACGTCCCGCTACATGTCGATATCAATACAATGGATCTGTAACTCAGTGGATTACTTTTATTTTTTTTATATATCTGTGCAACATTCCATTCGCCGGCTGCGGTGGCCGAGGGCACTGACGCGCTCCAGTCACCGTCTGCACGGCCACTACGGTCGGGGCTTCGAATCCCTCCTAGGGCGTGGATATTTGTGCCGTCCTTAGTATTAGTTAGTTCATAAGTAGTTTGTAAGTTTAGGGACTGAAGACCCTATAGTTAAGTTCCATAAGATATACAAACATTTTTTAACATTCCATTCGTCTCCGTCATTATACATCAATGCTCGACGTAGGAGAAGTAATTAAGCCATGCATAATATGTGCACAAGGTGTTCTCCTAAGGGCCGCGGTGAAGTAGCCGGGTGGTCTAAAGCGTCTCGCTGCGGAGCGCGCGGTTGCTCGAGTCCTCCCTGGGGCATGGGTGTGTGTGTTGTCCTTAGGTTAGTTACCTAGGTTTAAGTAGTTTGTAAGCTACGGACTGATGACCACGCAATTTGGTCCGATAGATTTACAAACAAACATTTCTCCTAAGGTATTGGAGCACTCGAGAAAGACATTGCCTGTAGACAAACGATCTTCCTGGTACGACAATGACAACACGGTGGATCATGTCTGGTGATAGTTGTGCTGCTTCCTGGAATGACCTCGAGAGTTCAGGCGTAGTGTGCATTTGCGCTGAAGGCTGGAGTTGTTCTCGTCTTCTCCTTAAATACGTATATTTATGTGGTGTCTGTTCTTTCGAAAGAACAGTCACGACACATATATGTATATAGAAGACACTTTCACGATTCACTTGTTGGTGGTATTCCAATTAAAATATCTGAAAATTGAACTTCGGTGTGTCATTTACTTATCACATATATGATTACAGACAAGGGTGATGAATTTCACTAGCAACTACACAAGGGCAATGAGAAGGCGATTCACGCTGCAGCTGTTGGCTTCCTTCATGAAAATGTCGACGCTCTCTAAAGATTAAGAGGCAGTAGCTCTCAGTAACAAATTGGAGCGACAGTAACATTTTACCCACTCTCTGACAGAGCTACAAACTACTATATCGAATTGAGAAATATTTGTGGCAGATTATGCTGCTGTCTAGTACGCACCTCAAAAGAGCAGAGCCAATTTTAAAATGATATTGAAGTTATATCTTCAAGATGCAAATTCGACAATTGACCCTAAGCATAAATATGCGTATAGTTAAACACATGATTACCATAAAATTTTCGTCAGTCCTTGAGAAATCGATAAACAAAACAAATTTAAGGATTATACACCTAACAAAATTTCTGGTGGGTACAACTGAAAACAACGTCAACTACGAAATATACATGTTTTGGTGAAGACAATAAAAGCGCCTGTTATTCACACAACCATTAGAAGATTAAAACGTCTCTCTAGGAGGCTATAAACCCTACAATTGCTCCACCTCTTCTGCAGTATTACTGAGCAATATGCGATTATTACCTGACGGTATAGAGGGAAGACGCTGAAAAAGTTGGAAAAAGATATCAGATTGTGCGGTATAGTGAATTGTGTCTAAATCTAATGCAGAGCGCTGAAAAGATAGTTTCCTGTGTTGTATGATTGCTATATAGGTGAAACATTATGTGGTAGCTGCGTTTATCATGATTCTATAACTTCGTTAAATATTTGAATAAAATGTCAAAAGATAAAGTGGCTGCTCATTTTATAGTAAAATAGCTCTAGCTGTGGTAGTTAATACTACACACTTGGGTAGGTTGGCAGAAACGTTTGAGTCAGGTTTTGCGGTCTGTGCCTGTATTAGCCGTGGCTATAAAGCTACGGGCTGGCCGGTCAACCACAGCTCGTGCCAAAGCGAGGCTTGGTGGAAGCGAGCAAGCTGGTGGTCACGGTGATGCCCAACAGCCCCCAGCACAGCGCAGTGGGGCTCTGACGTAAATACAGAATGTTTACTTCCTGGCTTCATAGTGAGAGCGGAAAGCAGAAATATAAATCAGGCCGTCTCACTGTGAGCAATCAACTCGAGATAGAGTCGTCGCTCTTACTAAAGAGAAGCTGGTCTGACGGCGTTATAGATTCTACGCTGAGATGTCTTATGAAAGAAACAAATAATGAGGGATTCTGAATAAATTATTAGTATTTTAAAATGTTTTTTGTATGCAGAATGAAACTTCACTCTGGAGCGGAGTGTGCGCTGATATGAAACTTCCTGCCAGATTAAAATTGTGTGCCGGAACCGGGACTCGAACCTGGGACCTTTGCCTTTCGCGGGCAAGCGCACTACCGACTGTGCTATCCCGACACGACTCACGATGCCGCCTCACAACTTTACTTCCGCCAGTACCTCGTCTCCTACTTTCCAAACTTCACAGAAGCTCTCCTGCAAACACGCAAGACTAGCACTCCTGGAAGAAAGGATATGGTGGAGACATGGCTTAGCCACAGCCTACGGGATGTTTCCAGAATGAAACTTCACTCTGCAGCGGAGTGTGCGCTGATATGAAACTTCCTGGCAGATTAAACTTGTGTGCCGGAACCGGGACTCGAACCTGGGACCTTTGCCTTTCGCGGGCAAGCGCACTACCGACTGTGCTATCCCGACACGACTCACGATGCCGCCTCACAACTTTACTTCCGCCAGTACCTCGTCTCCTACTTTCCAAACTTCACAGAAGCTCTCCTGCAAACACGCAAGACTAGCACTCCTGGAAGAAAGGATATGGTGGAGACATGGCTTAGCCACAGCCTACGGGATGTTTCCAGAATGAAACTTCACTCTGCAGCGGAGTGTGCGCTGATATGAAACTTCCTGGCAGATTAAAATTGTGTGCCGGAACCGGGACTCGAACCTGGGACGTTTGCCTTTCGCGGGCAAGCGCACTACCGACTGTGCTATCCCGACACGACTCACGATGCCGCCTCACAACTTTACTTCCGCCAGTACCTCGTCTCCTACTTTCCAAACTTCACAGAAGCTCTCCTGCAAACACGCAAGACTAGCACTCCTGGAAGAAAGGATATGGTGGAGATATGGCTTAGCCACAGCCTAATGGATGTTTCCAGAATGAAACTTCACTCTGCAGCGGAGTGTGCGCTGATATGAAACTTCCTGTCAGATTAAAATTGTGTGCCGGAACCGGGACTCGAACCTGGGACCTTTGCCTTTCGCGGGCAAGTGCACTACCGACTGTGCTATCCCGACACGACTCACGATGCCGCCCTCCTATTATACAATAGCAAATGGTGCTGGGTTAGAGTCCCTGCCGGGGAAAAATTGTATCGTCGTTTCAGGTACCAGTACAACGCTATTTGTGAACATATTTGATATGTGGCATCTGATTGTGCTTGGTTAACAAATCATCAATACACTGTATACTATTCCACAACTTTATGATGTGAGACATCTGTGAATTGCACTATATTACGTATCCTCAACGGTTACCTCTCAGCAACAATAGGAGCTTTAGGCAACTCCTGGTGCAGTACTAAGATTATCATTTATTTCTGGGTTCAGACATCAGTCTAAGAAACTAATGAAAACGTCAGTGTTTTACGTCTATTTATGCCTAGAGATCACGCGCACTTAAATGTGGTCCCTGAGCGGAGAATGTTGGGAGCTGAAGCTTGCATTCAGCTCATAGCGGATTGGCTGTTAGAACAAGCCCCGCCTCTTTCCCCCAGTGCCGGCAGCTTACGGCGTAGAGATTACAGGTTTTAAAAGAAACAACATGTAAGGGTTTAAGGCGTTACAGACGGAACACGAAATTAAGAATCACTTTAATGTTTGAGTAATAGAAAAATGGATCGCATATCTACGAAATGTTAATATTTGAAAGGGACTTATTAAGCAGGTGTAACAATGCTCTTTGCCTCTTTTTACTGTCGTAATAGAATAAAAATCAGAATTAACATTCTTCACGCCACTTTAAAGTTCAGCCATCTTTCTAATAAAAGAAGTCGTCGGGGTATGTGGACTTATTTTAGCAAATAACAAAGTGGAAGACAATAATCAATACGAAACACAAATCAACAATACATTGACGAGGTCTACGGTGTACAGTGTTGTTACGAGGTAAGGTTAGTAGAGAGCATAAAGATTCCGTTGACACACGAGCTCAGCCGACTTCCGCGGATCAGAGAGGGGCCACGAAAAAGTGCGTGACCTGTAATTGCAACTCTATCAGGCATACACCTGTTTTTTGCTTAACAGTGCGTTCAGATTCACATCATGAACAAAAACATATATTGTCACTAAACAAGTGTGATGACGTATCTGTCGTTTCACTTATTGTAACTAAATTTAATTTACAAGTGTTACTGTCTCATCTCTAATGACGTTTATTCTAATATTTGTTGTACGAAAGTATTGGTTTGTACCTTTCCTGAAAGCCATAAGGAGAAATAGGAGCCGGCCGCGGTGGCCGAGGTGACTGAGGCGCTCCAGTCACGGTCAGCACGGCCACTACGGTCGGGGGTTCGAATCCCCCTCGGGCATGGATATTTTTGCCATCCTAGTTCGTAAGTAGTTCATAAGTAGTTTGTAAGTTTAGGGACTGATGACCCCGTAGTTAAGTCCCATAAGCTTAACAGACATTTGAACATTTGAATTTTTTGAGAAATAGGAGACTTACTTAGTACCTATTGTGGGTACTTAATGACTGTACTGTGCAATGATTTGACGACCTGCGACGCAGCTGTGCAATGGTGGTTGCATAGCGTCAGGTGCGGTCTCCACTTAGGAATTCAGGGGTGATCCACTTTTTTTGCTGTCAAGTGTACATTCAGTGCCATAGGTACACACTGTCTGTGAAATGTCTCTCGAATACAATTAGTAATGTAGATATAACAGATTTTAAAGAAATGTCTCGCAAATGCAATTAGTACTGTAGAAATAACAAATTTTTACGAAATGTCGGATACCAAATAAACAGACGAAAAGTAGTAAGTTACAAAAATCTTTCCTTTGTTCTGTGGTTGTCAGTCCGAAAAACGGGTTTAAAATTATGTGTAAGATTTGAAGTATGTCGAAAAGTGCCCTCATTTTTAACAGTGCCTGCGTGAAGTCTCGGCATTCACGCGTCGTATGATCGGCAGTTTTGCGCGTCGAGCCCCGTGAACTGTTTGTCACAGGTGATTCTTATCGCCACCTCGATTATTGCCAGACAGTAGTATTTGTACTGACATTGATGGAATTCGGTTTACAGATATGGGGAAAGATAATCTCGTGTATGGCAGTTTATCGCCGATTTGATTGTTTACGACGTTGTAAATCCCGAACTGTGTGTTGTAGTTGGTTCTTACCCCAAAGAGATTGTTGCCTGACGACAAAGAAAATCTATATATACTATGATTACTATTCAGAGGGAGATGTGGATCCCACACACACACACACACACACACACACACACACACACACACACACACATATACATCAACAATTTTAATATTTTATACCACTGCTCAATTTATCTATAATATCTACTTGTCCCTTACCACTTTTTGCATCTGAGGTCTTCATAAACAAAATGTTTTTCCAGAGTTTCCTTCATTAGAAAAGCATCAAAAATTATCAGTCAGTGGATTACAGCACACAGATATAAATACGCTACTATTTAATCTGGTTTTGACAGCTGCTATGGCCGTGTTCTCAGAAAAACTTTAAAAATGTCTTTCTACAAAACTAAATTGTTGTGCTCTGCTGTCGTACAAAATTAGAAATGGATAACAGCTTGTAAATTACATTTTTTTTTAAATATAGGAGTGATTCATACAAGAAGAAGGAAGGAAACCGAAAGGAACGGCTGAAAAATGTAATATGATATTGGTAATTTTTATGGGCAACACTACTATGCATTAGGTTCCTATTTTACACATTGCCATACCGTTCAGTCTATTGCGGTAAAAGTTAACAGACTGCACCTTCAAAACAAGTGCAACGGTACTTTCTACTTAGCAATCTGTACGGTGCATGGTGAAGGATAGCTTAAAAATGTTCAAATGTTTGTATAGCCTATGGGACTTAACTATGGGGTCATCAGTCCCTAAACTTACAAACTACTTATGAACTAGCTAACACTAAGGACGGCACAAATATCCATGCCCGAGGGGGGATTTGAATCCCCGACCGTAGTGGCCGTGCAGACCGTCACTGACGCGCCGCAGTCCCTTCGGCCACCGCGACCGGCGAAGGATAGCTTACTCCATACGTACCGAGCACCATAAAAAGTTTTTTTTTAAAATAATTTGGAGGACTCTTTTTTTTTACAAGAGTGGAGCCCCTCCACACTCGCACTACCATGGCGATCAAATCAATAGGTCTACTGTAAGTGGTCGCAAGCTTTTGAAACAAGAGTCATTTTAACGGTAGAAGGAAAAAAGTGCCAAGGCAAGTTTCTAACGGGAAAAAAACCTATGCCACAGTGATGGACAAGTTGGAAGAGCAGTAGAGGATTTCTTGCTATCTGCGACAGATCATGCCAACATTTGTGTTATGTTAGTTACTTGGTATCGTGCATGGTCGGTACAATCTTCACTGAGTGTTTGTCACTAATTTGTCATTCCAGTTTGATGAGTCGGCCCACTGCAGCTGGCACTGAGATGTCTGCTGGGCCACTATCAGTGGCCGCTGGCTGCAACAAACATGACTGATGGACGAGTGCTCGATTTTGGTATCAACCTCAGTGTGTGAGGGTCGTGTGTGGGATTTGTTTGTGTGTCAGTTTGGTTATGTTTGATTAATGATGGAAATTCTCCACAGAGGTGATAAATTATTTTTCAGAATAGATTGGATGGCCGGTACTTATCTTCTACCGCCGGTAGTTACACGCAGAAGGAATAAAGGACGAAAATAAAGGAAGGTTCCTTCTTCAGTAAGAGAGAAAAAAGGAATCGAAAAGGAAGAGGAAGGTAATTCACGACCTAGGTCCTTCCCTGCATATGATTAACAAAACAAATTCATAATAAATTCAAGTTCATGAGAGAAAAGGGTGTACTAACTACTATTTTTGAAAACACGTGAAAGTTCACTTTATGTTGTTTATTTCACAATATTAGAACCCTGTGGCTGATACGTCTGTACGTCGGCACATTTATCAAATAAAGTTATAGCTCGAGAGCCCCCAGACAAAATGAATATTTGTCGCGAATTGTTTTCACACCACGTGGCTGTCTCAAACACCGTTTATGTTCATGACTATGCGACGACACGTGTTACATTAACAAATCACAGTCACTTTAATTCAATGCGATGCACACCTTGTTCCACCGGCTAAATATTCATTAACACACAGTAACACTCGATTTAACTTGGTGCAGTCTACGACGAGCAACCACACGTGGCGATTGCCACAGACAAATCTCAAGTCACCACCTCGAGATCCACATGCCGACTGATGCAGAGCGACGCCGCCCAGCCAGCCACATCACGTGGTCCCGAGTCCTCACTTCCTGCCCAGGCGCGCGCGCGCGCCAAAAGCTCAACTGCCGGGGTTTTTTCCCCTATGTCATCAACTTCCCCATGTGAACTGTTCTAACCGATTTGCCAACGTACAGCGCTCAGCCAATACATTTCTAAAACTTTACTTAAAATCAAAATAATTACACTACACATTAAACAAATATTTTCTTACGTTTTTATATTAGTATAAACATCCTTTGTACTGTTTTATCATAATCATGCAATTTCTTATATCACAGATAACTGATTTAACTGAATATTTCAAGGTAAAATACAACAGATTGATTGAAAGTAAAATTAAAAATAGTTAATATATTATTTTTATAAACAAACATTGCCATGCTAGTTGTGTAACTGTCTTGTCTTCGTTGGTAATTTATTACTTTTCATTGTCAATTAAACATATTACGTCAGATGTGACTATATCAGCTAACGTATTGTTTGTTTGTCAACAGGCTATTTTGTAATGAGGGCCTTAAAGGTTCCTAACTGCATCGTATTACTTCAAATGCCAGTAGTATTACAATATTTGTGCACTGCACTGTGCCTGGCACTCGCCATTGTCCCTCTCTCCCCTCACTGGAAACGAACTGTAAAATCCTAAGTTGGAACAAGCCACCAACATCGGCCTGCTCGCTGGCCTCCCGTCAGCTACAAGCACACAGCAAATCTCCACGTGGAGAATTTCTACCTATGGCCTAACTATAAATGTTGTCACCCAACTGTGTACATACATTGCTACCATAATTAATAAGATTAAAATTGTGTAACATTTAGTGCATTGGCATGGTCAATGTTTGCAGTGAACTTCATACTGTTTAATTATCAAATGCTATTAATTGCTAGTATTTCTATTGGGCGGTAATCTCACAATACCCCCACTTGCGGCATCCAAACCATGTGCAGGATGGCGCAAGTAGCACCAAAAATAATACATTCAAATGAACAAAATTTTTAAATTACAAAATTATTGAGTCGGATTGGCTCAAACACTATGCCAATTATGACCTCAACTAATGCAAAAAATAAATAAATAGATAAATAAAAAAATAATCAGGGCAGTGAGATAATTTCCCAATATTTGTACCATTAAGACCACTTATAGTGTGTGCATATTTTTAAGAAAAGGATCCTTATAACTAATTACATCCATGAATTTTAAGTGTGCCTGTTGTTTATATACAGAATTGGCACCAAATTTATAATATTATTAAACTTTCGTCTTTAGAGAACCTTGTCCTACATGGAAAAACTAGAATTGTCACTATAAAAACTTTTGACGGTGTACACTCCACTTGTTTGAAGGAAATCTCTCACCACTTTGACACTGAGAACCCCAGAGTCATCGTTGCAGCAACTCTGGTCCATGGTGTACGGTCCTATGTCTCCGTCATTTCAACCAACATGCTGTTGCAGCTTAGATTCATGGCACTGGATCAAGCGTTCTTGTTCACACACGTCATATGCACCCTACATGGAACAGGAAGAGCAGAAGGCACTCATGAGTCAACATAGACAAAAGTTTGTCTGGACAACAGGATTCGGTTGGATTTGTATGCCACCCCCCTGCCATCCAGACTTGGTGCAATTGAAACTAAGCATTGAGACATGTACAGTAACACGTAAATCAACAGAATTAAGAACTGAAAGTGGCTGGTGTTAGTCATTATCAGATTAACCCAAACCACCATGCCTGCACTCTCATCAGCCATAGCTTCAGATGAAACAGACAAGAGAATATGTGGCCTACTTGGAGTAGTACTCCATCAAATATAAATAAACAACCTGCCTGTGTCAAAAATATATCTTAAAGCTCAAATAATACTACCAAAAGAATGTTATCATAGAGAATTTTCTCTTCTATCATAATGACACCTACAAACATAAATACAAATCCTACCCCCTCGCACCATAAGAAATTATTTCTACTGGTGTGAGGTTAAATTTGCATCTCCGTCATCAGCCTCATGTGCTTTCCACAAGTACTCCCCACAATAAAATATCTAAGGTTAAAGTCTAATCTCAAAATTAGTTTATCACAAAACATCTAAATTTTTAAATAAAATATCACCAAACCCTATTGATACTCACACTAGACAGAAAAATAGTTCTCGTCAACTGTTGTTGCAGAAATTGTTCAGTCCACAGTTGGGCACCATTAAAGAAAACAAAATGTATTATCAGAATCAGTTTGATATAACAATACAGAGCATTCCCTATTAGACACGTTACCTACCAAACACTCAAAGAAACAGACATTAAAGAGCATACACTTTCTCTCATTGAAACATTTCTCAATCCAACCCACCTTTAGCCAAAACAGCCACAAACATACATTCCTAACTTCTGACCCATATGGTCAGTCAAACCCACATATGCAACACCGTCAGCTGACATCTTCATCACAAATTATCTAAGCCACAGACCCCACTGCCTGCATCAATGTCCACCACTTTCTCATTCTCCGAGTCACCCCACAACTCACACCACATATCCAGCCCTGCTCACATATACACACACATAAACAGTACACTCCCACTTCCACTATCCTTTGATGTTGGCATACATACATACATATTTACCTCATGTACCACTGTTGAACTGCAAATCTGATAGAAGCACATGTTTTAACACAAACAACAAAAGAAAAACATTTACAAAGATTACTTGTAAACTTGACCCCAATGCTTAAATCTAAACACACAAGTAGATACTAACACAGACCACAGAATAAATATACAAAAATTCTTAACCTACTACCTACAATGCATTGAATCTCACACTTCATGATTTACACTGGTTTATGGCAGTTACTTGTGTAAACATGCCATTAAATCTTTATCACTTAAAAAATTTTTGAATTTCACCCTCTTCATGCATCCCTCCAGACTTAATTCTAACACTTCATCTTTATACTCCAACTGAGCTTCATATTTGCACAGGAAACCACTTCCTAACATTAGATTTAAACAAAGTCCCTTTATGACTAATAAATCTTGAATAAACAGCTCCTCCTTAATGGTTACTTCAAATTCTGGGTTCCCTGCATTTAACACTTCTATTTTTCTTGCAAATGTACACTTTTCTTTTTCCCTTGCCCCTGGTTCTACAATCTTTAAATATTTTAAAAACCTGATCCAATCATCAGTCCCATAGTCATGCACTTCTTTGTTAATCCAACCTACATTCAACCCATCTTCATCCATGCATGTATATTGTTCACTATTATAAATGACAGAGGATAGTATCTTATTCTCCTTATCACCTGACCCCTCCTGTATAAGTTCATGTACCTCACTTATCTCATCATGATCTAAGGTACACATGCCTAATCCCCTTAATTGATCATACTCATTGTCCCCATTCACAAACTCTTTCAACACATTGTAATAAGTCTGGTCCCTATTATATTGTGTGCCTAGTCTGTCCAAGTAATCATATTTGTGCAATAGCCAATCATCTGGTGCCCACTTCCTATCCAGTTTATTTTCCCAATTAAATTTCTGGTTTGTGCATCCACACTGTCAACTTGGCCTTCATTTACATTAGGTCCATTGTCATTTATTGTCTCTACTGGACCACATTTATTTACATTTAATTTAGAAAAACATTCACTCTCATTCACACATTCCACAACATCTATGCTGGCTAGAGTATCATCAATATTCACATTCATACTTTCACATTCAGTCAACACTTGTGCCTCTGACCTATTCAAAATTATGGCTAACTGTTTTTATCCTCTTTAATCTTGTTATCAAATAAACTTCTCACATCATACTCTCCTTTATTGTCCTTGTTTCTCTCATTCCTCCTGTTTGCATTTCTCTTGTCATGTTGCAAAAACCAATCCCCAAAAATTTCCTCACTACCTATAACAGCATCCATCTGACACATACTTTCCTCTCTTTTCTCCCTTCCCTTGTTTACTCTATTTATGTGTTCTTCCCTCTTTTCTTTATCCTTGCCCTTGTGAACTCCTACTTCCCCTTTCCTGTCATCATCTTTGTCCATGTGACATAGTTTTTCCTCCTTTCTCTCCCCATCTCTATTCCTACTGTAACTATGGTTATTAGATCCACTGTTATCCCATCTTCTGATCCTATTATTAGAACAGTTCCTTGTCCCAAAACGGACCTCATTGGGAACAAATCTTAGTTTCCCTGATTCTGTCTCTGATTTTCTCTCCTACTGTTTTCCCCATTCCTATTTCCACCTTCCTGCCTTCGATTTCGCCAATCATTTTCCCATGTTTCCCTCTGGCTTCTATTCTCCCTGTTTTCTCCTCTGTTATTGTTACCTCTCCAATTTTCATTAAAATTCCTCTCTCTATTGTGGTTTCCCTGGTTGTGACCCACATTTCTACTGCCTCTGTTTTCATTGTGGTTCACATGCTGTGTTCCCCTGAGCTGTCGTTCCATAACTAAACCCTGGTCTATCTTTTCTACAAATTCAATGAAATTCTCAGCTGAATCTGTGGGATGGTGAATTAACTGCCAATGCAAATCTGCAGGTAACCTCCTACACAAAGTGGAAATTACTGCTAAAGGACTCAAAGGTGTATCTAAATGTACTAGTTTCTCAAGTTCCTCCTGACAAAATTCCTTCATGCTCTGTTTCTCTTTCACATAGTTTGGCCCATTCAAGAATTCATTTTGTATCTTAGCTTGCTTGGCCTCCCCCCAATACTTATTTAAAAACAATTTTTCAAACGCCTCAAAAGTAACGAATTTATCAGCACACTGATTTGCCCAAGTTTGAGCAGAACAGTCAAGCATTCTCTTTGCTAACTTCACTTTACACTGGTCTGACATACCAGGCACAAATTGGTCTTTGCATGCAGCCAAAAAATCTACTGGATGATAATTACCCACTCCTGAAAACTTTTTGCCATTAGGTGTCTGCACCATGGACCAATTAGTGTTTCCTGATGCAGTACACAATTCTAGATTATTTATTCTAGTGTTCACCTTCTCAATCTCAGTATTGTTTACTGTCACTACTTGTTCTATCTTTTTCCTAAAGTTACATTCTGTATTCTCTAATTTTCCTGACAGCAAATTTTTTGTTTCCTCAGTGCCTGCCACCATCCTCTTGTCAACCTCAGCCAACGCCTGCATAGTCCCCTCAATCCTGTGATCACATATTTGTTTCACAGCATCTAACTTGTCTCCTACCTCAGTTTCAATAGCACCAATTCTGGCATGTATCTCCTTTTCCCTATTTTCAAACCGTTCTGTTAGACTTCCTATCTTTTTGTCAATGTCTGTGATTATTTCTGTCTTTAATCCAAGCATTGAATTTTGTAGTGCCCCAATGTCTGCCTTAAAGTCTGCTTTCAATTCTGATTTTACAGTTTCTATTTCTAATTTTAAATTTGAGTATGAATTTTCTATTTCTGATTTTAAATTTGAGTATGAATTTTCTATTTCTGATTTTAAATTTGAGTTTGAATTTTCTATTTTTGATTCTAAATTTGAGCTAAAACTCGCTAACATGGCTGCTAACATCTTCGGTGTCAACAACATTCCCCCAGTATTTACCCTCTCTGGACTTTCTGGTATGCTACTCTCTGAATCTACATCGCTTGGCGATCTCTTAAAAACACTATCCATTATCGGTATCACAATAAAGCTTGATTAACACACAAGAATTTATAGCGCCAGCTGCTTTACTTATCTTTTAATCCAGAAGTTTCTGCAACGAGCTGCGACGTCCCCAACGCTCGCTGCCGTCTTTTGTAGAAGCTGTGGCTGGAATATGCCCTCACTGCATCCCTTATCCTTTGTAGAATCGAAGCTGCTGGGCCCCGACGCTCCGTTGGCGACTTGCGAAGTCCCCACGATCACTGCCGTCCGTTGCAGAAGATGAAATTTGAGTGCGTTGAACCCACGCGCCACCGCTCACTGCTGCCGGTCCGATGGGCCGTCGATCGCCGGTTACGGATGCCCGCGCCCGAACTCTGCGTCACTAACCGTCGTTAACCGCGCGACGCGATTGCGTATCTGCTTGCAACTGTTCGTAACTGTTCACTGTCCTATACACACCCTAATCTCTCCGTCCGAGCAAGTCCAACGTGAACTAATCCAGGACGAGCCCCCAAATGCGAGGGTGAAGGTCGGGGTGAGAGTTTAAAATAGGGAAAGATTAATTTTTGAAACTCACAACCACCAGCTGCGAACCAAATTCCTAAACATGCAAAAACACTGGAACTGTTATTGCGACTGTTTGACTCGTTTTCTAGGGGATGATATCACACGTTCGCAGCTTTCCTTCCCTGCATATGATTAACAAAACAAATTCATAATAAATTCAAGTTCATGAGAGAAAAGGGTGTACTAACTACTATTTTTGAAAACACGTGAAAATTCACTTTATGTTGTTTATGTCACAATACTTGAACCCTGTGGCTGATACGTCTGTACGTCGGTAAATGTACCAAATAAAGTTATAGCTCGTGAGCCCCCAGACAAAATGAATATTTGTCGTGAATTGTTTTCACACCACGTGGCTGTCTCAAACACCGTTTATGTTCATGACTATGCGACGACACGTGTTACATTAACAAATCACAGTCACTTTAATTCAATGCATTGCACACCTTGTTCCACCGGCTAAATATTCACTAACACACAGTAACACTCGATTTAACTTGGTGCAGTCTACGACGAGCAACCACACGTGGCGATTGCCACAGACAAATCTCAAGTCAGCACCTCGAGATCCACATGCCGACTGATGCAGAGCGACGCCACCCGGCCAGCCACACCACGTGGTCCCGAGTCCTCACTTCCTGCCCAGGCGCGCGCGCGCGCCAAAAGTTCGACTGCCGGGGTTTTTTCCCCTACGTCATCAACTTCCCCATGTGAACTGTTCTAACCGATTTGCCAACGTACAGCGCTCAGCCAATACATTTCTAAAACTTTACTTAAAATCAAAATAATTACACTACACATTAAACAATTATTTTCTTACGTTTTTATATTAGTATAAACATCCTTTGTACTGTTTATCATAATCGTGCAATTTCTTATATCACAGATAACTGATTTAACTGAATATTTCAAGGTAAAATACAAAAGATTGATTGAAAATAAAATGAAAAATAGTTAATATATTATTTTTATAAACAAACATTGCCATGCTAGTTGTGTAACTGTCTTGTCTTCGTTGGTAATTTATTACTTTTCATTGTCAATTAAACATATTTCGTCAGATGTGATTATATCAGCTAACGTATTGTTTGTTTGTCAACAGGCTATTTTGTAATGAGGGCCTTAAAGGTTCCTAACTGCATCGTATTACTTCAAATGCCAGTAGTATTACAATATTTGTGCACTGCACTGTGCCTGGCACTCGCCATTGTCCCTCTCTCCCCTCACCGGAAACGAACTGTAAAATCCTAAGTTGGAACAAGCCACCAACATCGGCCTGTTCGCTGGCCTCCCGTCAGCTACAAGCACACAGCAAATCTCAACGTGGAGAATTTCTACCTATGGCCTAACTATAAATGTTGTCACCCAACTGTGTACATACATTGCTACCATAATTAATAAGATTAAAATTGTGTAACATTTAGTGCATTGGCATGGTCAATGTTTGCAGTGAACTTCATACTGTTTAATTATCAAATGCTATTAATTACTAGTATTTCTATTTGGCGGTAATCTCACAATGGTGTTTGAGGATTGTGGAAGTGAGAGATACTGTATAGTAGTACTGAGCCATGCCGAAGAGGATATATATATATATATATATATATATATATATATATATATATATATACCGCTTAGTCTCCATGTTAGAGCTCATTTTATTACTTCTCTTCAAATCACATTAATCATGGAATGGAAACACACAGCAACAGATCGTACCAGTGTGACTTCAAGCACTTTGTTACAGAGAATATTCAAAATGTCCTCCGTTAGCGAGGATACATGCATCCACTCTGCGTCGCATGGAATCCCTAATGCACTGATGCAGCCCTGGAGAATGGCGTATTGTATCACAGCCGGCCACAATACGAGCACGAAGAGTCTCTACATTTGGTACCGGGGTTGCGTAAAGAGGTTTCAAATGCCCCCATAAATGGAAGTCAAGAGGGTTGAGGTCAGGAGAGCGTGGAGGCCATGGAATTGGTCCACCTCTACCAATCCATCGGTCACCGAATCTGTTGTTGAGAAGCGTACGAACACGTCGACTGAAATGTGCAGGAGCTCCATCGTGCATGAACCACGTGTCGTACTTGTAAAGGCACATGTTCTAGCAGCACAGGTAGAGTATCCCGTATGAAATCATGATAACGTGCTCCAGTGAGCGTAGGTGGAAGAACATGAGGCCCAATCAAGACATACTAAAATGAGCTCTAACATGGAAATTAAGCGTTTCCGGACACATATTTTCTTTGTTTGTGTGTGAGGAATGTTTCCTGAAAGTTTGGCCGTACCTTTTTGTAACACCCTATATATAAGAGAGGGAGAGAGTGAGAGAGAGAGAGAAAGGTAAGGAAGGGATAATGGACTGGTGAGTTGAGAATGGTGGAGGGGGAGAGGTTAGCGCAGATTTAGGCCAGGGGGTGGCGGTAGGAGAGGATATGGTGGAGAGCAAGTTCCCATATTCGTAGCTCTGAGGGATTGGTGTTAGTTGGTATTATTCCAATGGCACGTTTCAAGGTCCCTGGAGTCAAGTTTGTGTTAGTTAAGCTTACCCTATCCCTGAGAAATAATGTTTCAGGTCAGTTGTGGTTCCACCTACGGTTATGATCGTAGTTGTCCTGATTAAGGATGAAAGGGTTGTTCGAGTGTCTGGAGTTTTTGTATAGTCGTGCGGCGTGCTTTTTGAATACCTCCGTGAGAGTACCAAGGTGGTATTCAAGGTGAAGGTCCGCTGTGCACGTGTATCTTGGGGCATTGCTTATCATGCGTAGCACTTTGTTCTGCATGAGATACAAGCGCCGCAGCCGTGTCGGCTCTGCATAAGCCCAGTACAGAGGTGTCATAAGTGCCGTGTACTATAGGAAGGGGATGAATAGAGAAATAGTGGACAGAAGGCGATTGGCAGAGAGCGGAAAAGGAACTGACTGATAACGGGAGATGGGAGGAGTATGAGGATGAGAAGGGGGAAGCAGAGAGCGCGGTGCTGATGCTGCTGAACGAGGCATAGAAAGGCAGAGAGAAGTGAAGGGGGAAATGGATCGAGGAACTCTGGAATAAATAAATGCATATTTTGAAATTGCGAATCATTGCCAGATTCTCAAGTTACAAATAAAAAAATTCTGCGACAAGGTACTGATAAGATTCTTTAAATAAATCGTCAAATTATAGAATACATCAAAATTTGAAATGATTAAGAGCTTTAAGTACCTGCCCGTGTAGTACTTGAATGTTGATTACCGGCCCGTCGCTAAGGGATAGCGCGAATACGCAGAGCTGGAGGGAGCATCGGACTGATAAATAATCTGCTTCCCCAGACACTGCGCTTACTGCTCATCCGTAATATTGGAAGAGAACATCTTGTCTTACAGGCTAAGAACGGCCATCAGCAAGAGACCATGATGTGCATCAGGTTGGAATTAAGCCGGTCTGAGCTCAGTATTGTGGACAGATTCTGTGATCGACAACAAAGACGGGGATGATGGAGGAAGGTCGATGGTAGTGAAAAGGGGTGTGCTGGGGTAGGGTGGGGGGAGCGATTGTGGCGAGCGACGGGGTGAGTGGGCAGGGGAGGGGGGAGGGGGAGGCAGGCAGGCTGAGCGGGATTACTGCTGCCGGCCACTGCCGTTTTTATCTCTGTATTACGGACGAAAAATTGGAAATTGCGGCATTTCAATGGAAGCTCGCATGAAATCCACCGTACGCGTTATTAGCACTCTCTAGCGAAAACATTCCGATCTCGTGATAAAAGCTACACGCAGAGCCTTAAAAATTCGTGTTTTCATTTTCTTTTAATAAAAGCTGACGCAACTCCCAAAAAATATTTCACATTTACATTACATTATGACGCTGAGCAAGAGAGTATCTGATACGTTACGAGATGTATTTAAACCAGAACCAATTTAAATATCACGCTCTGCGACTACCATTAGAAATTGTTAATAAATTTTCCAGCTATGGGGAGCACACCAAGACAGCACACAACAATCCGTAACATGTGAGTTGTAACCTGCGGCATTATGGAGACACTTGTGGGGATGTGATCTTCAGTCTGGAGATTGGTTTAATGGAGATCTCCACCCTACTCTATCCTGAAAAAGTCTCTTCATCTCTTCTCCTGGTTGCTTATTCCAAGGTATTAATACTAATTCTCAGACAATACACAAAATGACGAATGAGTATGCCACCTCTAACAATAAATTTCGGTGAATGAAATCAGAACGGTCGATCCGGTAACACAGGCGAATCACAATGCTGCCCCTCCGTAGCTTGCCCCACCATCAGTTCAGCATCGTGTGTGTTACGAGTTAGACCTGATGTATTGAATGATTGTTTACTGTTTAGTGCGTTGGTTCTCAACTGAGTGCAGGACAATCAACGAGCAAAGGATAAATTTCAACCTTTGTTTTAAGCTTGGATAGACCCTGAAGAAACGAATGGGTTGCCGTTACGTGTCTAAGGCCGCAGGAAATTTCACCGAATTAGATGCTACATGTACGTATTAATAATTAATAACGTGCATTTATTTATAATCTAATAACTGGTAACAGTATTCTTTGTCTTTGAGCAAAATGTTAAACACACGACCGATCGCGTAACTTCTAAAGGCACCTTCTCGCGGGTTAATGTTGACTAGGTCACTGAGAAAACTGGTTGATGCTGGTAGACAACATTAAATATTCTTGATAAAACTCTTCTGGTTATTGGACCGCATCGTCAATATATCAAATATTTCACCGACGTTTCGGCCACTAAAGCAAGCGGCCATCTTCTGGATGTTGCGTTTACAGTTAACGTAACACCCAGATCAAATGTTCAAATGTTTGTTAAGCTTATGGGACTTAACTACGGGGTCATCAGTCCCTAAACTTACAAACTACTTATCTACTACCTTATACTAAGGACGGCACAAATATCCATGCCCGACGGGGGATTCGAACTCCCGACCGTAGTGGCCGTGCAGACCGTGACAGGAGCGCCTCAGTCCCCTCGGCCAACACCCAGAAGATGGCCACTTGCAATAGTGGCCGAAACGTCGGTGAAATATTTGATATATTGACGATGCGGTCCTATACCCAGAAGAGTTCTATCATCAATGACAACGGCCGACGAAGCCTTCGTTTACGTACAACATTTAATATTAACGATATTCGCATGTAGTACTTCTCTTGGTTGGAAATGGGAACACAGCCAGGTCAGTGAGGGAGGCCGCCAAGTGGCGAGGGGAGTCGTAACGCTATCACGAAGGGTGTGGCGTGCTGACCTGCTGCTACAAAGTCACATGTTACTGACTGGCCTGTGGCCACTGCCACTGCTGTCTCACGCCGAAACTCGCGGGCGACGATACGATTGGGAAGATGATTTCAGCCGCCAAACGGTCGAAACGTTTGAGAACTTTCTAAAAGCCTCTAGAAGTTTCTGTTTTGCGGGAAATATGTTCGGAAGGCAGTAATGGTGGGGGGAGAGATATTTGAAGCTACGGCTTTCCCATCTTGAGAAAACGGTCTCGAGAGACTTGCGGCTTGCTGATAAGTGAGTCGTGGATTCGCCTAGCTGCGCTCGTGGTGCGACAACACATGTGGTCAGTTGCTGGCAAAGCGGCCAGTGACTTAGGTCACCAATAGTTGCAAGTGCAGATTGAATTGCTTGACGTATTCATAATTGTTTCTCTGTGAGCAGAGGAACGAAATTATTTCTTCAGGGCATTGTATTTGCATTTCGAAGCACTCATTTACAAGTTTACAGTTGAGCTTCTCTTCTGCTTCTGGCCAGTGAGGCAAGCAGTTTGCGAGAACCTCTTGTTCGACTTTGATCCTTAAGTGACTTCAACTTAGAAGTTTCATTTGAATGGAGAAGTCTGTTCCTTCTGCGGCCATCGTCGCACAGCTTCGCCTTCACGTCGAACCGACCCATCCACGGTGGCCAGTTGCCGTTTGTCTTATCAGAGAAGTATTGGTGATATACGCACATTGCAGTTGCTATAGCACAGTTAAAGATAAATGAACCTACCACTGTGTATTCTCTGCCGAGTTGGATAGCGATTTTTAATTGATTTTAAACAATTAACACGTCCTTAGTGTCAACCATTCTTCATAATAAATGTTTTTTTTTTTTTTTTTTAGAAATTCATTACTTTCGTTTCATAATTCAAGCCGAGCGGTCTAAAGCGTCTCGCTGCGGAGCGCGCGGTTGCTCGCCGTGGAGGTTCGAGTCCTCCCTGGGGCATGGGTGTCTGTGTTGTCCTTAGGTTAGTTTACCAAGGTTTAAGTAGTTTGTAAGCTACTGACTGATGACCACACAGTTTGCTCCGATAGATCTACAAATATTTTAAATGTGGTGTCGCACAAGTCCAAAGTGCGCGCCACATACTTTCGCCGCGCGCCGCCATGCACGCACGGCGCGGCGTTCTTACGACGTCAGCCACGAGCGCCCTCTGCTACAACTCCGCTCGTGGCCACCTCTGAACGACATCGTTCACTTGGGACTGAGATAGAAACCAGTTAACACTTCGGAATCAGATAGGCACCAGTGAAGACTTGGCTATCGGATAGGCACTAGGCAGGCCTCTAGCTCAACTATGTATCAGCATTCTGCAGTACTGAACTATGTAAAAGTTAAGTATTACTAAGTCTCTAAGAAATATATATCTCGTTCTAATTTACTCTAGTGTTTCTAGTTTCTGCTGTCCCACTGGCTGGTCACCTCCTACCTACACAAGCGTGCTTCCTTTATTCCTGTGTCGGTCTTTCTACTCGGCCACCGACACCTACGACGGAAACGAGACACAAAAACGGCGACGAGGCTGGGACACAAAAGCGGCGACGAGGCTGGGACACAAAATGAACATTTTTGTTTCATAATTCATTTCTAAATTTATGCACAGATTTATCGATAATTGCGTAATTGAAAGGAGTGATTCATATTTATGTTCGTAATGTTACCGTAAGGCTGGTGAACCACACGCAAATCAGCGATAGATCCGTAGATTCAATCTCACCAGCTGCGGCAAAATCATTACACGTGTTTATGGGTATAAAGCACTGTTCGTGCAGTGAGTGGAATGGAGTGGTTCGTGCGTTTTAGAGGAGGCCGGGAAAGTGTTTCTGACAATCCGGGAGCGGACGATCGGCGACCACCGTCAGAAACGAAAAAATTGAGAAAGTGAGGACGTTAATCACAAAGACTGTCGAAACCTGAGCGCACGGTAGCTGATGAACTGCACATTAACCGTCAATCCGTGCGACAAATCCGTACACAGAAGTTAGAGAAGAGGAAAACGTGCTTCGTCTTGGGCCACGTCACTTCACTGGCGATAAGAAGCAGATACAGACTTCACAGGATTTTGTCGCAATGGCGGATGCGACACCCAATTTCTTGAACCACTTTTTCACTGAGGATGAAATCTGGTGTCAACAGTTCGACCCTGAAACAAAACGGTAAGGCATGGAATCGCGTTTTATGACATCATCTCGTCGGAAAAAAGGAACAGCCGAACACTAACGCTCGCGCACACACAGCCAGAAAAGGGGATGGTGCATCTTGAACATCCACCATACATGTCGGATGTGAATTCTGTAGACATTTCCCTATTCCCCCGACTCAGAGCCGGCCGCGGTGGCCGAGAGCACTCAGGCGCTCCAGTCACGGTCTGCACGGCCGCTACGGTCGGGGGTTAGAATTCCCCCTCGAGCATGGATATTTGCGTCGTCCTTAGTCTTAGCTAGTTCGTAAGTATTTTGTAAGTTTAAGGACTGATACCCTCGTAGTTAAGTCCCATAATCTGTACAAACAAACAAACAACACGACTCAGACTGTCTTTGAAAGTACTGACATCCAACGAAACTTGACAAGGGCTTAGAACACCATCGCAAAGGAAGACTCCGTTCAAAGTGCCCCGGACATGCACGAAGAGTTCCGAGTAGTATAGTTGTGTGACTGTTTGGAATGACAGTACAAATGTTCAAATGTTTGTATAGCTTATGGAAATTAACTACGAGGTCATCAGTCCCTAGAGTTACAAATTACTTATGAACTAGCTAACACTAAGGACGGCACAAATATCCGTGCCCGAGGGGGGGATTCGAACCCCCGCCGGTAGTGGCCGTTCAGAACGTGACTGGCGCGCCGCAGACCGGTCGGCCATCACGTCCGGCTGAAAAGACAGTAGCGTGACTGTATTTCATAGTTCATCTACGTTAATATTACAGGACTACTCAACGAACTTCATTGTCAGACCACGTATGAAGATTTTATGCGACTAATATCACACGATATTATGTAATTAAATTTTTTTTTGTTTCTTTTCCGGGGTTGATTGCCAGCTTCAGTAACAATTCCTACGTATTTCTAGATCGTTTCCTTGCCAGGCTTGAAGCGTTTGTAGTAAGCTGACTGGACGAAGCGTCAGTCTTACAGAGACAAATCGTTACAAGCATCTTTTACTGCCTTTCATAACCGCCTGGATGGGATTAGTAAGTGATTCCACAAAGTTTTGCAAGGTACGATGCATTCACGATAAGTCAGTCTTTCAGGACCTGTTCGCGCAAATTGTGAGAAGTCGATGGCGACATTATACCCGCTGTTCCACCATAGCATACAATTTTTGTCCAATGTAGATGTAGTAATATGAGTGAGTTGTCAGAAAATCAGCGACAGCCAGCCAAATGAACTATGCTGTAGTCTTTAAAAACAGGGGTATCAATAGCGTCTCATTACTCATATCTGATAACTCCAGGAGCAGTATTCTCTCGCTCAACGGTTATATGGGCTTTCATCCAGTGCCTGCAGTAATTCCTGTAGAATGTCTAAGTGATTTTTGCCCATTTCAAGTTAGAGTTAGGTAGTAACACTTAAAGGGGGCCTTTGCGATCGTCTTTTGACTGCTCAAAATTCAAATGCAAATAACGGCTTAACCGTTCATCTGACACGGAAATTGAATAATCGAATTGCTAGAGGAGAAAATTCTCTACAACTTTGATTCTTATGTTTTTTTTTTCATAACTTGTATCGTTTCAAAGATATTTGCAAAAATAACGGCGATTTGACGATGCCTGTCCGTAACGTGTTCCCTCTTTTTAAGTCGAACCCTTCAACCGAGAGGCAACAAATTTTACAGACATAATTGTTGGCTGCCAGAGACTAGGACCTCCCTTTTGAAATGTTTTTAATGCTATTGTAATTAGGGACAAACTTTTCGTCTGACACGGAAATTTCGTAATGGAATTTGTGGAGGAGAAAAGTCTCTACAACTTTGCTGTCTCATGTTTTTTCTCCATAACTCGCACCATTACAGAGACAAGACTTTCATAGATGTCACGTGACATTCCTCACTCAGAACTCTCTCTGGCATACGCCATCTTCCTTGCTGTATTTTTTTATTTTCTTATTATAACTTATGCATTGTTATTTCAAACCAATGGTGCACTGAAGATTTAACAAAAACACGTCGTTATTAGTACGATAAATTATAATCTAGTGTCTAAAATTCTATATTAGCAGTTAACAACTGCCATCAATAGTACAAGAATTAAGGAACTATCGTTAGGTTGTGCTGCACATGGTCGGAAATTCGAAGCGTGCAACTACCATTTTTTTTTCCGCCTTGCCACCTAAAAGGGTTTTGGCACCGTTATTATTATATTTTCAACCAACCCGAGGAATGCTGCACTTCCTGACAGGTCATGGTCCATATTCGACATACCTCTGTCGGTTCGGGAAGAGGGCTCCACCCGCGTGTGGCTGTGGAGCAGAGGAGGGCACTCCGGAGCACCTGCAGCACTTGCGCCCCACATGTGACAGGGAGCTGCTGACGAGCGCCTCCAACTGCCGCACACAAACACACACGAACTACTGAGAAGTGAAGAAACATTCCATGTCCTAAGCAAACTAACGGTCGTGATTTCTAAAACAATCAGGGAGAACTTTATGGGCTTAAACACATAAGAAATGGGTATAAACACACAACGGACTTGACCTTTCCACACCCTGTCATGCCGCCGGGCACGGACAGGACGCCTGGATTTGAGGGGGGGGGGATGGGGGGGGGGACACCGAAAGAGACAATTCCAAAAGTCCATAAGACTTCCGTAGGTTAGAAGTATGCTAGTTGTAGTGTAGTGCGTAGAATAGTGTAGTTAGAAAAGATAACAACAAAATTCAAGACCAACTGCAGTGTGGGGGGCACTGCGAGGATGAAGGTCGGGGTGAGAGTTTAAAATAGGGAAAGATTAATTTCTAAAACTCACAACCACCAGCTGTGAACCAAATTCCTAAACATGCAAAAACACTGGAACTGTGATTGCGACTCGTTTTCTAGGGGATGATATCACACGTTCGCAGCTTTCCTTCCCTGCATATGATTAACAAAACAAATTCATAATAAAATCAAGTTCATGAGAGAAAAGGGTGTACTAACTACTATTTTTGAAACACGTGAAAGTTCACTTTATGTTGTTTATTTCACAATATTTGAACCCTGTGGCTGATACGTCTGTACGTCGACACATTTACCAAATAAAGTTATAGCTCGTGAGCCCCCAGACAAAATGAATATTTGTCGCGAATTGTTTTCACACCACGTGGCTGTCTCAAACACCGTTTATGTTCATGCCTATGCGACGACACGTTTTACATTAACAAATCACATTCACTTTAATTCAATGCGATGCACACCTTGTTCCACCGGCTAAATATTCACAAACACACAGTAGCACTCGATTTAACTTGGTACAGTCTACGACTAGAAACCACACGTGGCGATTGCCACAGACAAATCTCAAGTCACCACCTCGAGATCCACATGCCGACTGAGGCAGAGCGACGCCGCCAGGCCAGCCACACCACGTGCTCTCTGGTCCCCACTTCCTGCACAGGCGTGCGCGCGCACGCCAAAAGCTCAAATGCCGGGGTTTTTTCCCCTACGTCATCAACTTCCCCATGTGAGCTGTTCTAACCGATTTGCCAACGTACAGCGCTCAGCCAATACATTTCTAAAACTTTACTTAAAATCAAAATAATTACACTACACATTAAACAAATATTTTCTTACGTTTTTATATTAATATAAACATCCTTTGTACTGTTCATCATAATTGTGCAATTTCTTATACCACAGATAAGTGATTTAACTGAATACTTCAAGATAAAATACAAAAGATTAATTGAAAATAAAATGAGAAATAGTTAATATATTATTTTTATAAACAAACATTGCCATGCTAGTTGTGTAACTGTCTTGTCTTCGTTGGTAAATTATTTCTTTTCATTGTCAATTAAATATATTACGTTAGATGTGACTATATCAGCTAATGTATTGTTTATTTATCAACAGGCAATTTTGTAATGAGGGCCTTAAAGGTTCCTAACTGCATCGTATTACTTCAAATGCCAGTAGTATTACAATATTTGTGCATTGCACTGTGCCTGGCACTCGCCATTGTCCCTCTCTCGCCTCACTGGAAACGAACTGGAAAATCCTAAGTTGGAACAAGCCACCAACGTCGGCCTGCTCGCTGGCCTCCCGTCAGCTACAAGCACACAGCAAATCTCAACGTGGAAAATTTCTACCTATGGCCTAACTATAAATGTTGTCACCCAACTGTGTACATACATTGCTACCAAAATTAATAAGATTAAAATTGTGTAACATTTAGTGCATTGGCATGGTCAATGTTTGCAGTGAACTTCATACTGTTTAATTATCAAATGCTATTTATTACCGGTATTTCTATTGGGCGGTAATCTCACAATGCCCGCACTTGCGGCATCCAAACCATGTGCAGGATGGCGCAAGTAGCACCAAAATTAATACAGTCAAATGAGAAAAATTTTAAATTACAAAATTATTGAATCGGATTGGCTCAAACACTATGCCAATTATGACCTCAACTAATGCAAAAAATAAATAAATAGATAAATAAAAAATAAACTGGGCAGTGAGAAAATTTCCCAATATTTGTACCATTAAGATCACTTGTAGTGTGTGCATATTTTTAAGAAAAGAATACTTATAACTAATTACATCCATGAATTTTAAGTGTGCCTTTTGTTTATATACAGAATTGGCACCAAATTTATAATAGTATTAACCTTTAGTCTTTAGAGGACGTTGTCCTACATGGTAAAACTAGAATTATCACTATAAAAACTTTTGACGGTGTACACTCCACTTGTTTAAAGGAAATCTCTCACCACTTTGACACTGAGAACCCCAGAGTCATCGTTGCAGCAACTCTGGTCCATGGTGTACGGTCCTATGTCTCCGTCATTTCAACCAACATGCTGTGCAACTTAGATTCATGGCACTGGATCAAGCGTTCTTGTTCACACACGTCATATGCACCCTACATGGAACAGGAAGAGCAGAAGGCACTCATGAGTCAACATAGACAAAAGTTTGTCTGGACACCAGGATTCGGTTGGATTTGTATCACACCCCCCTGCCATCCAGACTTGGTGCAATTGAAACTAAGCATTGATACATGTACAGTAACATGTAAATCAACAGAATTAAGAACTGAAAGTGGCTGTTGTTAGTCATTATCAGATTAACCCAAACCACCATGCCTGCACTGTCATCAGCCATAGCTTCAGATGAAACAGACAAGAAAATATGTGGCATACTTGGAGTATTACTCCATCAAATACAATACCAACAACCTGCGTGTGTTAAAAATATATCTTAAAGTTCAAATAATACTACCAAACGAATGCAATCATAGAGAATTTTCTCTTCTAACAAAATGACACCTACAAGAATAAATACAAATCCTACCCCCTCGCACCAAAAAAATTTATTTTTGCTGGTGTGAGATTTAAATTTGGATCCCTGTCATCAGCCTCATGTGCTTTCCACAAGTATTCCCCATAATAAAATATCTAAGTTGAAAGTCTAATTTTAAAATTGGTTTATCACAAAAATCTACATTTTTTAAATAAAATATCACCAAACCCTATTGATACTCAGGCTAGACAGAAAAATAGTTCTCGTCAACTGTTGTTGCTGAAATTGTTCAGTCAACAGTTGAGCACCATTAAAGAAACCAAAATGTGTTATCAGAATTAGTTTAATATAACAATACAGAGCATTCCCTAGTAGACACGTTATCTACCAAACACTCAAAGAGACAGACATTAAAGAGCAAACACTTTCTCTCATTGAAACATTTCTCAATCCAATCCACCTTTAGCCAAAACAGCCACTACAAACATACATTCCTCACTTCTGACCCATATGGTCAGTCACACCCACATATGCAATACTGTCAGCTGACATTTTCATCACAATTTATCTAAGCCACAGACCCCACTGCCTGCATCAATGACCTCCACTTTCTCATTCTCTGAGTCACCCCACAACTCACACCATACACCTGCTCACATATACACACACATAAACAGTGCACTCCCACTTCCTCTATCCTTTAGTGTTGGCATGCATACATACATATTTACCTCATGTACCACTGTTGAACTGCAAATCTGATACAAGCACATGTTTTAACACAAACAACAAAAGAAAAACATTTACAAAGAACACTTGTAAACTTGACCCCAATGGTTAAATCTAAACACACAAGTAGATACTATCACAGACCACAGAATAAATATACACAAATTCTTAACCTACTATCTACAAAGCATTGAATCTCATACTTCATGATTTACATTGGTTTATGGCAGTTACTTGTGTAAACATGCCATTAAATCTTTATCACTTACAACATTTTTGAATTTCACCCTCTTCATGCATCCCTCCAGACTTAATTCTAGCACTTTATCCTTATATTCCAACTGAGCTTCATATTTGCACAGGAAACCACTTCCTAACATTAGATTTAAACAAAGTCCCTTTATGACTAATAAATCTTGAATAAACAGCTCCTCTTTAATGGTTACTTCAAATTCTGGGTTCCCTGCATTTAACACTTCTATTTTTCTTGCAAATGCACACTTTTCTTTTTCCCATGCCCCTGGTTCTACAATCTTTAAATATTTTAAAAACCTGATACAATCATCAGTCCCATAGTCATGCACTTCTTTATTAACCCAACCTGATTTTAACCCATCAATATCTATTTTATGAGACTGTTCATTATTATGAATCATAAAAACTTGTATTTTCTCCTCATCATCACCTAACCCCTGCTGTACAACTCTCTGTCTCTCACTTATCTCATCATGATCTAGGGTACACATGCCTAATCCCCTTAATTGATCATGCTCATTGTCCACAAACTCTTTCAACACATTGTAATAAGTCTGGTCCCTATTATATTGTTTGCCTAGTCTGTCCAAGTAATCATATTTGTGTAATAGCCAATCATCTGGTGCCCATTTCCTAATCCAGTTTATTTTCCCAATCAAATTTCTGGTTTGTGTATCTATACTGTCAACTTGGCCTTCATTTACAGTAGGCCCATTGTCATTTATTGTCTCTATTGGACCACATTTATTTACATTTAATTCAGAACTCCATTAATTCTCATTCACACACTCAACACCATCTATGCTGGCTCCAGTACCATCAATATTTACATTCTCACTTTCACATTCAGTCAACACTTGTGTCTCTGACCTATCCAAAACTAAGGCTAACCCAACACTGTTTTTATCTTCTTTAATGTTATTATGAAATAAATTTCTCACATTATACTCTCCTTTATTGTCCTTGTTTCTATCATTCCTCCTCCTGTTTGCCTTTCTTTTGTCATGTTGCCTAAACCAATCCCCAAAAATTTCCTCACTACCTAAAACAGCATCCATTTGACACATACTTTCCTCTCTTTTCTCCCTTTCCTCGTTTACTCTAATTATGTTTTCTTCCCTCGTCTCTTTATCGTTGCCCTTGTGAACTCCTACTTCCTCTTTCCTATCATTATCTCTGTCCATGTGACATAGTTTTTCCTCCCTTCTCTCCCCATCTCTATTCCTACTGTAATTATGGTCATTTGATCCCCTGCTATCCCATCTTCTGGTTCTGTTATTAGAATAGCTCCTTGTCCCAAAACGGACCTCATTTGGAACAAATCTTAGTTTCCCTGATTCTGTCTCAGATTTTCTCTCCTACTGTTATCCCCATTCCTTTTTCCACCTTCCTGCCTTTGATTTCTCCTATTATTTTCCCATGTTTCCCTCTGGCTTCTATTATCCCAGTTGTCTCCTCTGTTATTGTTACCTCTCCAATTTTCATTTAAATTCCTCTCTCTATTATGGTTTCCCTGGTTATTTCTACTGCCTCTGTTTTCATTGTGGTTCACATGCTGTGTTCCCCTGAGCTCTCGTTCCATAACTCAACCCTGGTCTATCTTTTCTACAAATTCAATGAAATTCTCAGCTGAATCTGTGGGATGGTGAATTAACTGCCAATGCAAATCTGCAGGTAACCTCCTACACAAAGTGGAGATTACTGCTAAAAGACTCAAAGGTGTATCTAAATGCACTAGTGTCTCAAGTTCCTCCTGACAAAATTCCTTCATGCTCAGTCTCCCTTTCACATAGTTTGGCCCGTTCAAGAATTCATTTTGTATCTTAGCTTGCTTGGCCTCCCCCCAATACTTAATTAAAAACAATTTTTCAAACGCCTCAAAAGTAACAAATTTATCAGCACACTGATTTGCCCAAGTTTGAGCAGATCAGTCAAGTATTCTCTTTGCTAACTTCACTTTACACTGGTCTGACATACCAGGCACAAATTGGTCCTTCCATGCAACCAAAAAATCTACTGGATGATAATTACCCAGTCCTGAAAACTTTTTGCCATTAGGTGTCTGCACCATTGACCAATTAGTGTTTCCTGATGCAGTACCCAATTCTAGATTATTTATTCTAGTGTTCACCTTCTCAATCTCAGTATTGTTTACTGTCACTACTTGTTCTATCTTTTTCCTAAAGTTACATTCTGTATTCTCTAATTTTCCTGACAACAAAGTTTTTGTTTCCTCAATACCTGCCACCATCCTCTTGTCAACCTCAGCCAACGCCTGCATAGTCCCCTCAATCCTGTGATCACATATTTGTGTCACAGCATCTAACTTGTCTCCTACCTCAGTCTCAATAGCACCAATTCTGGCATGTATCTCCTTTTCCCTATTATCAAACCGTTCTGTTAGACTTCCTATCTTTATGTCAATGTCTGTGATTATTTCTGCCTTTAATGCACACATTGATTTTTGTAGTGCCCCAATGTCTGCCTTAAAGTCTACTTTCTATTCTGATTTTACAATTCCTATTTCTGATTTTAAATTTGAGTTTGAATTTTCTATTTCTGATTTTAAATTTGAGTTTGAATTTTTTATTTTTGATCGTATTTTTGATTCTAAATTTGAGCTAAAACTCGCTAACATGGCTGCTAACATCTCCGGTGTCAACAACATTCCCCCAGTATTTACCCTCTCTGGACTTTGTGGTATGCTACTCTCTGAAATTACGTCGCTTGGCGATTTTTTAAAAATCTGCTCCATTTTGTGTGCCACAAGAAAGCTTGATTAACACACAAGAATTTATAGCGCCAGCTGCTTTTCTTATCTTTTAATCCAGACGTTGCTGCAACGAGCTGCGACGTCCCCAACGCTCGCTGCCGTCTGTTGTAACAGCTGTGGCTGGAATATGTCCTCACTGCATCCCTTATCCTTTGTAGAATAGAAGCTGCTGGGCTCCGACGCTCCGTTGGCGACTTGCGAAGTCCCCACGATCACTGCCGTCCGTTGCAGAAGATGAAATTTGAGTGCGTTGAACCCACGCGCCACCGCTCACTGCTGCCGGTCCGATGGGCCGTCGATCGCAGGTTACGGATGCCCGCGCCCGAACTCTGCGTCACCAACCGTCTTTAACCGCGCGACGCGATTGCGTATCGTCCGATTATGCTGTTTTGTCCACTATCACTGTCCTAAGCACACCCTACCTCTCTGTCCGAGTACGACCAGCGTGAATTTATCCCGCTCTCTGCTGCCAGCCGCCACACACAGTTGAAATTGTCCGACGCGTCCGCGCACTTGTTTGCAACTGTTCACTGTCCTATACATACCCTAATCTCTCCGTCCGAGCAAGTCCAACGTGAACTTATCCCGGACGAGCCCCCAAATGCGAGGATGATGGTCGGGGTGAGAGTTTAAAATAGGGAAAGATTAATTTCTAAAACTCACAACCACCAGCTGTGAACCAAATTCCTAAACATGCAAAAACACTGGAACTGTGATTGCGACTCGTTTTCTAGGGGATATCACACGTTTGCAGCTTTCCTTCCCTGCATATGATTAACAAAACAAATACATAATAAAATCAAGTTCATGAGAGAAAAGGGTGTACTAACTACTATTTTTCAAACACATGAAAGTTCACTTTATGTTGTTTATTTCACAATATTTGAACCCTGTGGCTGATACGTCTGTACGTCGACACATTTACCAAATAAAGTTATAGCTCGTGAGCCCCCAGACAAAATGAATATTTGTCGCGAATTGTTTTCACACCACGTGGCTGTCTCAAACACCGTTTATGTTCATGCCTATGCGACGACACGTTTTACATTAACAAATCACAGTCACTTTAATTCAATGCGATGCACACCTTGTTCCACCGGCTAAATATTCACAAACACACAGTAGCACTCGATTTAACTTGGTACAGTCTACGACTAGCAACCACACGTGGCGATTGCCACAGACAAGTCTCAAGTCACCACCTCGAGATCCACATGCCGACTGAGGCAGAGCGACGCCGCCAGGCCAGCCACACCACGTGCTCTCTGGTCCCCACTTCCTGCCCAGGCGCGCGCGCGCGCGCCAAAAGCTCAACTGCCGGGGTTTTTTCCCTTACGTCATCAACTTCCCCATGTAAGCTGTTGTAACCGATTTGCCAACGTACAGCTCTCAGCCAATACATTTCTAAAACTTTACTTAAAATCAAAATAATTACACTACACATTAAATAAATTGTCTTCTTAGTTTTTTTATATAGGTATAAACATACTTTGTACTATTTATCATAATCGTGCAATTTCTTAAGTGATTTCACTGAATACTTCAAGATAAAATACACAAGATTAATTGGAAATAAAATGAGAAATAGTTAATATATTATTTTTATAAACAAACTTTCCCATGCTGGTTGTGTAACTGTCTTGTATTCATTGGTAATTTATTACTTTTCATTGTCAATTAAACATATTACGACAGATGTGACTATATCAGCTAATGTATTGTTTATTTATCAACAGGCTATTTTGTAATGAGGGCCTTAAAGGTTCCTAACTGCATCGTTTTACTTCAAATGCCAGTAGTATTACAATATTTGTGCATTGCACTGTGCCTGGCACTCGCCATTGTCCCTCTCTCGCCTCACTGGAAACGAACTGGAAAATCCTAAGTTGGAACAAGCCACCAACGTCGGCCTGCTCGCTGGCCTCCCGTCAGCTACAAGCACACAGCAAATCTCAACGTGGAAAATTTCTACCTATGGCCTAACTATAAATGTTGTCACCCAACTGTGTACATACATTGCTACCATAATTAATAAGATTAAAATTGTGTAACATTTAGTGCATTGGCATGGTCAATGTTTGCAGTGAACTTCATAATGTTTAATTATCAAATGCTATTGATTACCGGTATTTCTATTAGGCGGTAATCTCACAGCACGTCCGCTGGGATTAGCTCAGCGGGCACGACCAAGGAAGAGTGTAGGATTGTAGAAGCTGGCACAACCTGTACCACTGTAGTTTTACGTCTTATATTAAAATAGTATCAAATTAACATTGTATTCAAGATTGTAATAAATGTAATGTAATAATCTCTTTGTAATAACTCACTGTAACATAGTAGCATAAAATTACCATTTATAATCATAGAAATTGGATCATATTGCATAATTAACAACAATAAAGAATTTAAAAAATAATGGGCAGGGAGCAGTAACATTGTAGCGTGTGGCAAGCTGAGGATTTTGGTAGGAAGGGCGGCGTGCCTGAATAGACTAACTGGTTAAGGCGACCGTTGGCCCCAAGACCGAAACCAGGTTCGAATCCCGCCCTAACCCGAATTTTTAACGCCACCGTTGATTTCAATAGTCTGAAACTGACAAAAAGTATAGTTCGAATTTTCGAATTCCAGTCAAATTGCCCAGTTAACAGCACAGGAAGAGCCAACTCAAGTTTGGACGAAGGGATGAGAGTGGACAAGCAACATCCACAATCTGGCAGTTGGGGTGAAGGACTACAGCTCTAACATGAAGGAACTTACGCCAAATTAAAACCGGGGGGGGGGGGGGGGGGGGTGGCGATGCCTCACAGAGGGAAACATTTCTGCAAGGAAAAGGTAAAAAGGAAAAACGTACAACTACGGCCCATGCAGATACGTTCTAGCTCAGGGCACAAACCAGATAAATTCTCCAGTTATGGTAATCAAGTTAATGTACGAGTACTAGCTATTCAGTGCAAAGGGGAAAGAATAATACAATTGAACTGAACTAAAGGTGTGATATAACGCATGAATAAACAGCTAACTATGTAGACTCAGGCAACGACGGCCCCTGGGGTACGACCACCGATCCTGAAAAATTCAGACACACAAATTTGCAGGTTTTATCACTTACTCCACGAAAAGTGCAGGCACCCTCGCGGTAGTGTAGGAAGAGAGTGTCAATTAACGCCTGGAAACATGTGATACATCCCAGACGAAAAGCGGCTGGAACGACGCGAGGCGCAGCCGGGGCTGAGTGCGGAGTACTGTAGCAGTTCAGATGCTGACGGCTGCGACGCTTGGCGAGGGACGGACGCGGTGCCGCATGGCTAGCAACGCGACGGCAGACGAAGTAAACAGCCCGCGCGGAGGTGCTGTTATCACCTGGCAGAAAACGCCTCACCGTCTCAACATCAGCTCATGGCATGCATGGCTCGCCTCAGACAGAGTCCCACCTACAACAAGTTCGATGCTCACGCCAGCCCCTTAATCAAAATCACTCGAGCCTGGCGGTGCCACCCATTGTACCAGACTCACTGCATGATACCCTCTCCGCTGTCCCCACAGCCACTGACTCACTCCCTCTCCAACCGCCTCGGTCCACCACCGTAGCGCCACCCGCGTCACGGAGAATATACGTCAGAGGACAACTGACGCGCGATAGAGCGAACAGCGCCACCAGCGGTGCAAGCTTCGAAGATGCACCAGCTCCACCAAAGAGACTGCCTACATCACACTCGTGCGTCATCTGCTGGAGTACTGTTGCCTCTTGTGGGCCCCTCACCTGGTGGGACTGCCGGAAGACATTGAGAAGGTTACGGGGGGAAAGCGTCAAGGAAATGTTGCACTAATTGGGGTGGGAATCATTAAAAGAAAGACTTTATCCATTGCGGCGTGATCTGTTTACGAAGTTTCAATCACCGACTTTCACTTCTAAATGTGAAAATATTTTGCTAGCACCCACCTGCTTAGGGAGACATGACCATCCCAATAAAATAAGAGGAATCAGATCGAAAACGGAACAATTTAGGAGTTCTTTCTTCCCGCGCACTATTAGAAAATGGAACGGTAGAGAATAGTTAGGAAAGTCTTTAATGATCGGTCTGCCAGGCACATAAATGTGATTTGCAGAGTATCTATGTAGATGTAGATGATGCACAGAGATATCGATGGTACTTGCGCCAGTAATTAAATCAAGTCGAATAAACAGGAGCCTGGACGGCCCAGTGTCACCCGTTGCATCATAAAATCCCGTTCGTCAGCTTATTGCCAACTTAAATTCAGAAAGTCGATTAACTTTCATTTGGTGACACTGCTGAAAAAGTCAAACATAGGTCACAGCGTACAAATGCACCTTAGATGGAGACGAAGTACTGTAGAATTAGGAATACATTAAAAAATTTCATTCGATAAATAATTTATTTACCATGCTTTTCGCTGACCACAGCTTTCTTTGGCAGCTAATTACGCTCTTCCTATATTTCTGATGTTCATCTATTTTTTACGAGCTGCCCAGAACGCGGTTGTGAACTTCGTCTTTCATGTTTCCTACCTCATTGAGAACAGTCGCAAGTCAGGGACTTCACCACCATGAATTGTAAGTGTGTGTAAGATCGTTTTTCTTATGAAGTATGGTGAAAATATATTTAGTTACGTATAAATCTTTTAATTATTTCACATGACCCACCTTTAATAATTCATGAAGTGATTCTATTTTTCCAACAGTAATCTTAATTATGTAATAGAGTTGGCTACCGAGTTGATGTTTCGACTCAGTGAATTGAGTCAGCGAACTGTTCGACTGAGTCGAAACTGTTTCGTAACAACGAATCTTGTGATTCATGTACCGTTTAACATGCCTTTTGCTGTCCGTCTGCCTGGGTGAGTTCGACCCAGCGCCCAGGCGTGCAACGGGTTTGAAGTTGTTCCCCTAACGCGCCACGCGAGATTTTGAATTATGCTACCGGTACCCTTCAACTGAGGTTTGAGTACTGGGATACCACCGAGAAAAGTTATTAAGTCCTTCGGTGTTTTGAGGTACTTTCGCGTGAACTAAGCGTTGTTATGCATTGTTGCTACATCTGTGCCAGGTGAACGCATCTTTTCGAAGCAAGGGCAAATAATTTCAGTGAGACGAAACCGCATTTTTAGTAGATGTCAAAAATAACGTTTTTAATTTCAGTTTAAAGAAACTGTAAGTGGTTCTCTTTTTATTTGACTGACTGAAGATGAATCTGATTGTTCGAATAGTACCTATCTGGACATTGAATAATTGTAGTTTAGTTTTGTGGTTTCGTCACGTAAATTGTGAAATGTGTTATCTTGTGTTAATACTTGTGGTAATATCTGTTGACTGTATTAAATATTCATTGGTTAGAAAAATTATTTATTTCTGCATGCATGTAGACATTTAAACCGTGATCTTTCTTGTTTTATTTAAACTTAATTATGGAACATTTTTAGTACCTTTTGTCCTGTTTTTCCCACAGTTGCTATATTATAATATTATGATGTAGGTATTTCGGTTATCTGTCTATGCAACTGATTTAATAAAATGTGGTGCTAGCTGTGAAGTGTTGGAACAAGAAACACAGAAAAATGAACAGGACTAAAGCAGAACAGCTGTAAGCAACCAATGAGCACCAGATGTAAAGCAATATCCATGAAATATTGTAAGTACAACATCCAGACATCAATACTATACCTAAATAACGCATCAGAACTGTTGATAACCCAAAAATACTGAGAAATGTAAGTAGCAAATATTGTAAAACATAATCATGTATATATTACAGGCCACTGATGATGCTTTCCAAATAAAGGCGAAATGCATATGGCAATAAAATATTTTATTAACTCAGTTGCATAGACAGCTAACCGAAATACCTACATTACAATATTATAGTAACTAGATTCCATTTTGTGCCAGCCCACCACAAAATTATAATGAAATAAAAGGTTTCCGCTTGGTAGGCGATGTGAGATGTTTATTTTATTTAACTTCAAAATATATCGATTCCGTCCCTATGATGGGACATCATCAGTGCAGAATTGCAAGTCATGATGACCTATGTGCTCTGCTTAAAACATTTTTATCAGTCATGTCATAAAAACATTTCAAACGTCTTGCCGGTACAAGTCACAAGAATACTGATTTTATTCTTGTGACTTGTACCGGCAAGACCTTTTAAATGTTTTTATGACATGACTGATAAAAATGTTTTAAGCAGAGCACACAGGTCATAATGACTTGCAATTCTGCACTGATCCATCATAGGGACGGAATCGATATATTTTGAAGTTAAATAAAATAAACATCTCACATCGCCTACCAAGCGGAAACCTTTTATTTCATTATAATATTAATTATGGAATTTTGAAGTTTGGAAAAAGTTTCATGATTTTGGAATTTCAACATTACTATTTTGTGCTTCTTTCGTTACAATATTTGTTTGTATGAAAATACGAGTAACTTAGGAATCGTTTATGCTTTAATACGATCGTAAAATCGTACTAGCAAACAAATCGTGTGCCGTTCAATGAAGTCTAGTGAATAACGTATTCAAACCATGCGATACTCCACAGATGTTTGGTATGTGCTGCCTCGCCCACTGCAGCGGAGGCAGCGGGCCGCTGGGCTGCGGCACGTCACGTGTTTTAAGAGTGCCGCAGCAGTGAGTCGGCTCACTAGGCTCAGATGATCCGTATGTTTCCAAACAGTGAAATGACCCCACCTGCCCATCACTATCACTAATTTATTGCAAACTTCTTGATGCTATTGTATGTAACTTTTATCAACGCGACTTGATAGTAATGCCTGCAAGAAAATCTTCGTAATTAATCGAAATCCGATCAATCTAAACATTCTTTCGTCACAAAAGATAATTTAATATTTTTCTTCACGGTCATTGAGTTAGTTCAATCTGCTCCAAGCCAACCAAGCATCATTTTACACAATGCAGCAAGAGTTTTTACAGCTTCATCTGCTACATCCAGACAACTTAATATAATCATCATGGTAAGAAAGGTCATCGCGGAGTCTGCTAGTTTCTTTGTGTAATATTGTGCTCAGATGTTGCTTTCATTCCAGATTACTACTGCTTTTAAACTGTAAAGTCAGGCTCCGCTTTGTGAGACTACCGTCCACTTGTTCAAAAAAATAAGACCTAAATAGCATTAAATACACTGCAGACATTGTCCATGCCAATGCACAAAATGTTATACTTTATCTTTCATTTAATGGTAGCAGTAAGATAACATTTATTGTGGAAGCAACATTTAAAGTTAGGCCATGGACAGAATTTTCTCATGTTGGTGAGCGCTGTGGGCTTGAGGCAGAGGAGAGGCCAGTAGCTAGTGGTTAGTGGTTTTTCCCGGATTAGGGAAGTCCAGGCTAAGTCCTACCAGGGGGAGTGCTGGTCAATGGGAGCTACCGGGCGAGGTGCAGCGTAGAGCACAGTATAAAATATTCAAAAAAAAAAATGTTTGTTAAGCTTATGGGACTTAACTACGGGGTCATCAGTCCCTAAACTTACAAACTACTTATGAACTACTTACGAACTAGGACGGCACAAATATCCATGCCCGAGGGGGGATTCGAACCCCCGACCGCAGTGGCCGTGCTGACCGTGACTGGAGCGCCTCAGTCACCTCGGTCACCGCGGCCGGCTATAAAATATTCAAACATTACTTGAATTTGTAGCAATACTACGTACTGAGGAACCTCTATGGGCCTCATTGATAACATTATGCTTGATAAATAATTTAATGTACGATAAATTGGTAACTTGAACTGGAACTCAGGCATGCAGCAAACATTAAATAAATATGTAACGATTTTGCATGTTAATATTTATACAAACGTGATACAAAGACGAGTGTAGGCTCACATTATTCATTGTGTCTATGTGCATCTGCTAATATGAACATATTTTACGAGAGGTGTTGATCTGATGCAGAAAACGCATTTTAATTATCAGAAAAGTAACGTACTAGTCGCTACCATATTTATATCCAAGACGATTACACAGATAGCATGGCTATGTTTGCATATAAAGTTATTTCAATAATTATTTCATATGATATCCCTGTAAATAGTATGTAATTTTTATATCAAATGTTCATTTAAATAGAATACCAACTGTATGTGCAGGTCTACAATTTAAATAACTTTTGCAAGTATGTGTAAGTATATAGGCAAATATTATTTCATTATTTCATAAATATTGCAATTTTAAAACAAATGTTAGAAATGTATGTGGCCGAACTCTGTGCGTCTTGGCTAGGCTTTGGGCAGTTCATGCTGGGAATTTGATGACGTACGGGTAAAACCAGTTAGCGCGCATAAAAGGGCGCACGCGGCCTTTGTACGGGGCAGTCGGATGGCAGCTTACCTGCAAGGGGGCTGCGTTGGTCACTGCCTCGAGTTGGCACTGTGTTTGTTTGTGCAGACGAGTCCGTGTTCCGAGCACTTGGCCGGAGGCTCTGTTACTCGCCGCTACGACGGCAGTATTTATCTTGAGTCAGTGTGTGTTTATGTGTGTCCGAGGGGGGCCACAACATCAGTCAGTGCAACGATTTCAACGTGTGTAAGTTTATCGAGGTGGAAGACTTTTTATAGCTGCAATAAGAAGAAGGAGTGCATGTGTTTACTTGGAGGTAGCTTGCTGAAGAGCGTATTGAAGTACATGGTGAGATATTAGTTGAGCGGAAAGTTACCGCGTGAATTCGTGTCTTGAAACAGTGCTAATTGTGGAGAGACGAAGTGAATAGTAGAAGTACTTTGGTTTTGATAGCGTCAAGACACTAAAACAGTCAGTGATAAATAACATTTTTGTTTATGGAGGCTCACGAGCTATGAACAGTGTTAAATTAAATCTGCCAGAGGCATCAGCCATCAGGGATTAAGGAATTAGAAATAAACCGAACTACATAATTTTGAACTGAAATAGTGTTGATGTTTTGATTTACACACCCTCGTCTTTCAGAACTTTGAATATTTCATTCATTTGTTCAAATGTTTGTTAAGCTTATGGGACTTAACTACGGGGCTATCAGTCCCTAAACTTACAAACTACTTATGAACTACTTACGAACTAGGACGGCACAAATATCCATGCCCGAGGGGGGATTCGAACCCCCGACCGTAGTGGCCGTGCTGACCGTGACTGGAGCGCCTCAGTCACCTCGGCCACCGCGGCCGGCATTCATTTGTTGTATATGCAGGGAAAAGGCAGGAACTGTGCACAATCATACCCCTAAGCCAAATTACAGACAGTATAGCAGTTTCTGTTCATGTTTTAACGTGTGCAATTTTCGAAGACGAGACTTTAGTGTGCAGTTTTTGTTGCAGTTTTGATTCGTTTGTGATTCTGTCTCTAATCTTTTTGCGCTTTCCCCTTGCAGTCTCCTATTTTGAGTCTTCTAATGATACCTAAATGTGTCAGAACCACCAAATTATTTTCATGTAATATTGTAACGTTAGTGAACTTTAATAGCGGCTACGAACAGTAACTACTACTCCAACACCTGATCGGAAGAAAGAAAGCGCAGTATTACAATACCTCAGCCTAATTACCCCAAACAACAGATCTCGATCAGTGTAATACTGGAAGACTGTAATTACGACTTGGGTCTTAACAAGATAAGGCACGCATTTTGAAGCGCAGACGGTTAATTGGAGGGCAGACGAAGCCTCGGTAAACGAGGTTCCTTTCACTCAGCCTCTGAGGCAGGCGGGCAGCGGTGCGTCTCCCGAGTGGTCCGCAGTGCGTGGAGGGCGTGGAGGGCCCTCTGCTAATTACGGCCGCCTGCCCTACCGGCTACCAGCCCTCCAGCACGACACGCGCCCTACAGTAAGGGTGCGAAGCTGTCTCCACACTGCCTGCGTCACGAGGATGCGTACGGTACGCTGAGGACTACGCTGTAGGTCAAGCAATGGACATACAAAGATACACTCCTGGCCATTGAAACTGCTACACCACGAAGGTGACATGCCACAGACGCGAAGTTTAACCGACAGGAAGAAGATGCTGTGATACGCAAATGATTAGCTTTTCAGAGCATTCACACAAGTTTGGCGCCGCTGGCGACACATACAACTTGCTGACATTAGGAAAGTTTCCAACCGATTTCTCATACAAAAACAGCAGTGACCGGCGTTGCCTGGTGAACGTTGTCGTGATGCCTCGTGTGAAAAGGAGAAATGCGTACCATCACGACTTTGATAAAGGTCGGATTGTAGCCTATCGTGTCTGCGGTTTATCGTATCGCTACACTGCTGCTAGCGTTGATTGCGATCCGATGACTGTTAGCACAATATCGAATCGGTGGGTTAGGGAGGGCATTATGGAACTCCGTCCTCGATCCCAAAGTCCTCGTATCGCTAGCAGTCGAGATGACAGGCATCTTGTCCGCATGGCTGTAACGGATCGTGCTGCCACGTCTCAATCCCTGAGTCAGCAGATGGGGATGTTTACGAGACAACAAGCATTACGGAGATGATCGCTCAGCTGCAGTGGAAGACTCTGCAGGAGAGACGCTCTGTCGCTCGGTACGGGCTTTTGTCAAAGTTTCGAGAACATACCTTTACTGAGGAGTCTAGCAGTATATTGCTCCCTCCTACGTATATCTCTCGAAGAGAACATAAGGGTTAAATCCCTACATTCCAGCAGCATAATGCACGACCGCATGTTGCAGGTCCTATACGGGCCTTTCTGGATACGTAAAATGTTCGACTGCTGCCCTGGCCAGCAAATTCTCCAGATCTCTCACCAATTGAAATCGTCTGGTCAACGGTGGGCGAGCAACTGGCTCGTCTCAATACGCCAGTCACTACTCTTGATGAACTGTGGTATCATGTTGAAGCTGCATGGGCATCTGTACCTGTACACGCCATCCAAGCTCTGTTTGATTCAATGCCCAGGAGTATCAAGGCCGTTATTATGGCCAAATGTGGTTGTTCCGGGTACTGATTTCTCAGGATCTATGCACCCAAATTACGTGAAATTGTAATCACATGTCAGTCTAGTATAATATATTTGTGCCATGGATACCCGTTTATCATCTGCACTTCTTCTTGGTGTAGCAATTTAAATGGACTGTAGTTTATTTTCATATGAATCACATTCCAAGTTATGATACACTCTGTAATGCAGAATTCTGTATAACGTAGAAATTGCTGTAGTTACAGGAAGTAATTATCCGAAAAGGACACAAAGGTACTGATAATTCTTACAACGCAATCCGCCCGAAGGTAGTGCAGTAACGTAGCTGCCAGTACCCTTTAATATATAATGTTTACAGCATAAGTCTCGGTGAGATATCAATGCGTCAAGCAAACAGGAGACGTATTCGTGCTTCTTACAAAGGAAACCTACCCAAGTGTCAGTCTCCGACTTTTATGAAATTTGGTTATGCTATAATACGTGAAATTTTATGGGACACTTCATTTGATTTTTTAATTTAAGGGGTGATACGGTCCCTTCAAAATTGGGGCTAACATGGAAAAATCGCGATTTCTTAGATATTAGAGATGCGATTGTAACGATTTTTGGTATGATAGTATTTTTTGATAAAAGACGAACATCGACGTATGTATATATATGACATGTGGAGTGACAATTATGGGGGCATGTACCCCTAAAGTGACCAACTTTTTGTGTTCAAAAAGTTGTTTTGATTTAATCGAAGCAGAATCTATGAAAACATCAAAAGGAAGGTGAATTATCTAAATATTGGGGAGGGCGTGGGCTTATATTGCCAGGCTTGTTTGATACCGCCCATGAAACACCTTGTGAATCTATACGTTTGAACTGCGTCATATCTTGCTGTATGTACAGATTGAGTAACAATTGGGAAATCATACAATACTTTTCTTCCTTTCTGAAGCAATGCCTCCCTTCTTGTGCCTTCGATACTTATAAATGCTGTCCGGTTTCTGTATCAGTCAAATATAAATTTGCGATCTTTCTATTTTACAGCTATTGCCTCCAGAAATTTAAAGAGTGTGTTCCACTCGACACTGTCAAAAGCTTTATCCAACCCTATAGAAGTTATAAACGTAGGTTTTCATGACCAAAATTTGCTTTCTGAGATACGTCGTAACGCTGATACTGTATCACATGTTTCTACATTTCTCCTAAGTAGAAATCCTGTAGGTTTGATTCTACCGATATTACCTTCATTCTTCAACCGTGTCTTTTTAACTGATCTGTAATTTTCATGTCCATTGAAATTATTTATGCATACGAATTGTCTTCTTCCAGTGATGTTTTACAGAAAATGTGTTATATCAAATACTCAAGTGTTAAAATTTTGGTAAATGTTTTCCACACAGATTAAGTCACGCGATACAAAGTCACAGCTGTTATCATTATTCGTATGAGATCAATGTGTATTACGTACTTAACATATTTGGGGTCTTCTGCTATCACAACTGTTTGGAACTAAAAGTGTTACAATGGCCATTATAAAGTAGGTACGTGTAGCAGACATTGTAAAAGGTTGGTGCACTTTAAAAACTGCACATTCTGGAGGAAGAGTGGAGAGACAGACAAACTGGTTTGATCATAATACGTGCTACACACTAAGTCACACTGCAGCCATCCAATACCGCCTTCACCCAAGGATCTCAGAGTAGATGCATGAATTTAGAATGAGCATCGAATTCGGCAAATTCGCAAAGCTATGTTGACTAACTGAGAACAAATTATGTGCAAACAGAACTCGACCACTGCTTCGGGATTCAATCAAAGACCGGTAATTGGGTCTTAAACTAATTGCCATGATTACACCACTGTCCACTAATTCGCTTTGCGTGAATCAAGCGACGGTGTAATTTGATGTAATACATCAGAAGGGCTTCATTTGCGTATCCGTCACAAGTACCACAATCAAAGAGAAACCAAGGATCCGGAATTTCGCAGAGCAGCGTTCAGCTGAATTATTTCGAATTACTGCTGACGTCACAGGACAGTTGAATTGTAGTAAGATCAAACAAAAGGTCATAGCTCTTGTGGAGTATGTTAAACATGTGTTGATATTGCCAGAAAAGAAACAGATCCAATGAAGATTTCCAGCAGATTAAAAATGTAATGAAAAAAACTATTTTTGAACAAGACATCGTATGAATGATTTACATTTTCGGTTTTGAGGTACCAGGAACCGAGCCATGCTTAAACACCCCTATTAGTTAGTACGCAGAGTACTGTGAGTACAATGAGATGACATCATACGTTAGTATACCACTTCTGGGATTCGAGGAAAGATGAAGGCCGAATCGAATCCTCATGACCAATTAAACTCGAAGGCCGGTACGCCAAGCGGAAAACTCGTCGTTCTCCACATCCCACTAGATGAATGCTGGGCTAGCACACGCGCCCCGTCAATTTTACAGTTTTCATTGCTATTACGAAATAGTGCTTACTCGTTCATCTGAGATAATAGAAGAGAGACATAAAATGATGTGAGAAACACCATCCTGAGGATGGGTGTGAGAAGGATAAACGAGGAAGGAGAAAAGGCTTGCAGTAAGCAGGACCTCCGAATACAAGCTATCGTTAAAGGCAGTAGCCACCTCCATTGCGAAAAGGCTTGTAACCGCCATGGCTGTCGGTACATCACAGTAATAAGTAGCATAGTGGAGGTTGTATGTAAAGCAATACCTTATTCTGTAAAAGAAATACTCAGAAACTGTCTTTAGTGTGCCTAAAACGCAAAATTTTTGATCACTTCGTTTCATTGTTTATGGTAACATTTGGTATTTTGCATGCCGTCCGGAATGTTATGTAAATATGCGTGAATAAACCTCTCAGAATCAACGAAAAACTGACATGTTGATGCCGAAGCACTCTTTAGTGTGTGATTAGATTACGATGAGTAGCCTATTATCAAAGACCGACGTCTGTCTTTTGCCAGAAACTCAATTAAACGTCATATTTATAAGCTGATTTGAGCATTATCAAATTTAATACTCGAGGATTTATACCTGGATGTGGCTAATATCACTTTGATTACTCAAGGACCTTCAAATTGTGTTTGATAATATAGATGTCCGTCTTTGAAACCAAAACGTGTAGGTGTCCGCTTTTGATGTAAACACGTTTTCAGATGTCCATTTTTAAGACAAAGAGATTCGCTTACTGCTAACGAGATCCTTTTACAGGTGTATAATCTGGGAAACTATAGGAATATCGACATAAAGTGGAAAATATTAAATTCTGAACTCTAGTACATATTGGAAAAGTGAAGAAGAACAATAATCATAATAATATTTTTAATTTTATATCCAAATGAAATGTTACGGCACTGGATCTCTAAAATTGTCGCCAGATTTTTTCGTAAACATCCTTACGTTATTTCCGACATCTAACTTCTTTCCAACAAGTGATAATTTCGTACAACCCACCTTACAATAGAACAGAGTAGTTTACAAGCTAGTCTTACCTTTGTTTCTTTTCAATGTCTATTTTCCACTTTGAGGTTGTCTCAAGCGCTTCGTAGCTTTTCCTTCGGACGCTTGTGATTTATTATATACCATTTAGCTCGCTTTGAGATTGTTATTAGTAATAATACTATAAAAAATTATTGAAAAATTTAAGTACGGGCTAATACGTCTTAGTACCTGTCACATGCTGTCGCCATGTCTGATTCTCGAGGTCATTTGATGACATACTGTGTTCCCATTGGTGCACACTGCTTCATTGAACAAGTGTCCGAAATTGATATCAAGCTCTTATGCAGGTGTCCGCTTTTGATGTGAACAGTCAAATTGAACGTGTGATTTAACACATTTACGTCAATTTTTTGAAAAAACGGACTTGACCAATGAAAAGAGCGGAAGAACTTTCCGTAGGATCGACTGCTAACTAAATTTCGACCATTAGGTCAAATGTCCAGGTTTGATATTAGGCTACTCATATATATTTGGGAAAGCGCTTTAAAAACAAAAAAAATCTGTTCACTGGAGGAGTTCTTACCTCAGTTTCAAAATATAAGTTATACCTTGTAAATGATCAAAAAAATGTCCGTTACTAGTATTATTAATATTGCAGATTTAGGCATTCAACATAATGCATTACATGTCTGGAGAGTGATGGTGTACACTCTTCAAAGCAGTTTCGCTAGCTAAATAACGAGTGAAAAAATTTATCGTACGAATTTAAAATTATGAAAGCAGTAGCTCGTTTAAGCACGAATGGACGGGAACACAAGTGGCAGATGAACAGAAAAACCCGTAGAAGATGCAGAAAAAATATACATCGATAAGTAAAATGAATTATTCATCCTGGGCATGTATCTTCACATTTATACAAATTCATATATTAATGTGTAATGAGCTGTGCAGTTTTCAAAATTGGTAACTTTGTTCAAGGGTAGGGTGCTATTGTTTGTAAAGCAATACCCTATTTGCTATTTCGCCGCTTTGACGTGCTACGCTGACGTTCCATAAAACAAACAGCAGCAACCGCAGAGTGCTGAAATACCAGTTTTATTTCCAGAGAAGGCAGGAAGCCCCGAGCGTTCGCTGCCGGCTTACACTCCGGCGTTTGCGCAGCGTGTGTCCCGATTAGCTGGGATAACAGCTGGCTGCCGAGGACGAGCCAATAGCGCGGGCCCCGGCAATGAGCCCTGCGGGCGGCGGCGTTTTTCAGGCTGCGCTGTGATCCGGCTAATGGCGGCCGCACAGCTACCCCCACCCCACCCACCACTCCACGCTGTCCACTTCCACACGGTGGGTGATCATCGCCAATGACGCACTCTGGGAGGCTTTCCAATTGCACCGAAACTGCGCCGCCGACATCGGAGATGGCTTTAACGCCATGGGTCTGACAGTCTGGTGCGCAGTAACAGAAATGTGGTTTCTGCCAGACTGTAAAAAATACTTTCAGCAGTACATCATCGACAAGTAAAGGACATCACATAAATTCATAGCGAAAGTGCCTTGCAATATGGTAGAAATATGATCAACTCCTCGTGTACCATTTAATGTATCCAGTTTTTAGACTGTGGGCCATAACGATATCTTTATTGTGAGCAGGGGACACAAGGTTTAAGGGAAAGCTAAGTCAGTCTCAAACATTAATGAAAGCTTTTAATATATCCGTTACGTTCGAAACTGTTGTTGTTGTGGTCTTCAGTCCGGAGACTGGGTTGATGCAGCTCTCCACAATACCCTATCCTGAGCAAGCCTCTTCATCTCCACATAAGAACGGCAACCTACATCTGTCTTAATCTGCTTACTGTATCCATCTCTTGGTCTTCCTCTGCGATTTTTACCCCACACACTTCCCTCCAATGCTAAATTCACAATTCCTTGATGTCTAAGAATGTGCCCTACCAATCTATCCCTTCTTTTAGTCAAGGTATGCCAGAAATTTCTTTTCTCTCCAATTCTATTCAATACCTCCTCATTAGTTACACGAGCCACCCACCTAATCTTCAGCATTCTTCTGTAGCACCACATTTCAAAAGCCTCAATCCTCTTCCTGTCCGCACTGTTTGTCGTCCATGTCTCACTCCCATACAAGGCAACACTCCATACAAATGCCTTCAGAAAAGACTTCCTTAGGCTTAAATCAATATTCGATGTTAACAAATTTCTCTTTTTCAAGAACGCTTTTCTACCCATTGCCATTCTGCATTTTATATCCTCTGTACTGCGACAATCATTTGTTATTTTACTGCCCAAATAACAAAACTCATCTACCTCCTTTATTTCTTCGTTTCCCAATCCAATTCCTTCAGCATCACCTGATTTCCTTACACTGCACTCCATTACCCTAGTTTTGCTCTTATTAATGTTCGTCTTATATGCACCTTTAAGCACACTGTCCATTCCCTTCAACTGCTCTTCCAGGTCTTTTGCTGTCTCTGAGATTATTACAATGTCGTCGGCAAAACGCAATGTTTTTAATTCTTCACCCTGAACTTTAATTCCTTCTCCAAATTTCTCCTTGCTTTCCTTTATAGCTTGCTCAATGTACAAATTGAATAACAATGGAGAAAGACTACAACCCTGTCTTACTCCCTTTCCAACCTCTGCATCCCTTTCATGCCCTTCAACTCTGATAACCGCTGTCTGGTTTTTGTACAAGTTATAAATAACCTTACGTTCCCTATATTTTACTCCTGCTTGCTTCAGAACTTGAAAGAGTTTATTCCAATCAACATTGTCAAAAGCCTTATCCAAATCTACAAAAGCTAGAAATGTAGGTTGCCTTTTCTTAATCTATCTTCTGGGATAAGCCGTAAAGTGAGTATTGCCTCCCGTGTTCCTACATTTCTCCTGAACCCAAACTGATCTTCCCCGAGGTCGGCTTCTACCACCTTTTCCATCCTTCTGTATATAATTCGTGTTAATATTTTGCAACCATGACTTATTAGACTGATGGTTCTGTAGTTTTCACACCTGTCTGCACCTGCTTTCTTTGGAATGGGGATTATAACATTTTTCTTAAAGTCTGAGGGTACTTCTCCTGTCTCATACATCTTACGCACCAGGTGAAACAGGTTTGTCATGGCTGGTTCTCCCAGAGACTTCAGTAGCTCTGAGGGAATATCATCTACTCCAGGGGCCTTGTTTCGACTTAGGTCTTTCAGGGCTCTGTCAAATTCTTCTCTCAATACAGCATCTCCTATTTCATTTTCATCTACGTCCTCTTCCCATCCTACAATATTGTCTCGGAGTTCATTTCCTTTGTAGAGCCCCTCTATATACTCTTTCCACCTTTCAGCTTTCCCTTCTTTGCTGAGAACTGGTTTTCCATCAGTGTCCTTGATATTCATAATTCTGTTTCTCTTATCTCCAAATGTTTCTTTTATTTTCCTGTAGGCTGTATCTATTTGTCCCCTATTTATACATTCTTCTACATCCTTGTATTTGCCTTCTAGCCACTCCTGCTTAGCCACTTTGCACTTCCTGTCAATCTCAATTCTTAGTCGTCTGTACTCCATTTTGCCAGTTTCATTTACTGCATTTTTATATTTTCTCCTTTCATCGATTAAATTTAGTATCTCCTGTGATATCCAATGATTTTTTGTAGGTCTTGCCTTCCTACCTATTTTGTCCTCTGCTACCTTCACTATTTCATCTCTCAATTATACCCATTCCTCTTCTACTGTTTTATTTTCCCCTGTTTCTGTCAATTGTTGCCTAAAGCTCCCTCTGAAATTCTCAAGTACCTCACTTTCCTTCAATTTATCCAGGTCCCATCTCCTTATTTTCCTACCTTTTTGTAGTTTCTTTAGTTTCAGCCTACAGTTCATAACCAACAAGTTATGGTCAGAGTCTATATCTGCCCCTGGGTATGTTTTACAGTTTAAAACCTGGTTCCGGAATCTATGTCTTACCATTATAAAATCTATCTAATACCTTCCGGTGTCTCCTGGTCTCTTCCACGTATACAACCTTCTTTTGTGATTCTTGAACCAGGTGTTAGTTATAACTAAATTATGTTGTTTCCATATTCTACCAGGCGGCTTCCTCTTTCATTCCTTTTGCCCAGACCATATTCACCTACTATCTTTCCTTCCCTTCCTTGTCCTACGTTCGAAACTAATCTGTGTTAATCTTATTATTGCCGCGAATCTTCCGACGGAACACGTGGTGCAGTGGTTAGTATCGCAGATCGTTGAGCATGCGGTCCCCAATTCTAATCCCGCCACGGTCAGAAAAAAATTACTTCCTTGTATTCACTGTTTCTAGAATGTTCTGCAAGTTTCTTATGTTTGATGCAATTGTAAGTTCCAGAAAATTCTTTCTGTGTATAAATAGTGGAGCACTCCAAGCAGGAGTCAGTCTGTACTGAGTGTATGATTGTGTTGGCTATAGACGTGTTCTAAGTTCAAATGTTTGGGACGTAACTACGGGGTCATCAGTCCCTAAACCTACAAACTATTTATCAACTACCTTATACTAAGGACGGCACAAATATCCATGCCCGAGGGGGGATTCGAACCCCCGACCGTACTGGCCGTGCAGACCGTGACTGGAGCGCCTTAGTCCCCTCGGCCACCGCGGCCGGCGTGTTCAAAATGTAAAGTGTTGTGCCCCATTAACGACCAGCCTTCCAATTCCGGACTGGCTGCAGTTTTCAACGTGACGCATTCGGGTGGAGGCGCCGGGTATACTGCAATACATCTGAATCATTGTGACACCGATTAGGCAGCGTAAGAGCCGTCGCCTTCACGGATGAGAACCTGAATACCAACGGTATACTGACTACTTTCATCCGAAGGTCCGTGTCATCAAAAGGCCCATGGATGCCAAAATAGAGGTACGCCAACTGCACACATCAGACACAAATCGGTCTATTTGGGAGACGCTGGAGAGAACCCAACTAAATGGCTGAAAGGATTCGATAGGGTCGCCTAGTATAAGAAAATAAAATTTTAAAAAAATCCTTAAAATATTGATTGTCAAGAGTAAACAACATTTACTAAACTGACACGTTCCACATCATTACAAAATTTCGTGTATATGATCTATGGAATAAGTATTAATGTAATCTCATCTAATCTAATTGGTGGTATCACATTATGGCGTGTTGTCTTCTGTCCTCCAGATATCTGTCATCCTGAGAGGCTTCACAGTTACCGGAGGATTGGTTGTGGTCGCGTCGGTCGGTTCTTAAGCTGCCGTTCGGCGGCTGCGGCGTAAGTCGGTGGAGGCCATTCATTCTTCACGTCGGGTGAGACTTGCGGGCCTGACAGGCGCTAATGTTTGAAACACCACTTCCTCAGCAGCGTCGGCTCCCTCGTGACTTACAGGGCTTACATCCATGACCATAATCTGATGCTCACTTGGTTCAACTGTCGCGGCTGTAATAAACTGTTGTAATTCTTCTCTCACAATTTGTCGTATGAGAGAAGCAAAGTCATGCTGGTCTTCCGCAACGGCCCTAGGGACAACATTCGGAAGTCTATCGTACTTCTTTCGTCCATCCCTCGTCTAATGAATCTATTGAATTTTCTGGCACCATTAGATAAACTCTTGTGCCGTCGAAACGTCTTTTAACAGAACACCTTGATACGTGCACTGCTCTTTATCGGGTGTAAAACTTTTTCGGCCTCCGCCATAACCGGTTTAACTACGTGACATACAGTCAAAACACTGTGTATATGACTGCTTTGACTCACCATATCGCTTTACCCTGTTCTTCAATTGCTGTTCTGATAAACGGACTGGCCGCTGGTGGTCTACAAACGTTTCTTAATTACTGTCTGGAATTTTTACCAGCTATCGAGATTATCCTCGTTATTTTCAAACCATTAGTGGACCGTCCCGTTGCGAGGGTGAAGGTCGGGGAGAGAGTTTAAAATTGGGAAAGTTTAATTTTTAAAACTCACAACCACCAACTGCGAACCAAATTCCTAAACATGCAAAAATACTGGAACTGTGATTGCGACTGTTTGACTCGTTTTCTAGAGGATGATATCACACGCTCGCAGCTTTCCTTCCCTGCATATGATTAACAAAAAAAAAAAAAAAAATTCATAATAAAGTCAAGATTCGTGAGAGAAAAGGGTGTACTAACTACTATTTTTGAAAACACGGAAAAGTTCACTTTATGTTGTTTATTTTAGAATGTTAGAAACCCTGTGGCTGATACGTCTGTACGTCGGCACATTTATCAAATAAAGTTATAGCTCGTGAGCCCCAGACAAAAATGAATATTTGTCGCAAATTGTTTTCGCACCATGTGGCTGTCTCAAACACCGTTTATGTTCATGCCTAGGCGACGACACGTGTTACATTAACAAATCACAGTCACTTTAATTCAATGCGATGTACACCTTGTTCCGCCGGCTAAATCTTCATAAACACAGAGTAGCACTCAATTCAACTTGGTGCAGTCTACGACGAGCACCCGCACGTGGCTATTGCCACACACAAATCTATAACCTCCACTTCGAGGTCCACATGCCGACTGATTCAGAGCAACGCTACACGGCCAGCTCCCCACGTGCTCGGGAGTCGTCACTTCCTGCCCTCGTGTGCACGCCTATAGCTCACCTGCCGGGGTTTTTTCCCCTACGTCATCAACTTCCCCATGTGAGCTGTTCTAACCGATTTGCCAACGTACAGCGCTCAGCCAATACATTTCTAAATCTGTACTTAAAATCAAAGTAATTACACTACACATTAAATAAATTGTCTTCTTAGTTTTTTTATATAGGTATAAACATACTTTGTACTATTTATCATAAACGTGCAATTTCTTAAGTGATTTCACTGAATACTTCAAGATAAAATACACAAGATTAATTGGAAATAAAATGAGAATAGTTAATATATTATTTTTATAAACAAACTTTGCCATGCTGGTTGTGTAACTGTCTTGTATTCATTGGTAATTTATTACTTTTCATTGTCAATTAAACATATTACGCCAGATGTGACTATATCAGCTAATGTATTGTTTATTTATCAACAGGCTATTTTGTAATGAGGGCCTTAAAGGTTCCTAACTGCATCGTATTACTTCAAATGCCAGTAGTATTAGAATATTTTATTTCACGCTGTGCACTGCACTGTGCCTGGCACTCGCCATTGTCCCTCTCTCCCCTCACCGGAAACGAACTGGAAAATCCTAAGCTGGAACAAGCCACCAACGTCGGCCTGCTCGCTGGCCTCCTGTCAGCTACAAGCACACAGCAAATCTCAACGTGGAGAATTTCTACCTATGGCCTAACTATAAATGTTGTCACCCAACTATGTACATACATTACTACCATAATTAATAAGGTTAAAATTGTGTAACATTTGTTGCATTGGCATGGTCAATGTTTGCAGTGAACTTCATACTGTTTAATTATCAAATGCTATTAATTACAAATATTTCTATTGGACGGTAATCTTATACCGTCCACGTAGAAATATACGTTTTCCAAGTACATAATGTGATACCACCAATTAGATTAGATGAGATTACATTAATACTTATTCCATAGATCATATACACGAAATTTCGTAATGATGTGGAACGTGTCAGTTTAGTAAATGTTGTTTACTCTTGACAATCAATATTTTAAGGATTTTTTTTTAATTTTATTTTCTTATACAAGGCGACCCTACCGGGTCGGGATAGCACAGTCGGTAGTGCGCTTGCCCGCGAAAGGCAAAGGTCCCAGGTTCGAGTCCCGGTTCCGGCACACAATTTTAATCTGCCAGTAAGTTTCATATCAGCGCACACTCCGCTGCGGAGTGAAGTTTTCATTCTGAAGAGCTTTGATTTTTTACTAAAATTAGCAAATGAGGTCCGTGTGAACTACTGGTTACTCCCTGCTACAAAGCCTTGTTCCCTGGCCCAAACTGAGAACTGACTCGTTTCAAATTACTTTAATAACATGAAGTTAATACTACAGTGGTCAATATACATAGCAGCTCACACGTTATCACACTCAGACATTAATAAGCAAGCCACCAACATTAAAGTTATCTTAGAAAAGTGGCTAAGAAAACATTTATGGCGTAACGGAATTTAGTCGTAAATAAATTGCATCTTAGCTTGTTCTCAGCACTTGTGAAGAACAGGAAGCTGCTCTAAAACTACAATTTATAGGCAACTTACGGATTATGCTGAACATATTGTTTATTCAGATAGAAGAAGTGAAATGGGGAACCAATTTTGTAAATACAATAAAAAAGCATGTCTTATATGGATTAATGCGGACTGTGCCTAGCCTAAATTACACATGATTTAACGCTACTGGGGGTAAGGATTCACAAACAACACTAATTCGTTCACACACACGCAGTGCCATAGCGAAACTCACCAAAATCAGCGTGCTGAGACGAGGCGGAAGCAGGCGCCGCTATTGTAGGCGAAATTCAGGAAGTCGGAGGTAGCACAAAACACAATACACAAAAACACTTTGAAGCTGGAAATGGTCTGTCGTGCTTGTTTTGAGATGGTGCGTGTGTATAGACAAGTTAAATTACATCTGAAATGGACCGCGAGCAAACACGCTAACAGCGACACACAGCTACGTTACATGAACGCACTCCATTGAAGGTGAAGTGGTTGAAAATCGGAGTCTTTATACAAAATCACGGTGGATTCTTAAGTTGCAGTCTGTTAGAAATCTTTCTAGGTACTGGTTTTATAAGAGAAGTGCCGTGAATTCAGGCGACTAGCTGCAAACCCCGGAAGTCGGAACTCGGACCCACGTGGTTCCGATAAAATTGAATAAATTCAGTTTCCGAAAAATAAAGAAAATTAACTACATCATGCAGCCTATAGAGATGCTTAGAATTATATAAGGAAGCGAATGAAATACAGCTACATGCGATAGGGAGCGCTTACAGAGACGGATGAAGTCCACTATCAAAAACTCGTAGAAGTGAAATAATTACAAAGTCGGAAAAATAAAATTAAGAATTACAGCATGCAACCCATAGAAATGTTTAGAATTATGTAAAGAAGCTATTGAAGGATGTTGTACAAGGCTCAGAGAGAATTACTGACAAAGACAGAGTGCGTACTACAGGTCGGAGAAGAAAGGCAAAGTTAAAATAGGCGGAGAGAGAAGATCGCGAAATATTAGTGGAAATCAGTAGGATACCCGCATAGTTACTTGCCTGATGGGCGTGAAACAAACAAGAGTGGAAGCTGAAGGCTTTGTTCTATGAACCAACCACGTGGAACACATATAGACTCACGGAAGGAAACGATGAGAAGATTTTTACATGCACTGTACAAAAATGAACATAAAATTCATATTATATTACATCGTAGTAAGGAGTGTGTGACTGATTAATTATTTATTATATTCCACATATATAGTGGTTAAGCCACGTCACACAAATTGATTTTAATTTACAAAACGTAACTAGTTTCAATGAACTCTGTCATCATTATCAAACGCAATGCAATTTTTGCTTACGTTTTGTAATGATGACAGAGTTCATATAAACTAGTTTCTTTTTGTAAATTAAAATTCAATTTGTTTGACGTGGCTCAACCACTATATATGTGGAATATAATGTTGTTGTTAGTGTTGTGGTCCGCAGCTCTCCACGCTACCCTGTCCTGTGCAAGTCTCTTCATCTGAGAATACGTTCGGGAACCTACATCCTTTTGAATCTGCTTACTGTATTCGTCCCTCGGTCTCCCTCTACGATTTTTATCCCACACGATTCTTTCTAATACTAAGTAGACAATTTCTTGATGTCTAAGAATGTGTCCAACCAATCTATCCCTTTTCTTAGTCAGGATATACCAGAAACTCCTTTTCTCCCCAATTTGTTTAAGCACCTCCTAATTAGTCATGTAATCTATCCATCTAATCTTCATCATTAGACAAGGGATGTCAAATAGATTCCGTATTTCTAGATTTGGGGAAGGCTTTTGACACCGTACCTCACAATCATCTTCTAATCAAATTGCGTGCTTATGGAATATCGCCACAGTTTTGCGACTGGATTCGTGATTTCCTGTCAGAAAGGACACACTAAGTTGTAATTGACGGTACGTCATCGAGTAGACCAGAAGTAATATCTAGCGTTCCCCGGAGAAGCGTTACAGGTCCCCTACTCTTCCTAGTGTTTATAAACGATTTAGGAGACAATCGGAGTAGCTCCCTTAGCCTTTTCGCAGGTGATACTGTCATTTATCGGTTAGTAAAGTCACCAGAAGATCAAAAGCAACTACAAAATGATATCTGTACGGTGTAATAATGAAATGACCACTAAAAGAAATTCTTTAAACTTCAGTTACACGATAAATCGGTCAAACCTATGTAAGGGGCATGAATTCTACTAAATACCTTGGGGTAACAATTACGAACAACATAAATTGGAAAGAACACATAGAAAATATTGTAGGGAAGCCGAACTAAAGACTATTTTTCATTGGCAGAACACTTAAGTGATGTATCAGTTCAACGAAATAAAATGTGTACACCACACTTGTGCGACCTATTCTTGAGTATTGCTGCGCATTGCACCATCCACACCAGGGGGACTGACAGACGATTTAAAGAAAATGCAGAGAATGGCAACTCGTTTTGTATTGTCGCTATATACGCGAGAGAGTGTCACGGAAATGATGCTCGAGTTGGTGTGGAAATGATTATTTGTTGCGGAGAGAACGCGCAATTTCTATCACCAAATCTCTCTTGTTAGCGCCCACCTACATAGGGAGACGCGATCATCATAATAAAACAAGAGAAAAAAGAAACATTTATGGGCTCCTTTCTCCGCGAGCTATTAGGGAATGGAACTATAAATATATAAATATAAGTCATTGTGAGTTGCAGAGTACCCATGTAGATGTAGATCTGTATCCTTCCAGATTCAAACCCTTTTTGTGTTTTCTCGAGGCCCTCTAAAACGTCGTCCACCCCACACAAACACCGCTACCCCTGCAGCCGCTTCCTGCGTGTAGTGGACGCCTGCCCTGTTCAGCGCAACCCGGAATCAAACCACCCGATGGTGCTAGTCGAGGAATCTGCTGCCTACAAGGTCGCAAAACCGTCTTAGAATTTGATTCAGATCCGCCACTCGGCTCTTTACCAGAGGTCCACAGTCAGTACTGTCCACTATGATGCAGACGGTAAGCTCTGCCCTACTCTTGCAAGCAAGACCGGCAGTCTTTACCACTGCAGTAAGCCGCTAAAAACCGGAGAGAATCTCTTCCGATCCAAAGCGACACACGTCATTGGTACCGTCGTGCTCCACCACCTGCAGTGCACATTGGTCTTTTTCCCTTCCGTAGCAGCCATCTCCCTATGGGGCTCCATTAACTGCCGAACGTTGTAGCTCCCAACAACAAGCTAACCCAAACTCTGAGACAGCTTGGATCTTACAGGCTAGGTGGTGACCTCAGGATGGGCGACACCATCCGGCTCAGGAACATTGTACGGGAGAGATAGCGTCTCAAACCTGTTCGCAAAGCAAACCTGGCAGGTCTCACGGTCGGTCCACAGAAATGCCTTTTGCTGCCTGCCACTCGTTGGACAGACCTCCCACGCAACCACTGGTGCGGTGTCTGCTTCAATACGTGCAGTAGCAACGCTTGTCCCTGTCGTAAGCCGATCGGTAAACACGCCGGGCATCCCTTCGGTTCCCACGACCGACCAAGAACAATGCCTCCTCTCTACCGCCGCCTCGAGCTGTGGCACCGAAGGTGGGAGCGAAGTATCACCAACACGGTTTGCATACGCACACAGCAGTCACAGTCTGACTACAATACCCAGAAAAACTAACGACTAGAAAGACGCGATGTAGACTTGACAGAGGGCAACTAAAGTAAGTAGCTCCTAGAGATGGTACTCAGCCAACAAAAGCAAAACAGACGACTGTCGGGAGTCACACGGCTGAAAAATACATTTACCAGATGATTCACGCGAATCTGAGTCTACGAGTAATGTAGACGGGAGTACACGATAAATGTAATAAATAGAAGCAAGAACCTTTCAGGTCAAAATACCTCGCTTATCTTAAGAAGCTGGTTATATGTACAAGTAGCGGTCAGCTCTGTACTGTGCCCAAATTACACCATTGCTTAAAAGTTAATTTCAATCTGATCTGCACGAGAACACAGATAAATTTACAAACTCAAAGAAAAAAAAGAGCAGAGAGAAATCCTTCTGTCTTCCTTTCGAACAGCGATTGAAAATGTGTCTTTTGCTCCTTCACAGCTTAAATAAATACTTAAATGAAGGATAAAGTTACTTTTTTCCACAGAAAGTTTATGTCATCTTTTTAGTAAACCGTTTATTACGCTTACGTGCGTAGGTAATAGATCTGCAACTTGGTGTACAATGTATGTAGTTGATGGCACTGTCATTAAGCCCTAACATTCAGCATGAAACAATTTCCTTAAGAAGAAAACATCGTTTTTTAGGTATAGGTGATAACAAATAATTTTTTATTAAATCTTTAGTCAATATATGCTTTCATAAGAAATAATTTAGAGCAATTTAGGGAGAGGAAATTCTCTGACAGCCACAAGGAGGCAAACATTTCTGCAACCTCCTATCCAAAGTTTTGGATATTTAATACAAGTTGTTTTATGCAGCGTATAGAAAACATTATTTTTTAACAATGTACGTAATTCTGTGAACAGACGCAAATTCGAAATGGTTTTCCTAAGATCTTTGTGACATGCTAGATTTTGTACTAAGGCGAATTTCGGTACAGAAAATGCAGACATTGCCGAGATGGGATGTCTTACGTGCCTGCAGGATGCAGACTGCCGTCTCGTAGAGGCGAGTACGACAAAAGTGTATCTGTGAAGAGGGCAGTCGCACATGTGGTTCCTGAAGAGGGGCAGCAGGCGTTTCAGTACTCGCAGGGCATCAGTATGGATGGTAGACTGACCTCGCCTTACAATTTCAGCAAATGTTTGTGACACATTTACTGCGAACAGCTAAAAACAAGGAGAAGTACAGTAGTTACGTTTCACGAGGACATGCAGGTTTACTGTTTTGATACTTGAAGATAGCATCCTCTTGGGTAAAATATTCAGGAGGTAAAATATTACCCTATTCGATCTCCTGGCGAGGACTACTCTGGACGCGTCAGTAAAAACAGCACAGGCATTCTACGGATCAGGGGGTCGACTGCAATATCGGAGATAAGATAGAAAATTTGAAAAGCGAAGTTCGATACAGTTTTTGTAGTTCGGTTCCAGAATTAACAGGATTCACAGTTTTAGAAGTACATATCTGGCTAGTTGGAACTCAGGACTACATCTAATAATATATAAGAAAATAAGAACTGCAAACACTTTCGGCCGGCCGCGGTGGCGGAGCGGTCTGTGGCGCGCCAATCACGGTCTGCACGGCCGCTGCGGTCGGAGGATCTAATCCCCCCTCGGGCATGGATGATTGTGCCGTCTTTAGTATAAGCTAGTTCATAAGTAGTTTGTAAGTTTAGGGACTGATGACCCCGTAGTTAAGTCCCATAAGCTCTACACACATTTGAACATTTTCAAACTCTGTCCTTATCAAGACAAAAGCAAACAACGAATAGAGCTGTACGCCACCCCCCTCTCCCGAGTATGAATTAAAGGAAGTCATTCAAACAGTAAAGGAGAGGAAAACTGGACTGTGACGAGTAAATGGAATTTGTGGTAAGGAAAGTCGACTTGTAATATTTAGCACAGCATAACAAGAAGGGATCGATTGGTAGGACACATTCTTAGACATCAAGGAATCGTAAATTTAGCATTGGAGGAAAGTGTGTGGGGATAAAATTCGCAGAGGGAGATCAAGAAATGAATACAGTAAGCAGATTCAAACGGAGTTAGGGTGCCATCTTATGAGGAGATGAAGAGGCTTGCTCAAGACAGAGTAAGGTGGAGAGCTGCATCAAACCAGTCATCGAGTAAAACAGAAGTGATAATTGGCGTTCCCCAGGGAAGTGCTAAGGGCCCTTACCGATCCTTTATTAACAAATTAGGAGACAATATGAACAGCTTCCTTAGACTGATGGCGGTGGAAAGATATAGAAAATATTGTAGGGAAGGCGAACCAATGGCTACGTTTCATTATGAGAACACATAGAAGATGCAACAGTGCTTCTAAAGAAACTGCATATCCCAGTGCGACCTATTTGGGAGTATTTCTATGCACTGTTGGATTGCTACCAAGCGGACCTGAAGGAGGAGAGAGAGAAAGTTCAGAGAAGGGCAGCTCAGTTTTGATTGTTACAATATTGGGTAGCGAGTGTCGCGGATATGATGCATTATTTGGGGTGGGTATCATTAAAAACAAGGCGTTATTCGTTGTAGCGACGTTTATTTGTGAAATTTGTTCACCAACGGTCCCTTCTGAATGTGAACATATTTTATTAGCACCCTCCTACATAGGAGACAGTATCATCATAATAAGAGAAAACACATCGAAAACGGAAAGATTTATGTGTACTTTTTTCTCACGTGCCATTAGAGAATGGATCGGCAGAGAAATATCATGAAAAGCGTTCGTTCGTTGAACATCCTGCGATGCACTATAACGTGATTTGTGGAGTATTTATGTGGGTATAGAAGGACACGGAGGTAATAGGTGAGTTTGCTTATTTTTGCAGTAAAATAACTTCACAATGCCAGAGTGGTTTCGATGGAAATGGGAAGAAAAGCATTTCCGAAGAACAGATTCCTAACGATACCTAATATTAAGTGTTATAAAGGTCTTTCTGAAGGCATTTGTCTGCAGTGTATTCTTTTGCTTAAAACATGTCGACATGACATGTTCCATTTAATTGACTCCCCATGAACAAATGTTGACGAGCTTCAGACATTTTTTAGTGTAGCAAGACACTCCACTCGCAATATGCGATATACCAGGCATTATATATTGATTTTGTTTTATCTGTAGGTAAAATTCGAAGTGTCTGTTGTACATGAGGTCCCAAACGTATATTAGTGTGTACTGTGATGTGCTCCCACTGGCCTTGGCTTCCACAGAATGAATGAAACTTGGTATGTAAGAAAGTTTAGCAAGTGCTAGGCGCATCTCGTCTGTTTTGTGTCATCGTTGCTTTCGAACTCTGGGTGTTGAATGTCTCTGGGCGAGAAGTAGGTTTGCCAACTGCTGAGCAGAACCCAATCATAGCGAACATTCCTAATGTAGCTTGCTCTTTAACCTCCTTGGCTGGGGGTTGGTCAGGTTACCTGCCTGATGAACGGTGATGCTCCCTGGGCTCCCCTCCACTACCCCTCCTCTAACGCTTAAGCAGTGATAAAGACAGCTATTCATTCGCTTCTTGGTTCCTGGTAGGGTAAGTACTACTGGGTTTGGTTCTGCTGTGGCCTCGTGGCTCGACTTAGTTCAGGCTCCATAGTCGTACTTATGCCTTTTCGCGAGTTTAATTCTGGGAGTAGCAGCTACACTATTGTGTAGTAGTGAGATTTTGCTTAATTTCCTACATGATTGCAAATTTTATGTCGATTTTTTGCTGGAATCTGATTCGGAGGCTCTGATGGTGTTTCGTGAGCATAGTTATTGCACTTTATAACTTTTAAATCACTTCTTTGCCTGTGTAAATATGTTCAAAGTCTTTCGTGTTCTTATCGTAGTTGAATTCTAATATTTTCGGGGATTCGCGGTGCCTATACTGTTCGTACTTTGTCGATAGAACACGTGGATGATATCAAACTAAGCCTTCAGCTTTTCCATCATTCAGTGCATATGAGTGGTTAATAATTGTATAGCTAATTTGCTAAGGTGTAGCGGGATAATTTTCCCCGAAAATTGTCCATTCAAACTTGCAATCTGTGTACTTGTCGGCCCACGTGTGCGCCGATTAGCGTGTTACCTGTCGTGGTTATTACCATTAAGTAGATCTTTTTCCTCTGTGTAGAAAGAACCGTTGCACGACGTTTATCGTGTTTTTAATTTTCATAAAATAGAATTATTTCACTTCCCTGAATTTTTGTGACCAAACTCTGTATTATGCTGTAGCAATCTGTAACCTTGCTTATCTAATAGATATCATTCCTTCGATCAGAAATAATGGTTACTCGATATATTTCGCGATCTTGTTTTCTTCGAGGTTGGTTTTGTTAACTTTTTACATATTTTGTGTTCCGATTTTCTAGAGTGCTGTATTGACCTAACAACTTTGACCTTCTGTAGTTATCTTCTCCCTGTGCTAAACGAACGCTAGAGCGACCGTTTTTAGATATTATTTAATGAAATCTTGATTTAATGTATAGTTAGAAGTTCTAGGGAAACTTTAACTTCCGTCTGTACACCGCACTTTGTGGTCTTACACCAAGTGCGTTTGTTTCTGATAGTTTTATCATGAGCCTAAGCCACTAGCTTGACATGTTATGGAAGCAAAGTACTATTTCATTGTGCGCAAGTGAACCTTCGATTTGCATTCTCCACATTGCTTGGCTGTCGTCTTGCTGTATTGGTGTCGGGTGCTTGGTAAGTACCTGCATGGCTTGGCGTATGAATCTGTGTGTGGATGTGCTGCAATTCCTCTGTTCTCCCCTATGAAACGTGATCGTAATTAACCTGTACTCAACTTTGCAGGTGGGCAATTTTAGGGCCATGTAATTGTGGATATTTTGAATATTTTGTAAGGTGTGATTTTTATTATATTTAAAAAATGGTCTTCCCCCTTGTTGTTCTTGTTTTGAACAATAAATTAATTTGTTGAACTATAATCCTTTTGTGCTAATTAAAATTCTCCCGTCATCATTTATTTTGGATTAATGCGGGGTAATTTGTGCATGTATCTTGTGTCTCTGTTCTCTTCAGGAAGAGACAATATTTTCGTTTCCGTTGCCAACATTTATGATTTCTATCATAATATTCTTCTCGGGTTTGCTGCCGGATCAAAACGTCATCTTGACACGATATTTCGGCGGTCCACCTGGCCGCCATCCTCAGGTGACAGTGCTGGTACACCGACTCGCCGAGACAGTCTCGGCGAGTCGGTGTCCCAGCACTGTCACCTGAGAATGGCGGCCAGGTGTACCGCCGAAATATCGTGTCAAGATGACGTTTTGATCCGGCAGCAAACCCGAGAAGAATATTATGAAGCATTGCGCCGGGAAAGCCTACGCAGTCACATTTATGATTTCTGATTTAGATCCATGACTGCGGATCATTATTTAATTGTGCGCAGTATCCTCTAAAGAATACAGTAGAGGGAGAACTGTTTGCTTAACTTATAGAATTAGAGTTATGCTTAAGGGAACTGTATACTTCCGCTGCTGTGTGTATATCACCGTACTTAGATTTTGTGAGCAAGCATTCAGTTGTTATCTTCACTAACACGGCTAGTTAACAGACAAAAAGAACAGCGGGCGAGTTTCATGCTGCAGAGAAATATCTAGGTTGAACTATACAGGGAAGAAGAGGATGAAATATTATGAACTTTGATGTCTCAGAACAACACTGAGGAATAGATAGGTCGATCGCCTAACCAGTGTGGAGGCAGGAAACATAATTGTGGAGGAAAGAAATCGGTTGACATGACAAATTTTGAAAAGTCAGGGAATCATCAGTTTTAGAGGGAAATTTACCAGTGAAAAGGGGGGGGGTGTTGCCGCTTTAATTCATTTTTTTTGTTTTTTTTTTGTTTTTAGGGCGCACAACTTCCATGGTCATTAGCGCCCAGCCAAGAACATAGATTCGCTATGATCTAAAAAAATGTAGACTGTCAGAACATCAACAATAGGCTAAAAACGAAAGATAAAAGACAATTAAAAGAGTTAAATATCCTTGGATAAGTTGGCCAAATTGATAAAACGCAAAACTCGAGCAGCTGCTCGTGTGTCATCAGCTAAAATTTCCTCCAGAGTAGACGGAAAGTGAAGGGCTACACGGAGATGATTAAAATTAACACAAGTCAGTAAAACATGTCGCACTGTCAGCAGTTCACCGCAGGAGCATAGCGGTGCAGGTTCGGCGGATAGCAAGTGACGGTGGCTGAAACGGCAATGACCGATCCGCAACCGAGCCAGGATGACCTCCTCCCGCCGAGAGGGGCGTGAGGATGTCCTCCAAGCGGTCGGGATCGGTTTGACAGTTCGCAATTTATTGTTGTACAGTGAAAGCCACACACTGTGCCATTGCGACACGATACTCCGGCGAAGAGCCCGTTTAACATCGTCCGATGGGACGCAAAAGGTAGCCATGCGAGGCAAAAGAGCTGCTGCCTTGGCTGCTGTGTCGGCGGCCTCATTCCCGGGCACACCCACATGGCCAGGGACCCACAGGAAAGAAACGTGACAGCTGTCATCCGCCAGCAACTGGAGGGAGCGTTGGATCCGATACACGAGAGGATGGTTCGAGAAAGGGTCCTTAAGACTCTGCAGGGCACTAAGGGAGTCAGAACATATGGCATAGAAAGGGTGGCGGTGGCGGCAGGTATACAAAACGGCCTGGTGGAGGGCGAAAAGCTCAGCCGTGAAGTTTGAGCACCGGTCAGGGAGCTTGTATTGGAAACGGTTGTCCCCGACGACGAAGGCAGATCCGACACCGGCAGTGCTCTTGGAACCATCAGTGTAAATAAATACGGCATTATCGAACCGCGAACGGAGTTCGACAAGCCTCGAGCGGAATTCCAAATCCGGAGTGCTCTCCTTGGGGAGCGAACTAAGTTCGAGGTGTGTGTGAACCTGGGCCTGATGCCACGGTGGCAATGGGCTTTCGCTCAACCGAAGGGTGGAAGGAAGGGTAAAATGGAGCCGTTGTAGCAGACGGCGAAACCGAACTCCCGGTGGAAGCAAGGCAATCGCAGACAACTGATATTGGCGATCGAGTGAGTCGTCAAAAAATAATCTGTAAGATGGATGGTTGGGCATCGACCGTAGGCGGCATGCGTACCGACATAAGAGTATGTCACGTCGATTGGTCAAGGGTAATACAGCAGCCTCGGCATACAGACTTTCAACAGGGCTGGTATAAAATGCACCGGTCGCCAGACGTAATCCACGATGGTGGATAGAGTTGAGACGGCGGAGAATCGACGGCCGTGCTGAAGAGTATACAAGGCTTCCATAGTCGAGCTTCGACTGAACAATGGCCTGGTAAAGGTGAAGCAGGACGGTACGATCCGCTCCCCATGACGTGCCACTGAGGACACGAAGAACGTTAAGGGATCGGGCACAACGGGCAGCCAGGTAGGACACGTGTGTGGACCAGCAAAGTTTCCGATCCAACATGAGTCCCAAGAATTTTGTAGTCTCCACGAAAGGGAGAGCAACCGGGCCGAGACGTAGAGAAGGTGGAAGAAATTCCTTGTATCTCCAAAAATTGATACACACAGTTTTCTCAGTGGAGAATCGGAAGCCGTTTGCGATGCTCCAGGAATACAGACGGTCAAGACAGCGTTGGAGAGAACGCTCCAAGAGACACGTCCGCTGGGCGCTACAATAAATTGCGAAATCGTCAACAAAAAGAGATCCGGAGACGTCGGCTGAAAGGCAGTCCACGATCGGATTGATTGCAATGGCAAAGAGCGCCACACTCAAGACGGAGCCCTGTGGTACCCCATTTTCCTGGCAAAAGGTATCTGACAAAACAGAGCCCACCCGCACCCGGAACTTGCGATCCGCCAAAAACGCTTGAATGAAAAGAGGAAGGCGGCCCCGAAGGCCCCATGTGTGCAATGTGCGGAGAATGCCCGCTCTCCAACAGGTATCGTATGCCTTCTCCAAGTCGAAGAACACGGCTACTGTTTGACGCTTCTTCAGAAAGTTGTTCATAATGAAGGTCGACAACGTAACGAGGTGGTCAGCAGCAGAGCGGTGTCGACGAAAACCGCATTGGATGTTAGTCAGGAGGCGGCGAGATTCGAGGAGCCAGACCAACCGAGCGTTAACCATGCGTTCCATCACCTTACAGACGCAGCTCGTCAGAGAAATAGGACGATAACTGGAAGGAAGGTGTTTGTCCTTCCCTGGTTTGGGGATGGGGACAACAATGGCTTCACGCCAACTTGTGGGAACATGACCTTCAGTCCATATGCGATTGTAGGTACTAAGAAGAAAGCACTTGCCCGCAGGAGAGAGGTTCTTCAGCATTTCAATGTGAATGGAATCGGGCCCGGGAGCAGAAGACCGGGACAGGGCGAGAGCACGATCTATCTCCTGCATGGTGAAGGCGACGTTATAATTTTCCCGATTAAAGGAGCGGAAAGAAGGCGGCCGTGCCTCCTCTACCTGTTTGCGAGGGAGAAAGGCAGGGTGGTAATGGGCAGAGCTCGAAACCTCCGCAAAGAAACGACCCAATGCGTTTGAAACATCAGCTGGGTCCACGAGGACCGCGTTCTCCACGGTCAGGCCAGGAATCGGGGAGTGGACCTTGATGCCGGACAAACGGCGTAGGCCACCCCAGACAACCGTGGAGGGAGTAAAACGGTTAAAAGAACTAGTAAAATCTGTCCAGCAAGCTTTCTTGCTGTCGTTTATGATACGACGGCACTGCGCTCTCATACGTTTGTAATTGATGCAATTCTCCAAGGTTGGGTGGCGGCGGAAGGTGCGTAAAGCACGGCGCCGGGCTCGAAGCGCGTCGCGGCAGGCTGCAGTCCACCAAGGGACCTGGACACGACGTGGAGAAGAGGATGTACGAGGTATGGAACGTTCAGCAGCAGTGAGAATAACCTCTGTGAGGTATTCGACCTGACTGTCACAGTTGGGAAAATTCTGATTGTGAAAAACAGCCATGGTAGAATAAAGCCCCCAGTCGGCTTTAGAAATGTTCCAACTGGTGGGACGTGGAGATGGGGAATGATGTAGGAAGTGGATGATACAAGGGAAATGGTCACTCGAGTACGTGTCGGAAAGTGCATACCACTCAAACCGACCGGCAAGCTGAGGAGTGCATATTGCGAGGTCTATATGGGAATAAGTGTGTGTTGTGTCAGAAAGGAAGGTCGGTGCACCGGTGTTGAGGCAGACAAGATCGAGGTGGTGGAGAATGTCCACCAAAAGGGAGCCTCTCGGACAAGGTGCCGGAGAGCCCCATAGGGGGTGGTGGCCATTAAAGTCGCCTACCAACACGAAAGGTGAAGGGAGCTGGTCAACAAGGTTTAGCACATCTGCCCTAGTAAGGGCAGATGACGATGGCGAATATATATTACAGAGGGAGAAGGTAAAGGTGGATAAGGTGATGCGGACGGCAACTGCCTGTAGGTGAGTGTGCAAGGAAATGGGATGGAAGTAGACGTCGTCTCGAAGAAGCATCAGAACCCCTCCATGGGCTGGGACACCTTCCACGGGTGGCAGGTCGAACCGCACAGAGGTGTAGTGTGGAAAGTCTGCACGATCACGTGGACGCAACTTAGTTTCCTGGAGGCAGACTAGAAGCGGGCAGTGCAATCGAAGGAGTAGTTTTAACTCCTCCCGATTAGAACGAAAGCCGCGAATGTTCCATTGAAGGAGCGCCATGATAAAAATGAGAGAAGAAATAAGGATAAAAACCAAGTAGCGAGCGGGGTCACCTCGACGGCCGCTGAGGACCGGATTTCGAGGGAGCACTGCTATCGCTGTCTGGGGGCAAAGGGTCATGTTCCATTGGTTCGCCCGACGCGCCTGCCACCTCCCTGAGTTGATCAGGAGGGGCAGTTTCCACCGCCGGTAAAGGGCCGGGCGCCCGGCAAACGGAGCGTCCCGGTGAAACAGAAGACGGCCGAGGCCGGCAACTGTTGGACGGCGCGACAGATGGGTCACGCCTGGGCGGGGAAGGAGAGGAACTCTTTTTCTTGTCAGCTCTTCTGGAAGAGTGACGGCGGGAAGAGGCAGTTGACGGTTGGGAAGCCTGAGAACGCAGAAAATCCTCACGGACGGGTTCCTTTTTCAAGGTCCGGGCATCTTGTTTAGGTGCCCACGGTTTACTAGAGTTTGACGAAGACTGTACCCTAGAAGCAGCAAGAGGGAGCGGGGACGTGGAACGGGCAATCTTCGGGCTGGCGGATCGCACAACTGTGTCAGCGAAAGTCAAGTCACATGTCTGGGTACTGGAATCCTTGGTAGGTCGAGTTGAGGTGAGTACCTTACTGTATGTACCCGCTGGGAGGACAGTGGGCTTTCGACTCGCCAACAACTTTCGAGCGGCAGATGTTGATACCTTCTCCGTAACCCGAATTTGCTGGATTACCTTCTCATCTTTGTATACAGGGCAGTCGCGAGAGGAAGCCGCATGGTCACCGTTGCAGTTTAGGCAGTGAGGGGACGGAGGTGGGCAATCCCCCTCATGGGCGTCCCTACCACAAGTGACACACTTTGCTGCATTTGGGCAATGTTCACGGGTATGGTTGTACCTGTGGCATTGAAAACAGCGCGTTGGGTTAGGCACATAAGGTCGGACGGAGATGACTTCATACCCTGCTTTGACCTTCGACGGGAGGTCAACTCTGTCGAACGTCAAAAACACAGTACGAGTCGGTGTCAATTGGTTATCGACCTTTTTCATCACCCTGTGGACGGCTCTCACACCCTGATCGGACATATACGATTGGATGTCTTCATCAGACAACCCATCAAGGGATCTCGTGAAGACTACCCCCCGTGATGAGTTGAGTGTGCGGTGCGCTTCAACCTTAACTGGAAAAGTGTGCAACAACGTAGTACGTATCAGTTTTTGGGCTTGGAAGGCACTTTCCACTTCCAGCAACAATGTGCCATTGCGCTGACGTGAACAGGTTTTAACAGGGCCAGCAATTGCATCTACACCTTTCTGTATAACGAAAGGATTGACAGAATTGAAATCCTTTCCGTCGGTGCGAGAGACAACCAGATATTTAGGAACATTAGGCAGAGTCTTTTTAGGCTGAGGCGAGTCTAACTTACGTTTGTGGGTCAACGTCATGAAAGAAGATAAGGAGGAAGTCATCGCGGAAGTGTCCCCCGTGATTACCGGCGTCTCCGATGGCGCGCTCCTTCCTAGTGGGGGCCCTCTCCGAGGGCTTACCCGCCTTAGGTGATTGTTCACACCTCCCGAGAACTGACGGAGGGACCAATCGGCACGTTCGGAAGGTACCAGCTCGGGTAATCACCCCTCCCTGGGCCTGGCCTTTACCAGGGGGTACGTACGTGCCTTACATGTCTACCCGGGGCGGGGAATTACGCGTTACCCCGTCACCTGCTACGCACGATAATGCGTGAGTCGGCCTTCAGACACGCACAGGGAGGAAAGAAGAAGAGGATAGGAAAGGAAAAGAAAGAAGGAAAGAAAAGAAGTGTCTCAAACGCCGAGGCGGAGACTAATGAGGAGAAGAAGGCTAGGAGAGTTCAAGGAGAGAAAGACAGAAAACGAAGGGTAAGAAAGGAAGGAACGAAGGAAGAAAAAGCACAACAAGAACCACCGTATCTCACGAAATATGCCCGTCTCCGGGCGAAGGCATAAACCGGGAGGGAAAGTGAAGCAGCCTGGGGCAGAAGAAAGGCTGCTCCGGCTCGGGGCCCCGTGCGCGCCACACACGTACCCACAAAAGAACTGTGGGCCCCCTGGGGGGCCGCTTTAATTCAGAGGTGAAGGGGCTGGTAACTGATAGAGTATCGTGGAGAGCTCCATCAAGCCAGTCTGCCATCTCAAGGTCACGACAACAGTCGTAGCTAACCTGCATCTACATCTTCCGTTATTTAAAGGGGAAAAGAACTATTCCACCATTTTGATAGTGACTTGTTTATTGTATTTTAAAGCACCATGGTCTGATCTACATGATTATCCCCTTTGTATATTTCTAGCAAGTTGACTGTTTAACTCTCTTCAGTTGTCTGACTAGATGTACCAATTGTAACACTAGGTTAATATTTCTGTAACCATTCACATTTCTTTGCACAATAGTTCACGCATCATAAAACATATAACCCACAGCCTTATCTTATTTGATGTATGATAATCACTTCATCAATCTATTCCCATTAATATTTGAAGCCATAGACACGATGAAAAATTCTTTATATTGACCGATGCCCTGACAGTGACATTCTAAGCATCCTACTAGTGTGGCAGCTGGTAGTTTTGAAATATTCCGCCTATGGCGCCACTTATCATTGAACTTCTTAGACTACTGAATTTTAATCTGCTAAGCGAATGATTTATTAGTCACCTGCTCCTCTCTTTATGCTTTTCTTTTCAACTACTTTGAGTATTACTGTTTTCCCAAAGCCTTTTTTCCTTATTTATCGTTACTCTTTTACTATAAGCCCCATCCATAGATACTTTGTTAGCAGCTGATTGTTATTCATTCCATAATCTCCGCATTTAGCGTTGATTCTCCTACTAGCATGTACATTCATTAATCAACAGTACAAAAATGTAAGTGTTAATTTTATCCCATTATATGAACTTATCTTTATTACAATCTATTTGGTTCGAAACTGCTTCAAATTTCTGTAACCGACTTTTGTACGTTCTATAGCCTTTATTGTATACCAATGCACTTGTTTGTCTGTTTAGAGACCAGAAGGAGGGCACTCAAGCGCCTGAAACTGGTCTTTAAAGTTAAAAATAAATAACCACAAGCAACTGGTTGCTGCATTTCATTAATTTATATTCTATTAATTATTTATATTCTATTATATTCAGGTCTACAGTGTTAACCACTAATGCCGATTTTGGCCACCCTGCTTTCCATTTATATGAAATCTCTTGATTCTTTTTGCGAGAGGTTTCAAAATTAGCGCTAACTGACGGTCTTTCTGTTGCTGTGCTCAGTCCGAAGACTGGTTTGATGTATCTGTCAACGGTACTTTAACCTTTCCCAGCATTTTCGTCTCTCAATAAGAGAGGAACGCCACACCCCTTTGGACCTACTTAATTTGTCTCTCGATCTACCTCTGCGAATTGTACCCCTCCCCGCCCCCCCCCCCCCCAAAAAAAAACTCCACTCCAATGCTGAATTGATGATAAACCTTTGTTCTCTCAGAATGTGTCCAATCAGTCCAGCCCTGCATATCGTTAAAATAGGCTACAAATCTCTTCTCACGAAATGTATTCGGTATATTCTCATTAGTTACTCCATAGACCCATATTCGTCATTCTTCTTTATCACAAAATTTCGAAATTTGGTTATCCTGTCATTGTTTGAAGTCCTTATCGCCGCGTTTCACTTCGTAAGGCGTTAGTGCACACAAATGACTTCAAAAACTACTCCTTTAGTTAAATTGACATCTCACGTCAACAAATTTGTGTTATTGAGAAATGCTTTTGTGCATTTTATATATTCTCTACTTGCACCCTACTAAAATAACAAAATTCATCTACAGGGCTACTGTATCGTTGTGTAATTCCTTCAGAACCGCCTGATTTTCTTAGACTACATAGAATTTTCTTGTTTTGTTCTTTTAACTTTCATCTTATACCCACCTTTAAATTCATTGTCCATTCCGCTTAACTGCTTTTTCAAGCCCTTAGATAGACTTTTCTCCCTGAATATTACTTCCGTATGAGAATTTCTCCTTGCTTTCTTTCACAGCCTGCCGACTGTACATATTCTATAACGCTGGGGAAAAGATAGACCTCTGTCTTACTCCCTTCCAAACCACTGATCCCATTCATGGCCTTCGACACTTACGACGGGCATCATCCAGATATTGGTTTTTCCTTGATTTACCTGAACAATTCTATCTTCTCCCTGTGTTCATGTCGCAACTATCCCTCCATCCCCCCTATCAATTACCTACATCTGTTAACATTCCTAATATAAGTGAACCAGTATAAAATTTATTGGAAGGCACCCTTTGCCATCTACCAAACACTCTTCTTGAAAACATTCACACTTGAGCGAAGATTCTATGGGTGTCAAAGTCTCTTTTAAGATTCCGTCTAGTTTTGTTGGTGAAGTGTGCAAACGTTCTGCAAGATAGAAACAAATCTGTTGGTATGTGACGAATTCTAAGTACCCTCCGCCATGAAATTTTACATGGACACTGACGTCCTCTCGTTTTGTAGGTCAAATGTGAAAAATTACATGATTGGACTAAAACTGCAGATTCGTATGAATTGCAAACAGAACTCTGAAGGGGACACCAGATTAAATGTCGATACTGCTATTCACGAATTAACGTATTAATATTATGATGAACAGAATAAGTAGCAGTTTCCCCCTTTTTCATCCCACTGCTGCAGCTCCCGAACAGTCGTTATGCGGCGGTTTGCCTTTCGAGGGGATAATAGGCGACGCATTTTAGACAGTTTCCGATTTTTTCAGCTGTTATTTTGGAATTTTCCTATTACTCTTTCTAAATCACCTCTGCACTATAGCGAAGAGAAAAACAGAAAAAGGATTTCTTAAACCATTTCTGAGTTCTAGCGAGACTAAGGCAAAGCCATTACATTTTGTATATAAAGATTGAGGAATTAAAGTCAAACAGTTATTCCGTTACATTATTTATGCAGATAATAAGAGCACCAACATACATAAATCGTGTGAATGTTGTCACTTTTAATTTCGATTTTCTGGTGATGACGTCTTGGAGCAGTAGTCTGTAAAGGTAGGAAGAAGCAGACAGCCTGGTGGAATGACACAGTCAAGGCAGCCTGTAAAAAGAAAAAGAAGGCATATCAAAAATGGCTCCATACTAGAAGTCAGGCAGACAGAGAAAGTTATGTTGATGAAAGAAACAAAACCAAACGGATAATTACAGAATCCAAGCAGAAATCATTGGAAGACTTTGGAAACAACCTAGAATCTCTAGGCCAAGCCGCGGGAAAACCATTTTGGAGCATAATAAGCAATCTTCGAAAGGGAGGGAAGAAGGAATTACCAAGTGTTTTGGACAGGTCAGGAAAGCTGCTAGTCAATCCTGTGGATACCTTGGGCAGATGGAGGGAATATTTTGAAGAACTGCTCAATGTAGGTGAAACGTTCAATGATGTATCAGATTTTCAGGTAGAATGGGATAGGAACGACTATGGAAACAGGATTTCATTCGAGGAAGTGGAGAAAATGATCAGTAAGTTACAGTGAAATAAAGCGGCTGGGGTGGATGAAATTAAGCCGGAACTCGTCAAATACAGTGGAATATCAGGTCTCAAATGGTTACACAGGATAATTGAAAAGGCGTGGGAATCGGGACAGGTTCCGTCAGACTGGACGAAAGCGGTAATCACGCCAATTTTCAAACATGGAAACAAAATAGATTGTAACAACTATCGAGGAATCTCTTTAATTAGCGTTTTAGGCAAAATGTTCTCAGGTATTGTTGATAGGAGAGTGCGAGTATTAATTGAGGACAAATTAGATGAAAATCAGTGTGGGTTTAGGCCTCTTAGAGGTTGTCAGGACCAGATCTTTAGCTTACGGCAAGTAATGGATAAATGCTATGAGTAGAACAGGGAATTGTATCTATGTTTCCTAGATCTGGAAAAGGCTTATGACCGTGTTCCTAGGAGGAAGCTACTGTCAGTTCTTCAAGATTATGGTATAGGAGGCAAACTTCTGCAGGCAATGAAAGGGCTTTACATAGACTGTCAGGCAGGACTTAGAGTAGATGGCTAATTAAGCTCATGGTTCAGGGCAGTTTCAGGCATAAGACAAGGCTCTAACCTGTCATCACTGTTGTACATACTATTCATGGATGATATGTTGAAACCAGTAGACTGGCAGCACGCGATTAAAGTAGGTGAAAACAAAATAAGCAGTCTCGCATATGCGGATGACTTAGTTGTAATGGCCGATTCGACTGAAAGTTTGCAAATTCAGAGCTCGATCAGAGGTGCAAGGATTATGGTATGAAGATCAGCATCTCCAAAACGAAAGTAATGTCTGTGGGAAAGAGATTAAAACAGTTTGAGTGCCAAATAGGAGGAACAAAGTTAGAACAGGTAGACAGTTTCAAGTACCTCGGATGTATTTTCTCACAGGATGGCAACATAACGAAAGAACTGGAATCGAGGTGCAGCATAGCTAATGCAGTGAGTGCTTCTGCAAGAAGTAAGTAAGTACCAAGACTAAGTTAGCAGTGCACCGCTCTATCTTTCGACCAGCTTTGTTATATGACAGTGAAAGTTGGGTGGATCAGGTTACCTTATTCATAAGACAGAGGTTACAGATATGAAAGTAGCAAGAATTATTGCAGCTACTAATAGATGGGAACAATGCCAGAAGGGAGTCCATAATGAGGAAATCAAAGAAAAGCTGGGAATGAACACCATAGATGAAGCAGAGTGAACAGACTGAGATGGTGGGGTCATGTTACACGCATGGGAGAAGCAAGGTTACCTAAGAGACTCATGAGCTCGGCAGCGGAGGGTAAGAGGAATCGAGGTAGACCAAGAAGAAAGTACTTAGATTCGGTGCAGAATGATTTTGAAGTAAAAGGCATAACATCAGACGAGGCATCAATGTTAGCATTGAATAGGGGATCATGGAGGAATTTTATTGGAGGTACTTTGTTCCAGACTGAACGCTGAAAGGCATAATCAGTCTCTAATAATGATGATGAATATTAATTCCTTATGAGAATTTCTCCTTGCTTTCTTTTACAGCCTGCCGAATGTACATATTCAATAACTCTGGGGAAAAGATAGAACCCTGTCTTATTCCCTTGGAAACCACTGAGTCCCTTTCGTGGCCTTCGACACTTACGACGTTATCATCCAGATTTTGGTTTTCCATGATTTACCTGAACAATTCTATCTTCTCTCCCTGTTCATATCGCAATCATCTCCCCTCCCTCCTATCAATCACCTACATCTTTTAACATTCCTGATATAAAAACCAGTATAAAACGTATTGCAAGGTACCCTTTGCCGTCTACCAAACGCCAACTTTTGCATTATGAAAACACTCTTCCTTAAAACATTCACACATGAGCAAAGTTTCTATCGATGTCAAAGTCTCCTTTAAGTTTCCGTCTAGATTTGTTGGTGAAGTGTGCAAACGTTCTACAAGATAAAAATTAATCTGTTGGTATGTGTGGAAGTCTAAGTAAAGTACCCTCCGCCATCAAACTAATGAAAATTTACACGGACACTGTTCCTCTCGTTTTGTAGGTCAAATGTAAAAAATTACATGATTGGACTAAAGCTACAGATTCGTATGAATTGCTATCAAAACTCTCAAAGGGACACTAGATTAAATGCCGATACTACTATTCTCGAATTAACGTATTAATATTATGATGAACAGAATAAGTAGCAGTTTGCCCCCTTTTTCATCCCACTGCTGCAGCTCCCAAACAGTCGTTATGTGGCGGTTTGTCTTTCGAGGGGACAATAGGCGACACATTTTAGACAGTTTCCGATTTTTTTCAGCTGTTACTTTGGGATTTTCCTATTACCTTCTCTAAACCACCCCTGTACTAAAGTGAAAATAAAAACAGAAAATGGAGTGCTTAAGCCATTTCTGAGTTCTATAGAGACTAAGGCAAAGCTATTTTGTGTATAAAGATTGAGGAATTACAGTCAAACAGTTACTCCGTTACATTATTTATGAAGATAATAAGAACATCAGCACACTTTCATCGTGTGGAGGGTGTTACTTTTAATTTGGATCTTCTGGTGATGACGTAGCCGGATGCTCCCGGCCGTGGCTTCGGCGCCGCTCTGTTCAGACGCGCCGCTCAATGTCTCTTTTAATCCCGACTGTCCCACCTCTCGCCTCCACCCCCTGCCCGCTCGGGTCCTAATTGAATGCGATAGCGCATCGGGTCGGAACGAAAGCGAACAAAAGAACTGCTAACTGGCTTCAGTATTGGACGGACAAAGATCTTCTCCCTCCGTGTCGGATGGAAAGCCCGTTCTGCAGAATGTGCTTTCAGCCTGCTACACGTTGAATCTATCAGCATAGTGCCCAGTAAAATTGACAAATGTTGTCTATATAGAAACATTTTTACTCGAGGTTTCGACTTGAATTTACTGCAGTACTTTCGAAAGAACTAAACAGTAGTTGAAAATGGCACGCCGTACTACGGCCAGCGCCCTGTAGGTGGAGTCACGTCTCAGCAGGAAGAATTCTCTGTATTTTAAACTTTTTGTTAAGCCGTAGTATTTCCCTTATACGGTCAAAAATTCATCAACATAATATACCTAGATAAACTGAAAAATAATCAGCTTATGATGTATATGTGAAAGGCTGAAGGGGGGCCATACACGAAAAACAAATACAAATAAAACCTGTCATGAAATCCACAGTTTTTTAGTTACACATATGAAATTATGTACAATGGTTGATGGTAGTTCGAAGCATCTACTGAAATTATTACGTAAATTTAATTGAAATTAGTATTTTTTTTAATTTTAAGTTTATGAACTTATGATTCACAAAGTTACCATTTACTAAGAAAGTTTCTACGAAATTGTCCTGAACGTTTGCAGTATAATCTCAAACATCACATAAAGAAACGCACAAAATCATTTCAATTTATTTATATTTAACTAAGTTTTAGGTTTAATTATCTTTTAAAGGAAAAACTACACACAGAAATTCTACTTTCTTCAGTCTCAATCTTGACATACATGAATGGTATTAAATATTCATTCTGTGTACATGTTTGTTATATATGATTCAAAAGACATGCCAAAAATCAGCCAGATCTTTCCTTGGTTTGGAGAAAAATGTACCTGAATAATGAAAAATGAGAAAATGCATTTTTAAGTTGAACATGCGTTCTCACTTTAAAAAACCTCCAGATCTGTAATGAATATCCTCATTTCCTTCAAGACCTCTCTGGGCTTCATATCTGTCTTGTTTGCTCTGCAAGGTCTCCAATGAATTTAAAGGGTTCAAGTACATGTTTAGAGTCAATCAAGATGGAGCAAGTGAAACCTCCAGGCTTGAAGCCCATTCTCTACAATACTCTTGTCCTCTCTGAGCTGCCACCACTAAAGACAATAACTGCATCATGCAAAATTAACTACCTTTGAGAAAAATGTAGCTTTGTAGCAACGTTTTCAAATGAGGGCCTTCAGAGACTAATTGGGATTCTGCGTTTGCCATGAACACATTCCTGGCTGTTATTCCACAGCCATCTTAATATAGTATACAGACATTCCCAGCATTATGATTGCTCAACATTGAAAATGAAACAGACAATAGGAGAGAATTAAGAGAAAGGAAGAAAGCATGGCCCTGTGAAAGCTATTAAAATTATATATATATATGTTGTTGTTGTGGTCTTCAGTCCGGAGATTGGTTTGATGCAGCTTTCCACAATACCCTATCCTGAGCAAGCCTCTTCATCTCCACATAAGAACAGCAACCTACATCTGTCTGGATCTGCTTACTGTATCCATCTCTTGGTCTTCCTCTGCGGTTTTTACCGCACACACTTCCCTCCAACGCTAAATTCACAATTCCTTGATGTCTAAGAATGTGCCCTACCAATCTATCCCTTCTTTTAGTCAAGGTATGCCAGAAATTTATTTTCCCTCCAATTCTGTTCAGTACCTCCTCATTAGTTACGCGATCCACCCACCTAATCTTCAGCATTCTTCTGTAGCACCATATTTCAAAAGCCTCAATCCTCTTCCTGTCCGCACTGTTTATCGTCCATGTCTCACTCCCATAGAAGGCAACACTCCATACAAATGCCTTAGGCTTAAATTAATATTTGATGTTAACAAATTTCTCTTTTTCAAGAACGCTTTTCTACCCATTGCCATTCTGCATTTTATATCCTCTGTACTGCGAGAATCATTTGTTATTTTACTGCCCAAGTAACAAAACTCATCTACCTCCTTTATTGCTTCGTTACCTAATCTAATTTCTTCAGCATCACCTTATTTTCTTAGACTGCACTCCATTACCCTACTTTTGCTCTTGTTAATGTTCATCTTATATGCACCTTTCAGCACACTGTCCATTCCGTTCAGTTGCTCTTCCAGGTCCTTTGCTGTATCTGACAGAATTACTATGTCGTCGGCGAAACGCAATGTTTTTAATTTTTCCCTCTGAACTTTAATTCCTTCACCAAATTTCTCCTTGCTTTCCTTTATAGCTTGCTCAATGTACAAACTGAATAACATTGGAGAAGGGCTACAACCCTGTCTTACTCCCTTTCCAACCACTGCATCCCTTTCATGCCCTTCAACTCTAACAACCGCTGTCTGGTTTTTGTACAAGTTGTAAATAACATTACGCTCCCTATATTTTACTCCTGCTTTCTTCAGAACTTGAAAGAGTTTATCCAATCAACATTGTCAAAAGCCTTCTCCAAATCTACAAAAGCTAGAAATGTAGGTTTGCCTTTTCTTAATCTACCTTCTAGGATAAGCCGTAAAGTGAGTATTGCCTCCCGTGTTCCTACATTTCTCCTGAACCCAAACTGATCTTCCCCGAGGTCCGCTTCTACCAGCTTTTCCATCCTTCTGTAAATAATTCGTGTTAATATTTTGCAACCATGACTTATTAAACTGATGATTCTGTAGTTTTCACACCTGTCTGCACCTGCTTTCTTTGGAATGGGGATTATAACATTTTTCTTAAAGTCTGAGGGTACTTCACCTGTCTCATACATCTTACACACCAGGTGAAACAATTTTGTCATGGCTGGTTCTTCCAGAGACTTCAGTAGCTCTGAGGGAATATCATCTACTTCAGGGGCCTTGTTTCGACTTAGGTCTTTCAGTGCTCTGTCAAATTCATCTCTCAGAATAGTATCTTCTATTTCATCCTCATCTATTTCTTGTCCCCCTTCTACAATATTACCGCTAAGTTCATTTCCTTCATAGAGCCTCTGTATATACTCTTTCCACCTTCAGCTTTCCCTTCTTCGCTGAGAACTGGTTTTCCACCAGAGTCCTTGATATTCATAGAGCTGTTTTTCTTATCTCCAAATATTTCTTTTATTTTCCTGTACGCTGTATCTATTTTTCCCCTATTTATACATTCTTCTACATCCTTGGATTTGCCTTGTAGCCACTCCTGCTTAGCCATTATGCACTTCCTGTCAATCTCATTTCTTAGTCGTCTTTACTCCATTTTGCCTGTTTCATTTACTGCTTTCTTACATTTTCTCCTTTCCTCGATTAAATTTAGTATCTCCTGTGATATTCAAGGATTTTTTGTAGGTCTTGCCTTCCTACCTATTTTGTCCTCTGCAGCGTTCACTATTTCATCTCTCAATGCTACCTATTCCTCCTCTACTGTTTCATTTTCCCCCGTTTCTGTCAATAGTTGCCTAAAGCTCCCTCTGCAATTCTTAAGAACGTCAGGTTCCTTCAATTTACCAAGGTCCCATCTCCTTATTTTCCTATATATATTTGCATTTAGAAGTGGAATTGGAACGTAATATTTAGTACTTGAAACTGCAGAACCATTTAGTAAATAAAGAGCCATAAAATTTTTTTCCATAATTTTATCATTTTCCCACCTTAATTTCTGATTGGTGACATGAAGTAATTTTTGGAGAAGAATAAAGATGCGTTGTTTAATTATTTCTAAAACTCTGAAATGAATAGAATGTAACCAACAAAAACAGTGATTTACGATAATAGATATACACTGTCTCCATTTTACCAACGTATGTTCTATCGTTTGTGCGGTCGTTATGTCTGTTGAATACAGCTGTCTACAAGATTTTCACACTATTTTGTCGGGTTTATTATTTCAATCGTTTCGGGGTGAACGAGTGCAACAAGTCTATTGATTGCGTTCATTATATAAATGATTTCATTCGCTAACCAGGTTTGTATGATTTTTTAGTTATTTATTTTTTTAAGTAAGTTTTCAGCATATTCTGGTATAATGTATATATTCATAGAAAATATTAATAAAACTTTTAATTTTAAAAGTAATGTATTTTCAATATGTATTATTTTCTTCCATACAAATTTTCATACTTGTGACATTACATATAAATATTTGGTTGGATTTAGAAGTTTAACACATGGTGTTGCACTGTAATGTCATGCTTTATAAATGAACAATTACTTTGCGGCAGATATTATATAACTTTGTTCAGTTTAAATTTTGCAATTGATTATGGACTCACAATCTTATAAGATACAGGCGTAAAATTATCAGTTCAGCTCATAACTGTGGACACTGAAGTAGTAGCTTGCTTCCGATCCTGGTAGAGTGTACTTTTGTTTGCGGGAAAACAAACTTCATGAAGAAATACGGACTGGATACTTACAGTTTTATTCAGTAATGGATGACAATTTAGCAGTAGCTATTTTTCGTGACTGACATGTGGCAGAGGGTACTTTGTTTCTCTACTGGGTACAAATGAACAAAATATCAAACCAGCTTTCTGCCGAGCTAGATACTTGAAGTTTTCAGCATAGTTCAGAAATGGATGACAACGCCAAAATAGGTAGTTTCGTTATAGTGTGTCGCGCGCTTAGATATCCTTTGTGCTACATGTGTCACAGACATTTAAGGTGAACACCATCTCCACCTTACTTCCTTTTTTTCTACCTATCTCTTACGAATTTCTTTCAAAAATAATCCTAGTTGCCAAATCGCCCTGGTTTCAAAAATTAAGAAATTGTTAATATGTAATTAGAGACTTCATTTCACCTCTATCAGTATGCTGTTACTTAAGGACTATTTTCGAAAGTCAATCATTTATAAAGAAGTGATAAAACACACGTTAACAACAACGAAAGCAATATCAGTGACTAGACTCAATTATGATGTCATTTGAATGTTTTCGTATGTTGTTGAATACAGATACGCCAAAGAAAATTTTCACCACTGACACGTGTAGTCTTTTCGCACTCCTTGGTAATACAAGGTATCAATAAAGATACATTTTATAACCAATAAGGGTAATGGTTCGCATCTCTTACTTTAAATGAAGATTTTATTTTATTTATCTAGTTTTATTAGATATTTATTTTATTTATTTGTTTATTTTATTTATTTATTTTTTAACAATATTAAAATGATTCAGTGTTTTCCTAATATGGAGCTAGAAAATATAATCCTGTCCTCTGATCTACTAGAACCTACGATATGTATGAACATTAAGCCGTAAGTTTCTACCTGTCTCCATTTCGTAGATGCAGTATAGGTGATTCAAGTTGTAGAGATCTTTTGGAAAACACTGTACTTTCCATTCTACTTCATTTAGATAAAGGGAAGCATCCAATCATCGGGGATCGCACGCGCCGCAACAAAACCGCTAACACCAGAAACCATGGTGCGTGATCTGAATCATAAAAGAGGAGTGCGACCTCAGGCGATGTCAGCAATGAACACGCAAGCGAGGCAGAATTCTCGTCTCAAGTCACTCCCCCGCCCTCCCCTCCGCCTCGATTCATCGTGATCTTAGGTCAACTTTTCGAGGTTCTGGTTGTCCGAGATAAAAGATCTGACGCAGAAGATGTGGCGTTTTTCTGGAGTCGACCACAGTACGAAATACGAGCTTTGATTTATCACTAAAATTAGCAAATCAGGTCCATGTGAACTACCGGTTACTCCCTGCTATAAAGCCTTGTTCCCTGGCCCAAACTGAGAACTGACTCGTTTCAAATTACTTCAGTAACAGGAAGTTAATACTACAGTGGTCAATATACATAGGAGCTCACAAGTTATTAAACACAGACATTAATAAGCAAGCCTTTACAATTAAAGTTATCTTAGATAGGTAGCTAAGAAAACATTTATGGCGCAACGGAATTTAGTCGTAAATAAATTATATCGGAATTTGTTCTCAGCACTTGTGAAGAACAATATTACATAAAAGAGGGGAGGTGCTCTAAAACTACAATTTACAGGCAACTTACAGATTACGCTGAACTTAAACTTGTTTATTCAGATAGAAAGCAAGCAAAATGGGAATCCAATTTGGTTAATACAATAAAAATGCATCTCTTACATGGATTAATGTGGACGGTGCTCAGCCTACATTATACATGATTTAATGCTACTGTGGGGAACGATTCACAAACAACACTCATTCTCTCACACACCCGCAATGCCACAGCGAAACTCACGAAAATCAGTGTGCTGAGACGAGGCGGAAGCAGGCGCCGCTATCCTAGGTGAAATTCAGCAAGTCGAAGGTAGCACAAAACACAATATACAAATACGCTTTTAAAGCTGGCTCTGGTCTGTCGAGCCTATTTTGAGATGGTGCGGGTGTATAACCAATTTAATTTACATCAGAATTGGACCGCGAGCAAACACACTAACGGCGACACACGGCTACGTTACATGAATGCACTCCACTGAAGGTGAAGTGGTTGAAAATCGGATTCATTATACAAAATCACGGTGGATTCTTAAGTTGCAGTCTGTTAGAAATCTGTCTAGGTACTGGTTTAATATGAGAAACGGCGTGAATTCAGGCGACTAGCTGCGAACCCCGGAAGTCGGAAATGGGACCCACGTGGTTCCGAAAACCGATAAAATTGTATAAATCCAGTTTCCGAAAAATAAAGAAAATTAACTACAGCATGTAACCCATAGAAATGCTTGGAATTATATAAGGAAGCGAATGAAATACAGCTACGCGCGATAAGGGGCGATGACAGAAACGGATGAGATCCTGTCTCAGAAAAACCACAAAAATGAAATACTTACAAATTCGGAAAAATAAAAATAAGAATTACGGCATGCAACCCACAGAAACGTTTAGAATTACATGAAGAAGCGAAAGAAAAGCAGCTACACGCGACAGGGGGCGATTACAGAGACGGATGAAGTCCAGACTCAAAAAAAACCGTGAAAGTGAAATAATCACAAAGCCGGAAAAAAAAATTAAGAATCACAGCATGCAACCCATAGAAATGTTTAGAATTACATAAGGAAGCTATTGAAGGAGGTTGTACAAGGCTCAGAGAGAATTACTGACAAAGACAGCGTGCGTACTACCAGTTGACAGCAAAATTAAATTTATGCGGGGAGAGAAGATCGCGAAATATTTGTGGAAATCAGAAGGATACCTGCATACCTGATAGGCATGGAAAAAACAAGAGTGGAAGCTTAAGGCTTTATTCTATTAACCAACTATGTGGAACACATATCGCTCACGGAAGGAAATGATGAAAGGTTTTTACATGTACTGTATAAAATGAACATATCACCTATTAGGAGGAATTGGGCCCCACAAATCTAGAAAGTATTTACACAGAGTTCATACACTGCTAAATGTTCACAAAATGTTTTAACATATTAGACCGTTATCAAACTGCAACTAAAATCACACACACCGCGTTTATATATTGGAAATCACTGCATTGAAAAACGAGTAAGCATTTCCGCACACGATCGGAGAAAATATTCCAAAAAAGTTATTCTAAATTCACAAATCTAAGTTAAATGTGCTAGTTAATGAAACGCTACCATCTCTAAAAACAAGAGCAGAACCAACCTTACCTCACCAGACGACCAGCCCAGAATGATGAGGCCGAGCGGCCACAAGACGCGGGAAGCCACCGGAAGCCGGCAAACAGCGGTGGTGGGAACGGACAGCATGACTCGCACTGGGTGGAAGGCTCGCTATCTAGCTCGCAACCAAAGGGTGTGGAAATCTCTTTGGTAGTATCAGCAGCTATCAACACTGAGCTATCACTCCCCACAGTCAGGCAGCCATAGATTCTCTGTGTAATGTTCATATACGATCACACGTCCGATTCAAAGAGAACCAACAGATCACGCAGTTGATTTATTTCTGTGAGAGGAATATAGCTAGAATCATTTCTTAAGCAATAGAAACAGAGCATTTACTCCCCTTTTCAAGACCTGTAAGTCTCACAAGAATTTCCGCTACTAGTGCCTTCTGAGATTGTGACAGTGAATGAAGATGAGTATGGAGACGAACAAGAAGAGGACGGAAATACGGATGCCGGCCGCACGTGTCACACCCCTTGTGATTCAAGTGCGCCACATTTGTTTATCAAGCGGATACCAACGAGGTATTCGTGATTTAAATCTGTCGAAACAGTAGTCTGAGCTTTCACCTTCACAATTAAGAGAAATTCATTTTTCCTGACATGAAAATAAGTGTTGTCTGACTACTGTTAGACCTAACGAAGAGATGTTACTGAAGCAAAAATCCCACAGTCATCCAGGACGAAAACATTATTGGGTATGAAACTTCCTGGCAGGAACCGGGACTCGAACCTGGGCCTTTTGCCTTTCGCGAGCATGCGCTCTACCACTGAGATATCTCGACACGACTCACTATGCTTCCTCAGCACTTCCAGTCTGCCAGTACCTCGCCTCCTACTTTCCACACTTCACTGGAGTTTTTCTGCAGGACTAGCACTCTTGGAAGAACGAATGTGATGGACCTGGCTTAGCTACAGTCTAAGTGATGTTTCCAGAACGAAACTTTCACTTCGCAGCGGAGTGTGCGCTGTTATAAAACTTTCTTTGCCGATTAAAATTGTGAAGTTTGGAAAGTAGGAGGCGAGGTACTGGCAGAATTAAGGTTGTAACGACGGGCTGTGAGTCATGTCGAGACAACTAAGTGGGAGAGCGCTTGTCCGCGAAAGGCAAAGGTCCCAGGTTCAAGTCCCGGTTCCGGCAAGCAATTTTAATCTGCCAGGAAGTTTCATAACAGCACACACTCCGCTGTAGAGTGAAAGTTTCATTCATTATTAGGTATGTTTATTCACTTTTGTCTACTCTTAGGTTCATCATTTTTCATGATTTTTATTTTGATGTTTAATTACTCTTAACGCTATTATACGTATATTGGTTAACATCCACATCTACAGAAGTCAGTATTATTTCGAAACTGAGGCTGATGCAGAAATAAAGAACAGTAAAAATAACAGCCAACCAGTTGAAAATTAAAGTTTAAAAAACTTTACCGCGGTTTCAATTGATATAAATCAATCTTCTTCAGAAGATACATGGACCTACAGTGAATAAGAAAGTAACAATCGAGCTATGTAGAACAGTATTAAAACCATAGATGTTTACCTATAAAATTACAACTACTTTTAGCTTACAGGAAATAAGTACTTACATTGCATTATTACTGTAGAAAAGTTACATGCGTCGATCTTTGTACGCATAATGTAGCCCTTTAGACAAAAGCATGTCAAACATATAAACTGCTAACATATGCTGTGTAACAGATTGTGTGGCGTGCTAACCGCCGACTGACCGTCTGAGCAACGCGTGGACGCCAGGAAAACATGACACGTGGCGCATGCGCCTAGTGACGATGATACAGCGTCGGTAGTCAGTACGTGTTAATAACTAAATATAAAATAGGAAACACACAGAAGCTTAAAATGAAATAAAATAGAATTTTGAGGAAATGACACCGCAGAGGTACCGTTTATTGTTAAAATTTTTTGATAATATTGGTTTAAAGCGTTCAAAAAACTGTATGCACGCGAGATGGAGCTGATCATTTAATATGTTACCATCTCTAGATTCACTGCCCTGCCTGTTTGGTCAATATAATAACAGGGACAGTCGTTACAGATTAGTTTATAAATGCCGCAAGTAGATAACTTATCTTCAGTGTTTTGGGCAATATGTAGAAGGTGTTTCTTCAAACTGTTATTTGTAGAAAATGAGACACTGCTATTGAAATTCTTTATTAGAAGACGTCTGATCCTATACGAAATGTTACCTAAGAATTGAATGGAAATGATTTTAGTGTCTTTATTATTGCAAGAAAATGGAACATTTCCTAAAGTACAACATTTCTGGGATGATTTATTTCTGAGAATGTGATCTATCATGTGATGATCGTACCCGTTGTTTACAGCGATAGATTTAAAAACACTTAGCTCATTTTCTCGATTGGCAGGTGACAAAGGAGTGGTTGTCATACGATGTACGGCCGAGTGAAAAAATGCTAATTTTTGAGCTTTGGGATGCGTTGAATCAGCAGGTATGATGTTATCTGAGAAGGTTTTCTTACGAAATACATTTTTTACTGCTTTGAATTACCGTTGCTGTATTTTGTGCTCCAGCCTCGTCGCCGCTTTTGTGTCTGGTTTCCGTCGTAGGTGTCGGTGGCCGAGTAGAAAGAGATCGACACAGGAATAAAGGATGCACGCTTGTACAGGTAGGAGGTGACCAGCCAGTGGGACAGCAGAAACTAGAAACACTAGAGTAAATTAGAACGAGATATATATTTCTTAGAAATTTAGTAATACTTAACTTTTACATAGCTCACTACTGCAGAATGCTGCAACATAGTTGAGCTAGAGGTCTGCCTAGTGCCTATCCGATAGTAAAGTCTTCACTGGTGCCTATCTGATTCCGAAGTGTTAGCTGGTTCCTATCTCAGTTCCAAGTGAACGATGTCGTTCAGTGGTGGTCACGAGCGCAGTTGTAGCAGAGGGCGCTCGTGGCTGACGTCATAAGAACGCCGCGCCGTGCGTGCATGGCGGCGCGCGGCGAAAGTAGGTGGCGCGCACTTTATACTTGTGCGACACCAAACCTGTATGCAACCATGTTTAAAATTTTGAGAAATACATAAATTATATCGCGATTCAGGGATGTATTATCTTGCAGAAAGAGCGTAATTTTTGTTGGCCAGTATTATTTACGAACGCGGGATTCTACATGGTCCATATTGATACATGTGCTCTTGGCTCAGCTTTGTAGTACAGATGGCCAAAGCGGGATTGGCTCCTGTAGCGACCTACTGTAATAAAGTAATCTTGAGAAGGGTGAATGTGGTATTTGGAATAATAGAGAGACTGGTTGTATGGACCTTCAGACAGGCACTTGGGTGTAGACTGGAGTGACGCCTGACACACGGTGTGTGTGCGTGTGGTCTGCAGTATTTCGGCAGTGTGGTGAGTCAGCCCAGGCGTGAGGAGTACGTCTCTCCTCGCTGTGGGTGGTGGAGTGGCTGTTGTCGAGATGTCGCCACAATGGCGGCCGCAGAGACCTCAGCCACAAAGCACGCCTGGCGGTGGTGCTTCAGCGGCCACTGAGAGGCCAAACAACGGCGCAGCAGTGGAGGGGGGCTGGCTCCAGACACAAAGCAGAGCAGAGCGGCTGTTTGCACAGCACAGCCGGCGCTGACGTAGCCGCGCTGGCCTAACTGCCGCTCTCTTACCGACGGAACGCAGGCGGCGCGCGGCTAATATTCTCTGGCGCTCTGGACACTCAAACTGAGGCCTCTACACCTGACACTCGAAGGGGTTTCAAGCATGCGTCTTCTGCCACATAAACACGTGGTTCACCCACAAAGTAATTTTCGTTATCATTTAAAACAGTGCAATACAGCGGCTGGGGCGGATGAAATTAAGACGGACCTCGTCAAATACAGTGGAATATCAGGTCTCAAATGGTTCCACAGGATAATTGAAAAGGCGTGGGAATCGGGACAGGTTCCGTCAGACTGGACGAAAGCGGTAATTACGCCAATTTTCAAACATGGAAACAGAAAAGATTGCAACAACTATCGAGGTATCTCTTTAATTAGCGTTGTAGGCAAAATTTTCTCAGGTATTGTTGAAAGGAGAGTGCGGGTATTAATTGAGGACAAGTTAGATGAAAATCAGTGTCGGTTTAGGACCAGATCTTTAGCTTATGGCAGGTAATGGAAAAGTTCTATGAGTGGAACAGGGAGTTGTACCTGTGTTTCATAGATCTAGAAAAGGCTTATGACCGTGTTCCTAGGAGGAAGCTACTGTCAGTTCTTCAAGATTATGGTATAAGAGGCAAACTTCTGCAGGCAATTGAAGGGCTTTACGTAGGCTGTCAGGCAGCAGTTGGAGTAGATGGAAAATTAAGCTCATGGTTCAGGGTAGTTTCAGGGTTACGACAAGGCTGTAACCTCTCACCACTGCTGTTCATACTATTCATGGATCATATGTTGAAAACAGTAGACTGGCAGGGCGGGATTAAAATAGGTTGAAAACAAAATAAGCAGTCTCGCATATGCGGATGATTTAGTTGTAATGGCTGATTCGATTGAAATGTTGCAAACTACTATTTCAGAGCTCGATCAGAGGTGCAAGGATTATGATATGAAGATGAGCATCTCCAAAATGAAAGTAATATCTCTGGGAAAGGGATTCAAACAGATTGAGTGCCAAATAGGAGAAACAAAGTTAGAACAGGTAGACAATTTCAATTATCTGGGATGTATTTTCTCACAGAATGGCAACATAGTGAAAGAACTGGAATCGAGGTGCAGCAAAGCGAATGCAGTGAGTGCTCAGCTAAGATCTACTCTCTTCTGCAAGAAGGAAGTAAGTACCAAGACTAAGTTAGTAGTGCACCGCTCTATCTTTCAACCAACTTTGTTGTATGGGAGTGAAAGTTGGGTGGATACAGGTTACCTTATTCATAAGATAGAGGTTACAGTTACGAAAGTAGCAAGAATGGTTGCAGGTACCAATAGATGGGAACAATAGCAGGAGGGTGTCCGTAATGAGGAAATCAAAGAAAAGCTGGAAATGAACACCATAGATGAAGCGGTTAGAGCGAACAGACTGAGATGGTGGTGTCATGTTACACGCATGGGAGAAGCAAGGTTACCTAAGAGACTCATGAGCTCAGCAGCAGAGAATAAGAGGAGTCGAGGTAGACCAAGAAGAAAGTACTTAGATTCGGTGCAGAATGATTTTGAAGTAAAAGGCATAACATCAGACGAGGTCTCAATGTTAGCATTGAATAGGGGATCATGGAGGAATTTTATTAGAGGTACTATGCTCCAGACTGAACGCTGAAAGGCATAATCAGTCTCTAATGATGATGAAGATGTTGATGATTAAAACATTTGCATTTTAAATTTTCCACGGTGGAAGGATTTTCCATTGAATTTTGGCCGTGCGTCATGTCGTCTAAAATTTGGTCGCGTATTGTCCTGTCGTCTTCAATCGCAAATCTGCCAACCAGGTGCCAGACCTAGATAGAAGGCCACCGCAATCTTCTGTGACGTCACGCACAGCAGCGCGCGATCGCGTAGCTGACTGGCTGGCCGCTACGGCATAGTGAGCCTTGCCCCAGTAACCGCACAGTCAGTTAAGGGATCAAGGCCTACTCCGAGGTCAACAAGGGGGTGACAGGCTGTGGCGCGCCTGTCAGATTACGTAAGCAAGGCAGGCCTGAACCGGCGCGGTCGCTAGCTGAGTGGCCCGCTGCTACGAGGCAGTGGGCTGTGCCTGGAACCCAGCCAGTCCAGTAGCGACCGCGCCGGCTCAGGCCTGCCTGGCTTACGTAATTTGACAGGCGCGCCGCGGCCCGTCACCCTCGTTGACCTCGCCTACTCTATGTGACGTCACAGTAGAGCGACGCGGCCTTCTTTCTAGGTGGTGTCAGCCACACGCCACAATACCGGCCCCAGCGTGGCGGCAATCCGCATGCGATCACAGATGGTAGTCAGCTGCAAAGAAACGCATAAGCACATCCCCGAGGCATAACCAATCAGGCATTCGATTCCCCTATCGATGTACGTTTGGCAGTGGCTTCACATTTACAGCTTCTCGGCAATTTCATTTCATTTAATGCAGTATAACAGGCACTGCCTCATTAAAGTTGTTATCTCTGTTTCTTAAATTGTCCCCTAACTTCTACTGGTTACCTAGTAGTCAATAGTGTAGCCACCATCCATATGGTCTTCCCTGCTGCTTTCCCTCCTCGAATATTGCATTCCTTTCCAGTTTAGTGTTTTTCTTGTTGATTTCGTATTTCAGCGCTCCACGTGCTGTGAGAGTTTGTAAGGACATCATCTTTCTAGGCCAACATGTTTTTTGGATGAGAGTTTCTCTTCACCAATTTCTCCTGCTCAAATGTCCACCTTAGACACCTATAGTGACAGCTTCGCATGTGTTCTGTAGCTTGAGGCATACTTAACGTCTAAGGCTACTGCATGTATAATCCTCCCTGTCTGTGTACAATTCTCAAGTCTATTTCCACATTCCCTTGATTTCCGTAAGCCTTAATCTATTTTGCTGTGGCGAGACCGCAAAGGTTTCCGTACATTATTACGCATTTTATTATCACCCAGTCAGGACAGTAAATTCTGGATTTGGTCGGTTGGACCTATATCATGGAGAATAATAATTTTTGTCCACCATCAGAAAAAAAATCAAATGTATGATTCATTGTACTGTAGCCATTTTCCCCGTTTCTTGCTATTACTTTATTTCTCCCTACGTAGGCAGAATCCACAACGAAATATTATCGGAAGCCTACTTACAAATTTGGTGGACAAGCGTGCCCGGCTGATTGTGTAAATGTATGAAAGATGTGGCTGAAAATTTGTGTCAATATGAATGTCTATTCTAAGTGCATGGTTGCGTGTCAGCTATCATCTTTAAGCTGAATTACCAGATATACTCAGTTCCTGACATTCCAACTTTTACTTTCCATTGAAGATTGGGATTCTGTAAAAAGATCTTTTAGAACAAAGAAAAAGAGTAATTCGCTTTAATAAGTACCACCACCAATTCCTGAACCAATTTCATACAGGTAATACATTCAACGTATGAATTATTACTACCTCGAAACAATCGAAATTTTAAAGTAACTTCTCCATTTGTGTTACTATTGGAGTGAATCTCACATTTCCTCTGTCACAACAACTTTCTGTGTTTTAAAAGACTGTTACCTGACAATTTGAGCAGTATGTAACACTGCATAATTTACAAATGTTAGCTGAACATGATTGTGGAGCAGCACAGGATTTGTAATAATAATAATAATAATAATAGTAATAATAAGCGATCAAGGTGCAATGTATTTTCTTATTCACAATTCCGCTCAGATGAAAGATTAATGCGATATTTTCAATTAAATTTCGAGTTGTCCTACGTATGAGACCAAAGAGTAGCTACGTGCCGCGCGGGAGTAGACTAGCGGTCTGGAGCGCCACGTCGCGGATCGCGCGGCCTCCCGCGTCGGAGGTTCGAATGGTCCCACGGGCATAGATGTGTATCTTGTCCTCAGGTTAGTATAAGCATTTTGTAAGACTAGGGACTGATGACCTACGGAATTTGGTCCTATAGGATTACAAACATTTGAACATTTTTGAGTTTTTTTTTTTTTTTTCTAATTCGTGTCAGAATCATTATGTGTACAGAAGTTTATTAAGGTATAACATACAGAGATTACTTACATACATGTAAACTACGAACTATAAACAAACAGACAGATATATTATGTACATTTGCCCCAAAAGCGGGATACGTCGCCAGGTCCTCTAAGGTGCAGCGTGAAGGACATTCAGGGCAGTTACACATGTGCTGGGTCGTCTGCACGTCACAGAGGTTAGATACAGTAGAATATCCCGACTTCATAAGATTATCTCTTGACCTTGCAGTGTTGGTGCGTACCCTGTTCAGTGACTTCCAGACCGTCCAGTCCTCATTGTGGACTGGTGCCAATTCTTCCTTCGGTTCCATCCAGTGCCTTTCCCTCGACCTTATCCACCTCTCCACTCTACATCCAGGTTGGTCACTGAGGTCCTCGGTTGCTCTGAGGAAGCTCCGTCTGGATTTCAGGCGTCTGGTGGCTGGCTGAATGTTGTGGAGCAGGTGGCTCTCAGACAACTCGGCCCTCGCTCTTTCACTGTAGGCTGCAGCTTCTCTACGCACGACAGGAGGTGCAATACCATCAAAGTGGTATAGTTTGTCAATTGGCGTAGGTTTCAGACATCCAGTGACGAGCCTGCAGGTTACTTTCAGAGCGACGTCGACCTTTCTAGCGTGGGCTGAATTATACCATATGCTGCTCACGTATTAGCCTGCTGAGAAGCAAACTCTTGCTTTGCACCCCAAGAGTTTGTAATTTTCCTCAGAATGTTGTTTCTGCCTCTTACCTTCATTTTGGTGTTAATGCAGTGCTGTTTATACGTCAGAGCCCTGTCCAATGTTACACCTAAGTATTTGGGGTTGGCGCAGTGTTCGAGTGGTGTGTCCTTCCAGGAGACACGCAGCTTGCGGTTTGCCTGCTTGTTGCGGAGATGGAAAGCGCAGACTTGTGTTTTGCTGGGATTCGGCTCGAGTTGGCTGTCGACGTACTACTGACAGAGCGCATCTAGCGCGTCCGCAAGCCTTTTCTCGACCTCGTCGAAGAAGCCTACGCGAAAAGTTTGTGAATTGAAACACCCAAAGTCGGGCGTCCCCTGGGCAACGGTCGTGTACCGGTTGATCCTTTCACTCCAGTAGCAACACGAAAAATCAACACTTTTGAGTAGCTACGTAAGAAAGTGTAGTTCCATGGAAGCCATTTCTTGGATATGTATGTAGATGTAGCCTAAACTAATGATCTGCCTCTTCTTTCTTCCAAATACTACTCTTAACGTCTTCCGCTTCTGGGGCCCACCTTACTTCTTAGCAATTCACTGAAGCAAAATCATGCATCTGTTTCCAGTGGTCTTCGATGCTGTGGTAACGCAATTTACTCGAATCGCATTTCCGCCAGTATGCAGAAAGTGGCTGTTTTTGGATGGTAGTTTCTCTTCACCAGTTTCTCTTGCTCGAATGTCCACCGTAGACACCTCTAGTGACAGTTACACATGTGATCTTCTGCTTGAGGTATACGTAACGTCTAAGCTTGCTGCGTGTATAATCCTCCCTCTCTGTGTACAATTCTCAACTCTATTTCCACATTCCCCAGATTTCCATAAGCCTTAATCTACTTTTCTCTGCCGAGACCATAAAGGATTCCGCACATTATTGCGCATTTTATTGCCAGTCAGGACAGTAAATTCTGTATTTTGTCGGATTGACCTCTTTAAATATCATGGAGTATGGTAATTTTTGTACAGAATCAGAAAAAAATCCTATGTATGATATTTCCACAGGTGGTTCATTGCACTGTAGCCATTTTCCCAGTTTTTTTATATTAATCCATCTGTCCTTACATTGGCATAATCAACAACGAAATATTATGGTGGACAAGCATGTATCAATTTTGCATGGGTGATTGAGTAAATGTATGAAAGATGTGGCTGAAAATTTGTGCAAATATAAATGTCTATTCTAAGTGCATGACTGCGGGTCAGCTATCATCCTTAAGGTGAATTACCAGATATACTCAGTTCCTAACATTCCAACCATTACTTTCCATTGAAGTTTGGGATTCTGTAAAAATGTCGCATAGAAAAAAAATGCGTTTTAGTAAGTACCGCCAGCTACTCATGCATCAATGTCATAAAGGTAACACACTCAACGTAACAATTATTACTACCTCGAAACATTCGAAATTTTGAGGTAACATCTCCATTTGTGTTACTATTGGAGTGAATGTCACATTTCCTGTTACAACGATGTTCTGTGTTTTATAAACTGGTTACCCGACACACACCGGATGAAAGATTAATGCGATATTTGCAATGAAATTTCGAGCTGTCAAAAGACCATCACAAACGGCACGCTGTCACTGTTCATAATCAAAAACCAGCCAAAAAACTACCTATGAGACAAAACAGTAGCTACGTGCCGCGGGGGAGTAGACGAGCGGTCTGGAGCGCCATTTTGCGGATCGCGCAGCCTCCTGCGTCGGAGGTTCGAATCCTCCCAACGAGTGAGGTGGGGCATTGGTAACGCACTGGACTCGAATTCGGGAGGACGGTGGTTTAAATCCACCCCGGCCATCCAGATTTAAGTTTTCCATGATTTCCCTAAATCTCTCCAGGCAAATGCCGGAATGGTTCCTTTCAGAGGGCACGGCCGATTTCCTTCCTTGTCCTTACCCAAAACTCCGAGCGTTAGCTCCGTCTCTAATGACCAAGCTGTCGATGGGACGTTAAACCCTAACCTTCCTTCCTCCTTCTTTCCGAATCGTCCCTCGGGCATGGATGTGTGTGTTGTCCTTAATTTAACTTAGTTTAAGTAGTTTGTAAGACTAGGCACTGTGACCAAGTTTGGTCCCATAGGATTACAAACATTTGAACATTTTTAAGTACTACGTAAAGAAGTGCCTTGGATGCCATTTCTTGGATATGTATGTAGATGTAAGCAAATGATCTGCCTGTCCTTTCTTCCAATTACTACTCTTAACGTCTTCCGCTTCTGGGGCCCACCTTCACTTAAGCAACATCATTCATCTGTTTCCAGTGGTCCTCGACGCTGTGGTAACGCAATTTATTGGAATCGCATTTCCGCCTACTGTGCAGAGAGTGGCTTTTCGGAGTGCGGCCGTGAATCCCTCCAGACCGCCCGGCCACTCGGCGCCTCGCTGCTCACAGATATTTTTCCCCCTACCACCCACCCACTCTTTAAGCCTCCCAGAACGGCGCCTTCCGCCGCTCTCTGGCGATGCAGAGGAGGCTGACAAATTACGTTTCCTCGCCGGGCCCGCCCGCCCGCCTTTAGCCCCCTGCCGCGGTGACAGCCCCTAACCTCGTTTCGCGCACCCCCTCCTCCCCTCCACTACCCCTGAACGCCTGTCGCTCGATCACGCTACAAGTCCTCTTCAGCCTCATCTCCTGCCCGCCTTCGCAGTTCGTTGGCTGTCATCGCCGACCGTTAACGCGGATCAAAGGTAGAGCAGGTCTCCCACTTTCCGCCCTTTTTGTGTCTGCCCTGCTGGAAAATCTGGAGTGCTGGAAAATGTACTTAGGAATCTCGAGTCACAACTGGAGGAAAATCGACCACTTGCGTCGCACAATATAGTTTAAATTTTTTTTTTATCTTCACGACACGGAATGATTGATGTCAAACTAAGTTATAAGCTTTCAAACATCAATTTGAATGTGTGACGGTGACTTAGCATGACATATTTTCCAACCAGATCAGCCCGTTTTTGATGTCTCGCCAAGGTAAGGTGGTAAGTTTTCTTCCCGCAACGAAATGAGCTATGTAAGTATTCCTTCTTAGTTTGTGTTCACCATTAGGGTTTGTCGGACTATCGCCTATGCTGTACCTTCAGGAGGTATCAAAAGTGAGTCAGCCATCTACTCTCACTACCGTACCCACCGAAACGCTCCTAGTACGTTGAATACCCGTATCATACCCACCTTTGCGACTCTCTTGCGGGCAGTGCGTATTTCTATTTTCTTCCGATTAGCCGCGTGGTAAGTTTGCAACCTTCTACTATACATAGGTAAAGGTGAAGCAGTCAACAATCCGAAGATTGGTTTGAAGACCACAGTGCTTTACTAGGCATGGTCCTGTTTGGAGGTGGTATGCCGTTGCCTTCCTCCAACCTTCGGACTGATTTACCCAGCCAGTTATAGGAGGACCTACAGTTTACGTGCTACTCGATATTTCACACATCGGCAACATGGCCAGAGGTGAAATAAGTGGAAAGGGACAGATAAAAATCCTTGGTCCTGCAGGGGATCCAACCCGTGATCTTTGGATTCGTAGTCTGCAACTCTACCACTTTGCTGCCGAGCCGCTGCTATAAATATCACATAGAATACTGTGCTAACCTATGAATATTAGGAAGGCAATGAGAAGCGATCCCTCGACTATCTAGTTAATACACAGGTAGTTAGTATGATAAAGAACTCACTCGTAATGATGCCTCATTTTTGAGTATGGTGGGCGCAACGATAATTTCAGTAACATCAAACGGCTTGTTAAATTTCCCCCTATTAACCGGTATGGTGGCTTCTATCTGTTGGCCAGATGTTATATGCCGTTTTGCGGGGGAGGATAATTGCGTGCGTTATTTTTATAACACGACAGGTGTCTAGTATCTAGAAGGCATCTCTTAAATCCCGTCACCGTCTCATTTTTCTCGAGCCTTGCGGCATTTGATGTTTCACTTAGTAATCTGACTTTTGCGTGATTTTCTGCGACTGTATGTTGCTAATAATTCTATACAATTGGCAGCAAAAATGTGTACTGTAAAAACAAATATATTTCGTTCATTCTTTTTCTTTTTAACATCGTAGTGTCAAAGATTCACATTTATTTTACTACAATCATCTTTCTAAGTATTTCTTTCCTTTAGTAATACAATTCAAAATGTTGTTACAAATTTTCCTTGTAGGAACGACATAGTCAACAGGAAATACAATTGGTAATTTTTGGCTGGTGCACACATGTGAACATTGAAACTATTCACGATATTTTTCATCATTACCTGTTGCTACCTATCGTCAAAAAGTAATGCTGAAAGAAAGAGGCCACTGGGGCCGATATAAAAGTCTGAATTCATTTTGTCCGGCCTCCCAAATGTTGAGAACGGTTGGCCATAACTCAGCTCGTTGAGCACGGTCTAGGGGTTAAAGGAAACACAAGTACCAGTGTTCCTGAGATTGGTGAACTCATGGTAGCCCATCTTCTTGTATGTACTAGTCCCATTACATTCAAAATAGTTGTGTTTTGTTATTAGTTCTAACAATTTAATTATTTCGTGTCTTTGTTCTATTGGTAGCTGGCCGTGTTTTTAGATTTTGTTCTATTAGCCTGATAGTGTCATTTACTGGGGTGCAGCAATACATGCATTCTACATCAAAAGAGAGAAGTGTTGCTGTGTTAGGGATGTTTATGTCTCTGATATTCTGTATTAATTGAGTGGTGTTTTTCACTTTTCTGTCATTTTCAAATTACAGTATTGTGTGAGCTGTGACTGCATTTCTTTTGATAGTAGGTATGTGGGAGCTGTTCTGAAATTTACTATCGGACAGAGAGGGGTAAGATTTTTATGGACCTTTCGTTAAAATCTCATGTTGGGTGCTTGAGGATTTTTTTTTTTTTTTTTTTTTTTTTTTTTGTGCACATGGGCTACCCATGGGTTCACCAATCTCAGGGACACTAGCAAACATCTTCATGAATCATATAGAGAAAATAATGTTTGAAGATATAGTAACAAAGCAGAATCACAACATCATCTACTGGTACCGATACTTGGATGATATAATATGTATGGTGGATGAATCTAAAAACAAAATTCAACAAATATATAAACACCATACACAAAAACATAAAGTTTATAATAGAAGAAGAACAAAAGACACACTCAATTTCCTAGACATAGCAATAACAAAAAACCACACACACACACACACACACACACACACACACACACACACACATTTGACCTATTCAGAAAACCCACCACCTCAGACATCATTATACATGCCGCTTCAAACAATCCACAAAGTCGCAAACAAGCTGCAATCAGATACATGCTTAAAAGACTCAAGAGTTTTCCCCTAAACACTTCTAATTACCAAAAAGAGCTAACTATTATAAAACAAATAACACTAAAAATGGCTACGAAGAAACCCTTGTGACAAATTAAACAGGAAAATAAAGACACAGTTTAAGAAAAAAACAACACAAACCACATTGACACAGACAAACAACACATACAATAAAAATGGTATACACTGACCTACCACAACACATTCACATACAAGATAGCTAATATATTCAAGAAACAAGGTATAAACATTGCCTACAAAACAAGCAACTCAATTCAAAAACGCACCCCCAAACTAAAACCAACAACAGAAAAATACCAACAATCTGGTATCTATCAGCTCCACTGCAGAGACTGTGATAATATATATATTGGGATGACTGGCACAACATTTTATACTAGATACAAAGAGCACATCAAAGCTTGGAAGTATGGCACTAACCATTCAACATTTGCCAACCAACTGAAACAAGAAAACCATAGGCCCAGCACCATAGGAAAAGATATGGAAATCATACAGACTAGTAGAGACAGACACCATCTCCCTCTCCCAGAAAACCTCCACATTCACAAAGCACTATCGCACATCAAACAGTTACTAAATGACCAAATAAATATTGGAACCCAAACATTATATAAAATAATAGAGAAAATCACATAAAACATTCCCCTTCATGCACCTAACTATCTCCGTCTACTTCCACATCTCATCCCACATAACACTATCAACACTCCACAGCTAATGTCAAATAAAATCACATACGCACTTCTCCGCTAAACATATTGAAATAAATCCCCCAAACTTTCTCGCTCCCTGTTAACAACCATTCAACCTTGTTCCCCTCACTGTTCCCTACATCACATACTAGATTCAACAAAAAACACAAGTCCCAATTTCCCACCACACCTCACCCAAACCACACACACACACACACACACACACACACACACACACACACTACTTGCATTACCACTACCCAGAAGTTTCAATATTACTGTTACTTCTTAACAATGAATAGACAGTGGCTTAATTATTTAATAAGAGCCAACTGACAAATTTCTCCCCTCTACCAACCACCACCCCACCTCCTGTCCATCACTTTTGTCTTCCATCTCACTTCACATCCCACCTTACCACATCCAACCACCATTCAGTCACCTTTTCCTACTACCTCAACCCCTTCCCACCACCAATAATAATAACGATAATCTCTATATATAAAAGGAAGTGTCCCCGATTGATTGACTGACTGACTCATCATCTCCCAGCCCAAGCCACTGAAGATATAAACTTGAAATTTGTGGAGGGTGTTGATCTTACTCTGTAGGCGTCATTTACGAACTGATATTTTGATATTCCGTCCGTAAGCGGGTGAAATAGCGAATGAAACGTTTTTTGAAAATACGTAGCTATTTAGGCAATTTTGAAGCTAGAACTACAAACTTTTGGATTTTAATTCAGGGTTCGAATTTAAAAGTCACGTGTTTCGGCATTCTTTGAAATTCGATAAATAAGGAGGTAAAATAGGTGACGCAAAAAATTGATTTTCAAAAATATGTTGCTGTTAACTCAAATTTTAAGCTACTACGACGAAACGTCGGATATGGAATATTGGTCAGGATTAAAAATCCATTATGTTTAGTATTTTTGGAAATTCAACAAGTAAGAGGGTAAAATAAAGGATCAAAAATTATTTTTGAAAACACGTTGCTATTGATACAATTTTTAAGATAGAGCTGCGAAAATTGATATTTGTATAGTTGGTTAGACGTTAAAAATACGTGTTTCGGTATTTTTTGGAAATTCAACCATCAACGGTGTTAAATTGGAGAGAGGGTGTTTTTCAAAAATCTGTTGCTATTTAGGCAATTTTTAAGTTAGAACTACAAATTTTCGGATTTGGATTCGGGGTTCAAATTTAAATGATACGTGTTTCGGTATTTTTGGAAATTCGACGAATAAGGGGGTGAAATAAGAGATGAAAAAATTGATTTTCAGCAATATGGTGCTGTTAAGTCAAATTTCAAGCTATAACTACAAAACTTAAGATACAGATTCTTCATCAGGATTAAAAAGAAACAAATGGTGCACACCAACCAGCCTACGCATGCGAAGCAGTGAGGGTTCAGCTAGTAATAATAATAATAAAAAAATAAACAGAAACGTCTCCATTAAATATATAGTCGGTCATGTATTATTTTGCCAATAATTCCAGTCCGCTTACATCAAAACTAAACTCACTAAAACATAATTTATTATAAAACATAGAAAAAGAAGTGCATTCGTGATGTTGGCAACACTCCAATAACACACTGTGCAGACTCAGTTAAAACAAAAGCAAACACTTCTGATCTGTGAAAACAATTATGAGCAGTGCAAATGTCACAGTGGAAGTAGTGGAAAAAACGACACAGCATGAAGAACCGGCGGTACTGCATGAAACAGACCGACATTCCATGATGTGAAGCGAAAACAAGACAAAATTTCCGTAAGTAACGATGGGTTAAGCCTACTTTTCATGTTCCGTTAACGAACTGTTTTCGATCTAAAAAAAAAAAAAAAAGAAACTATAGATTTATATTATTACAGACCACTGAAGATGATTTACGTTCATTAAAACGAAACGCGTCTGATGAGAAAAATCGCATTTTTTGTTGTAGTTGCAAAGACGTACAAAACCTGCTATTCATAATAATTTAAGAAACGTGTTTCACAGACTTTCTCCTTCGAATTTGAACATATTATTTGGCACCCACTTTCGTATGGAAATGTCATCAAATTAGAAGAAGAGTAATCAGATCAATAACAAAAAGATTTAGATAATCCTTTCTTCAGCTTGCTATTCTAAAATTGGGCTTTGTAGGAATAGTATGAAAGTTGTGCCATGAAATCTCTACCAGTACGTAAATGTGACAAAAGTTGCGACTTGGTCTCGAAAAGAACCATGATCCGTCAGCCTATATTGGTTTTCTTTACTCGCGTTAATGATAATTGTAGTCATTAGACAACCGGTTTATGTCAGTGATGGACATATTCAGATATGTAATTTTCATAAAAATCCTAATACATGTTATGGGAATAACAGATATTAGAATGATATAACTGACCGAAACTGATAGTCGAATGGCCGAAAATTTTGATAACGCATGTGAATAAATAAAAGCACATTAAATGGTAATTGCACACAGTTTGTGCCAACGTGAATGTAAAAATTATGGCAGTGTGTATGGAACTCCAGTCACATATAGAATAGCTCATGTGTTTAATAGTTTGCATGTAACTGTTCAACGGAGACTGATGGTACGTGTATTAGGGACGGCCTGCTTGCACTAGACGGACTTCGGTACTGAGAAAAACAGGAGTGTCTGCCCTGGAAGTGAAAGACTTAAGCCACGCATATAATGTGCGTCACGACCTCCATGATACTTCCGGAAGTTTGCAAATCTGTCTGGTGCCCCTCGAAGCGCCGTAAACTTGACAGTTTCCTTCGCCAACAAACTTTAGCGCCGGTCCGTTATCCAGGATCCGCTCCGGGGCCGAAACAGGGCGACATTATCCGGCGTCTCAACTTCATCTCCAGCGCAGCAAGCGAGGCCGCACTGCTCGGCCTGGGGTCGCTCAGATTACACCAGGAGTTCAGAGGGGCTACAAGGAGTCGTCTCTCCTATGTACATTCAATACCCAGTTCATTAATAGTATGAATTACAGAGGTTCCTTATTTATGTGTAACTAGCTTAAGCCCGCGGCTCCGCTCGCGTGCTGCTTGATTATAATAGATAAGCTATCTTTCAGTAGTGCGCTATGAGACAAGGAACTGCAAAATATTTCTGACAATTTGCAGAACTCCGTGCACTTATCGTTTATCAGGAATGTAAGTAGAGTAGATCAAATCGCACGTAAAAATGCACTCGTTTCAAAGAATCCAATTAAGAAATTCAACAACTATGATTGTAATAATATCACAAATCGATCACTTGATGTAATGCATGAAACGTCAAATCGATTTTTTAAAGATATGTATTTATTTATTTATTATTATATTTCCTTATTCGTAAGCTTATCTTTACAGAGAAAAAGCTGAAGACAGCATAGCACGCATAGACCAAAGATGTGGTCTGTGGCATCACGTTTCGCTGTATGTAACCTCCTTGCTATAGAGTCACAAACGTCATTTGACGACCTTCAAGCACCATATCTTCCACCCTCTTATAGCTATCGGCATGGAACTGCTATGGTGTACAACGGGAGACTTCGGACAACAATTACACACAAAGCATTCGTTTGCGTTCTGTAGATTTCGCTGCAGAGCGAATTATTAACACACACACACGTAGAATTTTATATACACCGATAACTTTCCATCCCAATATACTCCACCCTATTATCATTAGCAACCCTCAAGCAACAATGCAAGCAATAAAACCATTTTCAAAGAGTAAATATAATTTTCAAAGAGTAATTATTGTCCCGCATTTCACGTTATATTCTTCAAATTACTAAATATCTATCAGATCGCCATAAAACCGTGCCGAAAGCCTTCCCCGGGTACACATTAGTAACTGTAAAAATTTTTAGCTCTTTGTGTCTTGTGGTTCAGACGTAATAAACGTACACCTTACAGACATTCACATTTATAGATATACACTTAAAGAGTGCAGCCTGCAACATAACGTTCAAACTCCGTGGCGCATTCGAAGATTACATAATCGGCGTACATAAATTAAACATGAGTTATTAGGATACACATTAGACTAGCATGTGACGTTTGAAGTGTGCTTATGATGTCTCATTGCCACCCGGATTCACCATAACTACACTATGCGATCAAAAGTATCCGGACATCTGGCTGAAAATGACTTACAAGTTCTTGGCGCACTCCATCGGTAATACTAGAATTAAATATGGTGCTAGCCCACCATTACCCTTAACGACAGTTTCTACTCTCTGCGTGTTTATGGTATACCGTCACAAATGTGCGATTGTATTTGTGATTTGCTATCAGACAGGAAACAGTACGTTGTAATTGAGGGATAGTCATCGAGTAGAACTGAACTGATATCTGGCGTTCCACAGGGAAGTGTTATAGGGCCCCTACTGTTCCTACTTTTACAAACGATTTAGGAGACAATCTGAGTAGTTCTCTTATCGGTTAGTAAAGCCACCTGATGACCAAAAGCAACTGCAAAATGATTTAGATAAAATACTTGCATGGTGGAAAAAATGGCAATTGCCCCTTAATGAGCCGCAGGGGAGTAGCCGTTAAGGTTGACGCAGCCTCCAGCGTCGGGGTTTGGATCCTCCCTAAAGCATTGATATGTCTGTTGTCCTTAGGTTAGTTTAACCTAGTTTAAGTAGTTTGTAAGTCTAGAGATTTATTATCAAAGTACTTTGGTTCTATAGGATTACAAACATTTTAACGTAAGTGTGAAGTCGCCCATGTGTCCACTAAAATATGCCCTTTGAACATCATTTACACGATAAATCAGTCAAAATTACATGCCTTGAATTCAATTAAATATCTAGGAGTAAGAATTACAAACAACTTAAATTGGAAAGAACAAACAGAAAATATTATAGGGAAAGCGAACCAAAGATTACGTTTCGTTGGCAGGACACTTAAAAGATACAACAGTTCTACTAAAGAGACTGCCTACACTACACTTGTGCGTCCTATTTCGGAATACTATTGTGCATTGTGGGTCCCCACGAAGTGGGACTGACGGACGATTTAGAGAAAGGTCAGTGAAGGGCAGCTCGTTTTGTACTCTCGCGATATCGGGGAGACAGTCGCACAGAAATGACGCACGAGTTGGGGTGAAAGAAAGGCGTTAATCGTGTCGACGGAATACATTTTCCAAATTCCTTTCACCAACTTTCTCTTCCGAATGCGAACATATTCTCTTAGCACCTACCTAAGTAAGACATGATCACGAAAAAAAAAAAGATAGAAAGAAAGCATGATTTTCGTGGTGTCAGGATACATTACATCTCATAGTACATGTCCAACGTATTACAAATATTGTCAATCAAGTTCTTCTGGGCATTGGACCGCATCGTCAGTATCTGAAATTTCACCGACTTTTCGGTCACCATCGCTAGCGGCCTTTTCTTGGTGTTGCGTTTACTGAAACGTAGGTGAAATTTCATATACTGACGATGTGATCCAATGTCCAGAAGAATTTCACCTTTAGTGACAACGGCCACAGAATCCTTCGTTATGTAGGCACTCTTGTAATTGTCATTAGGATTACTATTTTTTTAGAAAACCGTAAGACTGATGAACCCAATCAAGGATAAATCACCACTAAATTTCAGCTATTTTCATGATGTAAATATGATTATAATATAATACGATTCAGCAGTACTTATATATTACATACTAAAGAAAGTGCAATACAGAGGGAGCTACTGTTACACATTAATTAAACTGAATATTCGCTTTCCTCCTGGGAACAATCTGTATTTTCTTCAGTGTCGATTACTCCATTAATGTCTGTACGTTGTTAGTGACAGTCATCTCCAACACGACAGTAATTAAAGTACATGCAATCTCTGGGTATGAGGTGCAACATATATTTGAAATCTTCGCGTTGAAACCTAGATATGGATTTACGTTGAGGCAATAGTGTTTCAAAGAGACCACAAAACGTTGTGATACATCGTCTCCCTCCATATTTCTTCTGTAGATTTGTTACAAAATCCATTAAATAATCTGGTTCATTTCTCCATTCCTCTTCAGCAGCATCATTTTCTATAACCATGAGTTGTATTATTTCAGCTTGTACAATACAAAAATCAACAGATCAACGTGTTGTTAAGGCCAGCTATAGTATCTGACTAATAAGGATCACTATTATTCTACATGACGACTGGAATTGGTTCTCATTACTGAACACGAAACATGTAATGCAGAGATGACGCCTGCTTAAAATTTCTACCATATGGTAGCCCACTGGAAATCTTGTTCCGGTAAATTTTGTTAAATTGGATTACATGTGACCGGAACCGGTGACGAAGTTATCTCAAAATCATGTTTTGGTGCTTGCAGGATTATTAGCAATCGCAGTCAAGATGACCCATTACTGTTAAGTGGTTAGGTGACACTGAGTAAAAGCCAAAACGAAAAGAAGTCTTTGAGAGAAAGATCAAAGTGATGGAGAAGAATTAAAGATAGTGAAATATACGGAATGATTAATTAGGTTAATATTGTAAAAAAAATGGCCTGGATACGTGGGGTACGGGAGACACGGGAAACAGCAGTGTATGGTAGGTACAAAAATTAGTGTTTGAAGGGAAACATGTCTAGGTGATTGAGACGGGCCGGCCGCGGTGGCCGCGGGGACTGAGGCGCTCCAGTCACTGTCTGCACGGCCACTACGGTCGAGGGTTCGAATCCCCCCTCGGGCATGGATATTTGTGCCGTCCTAGTTCGTAAGTAGTTCATAAGTAGTTTGTAAGTTTAGGGACTGATGACCCCATAGTTAAGTCACATAGACTATACAAACATTTGAACATTTCAATTGATTGAGACGGTTAAGACAACAGTTTGCGTCATGTGGCGAACATGGGTTACACTTCTTTGTGGCGAACATGGGTTAGACTTTTTGTCTTACACAAATACTCTGATGGATGCTTGAAATATAATTCAGCACCCTGTAACAGCCAATAAGTTGGAACAGCTAAGTTTCATTTATTATACATGGTTATATTTGTCGACATGTTTTCTTTTTGACATGTTAATTCACTTATTTGACTGAAACATTAATCTGTGGCTTGTCTGTTATATGTAGAAATAACCCTACAACTGTATCGTTATACTCAGTTATGCAATTACTTTCGGTACATAGAGAACACTATCTCCAGCCTCGCTTGGTCACTCATAGCAACCCCCACTCCATTACCCCAAACACACACACGAACCGATAAAAGAATATGATAGTGTGTTTGGTATCGGTTAATGTGTATAGATGCTGCATGTGCTATAAAGATTCATATGGACACCAATTATCACTGTGGCTCTCATTATACACGTTACCGATAAGATGACTCTTATGGTTCGTGTCTGGAGTCCTAAATATGAGGCACTGGAACTGAATAAAACAGAACGAGGTGGCTCATTAGTAACATACTTGACTCGCATTCGGTAGGAACGTGGCTCAGATCCACCTCTGGAAATACAGATTTAGGTTGAGGGTTATTTCCCTTAATCACCTAAAGAAATTGCCGTAATGTATCCTTTGAAAAGCCATGGTCAGTTTCCTTTCCCTATGTATAAGCTACAATCAGATATATGTTAAGTCTACACATTGTCATAAAGCTTTGTCATTATTGGGGTCGATCTCTTAATTGATTTATTGAAGACAAAAGCCAAAGTGGCTTTTTATTTTTTATTAAGATTACCGGTTTCTACAGTTTAACTGCCATCTTCGGATCTTAGAATACATTCTTCACAACATCATTATTAAAAGCTTTTAAAAACTCATTACTCCCTTAGTGACCACACCTTATTACAGGATGTTGATAATCATGTTTTATTTATATGTTGACAAGCCAACAATTAAGTTGGCGAGTAATAATAATTCCGTGAAGAATGCATTCTAAGATGCGAAGATGGCAGTTTAACTGCCGAAACCGGTAATCTTCGTAAAAAATAAAAAGCGATTTTGGCCTTTCTCTTCAATAAATCTACACATTACGTTTCTATCACTGCAAACTCTTTAAGTGATGTTGAAATACTTAATTTGATGCTTCACGGTAATTGAGGCGAATAACAATAATAAAATAAAGGCCCCACTGGGCGAAGATGGAGAACTGTGAGTTTTACACAAATCAGATTTTTTTCGCACATTTGATTTCTTAAATCGTCTGTTAACACAACTGACATTTTAGGTATCCAAGCATCATCATTATTCGGGCGTATCTTGATAAGTCATAAAGATTTTTGAGAAGGAGAAAATTGCGTTTCTGGATAAACGTCTACTTCTTTTAATGAAATATTGGGGTTGAAATGATTTTGAGAATCTAGTTGTTAACGATTCTTGAACAAATGGCTCAGATGTTCCTTATAGGGCACTTTCAGCTATAAAGGTAAATGAAATTTAAAAAATAAAGTGTTTGAAGATAGGAAGAATTAACTTAAAAAGGCACTATTTAATCTGTTTGAACGAAACTTTCAGTAATGTAACAATACATTTGTCTTCTGCTATTGGAAGTGTCACTTTTTTACATTTTTGAACAATTCTAAGTTTGTAAGAATATATTTGCAAATGTAAAGAGGGTTCAATGGAGGCATTATCAATTATTTGCGCTGGCGGGAACATTGCTGATAATTTTTTCAGTCATCGGATTATTCGAGTACTTGTGGAATGCAGGATAGGTACCAATGTTCACCTTTTTTTCTGAATAATCAAGCTATGACGGATACATACATGTAAACGTGGCAGTTGTGGATAGGGTCACACATCGCAAAGAGATTATTGTTAGATCAAATTTACCGTGATAAGATATGGGCTTAACTATCGTCAAAACTGCTCATTTCTTCAATACAATCTCCATGAATGACAATTTCTAACGGATTTACCATCTTTACTGCATAGTTTTTAGTCACAGACGCTATTTACGGGTAAGGTCCGGGAAAATGCAAAATCTTTGTCACAGTCAAAATGTAAAACGATCTGTGACGAATACCAGCAAAAACTTAAAAAAAAATTAAGTTGATCTGTGACTTTTAGAAATGTCATTTATGAGTAAATGGCGACTATAAACATAGTTTCGTGACTTCCGAACCGAAACGCCTTGTGAACTCCGGACCTCGAAACCTCGGTGTTCGTTCCCTACAGTAGCTGAAACTAAAAGAACACGTCAGACCGTAAGCACACTAACTTGGAACCTAGGGATGTCGGTAACGGATAGTATTGAGGAAGAAACTTTCACGGCTTCTTGAAACAATTATCTACAGAAAACATCGTAATAGATTACGACAATTTGCCAAACCACACAACTGGCGTGTGAACCACAGTGTACTACGCCCTCGGGCGCGCCCGCCGGGCGGAAATGTTGGCCATGCCTGCTCTAATACGTACGTACTCTCGAAGGCTGTGTTGTATCGGCACCCCCTATAGAAGAAAGCCTGCGCACGACGTCACAACATGGCGGCGGTGAGAGGCTTAGAGTCCTCTGAAAGATTGTAAACATCAGCAGTGCACGCTCTTTATAGTGCATTATTTCGTTCAGGGCTATATTTATTATGTAAATTGGTGTTGTGTATGGTGTGGCCACTACGCTGGACGATTTGTGTGTGTGAGAACAACGTGTGATCTCCTTTTTACTGACAAAATGCCGTTTCGCTGTTCTGTGCCGAAATGTAGAGGAAATTACGACTGTGGCCAAAAAGTTACCGTCTTTAAACGTCCGGAGAAGAACAAGGTAATGGGGGTGATTACCTAAGTAAAATGAACCGCAATATCCAACGGTAAACAGTCATGATTTAAAAACTCTTTATAACGTTAAACAAAAATGGAAACTTGCTCATTAACTTGAAGAATGAGCCAAGTTATCCTGGGAATTCTTAATATCCATTCCTTCTTCTTCGGACGTTTAAAGACGGTAACTGTTGGGCCACAGTCGTAATTTCCTCTACATTTCGGCACAGAACAGCGAAACGGCGTTTTGTCAGTAAAAAGGAGATCACACGTTGTTCTCGCACACACAAAGCGTCCAACGTAACGATCACACCGCACACAACAACAATTTACATAATAAATACAGCCCTGAAAGAAAGAATGCACTATAAACAGCGTGCACTGCCAATGTTTACAATCTTTCTGAGGACTCTACGCCTCTCACCGCCGCCATGTTGTGACGTCGTGCGCAGGCTTTCTCGTATAGGGGGTGCTGCCTGTATCCATCCCCTCCACTGTGACGCAACCTTCCTATCACCCCTCTCCTCCCCTCTTTCCACATCGCAGAGCGTGATTCGCAGTAGGAGTGTACACTTAAAACAAACATAGACATTTTTATTCAATGTTAAACATTCGAAACCTGCATCGTTGTTTTTCGATACATAAACATCGATGTATTTTCAACATCTCTTACTTTAATGCCTTTTTTAGCCAAACAATTAAAAAAGAACAATGTGCGTCAGAAAATGTAATTTCGTATACCTCTTACCAGTTTTCTTAAAATTTTCTTGACCAGTTTCGCAAATTAATTTGCAAAAAAATGTTCAAATGTTTGTAAAGTCTATGGGACTTAACTACGGGGTCATCAGTCCCTAAACTTACAAACTACTTATGAACTACTTACAACTAAGGACGGCACAAATATCCATGCCCGAGGGGGGATTCGAACCCCCGACCGTAGTGGCCGTGCGGACCGTGACTGGAGCGCCTCAATCCCCTCAGCCACCGCGGCCGGCAATTAATTTGCCAAACCGTTCTTGTGTACTTAATAGAGAATTTATAACAGTCGCGGCGATGTGATGTCAAGACTCAATTCGACTGTGCTTGCCCGATAAATAAAGTATAGTGTTCTTTTAAAATTGCCGAGTGGAAATATGATCATAGTTTGATATTCACCATTTACATTTAATCGTAGAACGTCCGCTGTCTTTCTGCCACTATACTGTTAGTGTAGGTTCTAGGTAGCTGCAGTGATGTGTTTAATTTTAAGATACTCTGTGTTGGTTTTTATCGAATTGTATGACACACATTTCCTTTGAAAGTGAAAAAAAAATAGAAATATTTTATTACAATACCAGATCATTACAAAATATAAAGCCACACATTAAATACTAAAGTTTAGGTCTGTACAAAAAAACATTAATATTTAAGTTGTTTATCAGTTAATACCGATATTGTTTAGGCAGACTTTGCAGAAACAAAAGTTTACTCAATCGTTTACCTCTCATTTTACTGCTTTGCTGGTTGACTACTTGAGCAGTCTTCGAAAATAAACGTTCGGATTTCGACTTTAATAACGTACTTCCCTTTTCGTGTTAGAAGAGTCATCGCCATTAGGAAATATGGAAGTAGCGGCATTAAAATATCGAGTTCTCTGTTCATAGTATGCCATTCTTCTGTTACTACATGCTAGCAGTTTGGGGTTCCAACATCTCTTCAGCAGGCGATTCTAGCGCTCTAAGAGTCCGGCATGTAGCAGAAGTAGATTGACTCTAAAGCTTGCACTTTTTCCACGTAGAGTTTCGCGACTGTATTTGTTAGACTGTGGTGAAACTGTACCCAACCAAAGAGAGTCAATTCATTTATACAGACAGTGTACCCAACCGCAAATTAAATCTTCAGATGATTTTTTCCTTGTGATAGGCTACCTGTTGTTGTTGTTATGTTTCGCTAGATTACTCACAGATGTCACTACATGTTGATACCAGTGATTTAAAATTGAAATAATGTAATCTCAAATATATTAAGTGAACTTCAAATAAAATTTGAGTTTTTTTGTCATTATTACCGAGAGTCAGATTTTCCATTGATCAGATGTTTTTATTAATAATGACATCGATACACGAATATAAAAATTATTTGCCAAACCATCGAAGCAGTCCAATGTATGGTATGGTAAACATGGAATGGATTCGGTGCATCGATGTTTAGTGAATATCCCTAATTCGAAGTGCGGCAGCCAGAGATGATGGTTGTGTGACTGTATTGTGTGCCTTTGTGATTGCGAGAATGTTCCTACTTCTGAAGAAAGCCGGGGCCCATTGCTGAATGTGTTGTATGTGTGTTTATTTTGGCCCACTTTAGGTTGCGGTAGTAACACTAAAAATGGGCCTTTGCGATCGTCTTTTGACAGCTCGAAATTTAAATAAAAATAACGGCTTAACCATTCACCTGTCACGAAAATTGAATAACCGAATTTGTAGAGAAGACAATTCTCTACAACTTTGCTATGTCATGTTTTTTTCATATCTTGTATCGTTTCAGAGATATTTGCAAAAATAACGGCGATTTTGGGATGTCTGTCTGTCTGTCCGTAACGTGTTCCCTGTTTTTAAGACGAACCGTTCAACAGACCAACACCAAATTTTACAGACATGATTGTAGGTCGACAGAGACCAGAACCTCCCTTTTACAAATTTTTTCGGACAAAAAATATGGCAGTAATACAAAAGAAAGCCATTTGTAATATAATTGTAATTACAAACGAACCGTTCTTCTGACACGAAAATTGAATAACCTAGTTGGTAGAGGGAAAAATTCTCTACAACTTCGCTCCCTTACGTTTTGTTCCCTTTTTTTCAGATCTCGTATCGTTTCAGAGATATTTGCAAAAAATGTGTTTTGACACCCTCCATTGAATTAACGAAACCCAGCCGTTCGCAAATATCACGTGACATTCCTCGCCCAGAACTCTCTCTGGCATAAGCCATCTTGCGTTGCGTATTTGCTGATTTTCTTATTTCAACTTACACGTTGTCATTTCAAAGCAATGGCGCAATGAAGAATGAACAAAAACACGTACAATAAATGATAATCTAGTGTTTACAAATGCCACATTAGCATCAGTTAACAATGAGCTGAAGGTCAGTGGTTCAAAACCCGCCAGTGCCTAATTTTTATTCCCTAAAAGGGTTTCAGACACGCTTATTAATGAATTTTTTATTGTTTACATTATTAGTTTGCAAAAACTTATAAAACTACAAATCTATAGTGGGCCGTGAAACACGTCAGTGCGATTTTTTTTAATTGCCTGTCGCGGCTCGTCGTCACATCTTTGCGGTGAGTTGTAAATCTCCGTGGCAGCGTGGCTACTTGTTGATAGAACGCTGCTGTGGATGGCACTCGTGCGGCATACGATATGTGGGGGCAGTGAGAGCAGACAGACAGACAGACAAGGGCAGGCAGCTAGCCGCGTGCTGGGCTCTGCTCGTCTCGTGTAGCAGACAGCGCCCGGTGAGACAGGTGTGTGCTGCGCGGGTTGCGGCCAATCCGCTTACAGGGGCGGCAGCAGGTAGCACGCACCCCCAACGTCGGCTCCATATCCCGCCGTACAGGAGTTTCCTCTTACAGTAGGCCACACGAATAGAGCAGTTGCATATTTCTTGTATTTGTGTTACATCCAAATCAGTCACTTTACGCAACTATCAAAAGTTATAGAGGTGTCCGACTTTCCTTAGGCGCTATGATTACGAATACTGAGTTTCCAATAGCCGCCGTGGCTCATAGATATAATTGTGAACTGGCAATTAAGAAATCGTAGACGGTCCACGGTCCGATTCCCTCCCATTTCATTTTTTTTTTTTTTTTCATTCTGTTGCAATACCTAAATCGAAATATAAAATTTATCAAAAGAGGAAAGGCCGCAGGCCCAGATGGGATACCATTTCCTTTTTACATAGAGTGTGCGAAGGAACTTGCCCCCCCTTCTTGCAGTGGTGTACCGTAGGTTTCTAGAAAAGCGTAGCGTTCCGAAAGACAGGAAAATGGTGCAAGTCATCCCAGTTTTTTAAAATGTTCAAATGTTTGTAAATCTATCGGACCAAACGGCGTGGTCATCAGTCCGTAGCTTACAAACTACTTAAACCTAGGTAAACTAACCTAAGTACAACACAGACACCCATGCCCCAGGGAGGACTCGAACCTCCACGGCGAGCAACAGCGCGCTCCGCAGCAAGACGCATTAGACCGCTCGGCTACTCCACCGCGGCCCAGTTTTTCAGAAGGGACGTCGAACACATGTTCAGAACAATGGGCCTATATCTCTCTAACGTCGGTCAGTTGTAGAACTTTGGAACATGTAATATGTTCGAGTATAATGACATTTCTGGAGACTAGAAATCAGCTGTGTAGGAATCAGCATTGGGTTTAGAAAAAAGCGATCGTGTGAAACCCATCTCGCGCTGCTCGTCCACGAGACTCAGAGGGCCATAGACACGGGTTCCCAGGTAGATGCTGTGTTTCTCGACTTCCGCAAGGCGTTTGATACAGTTCCCCACAGACGTTTAATGAACAAAGTAAGAGCATATGGTGCATCAGACCAATTGTGTGATTGGATTGAGGAATTCCTAGATAACAGAAAGCAGCATGTCATTCTCAATGGAGAGAAGTCTTCCGAAGTAAGAGTGATGTCAGGTGTGCCACAGGGGAGTGTCGTGGGTCCGTTGCTGTTCACGATATATATAAATGACCCTGCGGATAACATCGAAACTTCACTCAGGATTTTTGCGGATAACGCTGTAGTATATAGAGAGGTTGCAACAATGGAAAATTGTATTGAAATGCAGGAGGATCTGTATCGAATTGCCGCATGGTGCAGGGACAACTGAATCTCAATTTAGACAATTGTAATGTGACGCGAATACATAGAAAGAAAGATCCTATATCATTTAGCTGCAATGTAGTGGGTCATCAACTGCAAGCAGTTAATTCCATAAATTATTTGGGAGAAGTCATTAGGTGTGTTTTAAAATGGAACGACCATATAAAATCAATCGTCGGTAAAGCAGATGCCAGACATAGATTCATTGGAAGAATCCTAAGGAAATGCAATCCGAAAACAAAGGAAGTAGGTTACAGTACACTTGTTCGCCCACAGCTTGAATACTGCTCCCACCGTACCAGGTGGGATAGATAGAGGAAGTGGAGAAGATCCAACGGAGAGCAACGTGCTTCGTTACAGGATCATTCGGTAATCGAGAAAGCGATACGGAGATGATCGCTAAACTCCAGTGGAAGACTCTGCAGGAGAGACGCTCTGTCGCTCGGTACGGGTTTTTGTCGAAGTTTCGAGAACATACCTTCACTGAGGAGTCTAGCAGTATGTTGCTCCATCCTACGTATATCTCTCGAAGAGATAATGAACATTAGAGCCCAAGTGTGCCTTGCCTAGTTTTATAAACTTCCACATCTAGGAATAGAATAGCGCCTTCCTTCTGTAATGTAAATTGGCAGCCGACATATTCATGGAGACCTTCGAAGAAACGGCACTTTGTTCCGTCCTTCACGCACGAGGTGCTGGTTCAGATGCGTGGACGATACGTTCGCAATATGGCTCCACGGTGAGATGGAGCTACACAAGTTTCATGAACATCTGAACAAATTGCACAAGAAGATCCAATTTACATTAGAGATCAAGAAGGATGGCGCTATTCCATTCCTAGATGTGGAAGTGTATAGAACTAGGCAAGGCACACTTGGGCACAGGGTATATCGGAAGCCTACATATACCGACAGGTATTTGCACGCCCAATCAAACCACCATCCAGCAGAGAACTCCGTTATCCACTCACTGACGATTCGCGCGGAGCGACTAAGTGATGAAGACAACAAAACAGCTGAGCTCAACAAACTAGAAACAACATTTCTGGCAAATGGCTACAACCATAGAGTGATCCACACCGCCATGGATACAAATAAAAGAATTGGCAGGAAGTCAATAAAAAACAGCCAGCAGCACGCTTACCGTGTGTAAGAAAAAGTCACAGATCGGACTGCTAAACATCTTCGTCGGGTTGGTGTCCAGCCTTTCTTCTATAGTAGTCACAAGATCAAGGATGTACTTGGCTCCGCAAAGGACAAGGTAGAGGCACTACACGCAGTAGGAGTATACAAGGTGTAATGCGAGTGTGGGGAAGTATACATAGGTGAGACAGGGAGGGCAGTGGCAACACGCATACGCGAACATGAACGCTACATTCGATTAGGCCAACACAATAAATCTGCAGTAGCCGAACACCAGCAAGATTGCAGCAAAAAGATAAAATTTAACGATGCCAGAATACTCGCCAAGCAACCAGGGATGGTTAAACGCAAGATAAGGAAAGCCATCGAAATTGTAAAACACCCTGATAACATGAACAGAGAAGATGGACTCAGGCTTGCCCCCTCTTGGCTACCAGACATAACAGCGAAATAGGCCGCACTGACAACACAACACGCGAGCGTCAGCAGTAAGCTACTGCCGACAGCAGGAGAGAAACGGAAGCCCTCACCCCATTCGCCGATGAACACCAATCACGTCTCGCTATGCAAGAAACAATAGGCAACGGCTAACCCCCACTCCCTCCACTTCAGCATCCTATCAAAATAAAGTTCCATTCTTCCGCCAAAAAATTCACCAATAACATCGCTTATTTTTAAAAATTATGACGTAATGTCTAAATGAAAGTAATATAAAGTGTAGTAACAACCAGCTCACATCAGTATACCCAGATGAAGATCACTGTAACGTTGGCCGAAACGTCGGTTATTTAAGTAATAGCCTTACATCATGACGCGGTGCAACACCCAGAAAACTTTTATGTCATCAAACTATGTGTTTTAAAATTATTTATCGATTAATTGTTTTTTGTCAAGTATTTCATGCACAACACAGACGGTTGTATCGCCGTAGTTTTATTACTTGGGACGTTATTTTGTTGATAGTTTGTCGATCGATAATGCAAGCATAATCTTCTCCAAAGCACTAAAGACAAGATGATTCATTGCTGACATGAAATAGCATGAACCACAGTCAACAGCCACACAAAGACGGCAATATAACACAACCAAGATGGACGGATTAATACCTCAGAAGTGGCTACACGCCGTACCAAGCGGCAAAATGTCGTACTAGAAGCCTGTTGTTCATCAAAATCAATGCAGCTCTACGGATTTATACAGAAAATAAATCAGCTCTTAATTCGTTGTTGATGAAGAACAACACTGGCAGTCAAAGTGTTAAGAACGAGCCACACCCCTTTTTCAGGACAAAAAAAAAAAATCTATCGTACCAAACTGCTTGGTCATCAGTCCGTAGCTTACAAACTACTTAAACCTAGGTAAACTAACCTAAGGGCAACACACACACCCATGCCCCAGGGAGGACTCGAACCTCCACGGCGAGCAACCGCGTTTTGAGGACGTCAGCTGATACGACAGAGTCATAACCTCTCTAGGCTCACCACCTGGACTCGTTGCTTGTCACTCACGAATCCCCCCCCCACCCCACCCCTACTTATCGGCGCGCATGCGTATGGGGCTTAACGTCGATAACAAGCGCGCACCAATCAGAACAAGTTCGCCCTCATTGACTACAGATGTAAACGTGATTGATAGTAGTAGCCAAAAATTACTTGTGCCAAGAAAAACGGCAGAATGTGCTGTAAAATGGATCGCCGTGGCAAAAATATAGCGACCGATAACAGAGTAAAGCGACAGGATTGAGAAGATAATGTCCCGCCACGATGAAATGAGAATGAGGGAACTGACAGCAAGCAAATTGGAACGACAACGTACCTCAAAACAAGGCGGTCCCGAGCGTTAGCAAAAGGGCGACAGCGAGAAGAAGTACGCACGAAACTCGAAGCAAGAGCTACCATGGTTCAAGTGCATTCGAGTCAATACTTACTGTTTTAGAGTACTATTCGGAAACTCTTCACGAAGTAAATAAGTAAATGCAACCATCGTTAGTAAATACTGAACTGCATAAATATTTTTTTTTCTTTCTTAGGTGAAATAAACATATTATTAGCCTTTTATAAAATATTAAAAATAATCAAAATTCGTAAAGTTATATCAACAAATTACTGTTACAAATGTTAATTACTACACATTAAGTGAATTTTAGATTTCAATCGTGTAGTTATTTGTTTCTAACGAGCAAACAAAAGAGATTGAAGGATTCTAATCACCGGCCATAAATTTTGTTTTCGGGTATGTCAGTCGATGACGCTACAGTTGAACGAACTAAGTGTCTGATCAATCAGAATATTTCATTGCGTATTTTATGGAAAATATGTGAGAGTCGAACTGAACGTTGAACAGGTTTGCCTGATTACTTATTAAGTCATGAACTCACAAACCATAAATATGCTTATAAAATACAAAAATCTTATATCCATGTGGTCTACTTGTGAATCTCAACCTCTTTCACATGCATTGTTGACTGAAATGCTTCTTATGTTCATCCACGATGCTTACCGAATGTTCGCAATACCATTTGTAGCTGTTAGAATCACTTAGTGAAGCCGTCGTTAGTTGACAGTGTTTGAACTTAACAGACCATAGTATTAAGCAATAAATTTGATTCTCAGAACCGAAGTAATATTGAATTCCCTAGAAACGATGATAAGGAAAGTAAAGTACACAGTGGATTCAGGATTTATGTGATAATACAGTATTAAACCACTTGCTCATATGCATGTGATCAAATAATAATTCAAGCAAATGAGTCACGCCTACAAGAAACCATATATCTGTTAAATAATGTGAGTAAATATTAGATCCGTAAATCGCAGTTAACAAGACGAAAAACTCAGCTTTATCGGATAGGATCCTGTCAAATGAAAGCTAGTGATGCAAAAGGAGTATCTAATTGTAAATATCGTATTTGTGACATAACTTTCTGTAACGTCAAGGACTCTGAGACATACTTACCATATTTTGTGCGGTATTTCTAACATTTCTAAGAAGTTCTAAAACTGAAGTTTGGAACGAAATGGAAATGAAATTTTGTAAAGGTATTGTTTTTGCACATTGATTTATGACAACGAAGGATGGGTGCCGACTCAAAACTACTGTAAAACATAAAATCGAGAGAAATGAAATTATTAGGTAGTTTGAAGAGTGTACAATTTTGGATAAGATGCGAAATGAAGAAGATAGGAAAGAACGAGATAGGAGCCAGTACAACATAGAATACTAAGTAACCAAATTGGTCTGAGTAGTTTGAAACCACCAGACCTACAAAACCCAATTAGCAACCAATGAAAGTGGTCGGAGAGACCGACAACAAACCTGGAGATCAGGCAGACACGTTTTTAAGTTGAAATTAACAACATCGCCTGGTGCATGATGAAATCTAGGAAGCAGATGTGTTGTTTCTGACTGAAGACGAAGCGTGGAAGTCAGTGCGCGTCAAATGTTTCTTAAGCTTACCTGCGGGGTCATCAGTTCCTGAACTTACAAACTACTTATGAACTACCTTATACTAAAGACGAGATAAACATCCATGCTGGAGGGGGCATTCGACCCCCGACGGGGAGCAGCCTCGCGCATCGGAGCATAGCGCCTCAGTGCGCTCGGTCACTCCACCGCAGCCGGTGTGCGCTAGTTGGCTGTCTCTGTGGCCCATGCATCCACCGTTTAATCACACATGTAACATGTCGAGGAAATTTAGCTTGACGTTGTCACAACATAAATCGTATAGTACGGAAAGCATCTAAACGTTAGAAATTTCAGGGTTTTTTTTTCCCATGTACCACACAACGGAAATGTTTTCCAAGTTCACATAGAAACAAATTGGACTGCCTTCACGGGATTACGCTGTTTTTCCTTAAAACTATTCCGCATATTGCTCTACAAAGAGTTAAAATGCAGTCGGTTTTTTCAGTTGGGAGAGAAAATTTTAAAACATGAATCGCTTATATGCCGTGCTATGATCGCTGGAATCTTATGGAACTGTTCCAAACAAGAGATTTAGATCACTACAACAAAACTGAAAGGCCCTCTTTCTTTTTCTACAGATGAGCCAGGTCTCCGTGGTACTCTATAGAAATTGTGTACCCTAAAACATTAGAGGAGAGGTGCAACAGATGTTAGTGATAAACTTAAGTAAATCAAGTGAATCAACTACTATCGAACTATGCCTACAATGTCACAAACAAATAAAAAATTACTTGGTCCTTTATTGTTTTTTTTTTATGACTGATTTGATGCGATTCAACAAGAAAAGCTCTCCAAAATTTTCATTACCTTGCACCCAAAATCCTTAGTATTTTGTTAATTGCACTGAAACCTCGTTCAGTCACTACAATTCACTTAAATAGCCTAACAAAATCATTTTACATCTTCAGACATTTTCTTTAATGTATTCTTTTTGCCAGACTCTCTACGCGACGTTAATCTTTTCTTCGAGCGTGATATCAGACCACCTAATTTCCAAAATACTTGTATCTTCACAGCTCAGATACTGTTGATGCTATCTATTACGGAATTACCGTAGAGCACGATTCACTGTCTTTCAGTGATGTGCTGTATAATCTCAAATGTATTATTTCTGAACGCCGATGCCGTAAAGCAGTGGATTTCATTATCCGGGAATTTTCTCTTCCCTCGCACTACTGTGATATTCAAGTCCTGATTTGTCATGTGATGTGTTATTTTTCTTCATTGTAGTACAATCCACACATTTGTGTACCTACTAACACCGACATTGAATTTAACTTTGTAGATAATGTAATTCTAAGCTACTTATAGATAGCTTAATTTCTCTTCAGCTTCATCTCAGTCCATATTCCCTATATGCACTCTGTCCAGTTTTGCCATACGTACTCACTTTTCCTGGTCAAGGCAGTATTTTCATCGAATTCTGTCAATCACATACGTTCATCTTGAACACTAATCTCAAATTTGAACCCTACTTTATGTGAATAATTGGACCTAACTGCTATAGTCATCAGTTAATAGACTTACAAACTATTTAAACTAACTTACATTAGAGACAACACACACCCATGTCCGAGCGAGGACTTGAACCTCCACGAGGAGCGACCACCCAGTCCGTAGCACGATGCGTCAGGTGACGCTGCTACTCCCTCGCAGTTTTATTTCCGTCACTGCTCAGTTGATTTGTAGTTCGAAGAGCAGGAAAACCAATGAATTCACAATGAGGTAGCTGTGAATACAACACAGTTATCACTTTCAGAACTCGTGGCCGCAAAATAATAAACCTAACTACTTACAGGAGCATGGAAAAACAGGCAGAGGTCGATTAACGATAAATATGAGAGAGAACACGCGAGACAATACTGACCCTACGATATAGTTCGCAAGAACATTTGCAAAGATGAAGTTTTTCTCAATGTCGTCTAAAATATGTACCCATTCGCAAATGTTATACAGTCGGTAAAGTATGGAAAAAGAAAATATATTTTAGTCCAGGGAGAAGAACTAAAAAATTTGTGGTTTTCCGATGATATTCGAAATTTCTCGGAGACAGCGGATCGAGAAGAGCAACGGAACGGACTAAGTATTCAAATGTTTGTATAGCGTATGGGACTTAACTAGGGGGTCATCAGTCCCTGAACTTACAAACTACTTATGAACTAGCTAATACTAAGTACGGAACAAATATCCATGCCCGAGGGGTCTTCGAACCCCCGACCGTAGTGGCCGTGCAGACCGTGACTCGAGCGCCTCAGTCCCTTCGGCCACCGCGGCCGGTGCAGAACGGACTGGACAGCAGTGTTTTGATAAGTGTTTGTAGTAAAAAAAAATTTTAAAAAATCGTAAGCAATAAATGGAATTTTGTCGAATTAAATAAGGCTATGCCAAGGGAATTGAGTTTGGAAGCGGAAAAATAAATGTACAGTAATTATAAGTTCCTTATGTTTGTAGTAAAGAAATTACATTCGGCGAAGAAGAAAGGCAATGTGAAGACAACGTATGTGAATATACGATGCCGAAAATGAAACGGCGTGTGGGAGTGGGGTTCAGCAGAAGTGTGAATAACATATTTTGACGGGTCTGGGATACGTTGTAGAGGGACACACACTGGCAGTGGCGGCGGGTGGTTCAGGTGACGTGAGGTTCACTTCTTTGAGTGCCGGATTAGCAGTGGCCCCCCCCCCCCCTCTCTTACCACCACCGCTCGGCGTCCAAAGAGATAATTTGGCGAACCTCTGTGAGTACTTCCCAGGGTAACCTCCCCAGTTTGCCCCTTCCCTCCTCCCCTCCATCCCCCCTTCTCACTTATATTTTCGTTACAAGATCTGCAGAATGTCTTGCTTCGGCTTATTTGCTCTTGCTTCTACTCGAGCTGAGGCGTCGGCCTATCATTCTAGTTCACGCTTTCGTTCTAAGCTTAAAGCTGAATAATTTGTTTGTTTGTATCTAAAAGACACTGAACGTTGTTCATTTTTCTTTGATAATAAACACTAAAACATATGAACATGCGCATCAACACTGAAACACATTAAGTAATAGATTTCCTGTTAAGTGACTGTAACAAAATGAATCTGGTACGATAAAGAGACAAGCTACCTTCAGGTCACATGACACAAAGCAGGAACCCCTCCTAAAATTACGCATGCGCAATGACTGCTCACCCCACATCATTTTAAAAACAGTTAAATATTTCTTACAACGAAGAGTATAAATGTCATTTACCGTCGAAATTACGATACGTTTGCTAAATCGTTCAAAGGTATGTGACAAGTAACAATACCAAGTCGTTGTTGTTTCCGTATGTATTTAAAAAGAAGATTCGGTTTTATAAAATTGCGCAGCGGGATTCCGCTAACCACATGGCTGTTCTTGCTATGTGAAAAGTAGTGACTTCATTATTATTCACGATCGAATCTTCAGAAGGCTTTTACAACTGACGCGACTTTCATTCATATTCATATTTTAACAAATGCGACGTACTTTTCGCGAGACTTCAATGCGCCAAAAAACATAAATGTAGGGCGGATGTTGCCTTCATGGAGGACTTGCTCATGCGCAAGCTGAGGTGCGCAGTTGCTCCATTGTCTTGCTTCGGGACCATTCGTGCGTAACCGCCAGAGCTCGAGTAGCCAGGAGCTGGCGTCTCTACCAGCTCCAACGCCATGTTAAAAGCGGCATTACCCCTCGCCCCTCCGTGCCGCGGGAGCGCCCACAGGGGGTTCAGAGAAGAATTTGAATCTCTGCCGCGCATGCGCACTGCAACGCTGTGGCCACTCCCGCCTGTATTAAATGGCCGCGCTACGACACATATACGTGCTGTCTCCGTGACGCAGGACGTTTCTCATGCGATAAAAATATCCATATAAAATGATCAGATAGAAACGAAGAATGATAGTTGAAAAACACTTTTTATTTTCAGAATGAAACTTTCACTCTGCAGCGGAGTGTGTGCTGATATGAAACTTCCTGGCAGATTAAAATTGTGTGCCGGAACCGGGACTCGAACCTGGGACCTTTGCCTTTCGCGGGCAAGCGCACTACCGACTGTGCTATCCCGACACGACTCACAATACCGCCTCACAACTTTACTTTTGCCAGTACCTCGCCTCCTACTTTCCAAACTTCACAGAAGCTCTCCTGCAAACACGCAAGACTAGCACTCCTGGAAGAAAGGATATGGTGGAGACATGGCTTAGCCACAGCCTAAGGGATGTTTCCAGAATGAAACTTCACTCTGCAGCGGAGTGTGCGCTGATATGAAACTTCCTGGCAGATTAAAATTGTGTGCCGGAACCGGGACTCGAACCTGGGACCTTTGCCTTTCGCGGGCAAGCGCACTACCGACTGTGCTATCCCGACACGACTCACGATGCCGCCTCACAACTTTACTTCTCCCAGTACTTCGCCTCCTACTTTCCACGAGTAAAGTTGTGAGGCGGCAGTTGCTTCAGATGCTTGCTGTTTTTAGGACAGGTTCACGATCGTCTATTGCCCAGAAGTGATATTTCGCATTGATCGACAGGAACTTCCCAGTTCCACCGAGCAAATATTCGCGATTAAAGTAGAGTAATCGCACTCGACAGCGAGTTTACTACATATGCAGCTGTTTGTATATCGTGCGATAGGCGCGACGATCTTTAAACTGCTTTTACTTTAGTTTTTGTGCCGCCCCTGTTTCGGGCTCAGTCTACTTTACTCATGACCAACAGATAATTTTCGTGAAACACTCTTAATACGCTCTCTTTCTCTCCCGTCAAAGGTTGGTCGAATTAATTCAGTGTTCTTTGTTTTCGATGTTTGCTGACTTTTTGTGTGTCTTGTCCTGCAGCAAGAATTAGTAACTGTTTGGTAAGATAACGTGCTACCTCGTAATTCTGGCTGATATTTTCAGAATATATTCATTATTTCACTGAACTGTACGACTTCTTGTCCATAAGCAGAATAAACTCTTGCAATATCGCTGAGGAACATCGGCAGGATATCAGATGACACAGTTTACCCTTTGACACGTAAATGTTGCATATATAAAAATTGGAACAGGTAGAGTTCGTCGCAAACGCCGCGTCTTCCTTCCTTTCTGCACACGGCTCTCCGTGATTTCCACAGCCTTTTTTATGCTGGGGGTTGTCAGATGAAACAAACTCTATTGAATGACTAACAAACTGATATGGTATCCTTCATTTCTTAAACTTTTATAAAATTTGAAACCATATCTGTTGTTCATGGTTTAATAAAATGCTTAATTAGCGCTGTCAATGTTTCTCTTGTCCCTCGACGCTACACATATGATAAAACATTTTTTTTAATTCACGTTCTATTGCGCCAAATACTCAAACATGTTTTGCTTCGTTTTTTAGTAATCGTCCATTTACAAATTTCCTTATCATTAAATGGGATGCATCAATTTCCACTATTTTGTTGTCGCCGCTAATGGGAATACTCATTTGTAACTATTACATAGCACACTTCGCGGCAAAATTTTCCTATGTATGCTTCCCCTGTTGCTACCATTTTATTCATTTATTGGATAACAGAAGCCCCTGCTGGAAGACAGGAGGTCCGATGCTGGTAACGGACACAGCTACTGAAGATTAACAGGTAGGTCACCTGTTACTTAGGACGCGGGAGTCAGACAGATTGATTTACTTAACAATACCGTTTCATTTGTGTCTTCCCACAACCAACCACTGGAAGAGACAGGCGCTACAGTCGTTTGTGATGCTCTTAACTGGTGGCAGTGGAGGGGCTGATGTTGGCAACCACTCGATCATGTAGACGGCGACACACGATATCCACTCCTGGTCGCCCTGTCCTCGTACCTCTGCACGAGTTGTGGATTCAGGAGTCACACCTGTCAGTTGCGTTCCTGATGGAGACAGGTCCGCAGATCTTGCGTGACGGGATATCTGCCGCATGTAATGCAGTCTTACTTTCACGAGCAGTGTTTGGACGAGGTTTATTTTGTTCGAACTACACATCAATTTCGTGCTGATGAATCTCAGAAGAACGTGGCATACTTCATTCTGCACATACCGAGAACTGCTCAGCGGTTCCCCGCGGAAAGTTATAGGTTATCGCAACCCGGATTATAATGCTGGGATTGCGCGAGAGTGTCTTAAGGGACGCACTCTACGAGACACCGCTCGCCTGGTCTACTACGTCATACGTACAGACGACTGCTACTTGCGTGCAGGTAGTACGTGCTTTCATAGCCGAAGACAACAGCCCTCTATTCCAAATATGCTCTGATGGGTCCATTAGAGCTGTGCACGTCAATATTGTGCTGTGAGTGGAAAACTCCCGCAGTCTCACTGCTAGTAGCCGGTTGGCAGCAGTTGCTGTTGCGACTTCTCTGTTCTGAGGTAGCTGTAGGATCTGCCACAGCTGCCTTTACAATGTGACCACATTGGCACACGTCTGTGCAGCGTAAACCTTCAGTACCTCGTCTACAGGCGTGACTATGTTTACCTGACCTCTGCAACCAACACCGCTACCAGACTGACAAAACACGTCTAACATGCGTGGCAGTTCTCTGAAAGGACCACCTGCTATTCGGAAGAACAGAACCCATTAACTGTAGGTATGTCGCTATGCTCCGTGTCGACAGCAGACGTTGTAAGAACCCTATCCTGGTGACCAGACCGATCTTGAAAGTGAAGGCGTAGTTACGTCTGAATTATATAATTACGTACGCTTCTGCGGTCAGAGTCAGATGTCATGAAAGTTTTCTGGGTATACCCAGAACGTCGATTATTAAAGTAATAACCTTGTTACATCATGACGCGGTACAACACCCAGAAAACTTTTATGTCAGTTTCTCGTTTTAATATTGATTATGGTGCTGGTGGTTTTAATTTATTTTTTCTTGCCGACTATTTCTATTATAATATTATTTTATTATTGTAGAAAGATATAAAAAAGTCAATATCGCTGATCATCAACTTTTATTAATGACGACCGGTTTCGCTGAACTATGTCAGCATCATCTGGTCCAATAAAATCATAATACAAGGCCATAATCTTGTAATGTCAATCAGTTGTTATATAACATAATTTACAGCGCGTAGGTGCACTATGTCATTATAATAAAACATAATTATCACAGTGAGTGACAATAGCAAAATAGCGAAACCGGTCGTGTTAAATAAAAATTGATGATAAGCGATGTTGGCTTTTTTATATCTTTCTACAGTATCATAATTGGATGGCCTCCTAGAACGTAAACAATATTATTTCCATTAATTTCCTTTAGGTGGTGATTTTTATTCTTTTTGTTTTTTAAAGGCTTCATTTTCTTTTAGTTCATTAATTATTTTTTATTATTAGCGTACGTGGTACCTTGCCTCGATTTCGTTATGATAGTCTCATGTATTTGGGTAGAAAGAGTTATTTAGCTTTATCTTCAAATTTTACCAGTGGCGGCTGGTGCTTGAGATATCTGGCGGTTCACTTCTTTCAGTGCCGGATCTACGATATTTCCGCACCGGAGCCGAAAGTTTTAAGTGGCGCCCCCTCACCCACCACCTTCCAACCACCTCATTCGATATTACGGCGCGCCGCTCGGCGACAGAAGAGACAATTTGACGCAACACTTACCCTCAAACGGGCGACACGTTCGCAAAAACGTCCAAAGGTATGTGGCAAGTCATTGTTGATCCCGTTTCTGTTAAAAAGAAGATTGGATTAAAAAAAAATCCTAGAACCCAGGATCGAACTCACTTCCTTTCACACCGCACCGCTAATCACGTGAATGTTATTACTACGTAGAGAGTACTGACGTTATTTATATATAAAGAACAGTCTAGAATGCAAACAATTTTATTTTTTTCGACTAGTTTCGGTCTTATTTTAGACCACCTTCATGAAGGTAAGCACCAAAACATCAATAGAGGCTAATTTCCTGAAGATGGTCTAAAATAAGACCGAAACTAGTCTAAAAAATATGTTTTTTGCACTCTAGACTGTTCTTTATATATACATTTAAATAAGAGTGCTGTTCCCCATAAGTGAAACAAAAATGTTTTAAAAAATAACTGACATTGTCATTCATGATCGGATCTTTTGAAGGATTTTACTGTTCATGCGTCTTTAATTACTAAGATTGTTTACGAAATATGACCTGTTTTTGATAAATCTTCCATGCGCCAAAGACAAATATGTAGAGTGGATGTTGCCTTCATGGAGGATTTGCCCATGCGCGAGGTGCGCAGTAGCTCCAAAGCCTTTGCTTCGGGACCATTCGTGCGCAACAGCCAGAGCTCGAGTAGCCAGGAGCTGGTGTCTCTGCCAGCTCAAACGCCAATGTTCAAAGCGGCGTTTCCCCTCGCCCCTCCCTGCCGCGGAAGCAACCAAATGCTGTCTTCACGGGGTTCAGAAGAGAATCTGAACCTCGGGCGCGCATGTGCATTGCATGCTGCGGCCACTGCCATGTATACTAAGCGGCCACGCTACGACTCGTATACGCGCTATCCGCGTGACGTAAAACGTTTCCCATGCGATACAAAAACTTTGAATATGCCTATAAAAAGATCAGATAGAAGAACAAAACGAAGATTTTATTTACTTTTTTCCCGGGCGTGTTTTTTTCCGGGTGTTCACTGAACCAGTGACACACACAGGACGCGTCGCCACTGCGGTAAGAGATGGTACAGCTGGCGGGCGGACTTACCGGCACACACTGTGCATCCGGGACCACAATGAAGTATCGCTGTGATATTAAAAGAGCTCAAACATATTAAGTACGAGTAGGTATTTTGTCTGAATAAAATCTGAGATGCCCATAATGGAGATTTTTTTACTAGCCACGCCATAATACAAGACTGATCGATGACTTTGAAATCAGCATGGACCCTATGAGACAGGTCCGCATTAGGTCCTAACGTCGACTGACTATAGTTGCGCGCAGCCGAGGCCTCCTACAATCTTCGAACATCTTCGAAAGTGTCAGTAAATGTTTTCAAAGGCCCTGTAATACACTTATATATCTCTTTGAACCTTATTAAAGAAACTGTAATGACCAGCACTTACTTCTGTTGAGGCGTAATCTTCTACTAATTTCTATATGCCACCAAAACATTGCCGAATAAAAAAAACTTTTATAAATGAACACTGTAGGATTCTTAAGAATGTTGAACAAACGGGGAATAACATCTTTGAGATGATTGTAGAACGACATATTGACCATAGCTGTTAATTTTTTTCTCAGTGCTACCGGTTTCGGTCATTACCCATTATCAAGCTTAAATTGAAGTACATGAAAGTTATCAAAGCATTAGTCAACCATTTAAAATGTTAACAAAAAATACAGTAAGTTACATGTGAAATACTTTCAGAGATTAACTAATAGCTTAACATGTCGTGATACAAGAATTCAACATTATAACGTAAGTGTCTGCTGTCATTGCTCTTGTCATTGATAGTATCACAGTGGCTGACTGTTACAGACTGAAGAACAGATTGATGAGTGTGAAATAAAATTATTTTAAAGCCAAGATAACGCATATGCTTACATTAAATACAGTTATGTCTATGACCATCTTTGGTTATCATTAGGATCTATGATGTAAACAATATTATTGCTATGTTTATAAACAAGTGCTATACAATGTGATGAAATAGAAGTATGATATGTACATATGCACTTCTATGAAGTTGTGATGTTAATATACTCCACAAATTGTAGCTGCACATTACATCAATAAAATATCAAGTGACAATTTAGGTTATGAGACGAGAAACGTAATTTTCAGATATTACAGTAAAGAATAACGTAATTACGAAAACCTTTTGATTTAATTTTCAAGCAGTAGAGATTATGACACTAAAAGTAACATAGTAGTGTTATTTCTATTAATCTGAACATAATAATCTGAAATGAAGAACTTAATAGCATATGTTTGTTTTGGTGTAAACATGGCATAGTTGTAGCTTATTAATTAAGAAACCTATCTTTTATAAGACATGCATTAGAAATTTGTCATTATGATTAATATATATATATATATATATATATGTACAAACTTATTAACTAAAAAGGTTATGTCAGCCTAAGAACTCAAATTATTGTCAAGAATAAAAATTTAAATGTGATGTAGCTTAGAAATAATACTTATCTTAGATATTGGGTTCACTAGAAAATATATTGGGTTCTGGATATGTGGTAAGCGGGGTATTGTGACCGGAGGGGGGGGGGGTACATTGTAGTCCTGTGAAGTTAGCACCCCTTTTTTGGAAAATGTAAATTTTTTTCAGAGTTCTAGACAGATATGCAATAGTTCTGGAGTTCTCTGTACAAAATTTAAATAGTTCTGTAAAATTTCGCCGAAAAAATACAAAATATTACCACAAAATTTAGTTTTTTCAAAATAATTTTTTGCCTATTAGCACAAACATAGTTCTGATCACAGTTCTAAATAGTTCTCAAAGAGTTCTACAGGAAATCCTAATGACATGTTTCTGTGCAGATTATACTTCATGAGATAATTGCAATTATGGGGAATCCATTTACACGCTACTGTGAAGTTGGCACCCCTTTTCGCAAAAATGTGCATTTTTTTCAGAGTTCTAGACAGATATGCAATAGTTATGGAGTTCTGGACTTCTGCACAAATTCCCGCAAAATTTACAAAAAATTATAAGAAATTTTAGTTTTTTCCAAATAATTATTTGCCTACAAGCGTAAACATAGTTCTGATCACAACTCTAAATAGCTCTCAAAGAGTTCTGCAGAAAATCCTAATGATATTTTTTTGCACAGGTAATAGTCCATGAGCTAATTGCGTAAATGAGGGAATAAACTACACAAAATTGCGCCAGAGTCGTGTGAAGTTGGCACCCCTTTTTTCAAAAGTGTAAATTTTTTTCCGAGTTCTAGACAGATATGCAATAGTTCTAGAGTTCTCTGTAAAACATTTAAATAGTTCTGTAGAATTTCGTGAAATATCGCAATTCTGAGTAGTGGGAGATCTGTGAAGTTGGCACCCCTTTTTTCAAAAATGTAAATTTTTTTCAGAGTTCTAGACAGATATGTAATAGTTCTGGAGTTCTCTGTACAAAATTTAAATAGTTCTGCAGAATTTCGCCGAAAAAATAGTAAAAATTACCACAAACTTGAGTTTTTTTAGTTTTTTAAAAATAATTATTTGCCTATTAGCAAAAACATAGTTCTGATCACAGTTCTAAATAGCAGGAATTCCTAATAGCATTTTTCTGTGCAGATTATACTTTATGAGATAATTACAATACTGGAGTATCCATTTACATGCAACTGTGGAATTTGCACCCCTTTTTTTTTTAATTAAACTTTTTTCAGAGTTCTAGGGACATGTGCAATAGCTCTTGTTTACGATAAGCAGTAATCACTCAGACGTAAAAACAACAAATTGAATGTGCAGCGGAAGGCTGTCAAGGCCTAAGAAAAATGTATATTTCTCGAATAAGGGGCACAAATAAGACAGCTTAGCAGATATTCAAAATTGTGAACATAATTTTTTTCGGGCAATTACATAGAAATATTCACATGAACTCTACAACTATAGTATATGTACACAGAACCCCAAAAAACAATGTGTATTTCTTGAAAAAATGGTGCCAATTTACAGTAACGTGAAAATGAATTCCTCATTACTGCATTTATCTGATAAAGTATAAACTGCACATAAAAATGTTATTAGGATTTCCTGTAGAACTCTTTGAGAGCTATTTAGAACTGTGATCAGAACTATGTTTGTGCTAATAGGCAAATATTTATTTTAAAAAAACTCTAGTTTGTGGTAATTTTTACTATTTTTTCGGCGAAATTCTGCAGAACTATTTAAATTTTGTACAGAGAACTCCAGAACTATTGCATATCTGTCTAGAACTCTGAAAAAAATTTACACTTTTGAAGAAAGGGGTGCCAACTTCACACGACTCTGGCGCAATTTTGTATAGTTTATTCCCTCATTTACGCAATTAGCTCATGAACTATTATCTGGGCAAAAAATATCATTAGGATTTTCTGGAGAACTCTTTGAGAGCTATTTAGAGTTGTGATCAGAACTATGTTTACGCTTGTAGGTAAATAATTATTTGGAAAAAACTAAAATTTGTTATAATTTCTTGTAATTTTTTCGCGAATTTGTGCAGAACTATTTAAATTTTGTACAGAGAACTCCAGAACTATTGTATATCTGCCTAGAACTCTGAAAAAATGCACATTTTTGCGAAAAGGGGTGCCAACTTCACAGTAGCGTGTAAATGGATTCCCCATAATTGCAATTATCTCATGAAGTATAATCCGCATAGAAAAATGTCATTAGGATTTCCTGTAGAACTCTTTGAGAACTATTTAGAACTGTGATCAGAACTATGTTTGTACTAATAGGCAAAAAATTATTTTGAAAAAACTAAATTTTGTGGCAATATTTTGTATTTTTTCGGCGAAATTTTGCAGAACTATTTAAATTTTGTACATAGAACTCCAGAACTATTGCATATCTGTCTAGAACTCTGAAAAAAATTTACATTTTCCAAAAAAGGGGTGCTAACTTCACAGGACTGTACATTGTCGGTATGTACAGTTGTGATGGGTGTAGTGGAACTTTATGAACCAATTACAATGAAATTAAGAAGCAGGCGTGAGCCAATGATTGGGGGAAGTAAGATTGTGAGTGGATGGTATATACTATATGAAAGGCGGGAGGTAAGTAACTTTGGTTTAACAGTCAATACATTAACATGTGAGGGGCTGTGGAGTATTGAGATGTGTGCAGGTGTGGTTTAACACTATGCATTGATAGTGCGTGTTTGTGTGTGTGTGTGTGTGTGTGTGTGTGTGTGTGTGTGTGTGTGTGTGTGGAAGGGGGAGGGTAGGGGATAAGGGGTAGTATTATAGTGAATATAGGAAATGTTTGTGTGTTTATATATGTTAATGGATGGGTACAGACAACTACTGGTAAATAGATATAATGGTGTTTCTTATTGAAAGTTGCAGGATATATTAGAAACATGTAAGTCAATTGATAAAATTGCAAGCATTGTGAGTGATAAAACATATTGAGTGTAGACCCTGAGCAACTACAGTATATTAGTACAGAATTCATTTTTTCCATGAACATGTATAAAACCACCGAGTAGCAGACAGTGAAACTCTGTGTTTTAGCCCAATATTTTAAGGAGATAAGTACAAATTAAGTAACAACAATAACAGTGAAATTACAAACCAAGTTGTTTATCAGTTTGTAAACCACATAAGAAATATTATACATATGCTATAGATGTACATATGCTGTACTGCGTGGAGCAAGAACAACGATTTAGACATCAGTGAGAATATAAGAAGCCCTATAATAGGGCTTACAGAGAATGGGCATGTGTTACAGAACAGTGGTACACTGTTCTTCAATTTATATATTACAGTAGTAGGTTACTGCAAAATAATATATTAAGAATGGTACAAATGTTCACCAGTTACAAATAGTAGAATAACTATTTATATTTAAAGGGTCATAAATTACACTAGTGATAATAATATAGCCTGATTTACTGCAACATTTCTTCCTCCCCCCCCCCTCTCTCTCTCTCTCCATTTGATCCTCGTAAGTATAAAAGAAGTAAAGGAATTCAGAATAAACTTGCATTATTATTGCTTCATGGTCTCTATATACCACTATTGGAAAAATAGAATAGTGTAAGTATAAGATTACATAAAGACTATGTTGGATGTCATACTGATAAATAATGACATCTACATGAACTGATTAGGAAAGAGCATGACATTGTGTAGTATTTAATAAGAGATATTATAAGACTACACTTTACATAATAAAGGATGATTTAAGATTACACTTTACATAATAAAGGATGGTTCAAGAATACACTTTACATAATAAAGGATGATTTAAGACTACACATTACATAATAAAGGATGATTTAAGACTACACTTTACATAATAAAGGATGATTTAAGAGTACACTTCACATATATAAGAGTGGTTACATCTTTTGGAGTGTTAATGTGGATAAAGTAAACAACAGTTTATAGAATTATATTAATGAACCAGTTACATAGGCTGGCTAATGGTAGTATGTTGGTAGATACATATGTTGGTAGATACATATGTTGTACAATGCCTATGATGTTTTTCATTTGAAAATTATAAAGTGTGGAATATTTTCCTATGGTAGTCATTATAAGAGGGACATATTTTAAAATAAATGTAGGGATCATGACTATAAAAGGTCTATAGAATGTGCATATTGATGTATAATTACATATTTAGCCCAGTGCCTGAGAGGCTGTTTACACAAAATCGAGTTATAGGATTTAAGAATGATTTAAACAGGATCCATCGTATAGGTTAATAGCAGACTATGGTAGCACAGGTGCAGTGGTGGGAGGATTATTCATTAATGGGCAGATCTTATTTTTGAGCAAAACATTTGTAAAGTTATCGAGGTAATCTTTACATTTCAATTCTTTTTGCTCATTTAAGATTAAGTCTGGGTGGCATTTTGAACCAACATAAATTTCAGTTTTTTTCTAAAATGTTCATTAAGTGTCCTTTCTTACTTCTGTGTAACAACAAATGCATACTATCGGAAATGTTACCTATTGTGTGGTTTGTATCTCTTAGGTGTGCAACAAGGCAGATTGGTTTGTTTGATGGGTGTGCTCGTTGAATCTGATACATAACTTTCTTCAAATTTGTCCTACGTAAAACTTATTACACTCTTGGCAATTGATTTTGTATATACCTGAATTGTCATATATAGAACTATGTATTTCGGGAGTTTTCAAAGTAGAGGAAATATTTTCCCTGCTTGGAAGACGATGTTGATGTTGGTATTTTTAAAGATATCTTTGATCTTTTGGGATACGTCCCCTACATATACGAATTTAACCTTTTTCTCAGATTTTAACTTAGTGAGCGTGGTATCATTAGATTTCTGTATGCTCCTTCATTTGACTGTTTCCGTTCCAAAATATGATCTACTAATGCCTGTTCATAGCCATTACTATGAGCTATGTGTTTGAGAGTATTAATTTCTTCATTAACCTGTTCATTATTGAGTGGAATTTTAAATAACCTATCTATCATGCTATGGAAGAAGGCATGTTTGTAGCCTATAGGGTGACATGAGGTACTGTGAATAATAATGTCAGTTGTGGAGGGCTTTCTATATATAATAAATGAAAAGCGATTCTCAACTCTAGAAATGTCTAAGTCCAAGAAATTAATTTTATTTTATTTCTCTTCTGAAAGTGTAAAAGTCAAATTTGTGTGGGCATTATTGAACAAATTAAGAATATCTTCTATATCTTTCTTGTTCCCATCTATTACAATTAGTGTATCATCGACATATCTTCGGTACATTAGAATTTTTCTGACAAGCATTGTTCCACTGTTTAGGATCCCATTTTCAACATGATCCAAGAAAATATTAGAAAGTGTTGCTGCAAGGCAATTGCCCATTGCTAAACCGTGTGGTTGAACATAGTATTTATCTTCAAATACAAAGAAATTTTGTGAGAGCACAAGCTGTAAACCTTCTAAAAGTTCTAATATTTCAGGTATCTGAAACTTTCTGTGCTTGACTAAGTTTTTTTCTAATGAGAAATAATGTTTCTTCAATTGGCACATTTGTGTACTTATTAGTGACATCTAGAGATACAAGTTTTGCACTATCTGGAACTTGTACATTCTTTAGAGTGTCAATTAGCTTTGTAGAATTTTTGAGAATATATTTATTTGTAAAAACATAATTTTTATTTAAGATACGATTATGTTCTTGACTTAATAAATTTATGCAATTTACGATCGGGCGTATCGGTATGTTATCTTTACGTTCCTTAGGTTGTGCTCTTAGTTTTAGGGGGGGGGGGGGGAGGGTTGGATTCATGATGGCAAGAATTTTTTTGTTTTTATCACTAAAGAGGAAATCGCAATGTTTCAGATATTGTTTTACTTGGGTCAGAAATTTGGATGTGAGGTCCTTATTGGCAGCAGATATGTTATTATCAGTGAAAAAAGTTAAGGTTTTGTCTACATATTCGTGTTTGTACATAACAACTGACTTACCTCTATCTGCTTTAAGAACAGTTAAATTGCATTCATGGATTTTTTGGTTGAGTGTCATCATGGCATTATCTGTTTTCCGGTTCGAACCTTTTCTCTTTTTGTTATTTGTCAACAGATGTTTGTCAATAACTTGCGCTATTTTGACTGTTCTTGTGTTCTTATCTATAGTTGAACCCTCTAATAAGTCAGTTGCTCTCTTACTGTCTGCAATTAGTTGTTTAATACATTTATCATTAAAGGAAATGCATACTGTAAACCATCAGCTGTTTATTATTTTTCAATCCTCTACCGGTTTCAGTTATAAACCATCTTCATGGAAGACAACTACACAGACTGGTCAAACAGGTGCATTATATGCCTCCTTATGCATACTGGCACGCATGTCACACAATAAAAATAAATAAGACGACACTACGTGTCAAGAATTGATTAAAGACATAAAAACAATGCCAGGCTGTGTGATAGTGCACCAAGGTCTATTAGCTTTTGTCGCTCTTGTCGCTGAAAATTCAATACCACCTTGCGTCCTTGGTCTTGCATATTGTTGAGAAAGTTGAACAGATGGGGCATAACAGCTTTGAGATAATTGTAGAACGACATAGCTGTTTATTTTTTCTCAGGGCTACCGGTTTCGGTCATTTACCATTATCAAGCTTAGCCTGAAGTACATGAAATTTATTAAAGCATTAGTCAACCATATAATACATTAACAAAAAATACAGTAAGTTATATGTGAAATACAGAGATTTGCCAATGAAACATGAAAGTTATCAAGGCATTCGTAGTATGTACTATCTGTAACTAAATGCACTTAAACAGTTCAAACTGGCAACTTGAACACATGAGACAACCTGATGCGCTAATCTTCCAGAAGGGACAAACCGTTGGAAAGGTCCCCGATTGTTTTTAAGTAAATCGTCCATGACGCGCAGCACAACTCACGGAAGAGGCTGCATTCAACAGTCGAGTACTCGGAAACAGCGTTGCACTCTCGATATCGCGAAGTGCCAAGTTTAAAGAGGAATGTTGCTCGTACCAGTCAAAGTTTAAACTGGCCACATTCCGCCCTCACATACAGTGGCAAACAGCCGCTACCCCATGAGACTGCTTCTCCCTTCTCCAGCATACCTCGCTACCCTGCCAAGCCTTTTCATAGCCCGCACTACGTACTGACAAGTCAATACTTACCGCGGTGCTGTCCACTCAAATGTTCCAAAAAGACTCTCCTGTACACGCACCTCAGAAACGTAAACGCAGAGACGGCGGCAGACACATTTTAGTTAAGTAATGGCTAGGCAGCTGTCGACGGTAAGAGCCGTTATAGTTCCCACGGTCGAGACGCACCATATGCCATTGGCGGAAGAGGTGGGGTAGCGAGAGTTCTAGAACGCTGCCGAGGAAGTGCGAAGAATAAGGCACGAATCATAATGACAAATTTCAAATGCATGACTTATAAAAGATAGGTTTCTTAATTGAATGATGTAATAAAACTTACCTTAATTTCCTATGACTGTAACTTTATGTTAACACCAAAACAAGGATCAGTTGTCAATGTTTTCTGTTCAAGCATTCATGTCGGACATAGTATAAAAAGCACCAGAATGTCACTTTGGTTCACACGTTTTATTTTCACTGTTGGGCAATTAATTTAATACGCTATAACTATGCCATGTTTACACCAAAACAAACATGTGCTATTAAGTTCTTCACTTCAGATTATTATGTTCAGATTAGTCTCTGATTGTGAAGTGGTAAACTATGCACGGTAGTAGGGCTGTGGAACTGTGATAAAATCAGCAGTCATGCAAACGTGTTATGACAAACGGTGTTTTATAAAAAATACTGTAATTAATCACGGATTAATTTACAATTGCAGTGTTCAATAGACTTCATTAATTTACTTGTTATAATTTGGAATTTTTACTCACAAGTGCCTGTGATACTTATTGTGCCTCTCATGAACAACAGTTATTTACTAATGTATAAAATAGCACCACCTCCGCATTTTCATGTCCAAAAAGAGTAATAAACTTCATTTATAAAGAACTAGATGATCCGGTGAGCTTCGTATCACTTACCTCTTAATATAAATCATAATAATTTCAATTATAATTATTTTAGACCCAACTTTGAACGTCAAATGTGCAAAATTTTATCGCAATTGTACGAATGATGTTGATATCCCAAAGAAAAGATCTCTTTCAGTTTTCCACAACTTTTCCTATTTTCTGGCCTACTATTCCAAACTTTTACTTCACTCAAACCTTCCTCTCGCTTTGAACGTCGAATGTGCAAAATTTTATCGCATTCATAAGAATGGTATTGATATTTCATAGCAAAATCTCTTTCTATTTTTTCTGTATTTTCCAGTTGTCCGGGAAACGTTCCAAATTTTTATTTCATAAGAACGTTACTCTTGCTTTCAACGTCAAATGTGCAAAATTTTATCACAACCAGACGAATGATGTTGATATCCTATTGAAAAAAGCTCTTTCAGTTTCTCGTGAATTTCCATATTGTCCGGGTACCTTTCCCGAATTTTTGTTCATAAAAACGTTCATTTTTCGTTGAACGTCAAATGATCGCAAGCTGATGAACGGTTCTCAACTTATAGTATTGAGTACATTTAGAAGCACATTGAAAAAGAAACTTGGTTCGAATCTTGGGACTTTCCTTTTTAACTGTCTTTATTTTTTAGTGAAAACTTTTCCAAGACCATAATGAACAAAGCAAAAACAGAATTACCCCTCTCCGTTGTTGGAATAGTGAGTTATAGTGCTGAATTCAATAAAAACACATTGAAAAACGCATTTTTTATTTCATATAAACCTCGTCCTGTCAAGCCGTACTCAAGTGATGCTCTTACAACCATGAGGCAATCTATTTTTATTCGTAGAAAAAATTCGCTTTCGGTTTATCTTAATTTTCCTTCTTTCCGGACGACTTGTACAAATTTTTGTTTGATGCAAACCTTCATCTTACTTTCAACATGAAATGTACAAAATTTTACTGGAATTGGACGAATGGTATGGATAGCTGACTGGAAAAAGCTGTTTCAGTTTCTCCCGATTTTCCTCTTTTCCGGACAACTTTTCCATCTTTTAAGAACGTTTAAACCTTCCCTGAAATTATACGAATATTTCAAGACTAAAATTAGTCAAATCGGTTCAGCCGTTCTCGAGTTTTAGCGAGACTAACGTATATGTTACTTCGTGAGTGAACCACTTCTTTATCTTAGAATCTATTTCGTTGGTAATTTTCACGTCATCATATGTAGATTGATAGACTGGCTAAACAACAGATTTATTGACCTTGTTTAAAAAGATTGGATAGCTGTTTAGGGCATAGAGGCTGACATAGATAACTTACCCCTACGAACAGAGACAACGAGCTATAAACCTTTTACTACCCTGATATATCTATTGCCCAATTCTAATTGGTGAGTACCGATAGGAAGGTCGCACTTAGTCTCGGTGGATATGTTGACCTGGGTAAAACCCTCTTGCTCGTAGTTCTCATTTGATTTGTTGTCAGAGTACACACGTTAATGTTGACTGTACAGGACACAGCAGGTGGTGTGGTGTGCCGTGCCTCCCAGAAGCCTACGGGCCGGCCACAGGTGCCAGGCGGCTACTGCCGGCCCCAGCGGCGTCGTTGCCGCTGAACGCCTCATCAATATTGCGCGGCCGCTGCGGGTCGGATTACGGACTCTCCCGCCCCCTAAACAACGAAGTTAAGCCCGCCGCAGCCGACCACAAACGAGCGCCTAATAGCAGCAGCGGCGCATGGTGGCGAGCGGGGCATGGGCGAGAGGCGAGGCGAGCGAAGGTCGGCGCTACAGCAGCCTACAATTGTTTCTCGTCCAAACGAGCGGTTAACACTGTACAGTAGAGGCGGGGTGGGAGTCCATAGCAGATCAAAGTTAGTGGCACACGCCGTGAGAAAAGCACAGGACGCCAAGTACATTTATTTATTTTCAGTGGGTGCCTGAAGACCCTCATTATTACAAGTTATTTACTCTGTGAACTAGCCCCTACTCATTCTTTTTCAGTAGCCCACAGTTTTCCTCGTTAGGTTATTATGAACCGAGGGACCAACCGTCAAGGCAAAACTTTTCTTCTTCTTCTATCTATTATATAAAGCAGAGTGTCCGTATGTTTATACGTATTGCATACAAATTTACAGTTTTGTTCCAATCTGTATGAAATTTTGTATACGTAAGCTTCAATCCATGAGGACGGTCACCGTAAGTGTAAGAATCACATACGATATGTAGTTCACGAAATATGACGTCATAAACAATGAGATGCGCGAAAAACAGCTGCACTTTTGCGACAATGCTGTTCATTTTCTCCTAAACCATTGGTCCGATTTCAACCAAATTTGGTACAGACATTCCTTACCGTGAGGTAACAACGGCTGCATGGTTAAGAATCCCATAAGGCACATGGTTCAATACATATTACGTCATAACCAATAGAAATCGCAAAAAATGCCACACTTTCGAAATACACTGTATGAGAATGACAGTACTTAGCGACCTGCAACAAACTTTAAACATAATTTCAAACCTTCATTAAACTTTTTCTCGCTGGCAACCATAGTAAAATGATGAAAGGAAGAAAGTTTATCTCTTACTACTTTTCCGCTGTTTATGGAGTAAAACTACGGCATTCGGCATCACGTTACAATTTATAATTTGTACAACACAAATTATAGCCGCAGGAAATTTTAGGACAGTATACACACATATAGTTGAATGTACATTCTAAATTGTATCATATTACGACACGTAGTTCATGAGTTATGAGGACATAAACAGTAACGTTGCACTGTTCATGGACTAAAACTACGGCATTCAGCATGACGTTACAATTCATAATTTCTACACTACATATTGTAGCCGAAGGAAATTTTACAGACAGTATGCACGCATATTGTTGAGTCTACCTTCTAAATTGTATCACACTACGACACGTACTTCATGAGATATGAGCAAATAAACAGTAACGTTCGTGGGAAACCGCCCTATCACGCACCAAGATTTAATCTAATACTTCTTTACTACTAATTATATTCCCAACAGATTTTACAGACGTACAGCTGTTATACAAGTGAACATATACCTGAAAAATGGCAGGAATAGACAAATAAAAATCCGGGCAACGCCGGGTTTCCAGCTAGTCTCATATACAGCTATGTTTTGAATGACCTCAGAATGTTGTCGCAATATACGGTGTTTTCAGAAAGTCTCTCCGCAGTGCCGTATCATGGTTAGCCGCGCGTGCCTTTTGATTATTCGCCTGGCTGGGTTATTTTAAGTGGGCTCTCCCAACATTTCACTGTATGGTTTATCTCAGCTGGCGTCAGTAGTATCGTTGGTGTGTGTGTCGTTAAGTGTTGCAGTGAACGTTTTAGTTCCTCTCTTCGTTTTTGTCACTGTTAAAATGCTAGCCATTCAGGAACGTGAGCTTTTAGTCGAACAAGTGTTCAGAGTTGGCGGTAAATATACAATTTTAGTTCTCCCGGAGACAACAATCCCATATCGCGATATTGTACGAGATTTGATTAACAAATTCAAAGAACGGGTTCCGTGGTCGATGCATCGAGAAGTGGTCGTCCTAGCGTTTTTTTCTGAGGATAAACTATTCAATACTTTCGACAAAATGTCCATGAGTCCGAACAAGTTCGTAAGAAACCTCACCCAGGAAATCATAGTTACTATGGAAAGGACCCACACAGCTGTATGAAAAAAAAAAAAAAAAAAAAATAGATATTTTCTCATAGAAAGTCACATTCTTCAAGAAGCATGTAGAGATTTATTCTGCTTGTGTTACTGTTCTTCCAGATGCCATTGTTGCATAGTAATAGGTACGACTGTAATCAGTCTGTTATCATTTTGTTTTCCTGTACTTGTGACATTCTTTTTCTAACGAGACTAGCTGAAGTTGTTTTCTATTATTTGACATGTTGCAGAGATTTGTTTAATTAGGAAATATTAATTAGTTCATGCCAGAGGAGTACTGTTTAGGCTAATTAGCTTTTCTATTAAGACTAATTAATTTATATCTGCGTAATATTGAAGTAGTTATTATCTTTCTTTTAGAATTAATGTTAAACCTGTCATAGCTTGGTTTCTATAAAATTACCATTTACTCCACAATTATTGTTGAGAAACGTATTTACATGTATTTGTAGGTGAACCACAATATAATAGAAACTTGTATATCAAAGTTTTGGTACGTTCAGTGCTAACAGCCGCCATATGTTTAATAAAATGCATCTGTAACCATCAGATGTTTATTAAAATACTTAAAATCGACATTTTATGTTTTTGACTATGATAATCTAGTATGGCATTTGTAATTTTGTTCAGAGTAACTCCTGCTGTTTTCAGCCAGATCTATTTTTATTTAATTCTTTGACTATTCTGTTTTAATACCTTTTTATCTATGGTGATTGTCCTGCACAAAAACTAGTCGATTTTCAGGATTTTAATAAACAACTGATTTTATTAAAGTTGTATATCAGTTTACTCAGTATTATTTACGGTACTTTTATTATTGCTAGTTGCAGGTAATTAGATTAATATTACTAATTAACAATATGTAATTTTCAGTCTCATTGTTCCGCTGGTATAAAATAGGGTGCTTTAGCTTCACACAAACGACTTTTGTTTCGTACTTGATCTAATACACGTCACTTTTAACTATAATTTGAACAGTTATGCTAAAGTTCTTCTGTGTTAGTCGTTTAGAAATTATTTCTAAAGTGAACTGATAATATTTGTGCTACAATAAATATATGTGGTGTCGCACAAGTACAAAGTGCGCGCCACCTACTTTCGCCGCGCGCCGCCATGCATGCACGGCGCGGCGTTCTTCCGACGACAGCCACGAGCGCCCTCTGGTACAACGCCGCTCGTGGCCACCACTGAAGGACATCGGGCACTTCGCACTTCGGACTGAGCTAGCAAACAGTTACGACCTTCGTAATCAGATAGGCACGATTGAAGACTTCGCTATTGTACAGGCACTAGGCAGGCCTCCAACAACTATGTATCAACATTCTGCAGTACTATGTAAAAGTTAAGTATTGTTACATTCTGTGCAATATATCTCTTTCTAATTTACTCGAGTGTTTATAGTTTCTGGCTGCTCCCCTCCGTACCTGCACCGGCGTGCTGTCTTGTTACTGTGTCGGTCTCGTTCCACTCGGCCACCGACACCTACGACGAGGCTGGGACACAAAAGCGGCGACGAAGTTGGGACACAAAAGTGGCGACGAGGAGTGATAGAACCTTGGATCAGCCCGCTTGCAGCAGCCAGACAGCAGCAGTCGGAGCACGCAAAAATTGCTCCCGCCCACCCACCCTTATTATAACAATTTTGGGGAAGATATTTTGTTACGTGTTTTGTGGACTTTTTTGTTGCAGAGCGTCCTCTTTCATATTGCATTTGTGTTTTGTTATAAGTTACTTGTATACGCGGCGCCTAATCGGTCAGCATGGCCACTACCCCGAACCCAAACTTAATGGAAATTATTCAGTTACAGACGGCGCAAATCACCCAGTTGCTCCAGGCGGTGGCCGAGCTGACAGCGCGGGCAGCTAACCAACAACAACAGCCGCCGCTTCGGCAGCCCACACCTGCCGCCGCAACACTTCCTACGTTTCGCCACTACAACGAACGTGAGGAAGAATGGAGTGATTATCTGGCGCAGTTTCAAGAACTCGTCGCGGCTCATCAACTTACAGGTCAGACTGTTAAGCATCTTTTATTGTCTGTGGTGGGCCCCAAAACTTTCGTGTTACTGCAAAAACTATTCCCGCACGCATCTCCTAGTGATGTAGACTTTGAACAAATTGTAGATGCACTGAATGCTCATTATGAGAGAAAAGTTCTTGTAGCCGCTGCACGATACCGATTTTTCAGACTTAAAAAATTACCTGAACAGTCACACCAAGAGTGGATCACCGAATTGAAGGGCTTAACCCGCCAATGTAAATTTACTTGCTCTTGTGGACTTTCGTATAGTGACGTGATGTTGAGGGATGCGATTACGCAGAACATTCAGGACCCCAGAATTAGAGCAGCAATTCTAAAGCAGTCTGACCCCTTATTAGACAGTGTACTGCAGCTTATAGAAGCGCATGATACTTTTGACTTAGCTGATATAGAAATGCAAAGCCATAGTGTAAATTCAGTGCGCCGCAACGGACGCTTTCCTAGCCGTAGTTCTCAGTATAGCACTAGTGATAATTATTTTTCTAACGGCCGTGCTGAACAGACAGTGAACAGTAGCCAGTGTAAAAGTGCGACACAAAGGTCGCCCCGTAGTGTTAGACACAGTAATTTGAATAACGGGCGCCAACGCTCATTTCAGAAAAATGTACGTAAATCTTGCCCCCAGTGTGTGTCTCGCCACAAGCGTGCTCATTGCCCTAGTCGCAACGCAACCTGTTATCAATGTGGCAAATCAGGACATGTGCAGTCTGTGTGTATGCAAATTAAAAACTCAAAGAACAGTAACGTTAGAAACAGTGCTTCGCAGAGTGCGAGAACAGTTCATTCTGTAAATGTTATACGGGCTGTGGAATTGAACAGTGCTTTAGTTGGTTCTCAATTACAAGAAAGTTCTTCTGCACCTATTGCAAAACTATATAGTGCACCACGTAGCAAGCGCCGACGAGCGCGTAAAACAGTGCAACGGAAAAGGGTTAGGGACAAGCAAAATGACTATGAACAGTGCATTCCTGTAGTGAAAATACTGCCTTCTGCAACTTCTCCTTGTAATAGTGCCCAGTACTGTGTAGATAGTAACAGTAGACTTGGTGTAGCTACTCAAAAGTTTAGTGCAGTAGTTAGTGAATCTGCAGTAGCCTCGCATTGCGCGGACGCCGATCCGGCGGTAGTGCCATCTAATGACAGTGTTGTTAATCCCCTGTGTGCCGAGTCTGCGCCGCTTACTTCACTACGCGGCCCGCGCAGACGCAGCAAACAAACCGTAGCAGACGTTGCCCACATTCGCGCACCTGTCGTGCGCCAGAAGCACAAACTTTTTGTAAATCTCTCCATAGAAAATAAGACTGTGCAGTTTCAGCTTGATACTGGTTCCGCTGTTACCTTAATTAATAAAGATACTTATGAACTTCTGGGTTCGCCAAAATTGTCGCCGTCACAGCAAGTGTTAACAGCATATACAGGACAAACTATTCCCGTGCTAGGAACGTGTAGCCTGCCTGCCTCTTTTCAAGGTGTAACGAAAACTGTTGCTTTTGTAGTTCTACAGGCCAAATCTACGCAGAACATTTTTGGACTAGATGCTTTTGACTTGTTTGGTTTATCAATTCAAAGAGATGTGCTTCAAATTTCGTCAATAGTGCCTCAGGATAAAATCAATGCATTGTGTGACAAATATAGTGACTAGTTTTCGCCGGAACTAGGTTGTGCAAAAGACTTCGTGGCACATGTAACTTTAAAAGAATCTGCAGTTCCAAAATTTCGTAAAGCTAGACCAGTGCCTATCGCCTTGCGTGATACAGTTGCCGAAGAACTTAAACGTTGGCAAGATAGTGGGGTGATTTCTCCTGTTTCTGCGAGTCAGTGGGCCTCGCCTATAGTCATTATACCCAAGCCGTCAGGAAAACTTCGTCTCTGTGCGGACTTCAAATCAACAGTGAACAGTCAAACAATTGTAGACACTTATCCCCTGCCCAGACCTGACGAACTGATGGACAAATTAGGACAGTCTCGCTTCTTTTCCAAGATTGATTTAGCAGAGGCATACTTACAGATTCCACTTGATGACGAGTCAAAACAGTTTTTCGTCATTAATACTCACATGGGCCTTTTTCAATTTCAACGCCTACCCTTTGGCAGTTCTTCCGCCCCTGCTATTTTTCAGCGTTTTTTGGAACAGCTGACAGTTTCTGTACCGTGTTGTTCGAACTATTTAGATGATATTGTGGTATCCGGACGTACAGTTGAAGAACATTTAGCAAACCTGGAGTGCCTTTTCAAAGTGTTGATTGCAGCAGGTCTACGTTGTAATAAAGCAAAGTGTTCGTTTTTTCAAACTGAAATAGAGTACCTAGGCCATGTGATTAATGCCCAAGGAATCCATCCATTACAGTCACATCTTCGAGCAATCAAAGACTTGCCTCCTCCCAAGAATGTGCATGAATTGCAAGCAGTGATGGGAAAGCTTAACTATTATTTCCGTTTTATTCCCAATGCCTCTCAGATTGCAGCTCCACTGCATCACTTACGTAGGAAGAACGTTCCTTTTGTATGGTCTAAAGATTGTCAGGTTGCCTTTGACAAACTAAAGTCGGCACTACTCAGTGATGCATGTTTGATTCCCTTTGACCCCCAGAAGCCTGTAGTGTTAGCAGTTGACGCCTCATCGTACGGCCTAGGCGCTGTAATCTCACATCGTATTGGATGTCACGATCGTCCTATTGCCTTTGCATCCAAGCTACTGACGCCGACGCAACAGAATTACAGTCAGATAGAAAAGGAGGCCTTAGCAATCATTTACGGCGTCGCAAAGTTTCATCATTATCTCTATGGCAGAAAATTCTATTTGTTGACAGACCACAAGCCTCTCACGTCGTTGTTCTCACCCACAAAGCCAATTCCGCCACGTACGGCACAAAAGCTTCAGAGATGGTCCTTGATATTGTCTAATTATCAGTATGAGATTTTGTACCGACCTACCACTAAACATGCTAACGCGGACACACTTTCCCGACTTCCGGTTGGCCAGGATGTATCATTTGATTCTTCAGAAATGGCATGTTGTCAGATAGACTCCAGAGATGCTTCCGCTGTCGCAGACTTTCCTTTGAACTCTCGTCGGGTTGCACAGGAAACAGCTGCGGATGCAGACTTAAGTGTGGTAGCACGTTTTGTTCGCTCAGGGTGGCCTGCCAGAGCCAAAGACATTGATCGGCCTCTGGTTCGACGTTATTTTGCACAACGTCATGCATTATCTTTAAGTCAGGGTGTACTGTTGTTGCATACCGACAACGACCAAGCAAGAGTGATTGTTCCTCGTTCCCTGCAACGAGAAGTGTTACGCCTCCTGCATCAAGGACATTGGGGCATTGTTAGGACAAAGCAATTGGCCAGACGTCATTGTACCTGGGTTGGTATGGACGCTCAGATAGAGAGCATGACATCACAGTGTACTGTTTGTGCGGAGCATCAGGCGGCTCCTCCGCAACGTTTTTCAGACTGGCCACGCCCCAAGGGACCATGGCAACGTTTACACATTGACTTTGCCGGACCTTTCTGGAATACGCGCTGGTTAATTGTTGTAGACGCTTTCAGCAAGTTTCCTTTCGTGATTGCCATGAACTCAACGACGGCTTCTAGTACAATCAGTGCCTTAACATCAGTGTTTTGCATCGAAGGTTTGCCTGAAACTATCGTCAGTGACAATGGACCTCAGTTTGTTAGTGCGGAATTTCAACAGTTTTGTCGTGTGAATGGCATTCAGCACATAACCACCGCACCTTTTCACCCTCAGTCCAATGGTGAAGCAGAACGTTTCGTTCGAACTTTCAAGTCTCACATGGAGAAGATGAAAGGTCAGCACTCCAGGCAGCAAGCTCTTCAAATTTTCCTGTCTACGTATCGATGCATGCCACGTGACGGCCCGTCTCCTGCCGAGCTGCTACACGGCCGCCGTCACCGCACTCTCCTTCACCTGCTGCAGCCTCCCACGCACCGAGTCGGTTCGTATGGCGCTACGCGTTTTCAGGTTTCTACGCCGGTGCTGTACAGGGTGTTTGCTGGAAACAAGAAGACATGGTTGCCGGGCACCATTCAGCGCGTGCTCGGGCGCAATATGTTTGTTGTACGTTCTTCCACAGGGTCGGAGCTGCGGCGCCACGCAAACCAATTGCGCCTGCACAGGCCGCGCGATCCTGTCTCCGGTTTCTTGATTCCAGACCCAGTTCACCGCCAGGGAGCACAGCCACATCGTTCGTCCCCGGACTACGAGATCCCTATGGACGTCGACGTACATCCGACGCAGTCGTCGCCGCCGCTGTCGCCGCCGCAGATGACAGCGTCACCGAGAGGGACTCCGGGACCGTGCGGGCCCCCCCAGCTTGGGCCACGCACCTCAGAAGAAGATGACCTGCTCCCTCTGGGAGGGGGCGGGCGCCCTTCCCCAGGTTTTGGCGGGTTCCCTGGAGGATCGCAAGGCGGATGCCGGGGCGCGGACGGCGTCTCGATCCCGGCCTCAGCTACGACGCCCGTCCCACCAGTAACGCCCCCGCCCAGGCCCTCCTCCCAGTGCCGTCGCCGTGGCCCTCAGCCCTACGCCACGACGGCGCGGCGGTTTGGGGGGGAGGGGTGTGGTGTCGCACAAGTACAAAGTGCGCGCCACCTACTTTCGCCGCGCGCCGCCATGCATGCACGGCGCGGCGTTCTTCCGACGACAGCCACGAGCGCCCTCTGGTACAACGCCGCTCGTGGCCACCACTGAAGGACATCGGGCACTTCGCACTTCGGACTGAGCTAGCAAACAGTTACGACCTTCGTAATCAGATAGGCACGATTGAAGACTTCGCTATTGTACAGGCACTAGGCAGGCCTCCAACAACTATGTATCAACATTCTGCAGTACTATGTAAAAGTTAAGTATTGTTACATTCTGTGCAATATATCTCTAATTTACTCGAGTGTTTATAGTTTCTGGCTGCTCCCCTCCGTACCTGCACCGGCGTGCTGTCTTGTTACTGTGTCGGTCTCGTTCCACTCGGCCACCGACACCTACGACGAGGCTGGGACACAAAAGCGGCGACGAAGTTGGGACACAAAAATATACACTTCAAACTTTTGTCAGGTTAGATGTATTCCACACACACAGACACACGCACGCACATACACACTGTGTAAATTCTATTACTGTCGCGTGGAATGTGCGTACTGAGTTGTAGTGACTGTCATTGATGGGACTTGTACGTTGGCCATAAATGGGGACAACTGGGCACTGGTGATCCATTAAGGTGTCAATGAACTGCAGTTCTATGGGTCGCCTACATTATGTGAAGTAGACTAGTTTTGCCAAATGAATTTTCAGCCAGTCGTTACCGAGAGCGTCGTTCCACGAGAACTTCTAGAGGGAGTGAACTACGCCACAGCATCGTCACAAGTCGTGCAAGAATCGAAAAACACTCAACATGGCAAGAGACTGCAGTATTGTGAATAGCTCAAAAAGGTCGTTCAACAAGTGGATTGGATAATCTTGATGAAACGTTTTTCACTGATGACACGTGGTTTCATTAATCCGGGTTCATAAACTCGCAAAATTTTCGTATGTGGAGTATAGGAAATCCATTGTGTATTCATGAGTTTCCACTTCATTTGTTAAAAATAGGTTTTATTGCAGTTTCTAGACTTAGGATTGTGGGTGACACATTTTTCTACGAAACAACAAACACAGAACGTGTTGTAACAGTATAATTTATTGTACACATTGGACGGTACAATATATACAATAATGACAGTACTGAGTTGGCAAGTAACGGACACAGCTAAGGTTTTCATGTGCAACCGGCGAGAGCTACAACTAGACTGAGGCACGCCTCGCACTCCGCGTGCTCGCCCGGTCGTGGCGGCGCTGCAGGCCCTCAGAGGCGGCGCCATCGTGCAGTGGACTCGGCCGTGGCGCGGCTTTTAGAAGGCGCGGACGGAAGGGCCGCGGCTTGCAGTGGCGCGCTCCAACATCCCTCCCCTCTTTCGGGAAGCCGACATCGCAGGTGGAGGCGGAAGATGGCCGGCGACGCTGGGCACAAGGGTCGCCCACGTGACACTGCGGCGGGGGCGACCACGGCGGGCGGGAGCCGGCCGGAGACGGCGAGCGCCTCCATCGCCTCATCTGCGTCCGAGGGGATGTCGTCAGCACGTCACTGCGCGGGCAACCAGTCCGGGGGCACGTAGGGGCGGAAGTGCCCACGCCGGCGGCGACCAGGTCCTGGCAGGGTCCCCGCTAGCACAGGTGACTGTGGCGGAGAGGCCGGTCGCATCTCGACGTCGCCACTGGAGGAAGACGCCTCCCCTGCCGGAGCTCCCCCCACCGCCGGCGCGGGAAACGACACGGCCGCGTCCGTAGCAGGACCCGAGCGGGCAGGAGGCGGGCGCGACGGAGGAGCACCGGCCGGAGCGTCGACCCGCGGGGAGAGGGGCCGCATCTCGACGTCATCAGCGGCCGACTGCCGGCGTTGTGGACGCCCATCCGTAGCGCCACTGCCCCGAGCCTCGTCGAGCGTCGGCTCCGACGGTAAGGCGTCGTCGTGGCGGTGGGAAGGGGGCGATAACGCAGCAGAGGCTGCCGTGAGACAGCTGTCGGCGGGAGGAGGCCGGTGCCACCGTGATGTCGGATGGATTCCTCTCTCGACCTCCGAATCTACGGAGGGGTATCCGAGAGGCACAGTCGTGGGATCTGAAGGCGGTGGGGTGGGGCCCCACCGAGGACGTAGATGGTTGAGATGGCGGGAGATCGTCACCCCGTCTGCATCTACCACGCACATCTGTCGACCATGCGAACGCCGTACTACCCCTGGCGTCCACCCTGGGCGGCGGCCAAAGGTGCGTGCCCAGATAGGGGTGCCCGGTGTGTAACGCCGAGTGCGTGTGGGCACCTCAGGTCGTGGCTCCGGGCACAGCAGGTGCAACAGCATCCGGGGCTGGCGGCCGTGGAGGACCTTTGCCGGGATCCGACCATTTATCGGTGTTGTCCGATAAGTACTAAGAAATAAGGGGAGCGCCGCCTCGGGGGATGACTTTTCCAGGCACTTACGAAGTTGTGATTTAAAAGTTCGCACCATACGCTTGCCTCCCCATTGGATTGGGGGTGGAAAGGAGCCGAGGTGAGGTGGGAAATACCATTATTAGTGCAGAATTATTGAAAATAAGACGACGTGAATTGTGGACCATTATCAGAGACGAGCTTCCGAGGAAAGCCTTCGATTGCAAAGATCTGTACCAGGGCTCTAACCACATCTTCCGCCGTAGTGGAGCGCATACGCACGACGTACGGATAATTAGACAGTGCATCTACCACCACAAACCACATTGACTGACAGCAATGGCCGGCCAAGTCCACATGAATGCGGTCCCAGGGGAGCTCCGGAGTAGGCCACGGGGAAAAAGTGCGCCGGGGGCCCGCTTGCTGGGTAGCACACTGAGTGCACGTACGAACCAACTGCTCTATGGCGTCATCGATTCCTGGCCAATAGACAAAAAGGCGTGCAAGCACCTTCATGCGTGCGATACCCCAGTGACCCCGATGTAACAGAGTTAACATACGAGACCGTAAGTCAGATGGAATGACGACACGAGGCTCGTCGGAATCGGTACTGAGGAGGAAGACACCGTCGATAACTGACAGCCGGTGTCGAAGCTGGAAATAGGTGCACAGAGGGCCAGCCTCTTTGGCGGACAATCGCTCAGGCCACTCGGCGGTGACATGCTTAAGCACCTCCCAGAGCACAGGGCCCCGACGGGTGGATTGCGCGACTCTATTGGCCGTAATCGGAAGTCGCTCAACTGCGTCGTGCAAACGTTCGTCAATCTGAAAAATCGCCACCTCGTCTGTGTCGAAGGAAGGGTCGGGGCCCATGGGCAGACGGGACAAGGCGTCGGCACTGGCATGGAGCGACGAGGGCCGATAATGAATTTAGTAGTGATAGGCACTCAAAAACAGAGTCCAACGTTGGAGACGTTGCGAAGTCCGGTCTGGAAGATGAGAACGCGGGCCAAACAGTGCCACCAGGGGTTTGTGATCCGTGATAAGGTGGAATTTAACGCCATAGAGGAACACATGAAGCTTCCGAACAGCATAAACAATCGCGAAAGCCTCTTTCTCAATCTGAGAATAATTACGTTGGGCATCTGACAACGTCTTAGACGCGTAGGCAATGGGTTGCTTGGAACCATCATCCAGTCTGTGGGCCAACACCGCTCCAATCCCGTACTGAGAAGCATCCATAGCTAGGACTAGCTGTCGGCCTGGTGTAAATGTGCCGAGACAAGGTGAAGACTTTAACATAGATTTGATGCGTGCGAATGCCGCCTCACAAGCAGCAGACCACACAACCGGAACACCTTTCTTTCGAAGTGCGTTCAAAGCCACGTTAGGAAGAAATTTGGAGTAGTAGCTGACCTTGCCCAAAAAGGACTGTAGTTCTTGTAAATTCGTAGGACGAGGAAGACGGTCAATCGCCGTAACCAATTCTGACCTAGGGCGGACGCCATCTCGTGACACTAGGGGTCCCAAATACTCAATTTCAGGTTGAAAGAACTGTGATTTTTTAAGATTGCATTTGAGGCCCGTCGCGTGCAATTTCGTGAACAAGAGCCGCAGGTTGTTTAAGTGACCTGTGTGGGAGAAACCGGTGACGATGATATCGTCCAGATAGTTCGCACAGCACGGAATGTCGGCCAATAACTGTTGCAAGAACCGTTGAAATATCGCGGGCACACTCGCGACCCCAAACGGCAGACGTTTGTAGCGGTACAGCCCGAATGGAGTATTGAGAACCATGAAGTGTTGAGAATCAGAGTCTAAGGGAAGCTGGAGATACGCTTCCACCAAATCAATTTTAGAAAAACACTCACCGCCCGCCAATTTCGCATAAATGTCGTCCGGGCGGGGAATGGGAAAACAATCAATCACTGACTGGGAGTTAACCGTAGACTTGAAATCACCGCACAACCGAAGGGCTCCCGTGGGTTTCTTTATTATCACCAGAGGTGTCGCCCACAGGCTAGAGGAAGTTGGTTCGATGATACCCAAGCCGTGCAACCGATCCAACTCGTCCTTAACCGCGGGGCGCAAAGCAAAGGGAATGGACCGGGCGCGACAAAATTTCGGAACCGCTGTAGGTTTGAGAGTGATGTTCGCCTCGTAACCAATGGCCATTCCCAAACCCGCCGAGAAAAGTGTTCCAAACTCGCGGCAAAGGGAATCCAATTCAGTAAACGGTATGGAGTCAGATACAAGATGAACAGCGTCGTGAACGCTGAAACCAAACGCCGTGAACGCATCCAGGCAAAAAATGTTTTCCGAAGACGCGCTTGTGACGGCCAAAAACGTGACGGCGCGCACTACGTGCTGGTACTTCACCTCAATCGTAAACTGACCGAGCACTGGAATCGGCTGTTTACCATAGCCGACCAAACGACGAGAAATTGTTACAAGAGGTGGCTTCCCAAGTGCCAAATACGTATCCAAATTTACGAGAGAGACAGAGGCACCGGTATCAACTTGAAAACGGAACGGCCGATTTTGAATAAGAAGTGTGACATAAATCTTTGAAGAAGTGGCCTGCTCATGTCCAGGTGCGGTAGATAAGCAGTTTATTTCCATTTAGGACTATTCAGAATACGGCGGCATATCGCGTGCGGCAGTCCGACAAACAGCCGCCACGCGGCCTTGCTTACGGCAGGACGCGCACCGCGCGCGGCGGAAGGGGCAGCGCGGGCGACCGTGCGCATGAAAACAATCCGGACAAGAGGGAAAGTCACGTCGTCGGTATGGAACGGCGGAAGGTAATCGTGAAGAACACGAAGACGACGAAGAGCTGGGCGAAGAACGACGCCTGTGGGGGCGCGAGGACTGATCCGCTGCCTCCTTAGACACCTCAAACGCTTGTGCAATAGACAAAACCTCGTCCAGGGTGGGATCCTGTAACCGCAAAGCCTCGCGACGCACAGCCCTATCAGGAGCCGAACGGACAACGACATCGCGAATTAAGGAATCTGCATACGACTGCTGACAACTTGCACACACAAAACCACACTTACTACTCAAAGCGGAGGTCTGCCACCCAGGACTGATACGACGAACCAGGTTTCTTCCTGCTTTGGTGAAAATCCAGGCGGGAAAGCACGACGTGCGTTTGCTGTCGATAATAAGAACCAAGCAATTCCGACATACGGGAAAAAGACAACTCGGCGGGCTCTGACAGCGGAGCTAGTTTTCGTAGTAAACGAAAAGTATCGGGCTCGATCCACGACAGGAAGAAAGACTTTGGTAAGTCAGGATCCGTTACCTTAAAGCCGCAAAATGCTGCTGTAGACGCCGCACGTAGGAGTCCCAGTCTTCCTTAGACTCTTGGAAAGCCGGAAAAGCCGGTGGAGCGGGGGAATAGGCCTGAGGCGGCGGCGAAGGGGCCGCAGCGGGACGAGAAAACGCAAGCAACTCCGTAAGCAAAACAAGTTGTTGCTGCTGTTGATCCAACTGCTGCTGCTGCTGCTGCTGTCGATCTAACTGCTGCTGCTGCTGCTGTTGATCTAACTGCTGCTGCTGCTGCTGCTGTTGATCTAACTGCTGCTGCTGCTGCTGTTGATCTAACTGCTGCTGCTGCTGCTTTTGCAGTAACTGAAGCAACGCCGGATCCATAACCACCGCAACAGAAAACACGCGTAAGAACAAAACTCGTCGCCAATTATACTGTTGTAACAGTATAATTTATTGTACACATTGGACGGTACAATAGATACAATAATGACTGTACTGAGTTGGCAAGTAACGGACACAGCTAAGGTTTTCATGTGCAACCGGCGAGAGCTACAACTAGACTGAGGCTCGCCTCGCACACCGCGTGCGCTGCAGGCCCTCAGAGGCGGCGCCATCGTGCGGCGGACTCGGCCGCGGCGCGGCTTTCAGATGCCGCGCACGGACGGGACGCGGCTTGCAGTGGCGCGCTCCAACAGAACGATACTGCAGTGATATTCTGTACCCATTTATAGGTGTACTTGAGTTCAGTGAAATACTGAACGGTTATTTTCAACAAGAAGGTGCAACAGCGAATACATATCACGTTTCAATTTCGCTGCTTTCTGCTGGTTTTGGTCATCGCCTGGCCTCAAACCACCTCACTTATTGATCTGGGCTATGACGTAGGCTCACAGAGTTCGTGCATTTTAACATCGCACAAGTGTCGTACGTGGTTTACAAGTACGAGCCTATGATCCACTGTAATTAGTAAAAACAGTATAAACCTATGAAAGTAATTAATATTGTTTTAGCAAATGATAGGTACAGGAAGGAAATGCAATTTGGCTGCGAAGGAGGTGTGGTGTATATTCTTTCGGACGTCCGAAAGAACAGACACCACTCCAATACAATAAATATTGTTTTAGTCAATACTTTGATACGGTATGTATAAATAAAAGTCGCTAACAACAAATGTTGCGTACAACAGGAAAATGACTACAAGGGGTCGTGCTCAAACCAGTCCTATGTCATTTTCTTTCCTCCTCCATGTCGACATGGATGACGCACAGCAATGACAGTGTACGCGAGGCTTGTAGTAACTCCCACTGCACTGAGTGAAGAGTAGAAACTCCAAACGTTCACCAACCTGACGTCTTCTATGGATATCGTCCCCACGCAGATGATAGCACGCAGGTCGGAGTTCTTGATTGAGGCTGAAATCATTATACTATTGGCAGGAACTGTCTAATTACTGAATAAAACTGACGTCCTCGGGAATCGGGATGCCAACTGATATATTTAAAGAAAGCAGAAAACCAGTAAACTGCATAATAATATTCACTTAACAGGAAGTGAAATATAAAGTCATCTAGCCTTGATCTAAGATGTCTAAACAATGTCTCATGACCGCCTACGTTTGCATGTTACTCCACCGAGTGCGTGTTCTGGACTCACATGTTACTCCTCCAGAGCGTGTTCTGAACTGAAGAGTGGCGGCTCGATGCAAGGCTGCCTTCGTTCCGCAATTTGACGCGCAAACATGGCTGCTCTCCATCGTCCGTCTTAAATTAATTTTTTTGTTTATTGAATTAGAAATTGATAATATGTTTTACCTACTCAGGGCATAGCTTAGCTTTGAGGGGTTTGGAAACTTTGACATTGAATAAATAATTAGTTTATTAAATATTAATGAAGTAATGATTGCGTTTTGGCGCGTGAGCGCCAGTGCTGCAGCCAATCGGCGTCCAGTGCCTGCCGCTCGGGGACTTCCCTAGCATTCAGGGAGACTCGCCAGTGCTCATTCCCATGAGAACGCGACCTAATGTACCACCTGTCGTGGTTCTCACCAGCTTTTACCGTGTGTCGCCTATTGGTCCTAACTGGCTGTACTGAAGCAATACCTGATCTTAATACAATGGCTTTAAGCCAGAAATATTAATTGCGTCGGACCCTTCGCTAAAATACAAATGTTGAAACCTACCGTTTACAATGTGTTGAAATCGTGCGTAATTACAAATGTTTTAATCAACTTCGCATAGTTTTTTAAGTTCGTATTTGCGTCCACTTTTCACGGTAACAGTTTATTATCAATACTTCACAGCTTTCTGGGTCCACGGAGAAACAAACAATTTTCTTAACAACTAGAACAATTCCAAGTGTTAAGTGCCATCGACAAGGAATCTCAAATCGATTCCATATTTCTGGATTTCCGGAAGGCTTTTGACACTGTACCCCACAAGCGGCTTCTTATGAAATTGCGTGCTTATGGAATATCTCCCGAATTTTGCGAAAGGATTCATGATTTCCTATCAGAAAGGACACAGTTCGTTGTAATTGACGGTAAGTCATCGAGTAAAACAGAAGTGATATCTGGCGTTCGACAGGGAAGCGTTATAGGTCCCCGACTCTTCCTTGTGTTTATAAACGATTTAAGGGACAATCTGAATAGTTCCCTTAGACTGTTCGCGGATGATGCTGTCGTTTATAGGTTAGTGAAGTCAACAGAGGATCAAAAGCAGCTGCAAAGCGATTTAGACAAGACCTCTTAATGGTGCGAAAATTGGCAATTGACACTAAATAAAGAAAAGTGTGAAGTAATACACATGACCACTACAAGAAATCCGCTGAACTTCAATTACGCGATAAATCAGTCAAACCTTAAGGTCGTAGATTCTACCAAATACCTAGGAGTTACAATTACGAACAACTTTGACTGGAGAGAACACACAGAAAATATTGTGGGGAAGGCGAACCAAAGGTTACGTTTCATTGGCAGAACGCTTCGAAGATGCACCAGCTCCACCAAAGAGACTGCCTACATCACACTTGTGCGTCCTCTCTTGGAGTACTGTTGCCCGGTGTGGGACCCTCATCAGGTGGGACTGACGGAAGATATTGAGGAGTTTCAGAGAAGGGCCGCTCGTTTTGTTTTATCACGTTACCGGGGGATGGGGGAAGCGTCACGGAAAAGTTACACGAATTGGGGTGCAAATCATTAAAATAACGATGTTATTCATTCCGGCGTGATCTGTTTGCGAAGTTTCAATCACCGACTTTTACTTCTGAATGTGAAAATATTTTGCTACCACCAACCTACTTAGGAAGACATGATCATCCCAATAAAATAAGAAAAATCAGATAGAAAACGGAACGATTTAGGTGTTCTTTCTTCCGGCGCGCTATTAGAGAATGGAACGGTAGAGAAAAGTTATGAAAGTGGTTAATGAACTGTCTGCCAGGCACTTGAATGTGATTTGCGGAGTATATATGTAGATGTAGAAGCGGCACAGCCACCGTGCTGCTTTGAAAGCATGCAGATTGCCCCATGTTGCCGTATCGCGTCGACGCGAAGGAACAAAAATGGCGGAAGCGCATGCCCGTCTGTATCGAGATGCCCTAGGAGGGCCTGTGGACTCTGCGGCGGTGCGGGGCTTACACGCGTCAGATTGATATGCAGATTAGCGGCTCCGTTTCAGGTGCGAGCACTGCTCCACCGCAGCACACGATGCGCAGCCAGTCCCCAGGGAGGATCCTGTGATCCTGTTCACAGGGGTAGGCGTGTGCGGGCCACGCCACTGCAGGCGTAATTCGTCGCTGGCTTGTTGTTACTGGCCGGCTAATGGACGGCGTGTTGTTGTTGTTCTGGGAGCGCGCGCCGCTGCACGCTGGGGGGTACCGGCCGACAGGTCAGCTAAATGTTTTGTCCGATGTCCAGTTACACCGTGTCGCTAGCGGCAGCCTCGGGCGTAATTAGGCACGCCACCCCTTCCTACAGCTCTGATGTACAGGGAATGGGCAACATGTTATGAACACCGTGCTGTATACTGCATGTTACTGAATATTGGCGTCTCTGCGAACAAGGGCGGATTTGTAGGGGGGGGGGGGGGGGCACAGAGGCACGTGTGCCCCAAAAAAACAAACGTTCAAACGTTTGTATAGTCTATGGGACTTAACTACGGGGTCATCAGTCCCTAAACTTACAAACTACTTATGAACTACTTACGAACTAGGACGGCAAAAATATCCATGCCCGAGGGGGGATTCGAACCCCCGACCGTAGTGGCCGTGTAGACCGTGACTGGAGCGCCTCAGTCCCCTCGGCCACCGCGGCCGGCGGGGAGGGAGATAATCTCAGCATAAGAGTAATTAACTTTTACTTACAGGCACCTTGTGTCCGTCTGAGGTTCTAGTCCACCCTCGGGCATGGATGGTGTTTTGTCCTTAGGTTTGTTTAACTTAGTTTAAGTAGTTTGTAAGCTAGGGACTAACAACCAAGTAGGTTAGTGCCATAGATTTAGTTCTTCCGACGGCGTCTACTGATTAAGTATCTCAACCAACCGTGCGTGTCGGGAACAATCTTGTTATCAATTCTTTATGATAAGATCTCTTCATTCGTTTAATGTGTGTAATAATAACGTAGTTGCCAAATGTAAGAGGACCGGCTAGTCCGTGCCTCCTAACATAGCAACTTGGGTGTTAACTCTTTTCCAATCGTCACAAGAGAACCCAAAAGTGCAAACACTCTTCATTTAGACCATTATTAATTGAAGCAAGCAGTGTGTTACTTACTAGAACAAGTACAATGTTTATTTTACCACTTAAGTACATACATACGATGGCTTATTATCCTCCTTGTTTCTCCAACATATACAGACAAAGAATAATTATAGCATAGTAAAAGCTACGGAATATACATACAGTCCATAGGTTTAATTTATCTCGGAATAATTATATCACTTGCACAGTGGATTCTTTTTCTTCTGCACAAAACCTCTACAGAGGAAAACTAGATGTTGAAAATATTCTACCACTTTGCTAAATTAAATATGACTCATTAAATAATTATACTCGACTTTCTTGAGCCTCTAGCAAAAAAAAAAAAAAAAAAAAAAAAAAAAAAAAAAAAAAAAAGTGTAAGCTGTTACACTACAACATTTACAAACATTTGAACATTTTTGAGTTTAAAAAGGCAAAATCTCTGTTATCAACATAACGTAAACTGACTCTCTCTGTTATGCCTCCTTTCAATTGCTTCTTGCTCCTCTTCTGTCAGTACTTTACGATAAAACTAAATAAAAATCGTTTATTGTCTTGTGATTGCTTGGGAGATAAATTAGATATTGTTTACGTTTTATTGACATTTAAATGAAGATAAAGGATTTAACTATGTGGAAAAAAATCGTGAATTCCTAGGGCTGCATTCAGGTGGAATCAGTTTATCATTCTGCATTCTTTTCCTAGACACTAACAAATACTGTGGATGTTATTTGACATGTTGTCAGGGAGGCAATGTAAATACCTTTGATTAACAAGCAATATCTATGGTCTTGATCGCAAATTTCTTAACAGTGATGACCGGTTTCAACTCATTTCTCAGTCATCGTCGGATCTAAAAGTAACATAAGATATAATACAATTTGTGAACAGTTAATATATGAAACAACTACGACTCTTTACCTTATAATATATACTAGTTTTCATGTTTGACAATAGTTGTATCAGTCATCAGACAATATAACCTTCCAATTATCATATTAGAACTTACAAAAAAAAATTCCGTACAACATTTGAAGAAAATCAGATTGGTTATTGGACATTTATGATACTTGTTGGTTAAAACATTTTTGAAGAACAGTAATTAAAGTCAGGCATTGTTGGTTAAAATTCACGGACATTGCCTTGTAGATGACCAGCATTGTATTTAAAATTACGTTTTTGAAATTTAGCTCCACGAACTGTTGTAGATAATTGAGCCACATGGTGGCTAACATTGTACTGAAGCACAGTTAACAAGTAACATAGTTCCACGATACGTGCCAGGTGGCGTTAATTTACAAGATATCGAATTTTTCAGACTACTAGTTACATGAAACATTTGGCAGATGGCATTGATTTACACTGTATTGTATTTTTACATAAATATACAGTTGCACAATGTCGGTTTTATACATTTTTTACAAATTTATAATAATGTAGGAAATTAAATTAATATCATGACTTTTCTTAAATTTTGAGAAACTGTTTTACAAAGATATCTACATAAAAATTATAAGCAATTCTCCACTTACACTAAGGTAAACTAACCTAAGGACAACACAAACACCCATGCCTGAGGGGGGACTCTAACATCCGACGGCGATAGGCCGTGCGCACCGCAGCACGACGCCCCAGTGAGCACGGCTAATCCACCACTGCAAATATTTTCAACAATAATACTAAACAGGGTAGAAGCAACACTTGATAGCCACTTGTCACAGTATCAGAATGAATTTAGAAAGGAAAAATGTTGCTAAGAACACATTTCCTATCTGAAGTCCACAATCTGTCATAGACTTACAAACTCCAAAGATATAGTTGTAACATTTATGGATTTTTAAAAAGGCATTTGTCTCGGTAGATAGGGAAACACTAGATAAATTAATCAGAGAATAAAAAAATGTTCAAATGTTTGTAGAGCTTAAGGGACTTAACTACAAGGTCATCAGTCCCTAAACTTACAAACTACTTCTGAACTAGCTAATACTAAGGACGGCACAAATATCCATGCCCGAGAGGGGATTCGAACCACCGACCGTACTGGCCGTGCAGAACGTCACTGGCGCGCTGCAGACCGCTTGGCCACCGCAGCCGGCCCTGAACATGGACTTTTCACAACAGCTTATTGTCTATATGACCACCTAGAAATTTGAACTGTTCAGTCTCACTTATCATATGCCCTTTATGTGTAAACAAAATGTCAGCTTTCGGCAAATTATGTGTTAGAAATTGTAAAATTTATGTGATACTGTGTGGATATTGCAAACAACATCCTTCACTAACGAGTAGGTACCATGAGCACACAAAAATATTTTACAATCACCTGTTATACTCGAAGGCATATCATTTATATAAACAAGAAACAGCAGTGCTACAAAACGGACCTCTGGGGAACCCCTCACTTAACTGTCCCCATTGTGATTGTACGTCAACACTGCGGGAGAAGTACCTTCTGCTGTCTGTTATCAAAGTAAGGGGTGAACCAGTAGTGAGCTACTCCTCGTATTGCATAATGATCCAACCTATCCAACAATAATTATAAATCTGAAGCATAAAATTAAAATTTGTGAAGCGGCCGGGAATCAGTCCCGGACCTCCATACTTACTACGCAGACGTCTTACCGTTAGACCACCACAACACTAAAGTTTAAGGCACCTCAGAATAGTGTAAGTACGATTTCCCTCCACGTCACAAACTTTAATTCAGCTTCTGTGTTCCAAAGATAATTGCCACTACTGCCAAGGCTCTCCATGCAGCGGAATAGCACCTCGGCAATGGAAATATTGGAACAATCCTGTTAAGGTGATATAAATATGAATTTAATACAAATAAACAATCCCTTAGACTGCATGGAGAGCCTTGGCAGTAGTGTCAATTACCTTTGGAACACAGAAGCTGAATTAAAGTTTGTGACGTGAAGGGAAATCGTACTTAGACTATTACGAGGGCCTTAATCTTTAGTGGTGTGGTGGTCTAACGGTAAGACGTCTGTTTAGTACTGCTTAGAGGTCCGGCTTCGATTCCCGACCGCATTACCAATTTTAATTCTATGCTACAGATTTATCATTAATGTCTTTGACATATTCGAGACGAAAATCAGCCTCAGGGATTGTTTATTTGAATTAAATTGATATTTATTCAAGAATATTTTGTGATCAACACAATAAAACGCTTTTGTTACATCAAAGAATACGCCCAATTTCCGCAGCCTTTTATTTAACACATCAAGTGCCTCACAGAGATACGTAAATATAGCATTTTTAGTCGTTAAATCACTTCTAAAACCAAACTGTACGTTACACAACAAAGTATGTGAACTGAAATGATAATCTTGAATATACAGCTTATTCAATAACTTTATTAAAAACAGAAGGCATAGAACTAGGTCTATAGTTATCTACATTATCCCTTTCTCGTTTTTTATAAAGTGGTTTCAATACTACTTTAATCTCTCAGGAAAGTGACCATTCTGAAACGAAAAACTGCAAATACGGCTTAGTACTTGGCTGACATATGGAGAACAGTACTTGAGTATCCAGTTAGATACCCCATCATATCCACAAGAGTCCTTAGTCTTCAGTGGTTTAATTATTTACTCATTCTCCCGTTTGGAAGTATCATGGAGGATCCTTTCAGACAACAGACTCGTAATGTTCATTTTAAATGAATTGCTGTTCGTTAGTCTCGCTAAAACTCGAAACCAGCTGAACCGATGTGGCTAATTTTAGTATTGAAATATTCGTGTAAGTCCAGGTAAGGTTTAAACGGTGATAAAATATGGAAAAGTCCGGAAAAGAGGAAAATCGGGGAAACAAACAGCTTTTTCCAGTCAGCTATCAATACCGTTAATCCAATTTCGATAGAATTTTGCACATTTCATGTTGATAGCAAGAGGAAGGTTCGCATCAAATAAAAATTTGGAAAAGTCGTTTGGAAAGTCGAAAAAATTAGGAAAAACCGAAAGTTTTATTTCTCTGAATAAAAATCAATTGCCACATAGTGTAATAGCATCAGTTGAGTACGGCTTGACAGGATAAGGTTTGTATGAAATAAATTCTTGGGAAAATCTACCGGAAAGTTGGAAAATATGAGAAAAACTGAAAGTGCGTTTTTCAATGTGAATTTAGCACTATAACTGATATCCGGACGACGGACAAGGGTAATTTTTGGTTTTATTCGTTCATTATGGTCTTGGAAAAGTTTTAAGTAAAAAAAATAGGGACAGTTAAAAGGAAAGTTGCAAAATTCGAACCAAGTCTCTTTTTAAATATGTCTCTAAATGTACTCAACACTATAAGTTGAGAACCGTTTATCCGACTGCGATACAATTTTGATGCTTTGACGTTCAACGAAAGATGAACGTTCTTATGAATTAAAAATTTGGGAAAGTTAACCAGAAAATTTGAAAATTCGCGAGAAACTGAAAGAGCTTTTTTCAATGGGATATCAATATCATTCTTCTGATTGCAATAAAATTTCGCATATTTGACATTCAAAGCAAGAATAACGTTATTATTAAAGTTTGGAATATTTTCTCGGAAAATTGAGAAAAAATAGAAATAGATTTTTCTATGAAATATCAATACCATTCATGCGATTTCGATAAAATTTTGCACATTGGACTTTAAAAGCAAATTCCTAAAATACATATGATTTAAATTAATATGGTTCATATTAAAAGGTAGGTGATACGAAGTTCACCGGGTCATCTAGTTTTTTTATAAAGTGGTTTCAATATTACTTTACTCTCTCAGGAAACTGACCATTCTGAAACGAAAAATTACAAATATGGCTTAGTACTGGGCTAACATATGGAGAACAGTAGAATCCTCCTTGTCTTTAGTGATTTAATTATTGACTCATTCTCCCGTTTGGAAGTATCATGAATGATCATTTCAGGCCACAGCCTCGGAAAGCTATTTTCTAACAATGTTATGTGATTACCTATAGAAACTAGGGTGAATGAAAGAATTGCAAATAAAAAGAAAAAAAAAATTCCTCAAATGTATCGAGTTGCAAAGTTACCTAATAATGTGCAGCTACGCTATGAACTGGAAGCTCCACCGGTTTGCCCCATTTTTTGCGGAAGTGGGTCACTGATGACAGAAATGCAAAAACTGTCCGCCTGCCCGCCGTACCGTCGCATCACGTCACAGCAGAGCACAGCAGAGCAGAAGCCACAGCTCAAAGGGGCAGCAGCACTTGTGTACGAGACGCGCCGCAGCCGATATTAAAAGGGAGGGAGGGAGGGCGACCGAGCGAGAATGCGCCCAGTTTGTCGACGGGCAGGCCAGCCCAGGCCGGTGGCAGACTTCAAAGCGGCGGCTGTCTGCCAAAGGGCGAGCGGGGCTGTGTGGGGTAGTGGAGGCGCATGTCGCGTCTAGGAGCCGCAAAAAAAATGCTGCACTGCCGGGGACCAATAAAATGTCAGCGAGCATCCATTCTTCAAATACAAACAAGGGAAAAATTTTACCACATCTCGTCGTGCCTCAGTGGAAAAAGGGAAATTATCTGCATCGCTACTGTTACGATTGATTGAAATTTATTTCTAACTTCTCGCATAAAATATTTCACGTAGACCCAGGAAAATGCAGAGATTTTCCCTAAATGTAGGATAATGTAATTGTGAGGTGATTATCTATAAATACATTAATTGACCAAAAGGATCTGAAAGCCTGTAGCTAGGGGTGCCAACTCCGTGAGATTCTCGTGCACCCCGTACGGAGGTTTTGGGATGGGAAATGAAATAGAACAAATAAAAATCGGAAAATTGCAGGAAATTCAAATCTGTGAACTATGCACAATTTTTCATGCCACAGTGTTTGAAGCACGACTTTCCCAGCAGGCTGTTGTAGCAATTCTCCACAGACGCTCATTGCAGAGGCTTGGATACAGTTATTTTCAATTAAAAAATGCTCAGTCTCTGTTGCAATATTTTATGCTCCAATAATGTGTTTCGCGCTGTTAGAGCATCGTCAAATTTGGCGGAGATGGAGATGGAACTATCTACAGCTATGGTGGAGGTAGCATAGCAGCAGAGGAGTCGCTGTCGCGGCAGGTCCACGTTTACAACTGGTAGTATTCTTGATAAGAATTAAGAATACTACCAGTTGTAAACGTGGACCTACCGCGACAGCGGCTCCTCTGCTGCTATGGCGCCCAATGCAAACACAAATTGTTAAGATACCTCCTCCACAGATATAGATAGTTCTGTGGCTCCATCTCCGCCCAATCTGACGATGCGCTAACAGCGCGAAACGCGTTATTGGAGAATAAAATACTGCAACAGAGACTGAGCATTTTTTAATTATTCAACATTGTTACTGCACCAGCCGCCACCACAACCATCATGGAATGGAATGAAATGTACAGTTATTTTCACATTCGCTCCCAAGTGCTTTCTAGTACCCGTGAATGAGTGACGCGATAAATACATTTGCAAAATATTTCTGGTACTGTCGGTGTGACAGTGGCTTTTGGTGAGAGTTCCGGAGGTAGGACATAAACTCCACACTGTCCGACAATCGAAGCTCTATGACGGCATAGGACGTGTGGCCAGACAGCCATACAATCGAATTATAGTGTGTTGATTCAGTTCTATTCACTAAGACGGATGGAAATCTACATTCCCTTGTATGACACGGAGTATTTATTTCTCGTAAGACGATATGCAGCGTCATTACAGAAATTTTCACGCAAAACATCATCATCAGGTATTAGGCGAATAGCACGCCTAGAGCGACCAGCCGGGCTTAATAATGAAACAACTGCAAAGCGTATTCTAGTGTTTGAGGTTTTTTTTTTTTTTTTAGTTTTATTTTTTATTTTATTTTACTTTTTGCTCTGTCACGACATAAATAACCACCACTTGGAATGGGTCCTTAAATATATGAACACTGAGTGTAGTGCATCACAGTTTGCTTATTTCGTCGCCAAAAACGTTTTTGTATTTGTCTTTGTCATTGATGAGCAAATCTTTGCCGCGCGGGAGTAGCCGAGCAGTTTGGAGCGCCACATTACAGATCTCGCGGCCTCCCGCATTGGAGGTTCGAATCCTCCATCTGAGATGGATGTGTTCTTTACTTTACGTTAGTTCATAAGTAGTTTGTAAGTTTAGAGACTGATGACCCCGCAGTTAAGTCCCATAAGCTTTACAACCGCCTGTAACAGTCAGCCACTGTGATACTATCAATGACTAGAACAATGACAGCAAATACTTGTAAGTCCAGTCTATGAATGCATTGTAGAGTGCATGGAATATGCGAGAATTTCTGACTTCCGGACTTTGTTAGGGATACTTAGGACGTGAACATACTAAAACTAACTATCCCTAAGAAAGTTCCGAAGTCAAACATTCTCGCATATTCTATGCACTCTGCACCCCTCTTTTGGGCACTCATTGACTGGACTATATAATTTTGAATTCTTGTATGACGACATGTTAAGCTATTAGCTAATCTCTGCTAACGCTTGATAATGGTAAATGACCGAAACCGGTAGCACTGAGAAAAAATAAACAGTTCTGATCAATATGTCGTTCTGCAATTAAGCTTTACAAACATCTGAACATTTTTTGGAAGCAAATCTTAAGATGTGGTAGTCCTATTTGAGATTTATTTTCTCCAGTTTATTTGGAAACTATTGTCTGGATTTATTCTGGAGGGATATGATTAGTATTATCTTGTTTATATTCAATATCTTTCATTTCTCTTCTAAATATAAGAGGATGGGACTTTGAGACGTAAATTTCTGTTCGTTGGGAGTATGACTGTTTTTGATTATTCTGAGTATCGTCAATGGGATAATTGTCATCCGAGGCGGAAGGCGCTGGCGACACCAGCAGACCGGCACATTTGTGGTTCCGCGAGGGAGCGGGGGTTGCTGGCGGCAAGTTCTCTGGAGTAGCTTCCGAGGCATTCTGGGCGAGCGCTGGCCGCTGCCACCCGTGTTGAAACCACTCCGTCTGCAGGTGGACATTTATATGTGGACTGGGCACGTCCGGGGCCGACCTGAGGCACAGACAAATATATACAGACGAGAAACCTCCGTAAGGGCCCGGACCTAGGCTCAGGGGTGCGGGGAGGGAGGGTTTCCAGCAGTTCCGTAAGATGTCCCATGATGGCGCTGCGGTCAGAAGCAGCCCTTTAAACTGGACAGAGCAGGCTGCAGGTAGCAGCTCTCCCCACCACCACCTCCCCTCAAACGCCGGCACACCGGACCCAGCCGTGGCCTCGTGGCAGGCGGCATGAGCTCTCCCCTCAGTCTCTCCTACACGCTACCCTCTGACGTGCGAGAGGCACCCTAAGCCAGCGATCCGCCTGATACCTGCTAGCATCTTACGTAACTACGAGGGGAGCGTAGGACAGTGGTTTAGGGGTGGCTGCTCCTATATGTTGCTCTGTGCCTGAGGCCAAGAAGTTTGTTTTGCCGATACAGTGCTGTATTGTGGAGAGAGGTTCTTCAGTCATGAAGCACCGGAAGAGCACTGGAGTACAATATGCAAGGGCAGTAAACGTTGGCGTCGTTCTGGTCTGCACGTGCGCCCGAGGTTATGGAACACCGGGGGCGGGCGTCTGCGAATGTTTGTGTAAATTGCCAGAGGTTGTTTCTGGGGAAGTTAGAGCGACGCTCTCGCGACGAGAGGCTGGCGTCTGGTCGGCAGTAAAGGCATTTCAGCGTCTGCAGATTCGTTCCAATGGGCCGCAATTTCTATGGATTTCTGATAAACGTTGTCTCACGTTTCGTGGGGAAGGAGCCTGGCGTGTTGAACAATGTCGCTTGTATTCCATTGGTTTGACCATTAAGCAACATTTGAGATTGGCTTGACGTCACCGATGGGAGGGGCTTGAGAGGAAGATTTTCAGTTGTGAAATTTTGGTGTAGGGAGAAGTGAGTCTGGTCTGGGTCGTGCTCATGGCCGGTGCGTGCTGTCTTGGAGTCTCTGGCTGGAGCTGTTCTCCTATACATATAGTGGACTTTGAATTCTCAGTGTGCTTTCTGCACAGTCAAGTGTGAGAGTCCTGCGTGGCTACTGTAGGATAAATTGAAACTTGTAATATTCTCAAGTGCGTGTTCGCTGTCAGCTACACCACTCGCAATCAGAATTTTTTCCTTTTCTTGAGAGTACAGTTTTATTTTCACTATAGTATTGTTGTCAGCTTAGCCGAAAAAAACCTGTTCTACTCTTGTCATTCCACATTCACGATAGCTGCTGTGAACACCACATTGCCATCAGCTGGTCTTCGCTAATTCCAACGCTGTTCTACACAAAGACGGTAAGGTTGCGCCAACGCATCTGCTGAGGAAGGGGGCCGTTTATCGTGTGATTGTTGATTTTATACTTCGTGGTTTTACTACTTCCCTCCTCTGACTTAGCCACTCAAAACCTTTATATTCCTGTATCAACCTTAGTTAATTTCTATTTTATGTAAAATCACCCATTTTGATATTAATTGTATTTTATTGTCTGTTAAACTGATCTTTTTGCATTGTTATATATATGTGGCATACGGTGACATTTGTGTTGTATTGGTCAGGCTGTAAAATATAAAAAAAATGTGAATATAGTTTTTATTCAAATTTGTGACTACCTCATTTCAACGACCTTTGATTGAAAAATTTTGGAGGGAAATTTTTTGTAAAGATAGGTAGGTCAGGGGAAAATATTTCAATTGCACAGAGTGTGTTAAATTACCAATTATTGTAATTGAGAAATTGAAAGCTTGCATGTAGGGACTTCATACAGTTTGTGACAGTCTATAGTAAATAAAATACTTTTTTCTAAATTTTTGTATTTAATAATGAACCACAGACATTGCCGAGGTGGGGTGGCTTGCGTGCCTCAACGATACAGATAGCCGTACCGTAGGTGCAACCACAGCGGAGGGTTATCTGTGGAGAGGCCAGACAAACGTGTGGTTCCTGAAGAGGGGCAGCAGCCTTTTTAGTAGTTACAGGGGCAACAGTCTGGATGATTGACTGAGCTGGCCTTGTAACATCAGCTAATGTGGCTTTGCCACACAGTTACTGCGAACGGCTGAAAGCAAGGGGAAACTACAGCCTTTACTTTTCCCGAGGACATGCAGCTCTACTGTATGAACATATGATGATGGCATCCTCTCGGGTAAAATATTCCGGAGGTAAAATAGTCCCCCATTCGGATCTCCGGGCGGGGACTACTCAGGAAGATGTGATTATCAGGAAAGAAAACACTGGCATTCTACGGATCGGACCGTGGAATGTTAGATCCCTTAAGAGGGTCGGGAAGCTAGAAAATTTAAAAAGAGAAATGGATAGGTTACAGTTAGATATAGTGGGGATTAGTGAAGTTCGGTGGAAAGAGGAACAGGATTTCTGGTCAGGCGAGTACAGAATTATAAATACAAAATCATTTGGGGGTATTACAGGAGTAGGTCTGATAGTGAATAAGAAAATAGGAAAGCGGGTAAACTACTATGAGCAACACAGTGATCGCATTATCGTAGTCAAGATAGATACAAAGCCAACACCGACCACAGTAGTACAGGTTTATATGCCAACTAGCTCAGCCGATGATGAGGAGATCGAAGAAATATATGAGGAGCTAAAGGAAATTATTCATACAATTAAGGAAGAGGAAAACCTAATTGTTATGGGAGACTGGAATTCGGTAGTAGGACAAGGAAGGGAAGGGAAGGTAGTAGGTGAATATGGTCTGGGCAAAAGGAATGAAAGAGGAAGCCGCCTGGTAGAATTTTGCACAGAACATAATTTAGTTATAACAAACACCTGGTTTAAGAATCACAAAAGAAGGTTGTATACGTGGAAGAGACCAGGAGACACCGGGAGATACCAGATAGATTTTATAATGGTAAGACATAGATTACGGAACCAGGTTTTAAACTGTAAAACATACCCAGGGGCATATCTGGACTCTGACCATAACTTGTTGGTTATGAACTGTAGGCTGAAACTGAAGATACTACAAAAAGGTAGGAAAATAAGGAGATGGGACCTGGATAAATTGAAGGAACCTGAAGTTCTTAAGAATTTCAGAGGGAGCTTTAGGCAACAATTGACAGAAGCGGGGGAAAATAAAACAGTAGAGGAGGAATGGGTAGCATTGAGAGATAAAATAGTTAAGGCAGCAGAGGACAAAATAGGTAGAAAGACAAGACCTACAAAAAATCCTTGGATATCACTGGAGATACTAAATTTAATCGATGAAAGGAGAAAATATAAAAATGCAGTAAATGAAACAGGTAAAATGGAGTACAGACGACTAAGAAATGAGATTGACAGGCAGTGCAAAATGGCTAAGCAGGAGTGGCTAGAAGGCAAATGCAAGGATGTAGAAGAATGTATAAATAGTGGAAAAATAGATACAGCCTACAGGAAAATAAAAGAAACATTTGGAGATAAGAAAAACAGCTCTATGAATATCAAGGACACTGATGGAAAACCAGTTCTCAGCAAAGAAGGGAAAGCTGAAAGGTGGAAAGAGTACATAGAGAGGCTCTATGAAGGAAATGAACTTAGAGACAATATTGTAGGAAGCGAAGAGCATGTAGATGAAGATGAAATAGGAGATACTATACTGAGAGATGAATTTGACAGAGCACTGAAGGACCTAAGTCGAAACAAGGCCCCTGGAGTAGATGATATTCCCTCAGAGCTACTGGGAGAACCAGCCATGACAAAATTGTTTCATCTGGTGTGTAAGATGTATGAGACAGGTGAAGTACCCTCAGACTTTAAGAAAAACGTTATAATCCCCATTCAAAAGAAAGCAGGCGCAGACAGGTGTGAAAACTACAGAACCATCAGTTTAATAAGTTATGGTTGCAAAATATTAACACGAATTATTTACAGAAGAATGGAAAAGCTGGTAGCAGCCGACCTTGGGGAAGATCAGTTTGGGTTCAGGAGAAATGTAGGAACACGGGAGGCAATACTCATTTCACGGCTTATCCTAGAAGATAGATTAAGAAAAGGAAAATCTACTTATCTAGCTTTTGTAGATTTGGAGAAGGCTTTTGACAATGTTGATTGGAATAAACTATTTCAAGTTCTGAAGCAAGCAGGAGTAAAATTTAGGGAGCGTATGGTTATTTACAACTTGTACAAAAACCAGACAGCGGTTGTCAGAGTTGAAGGGCATGAAAGGGATGCGGTGGTTGGAAAGGGAGTAAGACAGGTTTGTAGCCTTTCTCCAATGTTATTCAATTTGTACATTGAGCAAGCTATAAAGGAAAGCAAGGAGAAATTTGGAGAACGAATTAAAGTTCAGGGGGAAGAATTAAAAACATTGCGTTTTGCCGATGACATAGTAATCTGTCAGAGACAGCAAAGGAGCTGGAACAGCAATTGAACGGAATGGACAGTGTGCTGAAAGGTGCGTATAAGATGAACATTAACAAGAGCAAAACTAGGGTAATGGAGTGCAGTCTAAGAAAATCAGGTGATATTGATGGAATGAGATTAGGTAATGAAGCAATAAAGGAGGTAGATGAGTTTTGTTACTTGGGCAGTAAAATAATAAATGATGGTCGCAGTACAGAGGATATAAAATGCAGAATGGCAATGGGTAGAAAAGCGTTCTTGAAAAAGAGAAATTTGTTAACATCGAATACTGATTTAAGCCTAAGGAAGTCGTTTCTGAAGGCATTTGTATGGAGTGTTGCCTTGTATGGGAGTGAAACATGGACGATAAACAGTGTGGACAGGAAGAGGATTGAGACTTTAGAAATGTGGTGCTACAGAAGAGTGCTGAAGATTAGGTGGGTGGATTGTGTAACTAACGAGGAGGTACTGAACAGAATTGGGGAGAAAAGAAATTTCTGGCATACCTTGAATAAAAGAAGGGATAGATTGGTAGGACACATTCTTAGACATCAAGGAATTGTGAATTTAGCGTTGGAGGGAAGTATGTGGGGGTAAAAACCGCAGAGGAAGACCAAGAGATGGATACAGTAAGCAGATTCAGACAGATGTAGGTTGCCGTTCTTATGAGGAGATGAAGACACTTGCTCAGGATAGGAGCTGCATCAAACCAGTCTCCGGACTGAAGACCACAACAACAACAACAACAAATAAAAAAGCTTGTGACGACCCTTAAATTTGATTTTAGAAGTAGGTTATAAGCAAAATGATTGCATCAATTTACGAAAGTTATTTCACATATGACATTTCAGTAGTGTATTGAGTTTTCACTCAGGTTACTGGCTATTTGCACATCATTTGGATCTGTAAACCAAATCACAGTCATCTTAAATATGATTTTTAAAGAACACATACCTTCAATTGGCGACCCTTCCAGGATCTTCGAGCAGTGGATGACGCTGAGATGCAGTCAATGTGCTTTCCTTGTAATACGGGTCCAATTGTTTTAAGAATATAAATGTGGCGCTGTGCGTAATCTTATTTTTCTCTTGCTGTTGCTGAATCAGGTGGTGTCTGTACCACGCTGACATCGTTGAAAGTGCGTGCTAAGCATAGTCGACTATTATTTTGGAGGGGAAAATAATTTTATTGTGAAAATATTAACAGTAGATTATTCTTTTACGCGAATATCATCATTTTATGGTGCCAAAATGTATTAGAGTATTCTGTAGTGGTCGTTGTATACAGAGAATGAGACCAATTTATAGATGTTTGTCAAATTTTTGTAAATGTTAACGAGGAATCATGCAAGATTATTAGGTTGCAATACTAAAAATCCTGTCACGATGAGTGATAACGAAGATAGATGAAAGCGAGAGAAAAAAATTTCGGTTATCTCGGAAACGCCGCGATATGTCGCAAGATTCAAATACTTGTAATTGGACTAGCCATGATTCTCATGTTGATTTCAGTGATGATGCGATAGTTCTACACAATAGCCGTCGGGAAACCAGTAGAATGAATACAAATTATGCTTATAGTGACGACGGGGCGTCCTACTCAAAAGGGAATTGTACAAAAACAGTGCATTCCAGGGCGTCATCCGTGGGGGCTCACAATAGTAATTCGGAATTTGCTCTGATTCTGAATTTGATTCAGAATGGGCAGAGAGATACCAAGTTAATGTTTAGAGAGAGTGAAAATAAGATTAGAGAAGAAATTAAGGAGAGTGAAAGGAAGAATGAGGAAGGGATAAAACAGATTAGAGAAGAAATAGCTTTAAACAGGGAATAAATTGTGAAAGTAAACAGGGACGTTAAAAAGAATACAGAAGAGATAAAGAAAATTACAGTGTAAATGTGTGATATTAAGACACAGTTCGATGTTGTTGTGAAGTTTGCCAGTGAGGCGAAACAGATTTCCACATAAGTTAGGAGAGGAGCGAAACTGGGTAGATGAGAAGCGGAAGGTGCTAGAAAGGTTGCCGACAGTGCCGTAAAGGCAGTGGCAAGAGCCAACGTCAGAAGAGTGAGCGTTGGTAAATTTGTAAATAAACTTACAGAGCAGGGAGCAAATATTACGAAAGAGACAGAATCAAGTTTGATTACGACGAAAAACACTTTTGCTAATCACGACAGTAAGATAGCAGATATAAAAATCAAACATTCTGCAGTTGCAGAAAAACAGAAGAAGCTTGCAGACAAGCATAAAGACGAGAAATAAAGTAATTTTTCTCTCGTCTCGGATCTCGGATGTCACGAGAGGTGTCAGTGAAACAATGGTTGGTCTCGATCGGTTAACACAATCAACTCCAAGTATGATAGGGTTCAAAATATGGAAAGGCGTCGAATGTCTCCATCGAGAGATGCGATTATGATTACGTCCCTGATTCTGACCAACAAGGGGAAGGAAATTGTATTCGTCTCAGATGCACTGAAAATTGTGGTGACGGGACATGGGATACTGCCACGTTTGTATGTGACAAAAGAGACAGACGGTTGCGCGAACGGCACCGGGACAGTTTTGGACAGGATGAGGAAGCGGATGATTCATTCGCCTTCGAACATTGTTTTTGCATTAAAAATATTCAAACTTACAAAGAGAACAACAATTCTCTTCAGCCGAAGACTTTCATGTCTCAATTTGAGGGTGTATTGCCACATAACTGGTCGGTAAGGCGTCAAATTTCATATGCGGATATTTACAGGGGAGAGTGTCTAGGCACATGCTGATTGTACAACACCTGAACAATTCAAGTCCGAGTTTTTGGGATCATATTGGTCTGCTCGTGCCCAGGACGAGATATCTTTCGGAAATACATGTAAAGTGCAGGATTCAAGGACGTAGAAAAGTTTTTAGAGTCCTTGGTTAAGAAAAATAGATATCTTGACAACAAATTCTCCTACCGGGAGATAGTGAGATATTACTTTACGAAGTTGCCGGTGAACCTGCAGTGGCCAATGATTGGTAAATGCGATGACACCATCGATCATTTTGTCAGCGTTTTAAAAAATGCAGAAATGGTCGAGTGTCCCTTTGGTAGGAATCGTAACGATAATAATAACGAATAGGTGAATTTCGCCCATTCTGGGAAGTGAACCAAGGTCACAACTCTGGCAACTGGGGTCAGAAGAGTAAACGAAATAAGATCGGCAACAAGAACCGCGATTCGAGGAATCAAGGTAATTGGCGGGATCACGGTGCTAATAGTGCACACAGAAGTAACAAGTTCTTTGGACACAAGCAGAACGTTGCATCATCAAAAGAGGCGCACATTTACATATCTTATTGGGAGTGTGCTTCATGACATCGCCCGATTTCACGCAGCTGCTTGAACAGGATACAAAATATAGGAACCGTCCTTGTCCACAACACTTCCTACAGTAGGAATTCATCGCCCTGCGATTTTCATTTGCTCGGATCAACAGTCCGATACACAAGTGAGAACATCGAAAAACATCAAGTGTTGTTGGGCAACTGTTTGCTGACACAGACATTTCGATATTACAAAACCTGGTTCACGAAACTGCCTACCCAGGCGAAAAATCTGTTCGATTTTTAGATAATTTGGGTTATATAAAGAAGGAATCGTTATATTGTATTCACACTCGTAAACATAGTGTTTAGGTAATGAGACAAAATGTCAGCCGGCCGTGGTGGCCGAGGGGACTGAGGCGCTTCAGTCACGGTCTGCACGGCCACTATGGGGTTCGAATCCCCCCCCCCCCCCTCGGGCATGGATATTTGTGCCGTCCTTAGTTGCAGCTAGTTCATAAGTAGTTTGTAAGTTAAGGGACTGATGACCCCGTAGTTAAGTCCCATAGACTCTACAAACATTTGAACATTTTGAACAAAATGTCAAAAGCCTGACTAACATTTTGCTGCGTTGACCTTTGCGGTACTTTCATGAAGAAAATTACTAGCCATTACAGATCGGGGCAGACGTGCAAGACGGTAATTCTGTATTACGGTACACATCTACATCTACATAGATGCTCTGCAAATTCCATTTAAGTGCGTGGCAGAGGGTTCATTGACCACTTTCATAACTTTTCGCTACCGTTCCATTCTCTAAAAGTGCGCGGGAAGAAAGAACACCTAAATCGTTCCGTTTTCGATCTGATTTCTCTTGTTTTATTGGCATGGTCATGTCTCCCTATGTAGGTCGGTGCTAGCAAAATATTTTGACATTCAGAAGTAAAATTGGTGATTGAAATTTCGCAAATAGATCTCGCCGCAAGGAATAACGTCGTTCTATTAGTGATTTCCACCTCAAATCGTGCAACATTTCTAAGACTGTCGAAGGTACAAGACCAAATGTTTCATAAAGAGTAAACTAATATACAGCTTTCTTCTACGTTTATCTTTCGAAGCTACCACAAGGATAACAACAGAGATATTATGGCCCACACAGAGACATACAGACAATGATTTTTCTCGCCAACCATACGCGGCTGCAATAGGAGGAAGTGACGGTGTTACGCAAAGTGTACCCTCTGTCACACACCGTAGTATGGCTTGCGGAGTATGGATGTAGACGTAGAATGTAGAAGACTGTGTCACACACCAGAACCGGTTGTTTAAATCGATTAAAATGGAATTTTAGCGGTTTTCCTATTAAGATCTGACCAGCCGCAATCCATTTTACAATCGATTCCATTATTTTAGTTTTGTATCGTTTTACGTATGTTAATATTATGAACCACAGACATTGCCGAGGTGGGGTGGCTTGCGTGCCTCAACGATGCAGATAGCCGTACCGTAGGTGCAACCACAGCGGAGGGGTATCTGTGGAGAGGCCAGACAAACGTGTGGTTCCTGAAGAGGGGCAGCAGTCTTTTCAGTAGTTACAGGGGCAACAGTCTGGATGATTGACTGAGCTGGCCTTGTAACATCAGCTAATGTGGCTTTGCCACACAGCTACTGCGAACGGCTGAAAGCAAGGGGAAACTACAGCCGTTACTTTTCCCGAGGACATGCAGCTCTACTGTATGAACATATGATGATGGCATCCTCTCGGGTAAAATATTCCGGAGGTAAAATAGTCCCCCATTCGGATCTCCGGGCGGGGACTACCCAGGAGGATGTGATCATCAGGAAAGACAATACTGGCATTCTACGGGTCGGAGCGTGGAATGTTAGATCCCTTAATCGAGTAGGAAAATTAGAAAATTTAAAAAGGGAAATGGATAGGTTGAAGTTAGATATAGTGGGGATTAGTGAAGTTCGGTGGCAGGATGAACAGGATTTCTGGTCAGGTGAGTACAGGATTATAAATACAAAATCAGTTGGGGGTATCACAGGAGTAGGATTGATAATGATTAAGAAAATAGGAATGCAGGTAAACTACTATGAGCAGCACAGTGATCGCATTATCATTGTCAAGATAGATACGAAGCCAACACCGACAACAGTAGTACAGGTTTATATGCCAACTAGCTCTGCCGATGATGAGGAGATCGAAGAAATATATGAGGAGCTAAAGGAAATTATTCAGACAGTTAAGGGAGAGGAAAACTTAATTGTGATGGGAGACTGGAATTCGGTAGTAGGAAAAGGAAGAGAAGGAAAAATAGTAGGTGAATATGGACTAGGCAGGAGGAATGAAAGAGGAAGTCGCCTGGTAGAATTTTGCACGGAACATGATTTAATCGTAACAAACACGTGGTTTAAGAATCACAAAAGAAGGTTGTATACGTGGAAGAGACCAGGAGACACCGGAAGGTATCAGATTTTATAATGGTACGACATAGGTACCGGAACCAGGTTATAAACTGCAGGACATACCCAGGGGCAGATATAGACTCTGACCATAACTTGTTAGTCATGAGCTGTAGGCTGAAGCTGAAAAAACTGCAGAAAGGGAGGAAAATAAGGAGATGGGACTTAGATAGATTGAAGGAAAGTGTAGTTCTGGAGAATTTCAGAGGGAGATTTAGGCAACAATTGACAGAAACAGGGGGAAATAAAACAGTAGAAGAGGAATGGGTAGCATTGAGAGATGAAATAATGAAGGCAGCGGAGGACAAAATAGGTAGAAAGGCAAGACCTACAAAAAATCCATGGATATCACAGGAAATACTACAGTTAATTGATGAAAGGAGAAAATATAAAAATGCAGTAAATGAAACAGGCAAAATGGAGTACAGACGACTAAAAAATGAGATTGACAGGAAGTGCAAAACGGCTAAGCAGGAGTGGCTAGAAGCCAAATGTAAATCTGTAGAAGAATGTATAGCAAGGGGAAAAGTAGATACCGCCTACAGGAAAATAAAAGAAACATTTGGAGATAAGAAAAACAGCTCTACGAATATCAAGAACTCAGATGGGAAACCAGTTCTCAGCAAAGAAGGGAAAGCTGAAAGGTGGAAAGAGTACATAGAGCAGCTCTACAAAGGAAATGAACTTAGAGACGATGTTGTAGGAACGGAAGATGAAGTCGATCAAGATGAAATAGGAGATACTATACTGAGAGATGAATTTGACAGAGCCTTGAAAGACCTAGGTCGAAACAAGGCCCCAGGAGTAGATGAAATACCCTCAGAGCTACTAAAGTATCTGGGAGAGCCAGCCATGACAAGACTATTTGACCTGGTGTGTAGGATGTATGAGACCGGCGAAATGCCCTCAGACTTTAAGAAAAATGTAATAATCCCCATTCCAAAGAAATCAGGCGCAGACAGGTGTGAAAACTACAGAACCATCAGTTTAATAAGTCATGGTTGCAAAATATTAACACAAATTATATACAGAAGGATGGAAAAACTGGTAGAAGCCGACCTCGGGGAAGATCAGTTTGGGTTCAGGAGAAATGTAGGAACTCGGGCGGCAATACTCACTTTACGTCTTATCTTAGAAGATAGATTAAGAAAAGGCAAACCTACATTTTTAGCTTTTGTAGATTTGGAGAAAGCATTTGACAATGTTGACTGGAATACACTCTTTCAAATTCTGAAGTCAGCAGGGATAAAATACAGGGAAAGGAGAGTTATTTACAACTTGTACAAAAGCCAGACCGCAGTTATTAGACTCGAAGGACATGAAAGGGAAGCATCAGTTGGGAAGGGAGTAAGACAGGGTTGTAGCCTTTCTCCAATGTTATTCAATTTGTACATCGAGCAGGCGGTGAAGGAAAGCAAGGAAAAATTTGGAATAGGGATTAAAGTTCAGGGGGAAGAAATAAAAACATTGCGTTTTGCTGATGACATTGTAATTCTGTCAGAGACAGCAAAGGACCTGGAAGAGCAGTTGAACGGAATGGACAGCGTGTTGAAGAGAGCGTATAAAATGAACATTAACAAGAGCAAAAAAAAAATAATGGAATGCGGTCTTAGAAAATTAGGCGATGCTGAAGGAATTAGATTAGGTAACGAAACAATGAAGGTGGTAGATGAGTTTTGTTACTTGGGTAGTAAAATAACATGCGATGGTCGCAGTACAGAGGATATAAAATGCAGAATGGCAATGGGAAGAAAAGCATTTTTGAAAAAGAGAAATTTGCTAACATCGAATATTAATTTAAGGGTAAGGAAGTCTTTTCTGAAGGCATTTGTGTGGAGTGTTGCCTTGTACGGGAGTGAAACATGGACGATAAACAGTGCGGACAGGAAGAGAATAGAGGCTTTTGAAATGTGGTGCTACAGAAGAATGCTGAAGATTAGGTGGGTAGATCGCATAACTAATGAAGAGGTACTGAACAGAATTGGTGAGAAAAGGAATTTTTGGCATACCCTAACTAAAAGAAGGGATCGCTTGGTAGGACACATTCTTAGACATCGGGGAATCGTAAATTTAGCATTGGAGGGAAGTGTGTGGGGTAAAAATCGCAGAGGGAGACCAAGAGACGCGTATAGTAAGCAGATTCAAGTGGATGTGGGTTGCCGTTCTTATGAGGAAATGAAAAGGCTTGCTCAGGATAGAGTAGGGTGGAGAGCTGCATCAAACCAGTCTCCGGACTGAAGACCATAACAACAATATTATGTAAATTTGCAATATCTCACGACCAGCATAACATGTAGTGATTCCAATGTGAACGGAATTCCGTTGTAAATGAAAAGGTGGTGTTGGCGCGCAGCTAACGGAGACGGAGTAGTCAGTCGAAGGTTGGCATTCCCAGCAGTCAGTCTGCGGTGGGAGCTCACAGCAGCAAGACGTAGTGGCAGACTTGTGCTACTGTATTCTGCCCAAATATTTGTTTCACTTGAGGCAGAAGACCAATCTACGTACAATGGCCTCGGTGAACGTGCTGATGCAATGGTAACACTTACACTGTCTGCATATGGAGCTAAATGGAAGCTACTGGAAACGCTGTTACAATGTCGGCTCACAAATTGCATAAAGATGGAATCTGAGCTGTATACGCTGCGCCGCCACCTCGCCACTACTCCACATTAATATCAGGTCACAATATTTATTGTTACTGTTTATAAACTGGTCGTTGAGATATTTAACTTGTGTTTTGAATGTTCTTCAATAGAGGTTACATTTCTTTTAAAAGTAGAGTGTACGTAACCCTAATTTATCCCAAGTCACATAACCTAATAGGGATCCTCTCCTGTAAAGAATTATTAACCGAGTAATCCTATGTTTTTTTCTAAAAGCAGCAATCAATTTTTATAATGTAAATTTTTTTGGAGAATCTTCTTAGTACAATATACAGTGCTGCAACTATTAATTTCATTGCTCTTGCACAATAGTATTGGTAGGAATAAGTTACTGTTTTGCCACATAACTAATTTTAATCAGTTCATATAACTGAAGTAGATCAGACAAAAAAAATTCTATTTGTGGCATTAATCAAAATTTATAGTGTTCCTATAATTTGTCAGTACAGTTTGAGTGACCCCATTCTAGATTCCAGGCTAGCATATTTAATTGATGAATCTATTCAGCAAAGTGTTAATTAAAAACAAAGTTAACTGAAACAGAATCATTAGTTTCATGGTAGGGAGAAAGATTTCATTATTTTCAACAAAGTGATACATACTAGTTAGTGTTCTTTAAGTAAATTTTTGAACAGAGGTCATAATCATAAACAATGTCTCACTTATTTACAAAGAACATTAAGAACAGCACTGACCATAACATCAGTAGATTTTTATTATTCTTAACACTAATTATAAGCCTTTAGTAACTTTGTTTCTGAGTGCCACTTGCACTGCAATACTGCATTCCACGCTATGTTCTATAGTAACAGAAAGTAACTGATGAGGTGAGTCTTACCATTACAATAATTTAAATAATTACTGCTTTCATTTAAAGCTTTATTATTTTTGTGATTGGTATTTTTTTATCTCTTATGAAACTGGTGACTAAGATTCTTCCACCCTTTACTTATTATGCACCAAGCTTCTAAATTTAACTGCATTCTTAGTTTATCACTGCTTGGTATTCTTATGCCTCATTAGGCTGGCGACCGTGTATAAATTTTTATTGATGAAACATTTTGTTAACATAACAATAGTATTGCAAAAATTACCTAAGTTAATTTTTTGTTTCATAGTAGTCAGACTCCTTTTACTGCTATAAGCTACACCTATTTCAAACATAGTTATCGCTTTCCATGATTTATTTCGTGTTTGGATAAATCTTTGGGGAGTTTCGGTCCAAGTCTTATCCTTAGGCTAGCACGGATGCCTCATTTAGTGGCCCATGACTGTTCGATTAGTCGCGGTTGTGTCACAATCCGAAAGTTCATATAAAGATGAAGCTAGTGAATTGCGTAGAAATGAGGTTCTGAAAGGTACCTGCAGTTATGTGAATTCATGCTAACTTCAGTGCGATGGCCAGCTTCACTTTTCGGTTAAGGATATACGGAACTAGAGACCGATCTAGGTCGCCCCTCAGTTTATCTATTGTGTTTACACGCGGAGAGTCGTTACAGTAAGCTGATCTTGGCACTTTTCACCAAGGAGAGTCACAGTAAGCTGCGTAAACTGTTGCTTTCTACACATCTCCGAGCCGCGGCCAAATAGCCGTCTTGCTGCCGTTCGAGTCCCCCCTCGGGCATAGGTGTGTGCCTTCTTAGGGTAAGTCATTTTAAGTAGTTTTGTAAGTTTAGGGACCGCTGACCACAGCAGTTAGGTCCCATAACTTAAGGGAAAATTTAAAAGTTTTTACACATCTCTGCAGCTGATACCTCCCGTTGCGCCCAACTGTTTATTGACTTGCTAATTCTAACTTTTGTCGCTGGTGTACAGCAGTCAACGTGACTGCATTTGCCAGTAGCCCGTTGCACAGATCACTGACTAAACATAACTGGTAGCCCTATGGTTCTCTGAGAGTCTATCGCCGGTACACATCTACGTAGGTACGGTATAGACCTGTTATGTAAATGTCCTAGAAGCCGATTTAGCATAGCGGCATTCTGACATGCACGAGTGTGTGTCCAATGTACACTACAGAGATTTGATTCCTTCTATGTTTATTGATAGAATAGTTGTTCCTATACGATATCCAAAATCATATTTATTCACAGAGGTTTTCTTAAATGGAATGATAAGTATTTTGTAATGGTTGCCAGGTCCACCTGAACGGAATCGTGCGGGATTACCCGACAGGTATGACAAGTATCTCTAGAACGCAATGAGATATTGCTGTGCTCTCGGTGAATAAACGTATCAAGCAATTCACTGTTTACGCTGCTAGATGAAATAGTTACATAACCCAATCCCTCAGTCTCTCATTAACCCACCCCCTCCCTACACAGATCATTTAAATCAGAACACAAGTAACGAAACACCAAAATTTCTGCCACGCTCATACAGTTATTGCAATCATACACAAAGTAAGACCATTCTCTCTCTCTCTCTCTCTCTCTCTCTCTTTCTGTCTCTTCCTCTCTCTCCCTCTCTCCCCTTCTTTTGTTTCAAATAACATTCTTACTCTTTCAGTTTGTCCGCACACAAAGGTTAGCAAGCAACATACATTTCGCTATGTTGGCAACAAATCAAATGAAACAAAAAACTACGGAAAGTAAATCATGGCTCCTAAAAACCTCCAAAATATGTACAACTGTGCGAAAAATAGTGTTTGTTAAACAACGTGCAACATGTGGCTTTGACCAGATGGAGGAAACAGCAGAAGAGAGTTGAAAATATGTCGAAAATGTAAGTAATAACTTCTTCCCTTTTGCAAACAAATACGTGAATTGTTTATAATCTCGAAACTTGTAGATCCCCCTGAAATGTAAAATAAAAGGCGAAACGCGACTTGGAGAAATAAAATAACCGTCTAAAACGAAGAAAATTTTGCGATCTTCTGTGGATTTCGTTCTCAGATCTGTACGACGTAAAATTAACCAGAGGCAAAATCTATGCATTGTGGACTTCCTCTGCAGATTTACAATATGTTGCAGTACTTTATACAATTTTCTGTTACACGTTAACCGTAACGAATGACGAAAAGGATATTTACCATTTATCAGACGGATTCACCAAACTGTAAGTTACGCTAATATCTAATTTTTTCGGCGAACACGTATCTTGAAATGAAATGCTAACTTACATTTCTCTGTAAATGGCTATAGTATATATTGTCATAATGTGACTCATTTCTATGCTGTGCTATTTAGTTGCTCCATTGTATAAAACCGCCTGCTGGAAGTGTGTAATATTTAAACCTAGATTCTATACCGTAGGATAGCTACAGCAAGGTAATACTTCTTACATGTAGAAAATTTTCACTAGGCCAAGGGTAGCCAAAGCAGTTTACACCTTACGTCTTTGATCAATAGAACCCGAGAAATGTACCCCAGAATAATCACAACTTCGTATTTTCGTACGTATTAATACCGTGCACGATACATTTATTAAAGAAATAAAAGAATTTCATGCGGACATGGTCACTATCAGTGTTGTTAGGCAACTTATTACGTGATAAGTGAGAAAGTTACCGAAAACCAACTTCCATAGAATAGGTGATCAATTACAAAACTCAACATATCCATGTGAAGGGAAACGCGGAAAAATGGAAAACACTATTAAGTCAGTTTATACTCAAAAATCGGTAGAAAATAAATGAGGGAAATAATTTAAAACAGATATGTGGTAGTTTCTATAAAATACATTGCAAACTTTCATAAATAACTGCAAATTTTTAATGAACATGTTGACTTTTGCAAAGCACAAAGAACTAATCTAGCTTTGGAACTAACAAACATGGACACAGCGAGGTATGGAACTGATATTAAGTCACAGCTAAATCGTAGATTCAAGGAGATTCAGGAATTAATTCGAAAAATCGGTGTCTACGCATGAACTACACGTGACCTTTGCAGGAATAAAATCAGTTATGTTTCAGAACCATTCTCACCTTGATCGTTTCTCTTGGGTTTTCTTCCATGTAACTACGTCTCGTTTCCTTTTACTACTTCATCCAATTTAGTGGCAGTAAAAAAAAAAAAAAAAAAAAAAAAAAAAGTTCACAAACTATGCCACTCGCCTGTTCGCCATCCATTTCCCTCAGCATCTTTACAGGCACTGCGCTCAACAATACAGCGTGTTGTCCATTAGTGCAGAAGTGCAGTGTTTGAATTTTTTATACAGACTGTTCTCAGGTACCTGCGTGTGCTTGTTATGTGGTTATAAACATCATCAATACAGCTCTGTTTCGTCCTGAAGCATACTGTTCAATTAATACAGTTTCTTTACAGTCTTGTCAGAGTTAAAAAATACAATGAACGTGCATACTTAGTTTAGTGCATACTTAGTTTAGTACATTCATTACAGACGTAACAGTTAAACATTTATAAAAGAATCTTTGAAATTTACGTTGGACATACAAAGTTTCGGAACAGAGTATGCAGTGGACATACAAAGTTTCGGAACAAAATGCACACTTCAGTACTTAATATCCATGGACCAGGAGAAGTTTTGGAAGAAACTCATTTACTACATTACAAAGAATGCTACACAATTTCTGGAACAAGCAATATCTCGATTTTCGATTTTTTGGACATGTTGAGTTTTGACTAGTTAAGCGATTTGCTTTTACAGGAGATTTCATGAATCTTTGTAATGGAAATATCTACTGCATGCATGACTTACAATTTTCACTTTATTTTTTCCTGCAACATATTTATTCTGTCCAATTTTCTATGGAGCATAGCATCGGCCATCTTTTACTGTTCTATCGTTCTTAATTTCATTTGTTAACTATTTCTGCAGTTGATTCATATATTCTCTCATTTCTTTACTATTTACATTAACGTGAAACTGCAACATACCAAGTCTCATCATACCGTGCCACATATTGTTTACAATTTTCCAATGCATTCAATATGACTGGGACTGAATTTCATGCTGATATACGTAATGATGATGTTCAAATCCCACAAGCAGTGCTTTCCTTTGTTTTATTAACTACTAGCTTAAACCCGCGGCTCCGCTCGCGTCTTGGTTGATTACGATAGATAAGCTATCTTTCAGTAGTGTGCTATGAGACTGGTTTTGAAGGATGAAATGAAATAGAATACCTTCTTTAGAAACAAATATTTTTAATCAAAATTCAAATAAAAAAATAATCATATGTGAAGTACTTAATGATTTACAATAAATAATACATACACTATTCCTTATAGTCTGTGTTGCAATATCTCAACACGTACACCGAACAGACATTCACATTTATAGATATAGACTATACTTATTAACCTTGAGGTTGTAATATAGGATGAATCCTAGGATGCAAAATCTTGTGGGGGTAAGATATCATCACATTCTTCCTAAAACATACATTATATTTTGATGTGCAGTGCGCCATTCTACGACTATGCAATTACGCAGAAGTTACGTATTCTGCTGTGGGGTTCCAAGCCGCTAACAGCGTAAATAATACAGTAGCATAATCACGGAGCGGTCGTAGTGCTGTTGCATATTGAAGATGTTTGCAGGCCACGCAACAGCAGAGGAGTCGCTTTTCTGGTGCGGCGATTCACCACAGCGCGACTATGCTTGTGCCACCGCGGTACAACCGTATTTCAGATGTCTACAAATTCCAACTTGTTTTCATAACATAAACATTGAGTGAAGTGAAAGTGACAAAGTACCAGTCCACGACGCAAAAACAGCGCATACTCACCAAAGTAAGTGACAAAAACTTGCTATTAACACTTATACATTTCGTTATAGAAACAGTCGCTACAGTAAAATGGAACCAAAACACAAAAACGACGTCCTATATTTTCGTAAGAATCCCGATGTCTACAAGCTAACCATTCACCCCAATAAATACACACGTTTTGGTTTGCAGATGACAAACTGTCAAAAATTCTCAGTGAAGTTCTGTGAGTTGAAGAAGCACAAACATAAATACATGTGGTATTAAGGTAGGCCTAGTATACCTATAAAAATAAGAAACGATTTATATTAGTCTCACAATTATCTGTAGTCTTTACAATTAATGTACAAAAAGTAACAACCATTTCATTGTTAATTTGACAGACAATATGAATTAAACATCCCACTGATGATGCTGCAACGCCAGCGAAACATGTATGGGAGAAATTAAAAAACATTTGTGTTTGCTCAAGGCGGACCTTACCTATGAAGCAAATTTATCCAACAGGATATTAATGGATCAGTTTCTCCAGCGTAAAATACGATCTTGTTTCTTCTTAAAATAAAACAATATCCGGGCCATCCACACTGAAAATTGCAATCTACTATAATTTAAAAATCCCGATAAGAGCTATTGGGACTCGTGACCTCAGAGTGCAGGTAACTGTTAGATTTCTTATGACTCGTTGTATGCGGACGGCGAATAATTCCTCTCTTGCAAAAACCTTTAGGAAAAGGTTTAGGAGCCCTTTCAGTAGTTGCAGGTCTAACCGTCGTCACCCATTTTCGGAATGACTCAAACTGAGCCCTAATATTTTCCTGAATCACGGGAAGTTTTATTAGTTCACAGTCTATAACAAAGTCATTCCACTGTAGGTGAAGCTGAACTTATATGCTGGCTGAGGTCCATTGCGTTGTGAGCTGTCTTCGGCATTCACTAAAAGATTTGATGTCACAGGATCTTTTCGTAAATTAGAAACATGTCAGTTGATATGAAAACAATTTTATTTCCACTTAAACAACGTTTAAATCAATCACGTTATTGCACAATCAAAAAATGCAGCGGCAAGCCAACAGCTGCTTACAGGTTTGTGGCTGCTAGAAGACTCCCTAAACACGGTTTGTCTCAAACATCTTTCTACATAACCGCGTAATAAGATTGATGACAAAGTTTTGTAATTCACAATTAAACAATATTCTTTTACATTAAATATGCCAAAATACAGAAATTAAAACATTACATTTAAGCTTTAACTATTTATCTCAATGTATGTACACGTTTCATGAAATTTGTATTTAATGTGGTACACAAATTTAAAGTCATCCTTTTGACTAGTGTTTACAGTGCTCAAATTATTTACATTATGTGTGTTTTCGAAGTGCACACATATTTGTTTTGCCAATATTGTGTAGGCGTAATATTATTGTGACATGGAATCTTAATGTGTTTCAGTTTGCGGTCAAATTTTTTATTAATACTGATTTGTATATGGTTGTCGTAGTTTTGTTAATTTCGAAGATAGTTTCTTCGTACCAAATGGATTATTATTAGTTCATGAAAAATTATCAGTATTTAATTTAGGATCTAGTGATATATAAAACATGGTTTGCCCTAATTTATTTAAACAAAAGGTATATATGAAATCATGTTGTGCAATAGTTATAACATGTAGTATTGTTGTTTTTATACAAATTAGTATCTATATAGGTTCAGCAATTTCCGAAACTAAGTGTAATGCATTTTTAGTGTTTGCAGCTATTATTTACGAAAGTATTAAAAATTGGAAATTACGTAAAAGGACAGTCAAAGTTATGTTTTAAATCAAAGTACTATTTCTTAAAGGTATTTTACTAATAGTGTTAATAGAATTTCAAACTGAAGGCGAAAATGTGATATTTTACATGTTCGGTAGTGAAGTTTTATTTTAGGTGTCAGATATTTCTTGTTTCTATGTTGGCAACTGATTTTTAGGAGTTTGCAACATAGCTGAAACGTTACACAGGGAGCAATCTGATCTGTCCTTGTGACACCAGGAGATACCAGACTGTCATCCTGCGGATCGGAGCGTGTAATCTTGGATTCATTCATGGTGCAAGTAAGTACCTGAAAAGGATTGGTTAAAGTTTGATGTAGTGGGGATAAGTGAACCTCTGTGGCAGAATGGACAGTACATCAAGTGAGTACAGGTTTGTAAGTAAAGTACAAGACCAATAGAGGGTAACGCAGGATGATGATAATGACGAAGACGATAAGAATGCAAGTAAGGTACCATGAATAGCATAGTGAACTTATTATCTTAGGCAAGATGGACACTAAGCCGAAACCCATCCAATAGGTACGTGTTTACTTAACAAACAACCTATTGTAAAAATACATCATAAGATGAACGAAGTCATTCAGATAAGGAAGATTACAACGTGATTGTAATGGGAGATTGGAACTCTTTAGTAGGAAAAGGAAGAGAGGGAATAGTAGGTGACTATGGACTGGGGAAAGGTATATAATAAAGTGTCTCATGGTAGAATTTTGTCACAGAGTACAATGTTGTTACAGCAAACACTTGATTTATGCTGTATATATCGCAGAGGCAGAAGGCACTACAATATTTCAGATTGATTTTATAATCGTAAGTCATATAAATCAGAATGATCTTTTAAAAGTGTAATGCATAAACAGGTGTACAAATAGACACTGACCATAACTTATTGGTTGTGGACTGTAGTTAAAAACTGAAGATACTGCATAACTACATATATGCCCAGAAAACGTTAAGGCACCTGATGTTTTTTGAGAGGTACAGACGAAGCAGTAAGCACCTTTTGGCTGAAACAGGAGAAAGTAATGTAGTAGATGAAAAATTGGTGTCTTTGGGTGATTAAGAAAGCAGCAGAGGACCAAATAGGTTGAATGCCAGACCCGTTAGAAAACACTGAATTTAATTGGAATACTGTAACTAATGAATTAAAAGCATATGAAATTGGCAAGGCAAGAGTGACAAGAGAAAAAATACGTGTTTAACGAGGAGGAAGGCAGATATAGGTGACAGGAAAATAAAACTGACGGTTGGAGATTAAAAAATGAACCGTAAGAACATAAGGAGCAGAGATATAAAATCAGTATTCAACAATGAAGGGACAAAAGACTTAGAGAAAAAATTCTTGCAGGGATTGTTGAAGGAAATGTACTAGCTGGCAGAATTGTAGAATTGAAAGGTCAATAGATAATAATGAGATAGGAGGTACGATAATGGGAGAAGCACAAAAATGTATAGGCCGAAGAAGGTCTCTGGAGTAGATAATATCCCATATAAGAAAGGCAGCCAAGAGTAAGCTAATCCACCTGTTTGGAAAGATTTAAAAGAGTGGAGAAAAGCAATTATTCAACAATAATTTAATAATTTCAAATATTACAAGTGTACATATTACAAAAATATCCTTTGAACATGTAATGATTGCAAAATGTTCAAATGTACAAATGTACAAATCATTTACAAAAGACTGGAAATACTGGTAGAAACTGTCTTTGGAGAGGATCACGTGAGGAAGTTCTAACGTTTGACCTATCACAGAATATAAGGAACAGTTAACCTACTCGTATGTCTTATGCAGCTGTAGACAAAGTTTCTGGCAATGTTGACTGCAATACACACTTTCAAATTATGATAGTAGCATGGGTAAAATATAGGCAACGACAGGTCATATACGACTATTAGATTCACCTGATAGTCACTAAAGGGATGTAGTTATTTGGAAGTGAGTCAGAAAGGGTAGTAGGCTTTTTTGTAGTGTTATTCCATCTGTAACGGAAAGCAAGTAGAATTTAATAAACGGGAATTTCAATGAGAAGAAGAAATAAAGTGCGGTTCACCAATGAATTTGCAGTTGAGTTAGGTGACAGCGTAAGATTTGGAGGAGCGACTGAATGTCAAATGAACATTCACGAGTATAAACAAACGTAATGGAATTTAGTCGAATAAAATCAAACCATAATGAAATAATTAGATTAAGATATGAGCAAAAAGTGGTGGTACATTTGTTTTTATTATTTTGGCAGTTAAATATCTTATGTTTGCCGAAGTATAGAAGCTGCAACATACAGAATGGCTATGGAAAGAATAGAATATTGTTATCTGTTACTGAGTTAATTGTCTGGAACTCGATTCTGGAGACGTGTGTCTGGAGTTTACACTTGCACGGGAGTGAAACGCGAACGATCGTCCGACAAGAAGAGGATAGGAAATTTCGTAATACCGCGCTATAGAAAATACTGAAAATTAGATCGTTACATCGTGTAACTAATGAGAATGTACTGAAGAAGACTGGAGAGAAAATATATTTGTAGCATAGATTAACTGAAGGAGGAGTTTCAAATGTTTGTGTAGTTGATGGGACTTATCTACGGGGTCATTAGTCCCTAAACTTACAAACTACTTATGAACTACCTAATACTAAGGACGGCACAAATATCCATGCCCGAGGGGTGATTCGAGCCCCCCCGACCGTAGTGGCCGTGCATACCGTGTCTGGCGCGTCGCAGAGCGCTCGGCCACCGCGGCCGGTAAGGAGGGTTTGATTTTACTTTTGTATTTGAGGGAAGTTTGGGGGAGGGGGGTCGAGTGAAATCGCAGGAGGCCACGTAGTGCACCATTAATCAGTTCAGGTTTGTGTGTTTCCGTTTTTGACCGCATATGAAGAGGTTACCCCAGGAGGGAATAGTGTGGAGATCTTTACTAAACCAGTAGAAAATCCAAAGAAATTCAGGTCATACGTATATTATACTAGCGGCAAAACACAATCAATACCTTCAGTAAGCGATGTCAACGATGATGTTACTGATGTGAGTGCTGCTAAAGCATAGATGATAAAGAATCACCGAAGAAGACCAAGCAAACAAATTAGAATTATAATCAACAACAGCCCTCAGAATTCTTAAGACAGAAGTAGATATAGTGGAGTTGTTGTTGTTGTTATGGTCTTCAGTCCGAAGACTGGTTTGATGCAGCTCTCCACCCTACTCTATCCTGAGCAAGCCTTTTAATCTCCTCATAAGAACGGCAACCCACATCCACTTGAATCTGCTTACTATACGCGTCTCTTGGTCACCCTCTGCGATTTTTACCCCACACACTTCCCTCCAATGCTAAATTTACGATTCCTCGATGTCTAAGAATGTATCCTACCAAGCGATCCCTTCTTTTAGTCAGGGTATGCCAAAAATTCCTTTTCTCACCAATTCTGTTCAGTACCTCTTCATTAGTTATGCGATCTACCCACCTAATCTTCAGCATTCTTCTGTAACACCACATTTCAAAAGCCTCTATTCTCTTCCTGTCCGCACTGCTTATCATCCATGTTTCACTCCCGTACAAGGCAACACTCCACAAAAATGCCTTCAGAAAAGACTTCCTTACACTTAAATTAATATTCGATGTTAACAAATTTCTCTTTTTCAGAAATGCTTTTCTTCCCATTGCCATTCTGCATTTTATATCCTCTGTACTGTGACCATCGCATGTTATTTTGCTACCCGAGTAACAAAACTCATCTACCACCTTCATTGTTTCGTTACCTAATCGAATTCCTTCAGCATCGCCTGATTTTCGAAGACCGCATTCCATTATTTTTGTTTTGCTCTTGTTAATGTTCATTTTATACGCTCTCTTCAACACACTGTTCATTCCATTCAACTGCCCCTCCAAGTCCTTTGCTGTCTCTGACAGAATTACAATGTCATCAGAAAAACGCAATGTTTTTATTTCTTCCCCCTGAACTTTAATCCCAATTCCAAATTTCTCCTTGCTTTCCTTCACCGCCTGCTCGATGTACAAATTGAATAACACCGGAGAATGACTGCAACCCTGTCTTACTCCCTTCCCAACTGATGCTTCCCTTTCATGCCCTTCGAGTCTAATAACTGCGGTCTGGATTTTGTACAAGTTGTAAATAACTCTATTTTCCCTGTATTTTAGACCTGCTGACTTCAGAATTTGAAAGAGTGTATTCCAGTCAACATTGTCAAACGCTTTCTCCAAATCTACAAAAGCTAAAAATGTAGGTTTGCCTTTCCTTAATCTATCTTCTAAGATAAGACGTAAAGTGAGTATTGCCTTCGGGGTTCCTACGTTCCTCCTGAACCAAAACTGATCTTCCCCAAGGTGAGCTTCTACCAGCTTTTCCACTCTCCTGCAGATAATTCGTGTTAACATTTTGCAACCATGACTTATAAAAGTGATGGTTCTGTAATTTTCACACCTGTCTGCTCCCGATTTCTTTGGAATGCGGATTATTACATTTTTCTTAAAGTCTGAGGGTCTTTCGCCTGTCTCATACATCCTACACACCAGTTCAAATAGTTTTGTCATGGCTGGCTCACCCAGAGACTTTAGTATCTCTGAGGGTATGTCATCTACTCCTGGGGCCTTGTTCTGTCCTAGGTGTTTCAGGGCTCTGTCAAATTCATCTCTCAGTATAGAATCTCGTATTTCATCTCGATCTACTTCCTCTTCCCTTCCTACAACATCGTCTCTAAGTTCATTTCCTCTGTAGAGCTGCTCTATGTACTCTTTCCACCTTTCAGCTTTCCCTTCTTTGATGAGAAATGGTTTCCCGTCTGAGTTCATATTCGTGGAGTTTCTTTTCTTGTCTCCAAATGTCTCTTTTATTTTCCTGTAGGCGGTATCTACTTTTCCCCTTCTTATACTTTCTTCTACAGATTTGCATTTTGCTTCCATTTTGCTAGCCACTCCTGCTTAGCCATTTTGCACTTCTTGTCGATCTCATTTCTCAGTCATCTGTACTCCATTTTGCCTGTTTCATTTATTGCATTCTTATATTTTCTCCTTTCATCAATTAAATTGAGTATTTCCTGTGATATCCAAGGATTTTTTGTAGGTCTTGCCTTTCTACCTATTTTGTCCTCTGCTGCCTTCACTATTTCATCTCTCAAAGTTACCCATTCCTCTTCTACTGTTTTATTTCCCCCTCTTTCTGTTAATTTATGCCTAAATCTCCCTCTGAAATTCTCCAGAACTTCACGTTCCGTCAATGTATCTAGGTCCCATCTCCTTATTTTCCTACCTTTCTGCAGTTTTTTCAGTTTCAGTCTACAGTTCATGACTAACAATTTATGGTCAGAGTCTATATCTGCCCCTGGATATGTCTTACAGTTTATAACTTTCTTCCGGAATCTATGTTTTACCATTATAAAATCTATCTGATACCTTCCGGTGTCTCCTGGTCTTTTGCAAGTATACAACCTTCTTTTGTGATTCTTAAACCACGTGTTTGTTACGATCAAATCATGTTCCGTGCAAAATTCTACCAGGCGGCTTCATCTTTCATTCCTTTTGCCCAGACCATATTCACCCACTATCTTCCCTTCCCTTGTCCTACTACCGAATTCCAGTCTCCCATAACAATTAAGTTTTCCTCTCCCTTAATTGTCTGAATAATTTCCTTTAGCTCCTCATATATTTCCTGTACCTCCTCATCATCAACAGAGTTAGTTGGCATATAAACCTGTACTACTGTTGTCGGTGTTGGCTTCGTATCTATCTTGACAATGATAATGCGATCACTGTGCTGGTCAAAGCAGTTTACTCGTGTTCCTATTTTCTTATTCATTATTAGTCCTACTCCTGTGATACCCCCAACTGATTTTGTATTTATAATCCTGTACTCAACTGACCAGAAATTCTGCCACCGAACTTCATAATCCCCACTATATCTAACTTCAACCTATCCATTTTACTTTTTAAATTTTCTAATTTTCCTACTCGATTAAGGGATCTAACATTCTATGCTCCAACCTGTAGAATGCCAGTATTGTCTTTCCTGATGATCACATCCTCCTGAGTAGTCCCCGCCCGGAGATCCGAATGGGGGACTATTTTACCTCCGGAATATTTTACCCAAGAGGATGCCATCATCATATGTTCATACAGTAGAGCTGCATGTCCTCGGGAAAAATAACGGCTGTAGTTTCCCCTTGCTTTCAGCCGTTCGCAGTAGCTGTGTGACAAAGCCACATTAGCTGATGTTACAAGGCCAGCTCAGTCATTCATCCAGACTGTTGCCCCTGTAACAACTGAAAAGGCTGCTGCCCCTCTTCAGGAACCACACGTTTGTCTGGCCTCTCCACAGATACCCCTCCGCTGTGGTTGCACCTACGGTACGGCTATCTGCATCGTTGAGGCGCGCAAGCCACCCCACCTCGGCAATGTCTGTGGTTCATGGGGGTGGATAGTGGAGTATTAAAGCAAATTAAATCACTTGCAAAAGCAAGTTTCCTGGTCCAGATTGTATACGATTTAGGTTTCTTTCAGTGTATGTGATGCAATACCTCAATTATTATCGTTACAACTGCTCGGTCAGTGAAAATTCCGTACCCAAAACCTGGCAAGTTGGTCAGGTCACTCCAATATCCAAAAAAGGCAATAGGCGTGTTCCCAAACATTACAGGATTGTATCATTGACGTCGGTTTGCATTTGGATTTTAGAACACATATACCATCATGAAACGTAATGGCCCTTCTGGATGAGAAACCTGTTGACCCACAGACGAATTCAGATAGTATCGTTCTTGTGAAACGCAGCTAGCTATTTACTCACATAAAGTGATGACAGAGACGAGGGGTCTCAAATCTATTCCTTATTTTTATATTTCCGGAAGGCTTTTGTCACTGTACCTCACGAGCGGCTACTAATCAAATTGCACGCTTTTGGAATATCGACACAGTTGTGCGAATGGATCTGTGATTTCCTTTTAGAGAGCACACAGTGCTTACTAACTGATGGAAAGTCATCGGGTAAAACAGAAGTGGTATCTGGCGTTCCGCAGGGAAGCGTTACAGCCTTCAAATGTTCCCTGTCCCGATAAATGATTGGGGAGGCACTCTGAGAAGCTCTCTTAGAACGTTCGCGGTTGGTGAAGTCACCACATTGATCGGCTAAACAGGACAACCGTGACAAACTTTTTGTCAAAGAGAAACATAAGAGACTATGACCTCCATTCATATACACGGTTTAAAATATTACTGCGAGAGAGGCGTCTTACTTCAGAATGAAGGAGCAAACTTTTGGATTTACCTCCCATGTCTTCGCACAGTACTGTAAACAGCCGTGAGTTTAGAGCTGGAAGCAAGCAAGCTTGCAATTTAACGTCTCGTCGACAGAGTAGTCATTAGAGTCGGAGCTTACGCTCGGAGTGTTTGGGTACGGAAACCACGGAAAACCTAAATCTGGATGGTCGGATACGGATTTGATAAACCATCCTTCCGAATGCGAGTCCAGTGTCTTACCACTGAGCCACCACGCTCGGTGAGTTTAGAACCTTTGTGTCTGTCCAGCGTGAAGATTTTCTGGCATGTCCTGGGAAGCCAACACTTCCCGGTCCATTATACACAGTGTGTACTTCGACAATCTACAATGTACAATCTACAATGTACTTTCTTCACTCTTGCTGCCAGCCCTGTTAAGTGACTACTCATTGCCTTGGCCTCATCCGTAAAAATACCAACACACTTTTCCTAAGGAATACTTCCTTGTAACAAATATAGGTGAATCATATTGAAAATATTTTATGCTGTAGCATTTGACTCGAATGGATTGCAAAACAAAACGTCTCTCTTACATCGTCTTGATAGTCAAATCCCAGAAATACGAGTGACTGCGGGACATTTGTTTCACCTGTACTCTCGTCAGTTTGAAGAGCGAAATAAGTGCATTTCTTCAGTTGTAAGAAAACCGTTTCTTCAATGTAGGAAGACGTGTCTTTAGTTCTTTTTCCAGTATTGTTATATATCTGAACATTTTTTATTTCTTTGGCGACTTTTCCCCCAAAACAGCTTGGATCATCTTTCTATCTGTAGGCAGGAAGACCGTCTCACCACTTAGTTCGCTGTTCTATACCTATCCTGGTATGAGGGTTTCATCAAGTTACTAACAGTGTTAACAAAATTTGCCATGTATTTGGATTATTTTTTACATAACACAGATTCCCTTTGAAAAGAAAGTCGACAGGTTTACCAAGTGAATTAGAGTGCTTAGAACTTTGATGACGTTTCAACAAAGAAGGCTTCATTCTTTTATTTGAAACCGTTTCTGATCATACAACGCATTGGGAATTGACTGATTACTGGTTTCTGTACCGGCCTTTATAGTAAAGCCAGATTGCAGGTATTGTAGGAGTTGTTTTAGGTTTCTTCATCCTCGACGGTAAGCGTCGAGGCTTAAAAATCACTCTATGGTTAACTGAAAACACAATCACATATAAGTCACTCAATGAAGATAAAGTTCACATCACAGTTACAGCAATTAAAAATCAGTACTTAGTAGTACTACTGTTCCAGACGCAAGCTTTCTTCGTATCACGGTGCTATTTAATGCAACGCCCAACAAAGCAACAAGAATAAAAAAACCATTCGCTGTGTAATGATAACTGCAGCGCCACACATTGGTACACCACATAAATTGGCAGCAGTTGAAAAGCGTCACCAAAACGTCCGAATAATCAGCGGTAAGAGCCGATTGAAATATCTCTATATCAAAACAATATGAATAATTCCAGGCAAGTAATGAGGGAGGTATGGGGAGGTGTATTATGAAATGTTCAAATGTTTGTATAGTCTATGGGTCTTAACTACGGCGTCATCAGTACCTAAACTTACAAACTACTTATGAACTACTTACGAACTAGAACGGCACAAATATCCTTGCCCGAGGGGGGATTCGAACCCCCGACCGTAGTGGCTGTGGAGATCGTGACTGGAGCGCCTCAGTCTCCTCGGCCACCGCGGCCGGCTGTGTATTATGAAACGATGTTCCTGTGTCCTGCGTACAGTCAGAATCTGACATTCTTTAACGTTATGCAGACGTTATCGGTAATTGTATCGATCATTTTCTCACTGTCACTTTACTTTAAATATACCGTAGCGTAATAGAATAATTATACTCAGTAACTGTTTTGTTTATTTGTGCGTTTCCCACCGTCTGGAAACCACTGGTCTACAGCAATCGTCTTGATCTCAGGTAGTGGAAGTTACATTTAGATATTTGGCGGTAGCCATGGTAAAGTATGAAGAAAGCTTAGTGCAGCAGGATAGAAAGCTGCATTTATTTAACCAGTAACTTGAAGTAGTTTATCTTTACACTTGACCACATAGTGATCAGTATATTTTGTTACAGTATATAAAACGCAGACAACGGAAATATCTTTTGCTCTTTGACACACACAGAAAGTGTCAGCCTTGTTCCATTTTAAGTACATTCCTTACCTCTCACGTGAATCAAAAGAACCAGAGACTCACATTAAACTATTTTGGATCAAATGAGGCCTGAGATTAACGTAGCTCCACGGTTAACCGCTTACATTACCCACATTACGCGTTGTCCTCTCCCTTCTCTTCCGCTGCCCTCAATGTTGTGAAGGTCTCCAGTGGTGACTGCGTTGTACATTACGCTACGCTCGATAATACAGCGCTCGCCATTGGTCCCAGTCTGTCAGCGACAGGCAGCCATGCGACATTTAGAGCTGTACGCTCAGGATGCCATAACTCCTCACTGACAGAATTATGGCCTAATGTTTCGTGGGTGATCGATTGCTCAGACCGACGTACTGCTAATGTGCATTTTTGTCCTTGAAAGATGAAGCCAGCTTGTTTATTTTCTCTTGTTTCACACGTAACGGTAGTTTGTCCCAGGTCAACCGTAGCTCTTCTTTGACAGACTAACACTACTCATCGTTTTTCTAAGTTGCTGGTAAGAACTGTTTACGCATCGATTATATTCATCTACTATATAAAGCAGAGTGTCCGTATGTTTGTACGTGTTGCATGCAAATCTACAGTTTTGTTCCAATCTTTAAGAAATTTTATACATGTAAGCTTCAGTACATGAGGACGGCCGCCGTAAGTGTACCAATCACATACGATATATCGTTCCCGAGATATGACGTCATAAACAATGAGATGCGCGAAAAACTGCTGCATTTTGCGACAATGCTGCTCATTTTCTCATAAACAATTGGACCGATTTAAACCAAATTTGGTACACACATTCCTTACCGTGAGGTAACAATTGCTGCATTGTTAAGAATCACATACGGCACATGATTCAACAGATATTACGTAATAACCAATAGAAATCGCAAAAAATTCCATATAATGTGGCGAGAGTTTCGAAATACACAGTATGAGAATGACAGTACTTAGCGACTTGTAACAAACTTTAAACATAATTTCAAACCATTATTAAACTTTTTTTCGCTGGAAACCATAGAGAAATGATGAAAGGAAAAAGATTTCTTGCTTATTACTTTTCCGCTGTTTATGGAGTAGAACTACGGCTCTCGGTATGACGTTACAATTTTTAAATTGAACACTACAAATTGTAGGATAGGATGGATAGGATAGGATAGGATGTTTTGGGCGCACAACAGGAAGGATTTTAGCGCCATGACTAAAGAATTAGACAACAGCAGCAGGTTGGGTACTTCAAAGTCGTTAAACGAAAACGTCAGAGTATAGGGGGACGCTGATCGCTGATGTTAGAGGCATCAGCGAGCCTTCCTGTAACACACTAAAGCCTCTGGCCTAAGAGCTTAGGCCAGAGTCGGGAACGTTCACAAAATTGTAAAACGTTCGTCACACTCGCCTCGTCGTCAGCTAAAACAGTGGGTAGGGCAAGACCAAGATTAGCCGCTGCCCTCTTCAAAAATAAATGTTCAAATGTTTGTAGACCTATCGGACCAAACTGCGTGGTCATCTGTCCGTAGCTTACAAACTACTTAAACCTAGGTAAACTAACCTAAGGACAAACACACACACACCCATGCCCCAGGGAGGACTCGAACCTCCACGGCGAACAACCGCGCGCTCCGCAGCGAGACGCTTTAGACCGCTCGGCTACTCCACCGCGACCCGCTGCCCTCTCAGGATGATATAAAATACACTCAATTAAAATGTGGCGTATAGTGATTTGCACGCCACAAGCATCACAAATCGGTGGATTCTCCCGACGGAATAAAAGGCTGTGGGTCAAAGGGCTGTGTCCAATGCGAAGGTGCGTCACTGTCACTTCGAAACGTCTGTATGGCTGGCAGGAGGTTCGCCACGGTCGGACAGTTGGTTTAACCAACCGCAGTTTATTACCTGTCGCTGCCAGCCATGTCTGCTCCCACAACTGAAGGGACCTCTGGCGCAGCACAGAGTAGACGTCCCGCAAGGGAATGGCACACTCCGTGACATTTGGGTCACCGCAGGCCGCCTTGGCAGCCACATCAGCCGCTTCATTTCCGCATATCCCAACATGCCCAGGTACCCAAAGAAATGACACCTCCTTACCCCGCCGTTGGAGGAGGTAGAGTTGGTCATGGATCAATTGTAGTATAGGTTCAGCCGGGTACATGACCAGCAGTGATTGGAGGGCACTAGGGGAATCTGAGCAGAGTAGAAATTTTGTACTTCGACCACGACGGATGTGTTTCAGTGCCTGGACGATAGCGTCGCGGTGGCCGAGGGGACTGAGGCGCTTCAGTCACGGTCTGCACGGCCACTACGGTCGGGGGTTCGAATTCCCCCTCGGACATGGATATTTGTGCCGTCCTAGTTCGTAAGTAGTTCATAAGTAGTATGTAAGTTTAGGAACTGATGACCCCGTAGTTAAGTCCCATAAGCTTAACAAACATTTTGGACGATAGCATGCAGCTCTGCTGAAAAAACTGAGTAGGCAGCGGGCAGGCGAATCCCTATGAGGTGACCTGGAAACACTGCAGAACACCCCACCGAGCCCCCTTGTTTTGATCCGTCAGTGTACACAATTGTAAAATCACGATGCTTATGTAAAATGTTGTAAAATTCGGACTGAAACGTTATGTCTGGGGTGAAATCTTTTTTAAAACTGGTTAAATCTAAAAGGATGCCCAGCCTCCTTTTAGATTTAACCAGTTTTAAAAAAGATAGCACCCCAGACATAACGTTTCAGTCAGAAACAAATTGTAGCAACGGGGAATTTTACAGGCACTATACACGCATATAGGTCAGAGTACCTACTAAATTTTATCACATTCCGACACGTAGTTGATGAGATATGAGCACGTAAACAGTAACGTTCCGCTGTCAAGGGACGAAAACTGCGGCATGCGGTATGGCGTTACTATTTATAATTTCTACACTACAAATTTTAGCGGCAGGAAATTATAGAAACAATATACACATAGTTCGAGAGATGGGCACATAAACGGTAACGTTCGTTGAAAACCGCCACATCACACACCAAATTTTAATCTATTTCTTCTTTACTAGTAATTATATTCCTAAGAGACTTTACAGACAAACAGCCGTTACACAAATAAATATATACCTGAATAATGGCAGGAATAAATAAACAAATACCCGGCGTTTTCAATTTCAAAATATGTAATGGTAATGTGTTTTCAACAATACATGTCCTCTCAGTGAACAGCGCTAAACAGTCCCTGCTGTGGATACGTATTACCATACCATGATGATTCACTTTTACACATAAAGAACATCATCGCTGAACACTAACGGAGAAAGGAAATACAGGTTCCACCTCCACGCTGAGAATAAACTGAGGCAGATCTACATGTTGTTGTGCATGACCCCTGCAGTAGTTGAATCCTTCAGTGGTTCAGTCTTGCACGTCACTGCTGCAGTCCCCAGAAGATCACTGAGAATCAGTGGCGGACTGAGGCTGTCTGAGGCCGGGGCGGTGGCAGAATAATATGAGTCACCCCCCCCCCCCGTCCACTTGAAAAATACATGCATTACTATAATAAAAAGTTACTTCTGAGATCTGGAGGCCCCTAGGACGAGAGGAACGGGACAATGTAAGAAAAAAAAAGTCGCACTGACGTGTTTTACGACCCACTTTAGATTTGTAGTTTTATTAGTTTTTGCAAACATTTTGGACCAAAATAATAATCTAAAGAATAAAAAATTTGTTAATACGAGTGTCTGAAACCCTTTTAGGGAAAAATAGGTAATGGCGGGTTTCGAACCACTGACCTTCAGAGTTACACTCCAACGGAGTGCCCACTACGCTACAGCTAACAGTGAGGAGTTGTGTCCTATCATCTCTTACCACTGATGGCCCTTGTTAACTGATGCTAATATGGCATTTGTAGACACTAGATTATCATTTAGCGTACGAAGAACGACGTGTTTTTGTTAATTCTTCAGCACGCCATTGTTTTGAAATATCAACGTGTAAGTTACAATAAGAAAATCATCAAATACGTAACGCAAGATAGCGTATGCCAGAGACAGTTCTGGGCGAGGAATGTCACGTGACATTTGCGAACGTCTGGTTTTCGTTAATTTAACTGAGGGTGTAAAAACTCAGTTATATGAAAAAAACATAAGGGAACAAAGTCTTAGAGAATTTTCTCTTCTAAAAATTCGTTTATTCGATTTTCGGAACAGATGAACGGTTTATTTGCAATTAAAATTAAATTACAAAAGGCTTTTTTTGGTATTACTAAGGTATTTCTTGTCCGAAATATTTCAAAAAGCGAGGTTCTGGTCTCTGATAGCCAACAACTTTGTCTGTGAAATTTGGTGTCGATCGGTTGAACGGTTCGACCTAAAAAGTGGGAACACGTTACAACCAGACAGACATCGTCAAATCACCGTTATTTTTGCAAATAAGTTGTACAGAATTTTCCCCTCTACGAATAAGGCTATTCAATTTTCGTGTCAGATGAACGGTTCGTTGGCAATTACAATTATATTACAAACGGCATTTTTTTGTATTACTACCGTATGTTTTGTCCGAAAATTTTTAAAAAGGGAGGTTCTGGTCTCTGGCGGTCTACAACTATGTGTGCAAATGTTTGTGCTGATCGATTGAGCGGTTCGTCTTAAAAACAGGGAACACGGGGCATGGGGCATGGATATTTGTGCCGTCCTAGTTCGTAAGTAGTTCATAAGTAGTTTGTAAGTTTAGGGACTGATGACCCCGTAGTTAAGCCCCATAGACTATACAAACATTTAAACATTTTTTTGAACTTCGTAACACTTACCTCTTAATGTAGACCACATTAATTTAAATCATATGTATATTAGACCCAGTAGCTTTATAAAGGCATCATCAGATAGTCTAAGTATCGGCTCGATAGTAGGCGGAAAGAGTGGGCAAATCACGCACACATATAATGATCACGTCACATTCGTGGAAATTCAGGAAGGGTTTAAACGGCGATAAAATATGGAAAAATTGTGAGGAAAATTTAGATTTCAAACATGTAAAAGAATGACTTGGTTGTTGCGTTGGGTGCGTTCAGAAACATACTTTCAAAGAGTAAAGTTCGCTTTACACGATCTTAACCCGTATATGAAATGTCAAAGATAAAAATGAACTGCTAAAACTCGAGAACGGCGGAACTGATTTGGCTATATAACACTGCATCTATTGTGAAATGTAAACTTTCACAGCCGGAATGGTCAATTGTCTACCATGGGACAATATTAACGGACTGCGGCAATCGGCAACGACGAATTGCGCGCGAATATGAAAAACATCTGACGTCACACCTCCGCGCGCGTGGCCTCGTAAACGGAGTTTGGCTTCAGTCAGTAGCGAGCCAGGGTGTGCATCGGACATTCAAAAGTGCCACGATCCCTCTTGAGAATGTCCTCCGCAGTCGGGGACGAAACGTTGGGTTGTTGGGTTTAGACAATAAATCCATTAGACCACCGCATAATAGCCCGGAAATTTTTAGTAATTTTGACTGAATATATTGTGATGAAAATTGGTGTGAAGATAGCTTGAGCGTTGAAGTAGCGGATAAGATACTTTAGGAAGTGTGTAATTCAAGATATTTTTTTTTATTTGAAGTATAAAAAAAGGTAAAGCAGTCAACAATCCGAAGATTGGTTTGAACACCACAGTGCTTTACTAGGCATGGTCCTGTTTGGAGGTGGTATGCCGTTGCCTTCCTCCGACCTTCGAACTGACTTACCCAGCCAGTTATAGGGGGACCTACAGTTTAACGTGGGTTTCGAACCACGGTGCTACTCGGTATTTTTCACATGAGCAATACTGCCAGAGGTGAAAGAAGTGGAAAGTGACAGGTAAAAATCCTAGGACCTGGCGGGGATCGAACCCGCGAACTTTGGATTTGTAATCTGGTACTCTACCACTGTGCAACCGATGCGCACATTTGAAGTATATAGAGCGAAATATAAGACAATAATGAATCTCTGGAAAAGCTATTTACTCTTTAGATCTAGTCATCTAGTCGCAATTCCTAATATTGCTTTGAACGTCAAATGTGCAAAACTTTTTAGCAATCAGACGAATGATATTGACATCCCATTGAAAAAAGCTCCTTTAGTTTCTCGCAAATTTTCAAATTTTCCGGGTAACTTTCCCAAATTTTTAATAAGAACCTTCATCTTATTTATTGCATACAAACCTTGTCCTGTCAAGCCGTACTCAAGTGATGCTCTTACAGCCATGTGGCAATTGATTTTTATTCACAGAAAAAATCGCTTTCGTTTTTTCCTAAATTTTCCTACTTTCCGGGTGACTTTTCCAAATTCTTATTTCATGCGAACCTTCCTCTTGCTTTCAACATGAAATTTACAAACTTTTATCTCAATTGTAAGAACGGTATTGATAGCTCACTGGAAAAAGCTGTTTCAGTTTTTCCAGGTTTTCCTCTTTTACGGACAACTTTTCCATATGCTATCACCTTTTAAACTTTCTCTGGACTTACGGGAATATTTAAAGACAAAAATTAGTCAAATTGGTTCAGCCGTTCCTGAGTTTTAGCGAGACTAAGGAACAGCATATATATATATATATATATATATATATATATATATATATATATATATATATATATATATATATATATAAGAAGGAATAAAAGCTAGATTTTTGTGTTTTAGCGCTCTCCTTAAGGGGAATTTACGCAATATATATATATATATATATATATATATATCTGCAGTGTTGAGGTAAGTAATTCAAAACTAGTGGAGTGCCTGATACGGCCGCACTGCCTTAAAGGCAAAGCACAGTAGAAGTACGTTGTGCCATGTCCCCTTATTATACTAAATCAATATGAAATTTCATATTCATTAATTGTACTCGTAAAGCCATTACTTACACATAAATCGTTGGCAATACGTGTCGAACATTATTGCGTCGCAACTGTAATCATAAGAACTCAACTCTTTACTTAATAACATTACGTTTTCGCAGAAACGCAGCTTACTAGTTCACAGAGAATGAATTTTTTAAGTCCGAAGTGTTGACTCACTTATCGAAGGCATCGTAATAGCCGTAAACATTAAAATCGTCGGCTACATCGATCGGTTGTATCCAAGTATATGACGTATATTTTCACTGTCTGCAATTTTGGAAAGAATTTTTCGAAACTTTTACAGATATACCGGTACTTCTACGGTGTTGTACCAGACACGATATGTACCTCTGTTAATACAGCGTAAATTCCGGAGAAAGGCAATACTGTGTACCGTTGTTGCATCTACTGAACAGGTAGTACCTCATAAAATACGTGATAGGTAAAATTTAACCAGCGGAAAGCACTTTTGATGCCTTTCAGTTTTTGTTCTTTTTTGTAGAAACTGTTACAGACCGAAAGGGTGGTAAAGGTATTTAATTAATCGTTGAAATGAATTCCACAAAAAGGTCAAATACGAAATATCCTTACTTCTATATTTTTTCGAGTTTAACAGTGGCAGGCCGTGGGCACACAAGGTTTGCGTACCAGACCGGATTGTCGACTTATCTTATTTTGCATTTCAGGAACATCTCCTTCAGTGTCAGTTGTACAGTCAGAAATATTTTCTCCTGAAAAGTCCCACGTTTAGAAGTGTTACTGACTTCAAGAGAAAGGACTCTTACTTCAAAAGATGTCTTTTTTTCCACGAGTACTTCATCTACTCAAAATGAATCAATGGGAACCTCTGAATTTTTGTTGGATACTCGAATTTCTGAAATATCTTATATGATCATGCTCTCTGGACATAAATTATAACCGATAAAATAACAGTTATTACCAGAAAAACAGTGCAGATGGAACTATATACATATTCTGCCGATGGCAGCAATATATCTTTTAACGATACACGTTATATTAAAAGTTACAAAATAATGTAAATTTTTGTCGTGTTTGGACCGTTTATTCAGAATCTGCAGATTCCAAATATTGTTTCATTGTAGGTTTTTTAATACAAATATCACTGTGTTTGATGCTCAGAATTGTTTTAGAATGGAGTCTTTTATCGAGAAATTTAGAAAGGCATGAAAAGATCTCAGGTCACATACCTTCGTTACAAAAATATTTAGCTCTAAAATGGCTTTCTAAAATGTCAAAGAGTAGACTGTGTGATGACAAGAAGAGGTGGACGGCAGTTTTGTAGAAGAAAATCGAGCCCTGATATTCATTTTATTATTTTAGTTTTTGGATATTGTATATGACATGCGTTAAATATTTTATATGACACTATGTAGTCTCCTTATGAGTACGAATATTCGACCCTGTTTGTAAGTAAATATGTCTATAAATGAAATTACGACAGTCAGGGTGTACGGAAGCCATCGGTAATGTATTGTGCCGTTATTGAAGAAGGTGTATAAAATCTGGTTGCACTCATGACAACCCCGAACAAATAGTCTCTGCAGTGTGTGTTTGTTGGTGTGTGTGTGTGTGTGTGTGTGTGTGTGTGTGTGCGTGATTTACCAGCGAAGTGGCAACCACGCTCGTATGGTAATACGTGAACTACGGATCAATTATGCACTCCACGGTAATGTTACCTCATGCGTGTTTTACTAAATGTACTGTTCAGTAAGGCCACTGCACTCTGTGCATTATTTATCGATAATTTGAGTGATTCAGCAGCACGTGTATCATACAGGTCAGTAACTGAAACACTCGCTGCTAACCACGATGCAACGGATTCCGAGAGTTAAATTTTCAACACCAATAACGTGGGCGCGTAACCGCCAGTTAACATTTACTTCAGCTCCTAATAAATAAACGGCTTCAGCACAACGTAATATTGACATTCATAAAGCGATATTTTGATTTCTCGATCCCAGTAATTTAGTGAGGCACTGTGTCTCTTATTTCATATTTGTTAACTGAATTTATTAATCCATTAGAATCATTGATATTTTCAGATCAATCAAAAACCTGTTGAACATCGGTTAGCATTTATTTAAGATACAATTCTGTCATCGGAGAATTCAGTTACTGTTTGTAGTATGTGAAATAACAGCTTCGTTGTGTGTGTGTAAAATACATGCTATGCGATTACATTTTGTTCATCGATCGACTGTAATGTATCTCCAAGGTGTCACTTTCGGATCTGAATATAGTTTCATTTCTCTTAGAAATTTAGGTGGTTTATATAAAAGTCGCTTGATGCTTAAGGCGGTAAAAATAGGAACGTAAGTTTCGGTACGATTTTTAAAAATTTATGTTATTTTATTTATTACTTTTACTTGTTAGTCTACTTATGAATGGAGCCATTCGATATGCAATGGTACTCAGCAGATTCCATTACCAGATCGAATAAACATATGTTTGATAGATCAGGAGTTGCGCGTAATGATTTTCTGGTTTCAAGGAGCGATCAGATTATACAGAAAGCTTAAAGAAGCAGGTTAGGTCATCAAGCCATTAACAAAAAATTGTTTTGATGTTTGTGTATCTATCGGAGTCAGCTGGTGGGTTGTCAATGCGTAGCTTACAAACTACTTAAACTAAGTTAAATTAAGGACAATACAAACACCCATGCCCGAGGAGGGGACTCGAACTCCCGACGGTGAACAGTCGCGCACCCTAGTGCATACGGCTAATCCACCGCGGCTTTATACTAAGGACAACACAGACACGCATGCCCGACGGAGGACTCGAACCCCCGACGGCGAACGACTGCGCGCACCGCAGTAGTGCGCAAGGCTATTCTGCCGCGACAAGCCATAACAGCCCTATAGTCATTCTTTGAGTGGGTATTTATGAGATATCCTTTGCTTCCCTTACTGACTTAACACGCTTATATAATTCTGTTCAACTTCGATGCAAACATCGATTTAAGCGCTAATAATAGTCAAGAAAGGACGAATAATGTGAAACATTTGAAACATCGCTAATTTTATTCAATTAACTCCCCTAAACACACATAATTAATAATTTACAGTGCGATTTACATTGTTATCAAGTTAAGAAACAATTCAATGCATCAAGAAGGAGTAACTAAATTGTGTGATGCCAGTTGTAATATATATATATATATATATATATATATATATATATATATATATATATATATATATATATATATATATATATATATATATATATTATTGGCGACGTCACTGAAAAAAGATGGTGATTATATTTACCCTCAGTTCTGATATTAAAAAAATAAAAATTCAACTAAAATGAGTGAAATAGTGATATGTGAAATTCTCTAGATTATTAGATTGCCTCATATTCCCATTCGAATTCCTTCTCCATTACATGATTTTTTGAATCATGCTGGTGATTTACTTTTCGCGACCTTCATTGTATAAGTTACTCTCTGGACATTTATTCTCCTTTTAATTTACAAGTGATTTCCTATCTCTGACGGCATTATTAAATCAAAATGTTCAAATGTTGCTGGTAGAACTTCCGTGTTATAATGCTGTGGTCCACAAAACTTTTCAGTTTCACCTAACATTTCGTCCAGAGCTGCGCCGGACATCCTCAGAGGTCATCTTACTTGCTGAAACGTGTTATGGACCACGACCTTATAACCCGGAAGTTCTACCAGCAACTATGACATCCGGTCGCGAAAGCCTTCATTGCAAAATGTTCAAATGTTTGTAAATCCTTGACACTATTGAGATTATCAGTCCGGAAGCTTACAAACTACTTGGGCTAAGGTACGGACAACACGCATACCCATGCCCGAGGGAGGACTCGGGGAGCAATAGTGCTCTCTGCAGCAAGGCTCCTTAGCGCACTCGTCCATTCCAGCACGGCCACGGGATTACAATTCCACAGACGAAACTCTTAAATTTCATCCATTTCGCCAAATTCTTCCTTTAACCGTTGCTTCTGTAGTTTTCTAACAACACAAAAGATGAGCTAAACACACTCTCTCATTACCTACGTCATACATTTCAGGTTCTTCGATCTTTGTATCTGCAGTCACGTTTCTGTACTAGGTGTGAATAACATATTTCTCCCTGTGTATTTCAAAATTTAATTCATTGTCAGTATACAAGATTTCATTGTTCCAGCCTAGGTCGTTAGGTACGTTCTATCCCGCATGGCTCTTCATTTGTTCGAAACCATAACTTACATCCCTTGAGAGAGGGTCCTTAAGTGTTTCCACTCGATATCACGCCTATGATTTACTTTGTTTACATAATTTGCCAAAAAATCGCTTTATTAAAATTTGTAACTCCTATCCAGCACTATAAAACACGGATTAACATCTTTATGCTACAACTCATCTACCGACAGCTTGGCCAATGTACTGTTCATTTATATTTTGTGTAGGCGATACCTACATATCTGAATCACTACACTATGATTTACATCATTTCAGTAAATGTTATTAACTCATAATGCGTGTCTGCCAATGAAGTTATCTGGGCACGCATAACAGGTCTAAAAGAAGTAAAGTTAATAGTTGGGTGTTTTTACCGGCCCCCCAGTGCTGCTGTAGCAGTTTTAGAATCATTCAAGGAAAGTCTACACCAGGTAGTGCATAGGTATCCGGGCCATGCAATATTAGTCGGAGGTGACTTCAACCTTAAGAGTATAGATTGGGACCTCGCTAGTTACATTTCAGGCGGTACAGACAAGCAGTCTTGCGAGCTACTTTTGGACACATTCTCCGAAAACTGTCTTGAGCAGTTAAACCGGCAACCCACGCGCAATGGAAATATTCTAGACCTTATAGCCACAAACAGGCCTGACCTTATTAACGATGTCTGTGTAGAGACAGGAATTAGTGATCACGATATCGTCATAGCGTCGATGGTGACCAAAGTTCATAAACCAGTCAAGAAGGCTAGGAGCGTGTTTTTGTTGGGAAAAGCCGACAAGCAAATGTTACGATCGCACTTAGAAAATGAATGGGCATCGTTTAATTCTGGGACTATGGATGTAGAGGAATTGTGGACTAAATTTAAATGCATTGTTAATGAAGGGTTAGAGAAATATGTGCCAGTAAAGACGATTAAGGATGGAAAAGATCCACCGTGGTATAATAATAATGTTAGAAAGCTGCTGAGAAAGCAAAGGCTGTTGCACTCTCGATTCAAAAAGGAACACGCAAATAATGACAGGCAAAAGTTAGTAGAGATTCGTGCGTCTATAAAAAGATCGATGCGTGAAGCATACAATAATTATCACAGCCATACCTTAGCAAAAGATCTTTCCGAGAACCCGAAAAAATTCTGGTACTATGTAAAATCGATAAGCGGGTCAAAGCCCACTGTCCAGTCACTAGTTGATCATTCCGGGGCAGTAATAGAAGAAAGCAACCGGAAAGCTGAAGTTCTAAATTTAACCTTTAAGAAATCTTTCACGCAGGAGGACCGCACAAATATACCATCATTTGATCAACGTACCAATTCTGAAATGGGGGACATAGCAATAGGTATTTCCGGTGTAGAGAAGCAGCTGAGAGAGCTAAATACGAAAAAGTCTGCTGGTCCGGATGGAATACCAGTTCGGTTTTACAAAGACTATTCTGCGGCATTGGCCCCCTACTTAGCTTGCATTTATAGCGAATCTTTAATTCAGCGCAAAGTTCCTAGTGATTGGAAAAAGCGCAGGTGACTCCCGTGTATAAGAAAGGAAAGAGAACTGACCCATACAATTACAGGCCAATATCGTTGACATCGGTTTCATGTAGAATTTTGGAGCATATTCTCAGTTCGAATATAGTAAATTTCCTTGAAACGGAAAAGCTTCTTTCCATGAATCAGCACGGGTTTAGGAAACATCGTTCATGTGAAACTCAGCTTGCCCTTTTCTCACATGACATCTTGCGAGCCATGGACGAAGGGCAACAGGCGGATTGTGTTTTTCTCGACTTCAAAAAGGCGTTCGACACGGTACCACACTGCAGACTGCTAACGAAGGTACGAGCTTATGGAATAGGTTCACAGATTTGTGACTGGCTGGAAGACTTCCTAAGTAATAGAACGCAGTACGTTGTTCTCGACGGCGAGTGTTCATCAGAGACGAGTGTATCGTCAGGCGTGCCCCAGGGGAGTGTGATAGGACCGATATTATTCTCTATCTATATAAATGATCTGATGGACAGAGTAAGTTGTAATTTGCGGCTGTTTGCTGATGATGCTGTGGTGTATGGGAGGGTGTCGTCTGTAACTGACTGTAATAGCATACAGGTTGACTTAGACAAAATTTCTAGTTGGTGCGAAGAATGGCAGCTAGCTCTCAATGTAGAAAAATGTAAGGTGATGCGCATGAGTAGGAAAAACAATCCCATAATGTTCGAATACAGCATCAGTAGTGAGCTTCTTGATGCGGTCGCGTCGTTCAAATATCTAGGCGTAACATTGCAGAGCGATATGAAATGGAATGAGCATGTAAGGACAGTTGTGAGTAAGGCAGACAGCCGACTTCGGTTTATTGGGAGAATTTTGGGAAGATGTACTTCAACTGTAAAGGAGACCGCGTATAAAACGCTTGTACGACCACGTCTTGAGTATTGCTCAAGTATTTGGGACCCGCAGCAGATCGGTTTGAAGGAAGACATAGAGGCGGTTCAGAGGCGAGCAGCTAGATTTGTTACCGGTAGGTTCGACCAATGCGCGAGTGTCACGGAAATGCTCCGGCAACTCAATTGGGGATCGCTGGAAGAAAGACGACGTTCTTTTCGTGAATTTCTGTTAAGTAAATTTAGAGGGCCGGAATTTGAAGCTGAGTGTAGTACGATCTTGCTGCCGCCTACTTACATTTCGCGTAAAGATCACAAAGACAAGATAAGAGAAATTAGGGCTCGTACGGAGGCATATAGGCATTCTTTTTTTCCTCGTTCAATTTGGGAGTGGAATAGGAAAGGAAATGCCTAGTAGAGGTACAGTGTACCCTCCGCCACGCACCTTACGGTGAATTGCGGAGTATGTATGTAGATGTAGATGAAAGCAATCCAATCTAAGCATACAAAATCCATTGCCATTGTATGATATATTTTAGGTTATGGATTTAATTAGCTTACTTCCATTACTTCATGAAAAAATGTATGATTGTCTCATGCTTCTGAAGTTGTATGTATCGCTGTACGGACGGATTTCTAGTTTGATTTACAAATAAAATGGTTTTGTCTACTGATTACGGACATATTTATTTACGAGATGGCAATGTGATACATTAAAATTGGTTTCAGGTACATATAATAAGTGTGCTTAAAACACTTTGTATGCGTTAATAGTTCGGAAGATTCTGTGTGGGGAGCAAAATCAAATTTGCCGCAGAAAATGCCGGTATGTATGTGAAAATGAACACTAAAATTCACAACTTTAGTGTATGACGGTACAGCCCGATTTTAAATGTCTGTTTCTAATATACATGTGGACGCGCGCGTTTGGGGCGCAATCGCGTGGTCGGGTTCTGCATTTGCAGTGGCGCGGCCCACGAGGGCGGAAGTGACGTCACTGGCAAAATCGGAGTGGTAACCGAGTGGCCACGAGATGGTGCTGTGGCGGCCAGCCTGTTAGCTGTAATAAAAGAAATAGTACTATAAAATTAATTACTCGCAAACTTACCGAGGTACAGGGGAGCTGAAACCGTCATAGTTAAGACGAATATCATGGTATATTTGTTTATTTAAAGGAAATGAAAGTGGCTGTTACAGACCTGCAGCTAATAACTATTTTGTTTAAAACTGTTATAGTTACAAAAAAAAAAAAACAAAAAACAAAAACAAAAAAAAAAACAACAGCACTGGAAAGCTGGTAAAATTTGATGTCAAATTGATATATATAACTTGTATAAAACAAGTCCCATTTAAAGTTTTGTAAAAATTGTCCAGTTTGTAAAAAGGGCATAAATAGGGGGCCGCCATCTTGATTTAGGCAGTCTTCGATCGGGCTTCATTGAGGCTGTGCTTGAGACTTCATGTGGTAGGAGTTGGCCAAACTGAACTTTAAGAATTTTGGTGTCTGTATGGATGCAAGTTATAAGAATTTCGTGTTTAGTGATAGAGACTGATACTTATAAAACATTTGGTGTGAGTTTGAGACCTCACCGGACTTGCGACTTTCTGGGAATTAGACAGGCTACAGCAGATTTCATTCTGTACCGAGAATTATTTCGGACTTTGTTTCTTTCGTGAGAATGCTGGAATTTGAGTTTGAAACTTAGCGTTTCATTTCGAAACTCCTGAACTTTTGCATGTTCAGCCAAGAGACCCTTATTTATTTTAACTGAACTGGACAATTAAATTTTTCTGGGACTTCAGTGTGTAATAAAATCTTAAATAAACAATTTCATAAGTGACATTCAAACCCCCATGATTGACTGTTATTTACAAACCGATGTTTTCACTGCCAGTGAACCTTATTTAAAATTTGTTTTTATAAAAATTTAGGGCGTTGAAGCGAGAAGTGGACAGTTGGTCCCTAGACATGACGAAAAGCCACTTTAGACTTAAAAGTTCCGACTGTTTCACTTTGCCCACGTTGGTGCAGTGTTTGTTGAACATTATTGTTTAGAGTGGACATCCAGTGTACTGGGGGCTCGAGCTGTGAATATTAAATGAGTTCATTTCATTTCCACCCCCATGAACCACAGACATTGCCGAGGTGGGGTGGCTTGCATGCCTCAACGATACAGATAGCTGTACCGTAGGTGCAACCACAGCGGAGGGGTATCTGTGGAGAGGCCAGACAAACGTGTGGTTCCTGAAGAGGGGCAGCAGCCTTTTCAGTAGTTACAGGGGCAACAGTCTGGATGATTGACTGAGCTGGCCTTGTATCATCAGCTAATGTGGATTTGCCACACAGTTACTACGAATGGCTGAAAGCAAGGGGAAACTACAGCCGTTATTTTTCCCGAGGACATGCAGCTCTACTGTATGAACATATGATGATGGCATCCTTTCGGGTAAAATATTCCGGAGGTAAAATAGTCCCCATTCGGATCTCCGGGCGGGGACTACTCAGGAGGATGTGATCATCAGGAAAGACAATACTGGCATTCTACGGGTCGAAGCGTGGAATGTTAGATCCCTTAATCGAGTAGGAAAATTAGAAAATTTAAAAAGGGAAAGGGATAGGTTGAAGTTAGATATAGTGGGCATTAGTGAAGTTCGGTGGCAGGATGAACAGGATTTCTGGTCAGGTGAGTACAGGATTATAAATACAAAATCAGTTGGGGGTATCACAGGAGTAGGATTGATAATGAATAAGAAAATAGGAATGCGGGTAAACTACTATGACCAGCACAGCGATCGCATTATCATTGTCAAGATAGATACGAAGCCAACACCGACAACAGTAGTACAGGTTTATATGCCAACTAGTTCTGCTGATGATGAGGAGGTACAGGAAATATATGAGGAGCTAAAGGAAATTATTCAGACAATTAAGGGAGAGGAAAACTTAATTGTTATGGGAGACTGGAATTCGGTAGTAGGACAAGGAAGGGAAGGGAAGATAGTGGGTGAATATGGTCTGGGCAAAAGGACGAAAGAGGAAGCCGCCTGGTAGAATTTTGCACGGAACATAATTTAGTTATAACAAACACCTGGTTTAAGAATCACAAAAGAAGGTTGTATACGTGGAAGAGACCAGGAGACACCGGGAGATACCAGATAGATTTTATAATGGTAAGACATAGATTTCGGAACCAGGTTTTGAAGTGTAGGACATACCCAGGGGCAGACATAGAGTCTGACCATAACTTGTTGGTTATGAACTGTAGGCTGAAACTGAAGAAACTACAGAAAGGTAGGAAAATAAGGAGATGGGACCTAGATAAATTGAAGGAACCTGAAGTTCTTAAGAATTTCAGAGGGAGCTTCAGGCAACAATTGACAGAAACAGGGGAAAATAAAACAGTTGAGGAGGAATGGGTAAAATTGAGAGATGAAATAGTGAAGGCAGCAGAGGACAAAATAGGTAGGAAGGCAAGACCTACAAAGAATCCTTGGATATCACAGGAGATACTAAATTTAATCGATGAAAGGAGAAAATATAAAAATGCAGTAAATGAAACAGGCAAAATGGAGTACAGACGACTAAGAAATGAGATTGACAGGAAGTGCAAAATGGCTAAGCAGGAATGGCTAGAAGGCAAATGCAAGGATGTAGAAGAATGTATAAATAGGGGAAAAATAGATACAGCCTACCGGAAAATAAAAGAAAGATTTGGCGATAAGAAAAACAGCTCTATGAATATCAAGGACACTGATGGAAAACCAGTTCTCAGCAAAGAAGGGAAAGCTGAAAGGTGGAAAGAGTATATAGAGGGGCTCTACAAAGGAAATGAACTACGAGACACTATTGTAGGAAGGGAAGAGGATGTAGATGATGATGAAATAGGAGATACTATAGTGAGAGATGAATTTGACAGAGCACTGAAAGATATAAGTCGAAACAAGGCCCCTGTAGTTGATGATATCCCGTCAGAGCTACTGAAATCTCTGGGAGAACCAGCCATGACAAAATTGTTTCACATTGTGTGTAAGATGTATGAGACAGGTGAAGTACCCTCAGACTTTAAGAAAAATGTTATAATCCCCATTCCAAAGAAAGCGGGTGCAGACAGGTGTGGAAACTACAGAACCATCAGTTTAATAAGTCATGGTTGCAAAATATTAACACGAATTATATACAGAAGGATGGAAAAGCTGGTAGAAGCCGACCTCGGGGAAGATCAGTTTGGGTTCAGAAGAAATGTAGGAACACGGGAGGCAATACTCACTTTACGGCTTATCCTAGAAGATAGATTAAGAAAAGGCAAACCTACATTTCTAGCTTTTGTGGATTTGGAGAAGGCTTTTGACAATGTTGATTGGAATAAACTCTTTCAAGTTCTGAAGCAAGCAGGAGTAAAATATAGGGAGCGTAAGGTTATTTACAACTTGTACAAAAACGAGACAGCGGTTGTCAGAGTTGAAGGGCATGAAAGGGATGCAGTGGTTGGAAAGGGAGTAAGACAGGGTTGTAGCCTTTCCCCAATGTTGTTCAATTTGTACATTGAGCAAGCTATAAAGGAAAGCAAGGAGAAATTTGGAGAAGGAATTAAAGTTCAGGGTGAAGAATTAAAAACATTGCGTTTTGCCGACGACATAGTAATTCTGTCAGATACAGCAAAGGACCTGGAAGGGCAATTGAACGGAATGGACAGTGTGCTGAAAGGTGCATATAAGATGAACATTAACAAGAGTAAAACTAGGGTAATGGAGTGCAGTGTAAGAAAATCAGGTGATGCTGAAGGAATTAGATTAGGTAACGAAACAATAAAGGAGGTAGATGAGTTTTGTTACTTGGGCAGTAAAATAACAAATGATGGTCGCAGTACAGATGATATAAAATGCAGAATGGCAATGGGTAGAAAGGCATTTTTGAAAAAGAGAAATTTGTTAACATCGAATATTGATTTAAGCCTAAGGAAGTCCTTTCTGAAGGCATTTGTATGGATTGTTGCCTTGTATGGGAGTGAAACATGGACGATAAGCAGTGTGGACAAAAAGAGGATAGAGGCTTTTGAAATGTGGTGCTACAGAAGAATGCTGAAGATTAGGTGGGTGGATCGCGTAACTAATGAGGAGGTACTGAACCGAATTGGGAAGAAAAGAAATTTCTGGCATACCTTGACTAAAAGAAGGGATAGATTGGTAGGACACATTTTTAGACATCACGAAATTGTGAATTTAGCGTTGGAGGGAAGTGTGTGGGGTAAAAATCGCAGAGGGAGGTCAAGAGACGCGTATAGTAAGCAGATTCAAGTGGATGTGGGTTGTCGTTCTTATGAGGAGATGAAAAGGCTTGCTCAGGATAGAGTAGGGTGGAGAGCTGCATCAAACCAGTCTCTGGACTGAAGACCACAAAAACAACATTTCATATTTGTCTGAAATTAGACACAGGCAAGCACGCCCAACGGACAAACGCACCGCGCGAGGTGTAAATTCTCTCTCGTATATCGCGTTTTAGATTGTGTGGATACTCGCAAGTGTCAACAGATATCTGTGCCTCATTATTATCACTCAGAGGATTAGATAAGTTTATTAATGTGACGGTTATGAGCCTATTTATTACTATCACTGAGGAACAAAATAATTTAGGCCTAACTATGTTCACCTTTAAAGGTTGATGTCTTCGCCAAACTACCGTGCTGTGGCACTACGGAACACAGCTGCAACATGGCGCTAGAATATACTTTCAAAACTATTGGGTTCCAAATAAAAGAGTGATACTGCTTACCATGGTCAACGGCATATCCTAATGGCACTCCGATAGCAGTGCCCCTATGTATGAAAATATTATCTGCAACAAAAATCTATCTCTTGGCCATAATAAGTGCAACTACGGGTACCAACCTGCAAAACGTCGGAGACATAGTTCCGTACCTCTGTATTACTATTTATAATTATCAGCCGTCCTTATAACATCCAAACAACAAATGATTCGTTTCCTTGGATCTACTTGAAGATTGCCTTCCTAAACAGTTTTGTCAACAAATTTAAAAATAAATGTTTATTTTCTTTCTTAATTTTTAGAATTCAAACCTATCAAATGATCGTTTCCGTTTTATGTAATTACGTCAGTTTTATTTTATTGAAACCTCTGTACAATATAGTTATTCGCTGTATGTGGCCTACTGCACTGTAACACTATACAGTAAAACGTCGCAGTTTTACGCTCATATCGAATTTCTTTCATTCCTCACACAGAAACAATCTGCCTATTTTTATACCTAATATTAGTTTATATATTGTGGCTATTTGTAATGATTATTTGGTAATAATAAACTCTGCTGTGTTGTTGTTGTTGTTTAGCACATTATAGCATATCGGTTAATTCGGTCTTCATAAATCTATCGGTCGGGTGAATTTTCATGAATAGATTGACTCATGCTTTCTGTAATGAGTTTCATATATGAAAGTATAAACGTAAAAGTATAGAAGTGTAGGTATTAAACGTCAACTACAGACGGGACATCAAGAACACCAAGAAAGTTGAAAGAAAGAGCATCAGAAAAATCCGTGGTCCAAAAATCAGAGACGTAGGGTATCGTCTACAATCTCACACAATCACAGAAAACTACTCTTAACACGGAAACCGATTTTTACAAACGACTACAATCATGAGATTGGATGACAACCGACTAACAATGAAAATTTTTATCTATCTACAGAAACTAAAAAAATGTTTAAATGTTTGTAAAGCTTATGGGATTAACAGCGAGGTCATCAGTCCCTAAACTTACAAACTACTTTTAAGCTACCTTATACTAAAGACGGCACAAACATCGATGACCGAGAGAGGATTCGAATCCACGACAGGGAATGGCCTCGCGCATAACAGCATAGCGCGTCAATGCGCTCGGCCATTCCGCCGCAGAAAAACTGAAAACAACCACAGTTTTTATGAAACAAATTCAAATTGATCTGAAAGCGCTAACATCACAATCACAGACATTGAGAAATCGAAAAACCTCCAGACATAAAATGCACAGCTGAGAAATTTTACCAGAAGATGAATCCATCACATGGAGAAGAAAATTGACAGAAGAAAGTCTAGCCAAACAGCGAGATGATGAAACACTTCTGGAAGTAGAAGAAGAAAAATAACAGCAACAGGACATAAATTTGCTTTATGTGATCCTGTATGAGTCTAAACAATGCAACTAACTAAATAAATATAAAGACCTATGGGTCAGGTTCTACATGGGGGTTCATCGAACATCCGTCGTACTATTTATTTCCCATTCCATTCTGAAATAGCGCGCAGGAAGAAGGAACACCGTTAGAGGTCTGATTTCTCGTATTATATTTTGGTGATCATTTCTACCTATAGTAAGTGGGAGTCAACTATACATTTTCGCATTTGGAGGAGAATGTTGGCGATTGTAGTTTCGTAAGTAGCCCACGACGCAGCGATATGCGCCGTTGTTGTAATGCTTCTTATCCCAGATCATGTAGCATTTCCGTAACGCTTTCTCCCCTATATCGTGACAATACGAAACGAGCTGCTTTTGTTTAGACTTTTTCGATGTCCTCTGTCTAACGCACCTGACAAGGATCCCACAATGGGCAGCAATAAAAAAAATTAAATAAATAAAATAAATAAATAAAACGCAGTCTTTGGATATCTACATGTTCTTTCCAGTTTCAGTCTGAAGTAATACTAATTCCTAGGTATTTTGTGGAGTTTACGGCCTTCACATTTGATTGATTTATCTTGTAAAGAAATTTTAACGGATTTTTTTTCTTACTCATGTGGACGTCTTCACACTTCTCATTATTCAGTCAATTGCCAATTTTTACACCCTACTGATATCTTATTCAGATCGTTCTACAGTTGGTTTTGATCTTCAGATGATTTTACTAGATTATAAATGACGGCGTCGTCTGCAAACTACCTAAGAGAGCTACTTAGATTTAGTGGTTTTATTGGGGGGAATGTAGCGGTGTGGGAAAGAGGGAAGCAAACGAGTCTCTTCCTTTGTTTTGCAAAGTGTGTTCAAGAGACAGAAAAATAGCTGAACAGGAAGGGAAGATTAGAGCCCTTCAGGCTGAACTGGATAGTGCTAAGGAGGAACTTACGAGGTTAAGGGGGGGAAGGGTGAGCAGGGGTGGGAAGTGGTAGCAGGGAACAGGGGCCACAGAGAGAGTATAGTTCCTGACAGCTTCACAATTAGCACAACCAACAGATTTGCCTTTTCACCACAGTCCAGTGAGGAAGAGGCTCCTTTAGAAGTAGGTGCAGTTAGGAAACAACAGACTTTCACAAGGAAACCAACGGTTTCAAAAAAAGTAGATAGTAGGAGGAAAGTTCTGTTGTTAGGAAGTAGTCATGAAAGAGGTGTGGTCTAGATTTTGCAGGAAAAACTAGGTGACAGGTACCAGGTCACAAACTTTTTCAAGCCCAGTGCAAGTCTCAGCCAGGTGGTAGAGGATATAGGTTCCTTGTGTAAGGGTTTCACAAAACAGGATCATGTTGTTATAGTCGGTGGTGTGGGAAACAGCATTGATAGGGATCAGAGCTACAATATTGAGTGTGACCTGGTTAAAATAGCTTCTGCAACGACCCAGACAAATGTTGGACTGTTGCCTGCTTTCATGCGGTATGATCAACCCCAATTGAACCGCTCCGTCAGGAGAGTCAATATGGAGATTGATCAACTGCTTAGGGCGCCTACTCTGTCAAACATAGGTTTGGTTCCTGTTGATGCTATTGATAGGTGGTATTTCACTAGGCATGGCCTGCATCTCAATAGTAAAGGGACTGATAGCAAAATCCTTAAGGGGGGACACTGCAATTCATGGAAGTACTTCTTTTTTAGGCTAAGATCAGTATCCAGTGAGAAGCTCAGGCAGGCAGGTGCTGAAAATGTTGAAAAATCAAATGTTTCTCAGAAAAGTAAAGTAAAAAATAATGTTAACATTTTTCACCAGAATATTGGGGGACTGAAGAATAAAATAGATGAGCTTTTAGTTTGTTTAGATGATATAGAAACTGATAATGTAATAGATATTATATGCCTGTCTGAGCATCACATTGTCACCGGTATGGAAAATGTGAATGTCTGTGGATATAACTTAGTCTCAAATGTAAGTAGAGATAATAAGAGGAGGAGTTGCCATATATGCCAAAAACTATCACAGTGTAAAAAAATTAGAAACAAAAAAGTTTTGTGTAGAGCAGCATATTGAAGCATGTGCCTGCCAGCTTAAACTCAATGATGATTATCTTAGAGTTGTAGTAAAATATAGGGCCCCTTCAGGGAACTTTCAGTTATTTCTGGAAAACTTTGATGCCTTGTTGTGCTATCTGTCAGATAGGGGGAAGCAAATTATTATTTGTGGAGATTTCAATGTAGATTCACTGAAAGAGTGTAATAGGAAGAAAAACCTGGAAGTCTTACTCGGTTCATTAAATCTGATATCCGTTATTGATTTTCCTACTCGGGTAGTAAAGGACAGCAGTACATTGTACATTGCGTTTCGCGGGCAAGTGCACTACCGACTGTGCTATCCCGACACGACTCACGATGCCGCCTGACAACTATACTTCCGCCAGTACCTCGCCTCCTACTTTCCAAACTTCAAAGAAGCTCTCCTGCGAACAAGCAAGACTAGCACTCCTGGAAGAAAGGATATTGTTCGAGTCCCGGTTCCGGCACACAATTTTAATCTGCCAGGAAGTTTCATATCAGCGCATATTCCGCTGCAGAGTGAAAATTTCATTCTGGAAACATTATTAATGATTACTTTTTAAATGTTGTAGAGAAAATAGGATCTAAATGTTCATTAGAAGGAGCAAGACAATTAATGGAAGAGGCCATACCCACACAATTTGATACAATTGAAATTCCACCCACCTCACCTTCAGAAATTAGGAAAATAATAAACACTCTCAAGAGTAAACGGTCATATGGAATTGATGGCATTTCCAGCAGGGTATTAAAAACTTGTTCCCAGGAGATAAGTAGGACTCTCAGTCATATTTGTAATAGGTCATTAAATCAGGGTATTTTCCCGGATAGACTGAAATATGCTATCGTTAAACCTTTGCATAAGAAGGGGATACATGCGATGTCAACAAATACCGGTCCATCTCACTTCTGACAGCTTTATCAAAAAATTTTGAAAAACTTATGTATTCTCGAGTTGCTTCACATATTAGTAAAAATAAAGTTCGAACAAAATGTCAGTTTGGTTTTCAAAAAAGCTTTTCAACTGAAAATGCTCTATATACCTACACTGATGAAATATTAAATGCTTTGAATAACCGGACATCACCAGTTGGGATTTTTTGTGATCTCTCAAAGGCTTTTGATTGTGTAAATCATGGGATTCTTCTAGATAAGCTTAAGTATTGTGGTATGAGTGGGACAGTGCACAAATGGTTTAAATCATACTTAACTGGAAGAGTGCAGAAAGTTGAAATAAGCAGTTCACATGATATAGATGAAACAATTAATTCTTCTAACTGGGGAGTTAATAAAAATGAGGTCCCACAATGTTCGGTCTTGGGTCCTTTGCTGTTCTTAATATATATTAATGACTTGCCATTCTACATTCACGAAGATGCTAAGCTAGTACTTTTTGCTGATGATACAAGTCTAGCTATCACACCTGACAAACAGGAATTAACTGATGAAATTGTAAATGATATCTTCCAGAAAGTTATTAAGTGGTTCTCTACAAATGGACTCTCATTAATCTTTGATAAAAGCCAGTATATACAGTTTCATACAGTAAATGGCATGACACTATTAATAAATTTAGACTTTGAACATAAATCTGTAGGTAAGGTAGAATATTCAAAATTTTTAGGTGTTTGCATTGACGAGGGACTGAATTGGAAGAAACATATTGAAGATCTCCTGAAACGTCTGAGTTGAGCTGCTTATGCTATCAGAGTCATTGAAAAATTTGGTGATATACATCTCAGTAAATTAGCTTACTACGCCTATTTTCACTCACTGCTTTCATATGGGATCATATTCTAGGGCAATTCAGCATTGAGTAAAAAAAAAAAAAAAAAATTGCACAAGACATAACGTACGATACCTATTTCGTTTGTGGCTTGGTATCCTGAACCAAATCAAAATTTTAAAGGAGACACCAGTTGAATCTTCAGGGTGCAGATAACGATGATCCTATAGCGTAGTCATACCGCCGATATTTTGATGTTTTAGAGAACTGAACACCGATGAACATCGATGTGTCCTACTAAACACCAAAATCTGTCTAACAGCGATGAATATCGATCAACTTTAGCACAGAGCATTACTCTCTGCAGTTCCTTCACGGAAAACGTTTATGCTATCGGCAACAAACTGACACATGTAAGATATGAATGATTTGAAACTGAACGCATATTGAATGTGTCAGGGTAAGGTGAACAACTAATCACAATTCATAATATGTAGAACACCAGTCAATCCTGTTGACTGCAGGGCTTTTACTAGTTCTGCATATCTGCGTTGACTATACAGCACTGTAAAATTCGGAAAAAGAGACTGTATGATCCGTGCTGTCGGCATTTAGCATTCAGAGACAATAGGTGCTCCCTAATAAGACCCTTTTCGTACGATTACGGCAACAACAGCGCAGAGTTTTACTGTTGGATGGAGCCACTAACTCACTGTATGACGTACTGCTACGGTGCTTGGGAGATAACTTTCATTTATCCAGGTGTCTTACGTCTGTACTTAGTTATATGGAATATGCAGTACTTAAATTTGCTTACGTACATGGATAACGTGTAGTTCACAAAATAAAATCAGGCTATAGAATATAAAACTAAAAAGCATATCACAATTACTTTAACTTATAAATAGTTTACGTACCATTGTACAAAAGTTGTCGTAAATGTAAAAGTACGGAATACAACAGACCTCAGTTTCACTTAGTTTTCTGCTTACATTACCATGCCCTTGACCTCTCAATGTGACTTCAGTTGTAAATTGCGCCCCAATCGTTGTCATATCATACGTTGTGTGAACTATCTAAAAATTATGTAGAATTTAACGTCGTATTAATAGAAGAATTCATTCCTCCTCCGGGGTCACCACCACCTTAACGAAGCACTGTCCATGCGAGCGAGGAGGTTTGTGTGCTCTGGATCCGGAGTAGTTTAACTACCATAAGGCTCATCCAAGCCGGTCAGGCCGAAGGGGAGGAGCCAGACTAAGTGTGTCCCACAAAGGACTCTGTGTCCTCCTCTCCTCATCCTGTCTTAGTCTTGTCCTTTTTTTCCTTCCATTCCTTGTCAACAGTGGGGTGGGCAGAGCTCCTTAGCCTCAGTGAAGGCAACCTGTCTAGGCATGACAACCCCGAATAATACGCCTCTCAAGCTAACAAACTGGGTAGCATCTTGGACGTTAACTAGTCACACTATCCCATGAACAATGTTCAACTGAGCATTTATGACAATTTCGCTGATTGAACTACACTACGAGACTAACTTCCGCACCATTTCTAACATATACGACGAGAATGCGGAAACTGAAATTCACGCAGACGCCAGTGGTTATGGTATTGGTGCAGTGCTTGTAGAAGATCAGGAAGGTGCTGTAAAGGTAATAGCTTACGCATCAAGAGTTGTCTGAGAGTCCGAGATGGAATTCTCCACAGCCGAGAAGGAGTAACTCGCCATTATCTGTAGTATCAACAAGTTCCGGTCCTATCTATTCAGTGAATCTTTGACTGTTGTGACTGACCACCATTCTTGATGTTGGCTGACCAATTTGAAGGATCCATCAGGTCGAATAGCAAGTGGTCATTAAGACTCCAAGACTACGATGCCACAGTAGTATTCAAAAACTGGGGCAAACACAAGGACGCCGACTGCCTTTCGAGGAATCTATTAGCCGAACACAATAGCATGGATGAAATTTCAGCCCTCGCGGAGTAAGGTGACATCGCAGCTGAACAGAAGGACGATCCAGCATTATACAAACTATAGAGGCCTTGGAGAAAGAACCGGCCAAGGAGATTATCAGATTATATATGGGACATTGTATAAGAGCAACTACGATCCACTGGGCCCCAAATGGCTACTGCGTGTTCCAGCTGATCTGCGTTCACCTATTCCCAAGTATTTCCACGATTCTCCAAGATCCGGTCATCTGGTCTGGTATTCGTGAAGACCCTAGACAGAATCAGACCCAGATATTACTGGCAAGGTCTCTACCGATCTGTCAAGCACTATGTGCCGCAGTTACCTCCAGGTCATTTGGTACCAATTCCACATGCAGAAGCCCCATTCCGCCCGATTAGGATCGACCTTTTAGGTAGGGTCCCATAGTCGACAACCGTTAAACAGTGGATAATGGTCTGCACTGACTGCCTCACCCGCTATGCTGTCACGAAACCTGTGTTGACTGCAGAAGCCACAAAGTTCGCAAAATTCTTAGTAGAAGACGAAGCATGGTTGATCACGTGTTATCTGATCGAGGAATAGTGTTCATGTCAAAACTAGTATCAGAAGTGTCACATTGCGGCATTGTCCACAGATTAACAATTGCCTACCATCCTCAGACACGTGGTCTTGCAGAACTTTTATCAAGACGTTAGCAGATATGCTGTCGATGTTGAGCAGAAGGATTGGGATACAATACTGCTAGTGGTGAAATTTGCATGTAATACAGCAAGGCAAGACAACGCAGGCTTCACGCCGTTTTCCCTGCTGCACGGTCGTGAGGCTGAGCGACAATGGATACATTGATTCCGTCCCATCCGTGAGATACTAAGGATGACTATGTGAAACAGCTCATCACCAGGGTCGAAGAAGAAAGTCAGTTGGCTCGCATACGGACACTGGACGCCCAGGAAAAGGACCGCCAGTGGTATAAAGACAAGAACCGTTGCGTACAGCTCTGGTGTGGACTTTTACTTCTGTATGGAAAGTTGGGCTATCGGAAAAGTTAGTGAAGTACCGTGTCATACGCCGCCTGTCAGACGTCACGTCCGGTATGCCTCTGTGTGGGCTCTAATCACTCTGATTTTATCCTCACGGTCTCTTCGAGAGATATACGTAGGAGGGAGCAATATACTGCTAGACTCCTCGGTAAAGGTATGTTCTCGAAACTTCGACAAAAGCCCGTACCGAGCGACAGAGCGTCTCTCCTGCAGAGTCTTCCACTGGAGTTTATCGATCATCCCCGTAACGCTTTCACGATTACCAAATGATCCTGTAACGAAGCGCGCTGCTCTCCGTTGGATCTTCTCTACCTCCTCTATCAATCCCACCTGGTACGGATCCCACACCGGTGAGCAGTATTCAAGCTGTGGGCGAACAAGTGTACTGTAACCTACTTCCTTTGTTTTCGGACTGCATTTCCTTAGTATTCTTCCAATGAATCTGATTTTATATGGTCGTACCAATTTAAATCCTTCCTAATGACTGCTCCCAGATACTTTATGGAATTAACTGCTTCCAGTTGCTGCCCTGCTATAGTGTAGCTAAATGATAAAGGATCTTTCTTTCTGTGTATTCACAGAACGTTACACTTGTCTACATTGAGATTTAATTGCCATTCCCTGCACCATGCGTCAATTCTATGCAGATCCTCCTGAATCTCAATACAATTTTCCATTGTTACAACCTCTCTATATACTACAGTATCATCGGCAAAAAGCCTCAGTGAACTTCCGATGTTATGCGCAAGGTCATTTCTATATATCATGAACAGCAACGGACTCACGACACTCCCCTGTGGTACACCTGACATAACCCCTAATTCGGAAGACTGCTCTCCATTGAGAATGACCTGCTGCTTTCTGTTATCTAGGAATTCCTCAATCCAATCACACTATTGTTCATTAAACGTTTGTGGGGAACTGTATCAAACGCCTTGCGGAAGTCGAGAAACACAGCATCTACCTGAGAACCCGTGTCTATGGCCCTCTGAGTCTCGTGGACGAATAGCGCGAGCTGGGTTTCACACGAACACCTTTTTCGAAACCCATGCTGATTCCTACAGAGCAGATTCCTAGTCTCGAGAAATGTCATTATATTCGAACATAATACCTGTTCCAAAATTCTACAACTGACCGACGTTAGAGATACAGGCCTATAGTTCTGCACATCTGTTCGAGGATCCTTCTTGAAAACGGGGATGACCTGAGCCATTTTCCAATCTTTCGGAACGATATGCTGTTCTAGAGACCTACGATACACCACTGCGAGAAGGGGGGCAGTTCCTTCGCGTACTCTGTGTAAAAACGAACTGGTATCCCATCAGACCCTGCGGCCTTTCCTCTTTTGAGCGATTTTAATCGTTTTTCTATCCCTCTGTCAGTTGTTTAGATATTTGCCATTTTGTAATCTGTGTGGCAATCTAGAGAAGGAACTACAGTGCAATCTTCCTCTGTGAAACAGCTTTGGAAAAATACATTTAGTAATTCTGCCTTTAGAGTGTCATCCTCTGTTTCAATGCCATTTACGTCACAGAGTGTCTGGACACTTTGTTTTGATCTACCTACCCCTTTGACATAAGACCAAAATTTCTTAGGATTTTCAGCCCAGTCAGTACAAAGAACTCTACTTTCGAATTCGTCGAACGCCTCTCGCATAGCCCTCCTCACGCTACATTTCGCTTCGTGTAATTTTTGTTTGTCTTCCGGGGTTTGGCTACGTTTATGTTTGCAGTGAAGTTCCCTTTGCTTCCGTAGCAGCTTTCTAATTCGGTTGTTGTACCACGGTGGCTCCTTTCCATCTCTTACGACCTTGCTAGGTACATACTCATCTAATGCATATTGTACGATGGCTTTGAACTTAGACCACTGTTCCTCAACACCATCCGTTCTTAAGATAAAACTTTTGAGCTGAGCCGTCAAGTACTCCGAAATCCCCTTTTTGTCACTTTTTCCGAACAGAAAAATCTTCCTACATTTTTTAATATTTCCATTTACGGCTGAAATTACCGACGCTGTAACCGCTTTATGATCGCTGATTCCCTGTTCCGCATTAACTGTTCCGAATAGTTCGGGTCTGTTTTTGACCAGAAGGTCTAATATGTTGTCACCACGAGTTGGTTCTCTGTTTAACTGGTCAAGGTAGTTTTCAGATAATGCACTCGAAACAATTTCACTGGATTCTTTGTGCCTGCCACCTGTAATAAACGTTTGTGTCTCCCAGTCTATATCAGGTAAATTAAAATCTCCTCCCAAAACTATAGCATTATCGGGAAATATCTTCCAAATTATCCTTAAGGTGTTCTGCTACAACAGCTGCTGAGCCAGGAGGCCTATAGAAGCATCCGATTACCATGTTCGAGCCTGCTTTAACCGTGAGCTTCACCCAAATTATTTCACACTTCGGATCTCCGTCTATTTCCTTCGATACTAGTGCACTTTTTATCGCTATAAACACGCCTCCCCCTTCACTCTCCTGCCTATCTTTGCAGTAAACATTCCAGTCTGAGTTTATAATCTCGTTACTGTTTATATCTGGTATCAGCCAACTTTCTGTCCCTAGTAATATGTGGGCGTTGTGATCGTTTATTTTTGAGATGAATTCTGGGACCTTTCTATAGACGCTCTTGCAGTTTACTACTACATTGATCAATTCCTTCCCTGTTGTGTTTTGCCTACTCCTACCTTGTCGCGGCTCAGGAGGCATCTTGTCGGGCCTAGGGAGAGAATTCTCTAACCTAAAAAGAAAAAAAAAACAAAAAACAAACAAAAAACATGTGCACTCCACACGTACTCTGCTACCCTTGTAGCCGCTTCCTGCGTGTAGTGCACGCCTGGCCTATTCAGGGGAATCCTACATTTCTCCTCCCGATAGCGGAGGTCGAGAAATTTGCAGCCCAGATCTTCGCAGAATCGTCTGAGCCTCTGGTTTAAGCCTTCCACTTGGCTCCAAACCAGAGGACCGCGATCGGTTCAGGGAATGACACTGCAAATAGTTAGCTCAGATTCCAGCTTTCTGCCTTCGCCAACTCCGCCAACCGCCTGTATGAACTGAGGATGACCTCTGAACCCAGCCGGCAGGAGTCATTGGTGCCGACATGGGCGACAATTTGTAGTCGGGTGCACCCAGTGCTCTCTATCGCCGCCGGAAGGGCCTCGTAACGATTAACGGCATCGATGTACGTAAATATTGGTATGACACATTATGACAAGACTAAAATTTTAACCCCTCCCCTTACAACTAAAACCCCTACATCAATAACTGCAGTGAAACGTGCTGGATCATAATCAGTGATTGATTTTTGTTAGATTTACTCTGTCACAGTATGTTCAACGGGCCTAGTGATCATTAATGGATCACTGTGCCATGACTCTCAACCTTTCATGACCAAATCTTGAGAGTCATGCCAGAAGCACTGTAATATATCAGCCAGCGACGCTTTTGTTCGCTGACTTTGCCGATGGAAGCTCTCACGCACGCCACACCAGCCGTCTCAGGGGGAGGGGAGCAGCCAGCAGGAGGCACCCCCAACTCTCACCCTCACCACTGGCCGCCACGCCGCATTCTGCCGCTCCAGGGGGCAATGGGGCCAACTGCTGTGGCTTTCAGTGAAACCAGCCTGACTTTGAGAGGTGTGCACATAAATGGAGACAACTAAATAGACACAACAGCGCGTGTGCAGAGGAAACCCTTGTCTGCAGATACCAGAGGAGTCGTTTCCAAAAAGCGACGGAACCGCAGATAAGACGTGGACCCCTGCATATGGGAAGAAGACAACCAAACCCCTGTAGTGCACACGTGTGTGAGTGGGAGAGAGACTGGCTTTCAGTGTAGATAAAGTAGATCCACCAGAACAATGTTTCTGGCTAGAAAGAAAGACTCTGATAAATGGTATACCAGCAACCAAGAAGTGATGCAGATGATCGTTTCAAACGTGGAAAAGATGCAAGATTCATCTCAGTACATAGAAATGTTTCACTTGAACTGAAAACTCTGATCAGCTACTGGATGACACTGTAAAACCAACCTACCAATCACAGTCACATTAGCTAGTATTGCAAGAGCAGATCAGTCATCTTGACTGTTGCCCTAGCAAAACTCAGCCCTCTGCCCCTCTTAAGGAACCACACTCTTCTGTCTGGCCTCTCATCAGATACCCATCTGATACGGTTGCACCTACTGTACGATCATCTATCGCTGAGGCACGCATGCCACCCCACCTCGGCAACGTCTGTGGTTCATGGGGGTGGTATAGTAAAGTAACATTTATAATTTTTCATTTGTAACGAATATCTGCCAGTTATTGCGAATATATTTCGATTCCACAGGTGTGGTGAAGTAGTAAAATGCTGAAATGTTTGTGGGGTTCTCAGTCCCTACCTGATACTAATGACAGCACAAACATCCATTCGAACCCCCGACAGGGAACGGCCTCGCGCATCGGCCGCTCCCCCACGACGGTGAAGTAGCAAACTAACATTATAGCTGAGGTTACTGTGAGTGACATGGCAGTAAATTTCCACTCTTTGTTGTCACAAAAACTCAGCTGTTTGAGAAGAGTAGTAAAATGTGGGGCTTTGCCATGGGCACCATGATGTGCAGAGGCTGCCTATAGCGTCTCGTATTCACAACTGACTCATCTAGGTGATTGATTGCTTCTTGTCTGGATATCCCTAAATATGGATGAATGAATAAACGTTTAAAGCCATACTAAAATCTGCTAAAGTCACACATGTGGTGGACTATATGAACATATATGAGCTTTAAAAGCAGGTGTTATTCAATTTTGTACATTTGTAAATATAATAAGCCATAATACTTTCGCAATAACTATAAACTGAAAATCCAAAGAAACTGGTAGAAATGCCTGATACCGTGTAGGGGCCCCACGAGGACGTAGAAGTGTCACCACACGATAGGTCATGGACGCGACTAACGTCTGAAGTAGTGATGGAGGTGACTGACACCATGCATCCTGCAGAGTTGTCCACAAATCCGTAACAGCATGAGGGTTGCTGTACTGTTCTGAACAACACATTCCGGGTATGCTCAACAATGTTCATGTTCGGAGAGGTTGGATGCCAGCGCATTAGCGAAGTTGTCTGCATACGTTTCACCTGTCGTATCTCGACGTACCAGGTGTTCAGTTCCACTCCAGCTGTACACTTCCCGCAGCATGCGGAGCCCCCATCCGCTTGAAGTGCCCTGCTGACATCCGCTCGATACAATTGGAAACGAGTCTCCTCAGACCAGGAAACCTGTTTAAAGTCAGTCACATGTCGATGTTGGCGGGCCCCACCGTGGCCTAAAGCTTTGTATCGTGCAGACGAAGAGGGTACACGACTGAGCTTTCGGCTCCGAGTCCATGCAGATGATGTTCCTTTTTTTTCGGACACTGACACTTGTTGATGGACCTGCATTGAACTCCACAGCAATTTGCGGAAGTTTTGTACTTCTGTCACGCTGAACGATTCTCTTCAGTCGTCGATGGTTCCGTTCTTCTAGGATCTTTTCTTGGCCGAAACGAAGTCGGAGATTTCATGTTTTACCTGATTCCACGGTGCACTCGTACGAAAAAAATCCCCACCTCAATCCTACCTCTTCAGAACTGTGTCGCATCTCTCTTGTGCCTATTACAACACCACGTTCCAAGTCACTTAAATCGTGCCAAGCTGCCAGTGTAGCGCCAGTAACCGATCTAACGTCTGCGTCTCGTATTGCGTATAGAGTCGCAGCTTGTATGCTGGTCATGATCCAACTTATGTATTTTATATTTCAATAAAGTGCTATGTTGCATGTACTATTAAACCACAAATTTTTAAATAACGTAAGATGACCACATTGTACAATTTTATATGACCAGATGAGGGTGGCATAGCCCATTAAAACCTGCCGTAATGAGCTAAATATTTGTATTGCCATCTTAACTTTCTACTTTCGAAGATAATTTGTTATGATTATCATTCCTGCCTACGTAGACAGAAGTATTATGCTTTTGCGTTCGGGGGTGAGAGTCGGCTATAGAAATTTCATAAAGTACATCTCGATGCAATAAAACAAACGCGACTGTTCTACTCATTCGCACCCCAACACTAAGTCAAAGAGATGGACCACTATATAGAGGCAACACTGCGACAAGAGTGAAGCAGATGGAGCAACCGTCCGCCATGTTATAGGAAGTCCAGAGAGGGGCGTGCTGCTTGATAGTAAGGTAGAAGATTACGCAAACATAACTGCGCCTTACAGTTTTACCCAGAAACAATATCCCCTCCGAGTATGTTGCATAAACGCTTTATATACATCATGTAAGCTGCTTTCATTTTTACAGTACCCAGATGATTACCAGCATTTGCATCTGAACGATATGATCTGGAAAGTGTAAGCCCAATCTACATTTGTTTTTGTACACCATTTCAACAGAAAATTAACGAAGAATGCTAGAGGTCTCAGAGAATAAACAAACTATTACTGAAGCCAAGGTGGAGGAGATTTATTACTTGAACCACACAGTCAGTAGAATATGCAATTAAGTTTAAGGTTTGTCGAATGCTTATTGAAGCAGTCAACATTATGCTTGTCTTCCTCGTGAATCAGGTTACGATAGTCTGCACCAAGAAACTAGGAAACTGCCATTAACGAATGCCAATACTCACAATTCTCTTGTAGTTTCACCTTTTACGACGACAAGTGCGTCAAATAGCCTTACTTCATTATCTTCATAAATAAATTCTGCTTCAATACGTGAAGGAAAAATACGAGAGACTGCTGTGAGACACTAACTCTCTTTTTATTACATTCCACATATATAGTGGTTAAGCGTCACACAAATTGAATTTTAATTTACAAAACGTAACTAGTTTCAATGAACTCTGTCATTATCAAACGTAAGCAAAAATTGCGTTAAACACAAACTGAGAAAATAAATTATGAAAAGGTGTAGTAAATGTAGCCAGGTGTAAGATTACCACCCAATAGAAATACTGGTAATTAATAGCATTTGATAATTAAAAAGTATGAAGTTCACTGCAAACATTGACCATGCCAATGCACTAAATGTTACACAATTTTAACCTTATTAATTATGGTAGCAATGTATGTACACAGTTGGGTGACAACATTTATAGTTAGGCCATAGGTAGAAATTCTCCACGTTGAGATTTGCTGTGTGCTTGTAGCTGACGGGAGGCCAGCGAGCAGGCCGACGTTGGTGGCTTGTTCCAGCTTAGGATTTTCCAGTTCGTTTCCGGTGAGGGGAGAGAGGGACAATGTCGAGTGCCAGGCACAGTGCAGTGCACAGCGTGAAATAAAATATTCTAATACTACTGGCATTTGAAGTAATACGATGCAGTTAGGAACCTTTAAGGCCCTCATTACAAAATAGCCTATTGATAAATGAACAATACATTAGCTGATATAGTCACATCTGGCGTAATATGTTTAATTGACAATGAAAAGTAATAAATTACCAATGAATACAAGACAGTTACACAACTAGCATGGCAATGTTTGTTTATAAAAATAATGTATTAACTAATTCTCATTTTATTTTCAATTAATCTTGTGTATTTTATCTTGAAGTATTCAGTTAAATCACTTATCTGTGATATAAGAAATTGCACGATTATGATAAATACTACAAAGGATATAAAAAGGATATAAAAACCTAAAAGACATTTATTTAATGTGTAGTGTAATTATTTTGATTTAAGAGAAGTTTTAGAAATGTATTGGATGAGCGCTGTACGTTGGCAAATCGGTTAGAACAGCTCACATGGGGAAGTTAATGACGTAGGGGAAAAAACCCCGGCAGTTGAGCTTTTGGCGCGCGCGCACGCGAGGGCAGGAAGTGAGGAGTCGGGAGCGAGTGGGGTAGCTGGCTGGGCGGCGTCGCTCTGCATCAGTCGGCATGTGGATCTCCAGGTGGAGGTTATAGATTTGTGTGTGGCAATCGCCACGTGTGATTGCTCGTGTTAGACTGCAAGGTGTGCATCGCATTGAATTAAAGTGGCTGTGATTTGTTAATGTAACACGTGTCGTCGCATAGGCATGAACATAAACGGTGTTTGAGACAGCCACGTGGTGTGAAAACAATTCGCGACAAATATTCATTTTCTCTGGGGGCTCACGAGCTATAATTTTATTTGATAAATGTGCCGACATACAGACGTATCAGGCACAGGGTTCTAAGATTGTGAAATAAACAACATAATGTGAACTTTTACGTGTTTTCAAAAATAGTAGTTAGTACACCCTTTTCTCTCATGAACTTGATTTTATTATGAATTTGTTTTGTTAATCATATGCAGGGAAGGAAAGCTGCGAACGTGTGATATCATCCCCTAGAAAACGAGTCAAACAGTCGCAATCACAGTTCCAGTGTTTTTGCATGTTTAGGAATTTGGTTCGCAGTTGGTGGTTGTGAGTTTTAATAATTAAACTTTCTCTATTTTAAACTCTCACCCCGACCTTCACCCTCGCACAGGCCATGTAGAGGTGTTACAGTGACTCCCAACTGTCTGCCATAGTCACACATGGTATCGCACCATTTCCAGCTATATATAATTCCATACCATGCCACAACAGCTGTATTACTACTAAAGCTGTATTCGAACATTATGGCCGGCCGCAGTGGCCGAGCGGTCTGCGGCGTGCCAGTCACATTCTGCACGGCCACTACGATCGGGGGTTAGAATCCCCCCTCGGGCATGGATATTTGTGCCGTCTTTAGTATTAACTATTTCTTAAGTAGTTTGTAAGTTTAGGGACTGATGACCCAGTAGTTAAGTCCAATAAACTCTACAAACATGTGAACATTGTGGGAGTGTTTTTCCTAATCATGTGAATCGCCTTACATTTTTCTAAATTTAGAGCTAGCTGCCATTCTTTACACCAACTAGACATTTTGTCTAAGTCATCCTGTATGCTATAACAGTTAGTTACAGACGACACCCTCCCATACACCACAGCATCATCAGCTCATCAGCAAACAGCAGCAAATTACAACTTACTCTCTGCATCAGATAAGTTATATAGTTAGAAAATAGTAACCGTCCTATCACACTCTCCTGGGGCACGCCTGACGATACTCTCGTCTCTGATGAACACTCGCCGTCGAGAACAACGTACTGCATCTAGTTACTCAGGAAGTCTTCCAGCCAGTCTCAAATCTGTTAACCTATTCCATATGCTCGTATCTTCGTTAGGAATTTGCAGTGTGGCACCGCGTCCAATGCCTATTTGAAATCGAGAAAAAGACAATCTACCGTCTTTGTAGTATTTCGATGTCCTTTTTCAACCCACTTGGTGAGTATTCCACACCGTGCAACGACACTACAAACCGATAACGAACAAGCGCTGTGTTGTCACTGTCTTTAGCAGTTGTGAGTTCTGCCAATAAATCGCAGTCTTGATCGCCTTTTCCACGGCATTATATTTCTTCCAAATTTAAATCTGTGAGTCCTAGTAGGTATCAAGTTGAATTTATAGCCTTGAGCGTTGACTGATACACAAACGAGGTTTATCTGAGTGCTTTCAGTATATAAGCGGACGACTTGTGATATTACCTGGCGCAGCAGTAGCGAAGACATAGAATCTTTCCAAATACAAAGGTGTATGACGTAATTCATCAATGACTATAAAATTTATAACCGAAAACACCACTTAATTAAAATACATCAGTCACCAGTACGCACGCCTCCAGTAAATAGCAGTATAGAGCCCATCATTTGTGTTAAACTCGGAACCTCCAGCTCACATGGCAGGCAAACTTTATCTCTCTGTCTCTGTCATTGTCCTTTGAGTAGTAAGCACGTAGACCTACTGTTAGATGCAGAATGTATAAAAAGAGGTAAATGTCTTTTGCGTTCCTTCCGAGTAACAAAGTAAATGTTTCGCTTCAAACGTGTGCGAAAAGTAATTATCGTCCTTTTTCCATCAACAGACGTTTTAACTAATAATCTTTACTTTTTAGAACGCAACGATGATTTACAACGTACGCCATATTGGAGTAAGTGTAAACCTATTGTTGGAGGGGTAATTTCAGGTAACATCATTTTATGACTTTCAATTTGAATAATTTGTACTTCCTGTATCGCGTCCCCCAGATAAGTAGCTGATAGATAAGAAATTATTTTAAGCTAGGTTTGTACAACTTGGTCATAAATCGGTTGCATGTACACTCCAATAGTAGATTTCTTGAGCCGGCGCTATAAAAGCCTTGGAATAATTTTATTGCTTTGGATTAAATAAATTTTGGTGAGTTTCTTCCGTTTGCAGTGCCGTTATCAAGTTTTCATTAAGCCATTCAGTCAGCCATGGCACTGAGCACACTGAAGTTTAACGTAAAATGCATCCACATCACGTAATTTAAATATATTTTAATTTGTTCCTTATAATAATAATAATAAAAGTTAAAATGATATATTTTTTCTGTATTTACAATGTCATGTATTTATTTAGTGGCGATAATAAATTTTTGCACCATAAAGACAATAAATGACAACATCGACTTCAAACAGATGCTATTACAGATCTTTAATGTAGTCAAGCAACATTAGAGGAACCAGTAACATTAGCCTGGAGAACTCCATATTATCACCTCTCATTCACCAAAGAAGACGAAACCAATATTCTAGATTTCGAATTACGAAAAGAGGTCATAATGAATAACGTAGAAGTGGAAATCATCAGAGTAGTGAAGCAACTAAAATCACTTAACAAGAACAAGTCTTCTAGTCCCGATTGTATACCCATTAGATTTGTATCTGATTATGCTGAAGCGATAGCTCCTTACTTAAGAGCCATATACAACCGCTCTTTCAATGAAGAATCTGTACCAAAAGATTCGAAAGTTGCGCAGATCACACCTATATTCAAGAAAGGCAGTAGGAGTAACCCACTAAACGATAGACCTAGTTCATTGACGTCAATTTGCAGAAGGGTTTTCGAACATATCCTGTATTCGAATATTATGAATTACCTCGAACAGAATGATCTATTGACCCAAGGCCACCACGCGTTTAGAAACACAACTAGATCTTTTCTCACACGAAGAGATGGCTACTATCGACAGGGATTGTCAAACAGATTCCGTATTTCTTCATTTCCATAATGCTTTTGACACCGTACCTCACAAACTGATGTTAATCAAATGCGTGGTTATGATATATCGCCCCATATCTGCGACTGGATAGGGGATTTCCTGTCAGAGAGGACACACTTTGTAGTTATCGATGGTAAACCATCGACTAAAGTAGAGGTGATATCGGGCGTTCCACAGGGTAGTGTTATTGGTCCTCTGCTGTTACTTATTTACATAAACAATTTGGGAGAAAATCTAAGTAGCTTTCTTAGGTTGTTTGCAGATGATGCCGTCATTTACCGTCTAGTAAAATTATCTGGAGATCAACTGCAGAACGATCTGAATAAGATATCAGTATGGTGTAAAAATTGGCAATTGACTAAATAATGAGAAGTGTTAAGGCTTCCACATGAATACGAAAAGAAATCCGTTAAACTCTGTTTACAAGATAAACCAATCAAAAGTGAACTTCACAAAATACCTAGGAATTATTATTACTTCAGACTTGAACTGGAAAGAACACGTAGATAATGTCGCGGGAAAGGCGAACCAGAGACTGCGTTTTATTGGCAGAACCCTTAAAACATGCAACAGAACTACTAAAGAGGCTGCATACAGTACGCTTGTCCGTCCTTTTATGGAGTATTGCTGCCCTGTGTGGGATCCTTATCAGGTGGGTTTGATGGAGGACATCGAAAGAGTCCAAAGAAGGGTAGCTCGTATTGTATTGTCACGATACTGGGGAGACAGCATTACGAAATGATACAGGATCTGGGATGGGAATCATTACAACAACGGCGCTTATCGCTTCGGCGTGGGGCTACTTACGAAACTCCAATCGCCAACATTCTCCAAAAATCAAAACCACAACAACTTATTATATATTACCTGCCATCCCTCGTAGCCTATTCATACTTTTATAGGACAGAGCCGATTTACATTGGCGATTTCATTTTCCAAGTCGAAAAGTTCTATGAAAGTGTCTTTCTTTTTGTACCCTCATCAGGTTCGAATCTACATCTACATCTACATACATACTCCGCAATTCACCGTAAGGTGCGTGGCGGAGGGTACACTGTACCTCTACTAGGCATTTCCTTTCCTATTCCACTCCCAAATTGAACGAGGAAAAAAAGAATGCCTATATGCCTCCGTACGAGCCCTAATTTCTCTTATCTTGTCTTTGTGATCTTTACGCGAAATGTAAGTAGGCGGCAGCAAGATCGTACTACACTCAGCTTCAAATTCCGGCCCTCTAAATTTACTTAACAGAAATTCACGAAAAGAACGTCGTCTTTCTTCCAGCGATCCCCAATTGAGTTGCCGGAGCATTTCCGTGACACTCGCGCATTGGTCGAACCTACCGGTAACAAATCTAGCTGCTTGCCTCTGAACCGCCTCTATGTCTTCCTTCAAACCGATCTGCTGCGGGTCCCAAATACTTGAGCAATACTCAAGACGTGGTCGTACAAGCGTTTTATACGCGGTCTCCTTTACAGTTGAAGTACATCTTCCCAAAATTCTCCCAATAAACCGAAGTCGGCTGTCTGCCTTACTCACAACTGTTCTTACATGCTCGTTCCATTTCATATCGCTCTGCAATGTTACGCCTAGGTATTTGAACGACGCGACCGCATCAAGAAGCTCACTACTGATGCTGTATTCGAACATTATAAGATTGTTTTTTCTACTCATGCGCATCACCTTACATTTTTCTACATTGAGAGCTAGCTGCCATTCTTCGCACCAACTAGAAATTTTGTCTAAGTCAACCTGTATGCTGTTACAGTCAGTTACAGACGACACCCTCCCATACACCACAGCATCATCAGCAAACAGCCGCAAATTACAACTTACTCTGTCCATCAGATCATTTATATAGATAGAAAATAATAGCGGTCCTATCACACTCCCCTGGGGCACGCCTGACGATACACTCGTCTCTGATGAACACTCGCCGTCGAGAACAACGTACTGCGTTCTATTACTTAGGAAGTCTTCCAGCCAGTCACAAATCTGTGAACCTATTCCATAAGCTCGTATCTTCGTTAGCAGTCTGCAGTGTGGCACCGTGTCGAACGCCTTTTTGAAGTCGAGAAAAACACAATCCGCCTGTTGCCCTTCGTCCATGGCTCGCAAGATGTCATGTGAGAAAAGGGCAAGCTGAGTTTCACATGAACGATGTTTCCTAAACCCGTGCTGGTTCATGGAAAGAAGCTTTTCCGTTTCAAGGAAATTTACTATATTCGAACTGAGAATATGCTCCAAAATTCTACATGAAACCGATGTCAACGATATTGGCCTGTAATTGTATGGGTCAGTTCTCTTTCCTTTCTTATACACGGGAGTCACCTGCGCTTTTTTCCAATCACTAGGAACTTTGCGCTGAATTAAAGATTCGCTATAAATGCAAGCTAAGTAGGGGGCCAATGCCGCAGAATAGTCTTTGTAAAACCGAACTGGTATTCCATCCGGACCAGCAGACTTTTTCGTATTTAGCTCTCTCAGCTGCTTCTCTACACCGGAAATACCTATTGCTATGTCCCCCATTTGGGAATTAGTACGTTGATCAAATGATGGTATATTTGTGCGGTCCTCCTGCGTGAAAGATTTCTTAAAGGTTAAATTTAGAACTTCAGCTTTCCGTTTGCTTTCTTCTATTACTGCCCCGGAATGATCAACTAGTGACTGGACAGTGGGCTTTGACCCGCTTATCGATTTTACATAGGACCAGAGTTTTTTCGGGTTCTCGGAAAGATCTTTTGCTAAGGTATGGCTGTGATAATTATTGTATGCTTCACGCATCGATCTTTTTATAGACGCACGAATCTCTACTAACTTTTGCCTGTCATTATTTGCGTGTTCCTTTTTGAATCGAGAGTGCAACAGCCTTTGCTTTCTCAGCAGCTTTCTAACATTATTATTATACCACGGTGGATCTTTTCCATCCTTAATCGTCTTTACTGGCACATATTTCTCTAACCCTTCATTAACAATGCATTTAAATTTAGTCCACAATTCCTCTACATCCATAGTCCCAGAATTAAACGATGCCCATTCATTTTCTAAGTGCGATCGTAACATTTGCTTGTCGGCTTTTCCCAACAAAAACACGCTCCTAGCTTTCTTGACTGGTTTATGAACTTTGGTCACCATCGACGCTATGACGATATCGTGATCACTAATTCCTGTCTCTACACAGACATCGTTAATAAGGTCAGGCCTGTTTGTGGCTATAAGGTCTAGAATATTTCCATTGCGCGTGGGTTGCCGGTTTAACTGCTCAAGACAGTTTTCGGAGAATGTGTCCAAAAGTAGCTCGCAAGACTGCTTGTCTGTACCGCCTGAAATGTAACTAGCGAGGTCCCAATCTATACTCTTAAGGTTGAAGTCACCTCCGACTAATATTGCATGGCCCGGATACCTATGCACTACCTGGTGTAGACTTTCCTTGAATGATTCTAAAACTGCTACAGCAGCACTGGGGGGCCGGTAAAAACACCCAACTATTAACTTTACTTCTTTTAGACCTGTTATGCGTGCCCAGATAACTTCACAGTTACTTTCAACCTCGATCTCAGTAGAAACAATATCTTTGTCCACAGCGATGAACACTCCTCCTCCAGTTGTATCAGATCTATCTTTCCGATATACATTCCACGATTCGCTAAATATTTCTGAACTTGCCACATCATCATTTAGCCAGCTTTCGGTGCCTAAAACTATCTGAGCGCAATAACTTCCGTGCAGCGCTGCAAATTCGGGAACTTTGTTTCTAATACTTTGTAAGTTCGCGGCTAATATTTTTATGTTCGAATTTTTGTTCCGAACGTGGCCTGAATTCGCTGTTTGAATACTGACAGGCGAGTGCTCATCAGAGTTAGCGCCTAGCCTAAAAAACCCCCATGTGCACTCCACAAGTACTCTGCTACCCGAGTCGCCGCTTCCTTAGTGTAGTGCACCCCTGATCTATCTAGGGGCACCCTACAATTCCCCACCCGATAACGCAGATCCAGAAATCTGCAGCCATGACTGTCACAGAGTCGGCGAAGCCTCTGGTTCAGACCCTCCACTCGGCTCCAAACCAAAGGACCCCGATCAACCCTGGGAACAACGCTGCAAATCGACAGCTCTGCTTGCACCCCGCGTGCGAAGGCAGCAGCCTTCACCAATTCCGCCAGCCGCTCGTAGGACCTGAGAATGTCCTCAGAACCCAAGCGACAAGCGTCATTGGTGCCGACGTGAGCTACGACTCGCAGTCGACTGCACCCCGCACCCTCGATAGCCGCCGGCAAGGCCGCCTCCACATCTCGGATGACGCCCCCCGGCAAACACACCGAGTGCACGTTGGAATTCCTTCCAGATCTGGACGCTATCTGCCTAAGGGGCTCCATCACGCGCCTGACATTGGAGCTCCCAATAACTAATAATCCCCTCCCCCCGTGCACCTGCTCGGACCCTGCTGAAGGAGTGGCCACACGTTCACTCACAGGACGAACGGGCGCGGACGGACGTCCAGCCTCCACATTGGCCTTCCGCCTCGAGCGACGCGAACGCCGTACAACCCGCCAATCCCCTTGCGGAGAAGGCGGCTCGACGACGTCCGGTACACCTGAAGGTGCCTCGGTAGCAGGGACAGAGAGCGTAGCGTGAGACACCTGAGGTGTCCCACTCGACGAACCAGACTCCCCACCATCGCTGCACCCCGAGACAGCAGCCTGAAGACGGCTGACCGTAGCCAACAGCACGCTCAGCTGTTCGCGAACCGCGGCCAACTCCTCCTGCGTCCGCACACAGCAGGCACACATCCTATCCATCCTATCGATACAATTAACAGCAATTAACAACTTTAAAGAAACCTAGTACTCTAATGAAGGCGGCTGGCTGCTGACTTAACTGTGGTCAGTGGTAACTACACTGTCGAATCAACAAAACTGAGTCCGGCAGTTTACCGCTGTTAACGCTGCGGCACTGGTGACAGCTGGCACTGGACTGACTGATAACGAGCTTAGTAACGGTCTCTGACTTGTTTTGAAATACACCGGTCAAAGACGAAGACTAAACACAACGGTATTTATCAAATACGATAGAATAAACAATTAAAACAGTAGTACAAACGAAATCTACAAATACGCGGGAATAAACCTCTTAAAACAGTACTACCGAAAATGAACTAGACTGGCAAATTAAATTTGACACAAATTAAATTCAGATACTTAGCGCTGTAACGATGTGGCACTGGTGACAGCTGGCACTGGACTGACTGATAACGAGCTTAGTAACGGTCTCTGACTTGTTTTGAAATACACCGGTCAAAGACGAAGACTAAACACAACGGTATTTATCAAATACGATAGAATAAACAATTAAAACAGTAGTACAAACGAAATCTACAAATACGCGGGAATAAACCTCTTAAAACAGTACTACCGAAAATGAACTAGACTGGCAAATTAAATTTGACACAAATTAAATTCAGATACTTAGCGCTGTAACGATGTGGCACTGGTGACAGCTGGCACTGGACTGACTGATAACGAGCTTAGTAACGGTCTCTGACTTGTTTTGAAATACACCGGTCAAAGACGAAGACTAAACACAACGGTATTTATCAAATACGATAGAATAAACAATTAAAACAGTAGTACAAACGAAATCTACAAATACGCGGGAATAAACCTCTTAAAACAGTACTACCGAAAATGAACTAGACTGGCAAATTAAATTTGACACAAATTAAATTCAGATACTTAGCGCTGTAACGATGTGGCACTGGTGACAGCTGGCACTGGACTGACTGATAACGAGCTTAGTAACGGTCTCTGACTTGTTTTGAAATACACCGGTCAAAGACGAAGACTAAACACAACGGTATTTATCAAATACGATAGAATATACAATTAAAACAGTAGTACAAACGAAATCTACAAATACGCGGGAATAAACCTCTTAAAACAGTACTACCGAAAATGAACTAGACTGGCAAATTAAATTTGACACAAATTAAATTCAGATACTTAGCGCTGTAACGATGTGGCACTGGTGACAGCTGGCACTGGACTGACTGATAACGAGCTTAGTAACGGTCTCTGACTTGTTTTGAAATACACCGGTCAAAGACGAAGACTAAACACAACGGTATTTATCAAATACGATAGAATAAACAATTAAAAGAGTAGTACAAACGAAATCTACAAATACGCGGGAATAAACCTCTTAAAACAGTACTACCGAAAATGAACTAGACTGGCAAATTAAATTTGACACAAATTAAATTCAGATACTTAGCGCTGTAACGATGTGGCACTGGTGACAGCTGGCACTGGACTGACTGATAACGAGCTTAGTAACGGTCTCTGACTTGTTTTGAAATACAACGGTCAAAGACGAAGACTAAACACAACGGTATTTATCAAATACGATAGAATAAACAATTAAAACAGTAGTACAAACGAAATCTACAAATACGCGGGAATAAACCTCTTAAAACAGTACTACCGAAAATGAACTAGACTGGCAAATTAAATTTGACACAAATTAAATTCAGATACTTAGCGCTGTAACGATGTGGCACTGGTGACAGCTGGCACTGGACTGACTGATAACGAGCTTAGTAACGGTCTCTGACTTGTTTTGAAATACACCGGTCAAAGACGAAGACTAAACACAACGGTATTTATCAAATACGATAGAATAAACAATTAAAAGAGTAGTACAAACGAAATCTACAAATACGCGGGAATAAACCTCTTAAAACAGTACTACCGAAAATGAACTAGACTGGCAAATTAAATTTGACACAAATTAAATTCAGATACTTAGCGCTGTAACGATGTGGCACTGGTGACAGCTGGCACTGGACTGACTGATAACGGGCTTAGTAACGGTCTCTGACTTGTTTTGAAATACACCGGTCAAAGACGAAGACTAAACACAACGGTATTTATCAAATACGATAGAATAAACAATTAAAACAGTAGTACAAACGAAATCTACAAATACGCGGGAATAAACCTCTTAAAACAGTACTACCGAAAATGAACTAGACTGGCAAATTAAATTTGACACAAATTAAATTCAGATACTTAGCGCTGTAACGATGTGGCACTGGTGACAGCTGGCACTGGACTGACTGATAACGAGCTTAGTAACGGTCTCTGACTTGTTTTGAAATACACCGGTCAAAGACGAAGACTAAACACAACGGTATTTATCAAATACGATAGAATAAACAATTAAAACAGTAGTACAAACGAAATCTACAAATACGCGGGAATAAACCTCTTAAAACAGTACTACCGAAAATGAACTAGACTGGCAAATTAAATTTGACACAAATTAAATTCAGATACTTAGCGCTGTAACGATGTGGCACTGGTGACAGCTGGCACTGGACTGACTGATAACGAGCTTAGTAACGGTCTCTGACTTGTTTTGAAATACAACGGTCAAAGACGAAGACTAAACACAACGGTATTTATCAAATACGATAGAATAAACAATTAAAACAGTAGTACAAACGAAATCTACAAATACGCGGGAATAAACCTCTTAAAACAGTACTACCGAAAATGAACTAGACTGGCAAATTAAATTTGACACAAATTAAATTCAGATACTTAGCGCTGTAACGATGTGGCACTGGTGACAGCTGGCACTGGACTGACTGATAACGAGCTTAGTAACGGTCTCTGACTTGTTTTGAAATACACCGGTCAAAGACGAAGACTAAACACAACGGTATTTATCAAAAACGATAGAATAAACAATTAAAACAGTAGTACAAACGAAATCTACAAATACGCCGGAATAAACCTCTTAAAACAGTACTACCGAAAATGAACTAGACTGGCAAATTAAATTTGACACAAATTAAATTCAGATACTTAGCGCTGTAACGATGTGGCACTGGTGACAGCTGGCACTGGACTGACTGATAACGAGCTTAGTAACGGTCTCTGACTTGTTTTGAAATACACCGGTCAAAGACGAAGACTAAACACAACGGTATTTATCAAATACGATAGAATAAACAATTAAAACAGTAGTACAAACGAAATCTACAAATACGCGGGAATAAACCTCTTAAAACAGTACTACCGAAAATGAACTAGACTGGCAAATTAAATTTGACACAAATTAAATTCAGATACTTAGCGCTGTAACGATGTGGCACTGGTGACAGCTGGCACTGGACTGACTGATAACGAGCTTAGTAACGGTCTCTGACTTGTTTTGAAATACACCGGTCAAAGACGAAGACTAAACACAACGGTATTTATCAAATACGATAGAATAAACAATTAAAACAGTAGTACAAACGAAATCTACAAATACGCGGGAATAAACCTCTTAAAACAGTACTACCGAAAATGAACTAGACTGGCAAATTAAATTTGACACAAATTAAATTCAGATACTTAGCGCTGTAACGATGTGGCACTGGTGACAGCTGGCACTGGACTGACTGATAACGAGCTTAGTAACGGTCTCTGACTTGTTTTGAAATACACCGGTCAAAGACGAAGACTAAACACAACGGTATTTATCAAATACGATAGAATAAACAATTAAAAGAGTAGTACAAACGAAATCTACAAATACGCGGGAATAAACCTCTTAAAACAGTACTACCGAAAATGAACTAGACTGGCAAATTAAATTTGACACAAATTAAATTCAGATACTTAGCGCTGTAACGATGTGGCACTGGTGACAGCTGGCACTGGACTGACTGATAACGAGCTTAGTAACGGTCTCTGACTTGTTTTGAAATACACCGGTCAAAGACGAAGACTAAACACAACGGTATTTATCAAATACGATAGAATAAACAATTAAAAGAGTAGTACAAACGAAATCTACAAATACGCGGGAATAAACCTCTTAAAACAGTACTACCGAAAATGAACTAGACTGGCAAATTAAATTTGACACAAATTAAATTCAGATACTTAGCGCTGTAACGATGTGGCACTGGTGACAGCTGGCACTGGACTGACTGATAACGAGCTTAGTAACGGTCTCTGACTTGTTTTGAAATACACCGGTCAAAGACGAAGACTAAACACAACGGTATTTATCAAATACGATAGAATAAACAATTAAAAGAGTAGTACAAACGAAATCTACAAATACGCGGGAATAAACCTCTTAAAACAGTACTACCGAAAATGAACTAGACTGGCAAATTAAATTTGACACAAATTAAATTCAGATACTTAGCGCTGTAACGATGTGGCACTGGTGACAGCTGGCACTGGACTGACTGATAACGAGCTTAGTAACGGTCTCTGACTTGTTTTGAAATACACCGGTCAAAGACGAAGACTAAACACAACGGTATTTATCAAATACGATAGAATAAACAATTAAAAGAGTAGTACAAACGAAATCTACAAATACGCGGGAATAAACCTCTTAAAACAGTACTACCGAAAATGAACTAGACTGGCAAATTAAATTTGACACAAATTAAATTCAGATACTTAGCGCTGTAACGATGTGGCACTGGTGACAGCTGGCACTGGACTGACTGATAACGAGCTTAGTAACGGTCTCTGACTTGTTTTGAAATACAACGGTCAAAGACGAAGACTAAACACAACGGTATTTATCAAATACGATAGAATAAACAATTAAAACAGTAGTACAAACGAAATCTACAAATACGCGGGAATAAACCTCTAAAAACAGTACTACCGAATATGAACTAGACTGGCAAATTAAATTTGACACAAATTAAATTCAGATACTTAGCGCTGTAACGATGTGGCACTGGTGACAGCTGGCACTGGACTGACTGATAACGAGCTTAGTAACGGTCTCTGACTTGTTTTGAAATACACCGGTCAAAGACGAAGACTAAACACAACGGTATTTATCAAATACGATAGAATAAACAATTAAAACAGTAGTACAAACGAAATCTACAAATACGCGGGAATAAACCTCTTAAAACAGTACTACCGAAAATGAACTAGACTGGCAAATTAAATTTGACACAAATTAAATTCAGATACTTAGCGCTGTAACGATGTGGCACTGGTGACAGCTGGCACTGGACTGACTGATAACGAGCTTAGTAACGGTCTCTGACTTGTTTTGAAATACACCGGTCAAAGACGAAGACTAAACACAACGGTATTTATCAAATACGATAGAATAAACAATTAAAACAGTAGTACAAACGAAATCTACAAATACGCGGGAATAAACCTCTTAAAACAGTACTACCGAAAATGAACTAGACTGGCAAATTAAATTTGACACAAATTAAATTCAGATACTTAGCGCTGTAACGATGTGGCACTGGTGACAGCTGGCACTGGACTGACTGATAACGAGCTTAGTAACGGTCTCTGACTTGTTTTGAAATACACCGGTCAAAGACGAAGACTAAACACAACGGTATTTATCAAATACGATAGAATAAACAATTAAAACAGTAGTACAAACGAAATCTACAAATACGCGGGAATAAACCTCTTAAAACAGTACTACCGAAAATGAACTAGACTGGCAAATTAAATTTGACACAAATTAAATTCAGATACTTAGCGCTGTAACGATGTGGCACTGGTGACAGCTGGCACTGGACTGACTGATAACGAGCTTAGTAACGGTCTCTGACTTGTTTTGAAATACAACGGTCAAAGACGAAGACTAAACAACGGTATTTATCAAATACGATAGAATAAACAATTAAAACAGTAGTACAAACGAAATCTACAAATACGCGGGAATAAACCTCTTAAAACAGTACTACCGAAAATGAACTAGACTGGCAAATTAAATTTGACACAAATTAAATTCAGATACTTAGCGCTGTAACGATGTGGCACTGGTGACAGCTGGCACTGGACTGACTGATAACGAGCTTAGTAACGGTCTCTGACTTGTTTTGAAATACACCGGTCAAAGACGAAGACTAAACACAACGGTATTTATCAAATACGATAGAATAAACAATTAAAAGAGTAGTACAAACGAAATCTACAAATACGCGGGAATAAACCTCTTAAAACAGTACTACCGAAAATGAACTAGACTGGCAAATTAAATTTGACACAAATTAAATTCAGATACTTAGCGCTGTAACGATGTGGCACTGGTGACAGCTGGCACTGGACTGACTGATAACGAGCTTAGTAACGGTCTCTGACTTGTTTTGAAATACAACGGTCAAAGACGAAGACTAAACACAACGGTATTTATCAAATACGATAGAATAAACAATTAAAACAGTAGTACAAACGAAATCTACAAATACGCGGGAATAAACCTCTTAAAACAGTACTACCGAAAATGAACTAGACTGGCAAATTAAATTTGACACAAATTAAATTCAGATACTTAGCGCTGTAACGATGTGGCACTGGTGACAGCTGGCACTGGACTGACTGATAACGAGCTTAGTAACGGTCTCTGACTTGTTTTGAAATACACCGGTCAAAGACGAAGACTAAACAACGGTATTTATCAAATACGATAGAATAAACAATTAAAACAGTAGTACAAACGAAATCTACAAATACGCGGGAATAAACCTCTTAAAACAGTACTACCGAAAATGAACTAGACTGGCAAATTAAATTTGACACAAATTAAATTCAGATACTTAGCGCTGTAACGATGTGGCACTGGTGACAGCTGGCACTGGACTGACTGATAACGGGCTTAGTAACGGTCTCTGACTTGTTTTGAAATACACCGGTCAAAGACGAAGACTAAACACAACGGTATTTATCAAATACGATAGAATAAACAATTAAAACAGTAGTACAAACGAAATCTACAAATACGCGGGAATAAACCTCTTAAAACAGTACTACCGAAAATGAACTAGACTGGCAAATTAAATTTGACACAAATTAAATTCAGATACTTAGCGCTGTAACGATGTGGCACTGGTGACAGCTGGCACTGGACTGACTGATAACGAGCTTAGTAACGGTCTCTGACTTGTTTTGAAATACACTGGTCAAAGACGAAGACTAAACACAACGGTATTTATCAAATACGATAGAATAAACAATTAAAACAGTAGTACAAACGAAATCTACAAATACGCGGGAATAAACCTCTTAAAACAGTACTACCGAAAATGAACTAGACTGGCAAATTAAATTTGACACAAATTAAATTCAGATACTTAGCGCTGTAACGATGTGGCACTGGTGACAGCTGGCACTGGACTGACTGATAACGAGCTTAGTAACGGTCTCTGACTTGTTTTGAAATACACCGGTCAAAGACGAAGACTAAACACAACGGTATTTATCAAATACGATAGAATAAACAATTAAAACAGTAGTACAAACGAAATCTACAAATACGCGTCGTATTAAGACATTTAAGAAAAAATGTAATTTAGTTATCTAATCCACTAAAATTTTACAGTATAGGCACGTATTAGATGACGATTAGCTTAGTAACCGATGACTGATATGATTTGACATAATTTTCTGCTACTAACATTGGCTACGACGTCCTCAACAGACTTCATGACAGCCAAAGCATATTTACCTTTTGCCTGTCCCATCACAAAATTATCGTTATGACCGTACGAACGTATTTTCGGTTGTAACTGTAGATCTGTTACTCAGTGAAATGATTCCAGTGAGTCATTTACATGACCGTCTTGATCCATTATTTTGAAGATGACCTGTCGGCAGATATTGAGTAGGTATTTTTCGTTAAAGAAAGCTGTCAGTTCGTTAGTTTCATCACTTTAACCGTCCTCTTGGAAAAGTATGGGAGTTGACCTCTGTTCCCACCACTATGTATGGTTCTCTGGTACCTGCGGCTTTGTTCGCTATAATATATCTGCTGTGTGTTTGTCTCAGGTAGGTAGTGCTTAATCGGTAGTGGATGGGCAGCCCTATGAATCATTACCATCAGCGCCCTGTTGATCTGAAGCACAGGTCAGGTCTCTGGTAGCGCTCTGTTGAGGGGTTAGAGTGGCTGCAACCGCAGCGCTCCTGGCCAAGCCGCCAATTACTCACCTAAGCTCAGGCGAGCAATCAGCTAAAAGCAGTGCAGGCCAGTATCGGGATTAATGTCCGTTCGATGCTGTAAATGAATTGCAGCCAAGCCCAGGTCATTGTCTCAGAGGATACTGTCCATTTATTATTGTCAGCTCTGAATAACTGTTCCCGGTGCAACAGAACACTTGGAATTGAAATATTTTATATTATAACAAGATATATCCAGTTCCCTCTCGCTGCTGTATTAGCCACATCTGTTTTCATTATGTAATTTCAAACACACTGAAATGAGTTTACAATGTGTTGGCTGTATTATATTAATTATGCAGTATATTATATTAATATGATGACAATATTTCGAACACCTTACGATCTGAGTATCGTTCGTTAAGGATCTGAAACGAATCATCACTTGAAATTAATTCCTGAGGATTTAAACTGTTTTATGAAACTACAGATCCCATCTCTAACCGTTTACAATATAAAAATATGTTTCAGTTTTCTTCATTCCTCTTTCGAACTTTGTTATTATATTACGAAGGCTTCAGGAAAAATAATTGAATGGTTATAAGGCTCTCATGGGAGACTTATACGCCCAAATGGGTAACAGACATATTAAGAATGAAATACGGACAAGCCGGCCGCGGTGGCCGAGGAGACTGAGGCGCGCCAGTCACGGTCTGCACGGCCGCTACGGTCGGGGGTTCGAATCCCCCCTCGGGCATGGATATTTGTGCCGTCCTTAGTCGTAAGTAGTTCATAAGTAGTTTGTACGTTTAGGGACTGATGACCCCGTAGTTAAGTCCCATAGACTCTACAAACATTTGAATACGGACAAAAGACGAAAATTCACAGAATAACGATGTAAAAAATCAAAAAGACCTTGCCACATACAGGGTGTCCAGAAAAGGGCTCCCTAATTTCATAATTAAATACCTCGAAAACAAAGATCGATAGAGGAATACAGTAAACGGTATGTTTAGTGTGAAAGCTGTACGAAGTTTATACAGCATTTTTAAATAATAGTTACAAAAGCTGCTAACAGATGGCGCTCTACGGCTCATATCAGCATACATAAGTGAAATAGTCGTATGAAAACACTCTGAAAACAATCACATCACAATGTTTTCAAAATGTTCACCATTGGCACTACAGAGGTGGCACAAACGAAAGAAATGAAATTCGCCATCACATTTCGTAGTGTCTCAACCGAAATGGATTCACATGCCAGAGAGATCGCCGATTCAAGCTCGTCGCCGCGGTGGAGTAGCCGTGCGGTCTAAAGCGTACCGCTACGGAGCGCGCGGTTGCTCGCCGTGGAGGTTCGAGTCCTCCCTGGGGCATGGGTGTGTGTGTTTCTCCTTAGGCTAGTTTACCTAGGTTTAAGTAGTTTGTAAGCTACGGACTGATGACCACGCAGTTTGGTCCGACAGATTTACAAACATTTGAACATTCAAGCTCGTCCAGCGTGGCGGGATGCTTCGGGTAGATCATGTCTTTCACTGTGCCCCTCAAACAAACAGTCACAGGGAGTCAAATCCGGCAAATATGGAGGCCAATCCATGTATGCAGCAGTAAATGTGGGATATCCCGAAGTATTCCTCAAGAAAGCGAAATACTTGTTCGGTCCGATGTGGTCGGGCTCCATCTTGCATAAACCATTCAGTACCTGATCGATCCTCTAACGCTTGCTGTGTGGCGACAAATTGTTCCAAGATTGCAACGTAACGTACACCAGTGACCGTTTCTCGAATGAAAAAACGGCCAAAATTGCCTCTAATGCATACTGCAACCCACACAGTAACTTTAAGAAAATACAGGGGATTCGCTTCACATCAATATGGCTTTTCGGAACCCCAAAATCGCCAGTTCTGCTTATTCACGTATCCATTCAGGTGGAAGTGTGCTTCATCTGTAAACCAGATGCAGCCAACATCAAATCCTTCACTACCAATCATTGTGGGCATCTGATTAGCAAAGGCAACCCTTTGTTGCACAGCTCGTACGGGTATGATCTGGTGCTTTTGAATTTTGAATGGAATCATGTGTAGGCTCTTTCTCAGTATTTTCTGCGTGCTGGAACGCTCCAAACCAGTCTCAGATGCAATTCTACGAACAGATGACATTGGATTTCGCAGAATAAAATAAAAAAAAAAAATAAATAAATAAATAAAATAAAAATAAAAACACGTGATTTTAAATAGCTGCTATACACTTGCAAAGAAAAGTACTTGATAAGAAATAGCTGCACCGAGCGAGGTGGCGCAGTGGTAACACACTGGACTCGCATTCGGAAGGATGGTGGTTCAAATCCACCTCCGGCCATTCAGATTTAGGTTTTCCTTGATTTCCCTAAATCACTACAGGCAAATGGTTCCTTTCAAAGGGCATGGCCGATTTCCTTCACCATCCTTACCCCCCTTCTCTAATGACCAAGCTGTCGACGGGACGTTAAACTCTAAACTTCCTTCCTGAAACAGCTGACAGAAGAGTCTAGAAAGGCTCCGACGTATCATGTCAGACTTCTTATGTAAGTAGTGGCATAAAATTTTCTTAATAAAAAAAAAAAAAAAAAAAAATCTCACTGATGTGTTTTACGGCCCACTTTAGATTTGTAGTTTTATAAGTTTTTGAAAACATTTTGCACCAAAATAGTAATCTAATTAATGAAAAATTAATGATTAAGAGTGAAACCCTTTTCGGAAAAAAAATATAGGTAGTTCAGGGTTCCGAACCACTGACCTTTAGCGTCAAAGTCCGACGACTTGCCCACTACGCTACAGTAGGGATGGCGGTTATTGCTTAAACAACCGGTTTTCGGTTATACCGGTTCTTTTCATCTCCAGTTTAACCGCACCGTAAAAATTGCTCAAGATGACCGGTTTTTTAAATAACCGGTTTTCGGTTTTTATTGCTATTATTTCCAGTAGAGTTCCAACGAAACATACTTTACGGCCGAAACAGAAACCGTAATCGTCGCTTCTTTTAATTTCGGCCGAAACCGAAACTTACGAAATTTAGTTAATATTTAGGTAAATTTACGTTATACGATAAATCACTAGTCTTTCCATATTTTGCAAGATCCCCTCCCAATACTACGCCTTCTTGAGTCCGTAGAAGACGATATAAGAAGCATACAGATTTACTGGCCTAATATTTTCATCCGGCAGTTGTGAATATTGAGCCAACCACTCCGTAAGTTGGACTTGTGAGCCAGCGCATACGAATATATCGTTATACACACAACATATATAAGTTACAGTCAGTAAATAAACTTCAATCAGTGCTGCAGAAGTATTTCGAAAAATAAAGTCACAGTATGATTGTTATGAGTGTAAATTTACGCAAATTGAACTAGGAAAGCTCTGTACCACATGTTCAAATTATGTTCAAATGGGTGTCAGTTCTTATGAGACCTAAATGTTTAGGTCATCGGTCTCTAGACTTACAAACTATTTAAACTAACTTACGCTAAGGACAACATATACATCCATGACCGAGGGAGGAGGGAGGAGTCGAACCTCCGACTGGACCAGCCTCGCAGTGCGTGACATGGAGCCTCTGTCCGCATGGCTACCTCGCGACGCACCACATGATCAATGTTACCTAAACACATATTGGTTATTAAAAAAGCCCCTCGCTTTCAAGGAATCACATTAATAAGACTTGTTAGCATAACAATATGGTAATACATTAAAAGTTAGTATTCCAAGCTTAGAGTACATCACTTACATAATATGTATATGAATCGAATTTACCTTCTCTTCCAAGGAACATTTTTGATTTTTGGTGCTTTCTCCTTAAATGATACAGCATATTTGTAGTACCTCCACCCGTTTTCAGCTTTTTAAAGGAAATGGAGCATTGTACCTCACTGCTCCCGTACTTCGTGAAGTACTTCCATACTCGGGATGGTGCCATTTAAGACACAGCCGATGTCTGGCGACGACAGCAAGGAACTGCCGCATGACCAGACGGAGGCAAGTCTCGTACACTGCAGGTGCACGCGCGTCGTCTAAAGCCCGTTTTAAACGATCAACGAACTTGTAATAGATTGCTAACAAGTTGCGTTAATGGCGGCCGTCAGTCGTTTGAACGGCTGCACTAGTATGATCGCGCTAGTATCGAAGCGCGATAATTATAGCGTTAAAGAAATAGGACGAGTTCTAAATTCGGTACTAGTGGGTTCACTGCGCATGCGCGAGCTAGCAGCTGTCTGCTGCAGTCGCCGCTCCAGTTAGTCGCCATTTTCCTTCGTATTTACGTATATTTTGCGTTATGTCGAAGTTTATGATCAGAATGTATTACAAAATGTATTTCTAATGACGGCATTCACAATGTCCGTCACCAGACCGTCACCTAACGTCAACGTCACGTTAAACTTTCTCAAGAAGATTGTTTTGATTGAACGGTCGTCTGCTGACATCGGAAGTTAACCAATTTTCGTCACGCGATTTTCATACTGTAGTCGACAATTACACGGTTTGCACGCAAACTTGTCTTATTAATCTTTAGTTTCTTATTATACTTTGGTTTAGCGGTAAATTGCAAATGTTTCATGACGACTTATATATTTATCTCAATTATTGTCAACCGAAAAGCGAAGTCGTACATCTGAAGCCAAAAAATGGTTTATGATTTGCAATATCGTAACAGAAAAGACTGAAGCCAATTTTTTATTTGAATAAGATTGTAATTTGATGATGCAATTTTCATTAAATAGCATTTTAAATGAAAACGTCAGTCCAAATGAAAGACAAAAATTCTGTTGTGCATGACGTTATTAACAACGTCATTGGACAAATCGTAGTAGTTAAAGTAAAGAAGGTCTATTTACGCTCTTATAAATATTGCTTGATGTGTTCATAAGTTTATTTTTTTTCGCTTGAAAATAGATGTGAATGTTTTAAAATGTTGTATCACTACCCAGAACTTTGAAACGTTTCCATAAAAAAATTATTTTTGTAAGAAAATGTCTAATATTGTGCCTCCTGTTTTGTATCGAGTAACTTGCTTGCAAGAAAATGTATAATATCGCTTCTACTGTATGTATCGATATGTGTGAAGTTTCATCTTTGGCAAAGATCATGTATTGCATAGCATTGTAGCTCGCGCTGAGAGAGAGTAACACTTGTGGTTCAGCTCGCTTAGAGAGCGGTTGAGTTGTGTGTATGGCTCCGATGTAGAGCAGAGGCTGCTTTGCCAGCAAGTCAGAAGTTGTATTATGTTGGTAATGTAATGCTGATTATTAATAATAAGTAACTTAACCTTTCTTTCCTGTTTCATTTACGTAGTTAGAAAATTAACCTACTTCCTTCACTTGATAATTGGTTATTAGTGGCTTTAAAGTGCAGTATTGATTTGAATAATATTGTTGAACAGATTTCGTTATTGGTGCCATAGTAAATGATAGTTAATTTAAATTTCAATAATCAGAAACTGATCTGCATAAAAATTCTCACAGTCAAGCATTAAGAAAGTGAGTTGTGGTTTTTTAATATCTTTCTCGCAGCCAAAATATTTGAGTATAGTCAGTGTCTGTTTCAAATGGTGACTTGTCACAGTTGTTTTGTGTTTAAAAATATCCGTTGCGCACATAATCAGTTTAATGTACTGTTTCTTATTTAATAGTACATACATCAATATCAGGGCCATTATTAAACCAAATTGCTGTGTTAATGAACAATTTGTTGTCTGATTTAACGATAGGTTCAACATCCACAATACACACTTACATTGTCTGATGTTTGTTGTGTCGAAACTTCTAGTACCGTGGAATTCGTGTGATAATTAACGGTTCGCGTAACTCGATTGTGACTGTATGTTGCACTAGCCCGATTCAGCCCATTGTTCTCTCATAATACCGTGTGTAATTTTCAAAAATTTGCATTAGGTGAAAATATTACTTGTCACTTTACTGCAAAATTCTGTTAACAATGTCGAAGAATAGGAGAGCCCGCACTGATGCTAAAACTGCTTCCGAAAATGAGACCTTGAATGATGCAAGGAGAGAAGAAGAATTTTTACATGAGTCTTCTCACTGCACTGATACAAATACGACAGTAAATACCGTGTCCGAAAACGCGGAACTGATTGGTTCAGGAATAGACAATATGGATAATGATAAAGTACAGAATTCGACAATACAGAATTTCGATTCCTGTAACGTGGTTGGGGAAAATAATGCATCGGTTCCGCCTTGCTCTGCTGCAAAAAATACTTGTGCGACGGCTATGGAAAACGTATTACCAAATGATTTCATGCAGATGTTACTGTCACAGCTCTCTAAATTGAATGAGAATAGCCAATTACAATCTCAGGAATCTCAGAAATTAGGTGAAAAACTTGAGAAACAATCTCAGAAATTAAATGAAAAACTTGAGAAAATAGAACAGACGTGCGATTCGAGGTTTGTGAGAATTCAAAGTAGTTTTAATAAAATAAATGAGGACAACAATCGGTTCAGGGAACAACTGCTCAGTACTTTCAAACGTGAATCTCAGCAAATAAGACAAGATATTCGCGACGAGATTAATCCGGTAATGGAAAGCATTGCGTCACGAGTCGAAAATATGGAAACTACTGAACTCGCTCAATTGAAGCAACAGAGTAATCTATTTGTTGAAAAGTTGCAGAACTTCCAGTCAGTCACGACGGAACAGATCAATAAAATTAATAAACAGTTTGAGGATATTACTGTTAAGATTACCCAAATCAGTGATAACACTGACAAAAGTTCTGATGTAACGCATCCTACCCCGTTTAATGAAACTAATGAATATCTCGCCCTTGACCGTTTCAAACAAGGTCAAATGACCATTAATCAGCAATACAAGGCTGAGGTCAGGAAATTAGATGATCGCGTGGCGCGAATAGAGAGGAAATTTGACCACACTTGTGGAAATGCATACGAAGACGTAGAAGAAAATATGAACGAAAATAACAATGATGATTCGTCTCCAGTAGGTCCCTTGGTACGTGAACGAAGTGTACCTTGTAGTAACAACAATGAAGACGCAGTGCGTAGCTTACGCCCACTTACACCGCACAGGCGAAAGGAAGCGTTTGACTACAAGCATTTCCTGACTGTATGTAAATTCAAAACATTCAAAAACTCTCCGAACGACTTGCACCCTAAAGAATGGTTGCAACAATTCGAATATTGTCTTCCCCCGAATTGGCCACTTGAGCACAGACTAGAATTTATATGTGGTTGTCTGGAAGGCGAGCCAGCCACCAGAATGAGAGCTATTGCACAAGAGTGCCATAGCGAGAATCAGTTCCGACGCTCATTTCTATCCGCATACTGGTCGGAAATGGCACAAGATCGCGTTAAAAACAGTATTGCGACGTTCAAAACTTTTGAACGATCAAATTTCTCGAGCCCGGTGGAATATTTCCAACATTTAGTATACAAAAATCAATTTTTATCGGCACCTTATTGCCCTGCCGAATTAATTAGAATTTGTTTGAACAAACTGCCTCTACACTTGCGTCAAATTGCCATTGCGGCAAGATACAAGAATGATATTGAAGCCTTTAGAAATCTCTTACAAGACTTAGAGGAAGAAGAAGAAGAGGAAAGTTCCTCGCGCAGTCGATATTTTGAAACAAACAGATATAATCGCCGGTCGCATCAAAGCCTGCCGCGTTCTAAACGTCATCCAGAGCACGAGGATCAAACAAAAAGTAATTCTTTCACTAATGAAACTTACAAACAAAGTCGTGACAATGAGAACGGTGATTTTCAAGATCGTGAAAATTACCGTGGAAGTTTTCGTACCCGTTACCGAGGTGGTGGCTTTGGTCGCGAAGGACGCTACAATAATTACTATCATAACAGCAATACTTCGAATGATACTAATTGGCGTGAAAGACGCAATAATGATAGTGATCGCGAGACTGAAAATAACAATAGTAACGCTGAGAAGCGTAATCGGGAGAGCACACGCGATAATTCTCGTGATCGCCTTCCGCGACACGAAAACACAAATCGGGGCCAAAACAGATCGCGTACCCCGGAAAGACAAGAGCAAAACATAGAAATCAGACCTGCTAATCGACGCTATAATTCGTCAAAAAAGGGACCGCGTCAGGTATGACTAGCGGACTCGACGGCAAATAATTCGGCCGTACAGGATTTATGTGATCCTAACTATACGCTGAGACTTGTTCATTGTGAACGTCCTCACAGAGAGGAAGGTTACGATGAACAACCTCCCGAACAAAACAGAATAGTAGTTTGTGCGGAAGTGCACAATACTGATGCTGGTAGCACCTCAGTAAGTGATAAGGCAAAACCGACACAAATTGTGTCAAAACCTAAAGACGTTACTCCTGAAAGTAATGACAGTAACAAAAATTGTACTATCAAATTTAACGAAACAAATGAAAAGGCATCGAACAAACATTACACTGTCCAACGGTTAAACGAGATTATTGTCGATCAGCAATATAATGACGACAATTCAGAGTGGGAGACGGAAGCTTTGTCTTCAGACTCTGAGGAAGACACTATATATGAAATAAAATTCTTACAGAATCAACCAACAATTGCATATGACAGACCGATCATGTACTTTGAAAGGCAGGACACGGTACTGCCACACAATAATGCAACTAACAGTGACCCTGGAACAGCAAAAAACTGATTTCGAACAATTAGATTTGCAGCACACCTCTGTCGCTGATTGGATAGACAATTACATGTCTTCTAATGACGACGATAGTGAATGCGAAGTTGAGAAACATTCAAGATTTGAAAAACATTTATCTTGTGAAAGCATCATTAATCTTGGTAACACTTGTCTCAACAAAGAAATTTCTTATGAACGCTCTACCGAACAAGACGTAAAATTTGTACAGTTAGATGACATAAAAGAGGCACTATTAGAAGAGAAGGTAGACCGTCTCGATATTCCAATTCACCCTATTGCATCTGTCAAAATTGGCAAAATCAATCTTCTGCTGTCTTAGATTCTGGTAGCCCAGTATCAGTAATCAGTGAAGTGACTTTCAAGAAATATCAGAATTTGCTTAACGGTCCTACTCTGCCTTTGCATTGCAATAAAATTCGTGGCGTCATTTCTAGCAAACCTGTCGAAATTCGACAGCAAACATACGTAGAATTTTTATGTCAAGGTCATCTCTTTTCTGCCAACCTATTGATTGTTCCCCGCTTAACTACACAGATAATATTAGGTGTGGACTTCCTATCCAAGTACAAGGTTATTCTAGATTTCAATACGTCTAGTGCCACTGCTTTTGTTCAGGAAAATGCCATTCAAATTAAATTCGAAGACTGGATTACCAGATATGAAGAAGGTGCCAGTTGTTTAAAATTTTTATCTACCTCTAATGTGACGCAGGATGTCAAACCTGATGATGATATAACAGACAAACATTTCGAGACTGAACGAATTGACTTGATTTCTGACATCATTAAGAATAAATTGGCAAGTTGAAGGTGCCTCAGATCGTGATAAGGAAGAATTGTTCCTTATCTTGCGGCGTTATTCCCGTGTATTCACTAACAGTCCTGGTACCATAAAAAATTTTCTCTATGAATTTAAGATCAAAGAACATAATAAATTTTTTGTACCTCCATATCCCATTCTATAGTATACAGGGAAAGAGTTAAGGCTGAAATTCAGTCCATGCTCAATCAAGGTGTAATTGAACCTGCAGTTAGCTCATATAACACTCCCCTAAATATTGTTGAAAAAAGAGATAAATCAATGCGATTAGTGCTCGATTCCAGACAAATTAACACTATCATTTTACCTGAAACCGACCGACCCCAAACCCTTGAAGAATTGTTACAAAAATTCTATGGTGTCAAAGTTTTATCCTCATGAGATCTTAGGTCTAGTTTTTGGCAAGTGAAACTGCACCCCAACTGTAGGAAGTACACCGCGTTTCTCTGCTTAGGAAACTGTTATCAGTTCCGTAAACTGCCTTTCGGACTGAACATCTCCTCATCTGCTTTCATCCGTGCGATGAATGCCACACTTCCAGAGCACTTAAAACAACAAATCACAATTTACGTTGATGATATTTTAATTGCAGAATCTTCCTGGGAAAAACATAACAGTACGTTGGCATCTTTACTTGAAGTGTTTGCTCAATCCGGGATTACTGTCAACTTAGAGAAGTCACAGTTTGGTCGTTCTCAGATTAAATTTTTAGGGCACATTATTTCTAAAGATGGAATCCAGCCCAACCCCGAAAAGTTAGAGGCGATAATGAAAATGCCTGTTCCCACCAATAAACGCCAATTAAGAGCTTTTTTGGGTTTAATTAATTTCTATCGGCGTTTTATAAATTCGAAAGACCTAACTACTCCCAGATTATATGAATTAACTGGAAAGAATACTGTTTGGTTCTGGGATGAAGCTGCCCAAAGAGAATTTCTTTGCTTAAAAGATGCACTCCTTCACGCACCTATTCTGCACCACCCAGATTTGTCTAAGAACTTTTGCATTTCTACCGATAGTTCAAAATTCGGACTTGGCGTTCACGTGTTTCAAGAGGATGAAGAAAATGGCATTGTCACACAGAGAACCATTGCGTTTGCTAGTCGCATATTATCCAAGTCAGAGCGGAACTCTTCCGTTACTGAGCTTGAAGCTTTGACAGTAGTTTGGGCATTCGAAAAGTTCCGTTATTTCTTGTTTGGCAGACACAATAAAGTCTACACGGATCACCGTGCACTTCAATTCCTCATGTCAGCAAAACTTAACCATGATAGACTTAGACGATGGGCTTTGTTCCTTCAAGAATTCGATTTCTCTGTAATTTACATTCCTGGTAAACAAAACATCGTTGCAGACTCGCTATCTCGTTTGCCTGTTGGGCTCATCAAGGCGAGGGAAGAGGCATACTTAGAAAATAACTTTACTATCCTCTATATGCAGCAAGTTGCTTTCGAAAATTACATATCTGCCACATTTTCTGATATTGCTAAAGAACAAGATAAAGATCCAATCTGGCGAGATATTAAAATAAAATGGCACGATAATTATAATGTTTCCATCAGACAATTTTACATTATCCATAATAACATTCTCTTCAAACGTAAAGCCCCTGACAGTCAATTTTGGTTAGTGTGTGTTCCGGAGGAATCCGTGAACAAATTGATTTGGTATATTCATCTCAGTTACGGACACTATGGTGTCAAGAAGTGCTTCGCGAAATTACGCAACTCTTGTTATTTCATCAACATGGAGAAACGTATACGCAATGTGTTATCTCGATGCAAATTGTGTCAGAAAGCAAAGCCGCCGACCATATCGCATTCTGCTCCACTTTTTCCGATTATACCTTCAAAATTAAAGCAGTTAGCAGCCGTTGACCTGTTTGGACCTCTTCCGAGAACTAACAATGGTTTCTCTTTTGTCTTCGTTGCTATTGAGCTCACATCAAAATTTGTATCTTTTACTCCGCTCCGCCGTGCCACGGCGAAGACAGTAACTAACGCCTTTGTCAAAAACTTCCTAAAAGATGTTGGCCATATAGATAAAGTCATCTCCGATAACGGACCTCAATTCCGTTCTCATGATTGGGCACGGATGTTGCGGCGCAGAAACATCAAACCTGTGTTCATATCACTTTATCATGCTGCCTCTAACCCTTGTGAACGAGTGATGAAAGAATTTGGAAAACTTTGTAGGCTGTATTGCTACCGACGACATAACACATGGGATAGATATCTTCTGTCATTTCAAAATATTATAAATGAACTTCCTAATGATTCTACAGGTCTTTCACCAATTCTGGTTCTGAAAAACAAGCAACCTCCCAACAGTATCAAGGAATTGATACCTTTTCCTAAACACAGAAGACTACGTCATCATGAGATCATTGAATTGGCGCTTAAAAACATTAAGAAAGCCGCTGAAAAAAGGAAACGCTCTCAACGTAATTGTTATGCCAAACAACTCTATGTAGGACAAAAGGTATTAATTAGATCCCATCACTTATCCCACAAGGGAAGATCTATGATTCACAAATTCTTCTTACTGTACAATGGTCCGTATCGAATCAAACGTATCATCCACGACAACGTCGTTGAGGTAGAAACTTTAAAGACGCACAAGTCGAAAGGCATACACCACATTTCCAATATTAAAATTTTCAAGGCATAAAATTGGGGTAGAGAGTCCATTAATCTGTTTTGGACACACCAAGTGGCGATTGGTGCCCCGTTCTCGAGCTGATTGTCACTATTCTTCCGCTTTTCCTTAGTGCGCTCTATCTACCTCTTTTTCTCACTGTTACTTTTCTCTAACTCTGAATACTTATGCTCTGTGCTACGCTGGGTGTCATACGAAAGTATGATTATCTTGCAATTTGCATATAATGAACTCTGAGGCTGTGCAAGACAAATAAAATTAATGGAAATTTTTGATTGAGTAATCTAATTAAGTTCCTATGTTTCAGAAAAGTCAGATTTCTCTTCTGTATTTCTAATTGCATAACTTACGAACTTCTGAGCGAGTGAAGAAGATTTGAGTTGACATAAGCATTTGTAAGCCAATTAAGCAGTAAAAAAAAGAAAAAGGACATTCTGGAGGATGATGAGTAAGGCAATACACAATATGTCATGGTGGTCTTTAAAATGCATTATTATTTATGGATAAATGATGGTAAGGAAGGTATTGGTAACAGTCAAAGATGTTTGATAAATGTAATTATGTGGACGAGAGTATACAATGATTATGAAGCAATTATGAGGAGAATCGTTCTGTTGCTAATGATGCTATGCTCTGTTCTTTTCTTATGTGCTTACTCGCACTGCCCTTTTGTGTTTTCTCTTTGTGCTTATGTGCACCATTTTGTATGTTGATGCATTGTGCCTTCAATGGCATGTGTGATTGGTGAGAATCATATCCTTCTGATGCTCTGTAATTATTTGTAATTATGTGTAATGAATATCTCTAATTATGCTTGCAGCTATGCTTATTGCTCTTGTAATCAAAGCTTACCGCTATGCTCACTAATTATATACCTAAGCCCTACCATTATGCTAATTAATTTTATAATGAAGCTCAATGACAATGTATGGTTATGCTTATACGTTGCACACAGCCATGTCTCACGCAAACTTGCAGCTATGCCATAAATTGCGCCTAGTTAAGTCGAGAAAGATAATGCACAGAGATACTTTGCTTTTGCTTACTGCTATCTTCAAAATTTTATTGATGAACTTGTTGATGAAAATCTGCAGCTATGCCCAACAAGTAGTTTCGTCTATGTTTACGTTATTGGATGATTTATTGTTATGTACAGCTATTACTGTGCCAAAATTTGCCTTAATTGTTTTGTTTGACCCTACTGTTGACTCAGACAGACACAGACATGACCTGATGACTTGAACCTCTTTTGATATTCTCATGAATTTTCCCTGATGTGTTATACCTTCTAAATTAAAAGCCTGGCCATGGCAACATATGTAATTTAATTGTTATAATTTGGTGGTAATGCAATCCCCACCATAGTGATGTATGTCAATTTAATTAACTAGTGGTAATTGGAATGTTAAGTTATTTGAAGTGGCTTCACGTTAATCGCTCTAATTATGACAATAAATTTACTTTACATGACCTAATGCCGAATTGATGACAAGCACCATGAATGTATTTCATACGATTATGTGTTTGTAAAGTAATATGTACATAGTATGTAAAGCCTTATGCCTATATGAAATGACACTAATTTTGTAGATACTCTAGTATAAGAATTAAATTACTCATTAGTATTCAAATGTATCCGTCTTCAAGACACTACTTGTAATGTAAAAATATGGTTTAATACCATGACCCCATCTGTACCACTTGAATTTGGGGCAAAGTATAGACATGTACTAATCAATGACTTTTCTTTCAGTGTAAGCTGAAATATCATGACTATGTTACTAATTTGTGTGTAAAATGCTTTATTTCATGTACTTTGGACACGCATGGGAACTGGCGATTTCGCACACGAGATTCCAGAATGCACACAGAACAATGGACGTGCTATTATACACCACTGGTTTTGGGCCTTTTAATGAAGATGTTTGGTGGATGATGTTTGGCCACATCGTACTGTCCATTGCAGCCTTGGCCAACCACCACCATTTTGCTCTAATTTTGGCTATGCTGATGCAGTCTGCTAATAGCTCCTTTGTTTGTCGAATTGCATGGAGGAATACATCAGAACCTTTTCCCCATGACTTCAACTTCAATGCAACCAGCCAGCTCGCCTACAGTGTGATGTAATCTTACAGTGTTTTGTGTTCGTGTGCAGACCTAAAATGAATGTTAGGGGATAACTGGCTATTCGTGTGCAGACCTAAAGTGAATGTTAGGAGCTAATGTGCTATTCGTGTGCTTATACTATTCAGTGCCTCCCATTGCAAACGTTGTCCACAGGTTCATTATCAGTGTTTAGGTATATTACATGGTTCTTTTACATTCAGTGACCAAAATAAAATTGTGCTCTTGATAGATACATATGCTTTCAGAACTATAATGAGTCAATATCCTTTAGTCTGAAATGTCATTGTGCCTATTCGATTGACAAACGTTATATTGAAATCCTATTGTGCCGAAGCAGTGACATTATTTTGTACATGATCAGAAACCTATGTAGTCAAAAATTTTACATGTATGTTCTAGCATCCATGAAAGTATGGCATCTTTAATGCATCACAGAATACAAAACTGACACTTTATCTTATACTAAGTGCACTAAAAATTTACATAGACTACATTGTGCACAAGATACGAATGTTCATTTTATGTTAAAAAAATACTGATCTTTGTTACAAAAGTTAGATGTATAGAACTTACACTACTGTGTATTACTTGTAATTACCTTATTTTCTCGAAAAAACAAAACAATGATGACATTAGTTAAACTATATTTTGTAAAACTTTGTGTATGTTCATGTTTATTATTGTATATTTTTTTCCATTTGTGTATTACTTCTAGCTATCTCATTTTCTCCACTATATCATTTGTCAAACTATGTTCTCTGAAATTCTATATATACTTATGTTTACCATTATGTATATTTGTCATATATTCCATTTATTGCTGAAGTTCTGTAAATTTTGACATTTGTTTATGCCTGCCACATCCTGTACCACTCCATGCATGACTTTTGATGGTACTGTTCTGTAAAATTGCATGTATTTATGACTGTCACATTTTTTTAAATTTTCTATGAACTCCATCTGTTGTTTTGATCTTGAATATCTGGTATAAAAATGATTATCAGGTTTTTATATTTTCCAAGTAATATTTTGGATGTCATTAATGGATTTTTGGACTTGAAATTCACCCACCCACCCACCCTACAAAATTTTAATAGGTAGGAGGGGGGTGATGAAACGTGTCCATAAAAAATTATTTTTTTAAGAAAATGTCTAATATTGTGCCTCCTGTTTTGTATCGAGTAACTTGCTTGCAATAAAATGTATAATATCGCTTCTACTGTATGTATCGATATGTGTGAAGTTTCATCTTTGGCAAAGATCATGTATTGCATAGCATTGTAGCTCGCGCTGAGAGAGAGTAACACTTGTGGTTCAGCTCGCTTAGAGAGCGGTTGAGTTGTGTGTATGGCTCCGATGTAGAGCAGAGGCTGCTTTGCCAGCAAGTCAGAAGTTGTATTATGTAGGTAATGTAATGCTGATTATTAATAATAAGTAACTTAACCTTTCTTTCCTGTTTCATTTACGTAGTTAGAAAATTAACGTACTTCCTTCACTTGGTAATTAGTTATTAGTGGATTTAAAGTGCAATATTGATTTGAATAATATTGTTGAACAGATTTCGTTATTGGTGCCATAGTAAATGATAGTTAATTTAAATTTCAATAATCAGAAACTAATCTGCATAAAAATTCTCACAGTCAAGCATTAAGAAAGTGATTTGTGGTTTTTTAATATCTTTCTCGCAGCCAAAATATTTGAGTATAGTCAGTGTCTGTTTCAAATAGTGACTTGTCACAGTTGTTTTGTGTTTAAAAATATCCGTTGCGCACATAATCAGTTTAATGTACTGTTTCTTATTTAATAGTACATACATCAATATCAGGGCCATAATTAAACCAAATTGCTGTGTTAATGAACAATTTGTTGTCTGATTTACCGATAGGTTCAACATCCACAACACACACACAGCTTTTAACTTTACCACACTAAGTTGATCAAAAACATCGATTGCAAGGTTTTTTTATGGCCGTCAATAACATTTAGCGTTGTTTCCTCAATTCCAGTATTAAACTATGACTTCCTACATAACAAATCGGCTTTTATAACCTCACTTTCAACATCGGGTATTACTGTTCTATTACGTTTAACGTCTAAACAGCCTGTCACAAGATCTTGCTTGAGTTTGTAGTTCAGGGCTAGTACACTAGGAGCGCTTCAGTAGACTATTATCTATCTTGTTCACCTTCGTTCATCGTTTAAAAAGGGCTTAATAGGCCACGCCACACGGCAACAGGTGCATCGATGCCTCAAAAGCTGCACCAGTTCCTAAGTTCTTATGCCACGCGTTTGTTGCGCGTTTCTGATTGCCGGGATTGTTCTTAAATTAACACTGATCACTTTTCTTAGTTTCTGCGATGACCTAATGTTTCACAACAGTGGAAATTTTAAGAATAGCCCTAAATATTAGTGTCTACTAGTTGTAATTTTTTAAAATTATTTACAAAAAAACACATTTTGAGCCACTACTACAGGAAGTAGTCGTATCGGTTTTTTTACCCGGTTCTTGGCAATAACTAAAATAAACCGGTTACAACCGACACCAAATAAATACCGAAAAAAACCGGTTATTCAAAACTAAAATACCGGTATCGGTTTTAACCGATCGGTTTTTCCCAACCCTACGCTACGGTTATCAATCAATGGCATTTTTAGACACTAGATTATCATTTATCGTACGAAGAACGATGTGTTTATGTTAATTCGTCAGTGCGCCATTACTTTGGTAACATTCTTATGTTTTTTATGGGACTTAACTACGGGGTCATCAGTCCATAAACTTACAAACTACTTACGAACTAGCTAACACTAAGGACGGCACAAATATCCATGCCCGAGGGGGGATTCGAACCTCCGACCGTAGTGGCCGTGCAGACCGTGAATGGAGCGCCTCAGTCCCCTCGGCCACCGCGGTCGGCCCATTGCTTTGAAATGACAACGTGTAAGTTACAATAAGAAAATCATCAAATACGCAACGCAAGATGGCATATGCCAGAGAGAGTTCTGGGCGAGGAATATCACGTGACGTCTCCGAACGGCTGGTTTTCGTTAATTCAATGGAGGGTTTCAGAACTCCGTTATTTTCGCAACTATGTCTCAAACAATACGATATATATTAAAAAAACTACATAAGAGGGCAAAGTTGTAGAGAATGTTTTCCTCTACCAATTACGTTATTCAATTTTCGTGTCAGATGAATAGTTAAGCCGTTACTTTCATTTAAATTTCGAGCTGTCAAAAGACGACCACAAAGGCCCACTTTACTACCGTAAACTAAAGTGGGCCAAAAGCCAGAAGTATGGTGCACTTCCTCCGAGAATATTGTAGCAGGCAAGAATTCCAAAAGAGATTATATCATTATGCCACAAATATCAAACGAAACCAGTAGGTAACTAAATTTCACTTGTTCAATAGAAGAACCAAAATCAAATGTTTGTATAGCTTATGGGACTTAACTACGGGGTCATCAGTTCCTAAACTTACAAACTACGTAAGAACTAGCACAAATATCCATGCCCGAGGGGGGATTCGAACCCCCGACCGTAGGGCCGTGCAGACCGTGACTGGCGAGCCGCAGTCCCCTCGGCCACCGCTGCCGGCAGTATAAGAACCAACACATTTCCTAGTTAAGATGGCTCTATTTGTACATTATTATATATTAGCGGTTTCTGAAAGCAAGGTTGCCATCACTTGACATACCCGGAAAAAAATAAAAATTAAAAATAAACAAAAAGGTACGGCCTCTACAACTTTGTTTTGCGGAAAACCATGTCCTAAAATGAATGCCTAAAGTAATTGAATAGTTTTCGGGTTGATAACTAAGAGGAACTATGAATAATCGTCAACAGCATGTACTCTATACATGTAATTATAACAAAGGAGCTAAAACATGGGCTCTAAGAAATGAGGAGTAATAAGTCTCCAGGCACTGACGTATAAACCTGGAACTTCATAAATCTGTACCTGATAAGTTAAATCTTTGTTCATATTTTTTGTATGTTTGCTGGCTGAGGGGACAAGTCAGAAGAATGAAAGCTATCTATAGTGTGCCTTATTTACAAGTGATGAACCCCAACGTGCGAAATGCCGAAGAATGGTTTGCTGATCCTTGTACCGGGGGATAATTAAACTATATTCCTTTTACAAACTGTGCACTAAAATAATAAACAAGAGATTAATGCGAAAAGTGGAAGCAAGTATATCAGGAGTACAATATAGTTTTACGATAGGTGTACCACTTGGTGCTGAACACGCATTTATTTTTACAAAAATGTGCAGTAGGTGCAGTGTTAGGTTTAGCGTAGCTGCGAGCAGCAGGCCAGCGCCGGTGAGAGGCCTTGTGCCACTTGACTGGTGAGCTGCCGGCGGTCGTTGGTATGAACCAAGCGTGAGGCTGGCCTACTACTGTGGCGGATGGCCAGGACTCCGCGAAATAACAAGTAACAGAAATAAATCGATTACTCGCAAACCAAGAGCATTACTGGTAAGCTGGTACCTTCAGACTAAACAAAATGTTGAGACCAATTAAGTGGTGTAAAAATACCGTCGGTGTCACATCTACATCTACATGGGATACTCTGCAAATCACATTTAAGTGCCTGGCAGAAGCATCATCGAAACATCACTATACTTTTTGTACCTCTCATTCCATTCTCGAATAGCGCACGGCAAGAAAAAAAATACATGAATCTCTACGTTCGAGCTCTGATATCTCGTATTTTATTCTGATGGACATTTCTACCTTTGTAAGTGGGAGTCAACAATATATTTTCGCATTCGGAGGAGAATGTTGGCGATTGGAGTTTCGTAAGTAGCCCACGCCGCAGCGATAAGCGCCGTTGTTGTAATGATCCCATCCCAGATCCTGTATCATTTCTGTAACGCTGTTTCCCCTGTATCGTCACAATACGAAACGAGCTGCCCTTCTTTGGACTCTTTCGATGCCAATAAAACACAGTCTCTGGTTCTCCTTTCCCACTAAATTATCTTCTTTCCAATTTAAGCCTTAAGTAATAGTAATTCCGAGGTATTTTGTGGAGTTAAATTTTGATTGATTTATCTTGTAAACAAAGTATAACGGATTTCTTTTCGTACTGATATGGACGACTTCACACTTATTATTTTTGCACCATAGTAGTATTTAGATAGTTCTGCAGTTGGTTTTGATCTTCAGATTATTTTACTAGACGGTAAATGACGGCGTCATCTGCATACAACCTAATAGAGCTACTTAGATTTTCCCCTAAATCGTTTATGTATTTCTTGATTTCCAGAAGGCTTTTGACACCGTACCTCACAAAAGGATTTTAATCAAATTGCGTGGTTATGGTATATCGCCACAAATATGCGACTCGGTAGGAGATTTCCTGTCAGAGAGGACACAGTTCATAGTAATCGATGGTAAAGCATCGACTAAAACAGAGGTGATATCGGGCGTTCCACAGGGTAGTGTTATTGCTCCTCAGCTGTTTCTTATTTACATAAACAGTTTGGGAGAAAATTTACGTAGCTCTCTTAGGTTGTTTGCAGATGACTCCGTCATTTACCGTCTAGTAAAATCATCTGAAGGTGAAAATCAAATGGAGAACGAACTGTATGGTGTAAGAATTGGCAATTGACTAAATAAGCCGCGGTGGAGTAGCCGAGCGGTCTAAAACACCTCACTGCGGAGCGCGCGGTTGCTCGCCGTGGAGGTTCGAGTCCTCCCTGGGGCATGGGTGGGTGTGTTGTCCTTAGGTTAGTTTACCTAGGTTTAAGTAGTTTGTAAGCTACGGACTGATGACCACGCAGTTTAGTCCGATAGATTTACAAACATTTGATTTGCTTCCGTCGCCTCTTCCCGCACTTACCGTAACACTACCGCTTGCAATGAGTTGTTTGTCATTATCATCGCTATTATCATTATTATGAGTTTGCAACAACCGTATCTAACATGCTCATATTTCTGTATTATAACTGATACGTGAAAGCATGCAAATCATTCATCTTCTACACTAATACCATCTTCACGAAGAAGGTTTCTTCGTAACTTAATCTCAACTAATGGCATTACATTAGCAGGATAGTTTAGCAATCGCCACCCTATCTGACGCTTCGCCACACAAATAACGTCACAAAACGCAACTTCGGAGGCACAGTGCACCGTCCCTACTGCCGAACCGACAGGTCAAAGTCCAATGCGGCATGGCACACGCAGAGGCCTCTAACGGAAGACTGCAGAGTTTTGCAGATGTGAGAGTATCGCTAGTGCAATAAGGGATCTTTATCTCTTTTACGATTTTGGTTTATATGTGTTTGTTCGAGCCCTAGTACTTTCCTTGTGAGTTTTTCCGGAGCGCTGCTCCACACTATACCGGCAAGACGCGAGGCTACCTCCTCACTAGAAAGCAAGAGCCATTCTCTTGCTAGGCGGCAATTTTCCTCCAATTGGCAGACACGGCGCCAACCCGCGACCGAGCGAGGTGGCGCATTGGTAACACAGTGGATTCGTATTCGGAAGGACGGTGGTTCAAATCCACCTTCGGCCATCCATAATTAGGTTTTCCGTGATTTCCCTAAATCTCTCCAGGCAAATGCCAGGATGGTTCCTTTCAAAGGGCGCGGCCGATTTGCTTCCCCCATCCTTCCTCAAAGATCCGAGCGTGAGCTCCGTCTCTAATGGCCCTAAGATTCCTTCCTTCCTCGTTCCCGCACAACACACCCCACATAGCCGTTTGCGTTGACAGTATTCCTCTGCCGGTTGGTCATTGACCTGATCCTACCGGTATGTCTTGGAGTGACTCTGCCATTCCCAGAGCGATCACGATGCAAATGTCGACGCCCCTTGGTGCGCTCCTGCCTCCCCAGCCCCAGGATTCAGGTACCAACTCAATAGGGTCCACTGGTCTCCACCTAGTGGCCCTCTCGCTGTGTCATAGGTGGCTGCCTTCCCTGGACTCATTCTCCGTCTCTCTCTCTCCCTGTAGTGCCACCCAGAAGCGCTTTAGAAACGGACAGGATTTGCTGGCTTGGTCTCCCCATGGAACTCAACTGCATGAAAATATCAGTATCCCATCAAAATTAAAATTAAGTTGGCGGGCAGTCCTCGAAGCTTTTCACTAGCTGTGGAAATGGATTACTTACATAAGAGTGTCAGAATGACTAGAAACCAAACAAAAATAGAAGTGAAAGCTACAATGAAGGCAGATATAACATTGACAGTAGTGAAATAAAATCAATAAAATGGTATGGGCATATATAGAGATTGTGCCAGATCTTCGGCGACCAAAGAAATTCTCTGAACGGAAAGCTCCAGGCAGACGTAATCGCTGCAGACCACGACGTTCTTGGACGGACTGTTGTTATGGTCTTCAGTCCGGAGACTGGTTTGATGCAGCTCTCCACCCTACTCTATCCTGAGCAAGCCTTTTCATCTCCTCATACGAACGGCAACCCACGTCCATTTGAATCTGCTTACTATACGCGTCTCTTGATCTCCCTCTGCGATTTTTACCCCACACACTTCCCTACAATGCTAAATTTATCATTTAGTCATCAGTCCGTAGCTTACAAACTACTTAAACCAAGGTAAAATAACCTATGGACACACACACACACACACACACACACACACACACACATGCCCATGGGAGGACTCGGACCTCCACGGCGAGCAACTACGCGCTCCGCAGCGAGAAGCCTTAGAACGCCCCTCGATGTCTAAGAATGTGTGCTATGAAGTGTTCCCTTCCTTTAGTCAAGGTATGCCAAAAAATTCCTTTTCTCACAAATTCTGTTCAGTACCTCTTCATCAGTTATGCGATCTACCCATCTAATCTTCAGCATTCTTCTGCAGCACCACATTTCAAAAGCCTCTATTCTCTTCCTGTCCGCACTGTTTACCGTCCTTGTTTCACTTCCGTACAAGGCAACACTCACACAAATGCCTTCAGAAAAGTCTTCCTTACACTTAAATTAATATTCGATGTTAGCAAACTTCTCCTTTTCAGAAATGCTTTTTTTCCCATTGCCATTCTGCATTTTATATCCTCTGTACTGCGACCATCGCATGTTATTTTACTACCCAAGAAACAAAACTCGCTTACCACCTTCATTGTATCGTTATCTAATGCCTTCAGCATCGCCTGATTTTCTAAGAAGCTGTCCATTCCATTCAAGAGCTTTTCCAGGTCCTTTGCTGTCTGACAGAATTACAGTGTCACAGCAAAACGCAATGATTTTATTTCTTCATCCTGAACTTTAGTCCCTATTCCAAATTTTCCCTTGCTTTCCTTCACCGTCTGCTCGATGTACAAATTGAATAACATAGGAAAAAGGCTACAACCCTCTCTTACTTACTTCCCAGCTGATGCTTTCCTGTCATGCTCTTCGAGTCTAATAACTGCGGTCTGGCTCATGTACAATTTGTAAATAACTCTCCTTTTCCTGTATTTTACCCCTGCTGACTTCAGAATTTGAAAGAGTGTATTCCAGCCAACATTGTCAAAAGCTTTCTTCAAATCTACAAAAGCTAAAAATGTAGGTTTGCCTTTCCTTAATCTATCTTCTAAGATTAGTAGTAAAGTGAGTATTGCCTCTCGGCTTCCTACATAAATTAAACAGCGAATCGCAAGGAAGATACGCTGGATAAATAGCCTTGGCGAAAGATAACATGAATTAATCCTGTAGCAATAAAATTGTAAAGTATGGCCTCTGTCCACGCTATTTTGATGGATATTGGATCAAGGTTCACGGAACTCGATGTAGCCTACGCTGAGCCACGATAAGCGTGTACTTTCGCGGGGCGCTGAATGAATTAAACATGCATCGCAGCCCGCGTGTAATGATAACGTGGTTAGTGGCAGCCGTGGCCGCTCGGCAGCTAGTTACAGCCAGCTGCTGTTGTAAGTGGCGGAACGCACGCCCTGCCCCTCGGCCTGGGGCGACGCCCTGCAGTAGCCAGTGGCCGGTGCTGGCTGTAGAGTATCAGCTGCACGGCGCAGGGCGGCCAACACTCCGCCTAATTGAATCAGCCGCCGTGGTACACCGGTAAACTGATTTGCATCGCAGGCTGCGCTGTTCGCCTGCTGCTTCACAAGCTCCCTTGCATGTTTCGGGAGAAACAATGTTTACACGTAAGTTCGCTGCCCTTTATCGTATATGATTGGCCGAAACGACGTATAAAACGACACTTGCCGTTCGTGTTTGTCAAAAAGTTGTACATGTTTCTAAACAAGTGATTGACATAAACAAATAGCGTTAGTGAAACCTAGGCACACAAATAAAGCAAATACTGTGGTCTAGAGCCTGTTTTTATCAAAAACTAGCTTAAACCCGCGGCTCCGCTCGCGTGTTGGTTGATTATGATAGATAAGCTATCTTTCAGTAGTGTGCTATGAGACTGGTTTTGAAGGATGAAATGAAATACAATACCTTCTTTAGAAACAAACATTTTTAATCAACATTATCAAGTAAGTTATTAGTGTAGATCAAATCACAAGCAAGGATGCACTCGTTTGAAGAATCCATCACGAAATTCAACAATAATGATGGTAATAATATCGCAGATCGATTACTTGATGTAATGCGCGAAACGTAAAACGATTTTTTTAAAGAGACGTATTAAAATAAATTTCTCTTTTACTGCTTTATTTATTTATTCTTATATTTCCTTATTCATATGCTTATCCTTACAGAGAAAGTGCTAAAGACATTGTAGCACACATACACCAACGACATGGTCTGTGGCATCACGTTTCACGTATGTAACCTCCTTGCTATAGAGTCTCAAACGTCATCGCTGGCCTTCAGGCCGATTTTTTTTTAATAATTTGATGACTTTCAACCACCATATATTCCTCCCCTTATACCAATAGGCATGGAACTGCTATGGTGTACAACGGGAGACTACGGACAACAATTACGCACAGTTCATTCGTTTGCGTTCTATAATTTTCGCTGAACAGCGAAATATTAACACACACACACGTAGAATTTTATATAGATCGATAACTTTCCATCCCAATATACTCTTCTCTTGTATCATTATCAACCCTCAAGCAACAATGCAACCAATAAAACCATTTTCAAAGAGTAAATATAATTTTCAAATAGTAATTATTTTTTCTCATTTCGCTTTATATTCTTCAAATTATTAAATATCTATCAGATCGCTATAAAATCGTGCCTAAAACCTTCGTCAGGTATAAATTAGTAACTGTACAAATATTTAAGTCTCTGCGTCCACCGAACAGACATTCACATTAATATATATAAGATCGCCATTAAACCGGGCCTAAAACCTTCCCGGGTAGACATTAGTAACTTTACAAATTTTTAGCTATTTATGTCTTGTGGTTCAGACGTGATAAACGTACACCGAACAGACATACACATTTATAGATAAAGATGAGGTGACATCAAATTATACTGTCATAACAAAAATGTGACGTGACTGTGGCAATTTTACTTCGTGACACTGTATGTTCGAAAATATGTATCTTTTCCTTTGAGGTATCCGTCATGTGATTGGTCTTACACGAACCTCCGTGAAGTCCCCTCTTGCGCCAAACTCTTCGTTCCAGAGTGGCATTTCCACCGTTCAGTATTCAATTATTTGCAGGACATAACCCAGTCTTTGTCTTTCCCTGTAGTTTTACCTTTAATAGCACTGCCCATTACCGTGGACGTTAATTCCTGATGTCTAAAATGTTCCGGCCTGGCTATTAATGCTTGGGATTAACAAATTTACGGAAGAGGAGAGGTTTGAAGTTATGAAAGAATGCTCAGTACGATGTCGTCATCGAGAAAAACAAATCGGACTGGAGCGTGGAATGTTTTATCCCTCAACAGGGGAGATAGAAAATTTGAAAGACATCAAGGCATCGTCAACTTGGCATTAGAAGGAAGTGTGTGGAGAAAAAATTGTAGAGGGAGACCGAGGGACGAATACAGTAAACAGATTCAAGAGGATGTAGGTTGCCGTACGTATTTTCAGATGAATAGGCTTGCACAGGACAGGGTAACGTGGAGAGCTGCATCAAACCAGTATGCGGACTGGAGACCACAACAACAACAACTTATATTACCTGCCATCCCTCATAGCCTATTCATACTTTATAGGACAGAGCCGATTTACATTGGCGATTTCCTTTTCCATATCGAAAAGTTTTATGAAAATGTCTTTCTTTTTGTACCCTCATCAGCCTCAAATATTTGGTGTAACGCAGATCGAGCCGTATTTCTTACAATTATCTGCGATTACTATCGTCGGCGTATTTTTCTAAAAGGGTACAAAATATTTCAAATGTTTGTTAAGCTTAATGGACTTAACTACGAGGTAATCAGTCCCTAAACTTACAAACTACTTATGAACTAGCTAAGGCACAAGCATACATGCCCGAGGGGGATTCGAACCCCCTGACCGTAGCGGCCGTGCAGACTGTGACTGGCGCGCAGCGGACCGCTCGACCACGACGGCCGGCTAAAAGGGTACATAGCCATTCTCATAGCTTTTATTCATCAACTTAATTAGGCGCTTATCCCCCATTAGACCCTTTCAGTTTCGATATTTCTATGGTTAATTTACTTTGCCTGCTTACTTATTTGTTTCAGTTCTTTTAGAGCTTATTTTAAATTTCTGACTCTAATACTGTATCCATTACATCTTTCACATAAACAAGAATTAATTCTTGTAGGACGTTATCAGACATGTATTGCTCCTCACAGAAGAGTTCAATGTACAATTTCCACCATCCCGCTCGATCTTCTGCATTCAACAGTGGCTTCCCATCACACTCTTAATATTACCACACGTTCCGTTAATTTCAAGATAAATTATTTTTCTGTATGCTGTGTTACTCTTACCGATGCTCCTGTCCTTTCCCATTTCTTCAAATTTTTCCTTTAGCCATTTCGTCTACACTCCCTTGCCCAGTTCCTATTTATTTCACTGCTAAGTGACTTGTAGTTCTGAGTTCCCAAATTTTCGTCAACATTCTTACGTCTTTCATCAATCAGATGAAGTGTTTCTTCTCGTATCCATAGCTTCTCCGCAGGTAACTTCTTTTTATCTATATTCGCCTTTCCATCATTTGTTATTGCTTTCTTTTGTTGAACTGCCTGATTTTGTAGCCGTATATACATCTTAAGTGCTCTTCAAACGCGTGTTAGCATTCTTGAATACTCATCATTTCTTTCCACGCTGCTTCTTTCCCATGATTCTCTATAAGTTCATTCAACATGATTAAATTTTGATATAGCACAAAATGGTTTCCAGTATAATCTTCATTATCACTTCATTATTCACTTAATGCAGCAACTGTAAGTGGATGCTCATATTGTAACAGATGTAGCTTTAGGGTACCCAAATGTTTTGGTTAATTAAATATAGGATACCAGTTTTTTTCTATGTATGAAAAGAGTAAAAACATCACCAATGTACAGTCATTTCTATATCAAAAGGTTACATATCTGTCTACTATCTTTTCATTCAAAGTTTATAGCAATGTTAATGAAGTTAGTTAGTTAGTTGTTCAGTTTATCAGTCAATTTGTAATGTGAACAATCACCGATTGAATAAAATTTGGTTTTCCATGCAACATTTGTAGTTCCTATGATATAGGCAGAAGAATCCGGACCAATAAATAATAATTATTACAGGGCGTACTCAGAATGGCTGTAGAGGTGGGCAAATCTGTACATCAGGTGATGTAATTTACTAAAGGTCCTGTACTATGATTTGGGAAGAAATCGTTATAACGTGAAGAGGCGAACTTTTGTCGAGGTTTCTGAGAAGACAACAGGTTGCCAATGAATTCAGGTGGTAAATCATCTTGCCACCCCCGTGAACCACAGACATTGCCGTGGTGGGGTGGCTTGCGTGCCTCAACGATGCAGATAGCCATACCGTAGGTGCAACCACAGCGGAGGGGTATCTGTGGAGAGGCCAGACAAACGTGTGGTTCCTGAAGAGGGGCAGCAGCCTTTTCAGTAGTTACAAGGGCAACAGTCTGGATGATTGTCTGAGCTGGCCTTGTAACATCAGCTAATGTGGCTTTGCCACACAGTTACTGCGAACGGCTGAAAGCAAGGGGAAACTACAGCCGTTGCTTTTCCCGAGGACATGCAGCTCTACTGTATGAACATATGATGATGGCATCCTCTCGGGTAAAATATTCCGGAGGTAAAATAGTCCGCCATTCGGATCTCCGGGCGGGGACTACTCAGGAGGATGTCATCATCAGGAAAGACAATACTGGCATTCTACGGATCTGAGCGTGGAATGTTAGATCCCTTAATCGAGTAGGAAAATTAGAAAATTTAAAAAGGGAAATGGATAGGTTGAAGTTAGATATAGTGGGGATTAGTGAAGTTCGGTGGCAGGATGAACAGGATTTCTGGTCAGGTGAGTACAGGATTATAAATACAAAATCAGTTGGGGGTATCACAGGAGTAGGACTGATAATGAATAAGAAGATAGGAATGCGGGTAAACTACTATGAGCAGCACAGTGATCGCATTATCATTGTCAAGATAGATACGAAGCCAACACCGACAGCAGTAGTACAGGTTTATATGCCAACTAGCTCTGCCGATGATGATGAGATCGAAGAAATATATGAGGAGCTAAAGGAAATTATTCAGACAGTTAAGGGAGAGGAAAACTTAATTGTGATGGGAGACTGGAATTCGGTAGTAGGAAAAGGAAGAGAAGGAAAAATAGTAGGTGAATATGGACTAGGCAGGAGGAATGAAAGAGGAAGTCGCCTGGTAGAATTTTGCACGGAACATGATTTAATCGTAACAAACACGTGGTTTAAGAATCACAAAAGAAGGTTGTACACGTGGAAGAGACCAGGAGACACCGGAAGGTATCAGATAGATTTTATAATGGTAAATCATAGATTCCGGAACCAGGTGATAAACTGTAAAACATACCCAGGGGCAGATATAGACTCTGACCATAACTTGTTAGTCATGAACTGTAGGCTGAAACTGAAAAAACTGCAAAAAGGTAGGAAAATAAGGAGATGGGACTTAGATAAATTGAAGGAACGTGAAGTTCTGGAGAAATTCAGAGGGAGATTTAGGCATCAATTGACAGAAACAGGGGGAAATAAAACAGTAGAAGAGGAATGGGTAGCATTGAGAGATGAAATAGTGAAGGCAGCAGAGGACAAAATAGGTAGGAAGGCAAGACCTACAAAAAATCCTTGGATATCACAGGAAATACTAAATTTAATTGATGAAAGGAGAAAATATAAAAATGCAGTAAATGAAACAGGCAAAATGGAGTACAGACGACTAAAAAATGAGATTGACAGAAAGTGCAAAGTGGCTAAGCAGGAGTGGATAGAAGCCAAATGCAGATCTGTAGAAGAATGTATAAATAGGGGAAAAATAGATACAGCCTACAGGAAAATAAAAGAAACAGAAAAACAGCTCTATGAATATCAAGGACTCTGAAGGAAAACCAGTTCTCAGCAAAGAAGGGAAAGCTGAAAGGTGGAAAGAGTACATAGAGCAGCTCTACAAAGGAAATGAACTTAGAGACGATGTTGTAGGAAGGGATGTGGAAGTAGATCAAGATGAAATAGGAGATATTATACTGAGAGATGAATTTGACAGAGCCCTGAAAGACCTTGGTCGGAACAAGGCCCCAGGCGTAGATGACATACCCTCAGAGCTACTAAAGTCTCTGGGAGAGCCAGCCATGACAAAACTATTTGAACTGGTATGTAGGATGTGTGAGACAGGCGAAATACCCTCAGACTTTAAGAAAAATGTAATAATCCGCATTCCAAAGAAATCAGGGGCAGACAGGTGTGAAAATTACAGAACCATCAGTTTGATAAGTCATGGTTGCAAAATTTTAACACAAATTATCTACAGGAGAATGGAAAAGCTGGTAGAAGCTGACCTCGGGGAAGATCAGTTTGGATTCAGGAGGAACGTAGGAACCCGAGAGGCGATACTCACTTTACGTCTTATCTTAGAAGATAGATTAAGGAAAGGCAAACCTACATTTTTAGCTTTTGTAGATTTGGAGAAAGCTTTTGACAATGTTGACTGGAATACACTCTTCCAAATTCTGAAATCAGCAGGGGTAAAATACAGGGAAAGGAGAGTTATTTACAACTTGTACAAAAGCCAGACCGCAGTTATTAGACTCGAAGGGCATGAAAGGGAAGCATCAGTGGGGAAGGGAGTAAGACAGGGTTGCAGCCTTTCTCCGATGTTATTCAATTTGTACATCGAGCAGGCGGTGAAGGAAAGCAAGGAAAAATTTGGAATAGGGATTAAAGTTCAGAGGGAAGGAATAAAAACATTGCGTTTTGCTGATGACATTGTAATTCTGTCAGAGACAGCAAAGGACCTGGAAGAGCAGTTGAATGGAATGGACAGTGTGTTGAAGATAGTGTATAAAATGAACATTAACAAGAGCAAAACAAAAATAATCGAATGCGGTCTTAGAAAATCAGGTGATGCTGAAGGATTTAGATTAGGTAACGAAACAATGAAGGTGGTAGATGAGGTTTGTTACTTGGGTAGTAAAATAACATGTGATGGTCGCAGTACAGAGGATATAAAATGCAGAATGGCAATGGGAAGAAAAGCATTTTTGAAAAAGAGAAATTTGCTAACATCGAATATTAATTCAAGTGTAAGGAAGTCTTTTGTGAAGGCTTTTGTGTGGAGTGTTGCCTTGTATGGGAGTGAAACATGGACGATAAGCAGTGCGGACAGGAAGAGGATAGAGGCCTTTGAAATGTGGTGCTACAGAAGAATGCTGAAGATTAGTTGGGTGGATCGCATAACTAATGAAGAGGTACTTAACAGAATTGGTGAGAAAAGGAATTTTTGGCACACCCTGACTAAAAGAAGGGATCGCTTGGTAGGACACATTCTTAGACATCAAGGAATCGTAAATTTAGCATTGGAGGGAAGTGTGTGGGGTAAAAATCGCAGAGGGAGACCAAGAGACGCGTATAGTAAGCAGATTCAAGTGGATGTTGGTTGTCGTTCCTATGAGGAGATGAAAAGGCTTGCTCAGGATAGAGTAGGGTGGAGAGCTGCATCAAACCAGTGTCCGGACTGAAGACCATAACAACAACAACAACAAATCATCTTCAGTGACGGAGAGATTCCTCGTGAATGACTCCACGGATAGGCGTAATTGCGATATCTAGGTGTTCGAAAATCCTCATTTGCTTCAAGAAATGAAGTGTATACACAACCAGTGAGAGTTTGGTGCACATTTTGGGCGGGCGCCTTCTGTGGCCCATAAGGTTTGAAATCGAGGCGGGACAAGCTGTCACAATTAATGGAAACCGACACCGTGCGAGGATAGTTCAGTGGAATGGAAATTCGGGGATTGTGGTTTCAGGAGGATGGTGCAGCATAACATGCTTCCTGCTCCAAGAGCGATTTCCGGATCGCCTCAATAAGGGCAGTGCTATCCAGTCATCTCCCATAAGGTCATGCTATTAAATCTTATATATTAAAAGAATCTACGAAGACCAAAGTCAGTCGGTCAGAACAAAGTATCCGGTCAATTTACTTCATTTTTGTTATAAACGAAAGGTATGCATCCACAGATTTGCCATGAAGTATCAGGATTTACGTAACTCTGACCTTTCTTTTTCTATACTCAAACGCACTTTCCTTCTTTATATTTCTTATGGGGATGTACTTACTGTAAAGTAATGTCAGTCAGTCAGACCGTTTTATCCGACCGATTTTCTTAATTTTTGCTTTTAACGAAAGGTATTCATTCGCAGATTTGTCAACATGTATCAGAATTAAGTTAAGTCTTTCCCTCCTTTATTTTTATTCAAACACGGTATCCTTCTGCATTGCATATTTTAATCGGTTTGATTGACGATATCTTCTGTTCTAATTAAGGTACAATTATAATAATTATTAAAGTACCTTTTGTAAGGGTTCTTGTTATTTTTTTATCATTTTTTGAGGAGAATAGGAACCATTGAAATCTAAAATTAACAGAACGGCAAAGTCGAACCAAAGAAGTAGAAAACTGGCAACATATACTGAAGAGCCGAAAAATCTGATACAAGCATCTGTGTACATATCACAAAGTTATATAAACAGAGTAAGGCGCTGCGGTCGGCAACGGTAGTCGTAAGATCGGACACTGCTGCTACTAAAATGGTGAGTTTGAACATACAAGGAGGCCACACGTGTAATGGAATTTAAATTTTTTTTATATTTATGGTACGTGAAATTCAGAACTTAAATAACAATCAGCCATAGCCATTTCAAGCAACTCTCAAAAATTGTCCAGAATTCCGACCAATAATTCACACACTTACAGCGACTCTTCTTGTAGCTCAGGTAGTAGCGTTATGGCGTAACAACCGCGGACTCGGTGATTCGAATAACAGAGACTTTTTTTTTTCTTTTTCCGTTTTCCAATCGAGTTATATGAAACACTTTTGGATCTCTGATTTCACGTGTTGAGCAAGTTTTTGTTTATGTGTATATAGAAGAGCTGAACACTTTGTCACCCAAAACGATGGTTGAGTAGTTTAGGTGCTTGGAAACCAATTAATTGCTATGGGGAAAACTTTCCAAAAACAACGTCGTAGCTCTTAACAAACTGAACAGTCACAGACTACCGTCGTCAACTAACAGTGATGCCAATACTGTAAAAAGTGTAACTTATGTTCTTTTGGTTGAAACCATCATTATAAAAAAACCTTCGATAAAATATAAATTACGAATAAATAAAATACGTGCACTTTCAATAAAAATTACCATTAAATATTAAAAGTGTGTAAGTATTCGAACACAACAATAAATAAAATAAAATGCGTCACGATAGGATTCGAATCACACTTCGACCGAAAAAAGGATCCTACAAAAAGAAGTCCAAAGATGACCGAAGAAAATAATTCAACGTGACAGAAGTGTAACCATTCATCAGCTTGCTGCGGATTTCAAATCTAAGCCATCAATGTCATGTATGAACATATACCACTGGATTTACTTTGAAGATATTGAAAGGTATATTTAGGGGTTTGTTGGAAATACTAGGTAATGTAAGGGGAGAAAGGACGGTATGCAAATGGTTTGTTCACTTGATATTGAAGGATAGGCGTAGCTGACCCAGCATCGAACATTTAATTAATTTATCCTCTGGTTCCCAAGTAAAAAACTCATCCAAAAATGTGTAAAGGGGAGTTAACTAATTTGAATGATTTGAGTAAAGAAGTTTGTTTTGACTCGTTTTATTCTTTGAAGTCAAATGAACGTCAGAGTTGAAAGCAAGATACACATACACTTCAACACAGAACAAATTATACGAATATACAAAACATAATATACACTCCTACTGCAGGTGGCTGGTAAGTCGAAGATAATTGTATCTGATTCTAAATACTTGTGACAACCCACATTTACCTGGAAACTTTGGAGTAATCTAGATGAATATTCCGATACCAGATTTCTGTGAATTTAACTAACGTTTTCCACAGTCCGAAAACCTGAATACCCCTTGAAACACTAGCAGTTGCACGCGATATTGTACCAAAACTGTGCTGGCTGGCGATGTCAGCAACACGACGGGTGGTCTGTGGCTGTGTACGTCGATACGTCGATAGCAGCTAGTCGCGGACCCGGAGATGATTCAGCTTCGTATTCCAGAAGCGATATTTAACTAATATCAGCCAACTTCGACCCCGTCGGATCTCAGTGCTTACGATCTCACTCGTTCAGCTATGTCGTGCCACTACAGACAATTTACACGTGAAACACGAATGTACTGTAGCCAGAGGTGACACCAGAACTGCGACAATCGGAATTAGGCTGTCGGCGCGTCTAATATCAGGCAGGCTGACCTTGCTCTCGGCTTCCCAATACTCAGTGCTATTAGCATAAGTTTTGGAGCAACTCCAAACACCAGTCCCCTTCTCTGTACTTCTAAAATCTCCGTCTCCTCTCTGCAAAGCCTCCAGGCTCCGCCTATCTCTACTGAAACGCCAATCCACGGCTAGGCGCCAAAGTACGGCCAATCAAGGCTTCCGTTCCGGAGTCGGACAGCCTAACCCCCTTACTATAAAAGAGCAGCCAGTGGCCAGCTCTCCCGCGCTTCCACCGGTCGGGCCTCGCCCTTACGTCCACCGTTCTCGCGGTAGCGGCGGATGGCCTTCAGGCACCTTCGAGAACACGGCCAGCAAGTTGTTCCCAGCAAACGGCCAAACTCCCTTGCTACTGTATAATCGCGGCGCCCGCCACCTTGGCCCAGAGACGTACAATGTCCTAGCGGGTGCCACCCTGGCGTTCGCCAACTCGGCACCAGACGTCTCAGCTCTCCCTTCACAATGCACCGTACACTGCCCATGGAGACGTCTTGTATTGCTCCAGACTCTCCCGCCTAGACAGACGACGCCAGCGTCGGTGGCGCCAGCCAGATACTTGGCAGACTCACGCCTCAGTCCTTCCTGCTGTGGTCTTCGGCCGTAAGGCGTCTTCCGGGAACCGCTGACCCTCTGAATAACAGAGCCACCACCCTCGTGCTTGCCACCGGTCGCCGTTAGCTATGAATGCGGGTTTTTAACCCCCTGCTACAGGCCTCACACAAACAAGAAACGGAATATATCTCTTATTAAATCGATAACCTACGAATAATCTAATAAATTAACAAGGTTGCGTTGTCCTTTTACAGTTGGAACGCAACGTGGCTGTACTGAAATCTCTCATTGTGTATGAGTGGTACGACATAATTCGGCTTAGAGCGACATAAACAAATAAATGCACGGAAAACCATCGCATCAGGTAAGAAGTTCTAATTTATTACTTTTTCACTACTAACCGCAGAGTCACAAGCACAATCTTTATGTTCCACTATATGTACATAGGGAATTACACTGTCACGGGGAACATTATTAAGAAGATATGTCATGATAAGAATTCACCTACGTGGAAATGAAACAGAAACGGATAGAGTGTGGCAGAAGGTGGCGAACTGAGGGGGAAGATGGGGAGACACTAATTTAATATTCGAAAGAACACTTTCTTCGGTAAGACCGGCGGGTATTACATTGTCGCATTGAAATGGAAGCAGACTTGACAGCATATCTGCTAACGTCTTGTTAAAATGTTCTGTAAGACCGTTTGTCTGAGGATGGTATGCAGTTGTCATTCTGTGGACAATGTCTCGCCGTGACATTACCTCTGATACTAGTTTTCAGTGGAATACTTTGATCAGATATCATGACACTTGGTGCTCCATGCTTCAAAATAATGTCTTCTACAAGGAATTTTGCGACCTCTGGAGCTTCTGCATTCGGCACAGGTTTGGTGACAGCGTAGCGTGTGAGCTAGTCAGTGCAGACTATTATCCAACGGTTACCGGTTGTCGACTTCGGGAACCTCCCTAAAAGATCGATCCCAACTCGGTGGAATGGAGCTGCTGCCGGCAGAATCTGTACGAGATGTCCTGGAGGTAATTGCGGCACATGCTTCCGTCGCTGGCACTCTTTGACTCACATAGTGCTTCACAGATCGGTAGAGACCTTTCCAGTAATACATGCGTCTGATTCTGTCTAGGGTCTTCACGAATCCCAGATGACCGGATATTGGAGCATCGTGGAAATATTTGAGAATAGCTGGCTGGAGATTAGCTGGAACTACCAGTAGCCATTTGGGGCCCAGTGGATCATAGTTGCTCTTATAGAATGTTCCGTTTATAAGTTGCAACTCTCCATTGGTCGGTTCTCCCTTCTCCTAGGCCTCTATGGTTCTTAATAGTGCTGGATCTTCCTTCTTTTCAACTGTAACGTCACCTAATTCAGTGAGGGCTGAAATATCATTCATGCTGTTGCGTTTTACTAATGGATTCCTCGAAAGGCAGTCGGCATCCAGGTGCTTGTGCCCGTTCTTGAATAACACTGTGACGTCGTACTCTTTTCTTAAAGTCTGAGGCTACTTCGCCTGTCTCATACATCTTACACACCAGGTGAAACAGGTTTGTTATGGCTGGTTCTCCCAGAGACTTCAGTAGCTCTGAGGGAATATCATCTACTCCAGGGGCCTTGTTTCGACTTAGGTGCTTCAGTGCTCCGTCAAATTCATCTCTCAGTATAGTATCTCCTATTTCATCCTCATCTACTTCTTCTCCCCTTTCTACAATATTGCTGCTAAGTTCATTTCCATCATAGAGCCCCTCTATATACTCTTTCCACATTTCAGCTTTCGCTTCTTTACTGAGAACGGGTTTCTCATCATTGTCCTTGATATTCATTGAGCTTTTTTTTTTTTTCTTATCTCCAAATTTTATTTTCCTGTAGGCTGTATCTATTTTTCCCCTATTTACACTGAAACGATACTGTAGTATCATTACATTAAATCCTTGTATACTACAGTGTACGTTACTTTCATCTGATTATCATTTCGTAAAAGTGTGCTTCGCCTTTAGTGCCACTATAATGGGGGATGTTAAAATTGTTATTGCAGGACAAATAAGTGAGCGCCGCTCACATAAGGAGCTTTGCTCCGCAGTACCCAACTCCTCTTATACCCTATGTGTTTGTGTGTGTGAGGGTCTGCAAGTGTGCATGAAGCCGCGGCTGGGAAGTCAGAGATGCAGAACACTCGGTAGGTTTGCCAACTTTAGTTTTGGGGTGTGGCAGAGAGGTTTCCTTGGGGATGAGATGGTCAAGTGGCTGCGACTTGCGAGTTCCTTCAGAATTCGGAGGTTGGCAGAAGGTCCCGTTAGATCACAAGCCAATGAGGGCGCGGCTACTCGCGAACTGGAACGGGAGGATCGGTTAGGACGGGGAGCGGCCACGAGAGGGAGAACGTTTCCGGCTGTCGAAGAGGAAGGATGTGAGTATGGTGGCCTCCGTGGTAAAGTATCAGGAACTGTGTTGGTTGTGTCAATTCTGTCTTTATTTCAGCGGGGAAATGATTTTGTATAATGGGAATGTTGTGCAGTATGAGAGAGTAAAGAATGTACGGTATGAATGTAAGGTTACGATCCTTGTCTCAATCCATTGGTGATACATTTAGTGAATGAATATTTCGTATTTTTGGCTTTAAAATGATGATAGGGAGATATACAGTGAATTTAATAAACTTGTGTAAATAGTTAAACATTTCGTCTCTAGTTGTTTTTTTTAAATGAAATTCTGAGTCCCATTTATGCTTAATGATTAAAAGGAGAGCGAAAATATTTAATTGGGAATTGTGAGAATATAAATGGGGGAATTTCATCTAGTACGGGAACTGCCACCGGTATGCTATCAGTTGCTGCAGTCTTTTGTATGTAAATAGTCGTTATGTGTTGCAATACAATTTTATCAGGACAATAACATCTGCATTTAACACCGTAAATAATCACTGAGCAAGGCGGCAACTGGTAGGAAGCGGAGGGTGGTTAACTTACAACGCATTCTTCTACAGATTTGCATTTGCCTTCTAGCCACTCCTGCTTAGCCATTTTGCACTGCCTGTCAATCTCATTTCTTAGTCGTCTGTACTCCATTTTACCTGTTTCATTTACTGCATTTTTATATTTTCTCCTTTCATCGATTAAATTTAGTATCTCCTGTGATATCCAAGGATTTTTTGTAGGTGTTGCCTCCCTACCTATTTTGTCCTCTGCTGCCTTCACTATTTCATCTCTCAATGATATCCATTCCTCCTCTACTATATTATGTTCCCCCGTTTCTGTCAATTGTTGCCTAAAGCTTCCTCTGAAATTCTTAAGAACTTCAGGTTCCTTCAATTTATCCAGGTTCCATCTCATTATCCTACCTTTATGTAATTTCTTCAGTTTCAGCCTACAGTTCATAATCAAGTTATGGTCAATGTCTATATCTGCCCCTGGGTATGTCTTACAGTTTAAAACCTGGTTCCTAAAGCTATGTCTTACCATTATAAAATCTATCTGGTATCTCCCGGTGTCTCCTGGTCTCTTCCACGTATACAACCTTCTTTTGTGATTCTTAAACCAGGTGTTTGTTATAACTAAATTATGTTCCGTGCAAATTTCTACCAGGCGGCTTTTCTTTCATTCCTTTTGTCCAGACCATATTCACCACTATCTTCCCTTCTCTTCCTTGTCCTACTTCGGAATGAACAGAGGACTGAAAAATTGGTATCGGGCAGTTATGTAGACATTAGGTATCGGGAGGTAGATTAATGGATGGAATCGTAAGGTACAATTCTTGTCTCGTTACAAGGGGGGTTTGGACCCCCTATGCTACAGCGTTACCTACGACTCTCATACCTCGACACTACCAGTAATTCATCACCAGGCTCTGGAATTTGTGAAAGTTTCTTGGGACGCGAGTAATCTCTTCAGCGGCGGACAGCCCCACACGGTGGTGGCAATTCTACAGGTGCGACAGCAGGTGTGCCAACTTTGGCCGCTGGCACTGCAGCCGCGATGTGGTGGCTACCGGATCTCTGTCCGCGCATGAATAATGCAGCAGCCTGAGGAGGCGGTGGCAGACCGCGCTGCTGGACCACCTCCTGACAGGCACAGGTGTCACAAGGCAGCCGGCAGAGACTCACTGCGCTCCGGTGACGTCTGCTCGGTTCATTCACTTCTCTATCTGAACCTTAACATAGGTAAAAATTTATGTGTCTGTGCGTATGTGTCACTCTGCAGCCGTAACTACACATCGCAAACGAATAGTGGTTGTATTCTCGTATTTCTTGTTTTGCAGAAGGCTTTTGACACCGTACCGCATAAACGGCTTCTAATCAAATTGCGTGGTTATGGTATATCGCCGCAAACTTGCGACTGGATAGGGGATTTCTTGTCAGAGAGGAAACAAGTTTGTAGTAATCGATGGTAAGGCATCGACTAAAACAGGTGATATCGGGCGTTCCACAGGATAGTGTTATTGGTCATCTGCTGTTCCTTATTTACATAAACGATTTAGGGGAAAATCTAAGTAGATATACGGAAAACATCGTTTAAGTGCAGTACTCTAATATGATCCTTGTGGTCTTTTCGTGGGACAGATGTAACAGGGAGAACGATTGATTCTCTGAGAAACGAAAGCTCTCGCAACTTACAAAGGAGAGTGCACAACGATACAGGTCGTATCGTATCTCTCGCAGCATGTCACTGGAGTTTCTAAAACATCTCTTGTAAACCTAATGAACCAAACTGCTCTTACAAAGTACTTTAACTTCCACTAAGGACACAAACCAATGTCCGAGTGGGGACTCGAACCTCCGACGGCGAGCAGCAGCGCGCTCTGCGGCAAGGCGCTTTAGAGCGCTCAGACACTCTACCACGGCTGTGACGCTTTGGCGATTACTCAACGAACCTATTAAGCCGCATGCCATTCTCTGCTGGATCTTCTGTATGTCTTCTATCAACTCTACGTCATACGGATACTTCACTGACGACCAATAATCAGGCGTCAGCCCAACGTTTTGTTGAAGGGCTACACATCTTGAGGATTCTACGGAATCTGTCTGGTATCTGTTTTACCCACAATTTATTTTATATGGTCGATCTATTTCAGTAAACTCTTTAGTCTACTATCTGATAATTTATGAAAATAGTTGCTTCCAGTTTCTGTCCAGATATTACATATTCCTGTTCATATAAACGCTGCACTTCACACACGATTATGTCGAGGATCAGTTGCCAAGGTCTGCTGCTTTCGTCCTTTCAGTCGATATTCTGAAGCGTCTCCTGCATATCGGCATTCTTTCTCAGAGTTCCGACTCCTCTATTACTACACATTCATCAGCAAATAGCCTCAGTGAAATTCCATTGTCATTCAGTGTGTCCCAAGAGAAGTCACACTGAATCAGATCGGGCGAATATGCAGACCCGCTCCAGTAAATCTGCAATACTCCACAGAATGATCCTAAAGTGAATGAGCAGTTCACTGCGATATGGTCTCCTACCATATTATATAAACCACTTGAGGAGTGGTTGATCCTCCAACGCTAACTATGTAGCGACAAATTGTTCCAAAATGGCAATTTAAGGTTCACCGCTTCTCGCATGAAAGAACGGCAGATAACTCTTCAGCTGCGTACAGCACGTCACACAGTAACTTCTGCGCACACACCATTGGTTTTCCTTCAGAGGCACTGAGATTTTAGAAACCCGAAAATCGACAGCTTTGCCTATTCACTACTGTAATCACGCGGGAATTTTGTTATCTGTGAACCAGAAGCAGCAAACATCAAATCCTTCATTATCAACGATTATGAGGACTGGTTCGCAAAGTCGATCCTCTCATGCGCTTCTTAAATAGTTGTTGGCTGGTAGATTTAGATTTTGAATGAGAACCGGTGAAGAGTTTGCCTCAATTTTTTCAACGTGTTGAAGCGCTTCAAACTAACCTCTACCACAATTCGTCGGACGGATTTGCCTGCATTTCCTTCAATAAGTCCAGAACGTCACATATCCTGGAGCACGTAGTTTGCCTGGGGCATTCACTGCCACATCAGCGAGGCCGTATGACAGTTGAAATTTGTAGAAGACGTACGAAATGTTTTCGCATCGGGTCCTTTTGACAAAAATGAATAAATAAATAAATGAATAATAAAAAAAGCCTGTCGCCTTTGAACTCTGTTGTAAAATTTGGGGTTGGAGTACCACAGAAACATGTTGTTCGATGGAATACATCACTGCAAACTCCATCTTTGTTGCCCTAACAACCCTTCTCGTTGCAGCGGTGGAATTGATCATCAGGAGCTGCGGCGCACTATTTGTAGACACTCAATCTACATTTACGTCTACATTAACACTCCGTTAATGACATTTAAGTGCTTCGTGGAGGATTCATCGAACCGCGTTTATTATACTTCTCTACAGCTCCAGACTGTAAAAGCGCACCAGAAAACGGAACAACTAAATCTTTCCATTTTCCATCTGATACATCATAATGATGATCATGTCTTCCTGTGTGAGTGGATGCTAAGAAAATGCTGGTGACACAAAATTCTTAAATACATCTAGCCGGGACAATTAACACCTTTCTCCAATGATGTCCACCCCAACTCTTGCATAATTTCTGTCAAGCTCCCTCCCATATATCGCGATAATACAAAACGAGCTGCCCTTCTCTGAACCTTGTCTATATCAGCCCCACGAAGTAGGGATCTCGCAATGGACATCAATACTCCAAAATAGGATGTACAAGTGTAGCTTAGGCTGTTTCTTTAGTACAACTGTTACACCTTCTAAGTGTTCTGCCAATGAAACGTAGACTTTCGTTCCTAACTATAATATTTTCTAAGTGTCTTTGAAATTTAAGTTGTGGACATTACAAATTACTGGGTATTAAGTTAACTTCACGGCCATTGGATTTTGTACCAAGTTACGTGACCAGGTTTCGTTGTGGAAACTATTATGAGATTGTCGCATTCATGCGGTTACAGCGCCAGCTTTTCAAATTGTTTGAACTTCTTCTAAATTTTTTAGAAAGTTCTTACAACTTTCATACTGCAAATCCTATTTGATGTTCTAATCTGTCGATCTTCGTTTTCGAGATATTTATTCAGGCACTCCTTCGCAGATCACTCTGTACATCTTTAATGTAAATTTTATGCCATTATGTTCCCAGATTCTCGATAATTTTTTCCTGTTTTCCTTGTAGACTCATAACGTATACATAAGCTCTCACGTAAGTGACTTCCTTCCGTATTTGGTCTAAATGAACCACAAGGTAAGTGGTTATTTCGCATAGTTCGACGAGAAGAGCGAGTGTACGTCGTAAGCTGGTCCCGGTGTCTTATTAGCTGTCAGGACACCCCAATTTCGCCTTTGTTTGTGGTGTCAACAAGTCAAGCCGTGTAGAGCGCCTTGCGGTTTGCTCACGTCGAGGCTGCGAGTTGCGTAATTTCAGAGGGTCAGGCCAACCATGAACGAAACTCTAGGAGCCTGAAATTCTGCTGCTTCTATTTGACTGCATATAATCGAATTATTTTTATTTTTACTTACGTGAATCCGGCTAACTGAAGGATTAAAGTGACACTGTGTCACTGTTATATCTCTTCAAGAAAAGAACTAATAGAAATTATCATCATTCAGGCTTGACATCGTCGACGTTGTGTGCAGCATTTGCCATTATTAATACACTCCTGCAAAAGGGAAATAAAAGGACATGAATTAGTCAACCCAGCAGAGAAAATTTTATTGTCACATTCTTGAGGATGTATACAACACATGATCACACAGTCAGAACCATACGCAGTCACCAGAGCGTGCAGAGTGTCGAAGCTAATATCGTGTATACCCACCTTTTGCAGCAATGCAGGGTGCAACTTACGCATGAACACGATCGTAGAGGTACCGAACGAAGTCTTACGGTATGGTTTATCATGCAGTTTCCTTTTGATGCCTCAGCTGGACCAGATGTCGTGCCAGTCTTGTAGACCGCGTCGAGATGACATGAACAATGGGAGCAGATAATAATGGGCAGGGTAGTTGACGTACACCTACAGGAGCACGTTGGGTTGAACGGGATACGTGTACTGTTCGAAAATCACATCGCCTTGTTGGTGCATGAACGGTGACAAGACGGGTTGAATGGTGGTTTCAATTTACCGTATACTGTTCAACATCCCCACAACGACCACCAGAGGAGAACGGCCACTGGAGGATATGGCTGCCACTCCACGATGCCAGGTGTCGGCCCCGTACACTCCAGATTTTCGCACTCCCCTGCATGACACCACACACGCGTACGACCATCATTGGCCACAAGGCAGCGAAGACTCTCGTCACTGAAGACGACACTTCTCTCCATAAGCTACCATGACACAATCGGAGGGGGCTGAACGATATTGTGACGTGAGCGGAAGAACACTAACAGCACACATGATCGTGCATCATTTTGAGGGCAGCAATATTTCACACTCGCCATTCTCCTCTATTGATCGTCTAGAGAACACTGAACAGTGCACGGTACACTGAAACCATAATTCAATCCGTCGTGCTGCCATTCATGCACCAACAAGGTGATATGCTTTTCCAACAGGGCAATACAGATCCACATGTACCCCATACCACCCAAGGAGCTCTTCACGTTGCACGTTAACTACCCTGGCCAGCACGATCCCCAGATGTCCCCTCCCCCCCCCCCCCAAATTGAGCATGTTTGGGGCCACATGAAACGTCACGTTGAGCTGTGCCTTTACCTGGTCGTAGATCGATGGTTCTCGATCTTCGTTTCTCTCGGTAGCGGCTGACTGAAATCTCTAGGGGCGAAAAGTAATTCACTATCAATGACGAAAACAACACTCAGGATTGCAATTCTTTGACACTTTTAATGATTTATAAATGCCCAGTTGTCCCTATTCATGTACAGATTACAAGTTTTATTAACTACATCCATTAATACCAGGCACGCACATTTCACACATCAATGATACTAATTTACACAGTCCTTGTGTTGAATACTCAAGTCAGAGGTGTACAGTGTGCTACAAATATGGATTAATTACTGTAGATACACTTTCTAAACGCCTAACATTGACGAAATTCTACATAATTGTTCAAAAACAAAGTTACAACTGGCATGCATTGGACCTCAGATCGTGGCCGAAACAATACTCTGGACTTGCGTGAATTGTGCCTCAGATAACGTATGAAGGAATACTCCCAACTAGCATGACTTATGCTACTGACAACTGACTAAAGAATACTCTCCTACATGCCGCGAACGCATCCTGTTTATATCTTTCAAACAATGTCGCTGAAAATTACATACTGTTAATTGAGTTCATTGCATAACAATGTCGCTGAAAATTACGTACTCTTAACTGAGTTCATTGCATTAATTATAATGGAAAAGTAAATAGTTATGTGCAAGTGGCTAAAGAAAAATATAGCATAAATAATACTGAGTAACTGAATATACAAATCTCGGTTACACTGATAGTATTTCATCTATGTATTTAAAAAAACAAATTTATCAATAATACTTTCTTAATTAACGATATACAGAAACTAAAGAGGGTAAAACTTTGCTAACATTACTTGTAAAACATAGTAATACCTACTTTAATATTATTAGAAAAAAAAATTTACTTAGTTGTAACAGAAATACTAATTAGCACACTATCTGAAATTTAACAATATGTCTCTGGCAGTAACTAATATTTGCTAATTAAATAAACGTCTCCGGTGTCAAATAATAGAAAAGACTTCAGCTAGTTACTTAACAACAAATAACAAATGTTTTGGACAAGAAAATAATAGACTAATTACATTGATATCAATTATTATGCAACAGCGGTTTCTGGAGGTTTAGTACTGCAAGCAGATGGGATGAGCGGGTCGAAACCTGAAGCACTATGTGGAAATAACATGGCAGGCCATTCCACATAACCACATTCGGAACCTTTAAATGCCTGGCAGAGGGTTCATTAACCACTTTCATAAGTTTTCTCTACCGTTCCATTTTCTAATAGCACGCGGGAAGAAAGAACACCTAAATCATTCCGTTTTCGATCTGATTTCTCTTATTTTATTGGGATGGTCATGTCTCTCTAAGGAGGTGGCTGCTAGCAAAATATTTTCACATTCATAGGTAAAAGTCGGTGACTGAAACTTCGCCAACAGATCACGCCGCAACGAATAACGTCTTTCTTTTAATGATTTTCACCCCAATTTGTGCAACATTTCCGTGACGCAACCCCTCCCCCCCCCCCCCCCGTAGCGTGATAAAACAAAACGAGCTGCCCTTCTCTGAACCCTCTCAATATCTTCCGTCAGTCTCACCTGGTGAGGGTCCCACACTGGGCAACAGTACTCCAAGAGAGGACGCACAAGTGTGATGTAGGCAGTCTCTTTGGTGGAGCTGGTGCATCTTCGAAGCTTTGCCAATGAGACGTAACCTTTGGTTCGCCTTCCCCACAATATTTTCTGTATGTTCTCTCCAGTCTAAGTTGTTCCTAATTGTATTTGGTAGAATTTACGACCTTACGGTTTGACTAATTGAAATTCAGCGGATTTCTTTTAGTGGTCATGTGTATTACTTCACACTTTTCTTTATTTAGTGTCAATTGCTAATGTTCGCACCATGTAGAAATTCTGTCTAAGTCGCTTTGCAGTAGCTCTTGATCCTCTGTTGACTTCACTAACCGACAAACGACAGCATCATCAGCAAACAGTCTAAGGGAGCTACTCAGATTGTCTCGTAAATCGTTTATAAACACAAGGAAGAGTAGTGAACGCCAGATATCACTTCTGCTTTACTCGATGACTTACCGTCAATTACAACGAAATGTGTCCTTTCTGATAGGAAATCGTGAATCCAATAGCACAACTGGGGAGATATTCCATAAGCATGCAATTTCATTAGAAGCCGCTTGAGGGGTACAGTGTCAAAAACCTTTCGGAAATCTAGAAATATGGAATTGATTTGACATCCCTTGTCGATGGCACTTAACACTTCATGTGAATAAAGGGAAAGCTGTGATTCGCAAGAGCGATACTTTCTGAATCCGTGTTGACTATTGCTTAATACGTCGTTCTCTTAGAGGTAGTTCATAATATTCGAACAAAGTATATGTTCCAAAATCCTACTGCAAGTCGCCGTCAATGAGATAGGTCTGTAATTTTGGGGATCACTCCTATTGCCTTTCTTGAATATTGGAGTAACTTGGGCAACTTTCCAGTCTTTGGGTACGGATCTTTCGCTGAGTGATCGGTTGTAAATTATAGCTAAGTACGGAGCTATTGCATCAGCATACTCTGAGAGGAATCTAGTTGGTATACAATCTGGCCCGGAAGATTTGTTTTTGTTTAGTGACTTAAGTTGTTTTACTACTCCAAGAACATCTACTTTTAAGTTTCGCATGCTGGCAGCTTTTTTTTGTATTGAATACTGGAGTCTTCACTTCGTCTTCTTTGGTGAACGAATTTCTGGAAGCTGTGTTTAGTAATTCTGCCTTAGCAGTACTGTCATCGGTAGTATTACCATTGCTATCGCGTAGTGAAGGTATTGTTTGTGTTTTGCCGCTAGTGTACTTCACATATAACCAGAATTTCTTATGATTTTCTGCAAGATTTCGTTGTGGTAACTACTATAGGCTTCTCGCACTGCAGTCCGTGCTAGGTTGCCAGTTTCAGTAAAGGATTGCCAGTCTTGTGGATTATGTGTCTTTTTTAATTTTGCAGGCGTTTTTTTTTCTGCAACTGTGATCTGACCTGTTTTGTGTACCACGGGGAGGAGGAGGGGGGGGGGTCAGCCCCCTCTTTTATTAATTTATTTAGTATAAAGCTCTCGATTGCTACTGATATTATGTATTTGAAAGTAAGCCACAACTGATCTACACTCGCATTTTTAGTTTTGAAAGACTGGAGACTATCACTGAAGCGAATTTTTATCTGTTTTATTGAATAGATATATTTTTCTTTTATTTTTGGTGCATTTGGGAATTTCGACATTCAGTTTCGCTACTACATCTCGATGTTCGCTAATCCTTGTATCTGTTTTGATGCTCTTTACTAGCTCAGCATTATTTGTTGCTTGGATATCAACGGTATTTTCGCAACCGCTTACTATTCTAGTGGGTTCATGAACGAACTGTTCGAAGTAGTTTTCAGAAAAAGCATTCAGAAGTAGTTCGGACGATGTTTTATATTTGTCGCCGGTTTTGAATGCGTGATTATGCCAACATATAGAGGGTAAATTAAAGTCGCCACCGATTATAACAATAGGCTTCGGATGTGGTGTAATAGTGACACATGAAAATTTGTGCCTGGCCGGGACTCGAACCCGGATTTCCCTCTTATCGCGAGAGATCGCGTTGCCATTACGCTACCCGCGCACGCTTCTCAAACCTTCATATGCCACACATTGTCTACTGCCCATGAGTGCTCGTACATTGTATAATGTAATTCCCGCACAGGGTGAGACTTTTTAGTACATTGTCGCAAGCCTTGCTATGACTGACTCTAAATATGATGTGCAGTGTCCGTGTTTATTGAGGAACGTGTGCTGCCTCGGTCCTCACTCCGCGTTCGTCGCCAAAACCTCAGCTTTACGAACACATTTGCGCTCCTTTAACTCTAGTTATGTTAAATCCTTTAACCCAATATTTCAAAAAATGTTCACGTGTTTCTAAATCTATGGGCTGCTCACTTTAACCTGCTACCTCTGTACCTGGGCTGTCTGGCTACTGCTTCAGCTGTTTGCCACGGTCCAATGCCAGCCCTCTATCTTTCCAGACAATACTGTAACTTATTGCGTGGCTCTACGGACATTCTATCAAAACAACAGCTCATTTTATGGATTCAATACAAGAAATTACAATAACGTTCATAACAATTTGAAGTCACGTAGTTTGACACAGAAGGAAATCAGATACAAAACGTAAATATTTAGGTGTTTCGCTTTCCCGTACGCTGTTTGAGATTGGAACGGTAGGGAAAATGTCTGAAAGTCGTTTGATGAACCCTCTGACAGACATCTGAATGTGAATTGTGGGTTAGTTATGTAGGAACAGATGTAGGTGGATTGCTTTTTCTACAATCAAAAATACGATAAAAGTACTTTATGAGGTCTTGCTTTTATTTGGCATTTCCTGATGCTGTTGTTGTAGTATTCAGTCCATAGTGGTTTGATAAATCTCTCCAAATATCGTGTCCGGTGCAAAAATATTCATCTTTGAATTATAACAGCAAACTACATCCATTTGAATATGCTTACTGTATTTTTCCTTCTGTCTCCTTTTGCGATTTTTGATCCACACACTTCCCTCCAACGCTAACCAACTGACGGTTCGTTGATGTCGCAGAATTAGTCCCACCAATGGACCCCTTCTCTTAGTCATTTACCAGAAATTTCCTTACTCCTCTACTCTGTTCAGTACCTCCTTATTAGAAATACTTTATGCATGGCTGTTGCTCAGCGACTGTACTGTATTATACTTTTTTGAACAAGCACAGCCGTCTCAGTGACTGCTTGCAGCCCCCGGTGGCTGCTGATGCTGTTTCTATTTTACGGTATGACTATCTGGTGCGGAAAAGCTAGTCTGTGGGGTGGAAGGCAGGCCCGAGGAAAACAACAGGCAGCAGTATTCACAGTTACACCAACATATTTATTAATGAGACCAACATAGATCTGAATTCACTGACATCAAGCACAAGAAACATTATAGCAAATCGTTAAGACGAACTTCGGATTAAACAAGAACTTCTGATAAAATCACAAACTCAGTTAACATTTTTTTAAACCGTCTAATTCAGAACAATAAGTTCGAACGTAACTAGTTTTATAAGCCACCAATGGTACAATACAGTACGCTTGAACACACTGAATGACCCTTAACAATTTGATTAGAACAAATAATGAATCAGGAGCTTTTATTATACAAACAACCCAAGGCAAGACAAGTTCTTATATTAATTAAACAATTAGGGCACTCGGTGCCCAGGGGAACCGGACATGGCTTGAGAGGCACAATTCTGGAACAGACTAAAAGCGTCGATAAACAACTTTTGTTAAGGCTCAATGAACCAATTTTAACCAACTTTAACACCAAGGCACACGTCTTATACGGACAGGGGAGTTCTCACGGCCGGCCTCGGTGGCCGAGGTGACTGAGGCGCTCCAGTCACGGTCAGCACGGCCACTACGGTCAGGGGTTCGATTCCCCCCTCGGGCATGGATATTTGTGCCGTCTTAGTTCGTAAGTAGTTCATAAGTAGTTTGTAAGTTTAGGGACTGATGACTCCGTAGTTAAGTCCCATAAGCTTAACAAACATTTGAATAAGATTTGGAGTTCTCACGTCGGGACGCAGGCACAACCAGTACACAAGTAGGCAAACCATGCGCGAAAACACGTCCGACATCTAGCAAGGCGGTACCGGACCCCGAGTGGCACAAGCCCTCACTCCCGGCACGCAGAATTCACCGGCCCCACAACCCAGAGCACGCTCCGAATAATGCCTCGCTGTGCCTGCCCAACAGCACACGAGACCCCTTTTACTACTGGACAAGAAATGAGCATAAAATGAAAATCACACTTCTCTGCCTCAAACAGATAAGGGCCAGAATGGAATTTTATTGCTTAGAACGTACATCAACTAGTAAGAACTATGAAAAGGACTGATTTCTCTTTATAATACAAATCAGGTATATATATATATATATATATATATATATATATATATATATATATATATTACTATCAAGTTGTTACGTCGTCCTTATGGGCTGCATATATTACGAAATGGAGCAAGGCATGGGCGGAAGCGTTACACAATAGGTTACCCAAGACTCTTCCTTGCCAAACACAGCAAGCAGACGAGCCAGTAGCAGAAAAGGGTATCACGATTTAGACACGGGGCTGAAACTCTCCCATTCGGGAGAATAAATAACGGAGTAGAAACAAGTACAATTAACGGGTCAGCACAGCTAAACAAGTCTTGCGATACCAGCAACGATTAGCCTGTCCCTTCCTACAACCGTCTTCCGAAAATACACTGTCCCACAGAGTAAACAGTGTCTATATCTGTCAAATACAAAAAGTAATGAGATAAAACGTGACCTTACCATCTTGTCACAAAAAAGACACTTACTCTAATATGCTTTATGGACCTCAGTCAAACTTAAACGTCCAATTGAAAATGGCAAAAGCCGAAACAAGCTTGTAGTGGAGTCAGCTTTCACAAGCTGAATAAATATTGTTAGCAGCAAACTTGGATTTATATATTACGACATGTCATATTTTGACCTTGTATATGCTGCGGGCCCATTAGAGAAGAAACTCTAAATTGGTAATGACTGTCAACTTCAGAAATGCTTTCCTTCTCATAGACAAACAGTATTTTATATCTTTTTTATTTCGTCCTTGAGAAGATATATTGCTAGCCAAATAATATCCATCGACCACTTTTATCCTCTCCTTACGGAATCTAATTTCTTCAGCATCGCCTGATTTTATTGGACTATATTCCATTATCCTTTTTCTCTCTCTGGTTAATGTTACCCTTACAATAATCTTCTTTCAGGGCACTGTCCATTCCGTTCAGTTTCTCTTCCAAGTACTTCGATGTTTCTGACACAATGAGTTAGTTCATAAGTAGTTTGTAAATTTAGGGACTGATGACACCATAGTTAAGTCCCATAAGCTCTACAAACATTTGAACATTTTGAACTGATGATTCCACAGTTAAGTCCCATAAACTTTACAAACATTCGAATATTCATTTGGGGCTTATAAAGTTAGTACGCAACAGTGGGCAGAAAAGTAATTCTTTCAAGTGCCTTATCTTTGCCTTTATTGAATCTGTAAATGCAAAATGTATTTATTGCAGTTAAGCATAGAAAGTCATAAAACAGTAGTTTTTAACCTTTTTTTCAGGTAGTTGGTTAACCAAGTCTACGCCAACATTTGTCACATTATAAAGTGTTACGTTCTCAGGATTTTATTTACACCCACAATAATGTCTCATCGGCAAATCGTAATGTTTTTATTTGTTCTTCCAGACTTTAATCCTTTCTCTAAATTTCTCTTTGTATGTCTATCCTGAGAATGACGAATCAGGAGAAATAAAAGTTACGAACGGGTTCTGTATTCGTCAGCAAGGATGGTTGTGACTTCCTGTGGTTGCAGTCAGTTGACTGTTCATCCTGACAGTTTTGCTGCTCTGGCTTATCGAACCAATAGGGAGCGGGAGAGCTGCTTAGCTTCTTTGTACAATGGCAATGCATACACAGCGCCGGCCATTCAGTGGTAAGACATTCATAGCCATAGGGCGAGGAACAGACTTTGTGTGGGTTAGTTCATTTTTTCAAAAATGAATAATTGCCGAAAAGGAAAAAAAATCCGAATGGTAATTTAGTCCGCATCGGCTATTCGCATTGATATCTCACGTTTCATCGTGTATTTTGTGATGCGTGAAAAAAAAAAAATCGAACAGACGTACAAGGTAAATAAAGCACGATGGATTTGTCAGTATTGATATTGAAATAATTTGCACAGCGGTGGGTTTTTATACTCTGCGAGAACAATGGAGGGAATTAAAGCGGAGGCTACTGTGGACCACTGGTCTGCGTCGATCTGGTGCGAAAGCAACGCTCTGGCAGAATATCTGCAAACGGACGCGGGTCGGATGAGCAGTGCGTACGGCGTAATAGTCGTCTGACGGACATCGTCACGTGAGTACTGGAGGGAGGGGAGGTACTGAAGTTTCTTAACTTAAAAGAGATGCAACTGCTGTAGGATAGTTACTGTAAGCACAACACGTTTTAAAATATTTTTCGCTAGAAAAATATAACAACATTCTCTCATGAAACATTATTAATATTATATACAAGTGTAAGACGCAACAGGAACCGTATTATTTTCAGAGAGTATCTCATTATGCATACTGAATGTCGTTTAAATTGTGTTATTAGCTGAACAATACAATAGTCGTGAAGTCGACATATGTCACCCAGCACTTTTATAATTTTTTTATTGTCGTCGTCATGGGTTTTCCACAGGTGCCACTATGTATAGCTACGAGCTACAGTGGTGAGAATTTCGCCATTCTCACTTTCATATAGTTATTCCTAGGGTAAATAACAACAAAATTTTTCCATCTTGTTAAGAATAATCACCCACGCGATTAATTATTATCACACTTTCTTTTTAATCAGTAAATTATTACTTGTTCACTGTTTAATTTATATATAATTTATTTTTACTGTTGTAGATAAGGTTTATACTATATTCTGTATAAGTTTGCTTCACTATAACTGCCCTCCTTATTTCTACAGTGCACCCTGACATTATTGTGGGTGTAAAAAAATCCTGAGAACGTAACACTTTATAATGTGACAAATGTTGGCGTAGACTTGGTTAACCAACTACCTGAAAAAAAGGTTAAAAACTACTGTTTTATGACTTTCTATGCTTAACTGCAATAAATACATTTTGCATTTACAGATTCAATAAAGGCAAAGATAAGGCACTTGAAAGAATTACTTTTCTGCCCACTGTTGCGTACTAACTTTATAAGCCCCAAATGAATGTTAGAATGTTTGTAAAGTTTATAGGACTTAACTGTGGAATCATCAGTTCAAAATGTTCAAATGTTTGTAGAGCTTATGGGACTTAACTATGGGGTCATCAGTCCCTAAACTTACAAACTACTTATGAACTAACTTACACTCGATCCGCAACGTGGCGCTCCAGACCGCTCGGCTACTCCCGCGTGGTGAGGTCCCAAATGAAAGGGAAACACTAATCCACGCAGGTTCCTAAGGCGATCGGGAGACGTGGTATTTTACTGTCAGGAATAGAAGAAACAGTAAGAAGGCGACACGATGAGAGAAATGGAAAAAAAAAGTGAGAAAAGAGGGTTTTTACCAGCCCTAGTATGCAGGTCATATCAACCAGTCAGTGGTAAGTCAGCTGCTGTAAATGGACCGGTACTCATCACTTGCAAATATTTGAATAGTTTGGACAGAAATAATGCTTGTGCCAAATAGTATTCTTGAAAATACTTGCTTAATTGTTGTGGCTCACAAATTGTATGGTTCGGAAACTTCAATTATTACTCATTTTTCCCTGTAGCGAATGTTCACTTTAATTTTTTTTCATTATAATAGTTTCGGTCTGGAAATTTTTGGATATATGGGGAGAATTAAATTCCAGGGAGAGGGAATATAAGCCTTGAGGTTTGCTGATGACATAGTAATTCTGTCAGAGACAGCAAAGGACCTGAGAGAGCAATTGATTGGAATGGACAGTGTCTTGAAAGAAGGGTACAAGATGAACATTAACAAGGGTAAAACAAGGATAATCTAATGTCGCGTTAGAAAATCAGGGGATGCTGAAGGTCTTACATTAGGTAATGAGACAATGCAAGTACTAGATGAGTTTTGTTATTTGGGTAGCAAGATAATTTCTGATGGCCGAAGTAAAGGAGATATGAAACGCAGAATGGCTATGGGAAGAAAAGCGTTTCTGAGCAAGCGATTTTTTTTCTCAGAAATGGGTCAAATACTTGCCTAAATTTACATGGGTTAGGTAGGCAGGGTGTGGCCCGCTAAACCAAAACATACTCAAACCTTATGTGGGTTCTGAGGACCCAGGTGTACCTCACGTGTTACAGATCTTTAGGTGTACCAGTTACGGGTTACACAAAATTGCAATTAGTCATACATAATAATGTTTTTGTTTATCAAATAAATGACAATGAATAATAGTAAAAAATCAGACAGGAATGCTGTGCTATAGCTTTATTTTCAGTGTTCTAAAATGACATGACTTTCAGGTAAGAAGCATTATGCTGCTATTATTGTCCGCATTGTGTAGATATGATCCATGTTTGTACTGCAGGAATTTTATATGTTCTTTTTGAGAGTGCAGAAAGTGAAGGAACTAAAGTTTGGTGTAAAACATTCCCTTGTAACTACCTTACAGTTTTTGTACAACATTGTTTACTGTCTTGTTCAATATAGAGGATTTCAACTTATGTGCATTTCATATCTACTTTAAGTTATCCATATACCCATACAACCCCAATAATTGTTTTTCTACAAACATGTATGAAATTCATTGTAGTAAGTGAATTCGCATAGCAACTTCGCGAATTCAGTAGTTAGTTTTTCGTCTCTTAGTAGCAGCAGCATGCTTGTGGCAGTAGAGTGAACATCAGTAGCACACGCTGTTTCCTTGCGCACAGGTAGGCCAGAAAGACATACAGTGTTAACCCTTGAAACAAATATTTCAAGAGGAAGTGTCACATTCTGATTTAATTGTCAATCTGTCTCTTCAGCACCACGCTTGCATCGTACTGTTCAAAGTCTTATGTAATGATACAGGTGTTTTCTTACCAGAGGTCAAGCTGCATATTCTATTAACAAAGTTACACTATCAGGATTTGTTTTATTTTGTATTTATTTTGTTGTCAACTTTATTCATTTTGATAATTGTTCAGTCAGATTAGCGTGTTATGATACAAGTGCAGATGAACAATACTAATTACTGATTATAAATTATTTTATGAACAGCTTTCACGTAACAGAATTGTATGTCATACAAACAACGGTGACGTATTCATTGATGAAGAGAAACACCCCATTTTCTATGGATAACTTTCAACACTATTGCTCCATTTTTTGTACCTAATATCAAAAGAAATGTTTTCTGCTTTTTAATTTACTAAGTGAATATTACAGGTGTAGAACATCTGAACAGCAGCAACATGCTGGATCCTACTGTCATGTGAGGCGAAAGAAGTGATGAAAAAAAAAAACTTTATTTGGTACGAATGTCAAGTTTCGAATTTTTAATTGTTGTGGATGTAAATAGAAAGATGTATAATTACTGGAAGCTTTTAACATTACAGTGAATTGTTTCTTTCTCAGGTCAATTGGCACACTATCCTCCGCAAATACCGCCTAGGCAGCTATGCAACACCTGTAATTTTGATCGGAATTCATGATTAGTCGTAGGCGGCTTTGGCAGAGTACTTTTAATATGAGATATTTTCCAGTGGCGATAACACGGGGCATCTCAGAGCTCCTGCATTCCTTTCCTCTGCGGGGAAAGCTGACGATTCGAGAGGCGGTCCATGTTGAATAACAGGTCTGTCACGCGACGTGGCCCGCGGAATGTCTTTCCGTCTGAGCGGTTCTTTGCACACGACCTGCATTCACCGAAGCGTGGCATTCTGGAAGCGCAGTCCTCGCTCTGAAATTACCTTCCGGGAGGCAATATGACGTCACGTCTTCCTGCCTCTACGGAACAAGAAAAATGTGCTCTACTCTCACCTTTAGTTAAACTCCAACTCCAGTTCTTACATAAAATTTTCTTTTACCATTACTATAATTCTTAGATTGTATACGATATTTGCTACCTTTACTCTTTATTTCACCTATTGTGAAAATGTAGAAAATATCTCTAATAATGTGGAAAATCTGTATTTTTACTATTCGTGAAATTTTTTAATAAAACATTTATTTTGTATGTCTATATCTTCGTTAAGGACATGATTCGGATCGTTTAACATGTGAGTAAAAATTTATATACCTTCCAAATTGTTTAAATATTTGCCATCATCTAGGATGGAAATGCGTTTGTGCTGCGTCTATCATTTCGTGATTTTGTTGTTTCACAGCTGTCTTGAATGCTGAAGGATTGTTTTAATTAATTTTGTGTAATTATGACAGATATTTTTTATATCAAGACTGTAAGGCACCTTGAGTACAATACATTTATAAATAACTAGCTTAAAGCCGCGGCTCCGCTAGCGTGTTGGTTGACTATGATAGATATCTTTCGGTAGAAATTGGTTTTGAAGGATGAAATGAAATATAATACCTATTTTTAGAAACAAACATTACATAATTTTATTTTTTTATTCGAATGTTGATTAGAAAAATGCTTCATGATTTACAATAAATACATACGTTATTCCTTATAGCATGTGTTGCAATATCTCAACACGTATGGTGAGAGTAATGTCCAAATTCATTTTAATTTCATTTTAGGGCATTCTAGTTCAAAATGTTCAAATGTTTGTAGAGCTTATGGGACTTAACTACGGGGTCATCAGTCCCTGAACTTACAAACTGCTTAAGAACTAGCTACTAAGGACGGCACAAATATCCATGCCCGAGGGGGGATTTGAATCTCCGACCGTAATGGCCGTGCAGACTGTGACTGACGCGCCGCAGAACGCTCGGCCACCACGGCCGGCGGTATTCTAGTAAACTACATTATTTGTAGTATTGTTTGGAGCGTAAATGTAGAGATTTTTTGGGTTGCCCACCCTTGAGCACTCAACGTATAACTGACCATGTGAAAAACATGAGGGCTGTAAATGGATTCCTCTGACGTTTAACGATTGTCTTTGAGCTTTGTTAATTGTCGTGGCAAAAGCTAGACGAACTGGAAACTAAAGTCTTTTGAACTGAAATGGCATATCTGAAGGCATTAAAGGAAATTCAACAATAATGACTGTAATAATATCAAACATCGATCACGTGATGTAATGCGCGAAACGTCAAATCGATTCTTTTAAAGACATGTATTAAAATAAATTTCTTTTTTACTGCTTTATTTATTTATTCTTATATTTCCTTACAGAGAAAGAGCTGAAAACATTGCAACACGCATAGACCAAAGTCATGGTCTGTGGCATCACGTTTCGCTGTATGTAACCTCCTTGCCATAGAGTCGCAAACGTCATCGCTGGCCTCCAGTCAGAATTTCTTTTATAAATTGACGACTTTCAAACACCATATCTTCCTCCCCCTTATAGCTATCGACATGGAACTGCTATGGTGTACAACAATTACACGCAGACCTTTCGTTTGCGTTCTGTAGTTTTCGCTGCAGAGCGCAATATTAACACACACACACACACACACACACGTAGAATTTTATATACACCGATAACTTTCCATCCCAATATAAAACCATTTTCAAAGAGTAAATACAAATTTCAAAGAGTAATTATTGTTACGCATTTTGCGTTATATTCTTCAAATTACTAAATATCTATCAGATTGCTATAAAACCGCGCCTAAAACCTTCCTCAGGTATAAATTAGGAACTGTAAAAATATTAAAGTCTCTGCGTTTTGTCGTTCAGACTTTATAAGCGTACACCGGACAGACATTGACATTAATAGATATAGAAGATAAATAGCTATCCGATCGTGCCTAAAGCCTTCCCCGCGTAGACATTAGTAACTGTACAAATTTTTAGCTCTTTATGTCTTGTGGTTCAGACGTGATAAACGTACATCGAACAGACATTCACATTTATAGGTATAGTTTACGTAATTAGATCTTCAAATGTTTGTAAATCTCAGTGACTTAACTGCTGCTATTATTAGTCACTAGGCCTACAAACTACTTAAACTATCTTATACTAAGGACAGCACACACACACACACACACACACACACACACACACACACACACACACACACACACACACACACACATGCCCTAGGGAGGACTCGAACCCCCAACGGCGAGCAACCGCGCCCTCGGCAACGTGGCGCCTTAGACCGCTCGGCCGCTCCACCACGGCAATAAATAATTACCACATCCAGTTTTGACAGGAGCAATTTTGATACAAACTGAGTTGACAACATCAGTGTGTGTGTTTTGAAGTCAATTTTACCACGTAAAGTTTCAGTTGGGTGCTTGAAGTAATAATTCTTAAAAATGTTTATGTTGAACATCATTACATTAGTAATTAAGTGTCATTAACCGACATTACAATTTGATTTAGACACAATTTAAAGTTATTTTGTAAGTAGGGCTTATTAAATCAAGCAATGAATAAAAATAACTTATTTTCTGGGATGTAACTTAGGATTAACTTTATAGTGAGTAGCAGTGCACATTAGTATAAATCTTAAAGCTTAAAACAGTTATACAGTAAGATACAACCAACAAAAAATATAACCTTTAAATGTTTTTAAATTGTGAGGCAATTCCTTTTATCTCTTAAGAAGCAGACGTAAATATGGTGCCGTTATGTATCACAACACTATGTGTGTGTGTGTGTGTGTGTGTGTGTGTGTGTGTGTGTGTGTGTGTACTTCGAAACCTGTGACTGATAAATGTTTAAAGTCGGTTACTGAACTCTACATTACAAAATTTCCAGGTTATTTTACAAACTGAACCGATAATTATGTAGAAATGCTTTAGGCTTCTTGGAGGCAGTGACTGAATTATTATGGATGATAATACGCCATCTCACTGTATCACAATTGTTCGAAATGCATCCTGCACAATTACTTTCAATGACGTGGCCATCCAGATGGCCAGACGTGAATTACATTGATCAGACGTAACAGACTGATAACTTCATGCGTGAAATTTTACACAGGCAACACTTTTGTAATTACGGGAGGCTGTAACGGAAGCATGGGGCAATAGTCCTGCAAAGAACATCCAATGACTTGGTGAGAACATGCAACGTCTAGCTTTGGCAATTTACCTGACGAAAGTCCGTCCTAGAATATATTCGAATGTTTGGCATAGGCTTTGTACTTCACTTATTAACACTTTCAGCCCCAAACTATGAAATCAGCTTTGAAAAAATTAAAATTTAGTGCTTTCTCTATGAATACAGTGCAGTAAACATCAAAATAAGTGTTTTTTAATTTTTGGTAGACCTATTGATTTTTTTATGTCATGTATTTCATGTACAACGCAGACGTTTGTATCGATGTATTTTATTACTTGGCCGTTATTTTGTTGATGGTTAACACTGCCAGATCAATAATGCTATCAGAATCTTCGCCACAGCACCAGAGACAAGACAATTCACTGCTGGATTAAAATACAAGCAACCACACTCAAGCTCACACTCTCAGCCACGTACAGACGGCAACGCAACACAACCTAAAAGATGGACAGATGAATGCCTCATAAGGGCTACACGCCGTACAAAGTGGCAAAATGTCGTACTAGAAGCATGTTGTTCATGAAGAAAAATGCAACTTTGTGGACTGATGCACAAAATACGGTTTTAATCAACTTGAAATACGTTGTTGTCAAGGAAAAACATTGGGTATGAAAGGGTTAAACACGCGCGAGTTATCAGATACATCAGTGTTTCATTTACATTCAATTGGCAAGCTAGGATTGTGGCTCACAGGATACACTGTGATCATAAGATAAAGGTACAGTGTGTCCAGCGAAGGAGTTAATGATTTCAAAACTAAATATCTCGAAAACGAAGATAGATAATGAGTGCATAAAAAAGTTTTTGTATCGTGAAAGCTGCAAGAAATTTCTATACAAGAAAGCTCAAAATATATCGAAGAGCTGCATAAAGGATGGCGCTCTAACCGCGTTATAGCATTCCTTGAAAAACTGTTCCGTGGGCTCCGAACGAGCAGCTCCAGCACTGCATCGTGAAGGATGGTTAACGTATAGAAAGACAAGATTCAGACAAGTGATTTTCTGGTACTCATGTACCACAGGTTGCAACAAACTCTTACGACGTTAGTTTCCAACCACAGTTTAACATGAGAACACAATGCGTAAACTCTTCGCCAAATAACGATCGATATACAGCGTCGCTGATTATTTGGTAGGGAATATTGGGCCCAGACAGACTGTGATACTCCTGAAAATTGTTGCCACTGTTTCTGGAAAGGTTCAACAAAATCCAATAAAACCAGTACCGAGCATTGCGGTAGAGGCTGGTTTGAAGCGTTCCAGCATGCAGAACACAGTGAGACGGAGTCTACACATTCTGTCGATCTAATGCCACTGGGCCATACCTGAAAGAGCAGTGCGGCAGAGAGCTGACTTTGCGAACCACATTGAGCGATAATGCACTACTGGACATTCAAATTGCTACACCAAGAAGAAATGCAGATGATAAACGGGTATTCATTGGACGAATATATTATACTAGAACTGACGTTTGATTACCTTTTCACACAATTGGGATGCTTAGATCCAGAGAAATCAGTACCCAGAACAACCACCTCTGGACTTAATGAGTCAAATAGAGCTTGGGTGGCAGATACAGATGACAGGTGCAGATGACAAATGCCCATGCAGCTTCAACACGATACCACAGTTCATCAAGAATAGTGACTGGCGTATTGTATTTTATATTTTCTGAGAGTGAAAATAAAAACAAAAAATAGTGAATAATATAAGTTTTTTTCTTGGATTTTCAATACAGATATGCCTATCTATTGTATTTGTTATTAGTAAGTGAAAATTAAAATAAATATGCATTTTTGAATACAAATTTAGCTCTTTGTTGTATTTAATATTTTTTGTGGGTGATAATTACAGTAGGTACTATACGACAGTATAAAACGTTTTGTGTCCCAACTTCGTCGCCGCTTTTGTGTCCCAGCCTCGTCGTAGGTGTCGGTGGGGAGCAGCCAGAAACTACAAACACTAGAGTAAATTAGAAAGAGATATATTTTGCACAGAATGTAACAATACTTAACTTTTACAATAAGACTGCAGAATGTTGATACATAGTTGTTAGAGGCCTGCCTAGTGCCTGTACAATAGCAAAGTCTTCACTCGTACCTATCGGATTACGAAGGTCCTAACTCGTTGCTATCTCAGTCCGAAGTGACCGGTGTCTTTCCGTGGTGGCCACGAGCGGGGTTCCAGCAGAGGGCGCTCGTGGCTGTCGTCGGGAGAACGCCGCGCCGTGCGTGCATGGCGGCGCGCGGCGAAAGTAAGTGGCGCGCACTTTGTACTTGTGCGACACCACACCCCTCCCCCCCAAACCGCCGCGCCGTCGTGGCATAGGGCTGAGGGCCACGGCGACGGCACTGGGAGGAGGGCCTGGGCGGGGGCGTTACTGGTGGGACGGGCTTCGTAGCTGAGGCCAGGATCGAGACGCCGTCCGCGCCCCGGCATCCGCCTTGAGATCCTCCAGGGAACCCGCCGAAACCTGGGGAAGGGCGCCCGTCCCCGCCCAGAGGGAGCAGGTCATCTTCTTCTGAGGTGCGTGGCCCAAACTGGGGGGGCCCGCACGGTCCCGGAGTCCCTCTCGGTGACGCTGTCATCTGCGGCGGCGACAGCGGCGGCGACGACTGCGTCGGCGGTACGTCGACGTCCATAGGGATCTCGTAGTCCGGGGACGAACGATGTGGCTGTGCTCCCTGGCGGTGAACTGGGTCTGGAATCAAGAAACCCGAGACAGGATCGCGTGGCCTGTGCAGGCGCAATTGGTTTGCGTGGCGCCGCAGCTCCGACCCTGTGGAAGAACGTACAACATACATATTGCTACCGAGCACACGCTGAATGGTGCCCGGCAACCATGTCTTCTTGTTTCCAGCAAACACCCTGTACAGCACCGGCGTAGAAACCTGAAAACTCGTAGCGCCATACGAACCGACTCGGTGCGTGGGAGGCTGCAGCAGGTGAAGGAGAGTGCGGTGACGGCGGCCGTGTAGCAGCTCGGCAGGAGACGGGCCGTCACGTGGCATGCACCGATACGTAGACAGGAAAATTTGAAGAGCTTGCTGCCTGGTGTGCTGACCTTTCATCTTCTCCATGTGAGACTTGAATGTTCGAACGAAACGTTCTGCTTCACCATTGGACTGAGGGTGAAAAGGTGCGGTGGTGATATGCTGAATGCCATTCACACGACAAAACTGTTGAAATTCCGCACTAACAAACTGAGGTCCATTGTCACTGACGATAGTTTCAGGCAAACCTTCGATGCAAAACACTGATCGTACTAGACGCCGTCGTTGAGTTCATGGCAATCACAAAAGGAAACTTGCTGAAAGCGTCTACAACGATTAACCAGCGCGTATTCCAGAAAGGTCCGGCAAAGTCAATGTGTAAACGTTGCCATGGTCCCTTGGGGCGTGGCCAGTCTGAGAAACGCTGTGGAGGAGCCGCCTGATGCTCCGCACAAACTGTACACTGTGATGTCATGCTCTCTATCTGAGCGTCCATACCAACCCAGGTACAATGACGTCTGGCCAGTTGCTTTGTCCTAACAATGCCCCAATGTCCTTGATGCAGGAGGCGTAACACTTCTCGTTGCAGGGAACGAGGAACAATCACTCTTGCTTGGTCGTTGTCGGTATGCAACAACAGTACACCCTGACTTAAAGATAATGCATGACGTTGTGCAAAATAACGTCGAACCAGAGGCCGATCAATGTCTTTGGCTCTGGCAGGCCACCCTGAGCGAACAAAACGTGCTACCACACTTAAGTCTGCATCCGCAGCTGTTTCCTGTGCAACCCGACGAGAGTTTAAAGGAAAGTCTGCGACAGCGGAAGCATCTCTGGAGTCTATCTGACAACATGCCATTTCTGAAGAATCAAATGATACATCCTGGCCAACCGGAAGTCGGGAAAGTGTGTCCGCGTTAGCATGTTTAGTGGTAGGTCGGTACAAAATCTCATACTGATAATTAGACAATATCAAGGACCATCTCTGAAGCTTTTGTGCCGTTCGTGGCGGAATTGGCTTTGTGGGTGAGAACAACGACGTGAGAGGCTTGTGGTCTGTCAACAAATAGAATTTTCTGCCATAGAGATAATGATGAAACTTTGCGACGCCGTAAATGATTGCTAAGGCCTCCTTTTCTATCTGACTGTAATTCTGTTGCGTCGGCGTCAGTAGCTTGGATGCAAAGGCAATAGGACGATCGTGACATCCAATACGATGTGAGGTTACAGCGCCCAGACCATACGACGAGGCGTCAACTGCTAACACTACAGGCTTCTGTGGGTCAAAGGGAATCAAACATGCATCACTGAGTAGTGCAGACTTTAATTTGTCAAAGGCAACCTGACAATCTTTAGACCATACAAAAGGAACATTCTTCCTACGTAAGTGATGCAGTGGAGCTGCAATCTGAGAGGCATTGGGAATAAACCTGAAATAATAGTTAAGCTTTCCCATTACTGCTTGCAATTCGTGCACATTCTTAGGAGGAGGCAAGTCTTTGATTGCTCGAAGATGTGACTGTAAGGGATGGATTCCTTGGGCATTAATCACATGGCCTAGGTACTCTATTTCAGTTTGAAAAAACGAACACTTTGCTTTATTACAACGTAGACCTGCTGCAGTCAAAACTTGGAAAAGGCACTCCAGGTTTGCTAAATGTTCTTCAACTGTACGTCCGGATACCACAATATCATCTAAATAGTTCGAACAACATGGTACAGAAACTGTCAGCTGTTCCAAAAACCGCTGAAAAATAGCGGGGGCGGAAGAACTGCCAAAGGGTAGGCGTTGAAATTGAAAAAGGCCCATGTGAGTATTAATGACGAAAAACTGTTTTGACTCGTCATCAAGTGGAATCTGTAAGTATGCCTCTGCTAAATCAATCTTGGAAAAGAAGCGAGACTGTCCTAATTTGTCCATCAGTTCCTCAGGTCTGGGCAGAGGGTAAGTGTCTACAATTGTTTGACTGTTCACTGTTGATTTGAAGTCCGCACAGAGACGAAGTTTTCCTGACGGCTTGGGTATAATTACTATAGGCGAGGCCCACTGACTCGCAGAAACAGGAGATATCACCCCACTATCTTGCCAACGTTTAAGTTCTTCGGCAACTGTATCACGCAAGGCGATAGGCACTGGTCTAGCTTTACGAAATTTTGGGACTGCAGATTCTTTTAAAGTTACATGTGCCACGAAGTCTTTTGCACAACCTAGTTCCGGCGAAAACAAATCACTGTATTTTTCACATAAAGCATTGATTTTGTCCTGAGGCACTACTGACGAAATCTGAAGCACGTCTCTTTGAATTGATAAACCAAACAAGTCAAAAGCATCTAATCCAAAAATGTTCTGTGTCGATTTGGCCTGAAGAACTACAAAAGCAACTGTTTTTGTTACACCTTGAAAAGAGGCGGGCATGCTACATGTTCCTAGCACGGGAATATTTGCACCTGTATAAGCTGTTAACACTTGTTGACACAGCGATAATTTTGGAGAACCCAGAAGTTCATAAGTATCTTTATTAATTAAGGTAACAGCGGAACCAGTGTCGAGCTGAAATTGCACAGTCTTATTGTCAATGGAAAGATTCACAAAAAGGTTTTGCTTGCGGCGCTCGACAGGTGCGCGAATGTGGGCAACGTCTGCTACGGTTTGTTTGCTGCGTATGCGCGGGCCGCGTAGTGAAGGAAGCGGCGCATACTCGGCACATAGACTAATATCACTGTCACTAGATGTCACTACCGCCGGATCGGCGTCCGCGCAAGCCTGCGAAGCTACTCCAGATTTATTAACTACTTCACTACACTTTTGAGTAGCTACTTGATGTCTACTGTCACTAGCTACACAGTACTGGGCACTATTACAAGGAGCAGTTGCAGAAGGCACTATTTTCACTACAGGAATGCACTGTTCATAGTCATTTTGCTTGTCCCGAACCCTTTTCCGTTGCACTGTTTTACGCGCTCGTCGGCGCTTGCTACGTGGTGCACTATATAGATTTGCCATAGGCGCAGAACTACTTTCTTGCAATTGAGATCCAAGGAAAGCAGTGTTCAATTCCACAGCCCGTATAACATTTACAGAATGAACTGTTCTCGCACTCTGCGAAGCACTGTTTCTAACGTTACTGTTCTTTGAGTTTTTAATTTGCATGCACACAGACTGCACATGTCCCAATTTGCCACATTGATAACAAGTTGCGTTGCGACTTGGGCACTGTGCACGTTTGTGGCGAGATACACACTGGGGGCAAGACTTACGAACATTTTTCTGAAATGGGCGTTGGCGCCCGTTATTCAAACTACTGTTTCTAACACGACGGGGCGACCTTTGTGTCGCACTTTTACACTGGCTACTGTTCACTGTCTGTTCAGCACGGCCTGCACTATTGTAAGAATCACTAGTGCTACACTGAGAACTACGGCTAGGAAAGCGTCCGTTGCGGCGTACTGAATTTACACTGTGGCTTTGCATTTCTACATCTGCTAAGTCAAAAGTATCATGCGCTTCTATAAGCTGCAGTACACTGTCTAATGAGGGGTCCGACTGTTTCAGAATTGCTGCTCTAATTCTGGGGTCCTGAATATTCTGCGTAATCGCATCCCTCAACATCACGTCACTATACGAAAGTCCACAAGAGCAAGTAAATTTACATTGGCGGGTTAAGCCCTTCAATTCCGTAATCCACTCTTGGTGTGACTGCTGCGGTAATTTTTTAAGTCTGAAAAATCGGTATCGTGCAGCGGCTACAAGAACTTTTCTCTCATAATGAGCATTCAGTGCATCTACAATTTGTTCAAAGTCTACATCACGAGGAGATGCTTGCGGGAATAGTTTCTGCAGTAATACGAAGGTTTTGGGGCCCACCACGGACAATAAAAGATGCTTAACAGTCTGACCTGTAAGTTGATGAGCCGCGACGAGTTCTTGAAACTGTGCGAAATAGTCGCTCCATTCTTCCTCACGTTCGTTGTATTGGCGAAACGTGGGAAGTGTTGCGGCGGCAGGTGTGGGCTGCTGAAGCGGCGGCTGTTGTTGTTGGTTAGCTGCCTGCGCTGTGAGTTGGGACACCGCCTGGAGGAGTTGCGTTATTTGCGCCGTCTGTAACTGAATAATTTCCATTAAGTTTGGGTTCGGGGTAGTGGCCATGCTGACCGATTAGGCGCCGCGTATACAAGTAACTTATAACAAAACACAAATGCAATATGAAAGAGGACTCGCTCTGCAACCAAAAAAAGTCCATAAAACACGTAACAAAATATCTTTCCCCAAAATTGTTATAATAAGGGTGGGTGGGCGGGAGCAATTTTTGCGTGCTCCGACTGCTGCTGTCTGGCTGCTGCAAGCGGGCTGGTCCAAGGTTCTATCACTCCTCGTCGCCACTTTTGTATCCCATCCTCGTCGCCACTTTTGTGTCCCCAACTTCGTCGCCGCTTTTGTGTCCCAGCCTCGTCGTAGGTGTCGGTGGGGAGCAGCCAGAAACTACAAACACTAGAGTAAATTAGAAAGATATATATTTTGCACAGAATGTAACAATACTTAACTTTTACATAGTACTGCAGAATGTTGATACATAGTTGTTAGAGGCCTGCCTAGTGCCTGTACAATAGCAAAGTCTTCACTCGTGCCTATCGGATTACGAAGGTCCTAACTCGTTGCTATCTCAGTCCGAAGTGACCGGTGTCTTTCCGTGGTGGCCACGAGCGGGGTTCCAGCAGAGGGCGCTCGTGGCTGTCGTCGGGAGAACGCCGCGCCGTGCGTGCATGGCGGCGCGCGGCGAAAGTAAGTGGCGCGCACTTTGTACTTGTGCGACACCACAAAACGTAAAGAAGTATTATTTTAAACGCAAACTTATCTGTTTTTAATGGCTATCGCATATTATTTCTTAAGCAATGAATAGCATGAAAAATCACAAAAATAATGGCGTTAGTTACATCGCGATGCGTCAATTACATGGGGAGAAACTGTGAAATACATGAGGCGCAGTGCTAGCGGGTAGACTTGCGCATAATAGTTCGCGAATGGGAGCGCTCACTTTAGTTCGTGGCTCTGCCACCAACTAGTTCGCTCTTTTAGTTCGTCCGCTCACAGTGACGGCTGAGCGCCGTGGTCTGCGCGTGCAGGTGGAGGGAGAAGTTCCCCCACCTAGCTGCTTCATGCGCTTGCTGCCTGAGCCTCTAACATTATCACGTAAACCAAAAGAAAAAAGTTTGTGGATTATTTCTGGCGTTTAAGCTTAGAGTTATCTCTATATCTTCGCATTAAGGGATTTATTAGTCAGATATTGCAGAGTGCAGAACACTTCAAAACAGAAATTTTCAAATGTTTGTAAATCTATCGCACCAAACTGCGTGGTCATCAGTCCGTAGCTTACAAACTACTTAAACCTAGGTAACCTATCTAAGCACAACACACACACCCATGCCCCAGGGAGGACTCGAACCTCCACGGCGAGCAACCGCGCGCTCCGCAGCGAGACGCTTTAGAACGCTCGGCTACTCCACCGCGGCTCACATAGAAATTTTGTAGCACTGAACTATGTAATGTAGGAGGCAGACGCTCACCTCAAAATGACTCAACAGCAGAAGGCAAACACGTGATTTTTAATTCTGCTACGTGCCCTCACGCTATTGCCCGTCGTTCTTATGAAAAGAATCCAACGAAGTATGAAGCGAGATATGTTTGGCATAATCGTCCGCTGCTCCTAGTCCGTCCGCTGCTTCTAGTTCGTCCGCTGCTCCTAGTTCGTCCGTTGCTCCTAATTCGTCCGCTGCTCCTAATTCGTCCGCTGCTCCTAATTCGTCCGCTCCTTCTAGTTCCTCCTTTTTTATTTTTCTGCAAGTTGACATCAAATACTTAGGCAAATAAACCAGTTATTTACACGAATGGGTGATACAATGGTATTCAACTACTTTGCATACATAGTACTCGTAGTACTTTATTTTTAAAATAGATTTCTTGTGGCAGTGAACTATAAAACTACAGCTGAGCTGCATCTCAGCTCGAAATGAAGGTAACCGGCAGAAGGGAATCACACGATTCTAGGGAACATATAAGGCGCTGATTTTCGCTGCATTTCCAGACGGTACTGCAGGCGTAGTCCCATTTCCTGGTTAATTCTTTTATTGCAGTGGAAGACTGCTACACTTGCCACGTATAAGAAGTGCAGTAAAAGCACCGACGGCAGCGGCAGTTTGCAGCCAGCACGCCTTATAACGCTGCGACCTCTCCATCATCGCCAGGGCCTTATTACAGAGACAGCTGGCGCGAACGAGTCTTGTAAGCGAAAAGTTCTGCGGCGGACACCAACACAACAGCTTGCAGTCAAAGTAGCTGGCTCCGCGGCTTTTATTGCGGCCAGAGTCCTTAAAAGTATCGTCACGGCTGCCGCGCAGCCAACAGTTGGCGGAAAAATACGAAGCGGCAGAACGGCGAGTGAGAGGAGAAGCCACTACTGGATCAGCACTTCTCCCAACTGGCCGAGGTTTATTCACCCCAGCTGGCTACTGAAGCTGCTTTTCGTTTCTAAATCTTTTTCTTGTGTGACGTGGACTACCTTTTCATATATTCTGCAAATCTTGTTCCGGCATTCCGTCACGGAAAATCTGAATACCTTCAAATAAAAACCGACTTCTTTCATGATAGGGCCGCGCATAATTTTTGACGAGAATATGCCAACCAGTAGCTCAATCCATGCATGAGATACGTACGACCATTCGTGATAATCCATCATTGCCGAGATCAGGAACGACCATAAAAAAAAATCTTTAAACGGACCTCCAACGACGAGTTCTACCGATGATAGAGCAAACGTCGTTTTCCGTAAAGGATACGATATCTCATCAATCTGCTGCAGTGTCGTCTTGAAAGTTCGTCCCTTTTCAACTGTTCACAAATCTATGAAGACAACTCGGAATACAATATCGATTTTTTTCTTATCTTCAACAGACAATTCATTGGATAATATAATAATTAAGGAGCGTTTCCACAAAACTCAACATCTACAAAATTTTCAAAACTGAGTTATATGCATATTCGTGTACTTATAAAAGAGATGTATCCATTGCAGGAGAAAGAATATATCGAAACTTATTATTTACCTGTGTAATCTTGCACACCAGACTCTGAAATTTTTTTAAACTTCACATCTACAGAAACCGAGTTTTGCCAATACTGAACATCTACCTATTGCTTGTCACAGATATTGTTTTACTGTTCGGTTTAGTGTTAATACTTTATTGTTGAAGTCGTTTGTTTTAACTTTACAGGTTGGCTGCAGAGTTTGAAGGTCATTATTGTCGGCTTATTGATCAATAATGCCTACAAAAAATTAGAGGTTTTGTTTTCTTGTCATTGTTAGTTGTGAACGGACTAGTATGTGTACGATTTTAAGACCACTACTAACAGATTAATGAAAAAAAAGCTACAATTCAAACTGTGTGAAGCCAGAGTTATTTATAAGAAAACAGACAAAGGTAGTGCCATTTGCAAGGTCTAAACAACATACTTCCCCCCTCCAATCATACTTAAAGAAAAGACGTAAGTATTTTCAAGGACGTTGATTTTTCAGGTTTAATTTTGTGTCCCAACTTCGTCGCCGCTTTTGTGTCCCAGCCTCGTCGTAGATGTCGGTGGCCGAGTGGAATGAGACCGACACGCTGGTGCATGTACGGAGGGGAGCACTCGAGTAAATTAGAAAGAGATATATATTGCACAGAATGTAACAATACTTAACTTTTACATAGTACTGCAGAATGTTGATACATAGTTGTTAGAGGCCTGCCTAGTGCCTGTACAATAGCAAAGTCTTCACTGGTGCCTATCTGATTACGAAGGTCCTAACTGGTTGCTATCTCAGTCCGAAGTGACCGGTGTCTTTCCGTGGTGGCCACGAGCGGGGTTGCAGCAGAGGGCGCTCGTGGCTGTCGTCGTGAGAACGCCGCGCCGTGCGTGCATGGCGGCGCGCGGCGAAAGTAAGTGGCGCGCACTTTGTACTTGTGCGACACCACACCCCTCCCCCCCAAACCGCCGCGCCGTCGTGGCGTAGGGCTGAGGGCAACGGCGACGGCACTGGGAGGAGGGCCTGGGCGGGGGCGTTACTGGTGGGACGGGCGTCGTAGCTGAGGCTGGGATCGAGACGCCGTCCGCGCCCCGGCATCCGCCTTGCGATCCTCCAGGGAACCCACCGAAACCTGGGGAAGGGCGCATCCCCCCGCCCAGAGGGAGCAGGTCATCTTCTTCTGAGGTGCGTGGCCCAGGCGGCGGCGGCACGCACGGTCCCGGAGTCCCTCTCGGTGACGCTGTCATCTGCGGCGGCGACAGCGGCGGCGTCGCGTCGATCTCCATGGGGACGATCTCGTAGTCCGGGGACGCTGGACCCGTTGACGAACGATGTGGTTGTGCTCCCTGGCGGTGAACTGGGTCTGGAATCAAGAAACCGGAGACAGGATCGCGCGGCCTATGCAGACGCAATTGGTTTGCGTGGCGCCGCAGCTCCGACCCTGTGGAAGAACGTACAACATACATATTGCGCCCGAGCACACGCTGAATGGTGCCCGGCAACCATGTCTTCTTGTTGCCAGCAAACACCCTGTACAGCACCGGCGTGGAAACCTGAAAACGCGTAGCGCCATACGAACCGACTCGGTGCGTGGGAGGCTGCAGCAGGTGAAGGAGAGTGCGGTGACGGCGGCCGTGTAGCAGCTCGGCAGGAGACGGGCCGTCACGTGGCATGCACCGATACGTAGACAGGAAAATTTGAAGAGCTTGCTGCCTGGAGTGCTGACCTTTCATCTTCTCCATGTGAGACTTGAATGTTCGAACGAAACGTTCTGCTTCACCATTGGACTGAGGGTGAAAAGGTGCGGTGGTGATATGCTGAATGCCATTCACACGACAAAACTGTTGAAATTCCGCACTAACAAACTGAGGTCCATTGTCACTGACGATAGTTTCAGGCAAGCCTTCGATGCAAAACACTGATGTTAAGGCACTGATTGTACTAGAAGCTGTCGTTGAGTTCATGGCAATCACAAAAGGAAACTTGCTGAAAGCGTCTACAACAATTAACCAGCGCGTATTCCAGAATGGTCCGGCAAAGTCAATATGTAAACGTTGCCATGGTCCCTTGGGGCGTGGCCAGTCTGAGAAACGCTGTGGAGGAGCCGCCTGATGCTCCGCACAAACTGTACACTGTGATGTCATGCTCTCTATCTGAGCGTCCATACCAACCCAGGTACAATGACGTCTGGCCAATTGCTTTGTCCTAACAATGCCCCAATGTCCTTGATGCAGGAGGCGTAACACTTCTCGTTGCAGGGAACGAGGAACAATCACTCTTGCTTGGTCGTTGTCGGTATGCAACAACAGTACACCCTGACTTAAAGATAATGCATGACGTTGTGCAAAATAACGTCGAACCAGAGGCCGATCAATGTCTTTGGCTCTGGCAGGCCACCCTGCGTATACAAGTAACTTATAACAAAACACAAATGCAATATGAAAGAGGACGCTCTGCAACAAAAAAGTCCACAAAACACGTAACTGAAAATGTCTTCCCCCAAAATTCTTATAAGAAGGGTGGGTGGGCGGGAGCAATTTTTGCGTGCTCCGACTGCTGCTGTCTGGCTGCTACAAGCGGGCTGGTCCACGGTTCGTCTATCACTCCTTGTCGCCACTTTTGTATCCCATCCTCGTCGCCACTTTTGTGTCCCAACTTCGTCGCCGCTTTTGTGTCCCAGCCTCGTCGTAGGTGTCGGTGGCCGAGTGGAATGAGACCGACACGCTGGTGCAGGTACGGAGGGGAGCAGCCAGAAACTATAAACACTCGAGTAAATTAGAAAGAGATATATATTGCACAGAATGTAACAATACTTAACTTTTACATAGTACTGCAGAATGTTGATACATAGTTGTTAGAGGCCTGCCTAGTGCCTGTAAAATAGCAAAGTCTTCACTGGTGCCTATCTGATTACGAAGGTCCTAACTGGTTGCTATCTCAGTCCGAAGTGACCGGTGTCTTTCCGTGGTGGCCACGAGCGGGGTTGCAGCAGAGGGCGCTCGTGGCTGTCGTCGTGAGAACGCCGCGCCGTGCGTGCATGGCGGCGCGCGGCGAAAGTAAGTGGCGCGCACTTTGTACTTGTGCGACACCACATTTAATAACACCTAGTAACCATGTGAGTGTCAAGGAAGCAGAAGATGGATACAAATTATTGAGGATCTTTGATACATCAACAGAAGAAGCCCAAGAATTCTATGGAAAGAGACTAGAGTGTTGTGATCAAAATAACAATGACAATAATGAAGTGCAGTACCTAAAGGAACCATTTTATTAAATGATTATTACTTCAGCAAGTTAAAAGAACTCATAATACTACTGTTGTAATGTAATTGAGCTGTAGATGTTCAGTTGTGGACACAATTCATGACTTGTACGTATTTTTATATGCAACCGGAAGGTGATAGAAAAGTTATTTCACCCTTATATTATGGAAATGAGCGTATGGCTTTCTTGGCCGGGAGATCTCTTACGGGATTGTTCGGCCGCCACAGTGTAAGTCTTTCTATTTGACGCCGCGTGGGCGAATTACGTGCCAATAAGTATGATGAGATGATTAGGACAACATCTAACGTCCATCACCTCTTTTCGGAATGACTCAAACTGAGCCCTAATATATTCCTGAATCACGGAAATGTTTATTAGTTCTCAGTCTATAACGAAATCATTCCACTGTAGGTGAAGTTGAACTTATCTTATATGCTGGCTAAAGTCCATTGCGTTGTGAGTTGTCTTCGGCATTCACTAAAGAAATTGATTCTACAGGATATTTTCATAAAGTAAATCCATCTTAGTTGATATGGAAACGATTTTATTTCCACTTAAACATTGCACAATCAAGAAATGCAGCAGCAAGCTAACAAAGCTGCTTACAGGTTTCTGGCCACTCACAAACTGAATAAAACATGGTTTCTCTCCAACATCTTTCTGCTTAACCACGTATTAAAAATGATGACAAAGTTTTGTAATTCACAATTAAACAATATTCTTTTACATCAAATATGCCAAAATACAGGAATTAAAAAATTACATTTAAGCTTTGACTATTTATGTCAAAGTATATATTTGTTTCACGAAATTTGTATTTAAATGTAGTGCACAAATTTAACGTCATCCTTTTGACTAGTGTTTACAGTCGTCAAATTATTTACATTATGTGTGTTTTTGAAATGCACACATATTTGTTTTGCCAATAGTGTGTAGGCGTATTATTATTGTAACATATAATTTTAATGTGTTTCGGTTTGCGGTCAAATTATTTATTAATACGGATTTGTTTATGGTTGTCGTAGTTTTGTTAATTTCGAAGATAGTTTCTTAGTACCAAACGGATTATTAATTTTAGTGCATGAACAATTATCAGTATTTAATTTAGGATCTAGTGATATATAAAACATGGTTTGCCCTAATTTATTTAAACAAAAGGTATATATGAAATCATGTTGTGCAATAGTTTATAACATGTAGCAGTATTGTTTTTATACAAATTAGTATCTATATAGGTTCAGCAATTTCTAAAACTAAGTGAGGCATTTTTTAGTGTTTGCAGCTATTATTTACGAAAGTATTAAGAACAGAAAATTACGTAAAAGGTCAGCTAAAGTTATATTTAAATGAACATACTATTTCTTAAAAGTGTTTTACTAATAGTGTTAATAGAATTTCAAACAGATGGCGAAAGTGTGAAATATCACATGTCCGGTAATGAAGTTTTACTTTAGGTATCAGATATTTCGTGTTTCAATGTTGGCAACAGATTTTTAGGAGTTCGCAACATAGCAGAAACGTTACACACACCCCTACATAGTGTACCTGAAATGTAATGTAAGGTTCACTGTGTACTATCGTTTCAATATGTTGTGATTTAGGTGTTCATAGTGAGTCTGTATTAGTTTAAGCTAAAATAAAAAAAAATGTATGTTGATTGTAGTCTTGCGAATGCTGGTGGTTGTTGATGTTGCATGATGCGCCGACATTGGTCTATCTGCAAACTGCTGTTGGTGATGTAGTGGCTCGCATCTTCAGCTGACTGTAGTTACAGGCATTCCTATAACATGGTTGTATCTTTCTCAGAACCACATACTATTTTTCCCTAACTACATACATAAATAAGCATACTGTTATCAGGCTATTGGAAAGAGCCATCAATTTTCTCTATACGGTATTTAAAACAAATTCAAATTATGGGTTCAAATTTACCCTTGAATGTTACTGAAAACTAATGAGAAATCTCTCACATTTACTTTGGTTCGAATAATGAAATAGCAAGCTTTTACAACTTTTTTTTTAAGAGCATTGATATTCATATTGTCAACAGTTATGTTTGGTATTAATTCATATAAAAAAATATTTTTTCTCAATTTTCTTCTATGTGTACATGTATGTAAATGCCATTATGTGAGAACTAAGCTCCTAATTCCTCTAGAAAGGGTGTTGTACATTGTAATAACTTCACAATTTATAGTCAATTTACTAAGTGAAAGAATGACATAATGAAGTAGTAAAACAGTGGATAGAAACAAGCTCTCAGTGAGCACATCAAACATTTATCATTCAAAATTATGGTATAGTTCAAATGGTTATATAGACAGAAAATGTAATCATGGTTTTGAAACTGTGGGTATTGTAGATATTGAATATTTCTTATACAGTTAGAGATCAGAATGAGTAGTAATAGTAAAGAGTATAAACAATTATTGAAAAAACATATGCATTAATAAAAATTCAAAAATTAACCCCCCTGCGAGTAGTTAGCAGTGGCAATGGTTAATCACATAGCTCAAATCAAGCATGGAAATTAAAGTAATAAGTGTCAGTTCTCAACTGATCCACCAAAGTGTTAAATTTTTCCCAAATTGGGGAAAAATTTAAAGAAAAATGAAAAAAGTTTTTTTTTTGTTTTAACTGCCAAAATACACCCACTCTCAAGGCAGTAATCAAGAGAATACGGAAAAATATGCTGCCATTAAATTACGTCCACGGCCAGGACAGGTAACTGACTCGCAAACGGCTACATATGACCTTACATCATGAGTATGTGCAAGTATGCATGATAAAAAAATTCCAAGTATGTAACTTGTAAAACATCAATAGTTTCATTGTAAACTTTAAGAATAAAAATGAAAATTAAACTTTGTATCAGCCAAAACTGTGTCTTATGTACAATATACTATAATATGGTCATCTTAAACCAGTATTAAATATTTTCCTACTAAGCTGTAAGCTCAAGGATAGAAATTGAATTTTACATTGGTCAACACTTGTGTGGTCTATGTGTCCTCCCATGCTTATAGTCACTTTTGTACTAATTGTTAGCAAGTCCCTCTAGACACATCAACGTACAACACAAAATTCAACCAACAACACAAAAATACTAATGAATGACTAACAAGAGCGAAAAAACTTAATGAATTCGAATTGTAATGCACTGTGGACGTGATTAATAGAACAATCACAGTACATAACTGAGGTAAGAATTTTCATGTATACAATGACATTTAAGCCATAAACAAATAATGAACACTTCAACATACCTTTGACTATGGATATGAGGTTAATAAATTAATTATTGTGTAAATCTGTACATGCAGATACGGTATACACACTATCTGTGTACCATATTTATAGTAGGTATCAACAAATATCTTCCTTGTAGGTTTCAGAGTAAGAGCAAGGTAAACTATTCACAAGACATCAATTAACTTTTCTGTAGGTAGGATTTAAACGCATTATTCTATCTGAGACCGATCAACTTTATGGATCGTGGATAAACAAAACTATAAGAATACAGCTAAGGGTTTCAGTTAACTTCAAGTAATTCAATGTATACACGTAGATGAACTTCAACTCAGATGTTAACAAATGGACTACTAACATAGTGAAATATTACTTGGTTTTCAGGTTCAGTTACTAGATTGTTTTTAAACTTCTTCAAAATTATTCATGTTACTAGAATCACAACTTAAGTTGACAAACAGAGGGTATACTTTCATATTTACTTTCACTTATTTCTTTAACATTTCAGTAGATGACTTGACATTTATATCAGGGTTTGGAGCTAACATTTTCAGTACACTTAACACTATCATTTTGAGATTTCCTCAGCAGTATCAAGCAATTCAACATCTTAGACTTCAAGTAAAGCATCTGTTCAGAGAATACACTAATCTTAAATACTACATCAACATTTTTCGTTGAAATATTCATTATTTTCATAGTCATTTTCTTTATGACATATCAATTCTTTCTTTTCAATATATGGAGCATTTTTCACTTCCATTTCAGTACACTTAATAACTATTTGTTCAGTATCTTTCACTGACAATTCTTAACCTAATTTCTCATGAACAGCACTTCCCCTTTTTTCTATTCTGTTATTTCTTTTGATGACTACTCAAAGACTTCCACATTAGCTAGTGGTTCATAAACATCATAACATAAGTCTCCAAAATTCCTACCAAACACATTAAATAAACCCCCATCATCTACCTATTTTCTTTTTCTGTACTTAAATTCTCATAGTATTTTAATTCATAAATCCTCAATGTTTGTTATTATTTGCAACTGTATTAACTGTAAACATGAATTCACTATTCCGTTCAAACTGTATTTCAGTACATTTACTTTTCTTAAGAATAAAGTCCATTGGCCTATACACTGGCATAAGTAAACCAAAATCTTATTGAAAACCCCCAACAAGTATATCAGATTAGGTACAGTATTAGTATTTGGTATTAAGTTCTTCTGAACTGATGGTTAACATCCACCTACACATTTATATTTTCTCAAAAATTCCAACTGGTAATAAAGTTTATGCTTCACATATTTTAAGTTTCAATAAGCATATAGCAAAAATGTATATATCAAAAGGTATGTCTCAGCTGTTTTCATTTGTCAGTGGTAATTAAAACATTTTTCAAATAATCAATTATTTACACTGAAGGAAAACTTATATACTACAATTTTTTCTGTACTGTGAAAATGATTAATAGAAGTACACAGCACACAACTGGGGACCTGAACTGGTGTCAACAGTTTCATAACTAAAGAGTAATTATGCCCCTAAGGTATTACATCAGTACATAGTCTGATGCATCTCATTTTGTCTATCATCAGGTAGAATAGCTAATGGTTGATTAGGATTAGGTCCAAAATTAAATGCAAACAGTTGGGTCTGGTTTGCCCAAGAACTTACTTTACACCTTAGACTTTCCTTAAGCAACACAATTTCTAAAGTGTCATTCAAGTCTGAATGAAAACAATCATTGTCCTGTGGCATAAAATAAACAGGGCGAAATTTCTTTTTAGGCCTACCAGGTAACTTCACTACTGGTAAACAAATTACACTAGTACATCTAGGAATAAACAAAGTTTCTGTATGTGACTTTTCTTGAGTTTCGTCTACACACTGTGGTAATTCTGTGACTGTACATTTACTTTCGAGTTCTTGCTCAGTGTTATCTATAACACAGTTACATTCAGTTTCTACTTTCAAATCAGAATAATTAAGTTTGCTATTACATTGTTCAAAATCGCGAATCTTCCCAGTTAACTCTGTTTTAGTATCCTGGCTCTGAGAATTTACATAACTTGAACTGTCATCTATTTCTTCAACATTGTCACTCGTCTGAGAAACTACTGAAGTAGTGGCTACCACAACAGTTTTTTCTACACAATCGAGTTTTGCACTAAGTTTTGTGTCTAAAATACATTGTTTTAATTCGGTCCCTGCTTCATTTTTTTTATGTCAGATATCATGGTTTTCATAGTTTCTATTTGTAATGAAAGTTTGGAGTTTATGGTTTCCATTTGTAATGAAAGATCGGTTCGCATTTGTAATATAAATTCCAAGATCGATTTTCTTTCTATTTCCGCGTTTGCTGCCATATTACTAATCTGTTGTCCAGTCTCTTGTAAATCACTAGAAAATGGGACCTGCTGCTTTCTTGTAATCGGTGTAGAACTCGCGATACCAGAACCTCCTACCCCACTGTCAAAGTCCGAAACTTGAGTACTATCATCTCCCTCCTTTCTTACTGTATCCATTTTAAAATAAGTTTTCAGTCCACATAAAACCCCTATCACACAAACAGTCACTACAAAAGATTAAAAAAAAAATAAAAAAAAAATGAGTACTTAACTTCACACAAGGATGCGGCGATACAGGAATCTAGTAGTCCAAATTACTGCCATCTTCCTCCATTAACTTTTGACATCGTAGGTGTGGATAGTATTGTAGTCGAATTCTGCACTTTTATGATGGTTTTACTGCACATCCATCATATACATTATTTTCCTTGTATCCTGAAACACATTCTTATATTAGCGAATACTCATTAAAATCGTTTGGTCACGTCACCACTTTTAACACTTTACATTAGTGAATACGCTTTTAAAATCCTGGTCACACGGCACCACATCTAACGTCCATCACCTCTTTTCGGAATGACTCAAACTGAGCCCTAATATATTCCTGAATCACGGAAATGTTTATTAGTTCTCAGTCTATAACGAAATCATTCCACTGTAGGTGAAGTTGAACTTATCTTATATGCTGGCTAAAGTCCATTGCGTTGTGAGTTGTCTTCGGCATTCACTAAAGAAATTGATTCTACAGGATATTTTCATAAAGTAAATCCATCTTAGTTGATATGGAAACGATTTTATTTCCACTTAAACATTGCACAATCAAGAAATGCAGCAGCAAGCTAACAAAGCTGCTTACAGGTTTCTGGCCACTCACAAACTGAATAAAACATGGTTTCTCTCCAACATCTTTCTGCTTAACCACGTATTAAAAATGATGACAAAGTTTTGTAATTCACAATTAAACAATATTCTTTTACATCAAATATGCCAAAATACAGGAATTAAAAAATTACATTAAGCTTTGACTATTTATGTCAAAGTATATATTTGTTTCACGAAATTTGTATTTAAATGTAGTGCACAAATTTAACGTCATCCTTTTGACTAGTGTTTACAGTCGTCAAATTATTTACATTATGTGTGTTTTTGAAATGCACACATATTTGTTTTGCCAATAGTGTGTAGGCGTATTATTATTGTAACATATAATTTTAATGTGTTTCGGTTTGCGGTCAAATTATTTATTAATACGGATTTGTTTATGGTTGTCGTAGTTTTGTTAATTTCGAAGATAGTTTCTTAGTACCAAACGGATTATTAATTTTAGTGCATGAACAATTATCAGTATTTAATTTAGGATCTAGTGATATATAAAACATGGTTTGCCCTAATTTATTTAAACAAAAGGTATATATGAAATCATGTTGTGCAATAGTTTATAACATGTAGCAGTATTGTTTTTATACAAATTAGTATCTATATAGGTTCAGCAATTTCTAAAACTAAGTGAGGCATTTTTTAGTGTTTGCAGCTATTATTTACGAAAGTATTAAGAACAGAAAATTACGTAAAAGGTCAGCTAAAGTTATATTTAAATGAACATACTATTTCTTAAAAGTGTTTTACTAATAGTGTTAATAGAATTTCAAACAGATGGCGAAAGTGTGAAATATCACATGTCCGGTAATGAAGTTTTACTTTAGGTATCAGATATTTCGTGTTTCAATGTTGGCAACAGATTTTTAGGAGTTCGCAACATAGCAGAAACGTTACAAACACACAACAATTCCTCTGTCGGGAATCGAACCCGGGTCTCCTGGGTGGTAGTCAGCGACGCTGCCATTGAGCTACGGAGACGGACACCCTTATATTATGTATCTAGACGTTACGTTTGCAATATACTTTTGAAGACATCAGCAATGTATACTGTTCAATTAATTCAATAAAATGTGTTTCCTGAAAATTTTGTTTGTTGTAGATTTTGAGTTTTGTGAAAACCCTCCTCAATTACCGCAGTCTAGATTGCAATATGATATTTATTTTATTATGATGACCGGTTTCGATCAATAAAGATCATGTCCTTGTGCGTAGCCAGTCCGTTTCTTGAGGAGCATCACTTTGGCTGAATCGGGCCCGTAGTTTACGAGGAGATGTGAACAGCAAACACACACACACACACACACACACACACACACACACAGTGTTGTTCCTCAAGAGACGAGCGAGTTACGCACAAGGATATGATCTGAAGATGATATTTATTGATCGAAACCGGTTACTATAAATATCATATTGCGATCTAGACTGCTGTAATTATTATATTATCTAAAAATTTTCGATCTCTGTTTTAATTTCCACAAGAACAATGTTCCATAAAATTTTAGACAATTCAATGTCGGGACTTTAATTTCGTTTCTGTTACGTACTAGCACTGACGCCAGTACTTTCCTTACCGCGTATCTTTGGTTTGTGCTCTCTGTCCTCGGTTTTCCTTGACGGAAAGTGTAAATTGAGAAGGAATGGTACGTATCTGTCAGGGGCCGGGAGGTCGTAAGTGCGTTGTGCATGTGAGGCGAAGACGTTGTAAAAATAACCAGACTTCCTAACGGCGCTGCTGTCGCGGGATAATTTGAACCTTCTCCCGGCCGCCATGGTAGTGGCAAGCGCCAGATAAATACCAGTGTTGTTAGCAGGAAAATCGCGTATTAAATAGCTACTGTGGAATATCTACACAATTGATAGCCTCGTATGTATTGTTTGACTGTTGCAGTGTACATGAAGCACGATGGCGAAGAGCGGCTCAGCGTTGAAATGCATAAATCAATTTAAGAAAGGAATGAAAAGAGCGAATACCGTCTTCCCATTTATATTTATCAGGAATACAAGTAGCCCTACTACTTGTGTTCAGAGATAGTTACTCTTGCTTAACAGACTGTTAGTCAAATCCATATAGGATTGAATGAAATAAATAACATGCTTTTACAATACTGGCAGCTCTTAAAACGGAGCTACTTTAGGCAGTACTGGTGGACGGACTTCAAAAAGTTTAATTTTATGATTGTGTAAAATAATTATTGGGGACACGAAATTAGTTGCCTAATTGCTCTTCGACTGTTTGTTTATGAAATTGATATTAGCAACTCGTAACGCAGAATTTAAAGGTAATCTGCTTTACATGTAGGTATAACAACTGAAATGGGTTTGCAGAACTGTGTACAGTTCCGTATATGAATGACACATAGCCACACTGGATGCGCTTAATGAAGTTGAACCCTATGACAATAGTTGTTGACTTTGAGCAGTTTACACTGCTGTAAAACACATATTATAGTTCGGTTTCGTTAGGAAGAGGAAACGCTGTTGGCAAATTTCTACTCCGTAAGTGTAATAAATTCAAACACAATCGATAGTTGCTGTATATTCGAGGAGTCTGAAGCTGTTTTCCAGTTATATATTTCAATAGACATAGTTTTCACGACTTAACCGTAATGAATACTCTCGCTAGTCAAAAGAATCTTACGCACATTTATGTTGGCGAGGAAGTATGCCAAAACAATGGCCGCCGAGGCGCTCCTCAATTTGTCCGCTGTTCGCAGCCGGCCGCTTACGCTATTGTCGGGGCTTGATGTGAGGCGAGGAGCTTGTGGTGGAACTACGTGTTGATAATAAACAGCCGGCCGCGGTGGCCGAGGAGACTGAGGCGCTCCAGTCACGGTCTGCACGGCCACTACGGTCGGGCATGGATATTTGTGCCGTCCTTCGTTGTAAGTAGTTCATAAGTAGTTTGTAAGTTTAGGGACTGATGACCCCGTAGTTAAGTCCCATGGACTCTACAAACATTTGAACATTTATTATTATTATTATTATTATTATTATTATTATTATTATTATTATTATTATTATGAACACTACTGTGTTGATGTAACGTGTACGAAGCTGAATGACTGTTGTCAGAGAATTTCCTCTGAATCTAACTTTATTAGCTGTTTTAGATGTTGCCTTTGTTGTGAGCGATTGGCGATGTAGGACTTCCTTTGAGTGATTGCCGGTTCATCTTTCTGTATCTTGGACCGCTCTGAGGACAGTCGCCGCGTGAGTAATAGTGAAGTTTCACAACAACAAGTAGGGGATGTAAATTTGGTACATGTCACTACTACTGTGCGCTGTGTTGTATTACCAGAGTTGTGGTATCGTGACAGCATTTCTAGCTGCGTAAGATTGTGCCGCTTATGCCTGGATTTCTTCAAAATGTTCAAATTTGCCGGGCTTATGGGACTTAACTACGGGGTCATCAGTCCCTAAACTTTCAAACTACTTATGAACTAGCTAACACTAAGGACGGCACAAATATCCATGCCCGAGGGGAAATTCGAACCCCCGAACTTAGTAGCCGTGCTGCCCGTGACTGGCGCGCCGCCGACCGCTTGGCCTCCACGGCCGGCCTGGATTTCTTATAAAGTCGGATTCGGTGTATATTGTGCGTAGTTCATTAGCATTAGGTTAACAGTGTGTGACCTTTGATACGTTGTGTAAATGGAGCTGTGCCCCACTCCCGGTTGTGTCACTAAAGTGGACCTCTAAAACTGTGTGATAGACGCGATGAGAGTAGCAAACCGTGTGGGCGTTAGCCAGCTGACTCGTAGCAATTACGTCTAATATTTGGAGCGGATTGTTATTGGTAATTTGTGAAGCCCTCCTATTGACATTTCGAGCTTAAGAGGTGTGTATTTTCAAATATCATAAAACGGAACGGGCTCTCAGTTTGACCTGCGGGTTGTTAGGTTATTTATGCTATTTTCCTGGTGTTTGTGTAAGGCACACGACGTTGTACAAATCAATGTTCAAATGTTTGTAAATCTATCGGACCAAACTGCATGGTCATCAGTCCGTAACTTACAAAGTACTTAACCTAGGCAAACTAATCGAAGCACAAACACACACACCGATGCCCCAGGGAGGACTCGAATCTCCACGGCGGGCAACCGCGCGCTCCGTAGCAAGACGACGTTATTGTGGTGTTATTTGTATTGTTAACTCTCGTTAGCTAGAGGCCCACTACATAATATTGTTTACTGTCGGTAAGTTATACCTTTATTGGCCGACGTTATTATGATCTAACTTTATTTGTTACATTGCTTGTATTTAGCGAAGAAAATCCTTGTATTTCACTGAAATGTGCTGGTTCCTGTTGTAATTTTACAGTTTTATTGGAATTTGTCCTGCACGGATCTTTTTCGACGGGACGGCGTCTCGGCGACGCATGAAGAAGATCAGCAGTTCATTTGGGCCACGGTTGGAAGCCGGTTTTAGGACACGAATTTTAGATGAGTATTTAAAATCTTGCCTGACCTTTCACACGAGAACAGTTCTACTGGCATAGAAACTGATGCAGGGTCTGTATTGTTTATATTTTATACTTATCTACTGTCGTCACATTATCTGTAATCCACGTTAGTTATGGCGTTCTTAAAATTTAAATAAAATCTGTTGAATATTAATTTTGAATTTAAACAGATGTACCTGTTTGTCAATTCTTTGTTAAGACGGATGCTTATTCATGTTTATATTGATCAGGATGGGTTTCCCAGTTCTTTAACTGTGGGCGGATGCCCATATTTATGTCCGTTTTATGCACCTGAGAATACGTTCTATTAATTATGGTCAGTTTGTGTTCCTGTTTAGGTAAAGTCATATAAAATGTTCTTTGGTGGTTTATATTGTATTTCTTTCTGCTCTTCCAAATCTGTTGAGACAAATATGTTCACTCGGTCACTGTGTGGGCTGTAGGGTAATTGAAGTGACTGAGGTAGGTCTCCCATTAAAGTTAATAAATTCTGAGTTATAAAACTATTGTGTAATTGTACTCATTACATCCCTCTCTCTTCTGGTAAACAGAATGATCAAAACTCGCGTTCCAGTGTCAGTGCAGTCTTTCAGCTACATTTCAACGTAAATTCCATAATTTTGGCAGTTGCTATACTGCTTCAGACACTTCTAAAGCCGTTGGGCGTAAAACTGTGCCGTCCACTGATGCTTTCCAAGAGCTCTTCAACCGTTTGAAAGCACTGCGATCACAGGCATTTCTCCATGATTGGGAAAAGGTGCCAAGTCAGGAGTATACGGTGGATGCGGGAAAGCATCCAACCAGAGGAGTCGCAAAGAGAGTTTGTGTGCATACGGCAGTATGCGGCGGAGCGTTGTCATCGATCAAGAAAATACAGAAACTGAATATGCCACATGGGTTCTGCTTTGTTGTTCACGAGTACTTTTGTGTGTATCTTCATCCAAATATACATTCATACTCCGCAAGCCAGGGTTCTTTGTGTAGCATTCCAACTTCTTCTTCCCCCTCCAGTTCGAGTAAGGCTAGCTGAAGCAACGATATTCGGTATGCCTTCATGTGGCCCCTAATCTCTATCAGTTTCACGAGGTGTACACGTCTGCCCATTTTGTTGTTCCTCTTTTTAATATCACTGCACGATTGTTTGAGTTAGTGATTACAAATGGCAAAGGGGACAAATTGAAAGTTGGAAGCTTTGCAAAAATTACAGTGAAGAAATCGGCAAAAATTTGGATAAAATCTCTAAGTGAATGATAATGCAATAGCAGACTATATAGCGGTGTGAAGTAATGTAGGCAATGCATTAAAAAGAATTCGACGTATACTTACCTTTACAGCTCTGCAACGAAGATTTTGCTCGTAGGTTGTAAGTTTATGTTTTGATAAAAGTAAAAATGTTTGTTAAGCTTAAGGGACTTAACTACGGAGTCATCAGTCCCTAAACTTACAAACTACTTATGTACTACCTTATACTAAAGACGTCACGAACATCCATGGCCGAGGGGGGATTCGAACCCCCGAGGGGGAACGACCTCGCGCATCGTAGCGTAGCGCCTCTCCGCCGTGGCTTGGTAAAAGTAACTACTCGCCGACAATGGATGGTATGGTTTGGTATTATTAAAGAGTTTCCCGTGTAGCTGACCACGTAAAATATTGCATTTTTAAAGAAAGATGGACGCAGAAATTTTGTAACACTCGTAAATCGGACCACGAAAAAATTACGGGAAAGTGACTGCAGGTTGTACCGACAATTGAATAATACAGATCTGAAATGTGAATTTTGAACAGAAGTGCTACACGAAAACCAAACCATCCAATGTTGGAGCAGTCCAATATGGCTGAAAAAAGCATCACAGGGAGATGGGAGGAATCTTCTAACTAATAAACTGAATTTTAAAGAGGAAATGAGGGAATTTATTAATGAAAGAAAGCAGTGAAGCACACACATACATATATAACAAAAATAATGGCGTAGCTGGCTATCATAAAAAAATTACAAAAGCAGAATAACTGCCAAGAGATGTTTATCAGAAACGAACTTAGTGTGTTAGCTTCTTATGTTTCTACAGGGTTAATCGAAACAGGAAATTGAATGTCAATACATGAAGTGTATGTATGACACATAGCAGATAATTACATATTTTATGAAGTATCGATATAACTTTATCGGTGATGGCACCGTATTATTACACGGTGCCGTCAAAGCCGTCAAACTGGCCCAATATACAGATTACACGTGCTTATTTTATGAAATGTTTGTGGTTTTAAGGTTTCATAGGGTAGTTGGTGTGACTACACTTCATGGTTTGTGGTTTCGATCACATACCGGTCTCTTCTATAGTGACTCTCTGGTAGAGAATCGTCTCACAAACATTCCTAAATTGCTGAAGAAATTTCAGGGTTGCTTTTGTAATAGTTTTGTTTGAGCTTCAAAACTTGGTTTCAGAATCCAACGACCGCAAAATCGTCAATACTGTTACCCTTGTGTCACCACTTTTTTCACGACAGATACATCGATAATACTCTCAGAGTTCAGAAATGGGGAAGGACGCTTCTGACATCTTCAGGAGATGGTCGGCTAATTAGTTCTCCATCTTCGACGTTACTGCTTCCATCAACGTCGAACGAGACTCACATTGTTCCCGAGCACTTCAGTAATGGCACAATGAATTACTGCTCTTATCATTGTCTTGCCCAGAGAATCCACTTGCGTCACATTGCTGCAAACATTTTAAACACCTGTACTAATGACAGCTGTAGTCGAAGAGAATGTCACGGCTACATTTTCGGGAGCTTACAAAGACTTATTTAACAAGTCTGTGATGTAATGAGGAAGTTACTGCTACACAAGTCAATAAATGAACAATTCTCTCTTTTGATATTTAATTAACTGGAAATTAGCCTGCTTATCGTTTGAAGTGCCGAGCGCTTATCTGATATCAACATCTAAATCACGTTTAAGTGGCTGGCAGAGGGTTCACCGAACCACCTTTATACTATTTATCTCCCATTCCATTCTCGAATAACGCGTGGAAGAAAGAACACCTGAATCTCTCTGTTCGAGCTCTGATTTCGGGTATTTTATTCTGATGATATTTTCTATCTATATAAGTGGGAGTAAACAATATATTTTGGCATTCGGAGGAGAATGTTGGCGATTAGCCCACTCCGAAGTGATAAACGCCTTTGTTGTAATGATTCACATCTTAGACCCTGTATCATCTCCGTAACACTGCGATCCCTGTATCGGACACTACAAAACGAGCTGCCCTTCCTTCAATTCCTTCCATGTCCTCCGTCAAACCCACCTGATCCCACACTGGGCTGCAATACTCCAAAAAATGACGGACAAGCGTAATGTATGCAGTTTCTTTTGTAGTTCTGTCGCATGTTTTAAGGGTTCTGCCAATAAAACGCAGTCTCTGGTTCGCCTTTCCCACGACATTATCTATATGTTCTTTCCAGTTTAAGTCTGAAGTAATAGTAATTCCTAAGTATTTTGTGGCGTTTACGGCCTTCACTTCTCATTGATTTATCTGTAAACAAAGTTTAACGGATTTCTTTTCGTACTAATCTGGACGACTTCACACGTCTCATTATTTAGAGTCAAGTGGCAATTTCTACATCATACTGATATCTTATTCAGTTCGTTCTGCAGTTGTTTTTGATCTTCAGATGACTTTAATAGACGATAAATGACGGCGTCATCTGCAAACAACCTAATAGAGTTGCTCAGATTTTTTCCCAAACCGTTTATGTAGATAAGGAACAGCAGAAGACCAATAACAGTGCCTTGTGAAACGCCCGATATCACCTCTGTTTTAATCGACGCCTTACCATCGATTGCTACAAACTGTGTCCTCTCTGACAGGAAATCCGCTACCCAGTAGCCCAGGTACGGTGTCAAAAGTCTTCTGGACATCAAGAAAATTTCTTGATTTCTTGTGTTTAATACGGAATCAGTTCGACAACCCTTATCGATAGCACTAATCACTTCGTGTGAGTAAAGAGCTAGTTGTGTTTCGCATGAACGATATTCTCTAAACCCGTGTTGACCTTGGGTCAATAGATCATTCTGTTCGGGATAATTCATAATATTTGAATACAAGATATGTTCCAAAACCCTGCTGCAGATTGACGTCAATAAAATAGGTCTGTAGTTTAGTGGTTTACTCCTACTGCCTTTCTTGAATATAGGTGTGACCTGTTCAACTTTCCAGTCCTTTGGTACAGATCCTTCTTTAGAGAGCGGTTGTATTTGGCTGTTAAGTGAGGAGCTATTGCTTCAGCATTATCAGATAGAAATCTAATGGGTATACAGTCCGGACCAGTACACTGACTACTTTTGGAAGAGTAAATTTCATTAAGCACTGAATATGAATGGAGTTTATTGAGGATTAATTATATAACTGCCTATCTTGTTAATGGTCCCTTCCAAAAGGACAAAAAATACATTTGCATTAATTGGGAATGATGAAAGAGTGTCTGAAATAAAATAATTTATACAATCTAAATATTTATTACAATAAGATTCTTAACAAGGATTGCATGTATGCTTAAAAAATGTTTGGTGTTCAGCGAAATACAAAGCTGGGGATCGGAGGTACACCGAATAATTCTATTTCTTTCAACACGACAGTGAGATAGCAAGTTCTGGAAACCTGTGATAATTACTACCATTACAGACTGCTGGTGCCATAGGCTCTGTGAACGACAGACAATGATTTAGTAGCTGAACTGCTGCAGTGCATTTACCAGTACGTGATCGGCAGAGGAGAAACTGCGTCGTGTTGGTGCTGAAGACAAGGGAGACGGTTGCGCCGAAGACTGAAAACCCCGTCGCGAAGAAGAAACAATAACCGGCGCAGATCCAGGTAGAGACACAGCTGGACCGAGGTTCAATAGACACGAGTCCCGGTGGAGCTCGTTGTCAAATGAAGGCTTCGTAATTCTGTCGTACACCACCAGACCTTAATAGAAAGAAAAGAAATAATAAATGAATACACGGCCCTCTGCAACGGATCTATATTCTCTGCCCTCAAAGAACTGACAGAAAAGCCACACACACACACACACACACACACACTAAAACGAATGTAACATGCTTCAAAACTCCCGCCCCCACCACAGTCAGCTGTTCTTAACGCTACTGCCAGAATTCAACTGCCCACCATCTTGTTTTCATAACATAAACATTGAGTGAAGTGAAAGTGCCACTGTGCTTGTACACAACGTGAAAACAACGCAAATTCATCTAAGTAAGGGGCACAAACTTGCTATAAACACGTAGACATTTGTTATAGAAACAGTCGCAACGGTAAAATAAACGAAAACAGAAAAATGAAGTCCTATGTTTTCGTAAAAAAATCCCGATATTCACAAGCTAACATTTTCACCCCATTAATTACACACGTTTTGGCTTGTAGATGACAAACTGTCAAATATACACAGTGATGTTTTGTGAGTTAAAGAAGCACAAATACAACTATATGTGGTATTAAGGTAGGCCTAGTATATCTATAAAAATACGAAACGATTTATATTAGTTTCACATTTATCTTTAGTTTCTACACTTAATGTACAAAAAGTAACAATCATTCCATTGTTCATTTGACAGGCGTATAAAATAAATATCCCACTGATGATGCTGCAACGCCAGCAAAACATGTTTGGGAGAAACTAGAAACAATTGTGTTTGTTGAAGACGGACCATACCTAAAAAGCAAATTTACCACTAAATCAGTTCGTACGGCTGAGCAGCTAGTCTCCAAGGATACAACGAATGTCGCCGACACAGAAAATATAATCATAATGGGGATGTCTGTCCTTCTATGCAACTACAAATAAGAGGTGACTTTTTTGTTACCAGACTTGTTTCGTTTTATTGATAGTAAAACATCATCAGTGTTGGAAATTTTTGGTCCCGGTTTTCACCTCACATGATGCAGTGCCGATCTGTTTCCTGCAGTACTGCAGCTTCTTCATTTCGAATCACTATTATTCTCATAATTTCCACTTTCACTGCTACACTGTTCATATATGGAAATGAAGAAGCTACATTACTGTAGCAAACAGATTGGCACTACATGATATAAGGTGAAAACCAGGATCAAAACTTTCCACCACTGAAAATGTATTACTATCAATAAAACGAAACGCGTCTTTTTAAAAAAAATTCATCTCTTATCTGTAGTTGTTTATAAGGACGCCATGGCCACACAAATAACCGAAAATATTGCTTGGCATAAGTATATTGCTTGGCATAAGTCTAATGAAACAGAGCTGCTGGTCGGCGTTGTGATTTCAGGGCTCAAGACAGGCTCTCCTAATCTTAGAAATCTACACTAGCTAGAACCCAACCAAATAGGGAATTGCACTGTCGCACAATTACCTAAGGCTCCCACATTACACTTGCGCATAATAGTTCGCGCTCGGGAGCGCTCACTTTAGTTCGCGGCTCTGCCAACTAGTTCTTACTTTTAGTTCGTCCGCTCCCAGTGACGGCTGAGCGGCGTGGTCTACACATGCAGGTGAAGGGAGAAGTTCCCCCACCTAGCTGCTTCATGCGCTTGCTGCTTGAGCCGCTAACGATATCACGCAGACCAAAAGAAACAGTCTGTGGATAATTTCTCGCGTTTAAGTTCTGAGTTATATGTATACCATGGCTTATGGAATTTATTAGTCAGATATTGCAGAGTGCAGAATACTTCAAAGCAGAAATTTTGTAGCACTGAACTATGTGATATAGCAGACAGACGATAACCTCGACATGGTTTTCATCAGCATAAGGCAAACACGTGATTTTTAATTCTGTTCGTGACCTATCGCGCATATTATAGTTCGCCCGACCTATCACACATATCGCATATTTTAGTTCGCGACCGGTAGCTCTCGTTTTAGTTCGCAGCTCTGCCGCGAAGTAGATCGCTCTTTTTAGTTCGTCCGCTCGTTTTGGCTTTTGCTACCGCTACTAAAACTACAACTGAGCTGCATCTCAGCTCGAAATGACGGCAACTGGCAGAAGGGAATCACGCGATTCTGCGCGCTCTCGCGTCCTCTCGCTGTTACCCGTCAGTCTTCGGAAAAGGAGCGGACGAACTAAGAGGTGAGGGATCTGCGAACTAGTTCGCGTAGTTCGCCTATGGGAGCGCTCTTCCGAACTAGTTCGTTCGCGAGCTCTCTTAGGCACAACGGCACGCTGTCAATGTCACGTGGCGATCTCCTTCTGACACTCTCCTGTGAACAAGCTCCTTCTGTTACCAACATTTCCGCCCAACGTCTTGCTGACCGATTGCAGCGCCTCACACCTGCGCGGCAGCCAGTAAGATACTTAGACATTGTCCCGAGTGGTCCTCGCGCATGGATGCGCCGTGTTACCAAAAATCAAATGTTTGTATAGTCCATGGGACTTAACTACGGGGTCATCAGTCCCTAAACTTACAAACTACTTATGAACTACTAACAAACTAGGACGGCACAAATATCCATGCCCGAGGGGGGATTCGAACCCCCGACCGTAGTGGCCGTGCAGACCGTGACTGGAGCGCCTTAGTCACCTCGGCCACCGCGGCCGGCGCCGTGTTACCGTCCTCACGCGGCAATAACGGTGTTCCACCTGAAACTCTGTTTCCCACAGGAAGGAGAGGCTGCTCTCGCCGTTGTTCTACGAAACCGAGCCCGCACCATCTCATGTGTGCCTAACGTGCCCACGTCCCCTTTCAGATGGAACTGTGGCGCTCACAATAACTTTATGAGAAGATGCACGTCTTAAGGAAAACTAGCAGTACTTAATCCCATCACCAAAAAATTTGCAGAAATTGATCTTAATTGAACTACACATTGTTGTTCTTACGGACACGGAGGATTTAATGGCATAATCGACATTTCGGATTAAAGGAAAAAAAAAAAAAAAGAAAAGAGGCACCTCTCAAGCGTACTGAACGGAACAAAATTACTGATTGTAAAACCACTCTTCCGTGTGGCCTAAGGAACTGAAAATTATTTTCCGCGCCACGAATGCAATATTAACATATGTATGACTTCTCTTCTGAGACTCGTTTTGTTAAATTTTATACATTCCATTACTTTTACCATTGTCATTTCAAAATTAACGTATGCCTTCATTATTTGCAAATTCAGTCCTGTTCGTGTGTTTTTTGGAATTTCGTGCAATATACACAGCTCGCTTGCTCAACATCACATTACTCTTTAACGTAGCTGGCACGCAAAATTTGGTCTATTATGGAAAGAGGAATACTGACGATCTATTCATGGCCGTACCTTCAACACCTGGAGGTTCTCAAGGTGATTTTTGAACACTATGTACGTAACAGCCTCGGGGAGCTTTTGTGCTACTCACTCTGGCTCCTTCACTTTTCCATCATGAATGATCAAGTTCCAACTTCGCTATCACGAAGCCAACAACTCACCCCGTGCATGTGAAACAGTAAGTCTCTACAGAGCTTTCAAAGATCTTACGTAATTCGATTTGGTGATTGCCATTATGATGGTAAATGGTCGTTATCAGGACAAATACACGGTGTGCTGGTTGCAAATAGTTTTTCGAGCGCAATGATAACAGGTACTATCTCCACAATTTGTTCATCGAGACCATCACTCGGTGCCTTAGGACGTGATGAATCAACATGAGGATGTGACCGCAAGACTGAGGGTAAGTTTGGATAGTGAACAGCCACTCTATGGAAATAAAACGCCTTGGTTATTTCAAGACTTTGTACGTCAATTGTGACCTTCAATTGCGTGTTAACACTGGTGTCAGTTTACAACAAGACGTAATATAGTACGTGGTGTCCATATTATTTTCTTAATCCGCAATATGTCTCGTGTTACTGAACTATTAGGACACACACACACACACACACACACACACACACACACACACACACACACTACTTACATTACCACCACCCAGAAGTTTCAATATTACTGTTACTTCTCCACAATGAATATACAGTACCTTAATTATTTAATAAAAGCCAACTGACAAATATCTCCCCTCTACCAACCACCACCCCACCTCCTGTCCATCACTTGTCTTCCATCTCACTTCACATTCCACCTTACCACATCCACCCACCATTCAGCCTTTTTTTCCCTACTATTCAACCTGCCCCCCCCCACCCAATAATAATAATGTTAAAAAAGTTAAATAAGGAAATTTAAACTTTTCCATTTTATATTTGCCACAATTCTATTCCACTTACATCAAAACTAAATACACAAAAATATAATTTATTATAAAACATAAAAAAGAACTATATCGTAATGTTGGCAGCACTCCAATAACACACTCTGCAGACTCAGTCAAAACAAAAACAAACAAGTCTGATCTGTGAAAAACAATTATGGACAGTGCAAAATTGACAGTGAAAGTAGTCGGAAAAATGACACAGCACGAAGAATCGGCGGTACTGCATGAAACAGACCGGCATTCCATAATGTGAGGCGAAAACAAGACAAAATATCCGTAAGTAACAAAACATTAGGCCTACTTTCCATGTTTCGTTAACGAACTGTTTTTGATCTAAAAACAAAACAACCTCTCCGGGGGACACCACCTTGACGAAGCACTGTCCGTGCGGGTGGAGAGGCTTGCGCATCCGTGTGAAGCAGAGGGCTATACCGAAGGTAGAGAATCTACTGCCGGAAAGGCCTCAGCTGATGGATCTGACTAAGAGTATCCCACAACGTCCCGTCTTTCTTATCCTTTCCCAGTCCTTTGCCAATTCCTTTCCCAACCCAAGGTGTGATTTGATTCATGCCAAGGGATGCGTTGCACATGGGTGGATGTGTCTCGAACGGAGCCTCAGGGTTACCGGGCGACCTCCCTGAGCAAGTAGCCTTGCACAGCGCGGGGTTATCATGGTGTGGACCATATAAATCTCTAAATCTCGTGGGACTAAGATGAACAAAGAGAAAGAAAGTATTTTAGAAGAATCTGAGGGGCAATCTGAGACCTCAGATACTCAGACATCGGGATCAGGACCGATGGAGTGCACTCCTACTTCTGAATCAGGGTCTAGACCTAAGCAAGAAGTGGGAACTATAACGGAGACATTGGACCAGATTATGATGAAGGCCTTGTCTGGGGCTCATAGGAGGAAACTTCTCAAGGAACAAAAGCAAAGGGAAGGAAAAGAATGGCCTCCTAAGCGAAAGTGGAGGGAATCAAAAGGGCTTGAGCCCAAGACCCCCAAAAAGAAACTGCCTCAAGTCGAAGGGGATACACTGACTTCCTCGACATCAAAGACAGGTGGCAAGAGGGTAGGGAGGAATCTAAGACTCCCTCCACTCTTGACAAGCGTCATCATAAAAGGCTGAGGCAGAAAATAGGGGAACAGACCTATAGTACTGCAGACTCTGTCTTTAGAATGGCGGTTGTCCAAGAAGGATACGCACTGGTGAGCATCACCTCGCAGCAGGAGGAGCTCATGCAGATGGCCCTCTTTGAAGAGATTGGGGGGGGGGTGCGCTGGTCCAGGAGCCAAATTCAATAGGGTCTATCTAGATCGTGGTAGCCTCATTTTTGTCTGCGAGGAGGAGCACTCAGCAGAATTGATTAAAAACAAGGTGCCCATGATATACCCATGGGAGGATGCAAAGCTGCTGGTCAATACAGCAGCCGAACTCCTGAACAGTCTCGACAGAGGACTGGAGGGTAATTGACCAAAAGGTCATTCCGGAATGACGAACCCTGGTGGTGGAGCTCGGAGAGAAGTCCCAGAGGCAATGCAGGAGCAAGGCCTGAAACTGTTTTTAGATTTCTCGGATGTCGCCGTCAGGGTAATCAAAGACCTTAAAGGTAATAATGGCAGCAAGATGGGGACTGGAAGTGCTGCAGATAAACCTGCAGCACAGTAAAGGGGCCACTGCTGCCCTGAGCCGTCGCCTGGGGAGACAGGGGGTGGACGTGGCCCTGATACAAGAGCCCTATTTATACAATGGGGGTGTATCGGGCCTCGGTGATACTGGAGGTAAGCTGATTTATGCTAGAAATCTAAAAAACTCCAGAACATGCATTTATGTTAGAAATGGAATCCCTTTCATACCAATGATTGATTTTTGTTCCAGGGACCTGGTGACCATCAGGGTGCAGCAACGTGAGGAAGGAATCACGGGGGAAATTGTTTTGGCCTCAGCATACCTTCCTTACGAAGACAGCTCTCCTCTTTCTTTGGACGTGAGGAGACTGACGGAAGCCTGCCATCAGCAAGGTGATGAACTGTTGGTGGGATGTGATGCCAATGCTCACAATCTATCGTGGGGCAGCAAGGACACCAACAGTAGAGGTGAGCACCTTCCTGAATTTCTCCTATCTAACAACTTGGAGATCCTGAATAGTGCTGATGAACCTACATTCAGGAATAGTAGAAGGGAAGAAGTAATTGACATAACTTTTGGTTCCATGATGATGGACAGTTACGTCAAACAGTGGTATGTGGTACTGGTACCTCATCAGATCACATATTAAATTCAAGGTTGAAATGGGAACCAGACAGACCATGGCCTATAGGAATCCCAGGAAAACGGACTGGGATACATATAGGAGGGACCTTCAGTCTATCGGAAATTAAAACTTCGATAAGGTATCCAGCAGAGTTTGAGGAAGTAGCAGAGGCCGTAACGTCTGCTATAGTGACCTCATACCAGGACAACTGCTCAATCACCAAGAAGTGCACAAATAGGAGTGTGCCTTGGTGGAATAATAACCTGGAAATGCATAGGAAACAGGTACGAAGACTGTTTAACCTTGCGAGGCGCAAAGGGCAATGGGCAAAGTATCGTGAGGCCCTTGTCAATTATAACCTTGCCATCAGACGGACAAAGGAGGCATCCTTGAAGGTATTCTGTGAGGAAGTGGAGGGCACGGCTGCTCAAGCGAGACTTCATAAAATCCTCACTAGGGTACCAACTAATCCAGGAGGAAGATTGAGGAAGGAGGATGGGGAGTACACAAAGACAGCACATGAAACGCTGGAACTGCTTCTCAAGACTCACTTTCCTCAATATACTCTGGTGGATAACTCAGACAGAATGCGATTCCTGAGAGACAACAGTTCTCAGAAATTCGCAGAGGACTGGGATTTGGCCAAGGAGTGTTTCAATTTCAGTAAGGTCCGATGGGCGGTGGAAACATTTCAACCGTTCAAGTCACCTGTCCCGATGGAATCTTTCCAGCTCTCCTGCAATAAGCGGGAGAAAATCTTATTAGATTCCTATGGAGGTTATTCAGGGTTAGCCTAGCAGCAGGAATCATTCCAAATGCCTGGAGGGCAGTGAAGGTTGTCTTCATTCCAAAACCAGGGAGAATTGATCATACCAAGGCTAAGGATATGAGACCAATCAGCCTGTCCTCCTTCATTCTTAAGATATTGGAAAAACTGGTTAATGTGCATGTTGGAGAAAGGAGGTTACATAGGGCTCCTCTACATTCAGGAGGAAAGCATATCATGCATATCAGTCAGGTAAATCATGTTAGACAGCTTTCCACCAACTCGTTGGGAAGGTGGAGAAAGCACTACACTTTCAGGAAGTAGCCCTCTGTATCTTCTTGGACATCGAGGGGGCTTTTAGCAACATGGTTTGGGCAGCAGAGGTGCATATGTAGGTGGACTAGGGCCATGCTCAGTGGAAGAAAGGTAGAGGCTACCATGATGAATGAAAAAATGGTAATCAACACCACTAGGGGTTCTTTCCCCTTTATTGTGGAATCTAGTGGAAAATGATCTCATTGGAGAATTAAACTCTAGGCAGTACTTTTGCCAAGAATACGCAGATGATCTTGTCATAGTGATACTAGGCTAATTTGCTGACACTATCAGGAATATGGCACAAGGTGCGTTGGCCATTGTGCAAGACTGGTGCAGAAATCAGGATCTGGCGGTTAGTCCTAATAAGACTGTTGTTGTACCATTCAGAAAGATGCATATCCAACATTCAAGATGGAATCTAAAGCTTTTAAACGAAGCGCTACCTGTGAAGGGGACAGAGAAATATTTAGGGGTTACTTTAGATGAGAAACTGACAAAAGGTACTTTGGTAAGTAGCAGGAGAGCTTGTGGCAAAAATTGGGGCCTGAGCCCCAATGGTATGCACAACATATACACCGCGGTGATTAGACCCAGGATCATCTATGAGGCGGTCGTGTGGTGGGAGAAGGTAGAACAGCAGGTTGCTGCTAAGGAGCTTGGTAAGGTGCAGAGATTAGCCGTAACAGGCGGAATTAGCAGCATAGCAACCGCTGGGATGGAAAACATGTTGGATATGCCCCCATTACACCTATAGGTCAAGATGGAGGCAGCAGCTGGTGCATACAGACTCAAATCTGGCAACAACTGGAACTCTTCGGGATATCCAGAATCACACACTAAAATAGTGAGTGAGGTAACAATAGGAAAGGTTGGGAAAATGCCAGCCGACTATATTTTAACCCCATACTGCTTCAACAAGCCTTTCAATATAACGGAAGTAGCAATGGGAGGAAATAGTTCCACACCATACGGGGGATATTGTCTGGTTCACTGATGGGTCAAAATCGGACCAAGGTGTTGGGGCCGGGGTATATGGTGTGCAGCCAAGACAGGAGGGCGTCATCTCTTTAGGAAAACTGGCCTCAGTATTCCAGGCCGAAATCACTGCCATCAGGGCGTGTGTGGAGGAGAATTTGCGTAGGTGCTACAAAGAGCGTAGCATCTATATCTATTCAGACAGCCAGGCAGCCCTGAGATCACTGGCAGCTCCTGCAACAAGGTTTAAAGTTGTTGCAGAATGTCACGGGGTCTGGTGGAGCTAGGGCAAAGCAATAGAGTAAACCTATTGTGGGTCCCTGGCCACTCGGGGATCAGTGGCAACGAAAATGCCGACAGATTAGCCAGGATGGGGACAGAGACTCCATTTATTGGATCGGAACCTGTCCTGACAATCACCAAGGCAACGATCAAATTGGAACTTCGTAACTGGCTCAGAAGACAGCACGTAGAATATTGGACCAAACTCTGTCAACAAAAACATGGCAAGGTAATGATGCCAAAGTCATGTTTTAAAAGAAGCTCTGCAATCCTGGGCATGAACAGGAGAAAGATTAGACTCATGGTTGGATTGCTGACAGGCCATGGGTATTTCAGAAAACACCTACATACAATAGAAATAACAGAAGAGGACCTTAAATGTAGGATCTGTGATAAAGGTGATGAAACTGCATCACATCTAATCTTCGAATGCATTGCATTGGAGAGTAAAAGGCAGAGAACATTTGGGACAACCAGACCCGAAGAAATTGTGTCTAATAAAGAACTGGTAAAGGGACTCCTTGCACTGTTCAAGGGCATTGGTTGGCTTTACTAGATATACAGGGAGCGATACCGCACAATAAACTTAGTTTCGGTGCGGGCAGTGGCAGGTGGGACCAAGACTGTTTTGGCTTCCCTGAGAAAATCAAATCAAATCAAATCAAAAACAAAACACTCTGTAGATATCAATTATAACAGACCACTGAAGATGATTTACTGTCATTAAAACGAAACGCGTCTGGTGAGAAAAACCGCATTTTTATTGTAGTTGCAAAGACGGTCAAACACTGTTATTCATAATTATGAAAGCAACTAAGGACATCATGGCCACTCAAATGAAGTACTAGGACCGCTTCAAAAATTAATTTTGCCGTCAATTCCAGCCTCAATGAGCATTGTAGACAAAGAATATTTTTGTGCAGACTATGGCACATCAGAAAGCAGTTTGGATACTTAGTGAAATTGAAAGTAAAAAGAGTTATTGTTACTTTTACATAGTCTGTATCGCATCAGCAGCCAGTGGGAATATCACTCACTAAACTACGCGTATGCAGACTCTTGTGGAGCGGCAGATTCAGCAGGACAGCAGCGCCGCGCAGCGGCCATCCCGCGCAGGAAGCGGAAGTGGCGGCGGCGGCCATGCATAATGCAGGGCTGCCAACGGACGGACGCCGCGCGCGCCGCCCTCTCTGGCTGGCGGCGTTCAATTACTCGGCCGGGGTGCCGGCGTGAATGATGGCCGCTGCTGCCCGCCATTGTCCCTCTCTGCCCTTTTGTCCTGTTCAGGGGCGGTTGCCTTCCTAAAACACTGCGTGTTTTGACTTACAAATCGCAGGCCCTACCATAAAAGGGCTGCTAAAGAGTGAAGCTAAGGTCTGAAGGACTTCAAAGGCCATCCCCAGACTGCTGTGCATACTGCCTACAGTGAAGCAGAGAGAAAAGGAGTAGAAAACAAGGTACACCATTTCTCATAAAGGTGTCTAGAAGGCTGCACACATGATTGCACACATAATTTTAATATTCTGTTCATATGGTGCATATTAAGAATATGGATCACTTGTATCTACCAGCGTATGGTTGAATTCTCAAGAATGGTTAGTATACAACAAACAGAGCCTGTTGAAACATTAAACAGCACTGTATATTCCAGAATGTAACTTTCACTCTGCAACGAAGTGTACGCTAATATGAAACTTCCTGGCAGATTAAAATTGTGTTTCCGAACTCGAACCTGGGACCTTTGCTTTTCGCGGGTAAGCGCCCCTACCATTGAGCTACCCCGACACTACTCACGGCTCCCCCACACAACTTCAATTGTTCCAGTACCTCGCCCCCTACTTTTCAAACTTCACAGACGTTCTCCTGCGAAAGTTGCAAGACTAGTACTCCAGGAAGAAAGGATATGGTGGAGACATGGCTTCCGTGAAGTTTAGAAAGTAGGAGGCGAGGTACTGGCAGAACTGAAGTTGTGTGGGGGAGCCGTGAGTCGTGTTGGGGTAGCTCAGTGGTAGAGCGCTTGCCCGCGAAAAGCAAAGGTCCCAGGTTCGAGTCCTGGTTCCGGCACACAATTTTAATCTGCCAGGAAGTTTCAGCACTTTAAATTGTTTAGCAGTGTAGTTGTCTCTCATGTGATGTCTACAGATGTAGAAGAAAAGGATAGTAATGGTAGATTAATTATATGACAGACCATTTATAAGAGAAGCGGTTTCTTCGTAGGATATGTGGCATTTCATAAACATGTCCAGCTTTCCGTAAGATATTTAATACCTCAAACAGCTAGAACACAGGAAATCATTTAACTCTGTACCGCACAAGCGGTTTGTAATCAAATAGCGTGCTTATACAGTTACGCCACTGATGTGCGATTGGATTCGCGATTTTCTATCATAAAGGAAAACGGTACGTGTCTGACGAGATTCCCTCAGGTTTTGAGCAGCTATCTGAACTGGTGAAGACTGCCAGTCGTGCTTGCAGAGCTTGCTACATAGCTGACACGACCGACTGTGGACCTCTGGTAAAGGGCCGTGTTGAGGATCTGCATCAGAGGCTGAGACGGTTCTGCGACCATCGGGTGGTGGGGTTCCGCATTCCGCTAAATAGGAGTCTACCACACAATGGCGTCTAAATCTCAAACGATACAGCTCAAAGACAGGAGGAAGACAGGTATAAGAAGTATTGCGGTAACAGTTGTAAATTGTGCTAGCTGTGTGCAGAAGGTACCAGAGCTCCAGGTACTGATAGAAAGTACTGAATCTCAAATCATCCGAAAGCTGGCTAAAACCAGAGATAAGTTCAGCGAAATTTGTTCAAAGGGGCAAAAGGCGTTCAGAAAATTCATTTAATAAATCAGGTGGTGGCGTATTTGTTGCTGTCACAGGCGGTTTATCCTTGTAGGGAGATTGAATTAGATTCCTCCTGTGAGTTGGTATAGATGAAGGCTATACCTTGCAACGAAAATAAATTATAATTGGTTCTTCTTATCGAACCCCTGACTCAGACGATTCGATTTCCGAAATCTTCAAAGGAAGCCTGGACAAATTTCAAAAAACGGGCCCAAAGCATACAATGTTAATTGGTTGACCCTCGATCAGATCCAAGGATTTTTGTCACTTTTCATTTCTTTCATCTTTCACAGTGTTGTAAAAAATATCGAATAGCACCGTGGTTCGGAATCCATGTTAAACTGTAGGTCCTTCCAGTTCGAAGGTCGGAGGAAAGCAACGGCATACCATCTCCAAACAGGACCATGCCTAATAAAGCACTGTGGTGTTCAGACCAATCTTTACCTTTTTTTTATCTTATGTTGGCAAAAATACATGTTCAAAACTGTAGGGAAACATAAAACATCGTCCGAAATTGTACTGAACGCATTCCTCGAGCCGGCCGCGGTGGCCGAGGGGACTAAGGCGCTCCAGTCACCGTCTGCAAGGCCTCTACGGTCGGGGGTTCGAATGACCCCTCGGGCATGGATATTTGTGCCGTCCTAGTTCGTAAGTAGTTCATAAGTAGTTTGTAAGTTTAGGGACTGATGACCCCGTAGTTAAGTCCCATAGACTATACAAACATTTGAACATATTTTTAGCATTCCTCGAAAATTATCTCGAGCAGTTAGTTCAAGAACCCACTAGACTAGTAAATGGTAGTGAGAACGTATTTCACCTCCTAGCAACAAAGAATTCGGAGCTAATAAAGAACAAGAAAATAGACACAGGGATCAGTGAACAAAGAATTGCCGTGGCGAGACTGAATATCGTGCTTTCCAAATCCACCAAAATCAAGGGAACATTATATTTATTCAAAAAGCAGATATAAATTTGATAAACATTTTCCTGAATGAACATTTCCAGTCTTTAGAAACTAAGAATGTGAGTGTAGATCAGATTTGGTTTACATTTAAAGATATAATACCAAACAATTTAACAAAAAGGGGGGCTGATCCACCGTGGTACAAAGAAAATGTTAGGTTACTGTTATAAAAGCAAAGAAAGAAGCATGCAAAATTCAAACGCACAAAAAATCCCCATGACTGGCAACATTTTACTGAAACTAGAAATTTAGCTCGAATTTCAACTAGAGAAGCTTACAACAGTTACTACAACGAATACCTGTCACGTAATTTCGAAGAGAACCCTACGAAATCCCGGTCGTATGTAAAGTATACTAGAGGCAAACACGAACAATACCGTTATTAAATCAAAAGTTCAAATGTTTGTACAACTTCTGGGACTTAACAACGGGGTCATCAGTCCCTAAGCTTACGAACTACTTATTAACTAGCTAAGACTAAAGACGGCACAAATATCCATGCCCGAGGGGGGATTAGAACCCCCGACCGTAGTGGCCGTGCTGACCGTGACTGAAGCGCCTCAGTCACCTCGGTCACCGTCACCTCGGCTACCGTCATTACACGATAGAAATGGTAATGCTACCGATGACAGGTCTGCTGAAGCAGATTTGCTTAACACAGCTATCCTAAATTCCTTTACTAGACAAGACGAAGCAAATACTCTAGAATACCTATCAGGAATAGATTTCACCATGCGTAATTCAGAAGTAAATGTACCTGACTTAAAAAAAAAAACTTAAATAACAAAAGTACATCTTCCGGTCCCGACTGTATACCAATGAGGTGCCTTTCAAACTATGCTGATGCAATACATATATAACTATCAACTACAACCACTCGCTTAGCGAACGTTGCGTAAGCAAAGACTGGAAAGTTGGACAGGTCACTTCAATATTCAAGAAAGGCAATACGAGTGATCCACAAAATTACACGCATATGTCATTGAAATAAGTTTGCAGCAGCATGTTAGAACATATACCTTCCTCAAATATTATGAACTACCTCGAAGAGAACGACCTATTGTCCCATAGTCAACACGGATTCAGAAAGTATCGTTCTTGTGAAATGCAGCTAGCTCTCTATTCACATGATGTGATATGTGCTACCGATAAAGGATGTCAAATAGATTCCGTATTTCTAGATCTCCGGAAGGGTTTTGACAGTGTACCACACAGGCGTCTTCTAATCAAATTGTGTGCCTGCGGAATATCGCCACAGTTGGGCGACTGTATTCATGATTTCCTGTCAGAAAGGACACAGTACGTTGTAACTGACGGTACGTAATCGAGTAGAACAGAAGTGATATCTGGCGTTTCCCAGGGAAGCGTTATAGGGCCTCTCCTTATTTCATAAATGACTTAGGAGACTATCTGAGTACCTCTCTTAGACTGTTCACAGATGATGCTGTCATTTATCGGTTAGTTAAGTCACCAGAAGATCAAAAGCAACTGCAAAGTGATTTATGTGAGATATGAACATGGTGCAAAATTTGGCAATTGACCCTTAATAATGGTGTGAGGTCATCCATATGACAACTAAAAGAAATTCGTCAAACCTCTACGATAAATCAAACCCAGAGGCTCTAAATTCAACAACATACGTAAGAGTAAAAATTACAAACAATTTAAATTGGAAAGAACACATAGAAAATATTGAAGGGAAGGCGAACCGAAGACTACGTTTCATAGGGAGGACACTTAGAAGATGCAACAGTTCTACTAAAGAAACACTGCCTACACTACACTTGTGCGTCCTATTTTGGAGTACTGCTGCGCGTTGTGGGTTCCACACCAGGTGGGACTGACGGACGATTTAGAAAACAGAGAAGGGCAACTCGTTTTGTACTATCGCGGTATAAGGGAGAGAGTGTCATAGAAATGATGCTCGAATTAGGGTGGAAATCATTAAGAAAAGGGTGAGAGCTGTTTGCGAAATTTCTTCCACCAACTTTCTCTTCAGAATGCGAATATATATTGTTAGCACTCATCTACATAGGGATACATAACCCTGATAATAAAATAAGAAAAATCAGCATTTTCTACATATGGATAACGACCCTCATAATAAAATAAGAGAAATCAGATAGAAAAAAAGAAAGATTTAGGTGTTCCTATTGGGTTGCTATTAGAGAATGTAACTGTAGGAAAATATCATAAAAGTGGTTGGATGAACCCTCTGCCATGCACTTCAATGTGATTTTCAGAGTATCCATGTAGATGTAGATGTAGTAGTTGACGGATAGTCATCGAGCAGAGGTTATATCCACAGGGATATAATATACGTTTCCTACAGTTCCTTATCATTATAAACGATTTAGGAGTCAATCTCAGCAGCTCTCTTAGATTGTTCTTGGATAATCCTTTTATCGCTCCGTAATGTAACCAAAAGATCAAAAAGCATTTGCGTGAGATGGTAGCATGAAAACTGTACGACGAATGCTTTAGTCTGTTGTCCACATTTCAGAAATTGATTCGTTTCGGCAACGGAGAGCTCCAGCAATAAGTAGCACACCAAAAAACGCTCTCAGTTAGACATCTACACGGAATACTCTGCAAATCACATTTAAGTGCCTGGAAGAGGGTTCATCGAACCACAATTATACTATTTATCTCCCATTCCATTCTCGAATAGCGTGCGTGAAGAAAGAACACCTGAATCTCTCTGTTCGATCTCTGATTTATCGTATTTTATTCTGATGATCATTTCTACCTATGTAAGTGGGAGTCAACAATATATTTTCAGAGGAGAACGTTGGCGATTGGAGTTTCGCAAGTAGCCCACGCCGCAGCGATAAGGGCCGTTGTTGTAATAATTCCCATCTCAGGTCCTGTAACATTTCCGTAACGCTGTCTCCACTGTATCGAGACAATACGAAACGAGCTGCCCTTCTTTGGACTCTTTCGATGTCCTCCGTTAAACTCGCCTGATAAAGACACTGGGCTGCAATACTCCAAAAATGGACGGACAAGCGTAGTGTATGCAGTTTCTTTTGTAGGTCTGTTGCATATTTTAAGGGTTCTGCCAATAAAAAGCAGTCTCTTGTTCGCCTTTCCCACGATATTATCTACGTCTTCTTTCCAATTTAAGTCTGAAGTAATTGTAATTTTTAGGTATTTTGTGGAGTTTACGGCCTTCAATTTTGATTGATTTATCTTGTGAACAAAGTTTAACGGATTTCTTTTCGTACTCATGTGGACGACTTAACACTTATCATTATTTAGAGTCAATTGCCAATTTTACACCATACTGATATCTTATTCAGATCGTTCTGCAATTAGTTTTGATCTTCAGATGATTTTACTAGACGGTAAATGACGGCGTCATCAGCAAACAACCTAAGAGAGCTACTTAGATTTTCCCCTTAATCGTTTATGTAAATAAGAAACAGCAGAGGACCAATAACATTACCCTATGGAACGCCCGATATGACCTCTGTTTCAGTCAATGCCTTACCATCTATTACTACGAACTGTGTCCTCTCTGACAAGAAATCCCCTATCCAATCGCAAATTTGGGGCGGTATACCATACCCACGCAATTTGATGTAGCCGTTTGTGAGGTACTGTGTCAAAAGCTTTCTGGAAATCAAGAAATACGGAATCGATTTGCGAATCCTTGTTGATAGCAGCAATCACTTCTTGTGAATAAAGAGCTAGTTGTGTTTCGCATGAACGATATTTTCTAAATCCGTGTTGACCTTGGGTTAATAGATCGTTCTTTTCGAGATAATTCATAATATTTGAATACAGTATATGTTCCAAAACCTTGCTGCAAATTGACGTCAATGAAATAGGCCTGTAGTTTAGTAGGTTACTCCTACTGCCTTTCGTGAATATAGCTGTGACCTGCGCAATTTTCCAATCTTTTGGTTCAGATCCTTCTTTGAGAGAGCGGTTGTATATGGCTGTTAAGTAAGGGGCTATCGCTTCAGCATAATCAGATAGAAATCTAATGGGTATACAATCCGGACCTGAAGACTTGTTCTTGTTAAGTGATTTTAGTTACTGCACTACTCCGATGATATCTACTTCTACGTTACTCATTACGGCATCTACGTCTGTCCAAATTCTTGCATTGTAATGCTGAACAAGTGACGCTTCAACATTGATGAAGTAGCATACAGTATTTACAATTTTGTCATCGACGAACATGTTGAAAACATCAGACATTGTGGTAGCAAGATCACTTGTTACAATGACGACGACGATTTACTGGAGGAACTAACTTGTCCATTTTTACTTTGCAATGAACGCATCGTCATCATTTTAAACCCCGTCAGAATTTTCGCCGGAAATGTCACTTTCATATGAATTCACTTCAATGTTATCTCCTGATTCTGATGCATCTCGTTCTAGAATAAAATTCTCATCAGATTAGGTTAAGACAACTTCTGGGTTACAATTTCACCGTCTGAGATTTGCTTGTGGGCCATTCTGGTAAATTTACAGCAATCTGTGAAAAACCGGAAAACATAATAATATGTAACGTAGTCTACTACCAGGACCCCAAGTACGTTTTTGTTTGTGTGATTTTTTTAGAATTTTTTAACAAACACATCATAGACGTAATTATGAAATATGTATCTTAAATAGATGCAAGATACATATTAAATTAAAGAATGATTTAGTTTTTATAGTTGCAGAAGTATCACAAAAAACCTCTCTGGGGTCCGTAGAGGATCCCGCTTAGTATGTTAAAGGCTAAGCCACGTTATTAAAACATATATATTTTGACAATGGAAAATAACAGAGGCTAGACAACAACTCACCGCAAAGAGTTTCCCTGAGCTGCTGACAGGCACGAACTGCTTAACTGCTTAACCCTGTAAAGCATGGTGTGCATCGATGATCAACCACATACCTTTTTTTCCCATTATCTCTCAAACGGATCAAAATTTTATAACACATCAATTCGTAGCTGCTTGTATACATGGTTACCCTCAGAGCTACTAAAGTCTCTGGGAGGGCCAACCATGACAAAACTATTGAACTGGTGTGTAGGATGTATGAGACAGGTGAAATACCCTCAGACTTTAAGAAAAATGTAATAATCCCCATTCCAAAGAATGCAGGCGCAGACAGGTGTGAAAATTACAGAACCATCAGTTTGATAAGTCATGTTTGCAAAATTTTAACACGAATTATCTACAGGAGAATGGAAAAGCTGGTAGAAGCTGACCTCGGGGAAGATCAGTTTGGATTCAGGAGGAACGTAGGAACCCGAGAGGCAATACTCACTTTACGTCTTATCTTAGAAGATAGTTTAAGGAAAGGCAAACCTACATTTTTAGCTTTTGTAGATTTGGAGAAAGCATTTGACAATGTTGACTGGACTACACTCTTTCAAATTCTGAAGTCAGCAGGGGTAAAATACAGGGAAAGGAGAGTTACTTACAACTTGTACAAAAGCCAGACCGCAGTTATTAGACTCGAAGGGCATGAAAGGGAAGCATCAGTTGGGAAGTGAGTAAGACATGGCTGCAGCCTTTCTCCGATGCTATTCAATTTGTACATAGAGCAGGCGGTGAAAGAAAGCAAGGAAAAATTTGGAATAGGGATTAAAGTTCAGGGGCAAGAAATAAAAACATTGCGTTTTGTTGATGACATTGTAATTCTGTCAGAGACAGCAAAAGACCTGGAAGAGCAGTTGAATGGAATGGACAGTGTGTTGAAGAGAACGTATAAAATGAACATTAACAAGAGCAAAACAAAAATAATGGAATGCGGTCTCAAAAAATCAAGCGATGCTGAAAGAATTAGATTAGGTAACGAAACAATGAAGGTGGTAGATGAGTTTTGTTACTTGGGTAGTAAAATAACATGCGATGGTCGCAGTACAGAGGATATAAAATGCAGAATGGCAATGGGAAGAAAAGCATTTTTGAAAAAGAGAAATTTGCTAACATCGAATATTAATTTAAGGGTAAGGAATTCTTTTCTGAAGGCATTTGTTTGGAGTGTTGCCTTGTACGGGAGTGAAACATGGACGATAAGCTGTGCGGACAGGAAGAGGATAGAGGCTTTTGAAATGTGGTGCTACAGAAGAATGCTGAAGATTAGGTGGGTAGATCGCATAACCAATGAAGAGGTACTGAACAGAATTGGTGAGAAAAGGAATTTTTGGCATACCCTGACCAAAGAAGGGATCGCTTGGTAGGACACATTCTTAGACATCGAGGAATCGTAAATTTAGCATTGGAGGGAAGAGTGTGGGGAAAAAATCGCAGACGAAGACCAAGAGACGCGTATAGTAAGCAGATTCAAGTGGATGTGGGTTGCCGTTCTTATGAGGAGATGAAAAGACTTGCTCAGGATAGAGTAGGGTGGGGAGTGCATCAAACCAGTCTCCGGACTGAAGACCATAACAACATGTGTACATGGTGTTACATATCCTAGTAGCTCTTCCTACAAATTATGAATTGCAGAGTGTTACTAAATCATTATGAAAGTTGGCTGCATTGAGTTACTCCCAAAATTTGCGTTTGTTTACGTTAGTATTCCTCATTTCCGTGTAAAAGTAGTCAATCACATACGACCGTTGCATTACGAGTTATTGTCTGGACATATGTCAGACTTAACAGTGACATATACTACATCGGATACATCATGGAAGCACTGTATATAGCTGACCAGCTATGAACTTTATGTTGCTAGTAGTGCATTAAACTTTTAAGACATTTTTTTCCTATATTTTTCTCAGTATATAAGCACTACACATTAATTGTGGTACTTTTTACTACTTCAAATAAAGAGTCATGCATTAAAGGGTTACATTTTCGGCCATGGCATTCATCAGAAAAAGAAACACAAACATTTACATAATCACTCAGACAACTACACACACACACACACACACACACACACACACACACACACTGGCTACTCCAGCACCACACACATCTGTGCGTCAAGTGGGGAGTGGAGAGGGAAAGATACCGGGTAAGGGGGGTGGGGACGGAGAGTTGCGCGTTGGGGGATTTGGGTGATGGATTGTAGAGGCTCTGATAGATGAGAATTTGAATTCTGCCTTTGAATACAGTGAAGTGGCGAGAAAAGATAAAAGTAAGGTTTAGAGGATTGTCGGGAGGGAGCAGGGAGATTTGGAAGGCTAAAAATAATAAGGAAAAATTTTAATTAGGAAAATATAGGGAAAGTAATTAAGTCGCAAGAAAGACAGAGATATAGGAAGAATTGGGGGGGGGGGGAGGGATATGTTAGGCACAGAGTGCAGTGGTGGGAAGTTAGGTTGAGGTCTGCATGGTTGCGGGACTGTAGACAACTCCCATCTGTTCAGTTCAGAATAGACTTGCATATAATAGTTCGTGACTGGGAGCGCTCAATTTAGTTCGCGGCTCTGCCGCGAACAAGTTAGTTCTTTTAGTTCATCCGCTCCCAGTGACGGCTGAGTGGCGTGGTCTGCTCATGCAGGTGGAGGGAGAAGTTCCCCCACCTAGCTGCTTCATGCGCTTGCTGCTTGAGCCGCTAACGATATCACGCAAACCAAAAGTAACAGTTTTTGGATAATTTCTGGCGTTTAAGTTTAGAGTTATCTCTATAACTTGCCATTATGGAATTTATTAGTCAGATTTTGCAGAGTCCAGAATACTTGAAAACAGAAATTTTGTAGCATTGAACTACGTAATCAAGCAGGCAGACGCTCACTTCGAAACGGCTCTCATCAGCAGAAGGCAAACCCGTGATTTTTAATTCTGTTGCGCGCCCTCTCGCTATTGCCCGTCGGTCTTCGGAAAAGAATCCAACGAACTAAGAAGCGAGATACGTTTGGCATAATAGTTCGCGACCGGTAACGCATGTTTTAGTTCGCGACCGATTGCACATATTTTAGTTCGCGACCGATCGCGCATTTCTTAGTTCGCGACCGATCGTGCATTTCTTAGTTCGCGACCGATCGCGCATATCATAGTTCGCGATCGGTAGCTCTCCTTTTAGTTCGCTGCTCGGCCGCGAAGTAGGTCGCTTTTTTTAGTTCGTCCACTCTTTTTCGCTTTTGCTACCGCTACTAAAAGAGCTCTTTCTCTTGTTATGACAGCTTTTTTATATAATGATCAGTGTTGCCCAAGCGTGCGCCATTACCCGTATTTCTGGGCAATTAGACATCAAATACTTAAGCAATTAAACCGATCATCTAGACATTGCTGAATACCCTAGAAAAGAAAATTTGTGGCAGTGATCTAAAAAACTACAGCTGAGCTGCATCTCAGCTCGAAATGACGATAAACTGCCAGAAGGAAATCACGCGATTCTGCGCGCTCTCGCGTCCTCTCCCTGTTCCCCGTCATTTTTCGGAAAAAGAGCGGACGAACTAAGAGGTGAGGCATCTGCGAACTAGTTCGCGTAATTCGCATGTGGGAGCGCTCTTCCGAAGTAGTTCGTTCGCGAACTAGACAAGATCAGAAGAGCTGATGGTGGAGAGGAAGATCCAGATGGCTCGGGTAGTGCAGCAGCCATTGAAATCCTGAGCACTGTGTTTAGCTGCATGCTGCACCACAGGGTGGGCCATCTTGCTTTTCGCCACAGTTTGGCAGTGGCCTTTCATCCTGATGGACCGCTGGTTCGTCATTATACCAATATAAAACACTGTGCAATGTTACCAACAATCACAAGACTGCTTTCACAGTTGGACCGACCTCTGATGGGGTAGGATAAGCCGATGACAGAACTGGAATACGAAGTGCTGGTTGGGTGGATTGGGGAGGATTTGTATTGGGGTCTTCCCTGTAAGGGGTTTGGTTTGGAGTGGCATAGAGATGGACTAGGATGTTGCAGAGGTTAAGTGGGCGATTGGACACCTATTTAGGAGGGTTCAGAGCATGATGAAGGATGTGATTTAGCTGATCCAGTCTGGGGTGGTAATGGGTGACAAGGAGGACTCTTGGTCATTGGGATTGGAGGCAAGAGTGGTCCTGTATGGGGATACACCATAGGAAATCTGTCTGTAGACTAGGTCAGGAGGGTAATATCTGCCTTTGTGAGGCCTTCGGCATATTGGGTAAGGGACTTACCCTCACAGCAAATTCGCCTTCCATAGGTGACAAGGTTATATGTTAGGGATTTTGTTATGTGAAATGGATGACAGCTGTTGGTAATTAGTAGGTTTAATGTGGCAGGAGGTGTGGATGGAGCCGGCAGTGAGGTGGAGGTTAACATCAAGGAAGGTGACATGCTACGTTGAGAAGGACCAATTGACACTGATAGGGGAGAAGAAGTTGTGAAGGAACGAGATAGGGTGTCCTGGCCTTGAGTGCCAATCATGAAAATGTCATCCATGAACCTGAACCAGACCAGCAATTTGCGGTTTTGGCAGGATAGGAAGGTTTCTCCTGGACGGCCCATAAATAGATTGTCATAGGGAGGTGCCATACGTGCCCATGGCTGCACCGTGGATTTTATTGTATACTTTTCCTTCAAAGGAAAAGTAATTGTTTGTTAGGATGTAATTAGTAAGGAATGCGGTATCAGGCTTGGAGTCTGAATGGCGATGACATAGGTTTCGAGAGCAGCAGCACCATGGGTATGTGGGATATTGGTGTACAGCGAAGTAAGGACCCAGAAGTTAAAGGGGTGGTGATGGTGGAGTCTTTGCGAAGGAGGTGTTTAGTATGTTGAATGAGGCTAGAAAATTAAGAATTGCATGGAGGTGCTGGTCAACAAGGGCAGAGTTCTTTCAGTGGGAGCAAAGTAAACAGCTACAATTGGGCGTCCAGGATTGTTAAGTTTATGTGTGTTGGGAGCATTGAAAAGGTAGCTGTGCGGGTCGTTATTTGAGCGAGGAGCGAGACAGGTTCTGGGGATAGGTTCTGGGAAGGGCCCCACCCACTCCCCACCTCAGATGCTTGTGGCGCTGGAGTGGCAAGGCCTGGTGGTTGTGTGTGTCTAGTTGTATAGTTGTCTGATGACGCCCAGGTGTGAGTGTGATTGTATATTTTTCGTGCCTGTCAGGAGCTCAGCGAGCCTCGGTGGGGAGTTGTTGCCTATCCTCCTTTATTGTTGTTTCTAATATATTTTGATATTGTTTTTAGAAATCAAGGAAGGAAATATCTAAGGTAGGAATCTAAATAGCAGGCGGATATTATTTGTGGAACAAATCTGATTAGAATCAACGGTGAAAACATATATATAAACTTTGTGAATGATTATGAGGGGTCTTTTTTGAAAAACTTATTACATACTCGTTGAAAGAGAAGAGCGTGCTTTAAGAACTGAACGTAGAATTATTAAAAATTCAACCTCAGTTCAGTACATGAGAGTCACGGGGACAGAAAATGAAGCGGAAGGAACGGAAGGTAGTATGGCTGTATTTTGCAGATAGCATGGTATAGAATTCCACTAAGAACCATCCTAGCCTTACAGCATTTTCGGCTATCTAGTGCAACTCTTTCTTCATGCCTCTTTAACTGTACAAGCACTTCCACCCCGACCCCACGCTAATACACTGTGTTGACGGTGGAGCAGTGAATGTATTAGGTGGTAATTGTGTAGACTACTACAGCGAAATGCTCCATATAACATGGCTCCAATATTTATGCTTTCTACAGGGAAAGGGTCGCTAGAATTGATCCCCAAAAACGTACATTAGGGGTTAAGTGAAGACTATGACACCATATCGCGATCGTAGCATTAGGATCGCCGCATTTCAGTTATTCGTAAATATTTTTATTATTTTTAAGAGGCAGAATTTGTATATTTTTGGTATTTAAAAGGTAAATTAATTACCATCTTTGTTAACCGGAGTAGCAAAAAGGCATAAACTAACCAAAACACTATAACAGCCATCTTTTGTTCGTATATTGGTATAAAAAAGTCCCTCTGTTGGGTTCCTCTCTCTCTCTCTGTAAGTTTAGCTCTCTTTGAGTTCAGCTCTCTCTAAGTTTAGCTCTCTGTGGGCAAAGACCGAGTTTAGTCATCTTAATGTATGTAACTTTCGGTAAAGTCAGATTTGATACCGAAGGATAAAGCACTTTGTTGTAACAATATCTATGAATTTTAGATCGAGTTTAGGCGACAAGAGATAGTGCTAAAATTCTGCCTCCAGATGTTAGTATCGACTAAGTCAGTTTGATTTGAACAGTAATTTTGTTAAGGATAAGTAATATTGAAATAATGAACATTATTTTAGGAGAAGTACTGATATGAACTATAAGTTAAAGCAAAGATATTGTGCAAGAAATCTATAATAGTGAGGAATTGAATTCCCGAACTGTGAATCATTCCACGTGTGTCTTTTCCAATTGTAATAACTGTGAACTGAATTTTACCAAAATATATAGACAAGTGATCTATAAAAAGTGCCTTCGTAATTAAAATCCTTTACATCATCTGTGGAATAGTTTTGAAAGTGACTATAATATCTTTGACTCTTAAATAAATCGTATGTGTGTAATGAATAAACCTATAACTACAAGGCGAAAGAGACTCAAAGTAAAGCAAAAACAATATCATCATAAACTGTGAGATAGATTCCTTTTATAACTGGCTCCAATTTAAATGAAGTAACCGGGAAAAAATAAAAGTTTCGAGATTTGTTACATCAAATATCAAGTTTAAGTTCAAAAACAGGCTAGAATAAAAACTGAGACTGTGCAGTTTCACATACAAGATAGAAAACAGCAATTTATTACTCAAATAATTTGCAGGTGTACCAACCTACCATTCCATTTTCATTAGTCCATTTCAATTTTATTCTATTTTCGAATTCTCTTAGCAGCACTACGTTTACTTCGGTACCATCTTCTCTTTTGCTTAAATTTTATTTGCTTAATTCGTCGTCTTTGCTGCGAAAATTCTTAGGGACCATGGGGGCCACAAACGTAATCATTTATCCGATACCTGCGAATGATTTGTGTAGGTTATGTGTGACTTGATGCATTTATTGCTTTGGGGTCTTTATGCTGGAAGATCAAATCAACTTTGCTGGGAAATGAAGTCTTTCAGCAATACTAAATTATATAAGACGATACAGTAACAACGTTCTCATTCACGTGATCGTCAATCATTTTACACCACATATTCATTATTGGTGCGCCTCGGTTGCACAGTGGTAGACTGCCAAACTACAAGTGCAAAGGACGCGGGTTCGATCCCCGCCAGGTCCTAGGATTTTTATCTGTCACTTTCCACTTCTTTCACCTCTGGCAGTACTGCTCATGTGAAAAATACCGAGTATCACTGTGGTTCGGAACCCACGTTAAACTGTAGGTCTCCCTATAGCTGGCTGGGTAAGTCAGTTCGAAGGTCGGAGGAAGGCAACGGCATACCACCACCAAACAGGACCAAGCCTAGTAAAGCACTGTGGTGTTCAAACCAATCTTCGGATTGTTGACTGATTTACCTTTTTTTTCTGTTCATTATTGAAAGAGTGTCTCGACAAAGAGATGTGGGTATCAGAGTGGTTATTCAGGAATAGTTAATTATTTAATGATACCACCCCAATTGAAAGGGGGTTTATGACTAGACAGTATTATTGTATTATCCGGTGATCCGCAAATAATACACGATGAAATATTAAAGTATTCTGCCATCGTCCACTGTAAGTGACATTGATGGGGGTTGTGCATACATAATGTTGGGTATATTGTTTTGTCTTCATTCTGTCTGTGCTTGTAGGATAACTACGTTATGACTTTTGCTTAATCCAAATGAGATATGTGTGATAGAGCAAAAAAGTTTTCTTAAAAACTGTTGATCTCGTATCTTGAGGTTTTTAAATCCTTTGTTCTCTACAAGAAGAAGCAGACTAGTAAAACCTGTAATTCAATAACATTTCAGAATACTCAGTATTTTTAGTTAAGTTATAAATACATAGGACATGCTTAAGCGAAGCAGAGGAATTGGACGAAAAGGAAACAAAATGACAGTTCAAAAACGGAATTTCAGAACTGCAATTTGAAATAAAAGAAAGTACAGGTCATTAGATTACTTGATGGGTACACTAAATAAGAACTGGATACTAACTGTCATATATCCCTCTTAAAATTGTTGAATAATTTTCAATTCCTCTCATGTTCTCACCGAGATTTGAATAGGTGCATGTAGTTGGCAATCATACATTTTGCGTACACTTACATACAGTCTTCAGCGGAAACCACATTAACTGTAAGGGTTGTTAATGAAGTCTTGAAACCAAACACAATTACTACAAAGTCATGGAACAAACAAAAGACAAGAAAGTAAAATATTTTTAATATATTCTCGAGGTATTTATTGATAATTATAAGTAGCTTTGTTGTTTCGTTAATATCAAAGGATGGCCTAGCTACTACATTGTTACTATTTAAAAAAACATGTAACTGAAGCATGACATTAGTTAATTAAGGTTAAATGAAACAATCAAGTGTTATAGATGTAAGTAATCATGTATTCTCTCTTTAAAAAGTTCAGACAATTCATATCAACGTTTCGTCAATGGCGAAGCAACTGGAAACGGAAATGAAGTCTGCATCAGTGAACCCAGACAATATATTTAGGCTTCTGAATTGGCCTGACAGCTGCTTCAATTTCGCTCCCACGTGACCAAATCATCAAATAATTGGCAAGTGAACAATGAGAAGCATCATTTTCATTTGCAGGCGGTACTGTGGTACCTGGACTCAAGTAATGCAGAAGTAGATTTGAAAGTGCTATAGGCTTTTGACGTCCACGGTAAAAGATTTTTTTTAATATATTAGGAGAAACACACATATTAAGTGAATGTCTCCACTATCACATTAATGTTTTGCGTGCTAATATACCCCACTGTACTACCATCCTTTACAGTTCGTCGCCTTCGACAGTTCAAAACATAAGCTCGCAGCTAGATCGAGAGCAGGATGGGTAGAGTTGTTAATTCAATTCAGTTGGGAATTCATATAAGGGTTTTTAACTTTTCTCATTGTTAGAGGCAAAAGACTATGTATGAGAGAAGTATTCAAAATAAGAAAGCCGCGGCGAAGCGGCTGAGCGCTTTGACGCGCTATGTTCTGTTGCGCGAGGGCGTTCCCCTTCGGGGGTTCGAATCCCCCCACGGGCATGGATGTTTGTGTCGTCTTTCGTATAAGTTAGTTCATAAGTAGTTTGTAAGTTTAGTGACTGATGACCCCGCAGTTAAATCCCTTAAGCTTGACAACCTTTGAATATTTTTTCATATAAGAAACTTACTATATTATAACAAATGTAAGAAACGTGTGATTATAAATAGAACTCCTACGAAACACTACATCTACAGAACGGTGACACTTTTTTCTCCACAGTTGTGAATCTCCTTGTAGGCAGATTCTGGAAGGCTCTTAAGGGCATGTGCTTGTTTTTCTGACTGCTCTTGGAGTTTCTTTGTGGTCCCCTTCGGGGAATTTTGAACTCCTAACTACAGGAAATAATCTGCTGGTGTCAAGTCGCACTGCATGCGGAATGGTGGGCAGTCGTGAAGCCGTTTATCGTCAGCTGGTCAGAGACTTCGCAGATGACGTGGCCGGGTTCATCGTCGTGTTGCGACTTTCAGTTTCGAGCAATTCCTTGCTTTTCCATATTTCAGGCTCACTTAAAAAGTTCATTTTGTGACATGCTGTCATACTTGAAAGCCAAGCAAAGCATGGTCAGCAACAGCATACCGTTTTCTCCAGTCCGAAACAAAATCTGAAGCCGTATCACTGTCCAGTCGCTCGCTGCCCCGAGACATGCTTCCATTTGCCCAAACAAATGGTTAAGCGTGTTGGTCCCACACCCCACCATCGAGCATGCGAGGTGCGAACGAGCTGTGAGATATAGTAACGTCAGGGATACATAATCGTTTCGAATACCTTTTGTACAGTCTCTGTATAATATAAAACAGCAGCGTCGTATTATGGAAATTATTATTTGAATTATAGCGTTTTCGCTACGATCTGAAAACTTGTTTGTTTATAGCCAAAAGCAAAATTAATTTACAAGAAACCAGATACAAATAGACTTACGAACAATAAAACTTTATTACATCTACATACATACTCCACAATCCACCGTAAGGTAAGTGGCGTGCGTGGCTGTACCACTACTAGGCATTTCCTTTCCTATTTAACTTCCAAATAGATCATCATCATCATTAGAGACTGATTATGCCTTTCAGCGTTCAGTCTGGAGCTTAGTACCTCTAATAAAATTCCTCCGTGAGCCCCTATTCAATGCGAACATTGATGCCTCGTCTGATGTTATGCTTTTTCCTTCAAAATCATTCTGCACCGAATCTAAGTATTTTCTTCTTGGTCTACCTCGACTCCTCATACCCTCCGCTGCCGAGCTCATGAGTCTCTTAGGTAACCTTGCTACTCCCATGCGTGTAACATGACCCCACCATCTCAGTCTGTTCGCTCTGCTTCATCTATGGTGTTCATTCCCAGTTTTTCTTTGATTTTCTCATTATGGACACCCTCCTGCCTTGTTCCCAACTATTAGTACCTGAAATCGTTCTTGCTACTTTCATATCAGTAAACCTCTACCTTATGAATAAGGTAACCTGTATCCACCCAACTTTCACTCCCATTCAACAAAGTTGGTCGAAAGATAGAGCGGTGCACTGCTAACTTAGTCTTGGTATTGACTTCATTCTTGCAGAGGAGAGTAGATCTTAGCTGAGCACTCACTGCATTTGTTTTGCTGCACCTCGATTCCAATTCTTTCGCTACGTTGCCATCCTGTGAGAAAATACATCCCACGTACTTAGAACTATCTACCTGTTCTAACCTTGTTCCTCCTATTTGGCACTCAATCTGTTTGAATCTCTTTCCCACAGACATTACTTTCGTTTTGGAGATGCTGATCTTCATATCATAATCCTTGCATTGCTGATCGAGCTCTGAAATATTGGTTTGCAACCTATCAATCGAATCGGCCATTACAACTAAGTCATCCGCATATGCGAGACTGCTTATTTTGTTTTCACCTATTTTAAACCCGCCCTGCCAGTCTACTGTTTTCAACATGTTGTTGTTGTTGTGGTCTTCAGTCCGGAGACTGATTTGATGCAGCTCTCCACAATACCCTATCCTGAGCAAGCCGCTTCATCTCCACATAAGAACGGCAACCTACATCTGTCTGAATCTGCTTACTGTATCCATCCTTGGTCTTCCTCTGCGATTTTTACCCCACACACTTCCCTCCAACGCTAAATTCACAATTCCTTGATGTCTAAGAATATGTGCTACCAATCTATCCCTTCTTTTAGTCAAGGTATGCCAGAAATTTCTTTTCTCCCCAATTCTGTTCAGTATCTCCCCATTAGTTACGCGATCCACCCACCTAATCTTCAGCATTCTTCTGTAGCACCATATTTCAAAATCCTCAATCCTCTTCCTGTCCGCACTGTTTATCGTCCATGTCTCACTCCCATACAAATGCCTTCAGAAAGGACTTCCTTAGGCTTAAATCAATATTCGATGTTAACAAATTTCTCTTTCTCAAGAACGCTTCTCTACCCATTGCCATTCGGCATTTTATATCCTCTGTACTGCGACCATCATTTATTATTTTACTGCCCAGGTAGCAAAACTCATCTACCTCCTTTATTGCTTCGTTTCCCAATCTAATTCCTTCAGCATCACCTGATTTTCTTACACTGCACTTCATTACCCTAGTTTTGCTCTTGTTAATGTTCATCTTATATGCACCTTTCAGCACACTGTCCATTCCGTTCAGTTGCTCTTCCAGGTCCTTTGTTGTATCTGACACAATTACGATGTCATCGGCAAAACGCAATGTTTTTAATTCTTCATCCTGAACTTTAATTCCTTCTCCAAATTTCTCCTTGCTTTCCTTTATAGCTTGCTCAATGTACAAATTGAATAACAATGGAGAAAGACTACAACCCTGTCTTACTCCCTTTCCAACCACTGCAACCCTTTCATGCCCTTCAACTCTAATAACCGCTGTCTGGTTTTTGTACAAGTTGTAAATAACCTTACACTCCCTATATTTTACTCCTGCTTGCTTCAGAACTTGAAAGAGTTTATTCCAATCAACATTGTCAAAAGACTTCTCCAAATCTACAAAAGCTAGAAATGTAGGTTTGCCTTTTCTTAATCTATCTTCTAGGATAAGCCGTAAAGTGAGTAATGCCTCCCGTGTTCCTACATTTCTCCTGAACCCAAACTGATCTTCCCCGAGGTCGGCTTCTTCCAGCTTTTCCATCCTTCTGTATATAATTCGTGTTAATATTTTGCAACCATGACTTATTAAACTGATGGTTCTGTAGTTTTCACACCTGTCTGCATCTGCTTTTTTTGAAATGGGGATTAGAACATTTTTCTTAAAGTCTGACGGTACTTCGCCTGTCTCATACATATTACACACCAGGTGAAACAGGTTTGTCATGGCTGGTTCTCCCAGAGACTTTAGTAGACTGATGGAATATCATCTACTCCAGGGGCCTTGTTTCGAATTAGGTCTTTCAGGGCTCTGTCAAATTCTTCTCTCTGTACAGTATCACCTATTTCATCTTCATCTACATCTTCTTCCCCTCCTACAATATTGTCTCGAAGTTCATTTCCTTTGTAGAGCTCCTTTATATAAGCTTTCCACCTTTCAGCTTTCCCTTCGTTGCTGAGAACTGGTTTTCCATCAGTGTCCTTGATATTCATAGAGCTGTTTTTCTTATCTCCAAATGTTTCTTTTATTTTCCTGTAGGCTGTATCTATCTTTCCCCTATTTATACATTCTTCTACATCCTTGCATTTGCCTTCTAGCCACACCTGCTTAGCCATTTTGCACTTCCTGTCAATCTCATTTCTTAGTCGTCTGTACTCCATTTTGCCTGTTTCATTCACTGCATTTTTATATTTTCTCCTTTCATCAATTAAATTTAGTATCTCCTGTGATATCCAAGGATTTTTTGTAGGTCTTGCCTTCCTACCTATTTCGTCCTCTGCTACCTAAACTATTTCATCTCTCAATTTAACCCATTCCTCATCTACTGTTTTATTTTCCCCTGTTTCTGTCAATTGTTGCCTAAAGCTCCCTCTGAAATTCTTAAGAACCTCAGGTTCCTTTAATTTATCCAGGTCCCATCTCCTTATTTTCCTACCTTTTTGTAGTTTCTTCAGTTTCAGCCTACAGTTCATAACCAACAAGTTATGGTCAGAGTCTGATCCGTGAATAATATGAACTACAGTGGTGGCAGGTTACAGCCTTGTCTTACCCCCGAAACTACCTTGAACCATGAGCTTAATTTGCCATCTACTCTAATTGCTGCCTGTCAGTCTACATAAAGTCCTTTGATTTCCTGCAGGAGTTTGCCTCCTATACCACAATTTTCAAGAACTGACAGTAGCTTCCTCCTACGAACACGGTCATAAGCCTTTTCCATATCTATGAAACATAGATACAATTCCCTGTTCCACTCATAGCACTTTTCCATTACCTGCCGGACGCTAAAGATCTGGTCATGAAAGCCTCTAAGAGGCCTAAACCCACACTGATTTTCATCTAACTTGACCTCAATTAACATTCGCACTCTCCTTTCAACAATACATGAGAATATTTTGACTACAATGCTAATTAAAGAGATACCTTGATAGTTGTTGCAATCTTTTCTATGTTTGAAAATTGGCGTGATTACCGCTTTGGTCCAGTCAGACGGAACCTGTCCCGATTTCCACGCCTTTTCAATTATCCTGTGTAACCATTTGAGACCTGATATTCCACTGTATTTGAAGAGTTCCGGCTTAATTTCATCCACCCAAGCCGCTTTATTGCACTGTAATTTACTGACCATTTTCTCCACTTCCTCAAATGAGATCCTGTTTCCATCGTCGTTCCTATCCCTTTCTACCTGACAATCTGACACATCATTGAACGTTTCACCTACGTTGAGCAATTCAACAAAATATTCCCTCCATCTGCTCAAGGCATCAACGGGATTGACTAGCAGCTTTCCTGACCTGTTCAAAACACTTGTTATTTCCTTCTTCCCTCCCTTTCGAAGATTGCTTATTACGCTCCAAAATGGTTTTCCCGCGGCCTGACCCAGAGTTTCTAGCTTGTTTCCAAAGTCTTCCCATGATTTCTGCTTGGAATCTGCAATTATGCGTTTGGCTTTATTTCTTTCTTCAATATAACTTTCTGTGTCTGCCTGATTTCTAGTACGGAGCCATTTTTGAAATGCCTTCTTTTTGTTTTTACAGGCTGTCTTGACTGTGTCATTCCACCAAGCTGTCTGCTTCTTCCTGCCTTTACACACTACAGTTCCAGGACATTCTCTAGCTGATTCCAGCAGTGTGTCCCTGTACCTTGACCATTCCTTTTCCAGGGACTGTAAATCATTACTTTCAAATAAGTTGTACCTTTCCGAGATTATTTTTATGTATTTGTGCCTAATTTCCTTGTCTTGAAGCTTCTCCACTCTTATCCTTCTACACATGGACCTGGCTTTCTGCTCTTTTGGCCTCACAAAACCAATTTCACTGCAGCTTAAATAATGGTCAGTATCATCAAAGAACCCCCTGAAAACACGTGTGTCCTTGACTGTCTTCTTGAATTCCTGGTCTGTTATTATATAGTCAATGATAGATCTGGTTCCCCTTCCTTCCCAAGTATAGCAGTCAATGTCCTTATGCTTAAAGAAGAAGTTTGTGATAAGTAAGCCCATACTGGAACAGAAATCCAAGAGCTTTTTTCCGTTCCTGTTGGCCTCCATATTCTCTCCAAATAGAACTAGGAAAAAAAGAATGCCTATATGCCTCCGTACGAGCCCTAATTTCTCTTGTCTTTCTGATCACTACGCGAAATAGAAGTTGGCGGCAGCAAAGTCGTACTACACTCAGCTTCAACTTCCGCTCCTCTAAATTTCCTCAACAGAAATTCACGAAATGAATGTCGTCTTTCCTCCAGCGATTCCCAATTGAGTTGCCAAGCATTTCCGTGACACTCGCGCGTTGGTCGAACATACCAGTAACAAATCTAGCTCCTGCCTCTGAACTGCTTCTATGTCTTCCTTTAAACTGATCTGCTGCGGGTCCCAAACAACTGAGCAATACTCAAGACGTGGTCGTACAAGCGTTTTATACGCGGTCTCCTTTACAGAATAAGTAAATCTTCCCAAAATTCTCCCAATAAACCGAAGTCGGCTTTCCGCCTTACTCACAACTGTCCTTACATGTTCGTTCCATTTCATATCGCTCTGCAATGTTACGCCTAGATATTTGAACGACGCGACAGCATCAATAAGCTCACTACATTATAGGATTGTTTTTCCTACTCATGCGCTTCACCTTACATTTTTCTACATTGAGAACAACCTGCCATTCTTCGCACCAACTAGAAATTTTGTCTAAGTCATCCTGTATGCTATTACAGTCAGTTACAGACGACACCCTCCCATACACCACAGCATCATCACCAAAGAGCCGCAAATTACAACCTACTCTGTCTATCAGATCATTTATATAGATAGAAAATAAAAGCGATCCTATCACACTACCCTGGGGCACACCTAACGATACACTCGTCTCTGATGAACACTCTCCGTCGAGAACAACGTAATAGGTCAATCGTCGTAGACAAAAAAATGGCCTTAGGTCAAAAAAATTGCAGGAAGCTGAATTTTTGGTATGTTGTTGGGACGTGTTAGAGTAGTATTAAACCAACTTTGCACCTTCGAAATCCTTTTGCGTAACTTTTAAGAGTCAAAGAACCTCGAAATTTTCGGACTTTTTTCTGGTTTTGGCTTATAAATCTTGAAGAGTGGTTTTTTGACGAAACGTCACTCACACCTGTATTAATTTAAATAAAATATTCTAAAATTTAAGCCAAACCGCAGCTCTGTAAGTCCAATAGTTTCCGAGATATTGGACTTCAAAAATTGACTTAATTCTGCAAAAAGTTCAAACTTTCGATGTTAGTCATCTTTCAGCTAGAATATTGGCTCTAATGATCATCCCATGGGGAATGTCATTCAAAACAAAGTTATAGAGCAGTTATTTAACTTTAATCTAAGTACTGAACGAAGTCCATAGGCCCAATAGATTTCTAGTTATCGTTAAAAAACGAAAACTTGAAAAAATCGGAGTAGTCAATAAATTGACCCAGACGAATTACAGTCCACTTATCCAGTGTATGTTAAAGAAAAAGGAAGAATTACTCATTGACGTTTATTATTAACGCATCATATATAAAAGGACTTTTTCAATACTGTTTTCCGTAAATATTGAACAGAGAAGTTCCTTGAGTCGCTTCCTGCCATTATGGCACCGACGGCCCCCATGAATAACATGAGGCGGTGAAAATCTCTCTAAGTATCACCCCTATGTTGACAAGCTGAGGATGCTGGTGGCTCTCCACAATATCTAGGGCTTTCAAGTACAGTGGTTGATCGTAGGTCACAAAACATGTTTCCGTGTTATTTAAATGGCTTCTAAAAGTGATGTTAAAACAGTGTCGTAGTCGGTTGGGGGAGCATGGATAAAAGGGAGATATACAATCTTTGAACGTATGTAAGGAAGATCTTCTGTCACTTGATCCATGAATCCATTCCATCCTGGGATGCCTGGCATATTAGTTGCTTTTCCAAACAACCACAGCAGGTCTGGGGATTTTGGCAAAATGACTTCAGCGATTTTCACTTCGTTAATTGAAATGGCTGACAAGCCAAATTCCTTTCTAATAGAAAATGTTTAATGTGTGTGGCAGTGTGTGAACTTGATAGACTCGGCACATACAGACTTCAAACGTGGTTTGTTTACGTCTGGGCGAACGGATGAGTGAGGGGTCATGATCATTGTACCACCCATTTCATGGAACGTATTTTCTCCATCAATTGTGTTAACGTTCACATCTGCATTGTCGAAGACAAAATGCATAATAGCTCCTTTGTCGACTGGTTGGGCCACTTCTCCACGGAGGATAGCGGAACTTTCAAAATGCATAGCCTCCGTATATGTAGAAGAAATTCCCATACAGTGGCAAAGTTAAACAAGGTGATTTGATTCAAATTATCTATACAAATAGGTTCCAAAGCTTATTTGAATTGAGGATAGGAAAGATTTGGGCCTCGTTGCAGCCATGATTGCATGAGCAAATCCCATGCACTTCTTTTTCCACTGTTCAAGAGAAGGATGCCTCTGCGTGTTTTAAAAAAACATCTGACGGGGGATATTGAGTAGTGTCAATTGTTTGGGAACGAATGTCTTGCAGGATAATCTCTGCTGCAGCTTTGACAACGCTAAGCCGTTCTTCAGCAGGATCGCTGTCTTTGATTGTATCACTTTTCATAAAGATAATGTTTTGTCCAATGTCTGTGAATATCAAGACTGGGCTGTGATACGGACCAACCTGCGCAAAAATAATTTTTCCGCCATATCGCTTTTTTAGGTGAGCTTGAACACTTGCAGCTGCTGGTTTGTAATCACATGTGAAGGTATCTGCAAACAAGTCACTTATGGAAAATTGGTTTTCCTGTCTTGTTTCTGCAGTGTATGCATATATACTCTCCATACCTTCGATAAGGAAGGGATGCTCAGGACGGCCTTGTTTACCTCCTGCACCAGTAGATCGCGACAAGGAGTGCAGTTTTACGTAGCATAGCAATGTTTGTGGTACTTATCCTCGGAAGCAACAAGTTCACTTATACATGAAAGACGCCGAAGAATGTGTTGCCCCCATTCACTAGCTTGTCTAGCTTTTTCCAAAATCGATTCTTTCAATTCCAGTGTTTCCCTTCGATGGAGTTCATCCTGTAGATATTTGGGCAATTTTATCTGCTTCTCGGAATATTCCTTCGATAATTTTTCACCACAAAGGAAACAATAATATCCAATGATGTGACGCCTGGAATCCGACGCACTTTTCAGCCTTTCCCACACGAAGACGATGGTTGAGCAAATCAAACATCTCGTTCTCGCTGGGCAAATGCTTACACATCACATTCCACAGTGTACCTCTTCCTGCATGCGTCATGTACAGTCACTTAATTTAAACTGCACAAAAAACCTCATGTTCCTTTCAAGCCCACGTTTCTGTCTCATTTTTATCAGCGTCTAAATTCCGCGTTTTTTTACTGTCAAAACGGGGGTAGCTCCGACATATTGTAAAACAGAAAGTACTTAAAACGCAACCAAGATCAAGATTTAGACGATTTTTGTTTGAAACGCTCTTCACGGATCCGAATACGGCTGTTTCTAAGGGCTGACTGGGTGTAGTGGAGAAGAGCTCGGAGGCAAGAGTTTGGGAGGGAGGACAGAACACCCGCTAAGTCTCGACTCTGAGTAAGGGGGACGGGAGGGGGATTGGTACCTTCGCACAACAAAAGGCCTAACACATAATTACACCTATTTATATACAATATGTTAATAATCATCGTAAATAAGTAATTCTTCCTTTTTCTTTAACATACACAGGGTAAGAGGACTGCAATTCGTCTGGGTCAATTTATTGAATACTCCGATTTTTCCAAGTTTTCGTTTTTTAACGATAACTATAAATCTATTGGGCCTATGGACTTCGTTCAGTACTTTGATTAATTAAATAACTGCTCTATAACTTTTTTTTGTATGACATTCCCCGTGGGATGATCATTAGAGCCAATACTCTAGCCGAAAGATGACTAAAATTGAAAATTTGAACTTTTTGGAGAAATAAGTCAATTTTTGAAGTCCAATATCTCGGGAACTATTGGACTTACAAAGCTGCGGTTGGGCTTAAATTTTAGACTATTTTATCTACAGTAATAGTGGTGTGAGTGACGTTTCGTCAAAAAACCACTCTTCACGAGTTATAAGCCAAAACCAGAAAAAGTCCTAAAATTTCAAGTTCTTTTGGCTGTTAAAAGTTACGCAAAAGGATTTCGAAGCTGCAAACTTGGTTTAATACTACTCTAATATGTCCAAACAACATACCAAAAATTCAGCTTCCTGCAATTTTTTTGGACCTAAACATACCTGACGACTGGCTTATAATGCATTCTATTACTTCGGACGTCTGCCAGCCTGTCACAAATCTTAGTTGGGGGCCAATGCCGCAGAATACTCTTTGTAAAACCGAGCTGGTATTCCATTGCGGAGGAACTGTCCTTTACATAGCAGTGCCATAATTTTGCTGCTACTCCTGTACTCTTAGACCTCGGCTGTGAAAAGCGCTAAGAGGCGTCATTACATTCAATATATTGTATGTGTCGTGGTAAATTCACAGTATTTGATAGCTTGACTATAAGAGATTTAGGTTAAATTGCGAGTTTCGTATTGGGAGTTTGGTATACTTATTAAGATTCTAATTGATATTATTAGTGCAATAACTCCCCCTAGTTTATTAGGGATGGATCGTAAAATTGCATAAGCGAATAGAAAACATCATTCAGGTTGATTGTGAATCGGTGATACTAATGGATTGGCTGGTACAAAACTGTCTGGATCTCCTAGTATATAAGGGGTATTTTCACATAGTGTAATTAATATTATTATTAATATAATATATGTAATTATATCTTTGCAATGAAAAGGAATTATATCGATGTTTCTATTTAATCCACCGGGATATTTTGATCCTGTTTGGTGAAGAAAACTTAAATGTATGATAACTGTACCTGCTACAATAAATAATAATTCAATGTTCTCATTTGCTTACTGTAAGCGGCAACTGCCACTCTTGAAAGTACTATTTAAAGTATGTGGACAAGCAAGTTACGGTGTTATAACTAATGTTATTTCACGGCCACGATAATGACAATACGTAATATGTGTATAGGGAATCAGTATCGGTGTTAAATAAATGGTTGACAGTAGTAGTAGTGGATGCGATACACTTACAGAGAGAATTTTTACAAATACTAGAATTATGCGTATAAATATCAGTCGTGTAAAGATCTTGAATATGTTACTGAATGCCATTAATGCATTTTGTAAATTAGGTAAATGTGAATAATTAACTCAATAAGTAAACAGCGTTGTATTCCTTCTCATTGTTTAGATAAATGGCATAAATTAAGAGACGTTCTGAAAATTGTTCTGATATCTTATATATTCAAAGAATTCACGAAAACTAAAGCCAGTCGGCCAGACTAAACTACCCAGCCGATTTCGTTCATTTTCGTTTTAAACGAAAGGTATTCATCCACAGATTTATCTTCAAGTATCAGAATTAACATAACTCTCGCCTTCCTTTTTCTATACTCAAACGCGATTTCCGTTTGTGTATTTCTCATGGTTCTAAAGTCAGTCCGTCAGGCCGTTCAATACGACCGATTTCCTTCATTTTTCCTTTGAACGGAACGTCTTCATTCGCAGATTTGTTATCAAATTTTAGAATTAACTTAGTCACCATCCTTTATTTTATTCAAACGCGGGATCCTTCTGTCCTTGCATTGAATATTTTAATCGGTTTGTTTTACGATATCTTCCGTTCAAATTAAGATAGCAGTTCGTCTTGACCTAGCGGATCAAGCTCTTTCATTTCCGCTTCCAAAATTTCCATTGAGTGATTCTGAAGAAAGCTATGAGTGAATATTCAACTTTACTTCAATTTTCCCAACTTTTTTGTCGTTCCATTACGGTGCGAAGTATTCGCACTGGTCCTTCAGTTTTTTTAGGTTGTTGTAATACGTCGTTTAAAAATAGTGATGCAGTTTTGGTGTTGTAAAAAATATTTCTGAATGGTTTCACATTTATTATGTAATTGTGATAGTAAATAAAAAGTGATATTTCGATGGTAACAACGTTAAGTTATGGCAGTTTTCAAATAACGATGTTAATTAAGAACAAAATTTCGTGTATGATTCACATTTCAAAACCGTTTAGGAAATCCAAAAATATTTCAATACGCTTGCAATATTAAAATCACTTCGGATATCCTTGAAGTACCTTATTCATAAGAATTTATTGAAATGTCTGGACTGCACCAAGATGTTCCTTACCATTATTTAAAGAAGATTTATACTGATCTGCGACATATGAAAGCCATGTGGCCCACCAGATGCCACATTTCGCATAGACCAGTGTATGAAGAAACAAAAAGGAAAGTACTTTTTGCAGGAATTTTTCTGCTGACAGATGGTCGCGGGCTAGCAATATTTTTTGGCTTAATATTTCCGGGGCGAGTTTAATGGACGGTAAAACGCGGGAAATGTCTCGGAAAAGTAGCGGGAGTGGTTGGCGACGCGAAATAAATTTGCTTTAGCGGCCATGAGGCGGCCTCACTACGGCCCGTGGACACCTGCGAACGAGAGAGACATTTGGCCCAGCTGACAGGCGCAGACGGCACGTAACCATCTGCTGTAGTAAGTTGGACGGGTGGTGATCACAAGTAGTGCAGGGACGATGCAGGCAAGATACGATTCTAAGCAGACACGTGCTAAATCAAAAAAAAATGTTCAAATGTTTGTTAAGCTGAAGGGACTTAACTACGGGGTCATCAGTCCTTAAACTTACAAACTACTTATGAACTACCTACAACTAAGGACGGCACAAATATCCATGCCCGAGGGGGGATTCGAACCCCCGACCGTAGTGGCCGTGCAGACCGCGACTGAAGCGCCTCAGTCCCCTCGGCCACCACGGCCGGCCAGACACGTGCGTCACGTACTGCCGATCACATTATTGTTAGCACTACTTGCTGTTGTTGTGGTCTTCTGTCTGTAGACTGATGCAGCTCTTCACGCTACCCTGTCCTGGTCCTGTGCAAGTCTCTTCGTCTGAGAATACGTTCGGCAACCTACGTCCTTTTGAATCTGCTTACTATATTCGTCCCTCGGTCTCCCTCTACAATTTTTACCGCACACTATTCCTTTTAATGCTAAGTTGACAATTCCTTGATGTCTCAGAATGTGTCCAACCAATCTGTTATCCCTTCTCGTAGTCAGGATATGCCAGAAACTCCTTTTGTCCCCCATTCGGTTAAGCACCTGATTAGTTAAGTGATCTAATTTTCATCATTCGTCTGTAGCACCACATTTCAAAAGCTTCTATCATCTTTTCATCTGAGCTCCTCATCGTCCAGGTTTCACCGCCATACAATGCTACACTCCAGACAAATGCTTTCAGAAAGGACTTCCGAACATTTAAATTAATATTGGATGTTAACAAGTTTCGCTTCTTTAGAAACGCTTTTCTTCCCATTGCCATTCTTCAATTTATATCTTCTTCGGGCATCAGAAGTTATCTTGCTACCCAAATAACAAAATTCATCTACTACATTCATGTTCTCATTACCTATCTAATTCCTACAGGATCGCTTGATTTTCTGACATTGCATTCCATTACCTTTGGTTAACTTTTGTTAATGTTCATCTTATATCTTCCTTTCAAGACACTGTCCATCCCATTCAATTGCTCTTCCAGATCTTTTGCGGTCTCTGACAATTACTACGTCATCAGCAAACCGCAATGTTTTTATTTCTTGAATATAACTCTTCGCTCCCTATATTTTACCCCTGATACCTTCAGAATTTTGAAAAGTGTATTCCAGTCGACATTGTCAGAAGCTTTCTCCAAATCGAAAAACGCTAAAAACGTAGGTTTCCCTTACAAAACGTTCAAATAATTGTTGTTTTGTTTACAACCACTTCTTTCTTTCACGCTGTCCGTAATCTGGAAGCTTTGATTGTAGTCGGTAGACATATAACAGTGTTCGTGTCCATTATTGAGAATGTCTGCTATCTGGAATAATTTTAGCATAACGGCTATTGTTGTTTTGCAGGGGAATTTCAAAATGTCCGCTACTCACAGGAGTCCGCTATTGCGAAGTGTCCGTTGAGGGAAGTTTCACTGTATATGAAATCACTGATAAGAGGATCAAAACAGATGATAGGACTGGTGTTGCGGCAATAGAGTGTAGCTTCCATAGTAGTAGAGTTTTGGGGTGTAAAACCCATAGAGAAAGACACAGGACCACATCCAGAAAGTAACTGAGGACGTGGTGTAAGAGTGGTACTTATGTAAGAGCAATTCGCGGCAGGCTCCATGCTGGTAATTACAAGCTCCTGACTAAACAGGGGCCGCATCACGTTACTGAAGATCAACTGCTGGGTTTGCTTTTATACGAGGGTTTGAATTTAAATGGTGGCAACACTCCTGTGGGGACACTATGCAGTGGAATCTACTACTGCGCATTACGGCACCCTGCTTCGGGCGGGCGGCTGTCAGGGGTTCGAGTTCCCCCCCCCCCTCCTCCACGGGCATAGGTGTTTCTATTGTTCTTTGGTTAATTTACCTAAGTTTAAGTAGTTTGCAACCTATGGACTAATAACCCAGCAGTTGAGCCCGATAGATTTACAAATATACGGAAATTTTTGAATCTATTATTGTCGCGGATAGCACACGTTGTTGTCATAACTACCATATCTCCGAGCAAATGGACTCGCCCATTTCACGTAAACGGCGTGTTCGAAAGGGAAGGTAAGGGAAAACAGTAATTTGTTAGCGAGCGGTCTAACGTAACTGTGTCACTATGTTTTTGAAACAGGAACAACGGAACAAGATTGAATGTGGCAGAGGTCGTACAGTACGACAGTGTCATCAAGGTCTCTGACGAAGGAGATGCTTTCTTACGCCGTATCGCAACATTAGATGAGGCGTCGGCCACATCGTACGAGCCGAAACTGAAACGCCAATCCAACGAATGGCGTCATAATTGGTCGCCGTGAAACTCGAAAGTGCATCAAGGCCCAGTATGGTGAATGTTATGGTGATTCCCATGTACTACTGTGCTAGTGTTATCCTAAACCATTACGTTCCTCCACGGCAGACAGTCAATGCACATTATTACTGTCCGCTTTTGGAGCTTCACCTGCAACCAGCTTTGCGAAAGAAGCGGCAACAGTTTCTGCGCAACCCACCCATCGTTTTGCACAACAATGCTCGGACGAATACAGCGCAAGCTGTGGCTGCTCTGTTCTGTCGATGGGACTGGGAGGTAATGAACCAGGCATATCATACTCCCCGCACTTACGTCCTTGTGACTTTAATTGGGAAGATGAACCTCTTCGTGTCATGTGATTCAGAACTGTTCCAGAGATTCGAGAGGCAGTAGACCGCTCCATTCGCACCATCAACAGAACAATCTCTGCTAACGGTATACTACGCATTCCACATCGCTGTCAACGGTTTCTACAGAACGCATTGAAGGACGCTAACAAGTGCAAACATGTAACGCTTGCGTGCCGGTTGTGAATATATAGTTGTCACAACTTTAGGTCCCAACCTTCGGTAATATACCATTACTAATGTTCTACGAATCTACATAATTTTCCATCACGTTAAGTGACACACACCACTTCATTTAGCTAACTAAAAAAATGTTTCAAATGTTTGTAAAGTCTATGGGACTTAACTACGGGGTCATCAGTCCCTAAACTTACAAACTACTTATGAACTACTTACGAACTAGGACGGCACAAATATCCATGCCCGAGGGGGGATTCGAACCCCCGACCGTAGTGGCCGTGCAGACCGTGACTGAAGCGCCTCAGTCCCCGCGGCCACCGCGGCCGGCAGCTAACTAAACAATAGTTCGTAATGATGTACTTTATTGAATTCCAGAGACCTATTTACATGAACGTAAGTCACTGGCATACATTGGATTACTATTGCTATCGTATTTCGGTGTCTGCTACACATCTGATGGTGTGTGGCCGTGGGTACTTCGCCCGCCACTGACACTTCCTTCGTACCTTATCCCAGTCACGTATGGTTGGCGGGAAGACATAGGCAGGCCGCCAAATGAGATGAAGGTCCGTGACGTGACGTAGGGCGAGGCACGTCATGGCGGCAACCGCAGTTCCATGACGCAGCGTGGTGATGCGTGGAAGTGGCGAGGGGGGGGGGGGAGACGCGGATCACGTGCACCTGGCAGAGATTTTCAGAATTCTTCCTATTTTTGAAGAAATGATTCCAGCAAACGGTAGGAAAGCCAGCTGGAAGCTGAAAGCATTTCTTCAAAAATAGGAAGAATTCTGAAAAGATATGGCATCCAATGCATTTTTCGTCCACCTGCCAAGGTTAGAGCGCTCCTGGGCTCAGTAAAAGACGACTTAGGATTGAGAAAACCCGGCGTATACAAAATTCCTTGTCACTGTGGAAAAGTTTACATCGGTCAGACAATCCGTACAATTCAAGATCGATGTACTGTAATAAAATGAAGTATGATGAGACAAAAATGGTTCCTTCTGCGTCTCGCTATTGGGACTGCATTTTATAAGAATCGATCGCAATTCGTGTTTCAGACAATATTATAAACAGAGACAAGGGGGTTTCCTTTGAGTAAAATGTTTATTGTTTGACATCAAAAAACAACGGTCTCTGCTGAATATAGATCTATCGTTTACGCCGGCTTCTACCACTGGCGGCGCTGAAACATAGAGAGCAGAACCGTCCATTCTTGCGAACGCGCCCTCGGCCTTCCGCGGCGTATATAGGGGCCGCCACTCGCGGCTTGTATTCAGTCTCGGCGAGTCTGTGTACCAGCACTGTCACCTGAGGATGGCGGCCAGGTGGACCGCCGAAATATTGTGTACAGATGACGTATTGATCCGCCAGGAAACCCGAGAAGAATATAATGAATCATTACACCGAGAAAGCCTACGTAGCCGGCCGCGGTGGCCGAGGGGACTGAGGCGCTCCAGTCACGGTCTGCACGGCCACTACGATTGGAGGTTCGAATCCCCCCTCGGGCATGGATATTTGTGCAGTCCTTAGGGTCAGCTAGTTCATAAGTAGTTTGTTAGTTTAGGGACTGATGACCCCGCAGTTAAGTCCCATAAGCTATACAAACATTTGAAAGCCTACCTAGTCACAATTTTCCATTGTTACAACATCTCTATATACTACAGCATCGTCCGAAAAAGCGTCGGTGAACTTCCGATGACGTGGATGTGTCCTCCCCTCGTCGAACTACGGAGCGGACACGGGCGCACCCGCTCACTGAGTGTTTGTGTGCATCCTCTCGCAGCGTTGTGATTCTAATGTAGTGGATTTTATGAAGATAAATGTTATTTCATTGATGTCAATATTCTTCTGTATCTTTGTAGCCTCTCATTTCTTTGTTGATAATCAGTTTTTGGGTATAATGAAAAACCAATATTTCCCTAAAATATGATGGTTTGCTGTCAACCACACTTCCTTTGGGCTGTGTTTTCTCACACAGTTACCGTCCGCTAACCGGCAAGAGATTGTCTCACTACACACTGACTAGGCCAATTAGGGGATCAGTTGAGATTTCTAGGTTCTGAAGTCACGGGCAGAATGAACTGCAATGATGCGGCATCCGTCTGTCGGTTCTACGGAGTAGAGACAACAACAATACGGCAACTGAGGTAGCTGTAGTATTAGAAAGGAGCTGCAGATATGGGCGGTGTTGATCTGTGTTTACTCTACCAAACGAACTACACTACCAGGTGGGTTCAGGTAGTGCAAGTGCAACAACAACATGACTTATCCGAGGCTACTGGAAGGAGAGCCATAGAAAGGATGGAAGCGAGACAGACACAGAGGGTTTTGCCTGCAGATATTGCAGTGTCCGAAAGAGTAATTTCCAGGATTTCAGACAACTGGAGCCGTTAAGAGAAGGCAGGTCCAAGGTTCTTCTCTCCGGTTAACAGCTCGTCGAGACTTGAGGCTGAATGCAACTGAGCTGCAATGCACCCTCGAGGCAGCGACAGAACGCACATTATGGTGTGCGTCCCATCAAAACTACGAAACCGTTTGGGTTGCAGAAACTGGGCGGAGGATCGTCAGGGTTGGAGTCCTAACGAATGGGGCCTGGTATTTTACACACATTTAGTGTTGAGCTGGACAATCGTCATTACCTCATCTGCATAGAACGCGGAATTTCGAACAGGCCTATCGACGTACAGGACATCACCATATCATGGTGGTGGACGAATGGTGTGGGCAGGAGTCAGTATTGGCTGAAACCTCTATGTCGTTCAGATTGGTGCTTTGACTGCTCAGAGGAATAGAGACAAGCTCCTTCGACATTTTGTTGTGCCCTACTACGGTTCCATAGTTCCCTTCTGGTGGACGATAACACACGTCGTCACGGAGTTGCACTGGTGGAGAACATGCTTGTAACTGAAGGAATAAAACAAATACGGTGGCCAGCTTTTTCACCGGACTTAAACCCAAATGAGCAAGTCTGTGATACACTTGGCAGACGAATTAGACAGGCGAACACTCTCCGCAACAGTTGCAGAACTGGATATTGCGCTCATGGAAGAATGGACAAAAATCCCCACAAGAACTGATTGATAACATGACACTGTCTACGCAACGCAGGTGTAGTACTGTATTGGCCATCCGAGGTGATCGCGTGATCACACATTCCATATTGGAGGGTAATGAGAATGGCGTTTTCAGTGTGATGGTAGCCCCATGCTGTCTCGCTCTAAGTAAATACCGTCTAAACCTCCAAGTAACGAGTTAGCAAAATATAGTACTGTATCAGGCACTGTTTGCATTTTACGCAGTTCCGCAGTGCAGACTGCTAACGACGATACAACCATCTGGAATAGGTTCATAGGTTTGTGGCTGGCTGGAAAACTTTCTAAGTAATACAACGCAGTACGTTGTTCTCGACGGCGAGTGTTCGGTAGAGGCGTGTGAATCGTCAGGCATGCCCCAATGAAGTGTGACTGTACCGCTATTTTTTTCTATCTATATACACTCTTGGCCTTTAAAATTGCTACACCATGAAGATGACGTGCGACAGACGTGAAATTTAACTGACAGGAAGAAGATGCTGTGATATGCAAATGATTAGCATTTCAGAGCATTCACACAAGGTTAGCGCCGGTGGCGACACCTACAACGTGCTGACATGAGGAAAATTTCCAACCAATTTCTCATACACAGCAGTCGACCGACGTTGCCTAGTAAAACGTTGTTGTGTTGCCTCGTGTAAGGAGGACTTTGATAAAAGTCGGATTTTAGCCTATCGCGATTGCCGTTTATCGTATCGCGACACTGCTGCTCGCGTTGGTCGCGATCCAATAACTATTAGCACAATATGGAATCGATGAGTTCACGAGGGCAATACGGAACGCTGTGCTCGATCCCAACGGCCTTGTATTACTAGCAGTCGAGATGACAGGCATCTTATCCGCATGGCTGTAAAGGATCGTGCAGCCACAATTCGATCCCTGAGTCAACAGATGGGGATGTTTGCAGGACAACAATCATCTGCACGAACAGCTCGACGACATTTGCAGCAGCATGGACCATCACCTAGGAGACCATGGCTGCGGTTACCCTTGACGCTGCATCACAGACAGGAGTGCCTGCGATGGTGTATACAACGACGAATGGCAAAACGTGGCTCTACCCTTCATTCGATACCTGCGAAACCCTACATTTCAGCAGGATAATGCACAACCGCATGTTGCAGGTCCTGTGCGTGTCGTTCTGGATACGTTAAATGTTCGACTGCTGCCCTGGCCAGCACATTCTTCAGATCTGTCACCAACTGAAAACGTCTGGTCAATGGTGGTCGATCAACTGGCTCGTCACAATACGCCAGTCACTACTCTTAATGAACTATGGTATCGTGTTGAAGCTGCATGGGCATCTGTATCTATGCACGCCATCCAAGCTCTGTGTGACTCAGTGACCAGGAGTATCAAGGCCGGTATTACGGCAAGAGGTGGTTGTTCTGGGTACTGATTTCTCAGGTTTCTATGCACCCAAATTGCGTGAAAATATAATCAGTCCTAATATAATATATTTGTCCAATGAATATCCGTTTATCATCTGCATTTTCTCTTGGTGTAGCAATATTAATGGCCAGAGCAACTTGTAATTTGCGTCTGTTTGCTGATGTATCCATGGTATATGGGTGGGTGTCGTCGTTGATGAGTACAATAGCATACATGGTTACTTAAACTAAATTTCTAGTTGGTGGGAAGAATGGCAGCAAGCTATAAATGTAGAATAATGTAAGGCGATTCACATGAATAGTAAGAATAATCTCATAATGTTAGAATACAGCATTAGTAGTGAGCTTCATGATACAGTCCATTAGTAGTGAGCTTCATGATACAGTCGTGTCGTTGAAATATCTATGCGTAACATTGCAGAGCGATATGAAATGTCTGTAAGGCGGACAAACGATTGGGGTTCATTGGGAGAATTTAGGGAAGAAAACTTCATCCGTAAAGAAGGCTGCACACTGTGAAACAAAAAGTGCTTCAGTCCACATATCGCCATCTTTACCAATATATTATGGCTTGTCAATATTTTAGCTCTCTTTTGTTTTAAAAGATACTAAGAGAGAGGCGATGGAAAATAGAAGAGAGCGAATATAGAGAGGGGGAGAGAGCAGAGAGCTGTAGTCAGGCATACAACAGTGGTAGTGGTAAGAAAAGTAAATGGATGGAGGTGGTAGGAACTGGAAGAAAGGTAGAGATGACACTATAAAGTAAAATCAGAGACGAGTAGGGACCATAGGTAATCTCTTGCGGGCTCGTTACCGCGTACATGCGAACTTTACAACAAAAATATTATCCACTCTTTCCTGTTCCCTATATCTATGTGTTAACGTTTCTCCGTATAGGGTGTCCAAGCCCAAGAAATCCATCTGCGACGACATTCATAAGAATCAACGGTCACTTAAGAGAGATAAGGAACTATAACAAAGGGACAGAGAAAATGTGAGAGCAAAAGAGTGGCAAAGAGCCAGTAAAGGGGCAAATCAGTGATGAGGCTAATAGAAATGGAGGAACACGGAAGCTGTAGCAAGCAGACATACGTAGACTGTGTCAGTGGAAGGGAGATGGTATATTTGAGAAACTGGCGGAAAGGGTTAGCTTTTTTGTGTTGTAAGAGCGCGAATATCTTCTCGTATGTAAATTTTTCACGGGCAAATTGGAACAGGATCTGAGGCAACTAGTACCGCAATTTTCTGTCAGTTTCTTTACGGAAACATTTCTCCTTTTTTGTACTATGACAGTATATTTCAGCTGTTTAGTATTTCATTGATAATGGAAGACGTAACATTAATTAAGTTTCACGTAATAAAACTACTGGATTTCATGATAAGTTTGAAAAAACTCACATAAAATTGTAAATCATTACATTCTGAATTTCATGTGGTAATGACTGGTGAAACTGTTTAATGAGATTTAATCTGTCACATATTTTCCTACAAACAAACAAATGCCTCATTGTACCACGAACCAGTGTTTTATTTTTCTTGTATCGTAGTTGATACTTGGAATTAATTCGTACTTGCCTGTCATCAAGGAAAGTTGACTAGACATCGTATATCCATGTAGACAAAATTCTAGTAATGAAATTATATTCGTTACTTTCAAGGAACATGTGGTTCAAGTTAATGGTAAATGTGTAGTATGCCTTGTATTTCTATTGATGAGCGTACTTTCTTCGAATTTTATACCCTTAGTGATGTAGAACGAGATTAGGTACGGATATTGTAGTGATACAGATTAAGGCCAAAACTATTGAAGTTTTGGAGATAAGAAGAAGATTGCTATTCTGTCTGTTACTGTTTTAACACACGAGTCGCCTCTGCTTGGTTTAGATAATTGGGACCGGCCGCGGTGGTCGAGGGGACTGCGGCGCGCCAGTCTCGGTCTGCACGGCCATTACGGTCGGGGGTTCGAATCCCCCCTCGGGCATGGATATTTGTACCGTCCTTAGTGTTAGCTAGTTCATAAGTAGTTTGTAAGTTTAGGGACTGATGATCCCGTAGTTAGGTCCCATAAGCTATACAAACATTTGAACATTTTTAGATAATTGGGAGGAAATTCTCCTGGTATTCCAGAGGAATTTGTTTTTATTGTCGGAAGAGTTACTTTCTTCTAGCAGAGTCTAAGGATCAAGTTAGGAATCATAACCATTCAGTGTCCGATGTTCCAAAATTTTTTCTGCAGTTGTAGTGGGACGGTTTATTGTCTCCGCTACATATCTCATGTCAGCTCAGTTTGTGCAGGATAACTTGCTTATATTTGTGTTCTTAAATGATTTTTATCTAAACGTTTAATGTTATATAATTTTTCAAGAACTTTTTATATGTTTTTTATGTTTCATGTGCTGTGAGGCGATTGCACCTACGAGGGCAACATCTTCGACGCCGATCGCAAGGAGTAAATATCCGGCCACATCAAGTCGCGGGTCGACGGCCACGAGGCAAGAAGATGTTGATCTCTGCGGTTGTCGTCGCAAGAGTTCACATTATTATCGAAGTTTCATGTTAAAACAACAAATTTTAAAAGTCAGTTTCCTTTTGTCTGTCATTGACTACATATGTAAAGTCATAGAAAACAATACATGTTACTGTGTTTAAACTTGACGAAAGTGTCAGAGTACATCATTTATGAAGAATTATTTTATGATAAATAATATATTAATGAAACGAGAAGATGATTTAATTTAAGTATTCTTCAATCTGAAGGAAGATTTTTTATGAATTTTTATTGGTGGGAAAGTTACGTCAAGAAGACTTCGCTAAATGTTTTTGTTTTAGGACTTTGGTTAATCGATCATACACATCGATCGATAATCATTGAAGAAATATTATTTTTTTTTTATCTGTGGCTATAGTAACGACCACAAACTGAAGAATTTCTTTTGATAGTCTTATCTATGAGAGAACTGAGAAATATTTTAACAACAGTGACTGTTAAAGACTTCTTCCCTCGGCGCATGAATCTGATTTTGAAATATTGCAACGTATAATAATTTTACATTAACATATTTTAATTTTTTTATATCTAAATTTTTATGGGGGAGTGGACACCTCAAGGATTACGAAGTCTGACACGGCCACATTCAACCCTAATCAAACAAAACGAGTGCTTTTGAAGATAAGGTTTTAGCACACGTTCCGCCGCACGAAGAGGTCGTTCCGCTGCACAATGACACCAGTATTAAAAGGAAAATACAAAATATTCCTAACAGCGTGCATAATACATCTATGACAAGTAAAAAAGAAGGTTATTACAAACTTTTACGTCATTTCTGGCGGAATATTAAGGGAACATCTAAGTATAGACTTCATGCAGATACGCATAATTATGAGTTGCACCCAAAATATTTCCCTTGTTACCCAAGTCCCATTTCTTTCACATAATACTGCCGTTTGCTTGCTCAGGACAGTACCTAGGTGATTACCCACAAATGGGGATAAGACAATAGATGGAGGACGTATTGGCTGGCCACATTTTCTCTTCGTAATGGCTGCGGTTTTTGTCGGTTTGTGATGTAATATGGCGGGATACAGAGCTACCGAAAATGGCGGCCATTCGTCTCAGTCAGAGCCGTAATGCGGCTTCTCCGTCACTGTCACACGGCTGACATCGACCACAGGAGGTGGGTGTCCACAATACGCGACCTGGCGATGCAATGCAATGCAATGCGATGCGACCGGCTCATCCCCTCTGCAAACACGCGGGCACAGGTGCCGTATTCCTGCTGTACTCGTGGTGCATCTTGAGGCTGAAGCCCTGGCTACGACGAATATGATAGTACACGAATGTAAATGAGAGAATTGAAACCAAGAACATTTCTGATGGTGATATTGTCTGTACAGAACTGATTACATGGCAACTGCATACAATGATTACAAAACTCTCTGTTTCTAATATTCAGCACTTAAAGGAAACCACACGTGTAACCGTCCCATGTGATCAAAAGTGTCATGGCGCCAACAAAGACAGTTTTTTTAATATTACGTGCATTGTGCTTCCACCTACTGCCCCATTGTATCAGAAACTATTATAGATAAATGAATGAAACTTTCAGAGACTTTGCATAACACAAAAGCCACCTCTGGTACTACGTTCATTAATATTCCCCCATTAGGAAGTTCACAAAAAATATTTTCTGCAGGAGAAACTTAATATTTTTTGGTAATAAATTTTAAAACCGTATTTATTAAAAACTATAAAAGGGATAAAGTAGATTTTAGTGCAGTTGACCCTATTAGCATCATGTAACGTACAGTAAAAATATTAAGGTCCTGCATCAAATAGCTTTTTTTCCCCAGGAATGTGTCAGATACTTCCCTAAATTAACATAGTTTAGATAGGCAGGCTATGGCCCACGTAACACGTAGATATGGGGCACAGTGAAGGGTGGATTACATTTTTGTTGTAATGTTCGCATATACGCTGCATAGCCCGCGAGAGGTAACCTATGGTCCCTATTCCTCTTTGTTTTAATTTATACTGTCGTCTCTACCTTTCTTCCGGTTGCTACCACCTCCATCCATTTACTCTACCTACTACTGCTGTATGTTTTACTACAGCTCTCTACTCTCTCTCTCTCCTCTTTCCTCTTTCTCTGTTTTCCAACGCCTCTCTCTTAGTATCTTTCAAAACAAAGGAGAGCTAAACTATTTCACAAGCCATAATTTTTGGTAAAGGTGGCGACGTGAGGACTGAAGCACCTAGATCTTTAATTTTTGATCAGAATCTGTTAAATGAAAATATATTTAGTATACTCCTGGAAAATGATAAAAGGCGATCATGTTTATAAGTACCCAAGCTACAGCAGGCAAACACAAAAACGTTAATATCAGCGACCTCGGTAATCATTATGCATCGTTAGATACCGGAATGGGGCGCTCCGCAGAACTCACGGACTTCGAACATGGTCAGGTGATTGGGTGTCACTTGTGTGAGAAGTCGGTACGCGAGATTTCCACACTCCTATAAATGCCTAGCTCCACTGTTCCTGCTGTAATAGTGAAGTGGAAACCTGAAGAGACACGTGCAGCACGAAAACGAAAAGACAGACACAGAGCCCATCTGTTGACTGACAGACACCGCCGACAGCTGAAGAGGTTCTCACAGTTAAGAGGAGCGCGGCTATCCAGACCATGACACAGGAGTTATAAACTGCACCAGGATCCACTGCTATTACTGTGACAGTTAAACGGGAGGTGGGAAAACTGGGAATTCAAACATCACTCAGGTCAGTGCCAAAGAACGCATTGCTTGGTGTACGCAGCGTAAACATTGGACCACTAAACATTTGATAAACGTTACGTAGAGTGACAAATCACGGTATACACGATGTGGTGATGAAGTGGGACAGATTTGTGAGACCCGACTCTCCCATATAGCTTTGTTTTGCAGGAGATGAAAATTAAAGATTGCGTATTAATGAAAATGATTTATCGAATGCTGAGTAATGATTTTTTATTATGTGATACTTAAAAAAAAGTTTTGTGTTTGTTTCCGTTTGTTTCATGGTCGATCGCGGTACTGCAGTAAACAGGAGCAGCGTCACAGCTTCTTTATTGCGGGACATCGATTGTCCTCTAAGAAGATTATTTAACATCATTATTGATGTGGATGTTAGTCAGATGAGATTATGTCCTTTTGAATGTATGATTGGATCAGAAGCAAATACTATATGCTTTTATTGCAAGTGGACCAATAAACATGTGATGTTTGACTAACGAAGAGATTTAAATATTACATCATCTATGTGGAATGATTTATTATTTAATGTGAAATATTGAGTTTATATGATCTTCTATATATAGGAAGAAAACACCATAAGTTGGAAAAGTTTATAACAGGCTTTTGAATTACAAGACGCATTCAAATGAAACAGTGGTATTTTAAATATGAAACTAAAATATAGTAGGCTGTGGATTTTCGCTCGAACGCCAGTTTCATGACTGAATTGGTGCCAGTTTAAACTTTGAATGTGAAATTAAATATTGGTCTTTTATCTTTCTCCCGCGTGTATAAGGACCTGTTTGTGTTATCAGAAAAGATAGAAATATGTTGTTGTGGTCTTCAGTCCGGAGACTGGTTTGATCCAGCTCTCCACAATACCCTACCCTGAGCAAGCCTCTTCATCTCCACATAAGAACGGCAACCTACATCTGTCTGATCTGTCTGAATCTGCTTACTGTATCCATCTCTTGGTCTTCCTCTGCGATTTTTACCCCACGCACTTCCCACCAACGCTAAATTAACAATTCCTTGATGTCTAAGAATGTGTCCTACCAATCTATCCCTTCTTTTAGTCGAGGTATGCCAGAAATTTCTCTTCTCCCGAATTCTGTTCAGTACCTCCTCATTAGTTACGCGATCCACCCACCTAATCTTCAGCATTCTTATGTAGCACCATATTTCAAAAGCCTCAATTCTCTTCCTGTCCGCAATGTTTATCGTCCATGTCTCAATCCTATACAAGGCAACACTCCATACAAATGCCTTCAGAAAGGAATTCCTTAGGCTTAAATCAATATTCGATGTTAACAAATTTCTCTTTTTCAAGAACGCTATTCTCCCCATTGCCATTCGGTATTTTATATACTCTGTACTGCGACCTTGTTATTTTACTGCCCAAAACCCATCTACCTCCTTTATTGCTTCGTTACCTAATCTAATTCCTTCAGCATCACCTGATTTTCTTACACTGCACTCCGTTAGTTTTACTCTTGTTAATGTTCATCTTATATGCACCTTTCAGCACACTGTCCATTACGTTGAATTGCTCTTCATGGGCCTTTGCTGTAACTCACAGAATTACTATGTCGTCGGCAAAACGCAATGTTTTTAATTCTATCCCATGAACTTCAATTCCTTCTCCCAATTTCTCCTAGCTAGCTCAATGTAAAAATTGAATAACATTGGAGAAATGCTACAAGCCTGTCTTACTCCCTTTCCAACCACTGTTTCCCTTTCATGCCCTTCAACTCTGACAACCGCTGTCTGGTTTTTGTACAAGTTTTAAATAACCTTACGCTCCCTATATTTTACTCCTGCTTGCTTCAGAACTTGAAATATTTTATTCCAATCAACATTGTCAAAAGCCTTCTCCAAATGTATAAAAACTAGAAATGTAGGTTTGCCTTTTCTTAATCTATCTTCTAGGATAAGCCGTAAAGTGAGTATTGCCTTCCGTGTTCCTACATTTCTCCTGAACCCAAACTGATCTTCCCCGAGGTCGGCTTCTACCAGCTTTTCCAACCTTCTGTATATAATTCGTGTTAATATTTTGCAACCATGACTTATTAAACTGATGGTTCTGTAGTTTTCACACCTGTCTGCAACTCCTTTCTTTGGAATGGGGATTATAACATTTTCTTAAAATCTGAGGGTACTTCACCTGTCTCATACATCTTACACACCAGGTGAAACTATTTTGTCATGTCTGGTTCTCCCAGAGACTTGAGTAGCTCTGTGGGAATCTTATCTACTTCATGGGCCTTGTTTCGACTTAGGTCTTTCAGTGCTCTGTCAAATTCATCTCTCATTATAGAATATCCTATTTCATCCTCATGTACTTCTTCTCCCCTTTGAACAATATTGCTGCTAAGTTCATTTCCTTCATAGAGCCTCTTCTATACTCTTTCCACCTTATCAGCTTTCCCTTCTTTGCTGAGAACTGGTTTCCCATCAGTATCCTTGATATTCATAGGGCTGTTTTTCTTATCTCCAAATACTTCTTTTATATTCCTGTAGGCTGTATATTTTTCCCCTATTTATACATTCTTCTACACCCTTGCATTTTCCTTCTAGCCACTCCTGCTTAGCCATTTTGCACTTCGTATCAATATCATTCCTTATTCGGCTGTACTCTATTTTGCCTGTTTCATTTACTGCATTTTTATATTTTCTCCTTTCAGCGATTAAAATTAGTATCTCCTGTGATATTCAAGGAGTTTTTGTAGGTCTTGCCTTCCTACCTATTTTGTTCTCTGCTGCCTTCACTATTTTATCTCTCAATGCTACCCATTACTGTTTTACTTCCCCCCGTTTCCTTCAATTGTTGCCTAAAGCTCCCTCTGAAATTCTTAAGAACTTCAGGTTACTTCAATTTATCCAAGGCCCCATCTCCTTATTTTCCTACCTTTTTGTAGTTTCTTCAGTTTCAGCCTACAGTTCATAACCAACAAGTTATGGTCATAGTCTATATCTGCCCCTGGGTATGTCTTACAGTTTAAAACCTGGTTCCGAAATCTATGTCTTACCATTATAAAATCTATCTGGTATCTCCCTGCGTGTCCCGGTCTCTTCCACGTATACAACCTTCTTTGTGATTCTTAAACCAGGTGTTTGTTATAACTAAATTATGTTCTGTGTAAAATTCTACCAGGCGGCTTCCTCTTTCATTCCTTTTGCCCAGGCCATATTTACCTACTATAGTCCCTTCCTTGTCCTAATACCGAATTCCAGTCTCCCATAACAATTAAGTTTTCCTCTCCCTTAATTGTCTCAATAATTTCCTTTAGCTCCTCTTATATATATTCGATTTCCTCGTCATCGGCAGAGCTAGTTGCATTTTAAACCTGTACTACTGTTGTCGGTGTTGGCTTCGTATCTATCTTGACAATGATAATGCGATCACTGTGCTGGTCATATTAGTTTACCCGCATTGCTATTTTCTTATGCATTATCAATTCTACTCCTGTGATACCCCCAACTGATTTTGTATTTATAATCCTGTACTCACCTGACCAGAAATTCTGTTCATCCTGCCACCGAACTTCACTAATCCCCACTATATCTAACTTCAACCTATCCATTTCCCTTTTTAAATTTTCTAATTTTCCTACTCGATTAAGGGATCTAAAATTCCACTCTCCGACCCGTAGAATGCCAGTAGTGTCTTTCCTGATGATCACATCCTCCTGAGTAGTCCCTGCCCGGAGATCCGAATGGGGGACTATTTTACCTCCGGAATATTTTACCCGAGAGGATGCCATCATCGTATGCTCATACAGTAGAGCTGTATGTCCTCGGGAAAAAGTAACGGCTGTAGTTTCCCCTTGCTTTCAGCCGTTCGCAGTAACTGTGTGGCAAAGCCACATTAGCTGATGTTACAAGGCCAGCTCAGTCAATCATCCAGACTGTTGCCCCTGTAACTACTGAAAAGGCTGCTGTCCCTCTTCAGGAACCACACGTTTGTCTGGCCTCTGCACAGATACCCCTCCGCTGTGGTTGCACCTACAGTACGGCTATCTGCATCGTTGGTTCACGCAAGCCACCCCACCTCGGCAATGTCTGTGGGAATCACTGTATTCTTCTTGAAGTCTGAGGGTATTTCCCTTGCCTCATACATCTTGCATACCAGGTGAAACAATGTTTTCATGACTGGCTCTCCTAACAAAATTAACAGTTCAGTCGGATATCATCTACTCCAGGGGCCTTGTTTCTACACAATTCTTTTAGTGCTCTGTCAAATACTTCTCGCAGCATCATACCTCCTATCTCATCTTCCTTTGCTTCGTCTTCCATTTCTAGAATACTGTCTTTAACCCTAGAACTGTCGGGCGAAAAAAGTTTCATGAACGGTCGGGCTGGGTCTGAGAGACCCAATATATAAAACACTTTATCAAGTGATGAAATGTACGTGTAAAATGACTATTTTTTAATTTTCTTCAGTTAGTACTAAATGATACAGTGACATTATTTTACCTATGTGAATTGTACAATAATTATAATAAAATAAAATTGAAAAACATACAACTTTGTAGTACCAAATGTTAGTAAACAGAATATATAAGAAAATTTCATTGAAATATGAATATAAATAAGAATAAGTACAATACCGAAGAAGCAAAAATGTTGAATTATCACTATATAAATTTGTGAAAATATTAATAGTTTGTGAGGTATAAGCCTCTAAAATCGTCACTTTTCAAAACATTCACCGCAAACAATTTCTGCATGCGCCAAGCATAAACACACTTTGCAAACTTTTCAAAAGTATTTTGTTTTGCTGTCTTTGCATTCGTAGCATCTTCCGCTTCTTCCTGGTTGTGGATCCTCAACTATGCCTTGTTCTTGGGTTCCGGAGAGGTTAGAAGCAAGCCTGCGAATTTGACGCGAAAGGTTTGTCTGGGTAGCGCGCATTTTCTAATATGGTGTTACGACAGACTTCCCTAGCGTTCTCGGGTACCCTCTTCTAACTGAAACATTTGGCTTTGAACACAATGTAGCCATTCCGAGCTGCAATGTTCAACATCTGAAAAAAGAGACAGAGAGGCCAGCGTCTTGTTCCTCTGTCAAATGTGTGTTCACCGCACACAGCATCAACAACGCCCACGCCGCCCTTGGTTTTGTCGTAGTACGTTATTATACTTGGCTTTTTCTTTCCGCCGCTGCCACTGTCAATTTCATCATCATTATGCATTGATGACAAAAGCAATACTGATTTGTTCCATTTTGGTACATATAAAAGCAATGTGATGTATTCCTGAAATCCAAACATACTTGAGTACACTTCTTTAGACTTTTTGGGTAAAAACTCAAACTGAATTTCAGGCTATTTTTTTTAAACGTACCAACAACAGTTATATTCTTCTCATGTAACAGCGTCTTGACGATTGGGTAAGAAGTAAACCAGTTGTCAACTGTCAAATTTTTTCCAGACCCTTTCACTAGGTCTACAAGACGTAAAACAACGTTGTCTGCCCTGTTACTGACTTTGTACGGTCTTTCTGGCTGTGCACCTGCATAGACTTCCAAATGTTTTACATAGTACGTTTGAGAACAAACCAGGATGAACACCCTGATCCCATACTTCGCAGGTTTATTTTGGATATACATCCTGAACCTGCACCTGCCTCTGCAGAGAACGAGCATTTCCTCCAAAGTAACGTTTCTTGATGGAGCATAATATGAATTGCAGTTGGAGACAAACATATCAAGAATGGTTATTATGGCAGTAAGATTATCTTGTGCTTTTCTTCCTTCCCTTGTATGGATTTTGTCAAACCTGATACATCGAGTCAAAATTCTGAACCTTTTCAATGACATACTTGCTCGAAAGATTTCTATTCCTGTCACATCTGTATTCCAGAAGTCTTTAATATTCATTTTATCGCCATGCAATGTTCCGACTAAGTAAAGAAGGACAAAATATGCCATTAGTTCATCATTACTTGTAGGCATAGCAATGTTTGGGTCATTGTACTTGTCTTGAACTAAATCAATGTAGATATTGGTTGATCCAAGAACAGTTTCAATCAATGACTTGCTAAAAAATAACTGCCATGATTCTAACGGTGAATGTACATCCATCACAGCTCGAATACTTACAGCAAATGCATGGTAACTATGTTGTGAAGTGTTGTACGAACGCTTTGTGGGAAACAAGTTTTTCTCCATTTAGTTGCTCCGTTCCTGCCTTTGTAAAGGCTTAGAGGCGACATACCTGAGTCAGAGTGATGAGCTGTACTTGAATCAACAACAGAAGGTGCATCAATGCTGGCAGAAGGCTGAACATCTTCCTTTTCATCACCACTAACTTCACTATTGCTTTCATGGTCACTGTTTTTTTGAAAGTCTGGGTCCGCATCAGAATCATTTACCTCACTGTCATCATCATATAAAATTTTGTATATTTCACTGTACGAGAGACTTTCGCGTACCATTTTATACTATAAACTATTGACTGATAGTCTGGTGTTAGGAGATCACAAATATTCCGCAAAGTAACTGGTAACTCAACGATACAACATAATATAAGCGGGATCGCACTGGCAGAAATTAGTTACGTAGACGGTCGGGCTGGGTCTGACAGACCCCTGCGCTTTTTAAGAGACTGAAAAACAGTGACTAAACAATGAAATACCTCATTCAAGCTGTCAACGCTTTCTCTCGGGTGTTTCAGGAAGCTAGCGGACCGCTCGAGTCAAATAAGCAATAATAAGAATATAAAATCAGTGAAACAAAAACTAGTGGGTCTCACAGACGCAGCCCGACCGTTCTAGGGTTAAGTGTATTTCCTTTGTAGAGGCACTCGATATATTCCTTCCACCTTTCAGCTTTCCACTCTTTACTTAGAACTGGTTTTCCATCTGAGTTCTTGATATTAAAACAGTTGATTTGCTTGTCTCCAAATGTTTCTTTTGTTTTCCTGTAGATAGTATCTTTCCCTTAGTTACACATTCTTCTACAGTCTTGCATTTCTCCTCTAGCCTACCTGCACTTCCTATCAGTTTCATTTTTCAGACGTCTGTACACTTTTTTCTCTTTTATCGTTTCATCAATTTAGGCAGCATCTCTTGTGTTATCGAAGGATTTATACTAGGCCTTGTCCTTCTGCCTATATGATCCTCTGCGACCCTCACTTCACTATTCTCAGAGCTACCCATTCTTCTTCTACTGCTTTACTTTTCCTAGTTTCAGTTAATCCTTGCGTAATGCTCCATCTGAAACACTCAACCACCTCTGATTCCTTGAATTTGTCCACATTCCATCATCTTAATTACAATTATTATTTTTTTGAAACATTACTCAATTAGAGGTGGTTTTCAGCTACTTAAAATGCATATGGGCACTCGTCTACTAAATGGACACAACACAGTCCCTCCCCCAAGAGGAAGTGTTTTGTTTTTTAAGTCAATGAGGAAGCCACATACAGTAAATGGATTTCCTTTTTCCAGTCATTGCATTCCACAAGCCGTTTCCTCTGATCCTTTCCTTCACAAGTGCAATAAAACTTTCAACAAGGATGGCTAGAGCGACCTTGGACTTGGCAGCAGATCCTGTCTGATGTTGTATGTTACAGTTGAGACTCGTGCTTGTTGATAATGTAATTTTGGTTGTCCACAAAAAATGCTGCACTACGAGTGTCCATCCAGCAGTTCTCAATGAGGATCGTATACCTACTTCACTACGACCAGTGGGGTGTTTCCGAATTGATGAGGTCATAGAGGACATGTTTACTGCCCAGGGATTGAGCACAAGATTTAACATGCAATTACTGCTCACTCTAAATGTGCAGGTCAGCAGATCAACCCAAAACAATATTAATCACGTTAACCATTGCCATCACAGCTTTGAGAGCATGCCCACAACAATTTTGCAAGCACCTTCTTACATGCTTATTGGTTGGTAATAATTGCTGCACTTTCTGGCCATTGTCAAATTCAACACCACCAATGAACAGAAAAGGCAGAAAATAGGGCTTTTTGCAAATAGAAATATAAACTATTATATTTTTTATATTAGGAGGTGGACATAGACTTCGGTGCCACGGTTCGCGAGAGGTGTTAAGCTGCTAGGTGACGTTAGAAAACTTATAAATATTTACCTAGCAAATGACCATCAGAGCTATAAACAGGTTTTCTTAATAAGAATGAAACAAATTTAGGACGAGTTTGATATGATACGAGATTATTTTGACAATTTAAAGGTCTTCGCCGCCTTTTCCCTTTGTCCCACCGCAGTGACCCGTTGGCAGGGTGCGAGGATGGCGAATGCCCGCTGAACGTCATCTACCAGTGTGATTAGTACCAACAGTAAAATAAGAAGATGGCTGTGTTATGGTGTGGTCTTGTTTTTCATGGAGGGGGCTTGCTGGTTGTTTTGCATGGCTCTATCATACGTCAGGCCTACATTGATGTTTTAAGCACCTTCTTGCTTCCCACTGTTGAAGAGCAATTCGGGGATGGCGATTGTATATTTCAACGCGATCGAGCGAGCACATGATCAAATTGTACCACCTGTGGCGGAGAGGTTACACTACAGTTTCATCCCCGTAATGGAATGGTGTGCACAGAGTACTGGCTTGAATCCTATAGAATACATTTGGGATATTTGGAGCACCGACATAGCGCCAGGGTCCACCGACGTAAATCGATACCTCTCCTCAATGACACCATGTTGTCATTAAAAATAGAACAGATATTCTACGGATCGGTGGGTGGGATGTTATAACCTTTAATCTGATAGGTAAGTTACAAAATTTTAAAAGAGAAATGGATAGTTTGAAGCTAGATATCGTGGGGATTACTGAAGTTCGATGGTTGCATGAACAGGATGTCTGGTTAGGTGAATATATTGTTAAAATTTTTTAAAAAATAATAAAAAAATAAAAATAAGGTGGGGGAACACAGGAGTATTTCTCATAAGGAATAAGAAAATGATAATGCAGGTAATTTACTATAAAGAGCGCAGTGAACGTATTATCGTAGCACAGATAGACTAGCTCTGCCCTTGAAGAGGAGATTGAAAAGTGTAGAATTAGATAAAAGAAGGTATTCAGACAGTTAAGTGAGAGGAAAACTTACAAACCACTTATGAACTAATTTACACTAAAGACAGCACAACCATCAATGCCCCAGGGAGGATTCGCACCCCCGGAGGGGAGCGGCCTCGGGAATCGGAGCATAGCGCCTCAACGCCTCTGGCCACTCCACCGCGGCCCAACTTTTTTTTGTCATTCCACTAACGATGGGAAGTATTCGTACGGGTCCAATGGTAAACCTCCATAAAAAAGGCAGAAAACAAAGATTTTCAAAAGTAGTGGATAAAGCTCTTAAAAACAGAAGCACCAATGAAATTTAATGAACTGACTTGTAGGAAAATGCAGAAATTCAAATTACGCCAGTTAGCGCTTTGCAGAAGCGACACTGCCTGCAGCTTGCAGTAGACTTCAGATATTCTAAGTAAAAGTTAATACTGCGCCTTTGAGTCCATATGAGGACAGAACGTGATTTTATCAGGCTTGATTTTGTGTTCAAGGACTGTTTATATGACTTGCAAAGTTTTTTCAGTAATCAGTCGTAAGTATTAATTTATCCACAGATCTAGAGTTCGACCATTCTGTGGTCATTATCAGTGCTTAAATTAAACGATTAAAACGTGTAAAACATTTCGACTTCCATGATTGAGGTTACGTTTAAACACCAACATGGAGGTCGAAATATTTTACATGTATTATTCGTTTAATTTAAGTATGATAATGACCACACAGCGGTCGATATCTAGATCTATGAATAAGCTAATTCTTACGACTGATTGATGAAACAAATTTTACAAGTACTTGTGATTGTTTATGATTTAGCAAAATAGGTCTTCCAGGCTTACCTACTGTTATGTAGGTTATTTGAAGAATTATTTCCTGTAAGATTCTGGCAGTAGCTCGGTTCTGACACAGTTGAAATCGCGATTGGCGCGGCTTGAACGTGGCCCGGATTCATGAGCTACTGGCTGCTGCCAAGCGGCAGCCCGGCCTGGCTGAACGGGCAGAGTGGGCTGGTCTGAGGCTCCTGCAAGTACGAGCTGACGCATCCGCCATTGTCATTCTCGTGGCTCGTAAGTTAAACACACGGCGGTGCTATAGGATTTGCGTCACGGCAGTTTAGCACGACAATATGGGTTGTTGTGTTGCCATAAATTGCTCAAATCATTCCAGAGGTGGCTACAGAACATTTTCCGAGATACTCTAGGAGAAGAAAAAATGGACCATTAAATGTCGGCGCAAAAACTGGAACCAAGCTCCAGTTATGTATTGTAAGTAAATAGTTATTATTACGACTTGAAGCAATAATTAATAGTAAAAATCGTTTGTGATATTTGAACTTGCGGTTTTGTTTAGCTATTCTGAAAGTACTACATCTTAATAGAGAAGCTGCCTGTAGGAAATCAGCAGCCTCAAAATATATTACAGCAAAGCATCCCAGAAAATACTGTTTTTAGAGCACATTCAGGGTCGGCTCGTCACATTCGCATTTGGTGTGTGTTGATGTTTACAAGATGGCTGGTTGCCATTCCTGTCGCCACCCCAAGCGCCCCTGGAGCAAATGTGTGCTTCAAAGGTCTGCGTATAGGGTTATACGTGTGAATGCGTAAGGTGTTACAAAATGTTTGCGAATCGTGTAACTGAGGTGTAACTTGGGGACCAGCCTAGTATTCACCTAGGGAGATGTGGAAAACCGCCTGAAAACCACATCCAGGCTGGCCGGCACTCCGGCCCCCTTCGTTAATCCGCCGGGCGGATTCGAACCCGGACCGGTAGGACTCCCCGTCTCGGAAAGCGGGACGTTAGACCACACTGCTAACTAACCAAGCGGGTCACCCTGCGGAACTGTATATACTGTTATTATTATTATTTTAATTTAGTGAGACTCGATTTGCAAGAACCTCTTAATAATTTTCTAAAAGCTATCATTTACAATTTCATCATTAATTCTTGTTTGTCAGGTGTGATTCCTATACTAGCTTAGCATCATTACGAATATATCAAGAACAGCAAAGGACCCAAGAGCGAAACTTGTGAGACCACATTCTCGATAGCTCCACAGTATGAGGAGTAAGCTGATTTTTGTACTTTACCTGAACTACTTATATCACGTTCCTGCAGTCTTCCAGTTAAGTATAAGTTAAACAATTAGTGCACTGTGCCAGTAATACTACAATGATTAAGCTTATGTAGAAGAAGTTGATGGTTTATACAGTCAAAACCCCTTGACAGATGTACATCTACATCCATACTCTGCAAGCCACCCGATGGTGTGTGGTGGAGGGAGTACCACTATCGGTTCTCCCTCCTATTCCAGTCACACATTGTTCGGTATGCCTCTGTGTGGGCTCTAATCTCTCTGATTTTATCTTTATTATCTCTTCGCGAGGTATACGTAGGAGCAAACAATATACTGCTAGAGTCCTAGGTAGCGGTATGTTCTCGAAACTTTGACAAAAGCCTGCACCGAGCGACAGAGCGTCTCTCCTGCTGAGTCTTCCACTGGAGTTTATCGATCATCTCCGTAACGCTTTCACGATTACCAAATGATCCTGTAACGAAGCGCGCTGCTTTCCGTTGGATCTTTTCTACTTCCTCTATCAACCGCACCTGGTACGGATCACACACCGGTGAGCAATATTCAAGGTGTTGGGGAACAAGTGTACTGTAACATACTTCCTTTGTTTTCGGACTGCATTTCCTTAGGATTCTTCCAATGAATCTGTCTGGCATCTGCTTTACCGACGATTGATTTTATATGATCGTTCCATTTTAAATCACTCCTAATGGCTACTCCCAGGTAATTTATGGAATCGATTACTTTCAGTTGCTGACCTGCTATAGTGTAGCTAAATGATACAGGATCTTTCTTTGTATGTATTCCCTGCACCATGCGTCAAATTCGATGCAGATCCTCCTGCATTTCAATACAATTTTCCATTGTGGCAACCTCTGTATATACTACAGCGTCATCCGCAAAAAGACTCAATGAACTTCCGATGTTATCCGCAAGGTCATTTATATATATCGTCACAGACAAAAATATATACAGACGGGAAACCTCCGTAATGGTCCGGTCACACGCTCAGAGTGCGGGGCGGAGGGCGGGGATGCTGAAGCAGTTCTGTAAGATGTCCCATGATGGCGCTGCGGTCAGAAGCAGTCCTTTAAACTGGCCAGAGCAGGCGGCAGGTAGCGGCTGTCCCCACCACCACCTCCCCTCAAACGCCGGCACGTCGGACACAGTCGTGGCCTCGTTGCAGGCGGCACGAGTTCTCCCCTCCGCCTCCCCTCCACACTACCCTCTGACGTGCGAGAGTCACCCTCAGAAGCGCCTGTAGTGTGATCTATTGGTACTAAGCCGGGGAACCGCCTGACACCTGCTAGCATCTTACTGAACTACGAGGGGAGCGTAGGACAGTGGTTTAGGGGGGGCTGCTTCTCTGTATATGTTACTCTGTGATATCGTGAACAGCAACGGACCCACGACACTCCCCGGTGGCACCCCTTACATCACTCTTACTTCGGAAGACTTCTCTCCATTGCGAATGACATGCTAATTGTGTTATCTAGGAACGCTTCAAAAAGAAAGAAAAAATCCCATTGGGCGATGTTGTTTATTCAGAGCATTTAATATTTGACCAGTATAAGCATATATAGAATTTTCTCTTGACTAGCTTTGGAAACCAAACAGATTTTGTTAGTACTTGTTGTTGTTTAGATGTTTTAGGGGGACAAAACTGCAAGGTCATCAGTCCCCTCTTTGTTAGTACCTTAGTTTAAACACTGTGTCCTACGTGCCTGAGAGTTCAATATCAAAAGTGTCCATTATCAGTAACAGATGATGCAATGTAATGGCTACTCCTTTCAGCTTCCCTCACTCTCAAAGTGGCGGTCGGTGAAAATCTGTAACCGCTTACGAGAGCTTGGCGGTTACTGCACGGTGTTCCGCTCCCCCGCGCGCTAGCACTGTGGGATCCCTCAGGCAACCACTGCAGGGGCAGCCGGCATAATTGACGCCTGCGACGCGCCGCTGTTTGGTAAACAGACCGCAATCAGCAGTGTAAACTCACTGTAAGCGCGTTTTACTGCGGACGCGACGGCAGGTAAATACGGAAACGTGTGGGGGAGGAAGGGGGGAGGGATGGGAGGGGGCAGACAAAGAACTGTCGCGACAAATGAGGCGCGGCGACAGCGAATAAAAGGCGAGCAGTCTGCGTGTGCAGCGGGAGAACGGGTGGACTTCTCCTCAATTAAGGCAGCACGGGCGCGAGCGTCGAGCAATTACCAGGTGTGCACGCGCTGCGCTCTGGAAATGCGCGAGTAATGAGTGTCTGGCGGCCTGCGGAACGCTTAATTGCGGGAGTCGTCGCGCTTTTAACGCGCCGGGGTTGCAGCTCTTTTGCTGCCTCGCGTCTCGCGGCTTTTGACGTAAAACACGTCGAGCATGCATTGTCGCCAAGTGTTTCCTACCTGAATCTGAAAACAGCGCCTGCAAAAGTGTAACAGATTATCTTCTGCTCTCAGAGGACAGATATCGAACAGGAAACTGTTAAAGAATACAAACCGGGAGAGCTTTTGATTAAACGTATTCTTCCTATGAATTTTCGCTTTCTGCGTTATTTTGTAATTTCTTAGTGTTTCTTTGTTAAATATAATGGTATGATACCGCGTTCTTTGTCACTGTTAATAAGGAAAAAAATTACATTGAGAAACATCATTTGCAAAGAAACTTCCTGGCAGATTAAAATTGTGTGCTAGAATCGGGACTGTAACCTGGGACCTTTGCCTTTCGCGGGCAAGTGCTCTACCTACTTGGCTATCACGACACGACTCACGATGCCGCCTCACAACTTTACTTCCGCCAGTACCTCGCCTCCTACTTTCCAAACTTCACAGAAGCTCTCCTGCGAACCATGCAAGACTAGCACTCCTGCAAGAAAGCAATGTTGGCGGACAAATCTGACCATTTTATAAACTGAAGACGCAGTCCATAGCCTGACACATTTTATCAGCTGTCTTCATTCATAAAATTAATGGCGTACGCTGGGTTTGTAACTTGGGCCATCACTACTATCATACTTTCTAAGGTTGTACCGAGAAAGAAATACTAAGGAAAAAATCGATATCTTGTGCTGTTTCTGAGATATTGATAGTGACCATGCCAAATATCTCAAGAAATTAGCAGCAAACGAAGAAACGGTTACTGGCAAATGTTAAAGCGTTGAGGGGGACATCTGATGACACTACACACACCCGTCCACCCCACCCCGTACCGAAACCCACGATATGTGGTGCGAGGCAACTCTGACTTTTTTATAGGAACACCAACTTTTTATTGCAGATTTAGATTCTACGTGAAGAAATATTGAAACACGTCCACATAACGTGTTCCATTTAATTGACTCCTCATGAACAAATCTTGACGAGCTTCAGATTTTTTTTTTTTTAGTGTAGCAAGACACTCCACTCGCAGTATGCGAGGTACTAGGCATTATATACTTATTTAGTTTTATCTGTATGTAAAATTCTAAGTGTCTATGTTGTACATGAGGCCCCAAATATCTATTAGTGTGTACTGTGATGTGTTCCCACTGGCCCTGGTTTCCACAGAATGAATGAAACTTTGTATGTAAGAAAGTTTAGGAAGTTCTAGGTGCGCCTCATCTGTTTTGTGTCGTCGTTGCTTTCAAACTCTGGGCGTTGAATGTCTCTGAGCGAGAAGTAGGTTTGCCAACTGCTGAGCAGAACCGAGTCTTGGGAAAGATTCCTAATGTAGCTTGCTCTTAACCTCCTTGGGTGGGGGTTGGTCAGGTTACCTGCCTGACGCATAGTGAAGCTCTCTGGGCTCCCCTCCACTACCCCTCCTCTGGTAACGGTTAAGCAGAGGTCAGGAGAGCTATTCATTCGCTTCTTGGTTCCTGGTAGGGTAAGTACCTCTGGGTTTGGTTCTGCTGTGGACTCGTGGCTCGACTTAGTTCAGGCTCCATAGTCGTACTTACGCCTTTTTGCAAGTTTAATTCCAGAAGTAGCAGCTACACTATGTGTAGTAGTGAGATTTTGCTTAATTTTCTACAGGATTGCTAATTTGATGTCGGTTTAGCTAGAATCTGATTCCGAGGCTCTAATGGCGTTTTGTTGGCATAGTTCTTGCACTTTATAACTTTTAAATCACTTCTTCGCCTGTTTAAATATGTTCAATGTCTTTCACGTTCTTATCGTAGTTGAATTCTAATATTTTCAGGGATTTGCCGTGCCTATGGTGTTCGTACTTTGTCGACAGAACACATGGATGATATCAGAGTAAGCCTTCAGTTTTTCCATCATTCAGTGCACATGAGTGGTTAATAATTGTATAGCTAATTTGCTAAGATGTTTCCTAGTGAGTGTAGTGAGATAATTTTCCCCATAAATTGTCCATTCTAACTTGTAGTCTGTGTACTTGTCGGTCCACGTGTGCGCCGATTAGCGTGTTCCCTGTTGTGGTTATTACCATTAAATAGATCTTTTCCCTCTGTGTAGAAAGAACCGTTGCACGATGTATAATGTGTTTTTAATTTTCATGAAATAGAATTATTTCACTTCTCTGAATTTTTGTGACCGAACTCTGAATTGTGCTGTAGCAATCTGTAACCTTGCTTATATAATAGATATCATTCCTCTGATCAGAAAAAATGGTTACACGATATATTTTGTGATCTTATTCTCTTCGAAATTGGTTTTGTTAACTTTTGCATATTTTGTGTTCCGACTTAGTAGAGTGCTGTATTGATCTAACAACTTTAACCTTCTGTAGTTATCTTCTCCCTGTGCTAAACGAACGCCAGACCGACCGTTTTTAGAAATTATTTAATGAAATCTTGATTTAATGTATAGTTAGAAGTTCTAGGGAAACTTTAACTGTACACCGCACTTTGTGGTCTTAAATCAAGTGCTTTTGTTTCTGATAGTTGATCATGAGCCTAAGCCACTAGCTTGACACGTTATGGAAGCGAAGTATTATTTCATTGTGCGCGAGTGAACCTTCGACCTGCATTCCCCCCCATTGCTTGGTTGTCGTCTTGGTGTATTGGTGTCGGGTGCTTGGTAAGTACCTGCATGGCTTGGCGTATGAATCTGTGTGTGAATGTGCTGCAATTCCTCCGTTCCCCCCTACTCCCCCCTGTACTCAACTTTGCAGGTGGGAAATTTTTGGGCCATGTAATTGTGGATATTTTGAATATTTTGTAAGGTGTATTTTTTATTTTAATTGTAAAAAAATGGTCTTTCCCACTTGTTGTTCTTGTTTTGAACAATAAATTAATTTGTTAAACTATAATCATTTTGTGCTAATTTAAATTCTCCCTTCATCATTTATTTTGGATTAATGTGGGGTAATTTGTTCATGTATCTTGTGTCTTTGCTCCCTTCTGGAGGAGACAATATTTGCGTTTCCGTTGCCAACATTTATGATTTCGGATTTAGATCAATGACTGTGGATCATTATTTAATTGTATGCTGTTTCCTCTAAAGATTACAGTGAAGGTAAAACTGTTTGCTTAACTTATAGAATCAGAGTTTTGCTTAAGGGAACTGTATACGTCCGCCGCTGTGTGAATATCGCCGTAGTTAGATTTTGTGAGCAAGCAGTCAATTGTTAACTTCACAAACACGGCAAGTTAACAGTCAAAAAGAACAGCGGGCGAATTTCAATATGTAACTTTCGGGTGAAACATTTCTTTCATTTCATGATAAATAGTGCTGAAATCGGCAAAAATGAAAGTGTAGCGTACCTGTCGCGAGCTTCTTCAGCATTGCTGTGCGCCCCATAGTACCAGGAAATGACAATTTCTCTCTCTCTCTCTCTCTCTCTCTCTCTCTCTCTCTCTCTCTCTCTCTCTCTCTCTCTCTCTCTCTCTCTGCAATCGTTAACATCGAGGAACAATTGCGTTGCGGTGGATACAGTCCGAGTCATTGAAGTACAACAAACTATCCACCCGCAAACTGATGCATGATCATAGTTTGTGATTCATTCGATTGTGGGAGACGTCGCAAGATAGCATTGAACAGAAACATACAAAAATGTGATTTTCCTGATCTGACGTGTATTTGTTTGAGATATTACCGTTTTTCAACAATTTCCACATCAGTTAGAATAGACGGCAAATTAAGCTGGTGGTTCAAGGTACTTTCAGGGGTAAGACAAGGCTGTGACCTGTCACCACTGTTATCTATAGTCGGCCGCGGTGGCCGAGGGGACTGAGGCACTCCAGTCACACTCTGCACGGCCACTACGGTCGGGGGTTCGAATACCCCCTCGGGCATGGATATTTGTGCCGTCCTTAGTATTAACTAGTTCATAAGTAGTTTGTAAGTTTAGGGACTGGTGACCCCATAGTTAAGTTCCATAAGCTGTACAAACATTTCTTTTGTTATCTATATTATTCATTGATCATATGTTGAAAACAGTAGACTGGCAGGGCGGGATTAAAATAGGTCAAAACAAAATAAGCAGTCTCGCATATTCAGATGACTTAGTTGTAATGGCCGATTCGATTGAAAGGTTGGAAACTAATATTTCAGAGCTCGACTAGAGATGTAATGATTATGATATGAAGATCAGCATCTCCAATACGAAAGTAATGTCTGTGGGAAAGAGATTTAAACAGATTGAGTACCAAATAGGAGGAACAAAGTTAGAACAGGTAGACAGTTTCAAGTACCTGGGATGTATTTTCTCACAGGATGGCAACATAATGAAAGAACTGGAATCGAGACGTAGCAAAGCTAATGCAAAGAGAGCTCAACTAAGATCTACTCTCTTCTGCAAGAAGGAAGTAAGTACCAAGACTAAGTTAGCGGTGCACCGCTCTATCTTTCGACCAACTTTGTTGTATGGGAGTGAAAGTTGCATGGATACAGGTTACCTTATTCATAAGGTAGAGGTTACAGATATAAAAGTAGCAAGAATGTTTGCAGGTACTAACAGATGGGAACAATGGCAGGAGGGAGTCCATAATGAGGAAATCAAAGAAAAACTGGGAATGGAGACCAAAGATGAAGCAGTTAGAGCGAACAGACTGAGATGGTGGGGTCATGTTACACGCATGGGAGAAGCAAGGTTACCAAAGAGACTCATGAGCTCGGCAGCGGAGAGTAAGAGGAGTGGAGGTGCACCAAGAAGAAAGTACTTAGATTCGGTAAAGAATGATTTTGAAGTAAAAGGCATAGCATCAGGCAATGCATCAATGTTAGCATTGAATAGGGGATCATGGAGGAATTTTATTAGAGGTATTATGCTCCAGACTGAACGCTGAAAGGCATAATCAGTCTCTAATGATGACGATGATCATGATGATGATGATGATGATGATGATTCCACATATTTAGTTTTGCCTATTACAGCGGCATCTATCATGAAACGAAAACGTTTTATACGAAAGTTACATATTTATGCACGGAGAATCCAAATAACTGTTTACTTACACATTACTCATCCATTTAGAAGAATTATGACTAAGAACTGTCAAAGTACACTGCACACTATGAAATAATACCAATACAGCTGTTGTGAAACGTAACAAACACACAAACACGGTCTTTGTTTCTTTAAACAGAAGCGAAGGTCGCCAAGAGCGAGGCGTCTCGGTTCGGCAAATTTCGGAAGCACTCGTGCTTATGTTGCGATGAGGCATTCCGCAGCCTCGCCTCGGCCTACTGCACTGTTGGCCGCACTACCCCACCACATCCCTCCCCTCCCTCCTTCCCCGCACTCTAGCAAAGACTGCGGCAGTGAGCGTCCGAAGCTCTGTTCTCCCACTGTCGAAGTGAAGCGAACGAGATATATTCCACACTATTCGCTAATTCTTCATAACGAAAACTGGTTTCTGTTTCCATTTGTGTTAATATTGGTTCTTAATTTCTGGTTTTCATTAGATATGGGCTTCGGTGATAGCTTTGGTAGCTCACAATATAAGCCTCTGCATAAAACATTCAATATTGCTGCCCTTAATACTTAGACCGAGCGAGTTGTAACAGTAGTAACACTGGAGACGCATTCGGAAGGATGATGGCTCAAATACACCTCCAGTCATCGAGGTTTAAGTTTCCTGTGACTTCCCTTCATTCCTCCAGGCAAATACCGGGTCCCATGAAAGGGCGCAGCTGATTTCCTCCTCTACCCTGGGGGGAAGCTCCATCTTTAATGACCAAGACGTCGGTGGAATGTTTGGTACTGAACTTCCTTCCTTCCTTCTTAATGGGAAATTTCCTTTGAAAACTACAAAGCTTTACTCAAGATACGTCGGTAGGTGCGATGCAATTCCAGTTTGTTTTATGTAGGCTACTGTGCAACACTGGTGTAACGAAAGAAAGCTACTTCAAAATATAGAATATAATTGTAATTTGATGATAAAGAGTAGCAAAAAGCATCCGATAATGTTTGAATGCCTCATTAGTAGTGTGCTGTTAGACGCTGCCTTCTCGATGAAATATCTAGGCGTTACGTTGCCGAGCGTAATGAAATCAGTTTCCTGGGTGTGTGAGAACAGTAGCCGCGGCGGAGCGGCCGAGCGCATTGAAGCGCTATGCTCCAATGCGCGAAGTCGCTCCCCTTCGGGGGTTCGAATCCCCCCTCGGGCATGGATGTTTGTGCTGTTTTTAGTATAAGGTAGTTCATAGGTAGTTTGTAAGTTTAGTGACTGATGACCACGCAGTTAAGACCCATAAACTTAAACATTGGAACATTTAATTTTTTAAGAACAGTAGTGGAGAAGGCGGATTGTCGACTTCCGTTTATTAGGAAAATTATCGGAAGGTGTGGTTCATTTGTAAAGTTACCGCGTACATACGCTTGTGCGACCCCTCATGACTGTGGATAAAGTGTTTGGGATCCTCGACTGGTTCGTAAAGAGGAAGACGTACAAGCAGTTCAGAGGCTGCTACTAGATTCGATCAGTGCACGAGTGCTACAGAAAAACTCCAGTAACTGAAATGGGGAACGCTGCAGGCAAGACGACGTTCTTTTCGAGAAACACTGTTGAGGAAATTTAGGGGCTCGTAATTTGAACATATTCATGTATAAGTTAGGAAGCCGTTTCTGACAGCAATTGTGTGAAGTGTAGCGTTGTTAGGAGGTGAAACGACGGCGTTACGGAGTTCAGACAGAAATATGATAATAGAATTCGAAATTTGGTGCTACAGACGAATGCTGAAGATTATACTGGTAAATAACTAATGAAGATATGCTGAACACAATTAGGAAGAAAAGAAATATAGGATATGTCTTAAGTGAAGCGATCGATTTGTGGGACATATTCTGAAACAATAATTGTGTTTAGGAATAGAGGGAAGTGTGTAGGGTAAAAATCACAGAGGGAGAACGAGGGAGAATACACTAAGCAAGTTTAAAATAAATTAGGCTTGAATTCTTATTCAGAGATGAATAACACTACACGTTAGTGTGGAGAGCTGCATCAAACCCGTCTTTGGACTGAAGATTACAACAATAACAGAGGCATATAGACAATTGTTATTTTGTCATTCTACTCTGGAGAGTAACAGACAAGGAAATGACTCGTAATGATACGAGATACCCTCACCACACCTGTTAAGATGGATTGAAATTGTATGGATGTAGATGTAGAAAAAATGTTACTGGCATATCCTTTCCGACATCCAATCTTCGAACAGAAGAATGCGTTTCAGATATCCTTTTGGCACTGCTCATCATCCTTCTACCAATTTAATTTACTAGTGCCCGTTCATTTTGGCCACATACCTTCACCAGATCGATTAAATGACAACAGTTTTGCCGCGTGGAATTACCGCGTGGTCTAAGGCGTCATACTACGGATTGGACGAACGTTCGCGCCGGAGTTTCGAGTCCTTTCTTGTACTTAGTGTGTCTTTTTCTTAGTGTAAATTAGTTTAACTAGCTTCTATGTCTAGGCACTGATGACGATAGCAGCTTGGACCAATAAGTTTACAAACATTTGAACAACAGGTTTGGCAGGCTTTCGACAAGCAAAAATTTTCTAGTGGTTTCACAGTTATATGATGAAAATAGTGCAACATTATAACCTAGAGAAGTGAAAGTTGTAAATAGAGAAAGAGCCTTTCCAGAAGCTGAAATATCCTTAAGATTAGTGGTGTTAAGTAAAACACAACGAAAATAAGCTACCTGAAGGTATAACCAAAGTTTTTTTTTGCAGAAAAATAACGCTGGAATAAGAAAATATATATATTTGAAATAATACATGATGATATAACAAAAAAAATTTGGACATAAACTCCACACTTTTATAAACTAAGCATTGATACGTTCTTGGAACAATAAACAATAAGTCCCTCAGTTCAAGGAGTAACTCAAATGAAGCCTTTTGTGTCCCAACTTCGTCGCCGCTTTTGTGTCCCAGCCTCGTCGTAGGTGTCGGTGGCCGAGTGGAATGAGACCGACACGCTGGTGCAGGTACGGAGGGGAGCAGCCAGAAACTATAAACACTAGAGTAAATTAGAAAGAGATATATATTGCACAGAATGTAACAATACTTAACTTTTACATAGTACTGCAGAATGTTGATACATAGTTGTTAGAGGCCTGCCTAGTGCCTGTACAATAGCAAAGTCTTCACTGGTGCCTATCTGATTACGAAGGTCCTAACTCGTTGCTATCTCAGTCCGAAGTGACCGGTGTCTTTCCGTGGTGGCCACGAGCCGCGTTGTCGCAGAGGGCGCTCGTGGCTTTCGTCGTGAGAACGCCGCGCCGTGCGTGCATGGCGGCGCGCGGCGAAAGTAGGTGGCGCGCACTTTGTACTTGTGCGACACCACACCCCTCCCCCCCAAACCGCCGCGCCGTCGTGGCGTAGGGCTGAGGGCCACGGCGACGGCACTGGGAGGAGGGCCTGGGCGGGGACGTTACTGGTGGGACGGGCGTCGTAGCTGAGGCTGGGATCGAGACGCCGTCCGCGCCCCGGCATCCGCCTTGCGATCCTCCAGGGAACCCACCGAAACCTGGGGAAGGGCGCACCCCCCCCCCCCCCCGCCCAGAGGGAGCAGGTAATCTTCTTCTGAGGTGCGTGGCCCAGGCGGCGGCGGCACGCACGGTCCCGGAGTCCCTCTCGGTGACACTGTCATCTGCGGCGGCGACAGCGGCGGCGTCGCGTCGATCTCCATCGGGACGATCTCGTAGTCCGGGGACGAACGATGTGGTTGTGCTCCCTGGCGGTGAACTGGGTCTGGAATCAAGAAACCGGAGACAGGGTCGCGCGGCCTGAGCAAGCGCAATTGGTTTGCGTGGCGCCGCAGCTCCGACCCTGTGGAAGAACGTACAACATACATATTACGACCGAGCACGCGCTGAATGATGCCCGGCATCCATAGTTTCTTCTTGTTTCCAGCAAACACCCTGTACAGCGCCGGCGTGGAAACCTGCAAACGCGTAGCGCCATACGAACCGACTCGGTGCGTGGGAGGCTGCAGCAGGTGAAGGAGAGTGCGGTGACGGCGGCCGTGTAGCAGCTCGGCAGGAGACGGGCCGTCACGTGGCATGCACCGATACGTAGACAGGAAAATTTGAAGAGCTTGCTGCCTGGAGTGCTGACCTTTCATCTTCTCCATGTGAGACTTGAATGTTCGAACGAAACGTTCTGCTTCACCATTGGACTGAGGGTAAAAAGGTGCAGTGGTAATATGCTGAATGCCATTCACACGACAAAACTGTTGAAATTCCGCACTAACAAACTGAGGTCCATTGTCACTGACGATAGTTTCAGGCAAACCTTCGATGCAAAACACTGACGTTAAGGCGCTGATTGTACTAGATGCTGTCGTTGAGTTCATGGCAATCACAAAAGGAAACTTGCTGAAAGCGTCTACAACAATTAACCAGCGCGTATTCCAGAAAGGTCCGGCAAAGTCAATATGTAAACGTTGCCATGGTCCCTTGGGGCGTGGCCAGTCTGAGAAACGCTGTCGAGGAGCCGCCTGATGCTCCGCACAAACGGTACACTGTGATGTCATGCTCTCTATCTGAGCGTCCATACCAACCCAGGTACAATGACGTCTGGCCAGTTGCTTTGTCCAAACAATGCCCCAATGTCCTTGATGCAGGAGGCGTAACACTTCTCGTTGCAGGGAACGAGGAACAATCACTCTTGCTTGGTCGTTGTCGGTATGCAACAACAGTACACCCTGACTTAAAGATAATGCATGACGTTGTGCAAAATAACGTCGAACCAGAGGCCGATCAATGTCTTTGGCTCTGGCAGGCCACCCTGAGCGAACAAAACGTGCTACCACACTTAGGTCTGCATCCGCAGCTGTTTCCTGTGCAACCCGACGAGAGTTCAAAGGGAAATCTGCGACAGCGGTGCATCTCTGGAGTCTATCTGACAACATGCCATTTCCGAAGAATCAAACGACACATCCTGGCCAACCGGAAGTCGGGAAAGTGTGTCCGCGTTGGCGTGTTTAGTAGTAGGTCGGTACAAAATCTCATACTGATAATTAGACAATATCAAGGACCATCTCTGAAGCTTTTGTGCCGTCCGTGGCGGAATTGGCTTTGTGGGTGAGAACAACGACGTGAGAGGCTTGTGGTCTGTCAACAAATAGAATTTTCTGCCATACAGATAATGATGAAACTTTGTGACGCCGTAGATGATTGCTAAGGCCTCCTTTTCTATCTGACTGTAATTCTGTGGCGTCGGCGTCAGTAGCTTGGATGCAAAGGCAATAGGACGATCGTGACATCCAATACGATGCGACAGAACGGCACCCAGACCGTACGACGAGGCGTCAACTGCTAACACTACAGGCTTCTGTGGGTCAAAGGGAATCAAACATGCATCACTGAGTAGTGCAGACTTTAGTTTGTCAAAGGCAACCTGACAATCTTTAGACCATACAAAAGGAACATTCTTCCTATGTAAGTGATGCAGTGGAGCTGCAATCTGAGTGGCATTGGGAATAAACCTGAAATAATAGTTAAGCTTTCCCATCACTGCTTGCAATTCATGCACATTCTTAGGAGGAGGCAAGTCTTTGATTGCTCGAAGATGTGACTGTAAGGGTTGAATTCCTTGGGCATTAATCACATGGCCTAGGTACTCTATTTCAGTTTGAAAAAACGAACACTTTGCTTTATTACAACGTAGACCTGCCGCAGTCAAAACTTTGAAAAGGCACTCCAGGTTTGCTAAATGTTCTTCAACTGTACGTCCGGATAGCACAATATCATCTAAGTAGTTCGAACAACACGGTACAGAAACTGTCAGCTGTTCCAAAAAGCGCTGAAAAATAGCGGGGGCGGAAGAACTGCCAAAGGGTAGGCGTTGAAATTGAAAAAGGCCCATGTGAGTATTAATGACGAAAAACTTTTTTGACTCGTCATCAAGTGGAATCTGTAAGTATGCCTCTGCTAAATCAATCTTGGAAAAGAAGCGAGACTGTCCTAATCTGTCCATAAGTTCCTCAGGTCTGGGTAGGGGATAAGTGTCTACAATTGTTTGACTGTTCACTGTTGATTTGAAGTCCGCACAGAGACGAAGTTTTCCTGACGGCTTGGGTATAATTACTATAGGCGAGGCCCACTGACTCGCAGAAACAGGAGAAATCACCCCACTATCTTGCCAACGTTTAAGTTCTTCGGCAACTGTATCACGCAAGGCGATAGGCACTGGTCTAGCTTTACGAAATTTTGGAACTGCAGATTCTTTTAAAGTTACATGTGCCACGAAGTCTTTTGCACAACCTAGTTCCGGCGAAAACAAGTCACTATATTTGTCACACAATGCATTGATTTTATCCTGAGGCACTATTGACGAAATTTGAAGCACATCTCTTTGAATTGATAAACCAAACATGTCAAAAACATCTAGTCCAAAAATGTTCTGTGTCGATTTGGCCTGAAGAACTACAAAAGCAACTGTTTTTGTTACACCTTGAAAAGAGGCGGGCAGGCTACACGTTCCTAGCACGGGAATATTTTGACCTGTATAAGCTGTTAACACTTGTTGACACGGCGACAATTTTGGCGAACCCAGAAGTTCATACGTCTCTTTATTCATTAATGTGACAGAGGAACCAGTATCGAGCTGAAATTGCACAGTCTTATTTTCTATGGAGAGATTTACAAAAAGTTTGTGCTTCTGGCGCTCGACAGGTGCGCGAATGTGGGCAACGTCTGCTACGGTTTGTTTGCTGCACGTGCGCGGGCCGCGTAGTGAAGTAAGCGGCGCAGACTCGGCACGCGGCGGATTAACAACACTGTCACTAGATGGCACTACCGCCGGATCGGCGTCCGCGCAATGCGAGGCTACTACAGAGTCACTAACTACTGCACTACACTTTTGAGTAGCTACTTGATGTCTACTGTCACTAGCTACACAGTACTGGGCACTATGACAAGGAGCAGTTGCAGAAGGCACTATTTTCACTACAGGATTGCACTGTTCATAGTCATTTTGCTTTTCCCGAACCCTTTTCCGTTGCACTGTTTTACGCGCTCGTCGGCGCTTGCTACGTGGTGCACTATATAGTTTTGCCATAGGCGCAGAACTACTTTCATGCAATTGAGATCCAAGGAAAGCACTGTTCAATTCCACAGCCCGTATAACATTTACAGAATGAACTGTTCTCGCACTCTGCGAAGCACTGTTTCTAACGGTACCGTTCTTTGAGTTTTTAATTTGCATACACACAGGCTGCACATGTCCCGATTTGCCACATTGATAACAGGTTGCGTTGCGACTAGGGCAATGAGCACGCTTGTGGCGAGACACACACTGGGGGCAAGATTTACGAACATTTTTCTGAAATGAGCGTTGGCGCCCGTTATTCAAATCACTGTTTCTAACACGACGGGGCGATCTTTGTGTCACACTTTTACACCGGCTACTGTTCACTGTCTGTTCAGCACGACCGGTAGAAAAATAAGAATCACTATGGCTAGAATGCGAACTACGGCTAGGAAAGCGTCCGTTGCGGCGCACTGAATTTACACTGTGGCTTTGCATTTCTACATCTGCTAAGTCAAACGTATCATGCGCTTCTATAAGCTGCAGTACACTGTCTAATGAGGGGTCAGATTGTTTTAGAATTGCTGCTCTAATTCTGGGGTCCTGAATGTTCTGCGTAATCGCATCCCTCAACATCACGTCACTATACGAAAGTCCACAAGAGCAAGTAAATTTACATTTGCGGGTTAAGCCCTTCAACTCGGTGATCCACTCTTGGTGTGACTGTTCCGGTAATTTTTTAAGTCTGAAAAATCGGTACCGTGCAGCGGCTACAAGAACTTTTCTCTCATAATGAGCATTTAGTGCATCTACAATTTGTTCAAAGTCCACATCACGAGGAGATGCGTGGGGAAATAGTTTCTGCAGTAATAAAAAGGTTTTGGGGCCCACCACGGACAACAAAAGATGCTTAACAGTCTGACCTGTAAGTTGATGAGCCGCGACGAGTTCTTGAAACTGTGCGAAGTAGTCGCTCCATTCTTCCTCACGTTCGTTGTACTGGCGGAACGTCGGAAGCGGTGCGGCGGCAGGTGTGGGCTGCTGATGCGACGGCTGTTGTTGAGTTGTCAACTGCGCCACCGCCTGGAGAAGTTGTGTTATTTGCGCCGTCTGTAACTGAATAATTTCCAGTTTTTGGGTTCGGGGTAGTGGCCATGCTGACCGATTAGGCGCCGCGCATACAAGTAAATTATAACAAAACACAAATGCAATATGAAAGAGGACGCTCTGCAACAAAAAAAGTCCACAAAACACGCAACTGAATATGTTCCCCCAAAATTCTTATAATAAGGGTGGGTGGGCGGGAGCAATTTCTACGTGCTCGACTGCTGCTGTCTGGCTGCTGCAAGCGGGCTGGTCCAAGGTTCTATCACTCCTCGTCGCCACTTTTGTGTCCCAACTTCGTCGCCGCTTTTGTGTCCCAGCCTCGTCGTAGTTGTCGGTGGCCGAGTGGAATGAGACCGACAAGCTGGTGCAGGTACAGAGGGGAGCAGCCAGAAACTATAAACACTCGAGTAAATTAGAAAGACATATATATTGCACAGAATGTAACAATACTTAACTTTTACATAGCACTGCAGAATGTTGATACATAGTTGTTAGAGGCCTGCCTAGTGCCTGTACGATAACAAAGTCTTCAATGGTGCCTATCTGATTACGAAGGTCCTAACTGGTTGCTAACTCAGTCCCAAGTGACCGGTGTCTTTCCGTGGTGGCCACGAGCGGGGTTGCAGCAGAGGGCGCTCGTGGCTGTCGTCGTGAGAACGCCGCGCCGTGCGTGCATGGCGGCGCGCGGCGAAAGTAGGTGGCGCGCACTTTGTACTTGTGCGACACCACACCCCTCCCCCCCAAACCGCCGCGCCGTCGTGGCGTAGGGCTGAGGGCCACGGCGACGGCACTGGGAGGAGGGCCTGGGCGGGGGCGTTACTGGTGGGACGGGCGTCGTAGCTGAGGCTGGGATCGAGACGTAGTTTATTGTATCATTTTCCCAAGAGTTCCAGCACAAAGGTATAAATTTTTAAATGGAACAATAGTTTTTTTATCGTGCATTGGATTCGTTGAAACCAGCTGCGTCCAAATCAATTTAAACTACATTTCTATCGCTGTTAGTTTGGGATCTACAACCCTTCAAAGTTTCAGGGGCAGATACCACAAACGCTGCGCATAATGCAATGCGCTTTCTACATGTGGTGCGGCCGAGTTGTAATGTCGCCGGTGTCACGGAGCGAGAAGCTTCCTCCATGCGTTGTTGTTCGTGTATGCCATCGTCATCCGATGTCAGTAACTGTGGTATATTGAGCCCCGGTTGTTTGTGTGGCTCCAACTGTCGGGTATATGGCCGTGTGCGGCGAAAGTCGGCATTCTAACAGCGCATCGAGGAAGCTTCTCGCTCCGTGACACCGGCGACGTTACAGCTCGGCCGCACCACATTCAGAAGGCGCATTGCATTATGCGCAGCGTTTGTGGTATCTGCCCCTGAAACTCTGAAGGGTTGTAGCTCCCAAACTAACAGTGATAGGAATGTAGTTGAAATTGATTTGGACGCAGCTGGTTTCAACGATTCCAATTCACGATAGAAAAAACCATTGTTCCATTTAAAAAAAATTATATCTTTGTGCTGGAACTCTTGGGAAAATGATACAATAAACTATGTTCATAGCTCCGCAGAAAGTGTAACATTTCTTGTGTTGACCTACCACATTAAAATTTCCCGTCACCTATTATTTTTAAAGTTACAGTGGCAAACACACTAAGTGAAACACCCTGTATATTGGTGGAGGGAAGGGGGGACACAACTTGCGACGACGGAGTTCCAGATTATGGAACACTACTGACAGGTGGCTTGTTTGCTGTTGCACACTTTTCCTGTTGACGAGTGACTGAGGATGGGAGGGGGAGAAAGAATGCAGTAAGGCAGTTGCCATAAGTGCTAAGGGCCCAGGGTCACCAGCCCCAAACTCTGCCAACCTGTGGACAGTGGCGTGAGGGGTGGAGAGTTGGAGCGTAACGGGTGCGACCCGCTTCGCCTGGGGTGCAGGGGGACAGGAGCATGGCAGCGCCGGGACATGGGTACTGGGCCACAGCGGCAAGGAGGGGAAGGGAAACAGCTCTGTGACGTCACTTGGACCCCAGTTTCATGAGCCTTAGATGAAGTGAGAGTACAGGCCCGCCGCCGGTGGCCCTCAGCTGTGCAGGGAGAGAGGAAGAGGGGTGCGCTGGGCCAGTAATAATTTGCTCCTAGCAGTGGATGCCGTAAGTCGGGCCCGGTGGTCTTGGGGTAAGGCGCTCGACTGGAAACCGAAGGGTCGCTGTTTCGAAACCCGGTCGAACTTCGGATTTTTTCAGCCTGCACTTTAACCCATCCTTCACCTCTCAACGATGTGAGGAATCGCTAGAAATGACGCGTGGTTCGGATTCTACGTTAAGCTGTAGGTCCCTTTCCCCGGTTGGATAACTGGGGTAGGATAGGGACATGCAAGTCGACGAAGTGGCATCCAATTGAAAGACTTGAACCAGGCCAATGAACCACACGAAATTATTATTATTATTATTAGTGGATGCTCTGTATGTGGGAAGGTATTGCAAGTCAAGAACCAATTATTAATCTCGTTTTCCATCCAATTGCTTTGACCGAGTTTGGTGGACTCGCACTCTCGAGGACGTTTGTTCGCCGGCCGCGGTGGCCGAGGGGACTGAGGCGCTTCAGTCACGGTCTGCACGGCCATTACGGTCGGGGGTTTGAATCCCCCCTGGGGCATGGATATTTGTGCCGTCCTAGTTCGTAAGCAGTTCATAAGTAGTTTGTAAGTTTAGGGACTGATGACCCCGTAGTTAAGTCCCATAAGCTTGACAAACATTTGAACATTTTTGACGTTTGTTCACATCTAATTCCAACCTCACATATTTTTGTTTCCCAAATATCTCTCCATGCGGAGTCCACGATGGCTACGGCCGAATTCCTCCCTCATTTTTACTCAAATGTTTGTAGACATATGACACCATACTTCTGTGGCCATCAGTCCATAGACTTACAAACTAGTTGAACTATCTGACGTTGAGAACACGTGCGTGCACACACACACACACACACACACACACACACGCACACACACACACATATACACAAACACACACCCATGCCCGAATAGAAGACTCGAACCTACGGCGAGGAATGGCAGTTTATGATGAAAACCACATGTCAGTTCCTGTGCCACCCACCCTTACTCTAAAATTGGAGAGTGATTTTCGCCTCTTATGGCCCCCATGTCGACGGCAAGTTAAACACTAATATTCCTTCCCTCCATTGCCTTACTTTTAAATCGCTATGTGCACGGAAGGCCTTAAGTAACATAAATGAAGCGGTAGGAAGGAAATGAAATCGTGCTGTCCATTCCGTCGGCGACTCGAAGCGATCCCTAGAAGTTCATTAAACTCATGTAATTTTCTAATCTCCCTACCCGATTCCAAGGTCAGATCCGTCGTATGACAGTGTTGTTTTTCTTGATGCAGACACCCTCCTGAGTCGTCCCCGATCAGAATGAGGGTATATTTTAAATATCTCAGAAATATTTTACCTGGAAAGATGCCATCAAAGTATATTCATACAGTAGAGCTCGATGTTCTCAAGGAAAGTAACGGCTGTAGTTTCCACTTGCTTTCAGCCATACGCAGTAACTGTGTGTCAAAGCCACGTTAGCTAAAGTTACAACGCCAGCTCATCCAGGCTGCTGCCCCTCTTCCAGGAACCACACGTTTGTCTGGCCTCTCCACAGATATCCCTGATATCCTGATAACATTATCATAAGATTTTGTATAAATCTGAAATGTTTGAAAAATAACGCACAACCATCAATTAAATTTGTAACATGAAATAGTTTATTACAAAATACGTTAAACAAGCTCTCATGACATCTTTTGAAACAATCTTGTACTTAGGTGCATGGAACAATTTTGAAGATACCAAATTGAAATATTTACAGTGCCACAGACTCTCTGTTTTTAGTTATTGTTATTACCGGTTTTAAGTCGTTATTGTACGCGTTCAATTCCCATGTAAGTCTGTTGTTTATCATTCGACTTAATGGCGAATGATAATTCATTGTTATGATACAAATCCATAACAATGAAATCAATGTCAAGAAATTTTAAAATAACTTTTCTACACCATAAAGCGAACGATATTTGACACATGACGAATAACGCAATTTGAAACTAATTGAAGCCTGTTTATCAAACTATAGCAATTATTATGATAATGTCATACATACATTATGTTAACTTTATTTATATGATTTTTGTCAAATAATAAGTCACTTATTATTTTAAACCTTTAAAATCTAAGAATATGTAGTGGAAAACTACAGAAAACATTACTTTACAGTATAAAATAGCAATTTAAAACATACGTAACACAATATCTTGACGATTCGACAAGATATGTTTTTTGCACTTGGCAATGTTCCATTGTTTGTTAAACCTATTTGAAGTTGAGGAGGGGAACTACACCTGTGCTCTTTTACCGTTCCCATCACTGCATCGCCAAGGCCGGGTCTCGGTTTTGACAGCGCCCGGAACTTTTCATTGTAACAACGTTTGTCCAGTTCTCCGAACATTACTCGCTTGAATGTTCGTGTTACCTACTAATTTTTGTGGTCCACGGCCACGATACAGAATAACGCTATCCTCCTGGTGTCCTCTGGACATAATGGTTTAATTTCGCCTTTATTACGCGCCCACTAGATCAGTTAATAGAGTCGTTAATGCGGAGATATTGAGTTGCGGTAATAGCTGTATGCGATTAGCAGTCGCCTGCGTGCGGTGGCCACATGTCATCATTACTTGCTCGCTAAACACTGAGGGGCATTCAGCTGTTTGCGCTTCAATTGCCTTCACGACATTAGCGGTGGCGAATTACGGCTGGCTTCGAATGTCTCCCTTTTCATATGGACAATGGAGGCAAACACCGTCACATTCGCTGCTGTTCCACAGTAGCAAAAACAGCCACGAAATGTCAAGACACACAGACAGCAGGAATACTTGTAACTAATGAGTTCATTTGAGATTGGTCTCAGAACCCAAAGTAATTGATTAATATCTTTTGCAAACCACATCCTTCCGTTATGGGTGTAGCGTTTTATAATTAATGTAAATAATAAGTAAAGCTTATGAATATCGTATTGCCCGTGAGCCTGTATTGGAAGGAATGATACTCCAACAGAAACGCTTGCCACATTTAGAATAAAAATTGAATTAAGTTTTATCGGAAAGAGCAAATAATGGAATAACGTTACCAGATGGATTGATCACTACCTACATTACTGCCCACATTCATTTCAATTAGCTTTTTCTACTAAGCCCTTCTCTTCTTCAACAGATCTCTCAGTGTCCTCTCCGCAGCCCATATTAGACACACATACCCCTTCATTCCCAAATTCACAACTATTTGAAAGCTCTGAATTAGTCCTGAAAATTTATCCCTTACACCACATAAATTGAACAACTCACCCCGCCCTTCCCAAAATATTAGCAAATGTTAAACAAACCAATGTCAAATTAATATTATGCCAACATGCATATTTTTGTTTATTTAATTGTTTCGACGACCGGTTTCGACATGCCAAGTTTCTATCTTCTGTTCCGGTCGGGCATTTACAGAAGATATTATACCTGTCAGTGTAAATGGTAAGTCAAACATGAAATCAATAACAACAGTCACAATAAAATACACCAGTATATGTTTGCTGTTCAGTGTCAAAGGGACTACATAAGACTCCTATATACGTATATAATGGAACACGTGTATGTGATGGTGTAATTTACCGTATACATTTTTACTGATTTTATGTTTGACTCACCATTTGCACTGATAACATGTATAATGTCCAGTACTTCTTTGAAGTCGTAAATGCTGTAAGATAGCAATTTTTCAGAACATTTAGCACCGTGTTATCTGCCACACTTGAAAGGACGTATTACTTACGTGACACTAAATTACGAGCATAAAGCTTCCCCATACAAATTTTGAGGTAATTTTTTACTGTTCAGTAATTAAACTGAGTGCATGAAAGAAAAAAAGAATTGCTGTTTAATGTGAATACGTGTACACACACACACACACACACACACACACACACACACACACACACGTACACACAAACACAGGGCTAGAAAGCTAGCGGGGAGCGGCTGGGGAGCTAACCCCGACATACTGCACACCTGTCGGCCGCGGTGGCGGAGCGGTCTGCAAGTCACGGTCTGCACGGCCGCTGCGGTCGAGGGTTCGAATACCCTCTCGGGCATGGATATTTGTGCCGTCCTTAGGATTAGCTAGTACATACGTAGTTTGTAACTTTAGGGACTGATGATCCCGTAGTTAAGTCCTATAAGCACTACTAAAAAGCTACTTAAAAAGCACTACTTAAGCTTTTCAGCAGAACAGTATGCCTGTCCTGTGTGGAATCGATCTGCACACATCAAAACCGTCGATATCTCCCGGAACGAAACCTGTATAATCACTGGGTATATGAAATCGACGCCTCTTGACCTCATAATTATATAAGGCATCTGGCTTTTCCGCGGAAGAATAGCCGTGCGCACTGATTCGCCCTGCTGCGGTGCGCGCGGTCGTGAATAAAACGTTTGAGTCCTCCCTCGGGCATATGGTTGTTAGAGTTGTCCTTAGAGTAAGTTACTTTAAGTTAGTGTCTGTAGTTTGTTAGCCTAGGGACTCATGACCACCATAGTAAAGTCCCTTAGATTTACAATCATTTGAACATTTACATCTGGTTTTGCCTCACCAAAAGACCGCAGAACAGCAACAGAACACACACAGCGATTCAAGCAAATTTTCGACGAGCGCTACGTTTTTTACAACGTTAAAAGTACCTCCAGGTCGACTCAAATGAAGTAAACCCTTTTTGAGGAATGTACCAATTGAACCACCTAAAGCGAACTGGACTGGAAGACTGCCGGCCGCAGTCGCCGAGCGGTCGGCGGCGTGCCAGTGACAGTCTGCATGGTCGCTACGGTGACGGGTTCGAATCCCTCCTCGGGCATGGATGTTTGTGCCGTCTTAAGTTTGTAAGTAGTTTGAAAGTTTAGAGACTGATGATCCCGCAGTTAAGTCCCTTAAGCTTAACAAACATTTGAACTGGAAGACTTGAAGAATCCTGAACAGGATGAGAACGAGAGTTGCACCTGTGAAAACCGTTAAAGCTAACTGGGGACTGGCGAACGGTAAGGATCTTCTGTGCGAATACTTCATTGTTCTAGTTGCCTGCAGTCGTGTACCCTCGATGTTCAACGGTTGGTCAGCGATGCGGCAGTTGACATGGCCCGATATTGAGCCAATAATTTAGGTTAACGGAGGGTCCGGAGTCGAAAAAGTAAATTTTTCAACCGTGTACAAACTGTAGGGACTGAGTGAGGAGAGGATACGAAACAAGAAAGGTATAATAAATGTTATGTCCAGAACTGCATAGTTTCCATGCTGAACGCCATTTATTCCATTACACAGACTCCAAAGAAGTGTTCAATCACCTTCGTTACAAGGTCTCATGAACACTGCGTTGAATGTGTATATTGCATTAAGAAATTATCCATAGAACAATTCATGCGCTCTGGAGTGGATAAAAGGGCCGATAAGTTCCAAACATGTGCACCTTGAATGAAGTGAACTGCTTCTGCTGACTGTAGATCTGCCGCCGTGCCTAGAGCCGCGGTGGAGTAGCCGAGCGCTCTAAGGCGCCTCGCTGCGGAGCGCGCGGCTACTCGCCGTCGGAGGTTCGAGTCCTCTCTGGGGTATGTGTGTGTGTGTGTGTTTATTTTGTCCTTAGGTTAGTTTACCTAGGTTTAAGTAGTTTGTAAGCTACGGACTGATGACCACGCAGCTTGGTCCGATAGATTTACAAACATTTGAACATTTGCCGTGCCTAGAAGCTCTGGTCCGAAGTTTGATCGTACACACAATGTTACTTTGAGTCAGGTCGTCCTCTTATCGAGGACCTCTCGGAGTGAATAGTAGCGATGTAGTGCAGATGTGGAGGGGGTACGGAGATACAGCAACGGTCGATGATTTCCATTACTGTGCTCGCCCAGAGGCTACCGCAGCAGCTGATGAGGTCTGTTTACAGACATGAGCTCGGAGAAATCCCGAGAAGAATATCATACTGAATGGTTTTCGTTCAGCCACAAGACGTTGTGTTTCGACTGAAACCGTACGTAATAGCTTGCATGACATACAGCTTCAACGTCCCTGCATTGAGATTCAAATGAGTACAACAGCTAGTTCAATGGACTCGTCAGAATTGGCATGAAGTGCAAAGCACAGAATATACTAGCTTTTGTGTCCCAACTTCGTCGCCGCTTTTGTGTCCCAGCCTCGTCGTAGGTGTCGGTGGCCGAGTGGAATGAGACCGAAAAGCTGGTGCAGGTACGGAGGGGAGCAGCCAGAAACTATAAACACTCGAGTAAATTAGAAAGAGACATATTGCACAGAATGTAACAATACTTAACTTTTACATAGTACTGCAGAATGTTGATACATAGTTGTTAGAGGCCTGCCTAGTGCCTGTACAATAGCAAAGTCTTCACTGGTGCCTATCTGATTACGAAGGTCCTAACTCGTTGCTATCTCAGTCCGAAGTGACCGGTGTCTTTCCGTGGTGGCCACGAGCCGCGTTGTCGCAGAGGGCGCTCGTGGCTTTCGTCGTGAGAACGCCGCGCCGTGCGTGCATGACGGCGCGCGGCGAAAGTAAGTGGCGCGCACTTTGTACTTGTGCGACACCACACCCCTCCCCCCCAAACCGCCGCGCCGTCGTGGCGTAGGGCTGAGGGCCACGGCGACGGCACTGGGAGGAGGGCCTGGGCGGGGGCGTTACTGGTGGGACGGGCGTCGTAGCTGAGGCCGGGATCGAGACGCCGTCCTCGCCCCGGCATCCGCCTTGAGATCCTCCAGGCAACCCGCCGAAACCTGGGGAAGGGCGCCCGCCCCCGCCCAGAGGGAGCAGGTCATCTTCTTCTGAGGTGCGTGGCCCAGGCGGCGGCGGCACGCACGGTCCCGGAGTCCCTCTCGGTGACGCTGTCATCTGCGGCGGCGACAGCGGCGGCGACGACTGCGTCGGCGGTACGTCGACGTCCATAGCGATCTCGTAGTCCGGGGACGAACGATGTGGTTGTGCTCCCTGGCGGTGAACTGGGTCTGGAATCAAGAAACCGGAGACAGGATCGCGCGGCCTGTGCAGGCGCAATTGGTTTGCGTGGCGCCGCAGCTCCGACCCTGTGGAAGAACGTACAACATACATATTGCTACCGAGCACGCGCTGAATGGTGCCCGGCAGCCATGTCTTCTTGTTTCCAGCAAACACCCTGTACAGCACCGGCGTAGAAACCTGAAAACGCGTAGCGCCATACGAACCGACTCGGTGCGTGGGAGGCTGCAGCAGGTGAAGGAGAGTGCGGTGACGGCGGCCGTGTAGCAGCTCGGCAGGAGACGGGCCGTCACGTGGCATGCACCGATACGTAGACAGGAAAATTTGAAGAGCTTGCTGCCTGGAGTGCTGACCTTTCATCTTTTCCATGTGTGACGTGAATGTTCGAACGAAACGTTCTGCTTCACCATTGGACTGAGGGTGAAAAGGTGCAGTGGTAATATGCTGAATGCCATTCACACGACAAAACTGTTGAAATTCCGCACTAACAAACTGAGGCCCATTGTCACTGACGATAGTTTCAGGCAAGCCTTCGATGCAAAACACTGATGTTAAGGCACTGATTGTACTAGACGCCGTCGTTGAGTTCATGGCAATCACAAAAGGAAACTTGCTGAAAGCGTCTACAACAATTAACCATCGCGTATTCCAGAAAGGTCCGGCAAAGTCATTGTGTAAACGTTGCCATAGTCCCTTGGGCGTGGCCAGTCTGAAAAACGTTGCGGAGGAGCCGCCTGATGCTCCGGACAAACAGTACACTGTGACGTCATGTTCTCTATCTGAGCGTCCATACCAACCCAGGTACAATGACGTCTGGCCAGTTGCTTTGTCCTAACAATACCCCAATGTCCTTGATGCAGGAGGCGTAACACTTCTCGTTGCAGGGAACGAGGAACAATCACTCTTGCTTGGTCGTTGTCGGTATGCAACAACAGTACACCCTGACTTAAAGATAATGCATGACGTTGTGCAAAATAACGTCGAACCAGAGGCCGATCAATGTCTTTGGCTCTGGCAGGCCAACCAAAGCGAACAAAACGTGCTACCACACTTAAGTCTGCATCCGCAGCTGTTTCCTGTGCAACCCGACGAGAGTTGAAAGGGAAGTCTGCGACAGCGGAAGCATCTCTGGAGTCTATCTGACAACATGCCATTTCTGAAGAATCAAATGATACATCCTGGCCAACCGGAAGTCGGGAAAGTTTGTCCGCGTTGGCATGTTTAGTGGTAGGTCGGTACAAAATCTCATATTGATAATTTGACAATATCAAGGACCATCTCTGAAGCTTTTGTGCCGTTCGTGGCGGAATTGGCTTTGTGGGTGAGAACAACGACGTGAGAGGCTTGTGGTCTGTCAACAAATAGAATTTTCTGCCATAGAGATAATGATGAAACTTTGTGACGCCGTAGATGATTGCTAAGGCCTCCTTTTCTATCTGACTGTAATTCTGTTGCGTCGGCGTCAGTAGCTTGGATGCAAAGGCAATAGGACGATCATGACATCCAATACGATGTGACAGAACCGCACCCACACCGTACGACGAAGCGTCAACTGCTAGCACTACAGGCTTTGTGGGTCAAAGGGAATCAAACATGCATCACTGAGTAGTGCAGACTTTAGTTTGTCAAAGGCAACCTGACAATCTTTAGACCATACAAAAGGAACATTCTTCCTACGTAAGTGATGCAGTGGAGCTGCAATCTGAGAGGCATTGGGAATAAACCTGAAATAATAGTTAAGCTTTCCCATCACTGCTTGCAATTCATGCACATTCTTAGGAGGAGGCAAGTCTTTGATTGCTCGAAGATGTGACTGTAAGGGATGAATTCCTTGGGCATTAATCACATGGCCCAGGTACTCTATTTCAGTTTTAAAAAACGAACACTTTGCTTTATTACAACGTAGACCTGCTGCAGTCAACACTTTGAGAAGGCACTCCAGGTTTGCTAAATGTTCTTCAACTGTACGTCCGGATACCACAATATCATCTAAATAGTTCGAACAACACGGTACAGAAACTGTCAGCTGTTCCAAAAAACGCTGAAAAATAGCGGGAGCGGAAGAACTGCCAAAGGGTAGGCGTTGAAATTGAAAAAGGCCCATGTGAGTATTAATGACGAAAAACTTTTTTGACTCGTCATCAAGTGGAATCTGTAAGTATGCCTCTGCTAAATCAATCTTGGAAAAGAAGCGAGACTGTCCTAATTTGTCCATCAGTTCCTCAGGTCTGGGCAGAGGGTAAGTGTCTACAATTGTTTGACTGTTCACTGTTGATTTAAAGTCCGCACAGAGACGAAGTTTTCCTGACGGCTTGGGTATAATTACTATAGGCGAGGCCCACTGACTCGCAGAAACAGGAGAAATCACCCCACTATCTTGCCAACGTTTAAGTTCTTCGGCAACTGTATCACGCAATGCGATAGGCACTGGTCTAGCTTTACGAAATTTTGGAACTGCAGATTCTTTTAAAGTTACATGTGCCACGAAGTCTTTTGCACAACCTAGTTCCGGCGAAACAAGTCACTATATTTGTCACACAATGCATTGATTTTATCCTGAGGCACTATTGACGAAATTTGAAGCACATCTCTTTGAATTGATAAGCCAAACAAGTCAAAAGCATCTAGTCCAAAAATGTTCTGTGTCGATTTGGCCTGAAGAACTACAAAAGCAACTGTTTTTGTTACACCTTGAAAAGAGGCAGGCAGGCTACACGTTCCTAGCACGGGAATATTTTCACCTGTATAAGCTGTTAACACTTGCTGTGACGGCGACAATTTTGGCGAACCCAGAAGTTCATAAGTATCTTTATTAATTAATGTAACAGCGGAACCAGTATCAAGTTGAAATTGCACAGTCTTATTTTCTATAGAGAGAGTAACAAACAGCTTGTGCTTCTGGCGCACGACCGGTTCGCGAATGTGGGCAACGTCTAATACATATTGTTTTCTGCGCTTGCGCGGGTTGCGTGCGGTAGGAAGCGGCGCATACTCGGCGCACAGCGGATTAACCACACTGTCACTAGATGACACTACCGCCGGATCGGCGTCCGCGCAATGCGAGGCTACTGCACTAAAATTACTTTGAGTAGCTACACCAATTCTACTGTCTCTAGCTACACAGTACGGGGCACTATTACAATCAGAAGTTGCAGAAGGCACTATTTTCACTACAGGAATGCACTGTTCATAGCCATGTTGCTTGTCCCGAACCCTTTTCCGTTGCACTGTTTTACGCGCCCGTCGGCGCTTGCTACGTGGCTCACTATATAGTTGTGCAGTAGGCGCAGAAGAACTTTCTCGCAATTGAGAACCAAGCAAAGCACTGTTCAATTCCACAGCCCGTATAACATTTACAGAATGAACTGTTCTCGCACTCTGCGAAGCACTGTTTCTAACGGTACCGTTCTTTGAGATTTTAATTTGCATACACACAGACTGCACATGTCCCGATTTGCCATATTGATAACAGGTTGCGTTGCGACTAGGGCAATGAGCACGCTTGTGGCGAGACACACACTGGGGGCAAGATTTACGTACATTTTTCTGAAATGAGCGTTGGCGCCCGTTATTCAAATTACTGTGTCTAACACTACGGGGCGACCTTTGCGTCGCACTTTTACACTGGCTACTGTTCACTGTCTGTTCAGCACGGCCGGTAGAAAAATAAGAATCACTAGTGCTATACTGAGAACTACGGCTAGGAAAGCGTCCGTTACGGCGCACTGAATTTACACTGTGGCTTTGCATTTCTACATCTGCTAAGTCAAAAGTATCATGCGCTTCTATAAGCTGCAGTACACTGTCTAATGAGGGGTCAGACTGTTTCAGAATTGCTGCTCTAATTCTGGGGTCCTGAATGTTCTGCGTAATCGCATCCCTCAACATCACGTCACTATACGAAAGTCCACAAGAGCAAGTAAATTTACATTGGCGGGTTAAGCCCTTCAATTCCGTAATCCACTCTTGGTGTGACTGCTGCGGTAATTTTTTAAGTCTGAAAAATCGGTACCGTGCAGCGGCTACAAGAACTTTTCTCTCATAATGAGCATTCAGTGCATCTACAATTTGTTCAAAGTCTACATCACGAGGAGATGCGTGCGGGAATAGTTTTTGCAGTAACACGAAAGTTTTGGGGCCCACCACAGACAATAAAAGATGCTTAACAGTCTGACCTGTAAGTTGATGAGCCGCGACGAGTTCTTGAAATTGCTCCAGATAATCACTCCATTCTTCCTCACGGTCGTTGTATTGGCGAAACGTAGGAAGTGTTGCGGCGGCAGGTGTGGGCTGCTGAAGCGGCGGCTGTTGTTGTTGGTTAGCTGCCTGCGCTGTGAGCTGGGACACCGCCTGGAGGAGTTGCGTTATTTGCGCCGTCTGTAACTGAATAATTTCCATTAAGTTTGGGTTCGGGGTAGTGGCCATGCTGACCGATTAGGCGCCGCGCATACAAGTAAATTATAACAAAACACAAATGCAATATGAAAGAGGACTCGCTCAGCAACAAAAAAGTCCACAAAACACGTAACAAAATATCTTCCCCCAAAATTCTTATAATAAGGGTGGGTGGGCGGGAGCAATTTTTGCGTGCTCCGACTGCTGCTGTCTGGCTGCTGCAAGTGGGCTGATCCAAGGTTCTATCACTCCTCGTCGCCACTTTTGTATCCCATCCTCATCGCCACTTTTGTGTCCCAACTTCGTCGCCGCTTTTGTGTCCCAGCCTCGTCGTAGGTGTCGGTGGCCGAGTGGAATGAGACCGACAAGCTGGTGCAGGTACGGAGGGGAGCAGCCAGAAACTATAAACACTCGAGTAAATTAGAAAGACATATATATTGCACAGAATGTAACAATACTTAACTTTTACATAGTACTGCAGAATGTTGATACATAGTTGTTAGAGGCCTGCCTAGTGCCTGTACAATAGCAAAGTCTTCACTGGTGCCTATCTGATTACGAAGGTCCTAACTCGTTGCTTTCTCAGTCCGAAGTGACCGGTGTCTTTCCGTGGTGGCCACGAGCCGCGTTGTCGCAGAGGGCGCTCGTGGCTTTCGTCGTGAGAACGCCGCGCCGTGCGTGCATGACGGCGCGCGGCGAAAGTAAGTGGCGCGCACTTTGTACTTGTGCGACACCACACCCCTCCCCCCCAAACCGCCGCGCCGTCGTGGCGTAGGGCTGAGGGCCACGGCGACGGCACTGGGAGGAGGGCCTGGGCGGGGGCGTTACTGGTGGGACGGGCGTCGTAGCTGAGGCCGGGATCGAGACGCCGTCCTCGCCCCGGCATCCGCCTTGAGATCCTCCAGGCAACCCGCCGAAACCTGGGGAAGGGCGCCCGCCCCCGCCCAGAGGGAGCAGGTCATCTTCTTCTGAGGTGCGTGGCCCAGGCGGCGGCGGCACGCACGGTCCCGGAGTCCCTCTCGGTGACGCTGTCATCTGCGGCGGCGACAGCGGCGGCGACGACTGCGTCGGCGGTACGTCGACGTCCATAGCGATCTCGTAGTCCGGGGACGAACGATGTGGTTGTGCTCCCTGGCGGTGAACTGGGTCTGGAATCAAGAAACCGGAGACAGGATCGCGCGGCCTGTGCAGGCGCAATTGGTTTGCGTGGCGCCGCAGCTCCGACCCTGTGGAAGAACGTACAACATACATATTGCTACCGAGCACGCGCTGAATGGTGCCCGGCAGCCATGTCTTCTTGTTTCCAGCAAACACCCTGTACAGCACCGGCGTAGAAACCTGAAAACGCGTAGCGCCATACGAACCGACTCGGTGCGTGGGAGGCTGCAGCAGGTGAAGGAGAGTGCGGTGACGGCGGCCGTGTAGCAGCTCGGCAGGAGACGGGCCGTCACGTGGCATGCACCGATACGTAGACAGGAAAATTTGAAGAGCTTGCTGCCTGGAGTGCTGACCTTTCATCTTTTCCATGTGTGACTTGAATGTTCGAACGAAACGTTCTGCTTCACCATTGGACTGAGGGTGAAAAGGTGCAGTGGTAATATGCTGAATGCCATTCACACGACAAAACTGTTGAAATTCCGCACTAACAAACTGAGGTCCATTGTCACTGGCGATAGTTTCAGGCAAGCCTTCGATGCAAAACACTGATGTTAAGGCACTGATTGTACTAGACGCCGTCGTTGAGTTCATGGCAATCACAAAAGGAAACTTGCTGAAAGCGTCTACAACAATTAACCATCGCGTATTCCAGAAAGGTCCGGCAAAGTCATTGTGTAAACGTTGCCATGGTCCCTTGGGGCGTGGCCAGTCTGAAAAACGTTGCGGAGGAGCCGCCTGATGCTCCGCACAAACAGTACACTGTGACGTCATGTTCTCTATCTGAGCGTCCATACCAACCCAGGTACAATGACGTCTGGCCAGTTGCTTTGTCCTAACAATACCCCAATGTCCTTGATGCAGGAGGCGTAACACTTCTCGTTGCAGGGAACGAGGAACAATCACTCTTGCTTGGTCGTTGTCGGTATGCAACAACAGTACACCCTGACTTAAAGATAATGCATGACGTTGTGCAAAATAACGTCGAACCAGAGGCCGATCAATGTCTTTGGCTCTGGCAGGCCAACCAAAGCGAACAAAACGTGCTACCACACTTAAGTCTGCATCCGCAGCTGTTTCCTGTGCAACCCGACGAGAGTTGAAAGGGAAGTCTGCGACAGCGGAAGCATCTCTGGAGTCTATCTGACAACATGCCATTTCTGAAGAATCAAATGATACATCCTGGCCAACCGGAAGTCGGGAAAGTTTGTCCGCGTTGGCATGTTTAGTGGTAGGTCGGTACAAAATCTCATATTGATAATTTGACAATATCAAGGACCATCTCTGAAGCTTTTGTGCCGTTCGTGGCGGAATTGGCTTTGTGGGTGAGAACAACGACGTGAGAGGCTTGTGGTCTGTCAACAAATAGAATTTTCTGCCATAGAGATAATGATGAAACTTTGTGACGCCGTAGATGATTGCTAAGGCCTCCTTTTCTATCTGACTGTAATTCTGTTGCGTCGGCGTCAGTAGCTTGGATGCAAAGGCAATAGGACGATCATGACATCCAATACGATGTGACAGAACCGCACCCACACCGTACGACGAAGCGTCAACTGCTAGCACTACAGGCTTTGTGGGTCAAAGGGAATCAAACATGCATCACTGAGTAGTGCAGACTTTAGTTTGTCAAAGGCAACCTGACAATCTTTAGACCATACAAAAGGAACATTCTTCCTACGTAAGTGATGCAGTGGAGCTGCAATCTGAGAGGCATTGGGAATAAACCTGAAATAATAGTTAAGCTTTCCCATCACTGCTTGCAATTCATGCACATTCTTAGGAGGAGGCAAGTCTTTGATTGCTCGAAGATGTGACTGTAAGGGATGAATTCCTTGGGCATTAATCACATGGCCCAGGTACTCTATTTCAGTTTTAAAAAACGAACACTTTGCTTTATTACAACGTAGACCTGCTGCAGTCAACACTTTGAGAAGGCACTCCAGGTTTGCTATATGTTCTTCAACTGTACGTCCGGATACCACAATATCATCTAAATAGTTCGAACAACACGGTACAGAAACTGTCAGCTGTTCCAAAAAACGCTGAAAAATAGCGGGAGCGGAAGAACTGCCAAAGGGTAGGCGTTGAAATTGAAAAAGGCCCATGTGAGTATTAATGACGAAAAACTTTTTTGACTCGTCATCAAGTGGAATCTGTAAGTATGCCTCTGCTAAATCAATCTTGGAAAAGAAGCGAGACTGTCCTAATTTGTCCATCAGTTCCTCAGGTCTGGGCAGAGGGTAAGTGTCTACAATTGTTTGACTGTTCACTGTTGATTTAAAGTCCGCACAGAGACGAAGTTTTCCTGACGGCTTGGGTATAATTACTATAGGCGAGGCCCACTGACTCGCAGAAACAGGAGAAATCACCCCACTATCTTGCCAACGTTTAAGTTCTTCGGCAACTGTATCACGCAATGCGATAGGCACTGGTCTAGCTTTACGAAATTTTGGAACTGCAGATTCTTTTAAAGTTACATGTGCCACGAAGTCTTTTGCACAACCTAGTTCCGGCGAAACAAGTCACTATATTTGTCACACAATGCATTGATTTTATCCTGAGGCACTATTGACGAAATTTGAAGCACATCTCTTTGAATTGATAAACCAAACAAGTCAAAAGCATCTAGTCCAAAAATGTTCTGTGTCGATTTGGCCTGAAGAACTACAAAAGCAACTGTTTTTGTTACACCTTGAAAAGAGGCAGGCAGGCTACACGTTCCTAGCACGGGAATATTTTGACCTGTATAAGCTGTTAACACTTGTTGACACGGCGACAATTTTGGCGAACCCAGAAGTTCATAAGTATCTTTATTAATTAATGTAACAGCGGAACCAGTATCAAGTTGAAATTGCACAGTCTTATTTTCTATAGAGAGAGTAACAAACAGCTTGTGCTTCTGGCGCACGACCAGTTCGCGAATGTGGGCAACGTCTAATACATATTGTTTTCTGTGCTTGCGCGGGTTGCGTGCGGTAGGAAGCGGCGCATACTCGGCGCACAGCAGATTAACCACACTGTCACTAGATGACACTACCGCCGGATCGGCGTCCGCGCAATGCGAGGCTACTGCACTAAAATTACTTTGAGTAGCTACACCAATTCTACTGTCTCTAGCTACACAGTACGGGGCACTATTACAATTAGAAGTTGCAGAAGGCACTATTTTCACTACAGGAATGCACTGTTCATAGCCATGTTGCTTGTCCCGAACCCTTTTCCGTTGCACTGTTTTACGCGCCCGTCGGCGCTTGCTACGTGGCTCACTATATAGTTGTGCAGTAGGCGCAGAAGAACTTTCTCGCAATTGAGAACCAAGCAAAGCACTGTTCAATTCCACAGCCCGTATAACATTTACAGAATGAACTGTTCTCGCACTCTGCGAAGCACTGTTTCTAACGGTACCGTTCTTTGAGATTTTAATTTGCATACACACAGACTGCACATGTCCCGATTTGCCACATTGATAACAGGTTGCGTTGCGACTAGGGCAATGAGCACGCTTGTGGCGAGACACACACTGGGGGCAAGATTTACGTACATTTTTCTGAAATTAGCGTTGGCGCCCGTTATTCAAATTACTGTGTCTAACACTACGGGGCGACCTTTGCGTCGCACTTTTACTCTGGCTACTGTTCACTGTCTGTTCAGCACGGCCGGTAGAAAAATAAGAATCACTAGTGCTATACTGAGAACTACGGCTAGGAAAGCGTCCGTTACGGCGCACTGAATTTACACTGTGGCTTTGCATTTCTACATCTGCTAAGTCAAAAGTATCATGCGCTTCTATAAGCTGCAGTACACTGTCTAATGAGGGGTCAGACTGTTTCAGAATTGCTGCTCTAATTCTGGGGTCCTGAATGTTCTGCGTAATCGCATCCCTCAACATCACGTCACTATACGAAAGTCCACAAGAGCAAGTAAATTTACATTGGCGGGTTAAGCCCTTCAATTCCGTAATCCACTCTTGGTGTGACTGCTGCGGTAATTTTTTAAGTCTGAAAAATCGGTACCGTGCAGCGGCTACAAGAACTTTTCTCTCATAATGAGCATTCAGTGCATCTACAATTTGTTCAAAGTCTACATCACGAGGAGATGCGTGCGGGAATAGTTTTTGCAGTAACACGAAAGTTTTGGGGCCCACCACAGACAATAAAAGATGCTTAACAGTCTGACCTGTAAGTTGATGAGCCGCGACGAGTTCTTGAAATTGCTCCAGATAATCACTCCATTCTTCCTCACGTTCGTTGTATTGGCGAAACGTAGGAAGTGTTGCGGCGGCAGGTGTGGGCTGCTGAAGCGGCGGCTGTTGTTGTTGGTTAGCTGCCTGCGCTGTGAGCTGGGACACCGCCTGGAGGAGTTGCGTTATTTGCGCCGTCTGTAACTGAATAATTTCCATTAAGTTTGGGTTCGGGGTAGTGGCCATGCTGACCGATTAGGCGCCGCGCATACAAGTAAATTATAACAAAACACAAATGCAATATGAAAGAGGACTCGCTCTGCAACAAAAAAGTCCACAAAACACGTAACAAAATATCTTCCCCCAAAATTCTTATAATAAGGGTGGGTGGGCGGGAGCAATTTTTGCGTGCTCCGACTGCTGCTGTCTGGCTGCTGCAAGCGGGCTGATCCAAGGTTCTATCACTCCTCGTCGCCACTTTTGTATCCCATCCTCGTCGCCACTTTTGTGTCCCAACTTCGTCGCCGCTTGTGTGTCCCAGCCTCGTCGTAGGTGTCGGTGGCCGAGTGGAATGAGACCGACAAGCTGGTGCAGGTACGGAGGGGAGCAGCCAGAAACTATAAACACTCGAGTAAATTAGAAAGAGATATATTGCACAGAATGTAACAATACTTAACTTTTACATAGTACTGTAGAATGTTGATACATAGTTGTTAGAGGCCTGCCTAGTGCCTGTACAATAGCAAAGTCTTCACTGGTGCCTATCTGATTACGAAGGTCCTAACTCGTTGCTATCTCAGTCCGAAGTGACCGGTGTCTTTCCGTGGTGGCCACGAGCCGCGTTGTCGCAGAGGGCGCTCGTGGCTTTCGTCGTGAGAACGCCGCGCCGTGCGTGCATGACGGCGCGCGGCGAAAGTAAGTGGCGCGCACTTTGTACTTGTGCGACACCACACTATCATCTGTTTCAGCCAGACAATAGGCGGAGACCTTCTTAAAGGCAGCCTGGTCAGCGTTTACTTCTTAAACACAACAGTGAGTGCAGTGAGGTGGGAGTTCCTTGATGTTCCTGGGTGGCAGTATTTGAGGCCACCGTATGCCACTCTCTGTCGTAGAGAGCAATCAAACGGCTATACGGGACGTGGACGACATCCTCACACATTAATACAACCATATCGCCAGCTTTTTGGCGACGAATTCACAAACCTTTCTTCTCACGCTCGTCGTGCATATCTTGTGGATGTGTTCCCTCGTGCTAAGGACATCGCAAGATAATAATGACCGCAGACATGAATCCTATCTAATACGGGAAGGATACTTGACTGTTTCTGGACGAGACGCCAGTCCGTTGGTGATCCAGTTTACAGATGCCACAAAGAATACATACATGTACCATTGCAAGAGGATGTATTCAAATGTTCAAATGTTTGTAAATACATCTATATCTACATGGATACCCTGCAAATCACATTCAAGTGCATGGCAGAGGTTTCATCGAACCACTTTTGTGATATTCCTCTATAGTTTCACTTTCTAGAAAAAGGGACACCTAAATCTTCCTGTTTCTTAACTAATTTCTCTTATGTAGGTGGCTGCTAAAGATATACGTTTGCATTCTGAAGAGAAAGTTGATGAACTGAATTTCGTAAATAGATCTCGCCGCAACGAATACCGCCTTTCTTTTAACGACTTCAACTCGTGCATCATTTCCGCGACAATGTCACCCCTACGTCGCGATAATACAAAACGAGCTGTCCTTCTATGACGTTTCTCTAAATCGTCCGTCAGTCCCAACTGATATGAATCCCAGAATAAGCAGCAATACTCCAAAATAGGACGCACAAGTGTAGTGTAGGCAGTTTCTTTAGTAGAACTGTTGCATCTTCTAAGTGTTCTGCCGATGAAATGTAGTCTTTGGTTAGCCTTCCCTACAATATTTTCTGTGTGTTCTTTCGAATTTAAGTTGTTCCTAATTGTTACTACTGGGTATTTCGTTGAATTGACGGCCTCTAGGTTTGACTGACTTATCGTGTAACTGAAATTTAACGGATTTCTTTTAGTGGTCATATGGAGGACCTCACACGTATCGTTATTAAGGTTCAATTGCCAACTTTTGCACCATGTAGGTATCTTATCTAAATAATTTTGCAAGTGCTTTTGATCTTCTGGTGACTTTATTAACCGACAAATGATGCATCATCCGCGAGCAGCCTAAGAGGGATACTGAGATTGTCTCCTAAATCATTTATAAAGATAAGGAACAGTAGGGGCCCTATAACACTCCCCTGGGGAACACCAGATATCATTTCTTATCTACTCGACGACTTACTGTCAATTACGATGTACTGTCTCCTTTCTGACAGGAAATAAAAAATCCATTGGCAAAACTGTGACGATATTTCATCACGCAATTTGATTAGAAGAGGTACAGTGTTGAAGACCTTTCGGAAATGTAAAAATATGCAATCTATTTCACACCCCATTGCGATAGCACTCATCACATCATGTGAGTAAAGAACTAGCTGTGTTTCACAAATCTATACGACTTCTTTGGTAATCAGTCCCTAGGATTACAAACTATTTGATCTAATGCTAACGACAACACAGATTCCCGTGCTCAGTTGTTGTATAAAATAATTTAAAATGCACAGGTGCACTACGTCATTGTAATAAAAGTTTGATATGTATACTTTTATTACAATGACATAGTGCACCTATGCACTTTACTTTATGCAACAACTGTTGACATTACAAGATGATGGTTATGTAAAACATATTTTGGACCAGGTGATGATGGCAGAGACAATCGAAACCGGTCGTCCAAATAAAATTATATTCCAGCGTTCTTGGCTTTACCATTTTTGAAAAGTATCAACAGAGGATGTGTTAGCAGATATTAGCGGTACTGTTGTGTGCTAAAGTCTGGTACACAAATTCATAATGTCTATTTATTGTCCTACAACATCTCAATTCTGTTCGTGAGCAATAAAAAGAAATGAAAAAATCATTATTTTATTTGTTTTATGTTTCTAGTCCAATTTCATGTAAATGGTCATGAAACGCGAGAACCGTCGTGATGCAAAAATTCTTTTCACGTGTGTCCAGTGTTACAGAGACGGCAGTAGGGTAAGGTCGGGTAACAGTGTGCGTCTGGTAAGAGTACGCAGTGTCATTTTCTCTACATTGGCAGCACTGAGCAATGATGGAAAACTACATTCAATTGTTGTTTCTACACCGACGCCACCACACGGGTTTATTGGTTACAGCAGATAAATATAAGTTTTCGTTTCAAATCATGTAATATTTACATTGTATATCAAAAGCAATAACTACTAAATACGTATGAACAGAAAATCACAAGTTATGCCATAATAATAACCGTTCTCTGAGGAATAAACTGCAGAACCGAGCAGTACCCTCTGTTGGTGGTTTTTTTTTTTTTTTTTTTTTTTTTTTTTGCCCTGTTTGACGTATCGGTTAAGAGTACGCTACATGGGAGCGGGAAAGAGCTCGCGTTCCACCCTCTGTGTTTCTCACATGGTCTAACGGGAATATTCCCGTTCAGTCCGCATGTCTTCACAGCATAAGACTTCGCACTATTAGAAATGAGTAAGGGAGCCGAATGTCCGAAAAGTGAAGAAGACAAAAGAGCTCAACAGGACACCAATGGGAAATGTTGCTGCTGAGGATGTGCAGTTATCATAAAAAACGCCAGGAACGTCAAGCAAATGAAAAAATGATCTGATCAACAGGCCGCTTTAGGCATAGAACTATCCGAAACATATCCAGTTCCAAAATATGATTGATACAGAACGAAGGAAAATATGCAAAGAAATCCGAGATTTTGTATGCATCTCCGTACGAAAATGCCTTTGATAAAACTTCATTCCCCCACGAGTTCATAATCACACTTTTCAATGCCTTTTCATTTCCATAAATATGCAAAAACTATTATTGAAAGTAGCTAATATGAAAGCGTATCAACAAGAATTTTAAAATTAAAACCTATATGCAGCAAATGACGTTGTGACAGGCTGGTATCTCTGATATATTATGATACAATTTTTACTGTGGCTCTTGTCTGTCTGTTAGGCTTGATAATGATCTCATATGGAGACCGATTCAAAATAAACAGGTTGGTCAAACACAATGAAGTTTTGCAATTATTTGAAAACTGTTAAGTCCCACCTTATCATACATCTAAAGTAATAACCTCCTTTGAGAGAATTTCTGTAAAAGTTTATTAGGTCTACAATATTTTTCAAATGAAAATTAGGTTCTTAATCGATCGAAGTTCCCGGAAAAAAACACTTTCTTCAGTCATGAAATCTTCCAATAGTTTTTTTAATTTTTATTTCCGTTACGTAGAAATTGAGACAGTACAGTAAAGAAATCATGCTGAAGATAAATGTCAATTATTTGAATATGTTTTGTCTCCTTGAAATATTACAAACTAATAAAACGTTACTGAAACACTTCACGGAAACAACAAATCTAACACCGTTACTATATGTTCACGTCTAAGAACATCTAGCCATTTGTAAAATGAGACTTTGCAAAAAAAGGATATATCACAAGAATTTTATTTTTAAATTTCCAAACAGAACTTATCGACATAGCACAGGCTGTAATTGCAAACAATTAGAACCATGAACGTAATTATTTTTAACGGATTATTCAATACATCTCCAAATCTAACAAAGCAATAGACATTGGTAGATCATTAAATTTTCTCATTTAACACATTCAATCGGAGCTACAATATTTTACTTAATTAAAAGAATTTTTTCACATTTTTTTGATTATTTTGTTCATGTTCACCACCTCGGAACGAGTGTCAATACAAATTTTACTTACAATTTTAGTTCATACACAACCATATTATGGTTTTCTAGTAATTTTTTTCAAATTTAACATTAAGTAGGCACAGAGTGTTTGGACTTTAAATAGTTTCCTACATCAGAATGGGTGATCAGTTAGCTCCCACGACCCTTCGAATGAGTCACAATATTGACAAACATTTAGAAAAACTTCTCACTTGGCACAGAGAAAACGCGACTCGGGCAGTTGGTGGTGATAGGAAGGGCATCAGGTTACCCCTTAAACTGATCACGCCAAATCCATAACTAACCACGTTGACCTGGTATAGAGGAAGCCATCACAAAACAACACTAAAAGGAAAAAAATATTCAAAGTTAGCTTTAGAAATTGTTTAACACTTTAAAATGTCTCCAGATAAAGTTGTATGATATCTGTGTGTGCAAAAGTAATGTAGCATTCGATGGTAGTGAATATCTCACAGTTGCAGCTTTTTGTAATTCCTCAAGATTATGACGATATTGGCATACGTCAAGGCCATAATGACTAACTAGTTAGGTGTGTCAAAAGATATTGTTTAAATTTAGATTAATAGAGTAAATGCTGTGAGTGAAACGTTAGTTCGCATTTTCAGTGGAGATGTATTTAAACTCCCTGTGTGGAAGCTCAGTACTTCATCGGTGGAATATTTCGCAGATAGTGCGCCCTATTTGCAAATCCTCTGGTGCTCTCTGCATCAGCGACGCGCGCGATTATGACAACAACACAAATTTTTCGGTGACGTTTATTGTTTCGATGCGGGACGCTGCCGCGGGCGGCTTATTCGGTTACAGAGCAGCGCCATTCGTCTCAGTCACAGTGTGAATGAGCGCGCTCAGTCACTGTCACGCGAGCGCGGGACGCGAAATCTGCCCGCGAGGCCCACCAGCCGCCGAGCGGTCACCCGTGACGCAGGCGTGTTCACCGAGGACTAATGTACGGCGGCTGCGCAAATGGGGTTTAGGGGAGTGATGGGATCAGATATCTACGGGTAATCTGATCCAATAGTGAAAACGTGCAATTTGCAGATGAATCGGTACTGGAATTGCGGTCTCTACTGAGAAACATTTACAAAGCAATGCCATGCTCTTCATCCAACTTTATGACTTACTATATCCCCACCCTCCATACGAGTTAAAAGAGGGATTTCTCGTAACGCCGTTTATAGGCTTCCGTACGCAAGTCAATAAACACGAAACCTTTATGAACACGCTTAATCAACACAGTCACTCTTTTGAGATAATAGGTCAAATACCATTACAAAGAATCGGAGACATAAAACGGAGTTCCTTTAGTTTTTTATATACAAAGCGAAACCAGTAACACGACGACATTGTTGTGACTTTATATTCAGAGTTTCGTAAGTCCAATCTTGCAGATCAACACATTGTACCAGTTAATAAGCAGTATTTACTCCTATCTCAATCACAAACATCAATATAATTGTTGTTTACTAGTTTTCCGTTATTCTAGATCAGATTATATAAAAATTTGACAGTAAACAAGCAGTAATCAAATGTTATGCAAGTCTTTCGCGAAATAAGTGATATGAAACAACGCTACCATTCAGCCAAACATCTAAGAATACACAAGCAAAACATATCACATTACTATAGTATATGCAAGAAACTTTGAAGAAGACAGCAAAACTACTTGTTACTGTTTCTTTCATTCAGTCCTCACTCCTTCCACAAAACATCAATACGTTCAGTGAACATTTTACTCACTTTCTACAGCGGCATTTCGTTTTCATTTTCTACTGGCTTAATTCCCACTGCTTCGCACGCGTAGATTGGTTGGTCTGCATTGCTCATTTTACTTCTAAATATAAATTTTCATAGATTTAGCTTTAGAAATACTTTCCTAATCAAGTATTTTGGTACAACTTCCCCCCCTGCACCATTGATGACACAATTCAAAACATCACGAAAATTTTTTTTTTATATCTAACCATGGTTCGAAATCCAAATTTTCGCATTTCTAGCACAAAATATTTTAGTAGTAACTACATCTACATGCGATACTCTTCAAATAACATTTATGTGCCAGGCAGAGGGTTAATCGAACCACCATTATACTATTTATCTCCCATTCCATTCTCGAATAGCGCACTGCAAGAAAGAACACCTGAATCTCTCCGTTCGAGCTCTGATTTCTCGTATTTTATTCTGATGATCATTTCTACCTATGTAAATGGGATACAACAAGTATATTTTCGCATTCGCGATTGGAATTTCGTAAGTAGCCCATGCCGCAGCAATAAACGTCGTTGTTGTAATGATTCCCAAACGCTGTCTCCCCTGTATTGTGACAATACAAAACGGGCTGCCCTTCTTAGGACTCTTTGGAAGTCGTCCGTCAAACCCACCTGATAGGAATCCCACACTGGGTAGCAATACTCCAAAAATGGACGAACAAGCGTAGTGTATGCAGTTTCTTTTGTATTTCTGTTGCATCTTTTAAGGGTTCTACCAATAACACGCAGTTCGCCTTCCCCACGACATTATATTCATGTTGTTTCCAGTTTATGTCTGAAGTACTATTAATCCCTAGCTATTTTGTGGAATTTACGGCCTTCACTTTTGACTGATTTATCTCGTAAACAAGGTTTAACAGTTTCTTTTCGTACTCATGTGGACGACTTCACACTTCTCATTATTTAGAATCAATTGCCAATTTTTACACCATACTGATATCTTATTTAGATCGTTCTGCAGTTGGTTTTGATCTTCAGATGATTTTACTAGACGATAAATGACGGCGTCATCTGCAAACAAATTAAGAGAACTACTTAGATTTCCCTAAATCGTTTATGTAAATAAGGAACAGCACAGGACCAATAACACTACCCTGTGGAACGTCCGATATCACCTCTGTTTTAGTCGATGCCTTACCATCGATTACTATGAACTGTGTCCTCTCTGACAGAAAATCCGCTACCCAGTCGCAAATTTGGGGCGATATATCATAACCACGCAATTTAACAGTCATTTTTGAGGTGCGGTATAAAAAGCCTTCTTGAAATCAAGAAATACGGAATCAGTTTGACAACCCTTGTCGATAGCACACATCACTTAGTGTGAGTAAGCAGCTAGATTTTTTCGCATGAAAGATATTTTCTAAATCCGTGTTGACCTTGGGTGAATATATCATTCTGTTCGAGATTATCCTTAAATCCTTGAAAGATTTTTCCTTATTTCACCCGCATAATGGCTGAAATTCCAAAAATATCGAAACACGTGTTTTTAAAATACCAATACCAATAAAAAATGTAAATCCGAAGTTTAGTATTTCTTGCTTCAAAATTGCCTGAATAGCAACATATTTAAAAAAAAAATAATAAAAACGTTCATACTTTATTTCACCCATTTAGAGATGGGAATATCGAAAAAACGCTGATGGCTACAGTGTAAAATAAGCAACGTCTACAAATATCAAGTATCTATCGTCTGTAGGATGAGCGCCGTTTTCTGTCTTTCAGAAAGGAATCAGGGTCGCAAAATTTCTTTCTACACTTTGGCATCTCAATTGGTTTTCTTTATTCGTACGCTTGTTGCAGAAAAGCAACTGAAGAATGTGAATCTCGTTTTGCTGTATATAATCTCTTTGCTATTATCGTGTCAAAAGTCATCGCTGGTCTTCAATCCGAATTTTATTGACTTTCAACCACTATATCTTCCACCCTCTTAAAGCAATAGACATGGAACTGCTATGGTGTACAACGGGAGACTTTGTACTAAAATAACACAGAGAGATCGTCCGTCTCCATTGTGTAAATTTTGGTGAAGAGCAAAATATTGACACCCACACGTAACTTTGTACCACTCGCTATTTTTGTTTCAGTTGTCTGGTGTTCCGTCTAGTGATATTTTCTTGCACTAAAAGTAAAAAGTTTTATTACGTATCGCTGTTATTTATATTTCGTATTTCAACAGTCTTTCCACATTCCTACAAGCTCTTTGGGTTGTGAGTAGTTTTTTATTGTGTTGACTGTGAAGAGAGCATCTGACATTACTGATTTTAATTTGTGATAGTAAGTACAACTTATGACCTCCTTAATAATATCTCGTTTTTAAACAATTAATAATGCTTACCGTTTGCAGTGGTATAACTTAATTTGAAATTTTGATTTACTAGGTCGTCATAAGCACTGTTTTACAGCTAGTGGCAGATTCTTGCTCATTTCAGGGTGACATTGTACCTGTACAAAGTTACCAGGACCATGGCACAATGTTTACCAAAATTGAAATTAGAATAATATATTAAGCTCCTGAAGCGTCCAAATTTCTAAAATGGCTTGGTATGTCATGAATTACGTGATTTTGACGGTTGTGCCGACCAATAGTAGCGTTTTTGTGAGTACAAACTCGGAAATTCAAATCCCAATAAATATATAAACTTTTGACAAATGACTGAAGAACTGTTGTCACTCATTTCTAAGTTATTCAAAAATGACAGTAGAAGTTCAATAATAAGCAATGATAAGCAGTGTGGTAACTGAATTCAAGAACTATTTGGAGACAGTAAAACAGTCAGATGTCAATGTGAAGACTTAAAGACTGTCAAAAAAGTATAAGTGGCCCATAGAACCTGGGAAGACTGTGTCTGCAGAAGATGTTAGGGTATTTTATGAGAGTAGGGAAGTAAGTGGTAACAACGGAAAGAAGAGACGAAACCGAATGGAGGCAAACGTAGAAAATCAACCGAGGGGTGTGCTAGAATTTGTGCAACCTGGTACATCACAACCAATATCAGGACCGAAGACAAGAGGTGGTGTAAGGACCGATATGAGAATTTTGAATAAAAATAATGTGTCAGCAGATGCTCCTGACAGCTGCAGTATCCTTGCTGACTTAAGTGTGAACATAAGTATGACCGATGAAATGCAACTTGTAAACGGTACTATTGTAATAGCTGAGGGGAACATGGTTGTAGAAGAAGGAATGATAACTGATATATTCAGCAAATCACCTACATGTGAAGACGACTTTCATGTAAATGATTTTGTCATTGCAGTGTATGAGGGTAAATGTTATCCGGGAAAATCACTGCAGTAGAGGAGCGAGGCAATCGTATGACGTTCAGAATAATTTGTTTGGTTAAGAAACGAAAAAAAAAAAAAAATACGTGTGGTCTGAGAGAGAGGATTCAATTTGGTACAACAAGGACAGTATATTTTTAAAAAAAATACTGAGGTCTCCTACATGAAGCCTATTAAAAAAGGGGCATGGTTCATATCAGTGATGAGTTCCTGTGCTCCTCAGATGAGATTATTTGAAGGAATCTATTTTCTATTTAGTATTATTGAATGTGTTGTGTTATGAAGAAAATGTGTGTACTCTTATTTTTAATGTGTATTATAAACAATTCACTACAATAAATGCTTTTGTTTGCTGTTTGTGTTTACTTAATATGACAGCTGTCTATGCCAGCTCGATACAAATATATCGATACTTCAGAGTAAAGCTTCAATACTGAATTAACAGTTTGTTTTTACTTCATAATCACATCTGATTTCCTTTTGGTATGGTATAGAGTTACCCAGAGCAGCAGCTATAGGAAACATTCTGTGTATTTTAAGACTGGTCTAAAGTTACCCTGAATGACAGTGTAACTTTGTACAAGTATTAAAATTGAAATATTACCCTAACAGGGCATAATTAGAACACATTTTTACTTTCCCAAGCACTGAGTAATTGTAGACGTAAAATGTTACTATGTTTGTTGTCATGTGTAATTTATTTTTGATACAGAGCTAAAAAAAAAAAAAAAAAAAAAAAAAAAAAAAAAAAAAAAAACGGAGAAAAGTGGTCCAAAGTTACCCCGATTGACTGATGTCGGTAACTTTCAACTCCCAAATCTTCTACCCCCCTATAGTTATCAAACCTCTACCACCAGAGTGCACAATGGTAGAGGGATACTTACTACCACATAGAAACACTATTGGTTTGCGATGTGTAGTTCTGGCTGCAGAGTGAATATAGGCACGAACACCTCAATTTTTATATAAAGACTGATGCATATACACGCCATCAGCCGAAAATATAACCTAGTACTTAGCCTTGTTGCTATCCTGAAGATCTCGGAAATTCTCTCATGCAAAAGGGTTGAATATTTGATTTTGCTACTGCAGCAACAAGACGATCTCTCTTAAGCACTGTACAACAAATCACATATTCTTACGACTAAATAAAAGCACATAAATCCTAATCAAAATGCAGACGATAGCGAGTTAAAGGTACGTTTTAACAAACAGCCAACGATGATTAAATACTGCGAAGTTACTGTGGTCTTTCTAGGGAATCGAAGAATGCCGTTATAATTAAGCAACAAGCACATAGACAATGCGTTAAATTATGTCGTGTAAGGCAACGCGATTGAGAAATATGTATTGCAGGAAAGCTCTTACGCGATACTGGTAGCAAAAATATTCAACAAAGTTTAAAAAGTTAGTCTGCGAGAGCATGCCGCACTAAGGAAGGTCAAGGAGTAAATTCGTATCCCTTCCGAAGTAAATTCACTGTATTCGTAAAGATAAGACTTCACTACTTACTCGTGTCTCTGACGTAAACTCCCTGAAACAGAAATGTCACTGATTGGGAGTTATAAAAATTAAAATCGCTATCTTTTACATATTTGGTAAACTACGAAAGTAATAACACCATACTGTGATTATTATTTTGATGTACTACGGCATGTAGAGTAGACTTCAAAATACCTGTGTTACAGTGCCCTTTCTTTCCTCGATTTGATTTTAATGAAGTAAAGCCTCAATGCTACCAGTTTAATTCCAATTACCTGTGAAGATACAATGTAAGTTCTCCTGTTATTTTTGGAGCTCAGCGTGTTCACACAAGGAGACATGTCTTAGGTAAACAAAACTTAAATTACTATACTTTTCTGTGCACACAATCCGATATTGATGACCTAATGCACGTAGTTGCCTCCAACCTACGCTCACGTTACTTCGTTACTTATAAAGACATCATGTAAATTAGTGAAATTATTTTGGAAAGCAGCGGGTTCAAAAGCACATTCACGGATACATGATAATTATAGAATTGTAACTTGCGATATTCGACTATCTGAATTTAATAATATAATGTACATTCGTTACCACAAACATGACTGAAACTGAATGTAGAAATACCAAGCAAATTCGTCATGTAGTTTCAGAGACGAGCGTATTCAAGTAAGCACGGCGGTATTAAACAGAAACTTCTAATATGGACAACTTTTCATTTCGTAATCCGATTTCGGTGAGGTAAATGCTGTATTACAGTTTTACTATAATACAGGTACTAATGTGATACTACACAGTTTGTCTCATATACAGAAAATTATCAATACTTCAACCATGTACGTAAGTGGCGCATATCAGACTAAGTATGAAAAAAGGTAATACCAGTTATACTAATTTATAGTCAGCTCTTCCGAAATAAACTAGTAGACAGCTAATTAGATAGTAAAAAATAAATTAAAAACTAAACATATAAGTGAGAATGACGTTATCTGGTAAGCAAAATAAAATTTTTGACTCTTAGTTATTGATGTCTCATATATTTGAAACCTAGTATATTATGCAATATAGGTTAACGTTACTAATTCACGACAACCAGACATGGTCGATTAAGGCAAGATATTTAAAAACCTGTATGCAATTGCCTCCTGAAAGATGCGTGCTGACAATTCATTAGCAAGAAAAGCAAAGTGGGATTCCTGTGTCTTTACTAGAAGATGGTTACAGCAGTCAGTATTCGTTGTTAAGTTCAACTGCAGCATACAGGTATACATAAGAGACATAAGAACTGGACGTGGTAAAATTAAGATACTTTCTCCATATATTGAAGGAAAGGATCAGGATACTGCATAATTAAAATATTCTTCCTTTGCGTAATATGTTATAAGGAAAGATGAAAGGCTTTTGAAATTGGATACGTGATAAGAAATAACAGGACAGACTGCTCATGGAAGAGGAGAGGAATATTTAAAAAAGAGGAATCAGAATTGTTTGGACGACAAAAAAAGGCACAAGAAAAGTAACAACCAATAAACCATGGGCAACAAAAGCACTTATTAACGTAAGAAGAAAGTACAAAAACTCGCGGAAATTCGGGAAAACAGAAATATGTTATATAAGAATCTAATATTTAGGAAGTACAAGGAAGCGAACACGAAATGGTATAATCAGCACAGAGAAAAAAAGAACAACCGTAGTTGCAATTAAAGGCCAGGATGGTAAACATAAAGAATGCAACTGGAATTTATTTGTTAAGTGCCGAGGAGAGAGCAGATACTTGGCAAGACTAAATGCCTCCATGAGGAGGAAGACTAGTGTGACGACGTGATACAAGAAGAAATTGAAATTGGTATGGAAGACGTTGGAGATCCACTATTACCATCTAAAAGAGCTTTGCAAGACTTGAAATCAAATAAGTAGGAGCACAGTTATTATTCTATCAGAATTTCTAAAATCATTGACGGAAGTTGTAGCCAAACGACTTTTCAAGTTAGCATGTAGACGACGTACTGTTAAACATTCGGAAAAAATCAACCGCAAAATTCTGAGGACACAAAGGGCAGGTAATTGTGAAGACGATCGAATTATTTACTTAACAGCTAATGCATTCAACCTGCTGCTGAGAAAACTGGAAAAGAAAACAGAGCATGTGTTAGATGAAAGTAAGTTTGGGCAAAATGGAAGGAGGCCTGAATAAATATCAAGATAATTTAGTAGAATTTGTCGTCATGGGAAAAGCCTTAGACAACGTAAAATTGTGCAAGAAACTCGAGAACCACAAAGAGCTGACGTTAGCAGTGCCTTTTCGTAGGGTAAAAATTGCAGATTCAAAGGAAATTACTAGTAACATTCATTGATGATGCTGCTATCAGAGGGGGAACAAATATTGGAATACATACAGAAAATATTTAATGACGTCGAATGGAAGTTGTACACTGAAATAAACATGTCGACAAAAAAAGAAATTTATGGTGGACTGCATCAAATCTCTGTCAAGCCAGTACGAAAATTGATGACTTAAAATGATGTATAGTTATTATATCTTTGTTGAGAGAAATTAAATGATTTTACATGAAATACTAATGACTTTCTCAACGACATAACATGCTTTTGAATATCATTCTTGTACAATTTACCATTTTTTACTTATCTTACTTGCTGATAATGCGTTCGTAGGGATGGAACTACAGTAGCGCTGTCAAAAAAGACAAAGAAAGGTGGAACATGGTAAAAAATTCTGATTTTCTTTTTTCTTTTTAACTGTAATTGAGTGCCGCGAACAAAGTGCAAGAAATCCCACTGGTAGCGGTGTCTCTCATATAAAAACAAAAAAGCATTAAATATATTAGAAAGTTGATATAATTTTTTTTCCAGAGTTAATAGATTCCACGCTGCAGAGGACGAAGAAATCGTTGGTAATTACGAATAGACTGTTAATGAGCTAAAATTAGTGCTACCGGTAACTACTAAATGAAGTGGTTAAAACAAATGAGCGGGTTGAGGAGGAGTGTTAACCCTTTAATGGATGATTTTCTATTTGAAGCTACAAAAGGTACCAAGATTAATGTACAGTGCGCACATACTGAGAAAAATATTGAAAAAGAAATTCTTAAAATTATTATGCGCTACTAGCAACTAAAAGTTCATAGCTGGTCAGATTTGTAGTGCTTCCATGATGTACCCGATGCAGTAAATATCACTATCATGTTTCTAAACTTTCAAGAAAGTAGCTCATAATGCGACAGTAGTATGTGATTCACAACGTTTAGATGACAGAGGAGGAATACTAAACAATCGCACAAGTTAAGAGTAACTGAATGCAGCTGTCGAACTGATTCAGTAGGACTCTACAACTTATAATTTCTAGGACGATCTACCTGCATTTGTAATACTATATACAGGGTGAATCACCAAACACCTGCACCGCAAATATTGCGGAAAATATTGCGGAAACGGTAAATGCGATTAATGTGCGGTTTTCACAGAATGGATTGATAGTCAGGGGTTCGTTTTGTTAGCCAAGAAACGGATTGTAATATTACTTAGAAAGTGCATTTTATGCACATATAAAAAATTTTAAATGGAACAATGGTTGTTTCTGACATGCACCGGAGTTTTTGTCACCCGCTGTGAACAAAGAATTTTGAATGACATTTTTATCACGTTTGGTTTGGCAGCTACAACCGTTCAAAGTTTCGGGGGCGGAGGCTGCGATAGCGTAGCTGACTGCCCGAGTGGCTAGCCCCAGGGGTGCGGCCCAATGTCTCATGACCACCAGTCAGGCAGCTATGGTGTCGTAGCCTCCACCCCCAAACGTAGTAAAAGTTTCATTCAAAATTCTTTATACACATCTGGTGTCAAAACTTCCAGTCACTTTGTACAGTAACACAAATGGACCGGAGGTGGGGCCCTCATTTTGTTTTTCCGCCGCCCCGGGCCTCTGACAGCCATAGTCCACCACTGCATTAAAGGGTTAACATTCAGACAGACAAGCTAATAGACTATGTAATGATAATAATTTAGGACTATGTGATCCTGTGAGAGATCCCATTTTGCGGACTGAGATACGAATCCCTAGTTAGGCGAAACATACCACACTTTTCCTTCTTCTTCTGCTTCGTTAGGACCCTTCAGGATCACGTGTGGCTTGTTTAGCACGTCTTCTTTCTTCCCAATACCTCTTCATTCTCTCGCTTCTTCTGTTTCTTTCTTCTTCTGTTACGATGACTTTGATTTTGGTGTCCGGCCACCTGTGACCGTCCACCAACCGTTCATACTTCTTCCTGCCCTGCACCAGTGCCTGCAGATTCCTCTCTCTTATTCCTACAGTCTTCCAGTAATCTCTGATTTCCTTCACCCAGGTTCACCGTATGACATGTTGCATTCTATATCTTCTTAGTCTACCTCTCATCGTCCATCCTCATGATGTGCCCAACAAATCGTAACCTCCTTTTGCGTATCTCGCTCGATATAGGTTCAAAATTTTCTTACAGTTCCTCTCGTGTTCTGTGTACCCAGATATCCCCATTTTTTAGTGCCCCATATGTCTCTCTTAGGTGCACCTTGGTTGCACAGTGGTAGAGTGCCACACTACAAATCCAAAGGTCGTGGGTTCGATCCCCGCCATGTCCTAGGATTTTTATCTGTCACTTTCCACTTCTTTCACCTCTGGCAGTATTGCTCATGTGAAAAATACCGAGTAGCACCGTGGTTCGGAACCCACGTTGAACTGTAGGTCCCCCTATAACTGGCTGGGTAAGTCAGTTCGAAGGTCGGAGGAAGGCAACGGCATACCACCTCCAAACAGGACCATGCCTAGTAAAGCACTGTGGTGTTCAAACCAATCTTCAGATTGTTGACTGCCTTTTTTTACGTCTCTTAAAATTTTCCGCTCCTCCTCTCCAACTGTATACAAGCTCTCTTACCGAGTGTGATCGTTTCTGATGCATACAGTGCAGCAGTTCTTACAGTTGCTGTGTAGTGTCGTAATTTGGCATTCAGTGACAGATTTTTCTTTCCATATGTTGTTTTCACTGTGTACCGAAGCTTCTGCAAGAGCTGTGCCCTTGCAGAAGCTTTGGAACTAGTAACATAAATATTGCTCTGTCGATTCGTGTCACTAATAGCAGAAATGATCGGACACAGTTGAATATTGATATCCTCTCACTTCAAATGATGCACACTATACGTGATATAGCCAGTGTTCCCCGATGAAAGCATGCTTACCTGGCACATGCTTTTATCACAAAAAGAAGACTAGGAAAAAGGTAAAAGTATGATATCTGAATGGAGTAGGCGTTGTGTATTCTGGTCGTACATACAGAATGCAGACAGGTACAATCTCGTCTACTCCGTGAAATTGCATCTGAATAATAATCGTATGCAAATCTAAGGCTATAGAATACTTCGCGCCAATTTGTGGTTTCTGCGTGCTGAGCGCCAGGCCAGAGGAACGGCGGCTCTTGCAAATACCGCGCAGCCCGCACGCGCTGTGCAGCAGCGGTCGAGTGGAGCCAGGCCAGGTTTTATTTAAGAAGCGGGCGCAGCCGCCGCGCTCCCCAGCCACCGCCCGCGGCGTCTAATCTGCAGATGGCGTGGCGAGGTTGGCTGCCCTGCCCCGGCCTGATTACTCCATCACACACACACACACACACACGACCCTTAATCTCGCTGCCGGAACACACACTGTGCAGTGAAATCTGCTAGTGCCGGCTTCTGGCTGCAATCACCTGGCCACACCGACTGCCGCTCAATCACACTAACGAGGAGAACTGGCCGTCACACACCACTGAGATATAGTGGTCAGTCGACGCAGTGCATAGCCCATCAAAAAAATGAACACAGATCGTGCAACGAAACAGGAGCAAGGTGTACGTAACTGTGAATAAAGCAGGAAACTAGAAACAGTGCATGCTGCAAACGCAAGAAAAATCGTGCGAGCCAGTGCAGGCATGGTGTTGAGGTAATGTTGTCATAGTGTTAGAATTTGGTAACGAGAGGCTGGTTTCAATATTTCTTGGCCTAGACATTAAAGTTAAAGGTTGTAACGATACTGCTGACCCCCTCATCTCAATGTTACCGTACGATACCGTCTGCCTGGTCCTCTCATCTCAATGTCATCCTACGATACCGTCTGCGTCGGATCCGGAATCGTGTGGTTCAGTTGTGATATATGTTGCGTCTGAAGTTAAAAACGTAATAGCCAGCCTAGGAATCAGTGTAGGACAGTGTCTCAGTGGTACTGTGATGAAAACAAGTGATAGATTTCATTAATTAAGAGATTCATATAGTTTCTTTCCAGACAGTTCTATAAACAATACTTTTGTCATTGTTCATTATTTCAAATAAATAGACAGACGAACGGTAAAAACTTTTGTAAAACTTAAAGAAATGAAAATAAATAGCATTGTATATATGTTAGGTTCATAAACAAGTTGTGTTGACCAGCTAATTATGTTATTTCGACTATTACATTAATTACCAATATTGTTATTCTTTGTATATATTGACTGAAAAGAGATTTTGAGTATATTTTGTGAATGGCCAGAATATTTGATAGTTCAGTATATGTTAGGAACATGTATGATGTATTCATTAACAAATTAATTGATATTTAACTTCGCACTTTGTTGTTAACAGAAAGATAGGATATTTCGTCTTAAAAATACATGTGCCATCTAAAATTATTGTATGCATAGTTTTCATTTTATTTTGTGATTATTCTTGTGTACATGAAATGTTTTTCTGTTATGTTTGTTAATTGTAAATCAGTATATTCTATTGTTATGAACAATGCTTCATGTAACATCATTATTGCCGATGTTATATATTTGCCTCACCGCCTTGCGTGGGGGAGTTCGAGTTTTAGTCGGTTGTCAAGTGCTCTGGAAGCTACGTCAGTCTGCATTTTAAAGTAGAAGTACTGTGTGCTCTAACTTCTGATGTATTGAATTTGTATTGTTTTGGTGGCGAGAAGTTTGATTTAAATTAAAGAAGTGAAAAATTGTACATATCGACTATTTATTTCTACCACGACGCCCCAGGAGAATAATGTTGTAGCGAGCAGAACCCCCATACGTCGTAATCTTAAAAATCTGAGTATCGGTAGAATGAAACTGTGATTACTTAAAATCTATCAATATATTTCAAGGTGAAGCATTGAATTAAAATTTGTGATGCGGCCGGGAATCGAAGCTGGACCTCCATACTCCATACTTAACAACCTTTTTTTTTTTCGGGTGGTGGGGCGGGCGGTAGGGTTGTGTGCCTCCATTCACCCCTTATAGCCCGCCTTACGGTCGCCATGATTCGCCTTCTTCGGCGTAGGCTCCGATTAGCCTGCGTTGAACAGAATATGTTTCTATTAAATGCCAACGTAGAGTTCTGCTGCTGTTGTCACTATCGATAAAATTCTTCCGGGTATGAGACCTCGTCGTCTAACAGACACAGACCCTGATTAAGGCCACCTGCAACAGTGGTCGAAACGTCGGTAGAGTTAATAAAATGACGACGTGGTCTCATACCCGGAAGGATTTTATTATTATCATTCTCGAGTCAGAAACATACAAATTTACAGTTGCCATACATATCATAAATTGATAAATAGGTACAATTGTAAATATATTACATGTGGCCAGTACTTCGCAACATCCAAGGCGTTTGGAGTGGCTTGCAGGAGATCAGTCTTTGTGAAGGATGTAGGGACCAAAGGGCACTGGAGCATATGCTGTGTGGTTTGTTGTTCTCCACAGTCACAGGAAGTGTCTTCTGTCTTGAAATCCCTTCTCTTCAAGTTGGGATCATCAAACTCCTGGTCGTAATCTGTTCAAAGCTTTCCACACGAGCCAGTTTTCATTGTGTCCAGGTGGTAGTTCTTCGGCTTCAGGCATCGATCCATGAAGGTGAGGCGTCATCTTCTTCCACAACTCCAGCCTTGTCTTTTCTGGTGAAACGGTGAGTTTCTCAGATGTCCTTATGAAGTTCTTTCGTGAGCTCAGCCGTTGCTGTGGTGGGGTATGTCCGTGCAGTGGGTGGGCACTGTTCACTTCCACTTTCAGTCTCTCCTTGTTGGCAGCCACTTCTCTGCGTACACTCGGTGGTGCTATTCCAGCCATATAGTAGAGTAAGTTTTAAACAACCAGTGATCAACCTGCAGGTTTCATTGAGAGCAGTGTCTACTTGTCTGGCACGAGATGACCTGTACCAGACTGGGGAAGTATATTCGGCAGTAGAGAAGCACGGTGCCATTGCAGAAGAGCGGAGAGTCTGTGGATGTGAGCCCCACTGTGTACCCGCTAGTTTGCGAATTAGGTTATTTTGCGTGAAGATTTTCATTTTAGTATTCTTGCAGTAAGTTTTGAATGTCAGAGATATATCGAGGGCTACACCCAAGTATTTAGGGGTGTGATAATGCTGCAATTGGACACCTGACCATTCTATATGTAGCTCACGATTAGCTTCCCTGTTCCTTAAGTGAAAGGCACACACTTGCGTCTTCGAAGGGTTTCGTCTGAGTTGGTTCTGACTGTAGTAACTTGACAGTGTTCTAAGTGCACCTGTCAGATTTCTTTCCACAGTTTCAAAGCAAATATTCTGCGTGGCAAGGGCTAAGTCATCAGCGTATAGAAATTTCCTCGTGCCTGGGGTCGATGGCTGGTCGTAGGTATAGATGTTAAAGAGAAGTGCAGCCAAGACGCTTCCCTGAGGTAAACCATTTTTCTGCACTCTCCAGCGACTGCGTTGTCCTTGAAATTCAAACAAAAAACCTGCAGTTTTGGAGGAGGTTGCTGATTAGTCTAACTAGGTGGGCGTTCTTGATCATGTTGTGCAATTTGGCATGAAGTAACCGGTGATGGACGGTATCATACGCTGCTGTAAAATCCACACAGACAACGACCGTTACTAGTCGGGTTTCAAAGCCATCCTCTGTAAACTGAGTGAGATTCAAAAGTTGCCGTGTGCAGCTTCTGTTTGGTGGAAATCCTGATTGTTCAGGTATAAGAAGAGGGTCTATTACTGGTAGGATTCTATTCAAAATCATGCGTTCAGTTTATATAGGTGACTCAAGAGGCTAGTTTCATTGATATGTATCTATTGTTCAATTATGCAGGAACACTGCTCTCTTCAACAGTAACTGATAAGCAGAAGAATCTTCTCTACGTGTTGTCGTTTACACGTTTAGGAATAAGAAAGGACAAATGATAATTTATTCACAGTGGTTGTAACACTAGTCTTCTTTGTGTATCCCACGTCGATACGTTCTCCCATCTTGATCCCTTGCATTTTTTTCTTCTTATAAATAATGTAAAACTATAAACAATGCACATTTCGTAACACGAAAGCCTCCCTGGCTATAATAGAACCTCTTCGTCCGGTGAAATGAAACTCAAGAAAATTAGTTTCGCTTCATTGTATTTGGGAGGGACCAATTTCCTGCAGAAAAGTACCATCCCTAGATTACCGCACCACTAAAGACCTAAGCACCTCGGAATAGTGTAAGTACGACTTTCCTCCACGTCACAAACTCTAATTCAGCTTCTGTGAACCATTAAATACTGCCACACTGCCAAGCCTCTCCATGCATCGGAATAGCACCTTGGCAATCGACATATCGGAACATTCCTGCCTTTTACCTCAGGATAAGGTGATATAAATATCATTATAATCATAAATTTACAAACCCTTAGACAGTTTTGTATCTGGAAAATGTCAAAGACATTAAATTTAAAGGTGAAGCATTAAATAAAAATTTGTGGTTCGGTGATCTAATTGGTTAAGGCGTCTGCCTACTGAGCATGCGCGTCCGGGTTCGATTCCTAGTGAACAGAGATGGACGTCACGCGATTCGTCACTTCGCCCACAAAACTTGATTAGCGCATACCACTGTTCTTCGCAGCCTCAAGGAACGCTTGGGCATGCGAAAAACTGTAACACGTTGGGTTCCGCATGAATTGACGGAAATGCAGAAATGGATTCATTTCGACGTTGCTCATGTCAGAATATGTATTGCAATTCTTTGTATGTCAAAAAATTAATTTTTTGATGTCATGTGCTTAATTTTTTTATGTTGATAACAATTTTCAGATAGTTATTTGTTTATCTTTGTTATGATCTAAGCTCTTTGCGTGTGAATATATTGAGTGCAGTGAATGCCGTTTCATATAAATTTTGTGTGTTATGAGTTAATCCTGTTTCTGAGGCACGTAGGTGTATTGCATTTGTGTGTTGCCGCTGAATATGAATAAACCTGTTACTTAGTTGAAGCCAGAACTGTCATTCATTTTAACAGGTTATGGGCCCAGATTGCCGGTGACGTGTTTTGAGTGTATATCGTGCGATATAGACATGTCAGTGATGGCTTCGGTTGTTGACACTTTAAAGATTGAAAGACTTGGACCTAAGAACTATTTGGTATGGAGGAAAAGAGTGTGTTGGATATTGAATGCAAACTACTTTGGGCTTTAGCGGTCTGTAATGGACATTTCAGAGATTTTGTATATTTGTACTCTCTGACTTTTATGCATTCTCTTATTAGTGTCTTTGGTGTAAATAAAGTTACGTTTGTCTGATATACGTTTTGCCAGTTAAAATGTTTTTTTATCATTAATTGCATAATAACCATACAGAATTTCTTTCATTGTAGCAGAGCGTGGTTGTATTTTATGGTTACCGTTGCAACAGTAAATGATAAAAATTCTCAGTTGGTCAAACAACGTAACTTCAGCTATCAGCTAAGTGACGGATACGGCGTGTCGTTTTTTTCCCTGTATTTATACAGGTTCTCATCAAAATCAGTTTCACATTGAGAAACTTACCGGGCGTGATTATTATGCTAGTTGGAAGTTCTCAGTACAAGCATATTTAGAACATGACAGGCTCTGGGACTGTGTTTGCGGCACCAACACTACTCCGAAGAAAGAAATTAAGGCAAGATCGAGGCTCATTTTATTATTAGATCCCATCAATTACGTGCACATACAAAATGCTCCTACAGCTAAGGAGGTCTGGGAGGAACTGGAGCAAGTGGTTTATACAGACGAGTTGCATTACTGAAAGACCTTATTACCACTACTTTGGAATCGTCTAAAAATGTTGAAGATTATGTGAACAAAATCATGTCAACCGCTCATAAATTAAGGAACATTAAATTTGAAGTCAATGATGAGTGGCTAGGGACACTAATGTTGGCTGGTTTGCCTGAATCTTACAAACCAATGATAATGGGAATTGAAAGCTCTGGAATAAAAATCAGTGCAGACCTTATAAAAACAAAGCTTTTACAAGAAGTAACAGATCCGGAGAGTTCAGCATTTTTCATAGGAAAAAGACATGTTCAAGGAAAACAGGTGTATAAGCAAAACGCAGTGAAGTACATCAGGGGGCCACGGTGCTTCAGTTGCAATAAATACGGCCACATTGCTAAGCAGTGTCGTGTGTCAAAGAAGAAGACGGCAAATAAATCAGAAGAAGATAAAACTTTTGTCGCTGGTTTTACTGCTTCTTCACAATTGATGGATTCAGACGTGTGGTATGTTGACTCAGGTACATCAATGCACATGACAAATCGAAATGATTGGATGTATGATGTACGAAATCCAGCGATACCTACTATAACAGGTGCCAGCAAGACACCGCTTCCTGTGAAAAGTATGGGAAGTGTCAATTTGATATTGAAAGGTAACGACAACAGAAGAATTCAGGTAAGAGACGTATTATATGTTCCTAAACTTGCTGCTAACCTTTTGTCTGTCAGTGCTATGGTCAAAAACGGATGCCAAGTAAATTTTAGGCATGATGAGTGTGATATATATAACAAAGAGGGGAATTTTGTGTGTTCAGCGACATTGATAAACAATTTATATGTATTAAACACACACAGAGAAGTGAATGCTAATTGAGAAGTGAATTTAAATTCCGTTATCCTATGGCATCGCCGTATGGGTCATTTGAATTTTAATGATGTAAATAAGCCACCAGATTGTGCAAAAGGTGTTAGTTTGTCTCCTACCGGTAGTAATGGACCTGTTACATGCACATCATGTCTTGAAGCTAAGCAAACCAGACTGCCTTTCAATAATACTGGTTCTAGAGCTTCACAACCATTACAGATCATTCACAGTGACATATGTCATTGGGAGGTATGAAATATTTTCTTACTTTCATAGATGATTATTCCAGAAATGTTTACGTGTATTTTTTAAAAGACAAACTCAGTATATTGGGAGCTTTCAAGGCTTACAAAAACCTAATGGAAAATGAACTAGAAAATAAAATAAAAGTCATTCGCACAGACAATGGCAAAGAGTACTGTAACAAAAATTTCGAAGATTACTTGAACGAAAATGGTATTAAGCATCAAACAACTACTCCATAGTCTCCTCAGCAGAATGGTCTCGCAGAGCGTATGAATAGAAAGCTAGTGCAAAGGGCAAAGTGTGTGTTATTTGATGCTGCTTTACCTAAACAATTCTGGGCAAAGGCAACAGCGACAGCTGCTTATATTATTAACAGATCACCTGCCAAAGCGATTGGTGGAAGGACGCCTTTGGAGCTGTGGACAGGTAGGAAACCTGATTTATCACATATGCGAATTTTTGGCTCAGAAGTTATGACTTTGATTCATAAAGAAAAACGGCAAAAATGGGATTCAAAGTCCAGAAAGCTTATATTTGTTGGCTATTGTGATTCTTCCAAAGGGTATCGTATGGTTGATCTTGACACTTACAACATCATCAACAGTAGAGACGTTCTATTTTCAGAAAATGTGTTAAGCTGTGATAAACTTTACTTACGTCATGCTTCTGCGAGAAGCATAAACCCATCTGAAGATATTAATAACAAGACAAAAGAAGAGAATATAGAAGAAATGCAGGGAGAATGTAACTCTAGAGATGATGTTACTGAATACCAGTCAGATGATGATGATGTATACATACCTGATGAAATATCTACAGATATCTCAATACAAGATTATAATTTACGTCCACGAAAACGAATTATTCACTACAGAGAGAAGGAAGAGGACGAGTTCAGTTTATTTTGTCCAGTTCCATGTCTGAATGATCCTCAAACTGTTGAAGAAGCTATATCATCTGCTCATGGTGATAAGTGGAAGGAAGCCATGGATGAAGAATATGATTCCTTAATGAAAAATAAAACTTGGTCATTGGTAGATCTACCCAAAGGAAAAAGAGTTTTGCCTTGTAAGTGGGTATTTAAGACAAAGACGAACGAGAAGGGAGAAATTATTCGATACAAGGCAAGATTAGTTGTGAAAGGATGTGTTCAGAGGAAAGGTGCTGATTACAATAAAGTCTACTCACCAGTTGTAAGGTACACATCGGTACGTTATCTGTTTGCTTTGGCTGCTAAATACGACTTAGACGTTGATCAGATGGATGCAGTTAGTGCATTTCTGCAGGGAGACATCGACACTGAAATTTATATGTCACAACCGGAGATGTACTCAGAAGGCAACCAAGTTTGCTTATTACATAAATCGCTATATGGATTGAAGCAGGCTAGCCGACAGTGGAATCTAAAACTGAATTATATACTGCTCGAGATAGGACTAAAAAGTTCAAGAATAGATCCCTGTATATATTACTCTGTTGATAAATCAGTTATGTTATTCATTACAGTGTGGGTGGATGACATACTAATTTTTGCTAGTCATCAGCAATACAAACTAGAAATTAAAGAAAAACTAAAAGAAAAAGTTTGCATGAAAGATATTGCTCAAGTGAAACAATGTATTGGCATGAACATAACTAGAAATCGTGAAACAGGTTTGATTAATCTATATCAAAAGAAGTACATCAATGAAGTATTGAATGTCTTCGGAATGATAAACTGCAAACCTGTTCCAACTCCCATTGAAGTGAATATAAAATTTGATGAAAATACTACTGAAAATAGTAAAAATATACCTTATAGACAAGCAATCGGATGTCTGCTGTATCTTGCACAAGTAACAAGACCGGATATCTCGTATGCTGTAAACAAGTTAAGTCAGTACTGCAACGAACCACAGACTAAACACTGGCTTGGTGTGAAACGAGTATTCACATATCTTCAGGGAACTAAGGATCTGAAACTATGTTTCAGAAAAGAAAACGTCACAGAAATAACCGGATACTGTGATGCAGATTGGGCCAATGATCCTACAGATAGAAGATCCTGTACTGGATATGTGTTTTTATTCCAGAATGGCAGTATTGCCTGGAATTCATTCAAACAGCGGACTGTTGCGCTTTCTACAGCGGAGGCAGAATATATGGCGATGGCGGCAGCAGCACAGGAAGCTTTGTGGCTTCAGCAACTGCAAACTGAACTCGATAAACAAGAAAATAATGCGTTGGTTATACACTGTGACAATCAAAGTGCAATAAAGATGGCCGCTACAGACTGTTATCATTCAAAGACGAAACACATTGACATTCGTCTGCATTTTCTCAGAGAGAACGTACGGATGAAGAAGATAAAATTTGTGTTTTTGAAAGGATGTGAGATGGCAGCTGACATTTTAACTAAAGTAACAATGTATGACAAACATTTGTACTGTGTAAATAAAATGGGTTTGCATTCTGGTGGGGTTGTTGGATATTGAATGCAAACTACTTTGGGCTTTAGCGATCTGTAATGGACATTTCAGAGATTTTGTATATTTGTACTCTCTGACTTTTATGCATTCTATTATTAGTGTCTTTGGTGTAAATAAAGTTACGTTTGTCTGATATACGTTTTGCCAGTTAAAATGTTTTTTATCATTAATTGCATAATAACCATACAGAATTTCTTTCAGAGTGAAAGCCTTCTTGGTGCGAAAAAAGTGTTGGGCTGCAATAGATCCTAGTTTCAATGATGATGATGTTCTGACAACTGAAGAAGAAGAGACGAATACTAATGTCCTTAGCTATCTAACTGAGTTAGTGGAAGACTGTTATCTGAATGATGTATGCAGTCATGAACGAGCTAAACACGCCTGGAATAGACTCAAGAGTATACACTTCAAGATTTCTCCATTCTAATTTGTACTATGGATGGGTTAGCCAGTTGCAATACATATTCTGACAGCTCAGACACACTTGGAGCTCTATGATTGGGAAGGAGAGGCTTTCATTTGCCGTATCGTTACATAGGATGAAACATGGGCCACATCGTAGTCAAAACTGAAACTCCAATCCAACGAAAGGCGTCATTACGGGTCGCCGTGAAACTCGTAAGTGCGCGAGAGTAGCGGTGTGGTGAATGTAATGCGTTTTTCGTGTACTACTGTGGTGGTGTTGTCCTGATGCATTACGTTCCTGCGCGGCAGACCGTCAATGCACAGTATTACTTTTCGGTTTTTGGAGCATCACCTGCGACCAGCTTTGCGAACGAAGCGGCAACACTTTCTACGCAACCCACCCATCATTTTGCACGACAATGCGTGGGCGCATACTGGGCAAGTTGACGCTGCTCTGTTCGATCGATGGGACTGCGAAGTACTGCACCATCCACCACAACCCCCGCACGTTCGTGATATTCGTGACTTTCGCTTCAGAACTGTTCCAGAGATTCGACAGGCAGTAGACCGCTCCATGCGCACCATCAACAGAACAGGCTCTGCTAACGGTATACTACGCCTTCCACATCACTGACGACGGGCTCTACGCAACGCTGGTGACTACTTTGAAGGACAGTAACAGGTACAGACTTGTAACGCTTTACGTATCGAATGTGGAAAAAATAGTTGCCACTATTTAAGATCCAATACTCGTATATACATATATTTACATATTAAATTTTAATTTTAAAAACACATTCTCGATCGAAAGACAAATTTTTAATTGTTGTTGGGCAACCTGTTTCAATGTACTTATGAGACCATCTTTAGGCTGACTGCAGTAGAATAATATTATAAATATTAAGAACGATGTACAGAAGATCATACTATTGTAATTAACAGTAAAATAACAACAATGTGAAATGTTATACCCATGGCAGCCGATTGTGGGCGGATCAGGAACCGTTGGCCGTGGAAATCAACTGCGCAACAAAAATGTTCAAATGTTTGTGTAGTTTATGGGACTTAACTACGGGGTCATCAGTCCCTAAACTTACAAACTACTTATAAACTAGGTAATACTAAGGAAGGAACAATTTTCCATGACCGAGGGGGTATTCGAACCCGCGACATTTGATTTAACAACAAAATGAGTACCTCTTATTAAGAACAGATAGTCAAAATTATAAATCATTATTTAACGTTAAAATAGCTGGTTAAGGAATGTTAAAACCCAAGATAGAATGTGCATTATGCTGAGCCATGGGTATAACTTTGTTACAGAAGTGTATACAGGAATTCTATTCCTTACATGTATTTCTTAGGATCATTAGAAGATGGAGGAAGCACAAAAGGAACAGACACAAGTCGTCAAAACGTTCAAAAATATTTTTCTCTAAAATCTAGTTGTTGTTATTCATTCAGCAAAGATAGTGTTTAAATTTCTATCTGTTGAAGGATATTCAGGAGTTATCCCCCAGGTGTGTTATGCAGAATCATTAAGCTGTTGACAACAGCAGTGGTGTATGAAAATAGCCCGTATCAAAATTAGTTGCAGTGCGATACAACTAACAAGATTAACTCCCCTGCCGCACTTTTGGCGCATAACCACGAAAGTGGACTGTCGACGTTGTCGGTGTTAAAAGCTAATTTTGTAGGCGTTTTTAGGATACTGAAACTGAACATTGAGAGGTGAGTGACTTCAGCTGGAAGTATGAGAACAGTAAAATGTTGGTGTTGGCGAGGACGAGACAGTGAAGATACTGACGGTCACCTGCCAGTGTGTCAGTGTGACACTCCGGCCACCAGAGGCGCTGGCAGTAGGCGAGGCGGGTCATCAAGCAGCCACGTGTGTGCACACTCTGCGGCTATAGCTCTTCCCCCCCCCCCCCCCCCACACACACACACACTAACGTTCGTCACGCAGCTGCTACTGCGGTAGGTCGATCCTATCGCCAACTTCACGACCACCTTCGCCGGCCCTATCTCAGAGGCGGGGCGTCATGTGTGTTCACTGGTTCACGCTCGGAAACAGCTGGTCGTGAAAAAAGTAAATGAACAAATAAAATAGTGTGTTTTTAAACTATCATTCTTCGTTTCGTTTTTCTATCAGATCAATTTATATGCACATTCAAAGTACTTTTACCGCAAGATAAACGTTTTACGTCGCTGGAACAGCACGTATGCGAGTCGTAGCGTGACCGCTTAATTTAAGCGGTAGTGGTCACAGCGTTGCAAGGGGCATACGCGGCTGTGGTTCAAATTCTCTTCTGAATACCTTGGAGGTAGTATATGGGCGCTCGTCTGGGGCTGCGCGGCAGTAGTTGAGCGGTCTGGAGTGCCACGATGCAAAACGCGTGGCCTCCCGCCTCCACGTAGTTAAGTCCCACAAGCTTGATAACATTTGAACATTTCTAGCTCGTGCGACAGGGCGGGGCGATGGGAAACGCTGGTTTGGGTTGGAGCCAATAGAGACACCAGCTCCTGCCTACTCGAGCTCTGGCGGCAACTCACGAACAGTGGCGGACTAAAGGAGAAAAGGGTGTACTAACTACTAATTTTGAAAACACGTGAAAGTTCACATTATGTTGTTTATTTCACAATATTACAACCCTGTGGCTGATACGTCTGTACGTTGACACATTTATCAAATAACGTTTTAGCTCGTGAGCCCCCAGACAAAATGAATATTTGTCGCAAATTGTTTTCACACAATGTGCCTATCTCAAACACCGTTTATGTTCATGCCTATGCGACGACACATGTTACATTAACAAATCACCGTCACTTTAATTCAATGCGATGCACACCTTGTTCCACCGGCTAAATATTCACAAACACACAGTAGCACTCGATTCAACTTGGTGCAGTCTACGACGAGCAACCACACGTGGCGATTGCCACACACAAATCTAAAGTCTCCACCTGGAGATACACATGCAGACTGATGCAGAGCGACGCCGCCCGGCCAGCTACGCCACTTGCTCCCCACTCCTCACTTCCTGCCCTCGCGTGCGCGCGCGCCATAAACTCTACTTCTGGGGTTTTTTCCCCTACGTCATTGACTTCCCCATGTGAGCTGTTCTAACCGATTTGCAAACGTACAGCGCTCAGCCAATACATTTCTAAAACTTTACTTAAAATCAAAATAATTACGCTACACATTAAACAAATATTTTCTTACGTTTTTATATTAGTATAAACATCCTTTGTAATATTTATTATAGTCGTGCAATTTCTTATATCACAGATAAGTGATTTAACTGAATATTTCAAGGTAAAATACACAAGATTAATTGAAAATAAAATGATAAGTAGTTAATATATTATTTTTATAAACAAACATTGCCATTCTAGTTGTGTAACTGTCTTGTATTCATTGGTAATTTATTACTTTTCATTGTCAATTAAACATATTACGTCAGATGTGACTATATCAGCTAATGTATTGTTTATTTGTCAACAGGCTATTTGTAATGAGGACCTTAAAGGTTCCTAACTGCATCGTATTACTTCAAATGCCAGTAGTATTAGAATATTTTATTTCACTCTGTTCACTGCACTGTGCCTGGCACTCGCCATTGTCCCTCTCTCCCCTCACCAGAAACGAACTGTAAAATCCTAAGCTGGGACAAGCCACCAACGTCGGCCTGCTCGCTGGCCTCCCGTCAGCTACAAGCACACAGCAAATCTCAACATGGAGAATTTCTACCTATGGCCTAACTATAAATGTTGTCACCCAACTGTGTACATACATGGCTACCATAATTAATAAGATTAAAACTGTGTAACATTTAGTGCATTGGCATGGTCAATGTTTGCAGTGAACTTCATACTGTTTAATTATCAAATGCTATTAATTACCAATATTTCTATTGAGCGGTAATCTTACAGGGCGGCCTGCCCTGGGCCTCTCGTTTTTGGGGAGGGGGGTGCCTCCAATTACCTAGAAATAAATCTTTTTTTTTTTTTTTTTTAATTCTGGAGCGCCATTGGCCCCTCGTTCTGGGGACTCCAGCCAAATCGAGGACAATATTTTTCTCAGCTTGTCCCGTTCCTCTCACACTGACGGGGGAGGGGGCTCCATACCTATATTTTTACTAATACACGTATATCCAAGTGAACAGGGGCCTCATTTTGTTTCGCCACCGTTCTGGGCCCCTAACAGCCTTAGTTTACCACAGTGCACGAATGGTCCCAAAGCAAGACGATGGAGCTACTGAGAACCTCGCCTTGCGCATGCGCAAATCCTACATGAAGGCAACATCCGCCTTTCATATTTGTTTTTAGCGCATTGAAGAGTCATCAGAAACACATCATATTCTGTAAAATATCTTTTAACTATAAATAAGAGACGCATCACCGATAAAAGTCTTCAGAAGACCTGAACATGAATAATAATGAAGTCGCTACTGCCGGCCGCGGTGGCCGAGGGGACTGAGGCGCTTCAGTCACGGTCTGCACAGCCACTACGGTCGGGGGTTCGAATCCCCCCTCGGGCATGGATATTTGTGCCGTCTTTGTTCGTAAGTAGTTCATAAGTAGTTTGTAAGTTTAGGGACTGATGACCCCGTAGTTAAGTCCCATAAGCTTTACAACCATTTGAACATTTGAAGTCGCTACTATGCACCTAGCAAGAATAGCCGTGTGGTTAGCAGCATCGCGCTGCCCCATTTATGGTATGGGGTTCGAGTCTGACTGCAAGCAATATTTTTAAACCCAATCTTCTTTTTAACAGATATGGGAACAACAATGACTTTTTAACGTTACTTGCCCCATCTCTTTGGAACTTATACCAAATGTGTAACGATTTTCAGAATACGCTTCGTTGTAGCAAATCTTTTACTGTTTGTAAAGACGTGGGGGAGAGTAGCCTTTGCGCATGCATAAGCTTAGGAGCAGGATTTACTTTCAATGTCATGAGTCGCGAAAGTAACTTGTCTTTTCATCGTAACAGATTAGTTTTGTTACAGTCAGTTAGCAGTGTAATCAGTTACTTACTGTGTGTTAGTGTTCATGTGCATGTTTATATGTTCTCGATGTTCATTATCAAAGAAATATTAACACTGTTCAGTATCATTTAGAAACAAATTACTCAGCTGTAAGACACACTGCAGATCTTTTCAGGAAAATATATCAAAAAGGGGGGGGGAGGGTGAGTAAACTGGGGTGCTTTCCCCCGGCGCCAAATTGTTGTCTCTTTGGAGGCCGAGTATGTGTGTGTGTGTGTGGTGGGGGGGGGGGGAGGGACGGCACTGAAACATCGACCCACCGAACCGCGGGAGATGGACGGGTCGGTGGCATTGTCAGGATACCGCACTCGAAGAAGTGAACCCCCAGTCATCTGAAGCACCAGACACCACTGCCCTATCTGCTTTTCGTTGAGACTCAACGAATTTCGATTGCTGCTACACTGCACTGGTATCACATCCAAATATATAACAACGAGGTCTTCTGATCAGGACTACTAAGGTGTAAGGTCTGAGGGACCTTCTGAAGATGAACTTTCAAATATACAGGGTGTCCCAGCTATCTTGTCCACCTAATATATCTCTGGAACAATAACAGGTATTGGAAAACGACTTTCACCAGTATCAATGTACGGCTGGAGCTCATGAATGTACATATTTGGAAACACTCTAAAAGGAAAGCAAATGTGTATTTTAACACAAACTTATGTTTTTTTTAATGGACACCCTGTAATTTTTCTTCAGCAATCCATAGCATGACAGATCACATAAACAATGGCGTTGATTGCATCGCAATATTCCAGTCACATCCCGAGATATTACGACGCGAAGTTGACGCTTGAAATACGCGAAACGCGCGGCTAGCGCTCGTCCTGAGCAGCATGGGGTTCTCGCCTGAATCTCAGGACGTGCGCTAGCCGCGCGTTTCGCGTATTTCAAGCGTCGAATTCGCGTCGCCATATCTCGGGACGTGATTGGAATATTGCGATGCAATCAGCGCCATTGTTCATGTGATTTGTCAAGCTATGGATTGCTGAAGAAAAATATAGGTTGTCCATTTAGAAAAAAAAACAACATAAGTTTGTGTTAAAAAAACACATTTGTTTTCCTTTTAGAACGTTTTCCAAATATGTACATTCATGGGCCCCAGCCGTACATTGATACCGGTGAAAGTCGTTTTTCAATAGCTGTTATTGTTCCAGTGATATTTTGGGTGGACAAGATAGCTGGGACACCCTGTATATTTAAAGTAAATGCTAATATTACAATTAAGGAATATCCGATTTCTGATGAAACAGAATTTAAAATTTCTCAAATGTATCGAAGTTAAGATTGGGGATGTCACACTTCTTATGGTCACTACTTTTTAAAATTTAATTAGCTAGGGATAAAATGAAATTGATTTGGAAAGACTGAATAATAAAATTGATACTAAACATGATGATTTGAAAGTGGAAATTAGTTATCTAAAGTGCAAATTAGTTTCAAAACTGAACTCGATGAAGTTAATAAGAAATTCGTGAAAGAGACGAACGACGTGAGAAAGGAGAAAGACAGAGAGGGAATCAGAACTTAGCTCTAATAAGTTCATAGAATAAAGACAAGAAACTTCCAGCTTTGTAAGCGATATAAAGTATTTATTTTAAAAATTTAGATATCTATTTCGTTCCCATGACGGAACAACATCAGTACAGAATGCAAGTCATGATCACTCATGTACTCCGCATAAAACATTTAATATTCAGATGCATAAAACACCTAAGGTCTCCCTAGTACATGTTACGCGCGTGTGTGTGTATGTATTTGTGTGTTTGCCATGAAATAAGAGAAGTTAGTTCTTTTCGTTTATTGTGACATGTACTAGGAAGACTTCTTTAGTTATTTTTAATAAGAGAAGCTAGTTCTTTTCGTTTATTGTGACATGTACTAGGAAGACTTCTTTAGTTATTTTTTGCCTTGATAGTTAAATGTTTTATGCGGAGTACATGAGTCATCACGATTGCGTTCTGCACTGATAATGTTCCATCATGGGAACGAAGTTTTTATATTCGTGGCTATGATGCGCGAGGCCGTTCCCACCAAATTTCTTGATTTTATTACAATATTCAGGAGGGTAGCCACAATCTCCATTATTATTGTTCTGGTCTTCAGTGCGCAGACTGGTTTGATGCAGCTCTCCGCGCTACCCTGTCCTGTGCAAGTCTCTTCATCTGAGAATGCGTTCGGCAACGTACATCCTTTTGAATCGGCTTAATGTATTCATCCCTCGGTCTCTCTCTACGATTTTTACCTCACACAATTCCCTGTAATGCTAAGTTAACGATTCCTTGATGTCTCAGAATGTTTGCCACCAATCGATCCCTTCTCTTAGTAAATTTAAGCCAGAAATTGCTTTTCTTCCCAATTCGGATAATCACCCCCTGATTAGTTACGTGATCTATCCATTTAATTTGCATCATTTGTCTCTAGCACCACATTTCAAAAGCTTCTACAGTCTTTTTGTCTGAACTCCTTATCGTACACGTTTCACTCCCATTCAATGCTGCATTCCAGACAAATGTTTTCAGAAAACGTTCCTAACATTTAAACTAATATTGGATGTCAACAAATTTCGGTTCTTCAGAAACGCTTTTCTTCCCATAGCCATTCTGCATTTAATATCTCCTTTACTTCGGCCATCAGAAGTTATGTTGCTACCCAAATAACAAAACTCATCTACTACCTTTATTCTCTCGTTACCTAATCTAATTCCTTCAGCATCGCCTGAATTTCTGACGCTACATTCCATCATCCTTCTTTTACTCTTGTTAATGTTCATCTTATACCTACTTTTCAAGACACTGTCCATTCCCTTCAATTGCTCCTTCAGATCGTTTGCTGTCTCTGACAGAATTACTATGTTATCGGCAAACCGCAAAGATTTTATTTCTTCTCCCTGAACTTTAATTCCCTCTCCAAATTTCTCCTTGCATTCCTTCACTGCTTGCTCAATGTATAACTCTTCGCTCCCTATATTTTACCCCTGTTACCTTCAGAATTTTAAATAGTTTATTCCAGTCGACATTTCCAAAAGCTATCTACAAATCCTTAAAACGTAGGTTTGCCTTTCCTTAGCTAATCTTCTAAGATAAGTCGTAATGTGAGTGTTGCCTCGCGTGTTCCAACATTTCTTTTAAATCAAAATTAATTTTCCCCAAGGTAGGATTCCACAAGTTTTTCCATTCATCAGTAAATAATTGGTGTTAGTGTCTTGCAACCATGACTTACTGATAGTAGTGTAATTCTCACACTTTACTGACTTCACTGCACTTGCCTTCATTGGAATTGGAATTATTCTTCTTGAAGTCGGAGGGTATTTCTCCTGTCTCATACATCTTGCACACCAGGTGGAACAATTTGTTCATGACGGGCTCTCCTTACGATATCAACAGTTCAGACGGAATATCATCTATTCTAGGGGCCTTGTTTCAGCGCTCTGTCAAATTCTTCTCTCGGTATCGTATCTCCTATCTCCTCTTCCATTTCTAGAATACTGCCTTTATGTGTATTTCCTTTGTACAGTCCCTATATATATTCCTTCCATATTTTAGCTTTCCCCTCTTTTCTTAGTACTGGTTCTCTGTCTGAGGTCTTGATATTCATACAGCTGCTTTTCTTGTCTCCAAATATCTCTTTAATTTTCCTGTAAGCGGTGTCTATCCCCTCGTTAAACATTCTTCTGTTTCTGCATTTGTCCTCTAGACACTCCTCCTTAGCCAGTCTGACTTCCTGTCAATCTCATTTTTCATACGTTTGTAGTCCCTTTTGCCTGCTTCACTTGATGCATTTTTATATTTTCTCCTCTCATCAATTACGTTCAGTATATCCTGTGTTATCCGGGGATTTCTATTAGGCCTTGTCCTTCTGCCTATATGATCCTATGCGGCCTTCACTACCCTGTCTCTCAGAGCTACCCATTCTTCTTCTACTGTGTTACTTTCCCCCTTTCAGCCAATATTTACCTATTGCTCCCTCTGAAACCCTCAATCACTTCTGGTTCCTTCAGTTCTAACTTTTCTACTTTTCTGCAGTCTCTTAAGTTTTCTACAGTCCATTACCAATAAGTTATGGACAGAGTCTACATCGTTCCCTGGGTATGTCTTACAGTTTAAAACCTGGTTCCTAAATCTGTTCCTTACCTTTATAAAGTCAATCTGGTACGTACGAACGTAGGCTTTCGCGGTCATTATTGTTAACGTTAAAAAATTCTTCTGAACTATTTGCAGCGTCATGATGATAAAATCTTTCCAACATTTCGCATCCGTTGCAGGCTTCTTCCTCAGTGAATCTGGTACCTTTCAGTGTCTCCTGGTCTCTTCTACGTATACAGCCTTCTTTCATTACTTTTTTTACCATGAGGTGGTGATCATTAAATTGTGCTCTGCACAAAATTATACCAAGCGATCTCCTCTTTCATTTCTTTTCCGCAGACCGTATTCACCTACAACATTTCCTTCTCTTCCTTTTTCTACTACAGAGTTCCAGTCCCCCATCACAATCAAGTTTTCGTCTCCGTTCATTTTCCTAATATTTTTTTTTTATCTTCTCATCATCGCCAGAGCTAGTTGGCATACAAAATTGTACTACTGTGGTCGGTGTTGGTTTTGTGTCTATCTTTGCTATGATAATGCGTTCACTATACTGTTTGTAGTAACTTACCTGCATTACTATTTTCTTATTCATTATCAGACCTACTCCTGCGTTATTAGCCTGTATTCACCTGACCAGAAATCCTTTTCATCTTGACACCAAACTCCATTAATCCCTACCGTGTCTAACTTTAACCTAAACATTTCTCTTTTCAAATGTTCTAAATTAGCTGCTCCTGGGTAGTCCCCGCCCAGAGATCCGAATGGGGGACTATTTTACCTCTAGAATATTTTACCCAAGAAGACGCCATTATCATATATTCAGTCAATAGATCTGCATATCCTCGGGAAAAGAACCGACTGCATTTTCCCTTGCTTTCAGCTGTTCCCAGTAACTGCATGGCAAAGCCATGTTAGCTGATGTTACAAGGCCACCTCAGTCAGTCATCCAGATCTCCATTATGGCGTCAAATTACAAGAAGTTTATAGAACTAAATAGTAGATCCACTTGTCAGAACGGAATTCAGGTAGTAATATCTGAGTGAATAAAAGCAATAAAAGAAGTTGACAAGGAGGTGTCTATACACCTTTTAGAATTCTGGAATGGTCAAGAAAATGTCTTAATGATTAAGGTATCAGCAAGTGAGACAATATCATTCATAAGAAGTCATTTGCTAGGTGATGCCTTGCGGTGGTCAGCTGATGTTATGCTTTGCTGAAAAACTCTTGATGATATTTGAAACAGCATTTAACCAATGAACACTGGTAGCCTAGTACATTAAAAAAAACATGCATAAGATACTTTTGGATCATTAGGAAGTTCAAACAAGATCGCAAATTAGAGAATTCTAATAAGTTGTTACATGTGTGTCACATCTGGCAGAAAAGATAAAACTGAAAACTATTATCATGGAATTAGAAAGTAAACTGTAGACAGCGATTAGATTTCATAGGAAGTCTAACGATCTATGTTGGGTACACTCTGACTTACTGTGTAGCTGTGTAGTTAATGCAGCTTGGAGCATTTCTTCGATTTCATTCCTTCCTCTGTCATGGCCACACTGAAAAAAAATAGGTCTTCTTGTTTTTAAATTTATTATTAGTTTCCCTCTTAGTGTAACAAACAGTAGTAGAAATAAAGATCTTCACAACACTATTTGCGACCTTAGGGTGAATTCGTAAAAGGAACTCTGAATAAATTATATGGAAGTAAGTGGTAGGATTCAAATTCAAATGTTCAAATGTTTGTAGAGCTTATGGGACTTCACTAAGGGGTCATTAGTCCCTAAACTTACAAACTACTTATGAACTAACTAAAAATATCCATGCCTGAGGGGGAATTCGAACCCCCGACCGTAGTGGCCGTGCAGACCGTGACTGGAGCGCCTCAGTCCCCTCGGCCACCGCGGCCGGCGGTGGTAGGATTATCATAATAAAAGTAAGGTGCTTCTTTTGATCCATAATGAGGATTTGTATTAAATCTGAGGTTAAATGAGTTGTGAAAAACTGCATCTGCATACAGTTATTGCTCACAGGTTTTTTGTTTGTCCATAATTACGAGAATGTATTGATTATGCTGCTAGACAGATGTAGGAAGAAGTGTTTTCAGTTTATATAAATAAGATATGAGGGAGTGTCATGATGATAATGCCATAATTATTCGTAAATAGTCAGATGTATTTGTAAACGAAAGAAAAAAAAAAGAAATGAGTGAAGTTAAGTCAGTAGGCTGACAAAATGTGTAGAGGACATTTAATTCTCTTCATGTCTCGATCAAGTATTTTTAATATTAATGTACTTGCTTCAGTCAGGTAAATACTGCTAAATGTAACGTTTATAGACACAAATATGAAAGGTTAACTTTTGCAGTTGAATAGAAAAGTTAAAACAACTAAACAACATTTTGAAATAAGGTAATATGGCAAAGTAAATTCTGGAAAATGAATAACTGCCGTAAAATGTACGAAGTTTTATATTAACCAAGCATCTAAATACACGCTTCTTGAAGTTAGGCTTACATTATTTCAATAAAGAAAGGAACATCCGATATAACGTGATACAATGTAACCGAATATGACAATGTAAATATCGATAAAGAGAAATTATGGCATAAACCAAATTACTTACGAAACAGGCCAGGTCATGATTCATATTCTATGAAAAAATAACAATCCTTAATAAAAAGTAAATGCCTTCTACTTTGAAACGATGTACAATTGGTACGAATAGAACGGGAAGAAAACAAATTTTAATATTGGAAAAAACTTTCTGTTAGTTTCTTAGTAATAAAAGACGAACAAGCGTATATAAACATATACTTTTTGTCCCTTGCTGCAAGTCAGGAACAGAATCTGAGGTCTGTTACTTGTTTCCTGGGGATATGTATGCTTCGAGTATTGACAGTGTGAGAGCGGTAAAACAACAGCGGAGACCAAACGCCATCCATAGTAACTCCGGCAATTTTTTTTCTTAAGTAGTGGGAACAGAAGAAGAGAATTCAGCGTAGTGAATTATCCTCCACTTTACGCAGAGTGTAATGTGAAAATACGTGAATATATAAGTGGTTACTGGGTATAGTTTTCCTGTTCAGGGAAGACTGAAGAAAAAAAGGGACTAAGTAAAATTTCATAATTTTAATATTTACATGATGAAATTATATTACTTACACGTGCGCAGAACAATAAAACGACTTTCTATCAAATTTTACAGTTCTCTGTTAACAAGAATAATGTTTAACACCTAGTAAGTTGCGAACAATGCTGATCTGAAGTTTTATTTTGTTCATACTTGGGATAACAGTATTACACAAAATAAAAAGCCGTTCGTGCCGGGAAGGAAGTTTCGCAAGTCTCCTGTGGCCGACTGAGTACCACGTGACGTGCACGTGTCCTGTAGCACCGCTTTCAGAGATTGACGGCACAGCCAGATTTTAAACGTCTGCTTCGAACACACATGTGGACGCGCGCGTTTTGGGCGCGATCGCGTGGCGTTGCAGTGGCGCGGCCCACGAGGGCGGAAATGACGTGACTGGCAAAGTCCGAGAGGTAACCGAGTGGCTACGAGATGGTGCTGTGGCGGCCAGCCTGTTAGCTTCAATAAAAGGAATACTACTAGAAAATTAAACGGATATCATGGTATATTTGTTTACTTAAAGAAAATGAAAGTGGCTGTTACAGACCTGCAGCTAATAACTATTTTGTTTAAAAACTGTTGTAGTTACAAAAAAAATAACAGCACTGGAAAGCTGGTAAAATTTGATGTCAAATTGATATATATAACTTGTATAAAACAAGTCCCAGTTAAAGTTTTGTAAAAATTGTCCAGTTTGTAAAAAGGGCATAAATAGGGGGCCGCCATCTTGATTTAGGTCCCATCTCACCGAATTTTCCTCCTGGTGTAACCAGTGGCTCCTTACTGTAAACCCTACAAAATCCCAGGCAATCATCATAGGTCGCACCACCCCTTCCTTTCGCCACCGAGACCTTTACCTCACCCTCCATGGTCGCCTCAACCCGCAAACGAAGACCCTCCGCTACCTCGGATTAACCCTAGACAGAGACCTTTCCTGGAACCCTCACCTCAACACCGTCCGACAAAAAGCCCTCTCCCGCCTTAACCTCTTAAAATGCATCTCAGGCCGGACATGGGGACTAAATCGTTCCACTATCCTGTATACCTACCGTTCCCTCATGTGTCCTGTCCTTTGCTGCTTCCATCCCGCCTGGATATCCGCTCCCCGCTCCTATTATGAATCCCTTCGCCTCGTCTACCGCATCCGCCTCCCCTCCCCCATGTGGATCCTCTACGACCTCATCCCATTCCCACACCTGGTCCAAATCCTTCAACACATCCGCCTCAAGTAAATCCACCGAAAGATAGAGTCCCATAACCCACTGGTATCTCCTCTCCTCCTGGATCCCGGGCCCCTGCCACGCCTTTACCGTCACATCCCTCCCTCCCTTCACCTCCACACCCTCTACGTCCTCTCCGAGGGTGGCTTCCACCACCTACCGCTCCCTGACGACGTTCTCCAAAACCGTCCCGACATCTATCCCTCCTTCCAACTTTCACCCCTCTCTATGGATTGCCGCCGCCTCCTCCCTCCCCCTCCCCTCCCACTCCCGTCCCCCACTTGGCTCACCCCCTCCTTTCTCCACCTCCCCGGGAGCTCCTTCCGGTTTCTCCCATTCTCCCTTCCCCCACTTCCTTACCCTTCCCTCGCGCCTTCTCCATCCTTCCCCCCCCCCTCCCCTGCAGGGCCAGTACAGTGCTGTGTTTTTAAGTGTTCAGTGCTTCGTGTGTATAGTGTTTCGTCGCCCAGTGTTTTTTAACGTTGCATACACCAGTGTTCAGTGTTTTTTACCTCAATGTCGCCGTCTTGTTATGTCTTGTCGTCTGCAGTGAGTGGTTTTTAGCCACCGTGGCAATGTCTTGTCTTAACAACCATGTATGTTCTGTCCGCTGTCATATTGTCTTTTAACTTTCTCCCAAATTTTCATCTTGAAATTGTAAAAGCGCCTTTTTATCACCTTTCATTTTATATTCTGTTTTGTCCATTGTTTACCGTTCGCTCGGCTGGAGAGCAGCATCACTGGCTGCTGCCAGCCTGCCTTAGGGCATTAAAAATTCAATAAAGGAAAAAAAAACTTGATTTAGGCAGTCTTCGTTAGGGCTCCATTGGGGCTGAACTTGTGGCCTTCAGCTCCGTAACTTCCGTGAAAATTCGCCCAAGTTTTCATTTAAAAAATTAACGTCTCCTCAGTTTCGTTGGTGGGGACTTAGCGAAATCATGTGCTAGGAGTGTCAGGCAAACTGAACTTGAAGAATTTAGGAGTCTGTATGAATGCAAGCCAACAGTTAAAAGAATTTCGTATTTAGTGATAGAGATTGATACTTATAAAACATTTGGTGTAAGTTGGGGACCTCACCGGACTTGGGACTTTCTGCGAATCTGACACGCTACAGCAGATTTCATTCTGTACCGAGAATTATTTCGGACTTTGTTTCTTTCGTGATAATGCTGGAATTTGAGTTTGAAAACTGGCGTTTCATTTCGAAACTCCTGAACTTTTGCATGTTCAGCCAAGAGGCCCTAGTTATTTCAACTGAACTGGACAATTTAATTTTTCTGGGACTTTAGCGTGTAATCAAATCTTAAATAAACAATTAAATAAGTGACATTCAAACCCCCGTGAGTGACTGTTATTTACAAACCGATGTTTTCACTGCCAATGAATCTTATTTAAAATTTGTGTTTTATATAAAATTTAGGGCGTTGAACCGAGAAGTGGACAGTTGGCCCCTAGACATGACGAAAAGCCACTTTAGACTTAAAAGTTCCGACTGTTTCACTTTGCCCCAGTTGGTGCAGTGTTTGTTGAACATTATTATTTAAAATGCACATCCAGTGTGCTGGGGGCTCGATCTGTGAATATTCAATGAGTTCATTACATATTTGTCTGAAATTAGACACAGGCAAGCACGCCTAACGGACAAACACACCGCACGAGTTGTAAATTCTCTCTCGTATCTCGCGTTTTAGATTGTGTGTGTACTCGCAACAACCAGGTGTAAAATCCATCTCGTACAGTATTAAACCTGCAGGACTGAAATCTCTGACATTTGGCAGAATGTAAAATGGTAGGAGATGATACTTTATTAACGTCTGTGTTAGAAAGTATATAAGCACTGTAGATTAACTGGTTGTTACGATTTAGTTACATAGTCAGTAATAGAGCACGTTAGCAATTTAGTGAATTGATAGAGCAGTAACAAATTTCAATATCATCGCCTCAAAGAAACATGACTTGCTGATAGGAAAAGTTCAGCACCCGTAATCCACCCTGAGATACTGAAGCTAAAAAGATCTACTGGTTGAAATTTGAGAAATATATTAAACATTTGCTTCAGTACGTACTATAAGGTAAGAAGTTAGCACGTCTGTCTGTTTTAAACTTAAATAGGTATTAGTACAACTGTAGCAAAAAATAGGGCTAATGGGGCACTGCTTTGGCCCCAAAAGCTGCCGTCAGACAGAATTCTCTTGATATACGGAAACAGTGGGTGCAGGCCCTGTTATTTTCCTGCCCTAGTGACATTAGCTGACAGGCCTCCCCATACCGAAGGGATGTTTCAAAAGGCCTACACGTCTGTTCTACGAAAACGCTCTGATCCACAAATAGGCTCATTGCCAGAGAGCGATGACCAAAGTAGTTTGCTCTCGTTATAACCAAAACCAAAACAACCGTAAAAAAACCAATTATCAGCCTCGGCTACCAAAGCCTTAGACGGGCAATGATTCATTGCTCCGGAAGATACGAAAACAAACAATTCAAATGCTCATGCTTATAGATGACATAGCTAGTGTACGTTTCTTATACTTAGCAAGAGCAGGAAAAGTGAACACTGCTTAATCTGTCCAACTACATAGTTAGGACTTTCATTTAAGAAAGGAGCAAGCATACAGGCGACGTCAGTTCAGAAAAGAAAGATAATGCAGTTCTTCCAAACTTCTAATAAAATAAAATAAAATAAGAAATTCAAATGCTTATCGGGCTTCAATACTGCGGTTATCAGTCTCTAGACGTATAAGCTACTTATACTAATTTAATCAAACCTAAGGGCAGCACCCACACCCGTGTCCGGGGGAGGATTCCAACCTTCGACGGAGAGCAACCACGCGCTCCGCAGCAAGGTACCTTAGAGCGCTTGGCCATCCACCGCGGCAAAAATTTTACGGTCTTATTTAAATCTGAATGGCCATCGAGAAATACCAGCGTGAGTTTTTTTTTTGATCGGTTGTGAAATCTGCTTAATGTCTAAAGAAATCAACTTGTGTTTTAAATGTGTTATTTTCGACTTACCGCTCAAAGACATTTGAAAAGTCCCATCGTAAGTGGCGAAACAATTTCCCCATACTTAAGGAGAGCGCTATTCACATTATCTGATTGTCAGTCAGCACAATTAAGGTAATTACTAGTAATTTCGTGTAGAATACGTATCTTAATTGTGTATAGATGAAAAATTTTACTTGGAAGTTTAATCAACGTGCATGTGTTTTTGCGATGTCAAATCCTGATATATTAAAGAACTGTAGAATAGAAATGCATTTACATCGTACTTTCCGAGTCCTTCGATTGTAATACAGATTATGAGTATTCTATATTACTTTCAACGAAATGATGTTAAGGACTAACTGAATGGAAATTAAAAACTGTAAGTTCTCCATCGCTGTCTAGCAACTTCTGATATTAATCTTGAAATGGTAGCGCCGGGTAAAACTCTTGCACAACAATCTTAATAAAAGGTAACAGAGGTAAAAGCCATTTTAAAATTATAATGATTATAATCATAATTAAAACAAATGCCTGTTATTCCATAGTACTCATAGCGGATGGCCGGGTGGGATAACGGACAGTGCTTAGTGCAGACAGGATGCCTGGGTTCGTATTCCGAACCATCACATATTTTCAGCGTTGCCCACTGACAGTGGTAGCTGGTGCTTCAGATGAGTGGGGGTTCATTTTTTTCGGTGCCAAATCTACAATATTTCCAAACCGGGGCCGAAACTTCATAGTTGCGCCTCCTCCTAACCTTACGCATGCGCACAAGCTGTTCTCCCCCACCTCTATTCAAAAAGTTAAGAGTATAAATATTATTTACCCTCAAAATCGCGACACATTCTCAAAAATGTTCGACAATATGTGCCAAGCAACAAACCAAAAGTCATTGCTGTTCCCATATATGTCAAGAAGAAGGAGGAAAAAAAAAAAAAAAAAAAAGATTGTTGCAGTCAGAATCGAACGCATTACCTTTGACGCTTCAGCACGATTCCGCTAAGCACACGACTACTCTTGCTAGATAGAGCAGAGTAGTGCTTTATTATTACTCATGATCGTATCTTCTGAAAGCTTTTACATTTGTTGTCTCTTTGATTGGTACTTATAAGACATTTAGCAGAAATGACGTGATTTGATAAATCTTCATTGGGCCAAAAAGAAACATGAAGGGCGGGTGTTGCCTTCATGGAGGATTTTCAAGGTGCGGAGTACTCCATTGTCTTTGCTTAGGGACCATTCATGCGTAACCACCAGAGCTCGACATGTGTGGGCTCACGACAATCCGCAAGCAATTCTGCAATCACGTCATCAACACAGATTTTCTGTGAACGTTTGGGAAGGAATTGTTGGTGATGTCTTGATTGGGCCTCATGTTCTTCCACCTACACTCACTGGAGCACGTTATCATTATTTCGTACGGGATACTTTACTTGTGCTGCTAGAACATGTGCCTCTACAAGTACGACACAACATGTGGTTCAGGCACGATGGAGCTCCTGCACATTTCAGTCGACGTGTTCGTACGCTTCTCAACAACAGATTCGTTGGCCGATGGATTGGTAGAGGCGGACCAATTCCATGGCCTCCACGCTCTCCTGACGTCAAACTTCTTGGCTTTCATTTATAGGGGCATTTCAAAGCTCTTGTCTACGCAACCTCGGTACCAAATGTAGAGACTCTTCATGCTCGTACTGTGGACGGCTGTGATACAATACGCCATTCTCCAGGGCTGCATCACCGCATCGGGATTCCATGCGACGGAGGGTGGATGCAGGTATCCACGCTAACGGAGGACATTTTCAACATTTCCTGTAACAAAGTTGAAAGATATAAAAAAGCCAAGATCGCTGATTGCTATTGTAACTCACTGTGATAATTATGTTTTTATTATAATGACATAGTGCACCTATGCACTGTAAATTATGTTACATAGCAACTGATTGACATTACAAGATTATGGCCTTGTAAAATGATTTTATTGGACCAGATGATGCTGACATAGTTCGGCAAAACCGGTCGTCTTAAATAAAAATCGATGATCAGCGATCTTGGCATTTTCATATCTTTCTACAATATCATAATTGGATCGCCTCCTAGAACATAAACTAACTGTAACAAAGTGTTTGAAGTCACGCTGGTACGTTATGTTGTTGTGTGTTTCCATTCCATGATTAATGTGATTTGAAGAGAAGTAATAGAATGAACTGTAACATGGAAATTAAGCGTTTCCGGTCACATGTCCACATAACATATTTACTTTCTTTGTATGAGGAATGTTTCCTGAAAGTTTGGCCGTACCTTTTTGTAACGCCCTGTATATAAAACATTAGAGAAAATCTCGAGTCAGACAATCATAAACTGAAGCACATATAAAGAGAATGCAATAACTCAGATATGCAAACAATGAAATGAAGGAAATAAGGAAATAAATAATTAAATGCCATTCATATGGTGAGGAGTAGTGTGCACCTCGGTTGCACAGTGGTAGCGTGCCAAACTACAATTCCAAAGGTCGCGGGTTCGATCCCTGTCAGGTCCTAGGATTTTTATCTGTCACTTTCCACTTCTTTCACCTCTGGCAGTATTGCTCGTGTGAAAAATACCGAGTAGCACCGTGGTTCGGAACCCATGTTAAACTGTAGATCCCCCTAAAACTGGCTGGGTGAGTCAGTTCGAAGGTCAGGGGAAGGCAACGGCATACCACCTCCAACAGGACCATGCCTAGTAAAGCACTGTGGTGTTCAAACCAATCTTCGGATTGTTGACTGCTTTACCTTTTTATCCTTAGGAGTGATGGAATAATCAGACGTAAAAAAGTTGAACCTGGGACATATTACTCCAACTTAGTCTGCGCTTTTAGATGATGATAACGACGATGACGAAATATGCAGACCTTTAGGCAGCTGCTGTCAGGGCCTTGGATTTTCCCTACACCGCGCACGCGAGATACGGACAGTAACGAGCGCCCCCCGATATCGACTGAGGCGGCAGCGCCGTCGCCATCGCTACGGGCCTGATGGCGGACGGAGCCCCTCAGTTATTCCATTAAGCCGCGTTCATTAAAATTTGTTGCCTCCTAACGGGCGGCGTCGATGGGTGGGCCGACGCCCGGCGTTTTTACAGCCCCCCACCCCACCTACTGGCTGGGGTGGAGGCAGGCAGGGTGGGATAATGGGCTGCCGCTCTGCCAGCCATCGGAGCGAACTTCACAACAGTGGGGGACGTGTCACTCACTCCCGCAGGTGTCCGGGGTAAAGTGCGTGCGGGGCTGTGATGCCATCAGACTAAACTTCTCTACGACAGCTTCGCTTGTATGCGTAGTAGTAGGAAACATTAGGAGCGGCAGTGGATCCAGTATCTGATTAAAGGTCTCCTTGCGTTCTTATGTAATGTATCTAATGCGGAAATGACCATATCACGAGAGGAGGGCCGTCATGTACTAGTCAAAATCGAAATACCTACGTTTTTAGCTGTCTTAGATTTGGTGGAAGCTTACGGAATACACTTTCACATTCTTAAGGTAGCAGGGATGAAATATAGATAACGCAAAGTGATATTCAACATGATTAAAAACGGTATGAAGGGGACAAAATTGTAGCGGAAGCGAGTAAGGAAAAAAAAAAGTTCAAATGTTTGTAAATCTATCAGACCAAACTGCGTGGTCATCAGTCCGTAGCTTACATACTACTTAAACCTAGGTAAACTAACCTAACGACAACACACATACCCATGCCCCAGGGAGGACTCGAACCTCCATGGCGAGCAACAGCACGCTCCGCAGCGAGGCGCTTTAGACCGCATGGCTACTCCACCGCGGCGGAGGAAGGCATGGTTGTAGGATATCCATCACTGGATATAATAAGCTGGCTGCGCAGGTGTAGCCTAGAGATCTGGAGCGCCATGTTGCGGATCGCGTGGCCTCTCGGGTCGGACATTCAAATCCTCCCTTGGGCATGGATGTTTGTGTTGTCTTCGGTATAGATTAGTTCATAAGAAGTTTGTGAGATAAGTCCCATAACTCTACAAACATTCGAACTTTTTTAAAACAAGGTGTGAAGAAATTTGGAGAAGGGATTAAAGAAGAAAAGAAAAGAGCTTTGCGGTTTGCTCGATGACATTTTAACTCTGCCAGAGATAGCAAGTTGCTACGGTCAAGAATGGAAAAGGTTCCATCATGATTTGGGGATCTATATTGTCCTATTCCACTGTTCTTACCATTAACCTCTCTTTTCGCTTAACTGTAAATGAATATCTCACCATAATTTTAACACGATTTATTTACAGAAGGGTGGAAAGGCTGATAGATGCTGACCACGGAAAAGATCTTTTTCGATTTAAAGAGAAGTGTAGGAACGTGGAAGGCAATACTCACTATACGACTTAAATCAGAATGCAAACCTAGATTTCTAGCTTTTACTGATTTGGGGAAAGATGGAAGGAACGAAGGAAGGAAGGAAGTCCAAGGTTTAAAGCCCTGTCGACAGAGTGGTCATTAGAGACGATTGGAGAAAGCTTTTGACAATGATGATTGGAATACACTCTTTCAAATTCTGAAGTCCGCAGGGGTAAAAAAGAGACAACGGAAGGTTATTTACAACTTGTACAATAACCATACACTAGTTATTACAGTTGAAGGGTATGAAAGGCACGCAATCGTTCGGAAGGGAGTAAGACAGAGTTGTAGCCTTTATCCAATGTTATTCAATTTGTACATTGAGCAAGCTGTGAAGGAAAGCAAAGAGAAATTTGGAGAAGGAATTAAAGTTCAGGGTGAAGAAGTAAAATGTGTTTTACATATTTCATTTTTATTATTATTATTTTTGCCTAGTTTACAGCATTTGCAGTTATACAATTTGTATAGGTTATGGGGCCGTCTTATGCAACTGTAAATTAGTCTACTTTAGACCAGACGCATTTTGCTTTATTCTAAAGCATCTTCAGTGGTCAGCTGTACGAGAAATGGTTTTTATTAGATTATTTGTTAGATTTTTTACTAAATTCGATCGGTAACAGTTCTCATGCAATTGGATTGTTTTGATTCTAAATAAATTGGACTATTAATATTACTCACGAATTTTTTATGTTTTCGTCTTCATGTGTGATTTGTAGCACATTGCCACTTGCTGTTGCTGCTTATATTTATACTATTTACACTTTTTTTACAATAACACAAAAGTTTTTGAAATATAGCCATTTATGGCAAGCTCTGTATGTCTTCTGTTTACTTATTGTATGTGTGTGTGTTCTTTGCTTTCGAGTTCTTTGGTTCGTGCTGTGAGGTGTGTTTTCGTTTCGTTTCTGCCAACACAGGCGTCTGCTAGCAACTTTGTGTGTGATGTTCTGACTGTATTGTGTGTTTATAAATATGATTTAAGTTCAACTAGCAACAATCAGTGTGTGTGTGTGTGTGTGTGTGTGTGTGATAGAGAGAGAGAGAGAGAGAGAGAGAGAGAGAGAGAGAGAGAGAGAGAGAGAGAGAGAGAGAGAGAGGGAGGGAGGGAGGGAGGGAGAGATTCCAATTTTCTGCATGTGTTAATGTGGTAATGTGTTTTGCTGATGACACTGTAATTCGGTGAGATACAGCAAAGAGCCTAGAAGACCGTTTTTTTACCAAAGAAATTCTAATTTGCTGCGAAGTTTATATATTTTATTAAGTCACAACAGACTGTTTCGGCCTATTAATGCCATTTTCAAGTGACGTCTAGATGGAATGACGTGCATATATCATCGAATCTGACTGTCTTCTGGTGTTATATTTTTTTTTTAATTACGTTTGACAGTTCGATGATATATGTTAACATATATGAATATATGTTTACATATATGAATATATGAATACATATATGAATATGTAAACATATATCATCGAACTATCAAACGTAATTTAAAATATTGTAAAAAAATTTTATAACACCAGAAGACAGTCAGATTCGATGATATATGCAACGTCATTCCATCTAGAAGTCACTTGAAAATGGCATTATTACGCCGAAACAGTCTGTTGTGACTTAATTAAAATATATAAACTTCGCAGCAAATTGGAATTTCTTTAGTAAAATTTCATTATATGACCTTTATTATGCTGCAGGCACCAAAGAGCGAAAAAAAAAAAAAAAGAAAAAAAAGTCTAGAAGACCATTTGAAGGGTTTGGACGGAGGAAGGAGCTTTGTTACTTGGATAGTAAAATAACATGCGGTTGTCGCAGTACAGAGGATATAAAATGCAGAATGGCAATGGGAAGAAAAGCGTTTTTGAAAATGAGAAATTTGCTAATATCGAATATTAATTAAGTGTAAGGAAGTCTTCTCTGGAGGCTTTTGTTTGGAGTGTTGCCTCATACGGGAATGAAACCTGGACTATAATTAGTTTTCTTTTGTTTTCGAAATGTGGGGCTACAGAAGAATACTGAAGATTGGGTGGGTAGATCACGTAACAAATGAAAAGGTAGTGAACAGAATTGGGGAGAAAAGGAACTTTGCATATCTTGACTAAAAGAAGGGATCGATTGGTAGGACACATTCTTATACATGAAGGAATCGTAAACTTAGCATTGGAAGTGAAGTATGTGGGTTAAAAGCTTAGAGGGAGAGCAAGAGACGAATATAGTACGCAGATTCAGATGGATGTGGGCTGCCGTTTTTATGAGATGAAGAGGCTTGCTCAATAAAAGTAGAGAGCTTAACACTCTCCTCTCTAACTGGTTGGTTAATCCTATGACAGATTACTGTTAAAATGACCCGTGTGTTGCATACAGTAAAAGTAGGACAAGGCTATCTTTACCGAAAGAAAATTGTGCAAACGAAAACCAACAAGTGAGGTAAAGCTGCCACTAAGAACTACCACACCGGATAGCCCGTCCCTTCTACTCTACTGATTATTAATTGAACTGAACTGAACAATAACACACACACACGAAAGTATTGCATTTTGTAGGAAGTAACAAACAATGAAACAGTACAAATTTGTTTCCTTGCTTGGTGTTGGCAGCACCGGTTTTATCGGTGAGCCGGTTTTCCTGAATGCTTTTATCTTTATAAGTCTGTTGTCCTCCACCATGTTTACCTGGTACTGGCCATTATCATGCCTATCGGCATAATGCGTGTTATGATTTCGGACATTTTCGCGATTATTGCGCCAATTGTCCTGGCCCTCGACTCTCTCTAAAAATGCAGTAATCTTGTTATAATTACTCCCCACATACGTCTTGGAATATTCTGGACGTTTTTTCCAGAGTTCCCACACATCTTCTGCTTCTGAGCGGCGGTCACGCAAATATTCTAATTTACGGACCGAATTTTCGCAAGAGTCTCTCATTGAAGTTTTCTAAGAGGGATCGTAGGATTTAGACACCACAAAATACCTCCAAACACTTATTTACTTTTGTTCAGACGACCATTCTTTAAATAATTCGTTTTTGAACTCCAAAGATCTCATGTTAGAAATGTTGAGGTTCAAACATCGCTTGCTAGCATGTCACAGCATTAATTTTTATATTTTTGTGACCACAAGTTCGGCATTACCCTTTCGCAGTTTTTGATGAAATATACTGGGTGAATCCCATTCTACTTTTTAAGTGGATCGAAACGCTCTTCTTTAGCGAAAAGATCCATGCAATGAGCACGACAAGACACGAAGCCCTATTTCTCTCGTAGTGCTTCTTCAATGGTTGCTACTTTATTTACAACTGTGGCATTGGTGGTAGCCAAAACTTCCACCTCCGACTTCTTTTGCTCAGACGTTCTGTGTTGCTCATTAACTTTTGAATCTACCACGGACACCAGATTCCTCAATTCTGAGATCTCCTCTGATTGTCCATTGCTTATTGTTCCTATCTGTTCCTTGAGTTCGTTTCGTATTTCATTTACTTTACTTTTTACAACAGATTCTACTGTACTGTAAATCCTGACAATCTCTGAGTGTAATCGACTATTAATATTTTTACTTCCAACTGTACCGTCGTCAAGTCATGTTATGTTGTTGTTGTTATGGTCTTCAGTCCGGAGACTGGTTTGATGCAGCTCTCCACCCTACTCTATCCTGAGCAAGCCTTTTCATCTCCTCATAAGAACGACAACCCACATCCAGTTGAATCTGCTTACTATACGCGTCTCTTGGTCTCCCTCTGCGATTTTTACCTCATACACTTCCCTCCAATGCTAAATTTACGATTCCTCGATGTCTAAGAATGTGTCCTCCCAACCGATCCCTTCTTTTAGTCAGGGTGTGCCAAAAATTCCTTTTCTCACCAATTCTGTTAAGTACCTCTTCATTAGTTATGCGATCTACCCACCTAATCTTCAGCATTCTTCTGTAGCACCACATTTCAAAAGCCTCTATCCTCTTCCTGTACGCCCTGCTTATTGTCCATGTTTCACTCCCGTACAAGGCAACACTCCACACAAGTGCCTTCAGAAAAGACTTCCTTACACTTAAATTAATATTGGATGTTATCAAATTTCTCTTTTTCAAAAATGCTTTTCTTCCCATTGCCATTCTGCATTTTATATCCTCTGTACTGCGACCATCGCATGTTATTTTACTACCCAAGTAACAAAACTCATCTACCACCTTCATTGTTTCGTTACCTAATCTAATTCCTTCAGCATCACCTGATTTTCAAAGACCACATTCCATTATTTTTGTTTTGCTCTTGTTAATGTTCATTTTATACGCTCTCTTCAACACACTGTCCATTCCATTCAACTGCTCTTCCAGGTCCTTTGCTGTCTCTGACAGAATTACAATGTCATCAGCAAAACGCAATGTTTTTATTTATTCCCCCTGAACTTTAATCCCTATTCCAAATTTTTCCTTGCTTTCCTTCACCGCCTGCTCGATGTACAAATTAAATAGCATCGGAGAAAGGCTACAACCCTGTCTTACTCCCTTCCCAACTGATGCTTCCCTTTCATGCCCTTCGAGTCTAATAACTGCGGTCTAGCTTTTGTACAAGTTGTAAATAACTCACCTTTCCCTGTATTTTACCCCTGCTGATTTCAGAATTTGAAAGAGTGTATTCCAGTCAACATTGTCAAAAGCTTTCTCCAAATCTATAAAATCTAAAAATGTAGGTTGCCTTTCCTTAATCTATCTTCTAAGATAAGACGTAAAGTGAGTATTGCCTCCCGGGTTCCTACGTTCCTCCTGAATCCAAACTGATCTTCCCCGAGGTCAGCTTCTACCAGCTTTTCAATTCTCCTGTAGATAATTCATGTTAAAATTTTGCAACTATGACTTATCAAACTGATGGTTCTGTAATTTTCACACCTGTCTGCGCCTGATTTCTTTGGAATGGGGATTATTACATTTTTCTTAAAGTCTGAGGGTATTTCGCCTGTCTCATAGATCCTACGCACCAGTTCAAATAGTTTTGTCATGGCTGGCTCTCCCAGAGACTTAAGTAGCTCTGACGGGATATCATCTACTCCTGGGGCCTTGTTCCGACCTAGGTCTTTCAGGGCTCTGTTAAATTCATCTCTCAGTATAATATCTCCTATTTCATCTTGATCTACTTCCCCTTCCCTTCCTACAACATCGTCTCTAAGTTCATTTCCTTTGTAGAGCTGCTCTATGTACTCTTTCCACCTTTCATTTTTTCCTTCTTTGCTGAGAACTTGTTTTCCATCAGAGTCCTTGATATTCATAGAGCTGTTTTCCTTATCTGCAAATGTTTCTTTTATTTTCCTGTAGGCTGTATCTATTTTTCCCCTATTTATACATTCTTCTACAGATCTGCATTTGGCTTCTAGCCACTCCTGCTTATCCATTTTGCACTTCCTGTCAATCTCATTTCTTAGGCGTCTGTACTCCATTTTGCCTGTTTCATTTACTGCATTTTTATATTTTCTCCTTTCATCAATTAAATTTAGTATTTCCTGTGATATCCAAGGATTTTTGTAGGTCTTGCCTTTCTACCTATTTTGTCCTCTGCTGCCTTCACTATTTCATCTCTCAATGCTACCCATTCCTCTTCTACTGTTTCATTTCCCCCTGTTTCTGTCAATTGATGCCTAAATCTCCCTCTGAATTTCTCGAGAACTTCACGTTCCTTCAATTTATCTAAGTCCCATCTTCTTATCTTCCTACCTTTCTGCAGTTTATTTCAGTTTTAGCCTACAGTTCATGACTAACAAGTTATGGTCAGAGTCTATATCGGCCCCGGGGTATGTTTTACAATTTATCACCTGGTTCCGGAATTTATGTTTTACCATTATAAAATCTATCTGATACCTTCCGGTGTCTCCTGGTCTCTTCCACGTATACAACCTTCTTTTGTGATTCTTAAACCATGTGTTTGTTACGATTAAATCATGTTCCGTGCAAAATTCTACCAGGCGACTTCCTCTTTCATTCGTTCTGCCCAATCCATATTCACCTACTATTTTTCCTTCTATTTCTTTTCCTACTACCGAATTCCAGTCTCACATCACAATTAAGTTTTCCTCTCCCTTATCTGTCTGAATAATTTCGTTTAGCTCCTCATATATTTCTTCGATCTCCTCATCATCGGCAGAGCTAGTTGGCATATAAACCTGTACTACTGTTGTCGGTGTTGGCTTCGTATCTATCTTGACAATGATACTACAATCACTGTGCCGCTCATAGTAGTTTACCCGCATTCTTCTTATTCATTATCAGTCTTACTCCTGTGATACCCCCAACTGATTTTGTACTTATAATCCTGTACTCAACTGACCAGAAATCCTGTTCATCCTGCCACCGAACTTCACTAATCCCCCTATATCTAACTTCAACCTATCCATTTCCCTTTTTAAATTTTCTAATTTTCCTACCCGATTAAGGGATCTAACATTCCACGCTCCGATCCGTAGAATGCCAGTATTGTCTTCCCTGATGCCAACATCCTCCTGAGTAGTCCCCGCCCGGAGATCCGAATGGCGGACTATTTTACCTCCGGAATATTTTACCCAAGAGGATGCCATCAACATATTTTCATACAGTAGAGCAGCATGTCCTCGGGAAATGTAACGGCTGTAGTTTCCCCTTGCTTTCAGCCGTTCGCAGTAACTGTGTGGCAAAGCCACATTAGCTGATGCTACAAGGCCAGCTCAGTCAATCATCCAGACTGTTGCCCCTGTAACTACTGAAAAGGCTGCTGCCCCTCTTCAGGAACCACACGTTTGTCTGGCCTCTCCACAGATACCCCTCCGCTGTGGTTGCACCTACGGTACGGCTATCTGCATCGTTGAGGCACGCAAGCCACCCCACCTCGGCAATGTCTGTGGTTCATGGGGGTCGAGTCATGTTATACGAAGAAGGATATATAAACAATGAATACCGAAATCGGTATAGTCATGTTATACGATACCGATTTCGGTATTCATTGTTTATATATCCTTCTTCAAAGAATCTACCGTATTGTTCACTGCAACAATATTGTTGTTCATTACCGTAATTGATTTGCTTTGTGATTCTATACTCTGTTATTGTGTATCTAATTTACTGTGTATCTGATGTGATTGTTAATCTAATTCACTATTTAAGGTACTCGTCTGTTGTGTCTGTACCTCTATTTTTGCAAGCAAAATTTGCAATAACACATTAATATTTGTCAGAAGGGCTGACTATGACACCAGCCCTGGTTTCCTATCTTTATTTTCTGTATCAGTGTCATCATATGGTTTGGTTTTAATTTGTATACCATATTCGGTAGTATTTTCAAGTAACTCTAATTCCCTTATTGGAAATGTTTTTATTTCTGCGCCGGCGTCTGTAATGCGCGCCGGCACACTTTCAACAATGGGTCCAACAGTAAGTGGTACCCTCTGTTCTACTGCCTGATGCCCGTGCAAGTTAACTGAATGCCCTACTTGATCCATAATGTAATTTTGCTGTTTTGAAAATAAAATGAAACCAATTTCTTTGTAACTTTGCGCCTCCTACACTTACAACGATAGTACGTGAGCGACAAATTGTTGGCATGTAAAATACACAAAATGTGCAAAATCGTGCCACAAGACAATACCAAATCTGATACTGTCCTGTCTCAGGGTCGCCACGTGTAACACTCCCTCCACTAACCGGTTGATTAACCCTAGAACGGTCGGGCTGGGTCTGTGAGACCCACTAGTTTCTATTTCAATGAATTTATATGCTTATAGTCGCTGATCTAACTCGAGCGCTCTGCTAGCTTCCTGAAACATGCAAGAGAAAGCGTTAACATCGTGAATAAGGTTTTAAATTGTTTAGACAATGTTCGGCAGTTCTCAAAAAATCTGGAGGGTCTGTCAGACGCAGCCCGGCCGTTTACGTTACTGATTTCTACCAGTGCGGATCTATTTTTATTTGGTGTCTCTTCCAGTTTCAAATTACTTTGTGAACTATTTCTTATGTCAATAATTTAAAATATAAAATTTCAAGAGAAAGTGATTCTTACTGTGAAATTAGCAACATTTAGTACGATGATGATAATGACATTGACGATTCTGACGCGGATCCAGACTTCGAAATACAGTGCTCATGATAGCAATAGTGAAAAAGGTGGGGATGAAGGGGAAGATGCTATAAGTGGAAGAACAGCAAAACTAAATACTTCTGCAAAATTTGCAAAATGTAGTTGTGCTTGGTGCATGCAGAAATGGTTTGTGTCGTCTGTTACGAAAAGTGATGATTTTAGAGGACTATATCACACAAACTCTTCATTATATGCTTAATTTCGATTTATATAACAAAAATTCAACAAGTCTGCTTCTCAGTTCTACAAATTATTCTCATTTATTTTTGTATTTCAATCCAATTTACTTGTACTTCCAGTGTGGTTACATTTATTACTACTAAGAAGTATATTTTCTATTTTTTTTATTTTTATTTTACAGTAATTCTGAAATTCAGAACGGTGAAGTAATGTCCCTACAGCATTTGGTAGAACCTAAACAATATAAAAACTCGTCATTTAATGTAAATACGCTGTTTTGGCACTTGTTATAAGCGTTTTAATTTTTGGGTCCCACAGACCCAGCCCGACCGTTCCTGAAACTAATTTTCGGCCGACTGTTCTAGGGTTAAGCCTGTGACAGATTAATGTTAAAATGGTCCGTGTGATGCCTACAATAAATGTTGGACAACACTATCTTTACCGAAAAAAATAGTGCAAACGGAAACCAACAAGTGAGGGAAAGCTGCTACAACGCACTACCACACCAGATAGCCCGTTCCTCCTACTCTACTGATTACTAATTGAACTGATTTAATTTCGGAACAATCACAATCACACACGAAAGTATTGCAAATTATAGGAAGTAATAAACAATGAAAAAAGTAGAGAAAAATTAACACGGTCGTAAGCCCAATGAGCCACTCAGTGTGTGTTTTAATTAACCACGGTAATTATGAATGGGTAATTACACAGAACGTTGGCAAACACGTTTGCAATTAAATAACTTTTACGAAAAATAATGCTTTGGTTTTATCTGTTTATTGTAAGAAATAAAATAAACCACGTAATAATTTCTGAAATAAACGGTTTGGCTCGGAAACAGTGTCGGATAGGACACCAATGTTGCACTCAATTATTAACGTTCCTTCACTTGCATCAGAATTACACTGTGGGCAGAAAAACACTTGATTCACAGAATAATTAATATTGAAATTACCAAAAAAGAAAATACTCAGGATAACTTGCAACTAGTTCACAACACCTGGACAACGCCGAAATACGAAGCAACTTAGCAAATCAACTTTACGCATAAAATTTACATCAATGAAATATTCAATAGTGATGATCAGCATGGATAGTGATTATTGCAAAGATAATTGTGTGTTGCCTGTTGGTGGGACTTTGAGCCATAGCAGCCATCCCTGATGTGTATGGAAAATTTTACGAAGCATCAGTGAAAAATAACCACTCACCCCAGAAAAAAAAAAAAACAGCAGAATCCACATGCACTCTTTCCCTAACAATGGTCTGTCTTAGGCTATTGTGAAAACGTACGAGAGACATGCAGGTTACATCGCTGAAGTGATGGTAGGACAGTAATGGGATAACTGAAAATAAAATGTTGTTAGAAACATTAATGTACACATAAAATTACATGATCCACGGTAAATTCTTCATCCTACATGTAATTGAATACAAATGGAAGGTACAGATGTTCCATCCGCATGTAGCAATGCTACTGTTAGGGATAATGTTCCAGAGTAACACAATTAACATTTAAAAATACCAAATTTCCAGATTGATGGAGAATACAGATGCAGTTCAGAGGAAGGCTGCTAGGTATGTAATTGTTTGATTCAATGAATGTGCTAGTATTCCTCAAATTCTTAGGGAACTCAAAGGATGGTTATCAATTTTTTCCCTAACTTGTGGAGAGGCAAAATATTCTTTGTGGAGTAGGAGAAAGTCGTCGTCCTAGTGGGACCCTGCAGGAAACACCCACGAAAGCTATTTTGAGGAGTCCTAACATCCCAGAAAGCGTACCTGCGGCCAGCATCCACTGTGGTAGGTAGAGTGCACGCAGGATAAATTGGCCGGTAGATGCGCATGTGGCTGGGCAAGCTTGGACACATTGCTAGTGGTGGGGGTAGCAGCTGGAGCAGTGAGCGATCGCTGGAGGAAAAGTGTCCAGCTCATTGGCCGGCAGGCTGAAGTGGTCTGACGCGGCCTCCCCTTCTGAACGAAGGGATGAACTCACCAAGCACTTCGAAAGAAATTCGTTCCTGCACATGCCCCTCTTATCCTGTGCGGACTCTACACTGGGTCACAAGTGTTTTCGCAACGTTACCGCCATTAGGCTGGTGCCGACGATGGTGGAGTAGTCCGGGGTAGAGCGCCTGGAGATTACAATATACTTTTAACATCTGTGTGAGATGTTTGGCGCCAAGTAGTAGAATGTCTGGGTGGTATCTTGCAGAACATAGTACATCTCTGGCGATGCATATTACATTAGAGAGAGGAATGTGAGTGGTTGCAAGGAATCGCTTCCCAGGCATGTTTTCAGCGGTTATTGCCCCGCACCACGAGAAAGCTGAAAATGTGGGCGTGACCCGAGCTGTGAAAATGCGGGAAGATCATTGGCGGCCTTTTTGTGAATTGTAAGTTGGCAGCAGTACAACCAAGTAACTAGAAAGGTAAGACCTACAAAAAATCTTTGTATATCACAGGAAATATTAAATTTAATTGACGAAAGTAGACGATATAAAAATGCAGCTAATGAAGGATGGAAAGTGGAATACAAATGACTAAGAAATGAGACTGACAGGTGGTGAGAAAGGGCTACAATGGTGTGGCTAGAAGCCAAATGCAAATCTGTGGAAGAGTAATAATGTGGAGTAATAACCTACAGGAAAATGAAAGAGATATTTGGAGAAAAGAAAAATAGCTATATGAATATCAAGAACTCAGATGGAAAACCAGTTCTGAGTAAAGAAGGGAAGGCTGAAAGGTGGAAAGAGTATATACAGGGACTCTACAAAGGAAATGAACTTCGAAACGATATTGTAGGAAGGGAAGGGGAAATAGATGAAGATGGAATAAGAAATACTGTACTGAGACATGAATTTTACAGAGCACTCAAAGACAAGTCCAGACAAGGCCCCTGGAGTAGATGACATTCCCTCAAAGGTACTGAATTCTCTGGGAGAACCAGTCATGACAAAACGATTGCTACTGGTAAGAAAATGTATGAGACCCACGAAATACCCTCAGACGTTAAGAAAAATGTAGTAATTTCCATTCCAAAGCAAGCAGGCGCAGACAGGTGGGATCATTACACAACCAAGGGTGTAATAAGTCATGGTTGCAAAATATTAACACCAATTATTTACAGAAAGATGGAAAGACTGATATATCCTAACCTTGGAGAAAGTATATCGGATTCAGGAACAAGAGAGGCAATACTCATCTTACGACTTACCTTAGAAGATAGAATAGGGAAAGGTAAACCTACATATCTAGCTTTTGTAGATTTGGAGAATGTTCATTGGAATACACTCTTTGAAATTCCGAAAGCAGCGGAGATAACATATAGGGAGCGTAAGGTTATTTACAACTTGCATATTAACCAAACAGCTGTTATTTGAGGTGATGGGCATGAAAGGGATGCAATGGTTGGGAAGGGAGTAAAACAGGGTTGTAGCCTTTCTCCAATGTTATTTAGTTTGTACATTGAACAAGCTGTGGACCAAAACAAAGAGAAATTTGGAGAAGGAATCAGAAAGCATGGTGAAGAAATAAAAACATTGCGTTTAGCTGACGACATTGTAATTCTGTCAGAATGGCACAGGACGTAGAAGAGGAACTGAACGGAAAGGACAGTGCGTTGAAAGCAACGTATGAAATGATTATTAACAAGAGCAAAACAAGGGTAATGGAACGCAGACTTAGAAAATGAGGCGATGCTGAAGGAATTAGATTAGATAACGAAACAATAAATGTTACTTGGGTAGTTAAATAACATATGATGGTCACAGTACAGAGGATATAAAATGCAGAATAGCAATGGGAAGAAAAGCGTTTTTGAAAATAAGAAATCTGATAACATCGAATATTAATTTGTGTGTAACGAAGTTCTTTCCGACGGCATTTGTGTTGAGTATGGGAGTGAAACTTTGACGATAAATAGCTTAGACAGGAAGACGTTAGAGGCTTATTAAATGGGGTGCTACAGAAGAATGCTGAAGTTTAGGTGGATAGGTCGCAAAACCAATGAAGAGTTACTGAACAGTATTTGTGAGAAAAGAAATTTTTGACACATCTTGTCTAAATGAAATGATCGATTGGTAGGGCACTTTCTTAGACATCAACGAATTGAGACTTTAGCATTGGAGGGAAGTACATGACCGGAAAAACCGCAGAGAGAGACCAAGAGACGAATATAGTAAACAGATTCAGATAGATATGGGTTGCCATTCTTATGAGGAATGAAGAGGCTTCTTCAGACTGAAGACCACAACAACAACAACATGTATTATATGGATTAAATGCGTCCACACAACTTGAAAGCTGCACTGATGATGTCCAATCATATCAACGACATCGATATGTGAATCTTTAAAATGAATGTATCATTTCAATGCACCAAGATGGATATTTTTAATTTTACGTTATTTACATCACATAAATTATGAACTGAACTTTTAAAAGCTGCTTCAATCTGAGGTATGATATCAATCTAAAAACTGTCGACTTACAACTTGAGTAACTAAACATATTACTAGTAATAAAAAAATAAAAAAAATAACTAAAAAATACTTCATCAGGATAAAGCAGCATGTTGGTGCTGGTAAATGCATTAAAGAGTTATTAAGAATTTTAAATAAATTTGTAAGGGTTTATTGATTAATATTATAACCTTATTTTATTAATAGGCCTGCAATTAGTAGCTATAATTTTTCTATTGGTAATAATTGAATGATAAACTATGATTATTTTTGTGATCATAGATGCTGGTTTATTAAATAAATTTCTAAGGATGTTGTTAATTTTTATAGTTAGTTTAGTTGCTAAAATTTATGTTTCACCTTAATAAACTATTCTAGAAAGCTTATTTTGGGGTAAATTAATTATAATGAGTATAAGAATGATTCACACAGTGAAGGTAACGATCATAATGCAGATTTTCTTTAAATAATTTGTTTCATATAATTTTTGTAATGTTTATAAATTAAATTAATATAAAACCTCAAAATGATACAATAAAATGTTTGATAATCTAAACAGCACTTTTCCCTTTTCTGTTATTAAAACGATTAAAAAAGGTTTCCATAGTTTAATGAAACTTATATTTATTTCATTTACTAAAAGTATCATTTCTATGTTAAATAACTAACATTACTTTTGACTTTTATAACTTACGTTTACTTTTCTACTTTTAGTTATTAATCAACTTATTTTACTGCTATGAATATCTGTTGCTCTGAACAAAAGTTTTTATTGGTGGTCTTCATAATATCAAAGTAAACTGATCTTTTTCGTTTATGTTGTTATTTTCCTTGTTAAAATTGTTTACCATAATCGTCTCACTGTGCTTTGACTGTGTTATACGTCTATCCATATTACCATAGTTTACATGGTAATATTCGTTTTTATTCACTTGGTTCATATTGATGTCTAAAATAACTATTATTTTATTAGATAATTGATGGGAATGGTTAATTTTTCAAAGTTTTTGCTAAGCAATAACTTTTAGTTGACATATGTTCTTATACTGAATTTAATATAGATAGATACTATTTTCAACTTGATGTTAGTATCTTTGTTTTATTTAAACTATGACAATATGTTTTGAGCAAAACACTGGTTTTTATTTTCATACCCAGACATGATTCGATAGGTTGGCCTCTTATTGCTTTAAATTGAACAACACAAATATTTATCTTGTACTTTTTATATTTAGTTTCTATTTTTAATTTGAAATTCACGCAAAGATTTAAGAGAATGAAATATGTACCTATATTTTATATGGTATAGTAATTACAGTTTCCACACATTTTCTGTGTATGTCCTCCTTTTCAGTTCGTTATCTGCAACTATATGGACCTATGTACAAAACTTGTTAATATTGAAGTATTTGCAATGAAGATTTAATAAGTGCTATTTCCTTACCCATTGAATCAGTCGACACATATGTAAGCCGAAAATAGTCCTATGCAAACAAATAAAGGCACATAGAGAGATGACTTTCACATAAAATTAACCTCAACATCTGACTGTAAAGTTCGTTGAATAATCCTGTAACTTTAACTTAGATGAACTATGAACTACAATTTTCTTACTGTGCTTCGAAATAGTCACATAACTATGCACCACTGAGGTGTGCTATACATCTCCTGGAAACTATTAACAAAGACACCCTTTGGGACGTGTTTAAAAGCCTCATCACATTTCGTTGGATGTCAGAGATATCGTCAAATCTATTTCCTTTAAAAGTGAGTTTGATTGGAAGTAACAGGAAGAAGAGAATTGAGATCCGGCAGATGTTCAAGTTGACCGGCCCCTTTTTCGCAATGAACTGTTTGACGATATTTGGCTGTGTGTGGGCGACTAAAACTCGCTTTGAAAGGGAAGAGATTTGGCTACATTATAAGTAGTTCATTATTCAAGAATTACTCCTGAAGGTTCTGTTTATTCACATTATAATCTTTCAGTTTCTATTTTTTTTTCGTTTGGTGATTATGATGTTATTAATTATATAACAGTGTTGCTTTTCTGGCTTAAATATTTTCATCTTTCCATTTATTTTTACGTTAGATTGGTTTCTAAATTACTTTTAGTTTTACATGAGGACACCAGCCTGAGCATTTACAGTCTGGTGCTTTTTTCTGTGTGCTTTGTTCTGTGATATCTAGACGCTGACCGCGGTAGCCGAGGGGACTGACGCGCTCAAGTGACGGTCTGCACGGCCACTATAGTCGGGGGTTCGAATCCCCCATCGGGCATGCATATTTGTGTCGTCCTTAGGATTAGCTAGTTCATAAGTAGTTTGTAAGTTTAGGGACTGATGACCCATAGTTACGTCCCTTAAGCTATAGAAACATTTGAACTTTTTTTTTATTTCTAGACTACTTTATTGTTAGTATTATTTAGTTGTCTGATATTTCTAATACTCTTTATTTTCCTTTTACTTACGATTTTCCCTCTCATTGTTTTAGGGTTTAATTATTTTTAAATGTACACATATTTTGTTGTTCATCTATAACTTCATAAGGCACTTGTTAAGATATTAATTTCTGGTAGAAAAGTTCTTGCTGGCGTTTTATTGAAATTTGGGGGTTAAGCTATCTTACGTGTTCTGAATGTATCTTAGCTGACGAATTAGAAATATCGAAACAGTCCAACCGTTTCAGGGCATTGAAATAGAGTCAATAATTGGAAATTTGTGCTAGACCATTAATATGCCCCAATAGGATATTGATTTTTTCAATGCAGACGAATTAATACGCTTCATTGCGAGAATGCACTATAGGTTGAGAGCAAGTGGAACTATTGTGGAGGGGGCACTACCATCGTAGTATGCTATATGTGAGCATTTTGGTTGAAGGGATAGCGTGCCTGGATAGTGTAATTGGTTAACGCAACGACTGCCCCGAAGTGGGAAATCTGAGTTCGAAAGCCGGTCCAGCACAATTTTTCAACTTTGGCGTCGAATTTATTTCAAGGCCTGAGATGCTGTAAATGCTTAAATATTTCGAATTCTTAAAATTATGGTCGTTAATGAGAACGATTGGTTTGTTTTCTTCTGGGCATAGTTTTCATCTCAGCTAGAACGATAAAGTAAACTACACGTGTCAGATATAATGGGTACTAGAATAACGGTGTCATTACTCACGCAGTTCTTGTTTACAATTGAGTATACTGTAGAGACAGGCAAATGATGAACGTCTGTTCATTATAACTTCAGCACAGCAGGTCCTACTTGTTGCAAGCTTCAGGTGGATTAGTGTCGGCGGGGCAGCCTGCAGGATAGCATTCAGGAGTTGGCGGCTACTTGCATATTGCAGAGGGCGCTGGCGGCGTGTTTGTACGGTATTCCCCTCAGAAATGCCGGCCGGTGTTTACTTAGGAGCAGAGCAGAGCAGAGCCCACTGCTGCTGCGCACTCAGAGGCAGAGGCCAGGAGCTCTCCGCACTGAATCCCCGCTCCGGACGTCCCCACTGTTCACGACGCTGTAAGCCTCTGGTAGACCACTAAGCCTACACAGACTTATCACAATGGCATGCTCCTAGCATTAACTCAGCACATTATAGTTGTGCAGATCAACTAGAAATGTGTTTCCGCATTATTATTATTATGAGCTGTATTAAGGATGCTTATATAACCCCACCCCCCCCCCCCCCCCCCGTCACTGAAGCAATATGCAAGACTCCGTAAGATACAAATAAACAGGACGCATGTAAATACCAATATCAGCTTACATTTGTATCACAGAAGGAGGATGTATTGTGAATGTGAAGTAGGGAAAGGAGTGTGCTATAGTAAAAAGTTCAGTGATACAGTTAACAGTAGCTCTCATCCGAAAATACAGCAAATCAACACCTTCAACAACAGTTCTGGTATACACGCTGACGTTTCAAACGGAACATGAAGAAGTATCGAAGGTGTAGAGAGAAATATAAAGGGTAAATCGTTATGTAAGGGAAGATGAAATCCTAAGAATTCTGGGGGACTAGAATGCGGTTGTAGATGGGGGATCATATTCAAGGGTTATCGGCAAATGTGAGCTTGTTAGTGAGATTAAAGAAACGAGAAAAACGAGCGAGTTTTGTAAAACTGTCTCGTGGTGATACCTAATATTCTGCTCAATCAGCACAAGAAGATAACGTATACATTGAGCAGATCTGTAAACAATGAAAGTTTATAAGTGAATTACATCATGTTCTTCATCTCCTCATAAGAACGGCAACACTCATCCATTTGAATCTGCTTATTGTATTCGTCTCTTGGTCTCACTCTGCGATTTCTGCCCCAACCTCTTCCACCGAATGCTGAATTTTCGATTCCTTGATGACTAATAATGCGTTCTACCAATCGGTCCCTTCTTTTAGTTAAGGTAGGCCAAAATTCATTTCCTCAATAATTCTGTTCAGTACCCCTCATTAGTTAAGCGACCTACCTAACTAATCTTGAAAATTCTTCTGTAGCGCCACCTGCTCGAACTTTTTATCGTCCATGGTTCACTCCTGTACAAGGCAAAATCCCACACAAGTGCCTTCAGAGAATTCTTACTTCCTCATGCTTAAATTAATATTCGGTGTCAACAAATTCCTCTTTTTTGAAAAATGCTTTTCTTTCCATTTCCATCCTACATTTTATATCCTCTGCAGAGTGGCCACCATACTGCCCAAGTAACAAAACACATCTACTTCTGCGAGGGTGTAGGATCGTGGTGAGAGTTTAAAATAGGGAAAGTTTAATTTTTAAAACTCACAACCACCAACTGCGAACCATATTCCTATACATGCAAAAACACTGGAACTGTGATTGCTACTGCTTGACTCGTTTTCTAGGGGATGATATCACACTTTCACAGCTTTCCTTCCCTGCATATGATTAACAAAAAAATTCATAATAAAGTTAAGTTCCTGAGAGAAAAGGGTGTACTAACTACTATTTTTGAAAACACGTGAAATTTCACTTTATGTTGTTTATTACACCATATTAAAACCCTGTGGCTGATACGTCTTTACGTCGACACATTTATTAAATAAAGTTATAGCTTGTTAGCCCCCAGACAAAATGAATATTTGTCGCAAATTGTTTTCACACCATGTGCTTGTCTCAAACACCGTTTATGTTCATGCCTATGCAACGACACGTGTTACATTAACAAAACACAGTCACTTTAATTTAGTGCGATGCACACCTTGTTCCACCGGATAAATATTCACAACACACAGTAGCACTCGATACAAATTGGTGCAGTCTACGACGAGCAACCACACTTGGCAATTGCCACCCAAAATTCTATAGTGTCCACCTGTAGATCCACATGCCGACTGTAGTAGAGCGACGCCGCCCGGCCAGCTACCCCACTCGCTCCCGACTCGTCACTTCCTGTCCTCGCGCGTGTGCATCAAAAGCCCAACTGCCAGGTTTTTTCCCTACGTCATGAACTTCCTCATGTGTGCTGTTCTAACCGCCTTCCAACGTACAGCACTCAGCCAATACATTTCTAAAACTTTACTTAAAATCAAAATAATTACACTACACATTAAACAAATTTCTTATTATGTTTTTATATTGGTGTAAACATCCTTTGCACTATTTATTACAATCGTGCAATTTCTTATATCACAGATAAGTGATTTAACTGAATATTTCAAGATAAAATACAAAAGATTAATTGAAAATAAAATGAGAAATAGTTAATATATTACTTTTATAAACAAACATTGCCATGCTAATTGTGTAACTGTCTTGTATTCAATTTATTACTTTTCATTGTCAAACATATTACGCCAGATGTGACTATATCAGCTAATGTATTGTTTATTTATCAACAGGCTATTTTGGAATGAGAGCCTTAAAGGTTCCTAACTGCATCATATTACTTCAAATGCCAGTAGTATTAGAATATTTTATTTCACGCTGTGCACTGCACTGTGCCTGGCACTCGCCATTGTCCCTCTTCCCCCTCACCGGAAACGAACCTGGAAAATCCTAAGCTGCAACAAGCCACCAATGTTGGCCTGCTCGCTGGCCTCCCGTCAGCTACAAGCACACAGCAAATCTCAACGTGGAGAATTTCTACCTATGGCCTAACTATAAATGTTGTCACCCAACTGCGTACATACATTGCTACCATAATTAATAAGATTAAAATTGTGTAACATTTAGCACATTGGCATGGTCAATGTTTGCAGTGAACTTCATACTGTTTAATTATCAAATGCTCTTAATTACCAATATTTCTATTGGGCGGTAATCTCACACTACCTTTATTGCTTCTGTACCTAATTTAATCCCTTCTGCATTGCGTGATTTTCTTACACTGTTTACCATTACAATTGTTTTAGTCATTTTAATGTTAATCTTGTACGGTCCTTTCCAAACCCTTCCAATTCCTTTGCTATCTCTCACAGAAGTACAATATTCTCAGCAAAACCCAATGTTTTTATTTTTTCACCCTGAACTTCAATTTTTTTACTCCAAATTTTTCCTTACTTTCCTTCAAAGCTTGCTCAATGTACAAATTTAATAACATTGGAAAAGGCTATAACCATGTCTTAATACCTTCCCTTCCCTTTCAAGCTCTTCGACTCTTATTACTGCTGTTTGGTTTCTGTACAAGTTGGGAATAACTTTCTGTTCCCTATATTTTACCCCTGATAACTTCAGAATTTGAAAGAGTGTGTACCAGTCAACATTGTCAAAAGCTTTCTTCAAATCTACAAAAGATAGAAATCTAAGTCGTGAGGTGTGTATTGCGTCCCGTGTTCCTACATCTCTCCTGAATCCAAACTGATGTTCCCTGAAGTCAGCTTGTACGAGCTTTTCCATTCTTCTGTAAATAATTCGTGTAAAATTTTTCAGCCATGTTTAGTTAAAAATTTTGGATTCTTAAGAGTACCCAGTAGCATATGTAGTCCCTGGTGAAAAGTAATTATAAAATGTAGACTAATGGTTAATAGAAGTGGGATACTAAGGCACTGAGGATGCACGCTAAAGATGTGGATATTGCGGCAAGAGATACCCAACGGATTGTAATCAGGAACAGCGCATCTCCCTATTCCACAAAGTGGTGCTTTGAGCGGCGTGGCTAACCGTGCGGGATGAAGAACCCATGACTAAACGAACAATTACTTTTGCTAATCAAAGGAAAAACGTGGAAAAGTTGTTGTAAAACCTGAGGAAGTGCGATAAAATGTTCAAATGTCTGTAAATCTATCAGACTCAACTGCTGGTTATTAGTATGTAACACCACATTTTAAAACCTTCATTCATTTTTTTGTCTGAACTCCTAATCGTCCATGTTTTACTCCCGTGCAACGCTACACTCCAAACATTTAAATTAATTTTTGATGCCAACATACTTCGCTTCTTCAGAAATTCTTTTTTCTTATAGCAATTCCGAATTTTGTACCCTCTTTACATCGGCTAACAGAAGTTATTTTACTACCCAAATAACAAAACTCTTCTACTACTTTATTGTATCGTTACATAATCTAATTCTTTCGCATGGCCTATTTGTATAATAACCTTAGTTATCGAAAAAGAAACTAAGGTTGTTATTCAAGTAGAGATGCCTAACGGTTTCGCAGAGAGCTCAATGAGAAAAATTGAGGTAAACATTCTAAGAAAAATAGGGAAAGAGCCGATATTACATGGGGATAAAATAAGATACATTCCTTTAACATATTTCGACGTAGTCTCAGATAAGATCGCGAATGCATTTCGCAAGATAAACGTCATGGTCGGCTTCCATACGAACCATAATTTGGGAATGTTACTACGACATGGCATTTAGTCAATTTGTGATAAACTTTGTAGAACTGGAGTATACAAAATTCTATGTGGTTCGTGTGAAAGATTCTGTAGTGGACAAACGGGCAGAGAATTTCGTGTTAGAGTCCGAGTACACGGATACACCAGCAATAACAGTGCCTTAGGTAAAAACCTGAGGGGATACAAACACCTTTTAAAAACTATTCATGATAGTATGTCAGTTCTACACTATACAAATAAGGGTATTATTTTGGACATTTTGGAAGATGTTGAAGTGTACGTAAATTCTCTTATGGAACCGGATCTGGTAATTAACAGCTCTCAGGGAGCGGTATATGGTTTTTCGAATTTTTAGTGAGATTCTAACAAATACTTAAGTTGGTTTGCTCATTTTGTCGTAAATACAGTACGCTAGTCACACATATGTTGCTTTGTGCAAGACTATATTATCTTGACGTTGTACAATAATGTACATTTTTGTTTGTGTTTTTATTTACTGGATTTTGGCTAACAACGACATATTTTGCTGCCCTCTGGCGGAAAAAAAAAAATTCGTTTTGTATTCTGCTTACGCACCTGGTACTTATTTGAATATTTTCTTATGTGTAATGCACCTAATAGTCATTTTATATTTTTTGAATATTATTCATACCTTTCTTGTATCTTATTTACCGGACCAATGAATAACCAGAACATAAAAGTGCTGTCCCTGGCGCTTCTCTTCCCACTTTCCGACTTCTGCACTTTCTGCATACTCGAACAATCGGTCAAGCTGAACACAGCATTTTGTTTCATGATTAGCGAAAACCTGTTTTTGTATTTTATGTACTTCATGTGCGACCTAAGGTATGGCGAATTTTGGTTTTTCTTATTTCACTTTCATATTGATATTTTAAACAACTATATTCAACTTTGTAATTTTGTTTTCATTTACATTTCCAGAATCTCTGATGATGGGCATCGCCCTAAAGGCGTAAGAAAAATAAAGAATCCATTCCCACTCGGATCTTCGTCGTTATTGCACTCCAACAGCCTTTTCAAAGTCATTTTTATAGTAATGGGTATTTATGTTGCTCTTAGGTTAGTTTACCTTAGTTTAAGTACTTTGTAAGCTACGGAATAATAACCCAGCAGTTGCGTCCTATAGATTTACAAACATATGAACTTTTTTTGTAATTTTTTTATTATTATGGCTGTATCTTTTGCACTTACGATTGAAAATATAGTGATACACTAACGTTACTGAATTGCGTACAATTTACATCCTATGGTGTTGATATATTCAGAGTTTGTTTATCCTTATTACAGTGTCACTTTAGGTAGAAAGCAACGTTTTCGTTTAATTTATTTTTTTAAAGAGCAAATGGCACTTAAAGCATGCTTCTCTGCGGTTTCGAGTGTTCCATGATGTTTATTAACTGTGGCGACATAACATTCATCAGGACCGTTTGGAGAATTTCTGAATGTGCGTGACTTCTAAATGAGGAGGAGCTTACTGAATATGAACTATTGTGGCGCAGCTCACCTGTTACTGAGAAGGTAGACGTACACTCAGGGAAGTACTAACCCCAATTTCTGGAAGTCAGCTGTCGTCATCACGGTATTCCACTACTCCAAGCAACGGCTGCATTGAGTTTATGGAGGTTTTTTTAAGATTGAAAACAAACAAACCGGTTTTGTTCTATTAAAATTTTGTTTATTTACTAAGTAGTTTTCGGCTTATTGGGCCATCATTAGGTAAACTGTTGACATGCGTCGACAAAGACGCTATTGCTTCGTTTCTCAAAGATGGATATTACATTTGTTGGAATTGCAAACAATATCTTTGCCATGTAGAATTATGTTCACGTAATCAGTGGCCTCCTTAACATTTTTCCATTGTTATATGCGAGTGAACAGGGTGAAACAGAACTTGCACAATTACTCGCAAATTACAATGTAAAAATGTTAAGGAGGCCGCTGATTACGTGAACATAATTCTACATGGCAACAGATATTGTTTGCAATTCCAACAAATGTCATATCCAAAGACGAAGTAATCTGTGTATTGTGTCTTTGTTTTACCATCTTTGAGAACCGAAGCAATAGCGTCTTTGTCGACGCTTGTCAACAGTTTACCTGATAATTGCCTAATAAGCCGAAAACTAGTTAGTAAATAAACAAACAAAAATTAGTAGAACAAAAGCAGTTTGTTTGTTTTCAACCTTAAATATGGAAGCGTTCTACCAAGAAGCGACGGAAGAATCCATTTATGGAGGTTATTTTCAGGTACATCCAGAAGGGCGGGACTCAGACGCTCATCAGCAGGCTGACAGTGGCAGCTCGCAGGGAAATGCCCAGATCGGTCAGTTGTTCTGTCAGTCATTGGTGTGACTCTGGTAATCAGACCCCACGAGTCGGAAAGCCCGCCGGAAACGGCGATCTGCTCCCTAGCCGTGTTTCGACTCAGCGCTTGTTAACGCCTCAACTCGTGACTCATCCATGTTCACCTTCGTTGTCTGTTACAGTTCATTTCATTTCTGGGACCCTCAGTCGACGTCGCGGTCGGTTGGCCAACCATTATACGCTCTCGAGTCGCTTCGATCTTTCCACAGTGGCCAAACTACAGTGGGAGCTATCAGCAGCTCGTTGCCGGCACAGCCGTCTAGCTGGTGGTTCGGAATTTAAGTCGACACGCCGGTACTGGGGAACACATGAAGTGCTCAAGTTTTTCTGTAACTGACAGTCCTTCATGCAGCTGTGATTACCCGCACTAACGCTGATACAAACACCACATACTGTGGAGTGCAAAAAATAACATGAGAACGTTACAGAGTCACAATACTTACATATTAGTAGGGAGTTGGTTCACCAATGACCCTGAGAACATCTGTAACCGATCCGTGACGTGTCTTCTAGTCTAATATGTTATACATTGTTATACCAAAGTAGACGTAAATCAGTTTAACGATGTCAGTGCTGTATAAATAGGCCCTCACTCTCTGGTTTGAAACTACGCATAACAGTTAAATTACGTAGAGGCAGAATATTTTGCATGATGGTGGGTATTCTGTCAAGAACAGAAAACCATAATATAATATAATATGAAGTCAAGATGCCTATCTAAAATGTTAATCAACTGAGATCGGTATATGAAATAGTGAAATACCAAAAATTTGTAGGTCGGGCGACGCCTTATTTCAGCGCGGCTTTCTGTTTTCTGTACGATGGCGACATCCAGACCTATGGAGTGATACTCGGGAGCCACAGAGTAACCGCATTTCTGCCTGAGGCACTAGTAAATACTTCTATGATGCGACAGCAGATGTCTGCTGCGTCGCCCTTATATAGTTTTCCTATCTGGGTATCTTTGTCTATGGTCAAGCCCTATGGGCTGAGGATTTCGTGGTAGCAGCGTCGCCATCTCGTGTTTCATTTTCGCGAATTTGCGTCATTGAAGCTATGATGGCTAGACGATGCAGTCTTACATTTACTGAGATTGTCTGCTATCTACATTTCACCGACGCAATCGAGTGACGATTCCGGTATCGAGACAAACGCAGAGGAGGGCAACGATTTTTTTACAGCGGAATCTGCTGATCAAGTGTTTCAGATGCATCAAATGAACGGCAAAAAGGAATCCGGACATATGACGATGTCTTGCACAACGTAAGCAGGTACGATTCTACCTAATTTTTTGAACCAATCAGCAAACATTCCACTATATGTCTCCCGTTTTACTGTAATTTGGATGTAGTGTTTATGGATCTCTCTATTCTTTGTACCAAGTCTACTGGATGTCAGATCAATGACAACAGTGAGATGAAACTCCCAGAAACTGTGAAGTTTTATACTGAAACCAATGTTGGAGTCGATGTAGTTGACTAAATAACCTTACAGTGTCCGAGCTGGCACCCACTGATGGTCTGTGCACGTCTTTTACAACATTCTCGACGTTGCATTGATCAGTGCTCACACAATTTTATGTACATTTAAGGTAAGCTTGCTGCCTCCTACAAACTGCATAGTTGAGGCAACCTCCCCTCCAAGCAGTCGGCGGTGGTGGTGGTGGCCAATATGGAAATAGAAGGCATTTTCAAATTCAGGATTCATACAAACAACGAAAGTGGTACGAAACACCGAACATATGTTTCAATTGTAACAAAGTAAGTCTGAAAAAGATGCCATGCCAGAACACTATGTAGCATCTCAACTGTGAGCCCACACTAGCTTACACAATGCTGCCAAATATTTGCCCTAAATTTTCACAAACACAGACTGAAATTCATGTTTGTTATATTTTCGACCCTTGATTTCAATGAGGAAGGAAACATGTTGCGTGTTTACAAATACACGGAACTTGACTTAAATCTAAAAAAAAAAAAAAAAAAAAAAAAAAATATTGAAGAGAAACAGTAATATTAGTGTTCGTATAAACTACATGTTTTGAGTCTGTTTCAATTTAGAATATACATAAACACAGGAAAATTATTTCATTTATACTTGATTTAATGGTGTTGGATGGAAGACTGTGGAATTTCTTCTGTAATATTAAAATAAGATAACATTTACTCCTGACAATTTATTTTTGACTGTGAACTATGCATGTTAGGGAACAAATTCTATTCTTCTTGCACACAAGAGTATTCTTGAACGTAATACCAACATGGCGAAACTCAAAACGGCAGCAGAATAGCAATAAAACAGTAGTTAGTTACTATGGGTCAAAAATGACCCACGTGGTACTACTAGCTGTACGGAAAAGTCTGGTACTTCCAGTTTAATTTTCGTCGGTCGTTGTCATTTGACTTTCCTCTTCGATAATGATGTTTTACCTTGTGTGTGTACGCTTTCGTTACGGAGGATACTGTCGCTAGCGAAACTTTAAACAGTGCAGTCGTTTCCGTCACAGGCGCTCCCATTGACAGCGTCTCTGGTAGTCTGAAAGACCTTACACTCTAGCGATGATTAATTTTGTCCGTCACTGTAAAAATGAATAATGTACTGGACTGTAACGATCACGACTTCGTACGTCAATTAAACAGCTGAAAAAAGGGTAAAATCGGCAAAAGAAACAATTATGATTCAATGTTATAAAAGTGTCGCACGCCACACAAAGAACTGAGAAAAAATGGTGAAATTGTATCTTTGATTGGTGCGGAAATCTGATGTCACGGAAATGAGCTCCGTGAGAAATCTGGAGAAGACGACTGGTACAGGTGATTCATCTATTCGTGTGTGGTGTGTCCGATGAAGAACAAAGAAGGAGGAAAGCAACTATGTTTTTATGGAATCATCTCCCGTGGCTCGCAAGAAGTCGCTTCCTATTTTTAATATGTTTCTGAAATACCATCCAAATGCTAAACATCTCAAAGCATATAATGAATGTTGCGGAGGGCAGAAGAGGAAAAAGAACAAGGAAGGAATTCTGGAGACCATTGATCACAAATTTTTCCAGCCAGGCTATACTTACATGGAGTGTGACAGGGACTTCGGGGTAATTGAGAAACGAAAACAGACAACTGAATATGTTTTTGTACCTTATGAATGGGCAGACACAACTTCTCCTACTAGCAGAAGCTCCACCGTAGTCAAAATGCAGCAGAAAGATTTTATTTCTATTGACCCAATGAATGGCATTGTTGATATCAAGGCACCTACAAGCAAGGATACATCAGGACACATTTTCAAGTCGTCATGTACTCGCTGGATGCACTTTGAGAAACAGAGACCATTAGTTATGTTGGTGAAGCCAACATGCATTCACGATTATGCATTTTTTGACGAATATTTTCAGGAAATTCTAAAAGGAAGGCCACCTACCATCAAATTAGGAACACGTTATCAAGAACTCATTAAAATAAAAGAAGCAGACTGGAAAATCAACAGTAACCGTTACCTCTCATTCCTCCCGTGTCCCATAAATTATATACATCCCTGGCACATAATGGAAAAGCAAAGAAGAAATAAAAGAAAAGAAGGTACTGCAGGTAGCAGAGGTGGACTTAGAGGACTTGCACGTGGATCTAGGCCGGGGAAGGAAGGGCTACTGATGAACTCTGTGACTCCTGCAGTAGTACGCTTGAAACGGACAACTTGTAGTGTCTTCAATAGAATCTGTAGCAAACAGTACCAACAAGTAATCCCTCGATACGGGAGGTTCATCAGTCAAAAATGAACATGATACTAGTTTCTTTCATTTAGTGTCCTTGTATCATTTCTGAGTAGTAGTACTGTAACGTTCGTGTTAATGAGTACTTATTATAGGTGTACTCAATAATAGTTTAGTTGTGAGGTGTTTTATACAATCTGTATTACTGTTGCAAACAAATATCATCACGGAGTTTCATTTTCGTAGTGTTGTGATTCTTTAATCTGACGGTTAATGTGACGTGCATTTTCACGTTATATACATAAATGACACTTGTATCACTTTTTTTTTCTTATCCTGTAACGAAGCATGTTGGAATTTATTCCGATCTGCATGCATTACGGAACCTCCCGATACCACTGTTGCGTAGTAATAGATATGAATGTAATTTTCTTTTCCAAAACTTCTGTTATTCATTTTTTAACGTAACTAGATGAAGTCATTTATTATTATTTGGCGTCGCAGAGGTTTGCAAATATTAGTTAGTTCGTGCCAGAAGTATATTGTTAGATTTCATATAGTATGCTAATTAGTATTCCTGATAAAACTAAGTAAATTCTTTTCTTATAGTATTAAAGAACGTATTACTGTGTTTCACAAGTAATGCTAGGAAAGTTTCGCCCTCATTTGTTTCTGTATAATTCTCGTTAATTGCGGAAGTATTTTTCAAACCCTGTTAGATATTAAATACTAATAATTTAACCGAGATCGGTGTATGAATTAACTCAGTATTATTTACGCTACCTTTTACTATAGCCAGTTGTATGTAATTGTTTACTTTTCCATTATAATTGATTTAATGTACACAATGAACAATATGCAATTTCGAGTATCATTGTTTGGAAGATATAAATAGGATCCGTTCTCGCCATGTAATTGAGTATTGTTTCGTCCGTGATGTGAGGCACAATGTTTGTACCGCAATGACAGTGTACGCGAGGGTTGTAGTTATTGCTTACTGCACTGTGTGAAGAGTAGAAATTCAAAAGTTCACCAGCCTGGCGTCTTCTATAGCTGTCGTCCCCACGCAGATGATGGCATGCAGGTCGGAGTTCAAGTGAGGTTGAAATTATTAAGTTGGTGGCAGGAACTCGTCTAACTACGGAATAATACTGAAGATTCTGGGATGACAGATAATTTATTTAATTAATGCAGAAAACTAGCAAACCACATTTAAATATACATTCTACAAGGTTGCCCTTGCTTAGTATGATGCCATAATTGTTAAAGTAGATTCCGAGATTATATTTTGGACAAGGAATTGATGGAACCGAATTTTTTGAATTTGAAATTATTTAGTTAAAGTACAGCACAAAATGAACATTAAAGCAAATAAACCGCGGGGTGCATATTAAAGTTGGGCACCATACAAGCAACAGCACGTTGTAAGACTCACGGAAAGCATCTAGCTGGATCCTGCACTGCGTATTGTAGAAGCTGGAAATGATAACTTTTTCTTATTTAATCCGTGAAATCCGAGATACTTTCCGTAGGAGATCAATGTTCAGACTGTTCACCACTTCGCTTTTCATTGCTGTGTGACCGTGGGTAGAACATGAAGTTACTGGTAATGATAGGGAATAAAAAAAGAAAAATAAATAAAAGTATCGGTTTTCGTGAAATTACAAAAGAAATGACTGCAGGTCCTAAAATCAAAGAAAGTATAGTATAAGGATGATTGATTGACTGAAATTTTGCAGACAATGGGAAGTGATTGGAATGGCGTGTGAACATGAAACTATTACGGTTGACGAGGAGTTGAAAAACATCAAGAAATTAAATATTTGACGTGGATGAGTTTGATTTAAATGAAACCCAAAGAGAGGAAATGCTTTTAAATTTAAATAATATATTTTCAGCAACAATTTGCATCATTCTTACTTACATTAGTGGATACAGGTGTGAAAGACGTCTACGCCTATTAGATACAGACCAGAGAGTGAGAAAAAACTACTATCACAGTTCCGTCTTCTCCTTTGTCTGGGAGTAAAAAATGATGAACGAAATTAAATTAGTTGCATTGCGAGTCAGAGGGAACCGGAGGCAATAAGCATCGCTGATCAAAAGATAAACATAAAAAATAAAATTTTTTTGTATCGTTACAACTCGATGCACATTTTTTAACAAGAAGTTCAATATTATGTCATTTAGCAGTGTTCGAAAATGATCAATTTAAGTGTCATGACCGCCTAAATACGCGACAGCTACATGTAATTGATGCAAGTGCATGTTCTGGACTGAAGTGTAGCGGTTATATTAATTGATTTGTTTATTAATTTGACAAGGGTTAATGTACGTCATCCAGTCAGGGCATAGCTTGGCTTTGAGTGGTTTCCTAACTTGAGTTTGACATGGAATAAATAATTAGATTATTAAATATTAAACATGGGATATTCGCGTTTTGGCGCGTGACCGCCAGTAGTACAGCCAATCGGCGTTCAGTTCCTGCCGCTCGGGGACTTTCCTAGAATTCGGGATATCTCGCTAGCAGTTTTTCTCACGGGAACCGACGTATTGTAGCCACCTGTCGTGGTTCTCACCAGCTGTTACCAACTGTCCACTACCGAGTTTTAGCTTCCTATGCTAGAAACTCAGATCTGATATGATGTCTGTAAGCCAGAAGTATTACGGCAGTAAAAAAGGAATTAAAATGTCAATGAACTGCAGTCCTATGTGTTGTCTACATCATTTGCAGAGGATTAGTTTTGCCCCATGAAATTTCAGCCAGCCGCTACCGAGAGCACCGATCAACGAGAACATCAAGAATCAAAGACCTACGGGCAGATATGGCACAGGCCCTCCAATTATGGCGTGCGTCGTGTGACGTCAACTTGGAAAAAGACCCTGTGCACAGTGCGAGGGTGAAGGTCGGGGTGAGAGTTTAAAATAGGGAAAGATTAATTTTTAAAACTTACAACCACCAACTGCGAACCAAATTCCTAAACATGCAAAAACACTGGAACTGTGATTGCGACTGTTTGACTCGTTTTCTAGGGAATGATATCACACGTTCGCAAGCTTTCTTTCGCTGCATATGATTAACAAAACAATTCGTAATAAATTCAAGTTCATGAGAGAAAAGGGTTTACTAACTACTATTTTTGAAACCATGTGAAAGTTCACTTTATGTTGTTTATTTCACAATATTAGAACCCTGTGGCTGATACGTCTGTAAGTCAACACATTTATCAAATAGTAATAGCTCGTGAGCCCCCAGACAAAATGAATATTTGTCGCGAATTGTTTTCACACCACGTGGCTGTCTCAAACACCGTTTATGTTCATGCCTATGCGACGACACGTGTTACATTAACAAATCACAGTCACTTTAATTCAATGCGATGCACACCCTGTTCCACCGGCTAAATATTCACAAACACACAGTGGCACTCGATTCAACTTGGTGCAGTCTACGACGAGCAACCACATGTGGCGATTCCCACACACAAATATAAAGTCTCCACCTGGAGATCCACATGCCGACTGTGTAGCCCGGCCAGCTATCCCACGTGCTCCCACGTGCTCCCGAGTCGTCACTTCCTGCCCTCGCGCACGCGCACGCCAAAAGCTCAACTGCCGGGTTTTTTCCCTACGTCATCAACTTCCCCATGAGAGCTTTTCTAACCGACTTGCCAACGTACAGCGCTCAGCCAATACATTTCTAAAACTTTACTTAAAATCAAAATAATTACACTACACGTTAAACAAATGTCTTCTTATTAGATTTTTATATTAGTATAAAAATCCTTTGTACTCAGCGCACACTCCGCTGCAGAGTGAAGTTTCATTCTGGAAACATCCCTTAGGCTGTGGCTAAGCCATGTCTCCACCATATCCTTTCTTCTAGGAGTGCTAGTCTTGCGTGTTTGCAGGAGAGCTTCTGTGAAATTTGGAAAGTAGGAGGCGAGGTACTGGCAGAAGTGAAGTTGTGAGGCGGCATCGTGAGTCGTGTCGGGATAGCACAATCGGTAATGCGCATGCCCGCGAAAGGCAAAGGTCCCAGGTTCGAGTCCCGGTTCCGGCACACAATTTTAATCTGCCAGGAAGTTTCATATCAGCGCACACTCCGCTGCAGAGTGAAGTTTCATTCTGGAAACATCCCTTAGGCTGTGGCTAAGCCATGTCTCCACCATATCCTTTCTTCCACGAGTACTAGTCTTGCGTGTTTGCAGGAGAGCTTCTGTGAAGTTTGGAAAGTAGGAGGCGAGGTACTGGCAGAAGTGAAGTTGTGAGGCGGCATCGTGAGTCGTGTCGGGATAGCACAGTCGGTAGTGCGCTTGCCCGCGAAGGGCAAAGGTCCCAGGTTCGAGTCCCGGTTCCGGCACACAATTTTAATCTGCCAGGAAGTTTCATCCTGTGTACTATTTGTTGTAATTGTGCTATTTCTTATATCACAGATAAGTCATTTAACTGAATATTTCAAGGTAAAATACACAAGATTAATTGAAAATAAAATGAGAAATAGTTAATATATTATTTTTATAAACAAACATTGCCATACTAGTTGTGTAACTGTCTTGTATTCATTGGTAATTTATTACTTTTCATTGTCAATTAAACATATTACGTTAGATGTGACTATATCAGCTAATGTATTGTTTATTTATCAACACGCTATTTTGTAATGAGGGCCTTAAAGGTTCCTAACTGCATCGTATTACTTCAAATGCCAGTAGTATTAGAATATTTTATTTCACGCTGTGCACTGCACTGCACCTGGCACTCGCCATTATCCCTCTCTCCCCTCACCGGAAACGAACCTGGAAAATCCTAAGCTGGAACAAGCTACCAATGTCGGCCTGCTCGCTAGCCTCCCGTCAGCTACAAGCACACAGCAATTCTCAACGTGGATAATTTCTGCCTTTGGCCTAACTATAAATGTTGTCACCCAACTGCGTACATACATTGTTACCATAATTAATAAGATTAAAATTGTAACATTTGGTGCATTGGCATGGTCAATGTTTGCAGTGAACTTCATACTGTTTAATTACAAATGCTATTAATTACCAATACTTCTATTGGGCGGTAATCTCACAACAGTATGGTTATTAAATTGGTGGAACCTACATTCTGTGCCACGGAAGATGTGAAAGCCAGGCCTAAATCGATCCACCAGGTAAACAGCAGGCAGAATCTGATAACTGGAAGTGAGGGAGCGTCCGCCGGCGCCAGCCTTATATTTACTTGCCGGCAGCGGAAGCTGGCGTGACCGGCTTTCCAAGCGGCCAGTCTTCACCGCCGAGGGCACGAGCGACGAGCGTGGGCCGTCGATACACCTGCCGCTGCCGCTGGCGCCGCTGCTGGGCTTATTAAAGGGAACACACCTGCTGCTAGCCGAACATGATGCTGGGCAACAGATTAAAAGGCCGGAGCGATTGATTCAGTTAAGAAACACAGCTGCTTTGCATTATTCTCGCTTCATCTCATAAGTTCAAGAAAAAAGGAAAACTCAAAGGAAAAACGGAAAAATCTAAAGACTTTAAACTGGCAATTTTGTAACGGATTCGTCATTTAGACTTATATTTGTATTTTATTTGTTCTTCTACTTTTTCTTTCTCTTGAGCCATCGAGGGTTTGTTAATCGCATTTGGCGTGTTAATAGTTGTAGGGTGGGTGGATATCCTTACCGTCGCCACCCTCTGCTCCCCAGGAGGAAATGTCTACCCGAAAAGTTTGCGTATAGTGTTATACGTGTGAAGGCGTAAAGTGTTACGAAACTGGTGGAGGTGTATTACCGTCTTTAGCAACTAAATGAAAGGCGTTTTGTGTGTGCCATACGCGTTTCGCTTCTTTATTTATGAAGCATCATCAGTGGCCTGTAATACATGTTATTTTTGTATAATATTGTAGTACAGTCATAATATTATAGGTATTTATCACAGTATGACAGTCAACAGTCTTGTTACAATTACTAATGTTCTGATCTACTAGGTTAGAAACAACTTCTGTAGCACTAGCTTTTGGAAAGTTAATTTAATTATACAGTTTTTGGCCCTACTTACGGTTTTCTGTTTTATTCCATGTGTGTCTTCATGGAGATGTTTGTGAGGTCTTCAGTTGGATGTGGTATTTTCGGTCTTGATGAAAACCCTTGCATCACCACTTCACGGTGTACGTGTGGCACACACAAAACGCCTCTCATTTAGTTGCTAAAGACGGTAATACAACTAAACCAATTTCATATGCAACTAAGGACGACGGAAATCGAAAAAATGACGTTACGAAATGTTTGCGAATCGTGTAACTGAGGCGGGACTTGGGTATGAGCCCGGTATTCACCTAGGGGGATGTGGAAAACCACCTGAAAACCACACCCATGCTGGCCGACATTCCGACCCTTCGTTAATCCGCCAGGCGGATTCAAACCGGGGCCAGTACGCCCCCCCTCCCCCCCCCCCCTTTCCGTCTCGGACAGCGGTGCGTTACACTCACTGATCTTTATACTACCTGGATGTTTAACCTACGCTGAGTGAGCGTGCCAGATGTTCAAATTTAATTTCTTGCCAAATTAAAATATGGCAGCTATGAACTACTATAGGAAAACCAAAAGACAAAGCGTTTCGATTCTGTTTCCGTAACAATCTATTGCATCGCATATCGACTAACAATTCAAATCAGGAGGTAAGCATGCAATTCTTTGTCATGTAATAAATGACGAAAATTCGTATACCAAATTTAAACATGGCGGACAATGCCAAACCTTGTGCAAAACATATGAATGTGGCAGGCACGCTGAATTTCTATGCTCAGACACCAGAGTTAATCCAGTTTGTGTAGCGATCACACGGCTAACCGAGTGGGTCTTTTCTTTGTTTCTTTATGTTCGTAATATTTCTACCTTAAAGCCATCAGATGTGAGAATCAATTCCGTACAGCAGGTAGCAACTAGTACGTGACAGATGCTAAAGGTAGTGTGAAGTAATACATATGACCACTAAAACAAATCCGCTGAACTTCAATTACGCGATAAAAGGTAGTGTGAAGTAATACACATGACCACTAAAAGAAATCCACTGAACTTCAATTACGCGGTAAATCAGTCAAACCTTAAGGTAATAAATTCTACCAAATACCTAGGAGTTACAATTACGAACAACTTTGACTGGAGAGAACACATAGAAAATATTGTGGGGAAGGCGAACCAAAGGTTACCTTTCATTGGCAGAACGCTTCGAAGATGCACCAGCTCCACCAAAGAGACTGCCTACAACACACTTGTGCGTCCTCTCTTGGAGTACTGTTGCCCCTTGTGGGACCCTCACCAGGTGGGACTGACGGAAGATATTGAGAAGGTTCAGAGAAGGGCAGCTCGTTTTGTTTTATCACGTTACGGGGGGGAAAGCGTCACGGAAATGTTGCACGAATTGGGGTGGAAATCATTAAAAGAAAGACGTTATTCATTTCGGCGTGATCTGTTTGCGAAGTTTCAATCACCGACTTTTAGTTCTGAATGTGAAAATATTTTGCTAGCACCCACCTACTTAGGGAGACATGACCATCCCAATAAAATAAGAGAAATCAGATCGAAAACGGAACGATTTAGGTGTTCTTTCTTCCCGCGCGCTATTAGAGAATGGAACGGTAGAGAAGAGTTATGAAGGTGGTTAATGAACCCTCTGCCAGGGTATCTATGTAGATGTAGAACAGGTACTACCTGTAGGGCCGGCCGCGGTGGCCGAGGTGACTGAGGCGCTCCAGTCACGGTCAGCACGGCCACTACGGTCGGGGGTTCGAATCCCCCCTCGGGCATGGATATTTGTGCCGTCCTAGTTCGTAAGTAGTTCATAAGTAGTTTGTAAGTTTAGGGACTGATGACCCCGTAGTTAAGTCCCATAAGCTTTACAAACATTTGAACATTTGAACTACCTGTAGGTTCGGTTCGCGTGGGAAGGACTGTATAAAAGATCCCGTTGTTGCTTGTACCTCACGCTGATTGGCCGATGAATGCGGCGGTCGCCCACCAAAACGCGAGCACGTTGTAAGTAATACTGGTATTACCTGTGGTCGAAATTCGAACATTTGCAAAGTCACGAAAATGAAAAATAAAATTATGTAATTGTAATGTATTCAACAATGCAAATGTATAGGTTTTAAGTGAATGCTATGAGAACTGGTGAAAGAAACGGCGAAGAGGAAACATGAGAGAATTAAAGTCACAAATTATGGAATTAATTGCTATATTTCTTTACAAAATTTCAGTAAAACCAACATTTTTCTTAAAATCGCTTCATCATTTGCTAAATGTCCTTGTTCTCTATGTAACTCGAACTCTTCGACGTGCTGCAACATATAGCTAACTAACCATGTGTGAAAACTGATTTTCTTAATAGAATCCCACTTTTCAAATGTTTGTCCGTGAGACGTATTAAAATACTGCGTTCATGAACTGAATTGTTCAATTATATTTAAAAGTTGAAACACGTCCACTGAATGTGTGGTCGTGTTCCACTTTGACTTATTCATTAATCTAATGTGTTTCTGCCGAATTAACGTTATCTGTGTGTTAATTATATTCTTTTTTATTAATGATCAGTGCCCCATGTTTATGTATGTTTGCCCGATATTTATATATGTTTCCACCCATGTGATTGAACTTGTGTGGTCTGTGAATGTGGAAGGTTGCTCATAATATTGACTGACTGCCGCGCAATGGCTTACAGTCGCCGCCTCCCGCTATAGGCCTCGTTTTGCTGTAGTTAAGAATGCATGGCTTCGTATGTCGTCTGTGGTGGCATCTGTTGGATGGCCAGAGACAAGCTTACTTGGCAAGATGGCGAGGTGGCCGTGTTCTTAGTGTCGTACCAACCTAATCTGGGAGCGGTTGTAGACAGAATTGTCTTGGCCAGGCAGCAAGGGTTGGCAAACTCTAGTCTCTGAACACACTCTGCGTCGCTTTTAGTGCTCTCTACATCCGGTGTATGGCGGCGGGAGGTTTTCCGTGGCCTTAGAGCTTCTCTCTTCACTCTTCCTTCTGGCTCTGACGACTGTGGAAGTAAGTCCTCCGCCGAATCATGCTGACGGGAAGGCATGCTGTTAGGACTTTGCTTTCTTTGTGATAAAGCAGTCTTGGTTTTCAGTGATAGATTTCTTGAGTAATTCTTTCACTATGCGAGGTGAAGCGTTTTCTAGTTTACGCAACTTGTGTAATTCAGTGTAAATTTATTATCTTCATTTTCATTCCAGTGATCATTTTCTGTCCAGTTTTGCTCAAGTTAGAATATGCGTGTGTGGCCTTCAGCCTTTGTGTAATTTTAGTGTGTTTGAATTTCCTTGCTCTTTTTAACTAATGTTTTCACGTTACACCTGTATCCATCAGTATTCTAAATTCCATCTTTCCTGTCTTGTATGACAGATTGCAACACGTGCTTTTGTAACAATCGTTACTTCAGCCTTCAGCCATGCTTTGTTAATATTAGTTTTCTTATATCTAATTCTTGTGGGTACTTTAATCGCTTGTTCTAAATTAATTTCTTTTCGTAAATGCTTTGAAGTTTGGCATTGGTGAACATCATATGGTACTTAAGAATAGTGAGCCCCTGACTCCCCACACATGATGTAGTTTAGTGCACAGTATACTTAAATTTATGATCAAGACACCCGCCATCTCCTCAAGATACTGCCGACACGTCGTTTCACTGCTTCTTACAAGTGTTCCAGTTTTGTAATGTACTGTCAAGCATTATGCATGTGTCTGTGAGTGAATGAATGTGCTTTCAGCTACCCATTGTGTGTTAGCAAATTTCCCCCACTTTACCTCTATATTCATAAAGGGCAGAAATAATTTTATGATGGCCGGTAGTTTTATGATTTAATTCACTTTTTACATGGTATGTGCTTAATTTGGTCTCCCCACATTTATTTGCATGTTTATTTTACTGAATAGATTATGATTTTATAGTATAAAACCTCTACTTTATAATTTCATTGTACCCTTCCTATCTTTAATTATCTATTCATTTATTTCTTAACATTGATTTTGTGTTTGCTTAAACGTTGACTGCTCCCTTATGAAGTGGGCAGTTAAATTTCCGTTATGCATGTACTGTGGCCACTTGTAATTTAGAGCAACAGTAAGCGTTTTAACTTACATTTGCAGATCTCAACTGCCTTGCTTATTTCAATAACAGGCTACTTTCAGAGTTAAGAATTGAACATTAGGAAGAAGTTAAAAAAATGGGTTCAGTAGGAAACGAACATGTGGCTTTAAGATTTGGAGTCCAAGCGCTAAGTGACTGGGCTAGTTTTACTTGTACAAATATGCCACCTACAACTGGTTATAATATAGTGGCAAAAATTATAAAGACTTTGGAGAATCATCCTAAAATTTCTTCTTCTTTTACCCACTCTTAACAGCTATGAGCACACATAATTTTTATATTCGCAACATATATGACAAACCACCTTTCGAATTACGTACGTTTCGTTGGCCTTTTTGTGTGATCAATATTAAAACCCTCAGTTTCGCGTTAGCGTATTTATATAATGATGAAAGACAGTTGCTTTGCATTAGTCTCGCTTCCTCTCATAAATCGAAGAAAAAATGGAAATCCAAAGGAAAAGCTGAAAAATGTAAAGACTTTAAATTGGTAATTCTACAACGGTATCATCACTTTGACTTAGATTTGTATTTTATTTGTTTTCCTACTGTTTGTAATATTTTGACTTACAGTCATCGTACTCAGATTTGACCATCGCTTCCGTTCAGCAGGTTGGAACTAGTAGCCGACAGATGGTAAAGGTAGTGTGAGGAGAGTAACCTGTAGGTTCGGTTCGCAAGGGAAGGAGTGCGGAAAAGATACCCTTGTTGCTGATTGACTTATGTTTACTGCAATCGACCACCAAAACGCGATCATGTTTTAATTAATATTTAATAAAGTAATTGTAGAACCCAGGTAAAATTCGCAGTAGGCAACCTCTCCATTTTAGGCTGTGTCCCAAGATGATGATTAGGACAACACACAACACCCAGTCCCCTGCCGGGAATCGAACCCTGGCCCCCTGGCGCTGCCACTTTTTTTTTCGGGCCTTTATCCTCCCCTTCTAGCCCGTCCTTGCGCTCGCCATATTTCGCCTTCATCGGCGCAGGCTTACTTCTGCCTGTTGTAAACTTTTTGTCCTCTAGAGCTTCATAGCTATATTACAGAATGTAAATCAATGTAAAATAAAATAAATTTGTGTTCATGATTATTGGTTCCTTTTCCTGATTTCGTTATCAACCTGTTGGATACTGTGAAAATTGATGAATTGTGTCGAGGCAATAGTGCACTCTAAGGCTTCAAAGTTCGTCTTCTCGTAGATTGCTGCCAAATGCAGGTTGTTCCGCAATCTTTGGATTATCCTGTTTAGTTTCGTTCATCAGCATTCATCATCAGTCCTATTGCGTCTTCTCATAACTGTGAAACTCTCGGTTCAGAAAAGTACCTTTTTGTGAATGTCTTTTTGTTTTATATGTATATTTTTGAAATTACTTTCTTGTTTATCAACATTTCTTCCTTAACAATATGGAAAAAAAGCTCCTCTTTGTGAAATTGTACTAGATTATGAAAGAAAGAATAACTAAAAGGTGAATCCCTCTTCTAGGGCGTGTCATTTTTGAATCATAACTTCTGTGTACACTAAAACGTATGCATACAGAACAAAAGCAAATTTCCTAGGGCATTCCCCTTTTTTTTTCTCCCCCTTTTTTTCAGTGAGTAAATGAATTACATCACCATTTAATCTGCACGATTTTTCTTTACTTTATATCTTAGTAAGTACTTTCACATTGAGAATGAGTATTGGTCCTTTGGTATCAAACTGTGAATTTCTTCGTCGTCACTGGCATGCTGTTTCAGGGTTCTGCTGAGGCCTTCGCGGCTACCGTAGCAGCCACGGGGCCCACGAAGTCCCCACCGTACTTCATCCCCAGCAGCTGTCCCCTACATTAGCATGCATATACCATCTATCCCACTCCTTGCTTCTCGATCACAATTCGCAGCATGTTACCAAACGTTTTTATTTGATTTTTACTCTGGTATATTTTATGGTATTCTGAGCGTAAATATTCTCTGTACTCCAATAGACTGTCTTTCCCATTTTTATTTATAATGTAGTTAACGTAATTTCCGATTAACCATAAGATGGCATTATTTTTCTGAGATGGAAAAAAAAACTTCTTCCGGGAAGAATATTATATATTGGGGTGATGTCTCTTCCATCATGACGTCTGAGAAAGGCAACTTGCATTTTATCTTCTTGCCATAAGTAATTGTACCCTTGGCAAACGAAACGATGATCTAACGTGTCAGTCCTATTGCATTTACGGCATTTGTTTGTCACTGCGTCCTATTAAATATAATTTCTCGTTAGTGCTAATTATATTATTTACAACTTTGTACGATGTCGACTGTACTTCTGATGTAAGTATTTTGTTATTTATATTTTGCCAAATATTTTTCCATTTTATGTGAGGGTACTTTAATTCCATCTTATTCGGGTTGTCCTGTGATCTTATTTTTTTCAGCATGTATTTGCAGTTCCTCTTGTTGATATCCTGTACAAGGCATTGCATGTAACTTAGTTCGAAATAAAAGTGTCGAATGTGCTTCAATTTATAGTTTATTACTCTGATGTCGATTAGTGGCCGAAGGCTGTTAGGCTCAAAAAGTTTGAATAATTTAGAAGTTACACTGTTTGGATACATTTCAATAAGTTGCAACGACCTCTTTATAACAGAAAATTGGTTTTCTTTAAAATATCTGACAATCCAAGTCCCCGCCTCTGCGGTAGTTAGGGTCACTGTTCCAGCAGCTACTCGAAATATATGACCTTGCCAGACGTATCGGCAAACCGTTGCCGTGATAGCTTTTGCAACTTCTTTAGGTATTGGCAAAATTTGCCCAATGTAAGTTGCTTTTGATAAAACTGCATAATTAATGATCTTAATTCTTTGCTTAATGTTTAGGTCCCTCCAATAATTTAAAATGAGGGAGCCACGAATATTGTCCAAAATTTCTTTCCAATTGGAAGCTATAGTTCGAAGAGGACACCTACGGAGGGTGAGACCCAAGGCAGTGTGTTGCTCAACGCATTTTGCCCAAGCAATATTTACGTTGGCCATTCCGTTCAGTTTTAAAAAAGCACTCTTTGTGTCATTTACTTTTGCGCCCGTTGCTTTACAGTACAAGGTTACATTCTCTGTCATTTTTGTGGCGTCATCGTTACTTCTAATCAGCTCACCGACATCATCGGCATATGCATTACAAACCGTTTTCAGTCCCGCAAGAGATATGCCCTCTAGTACATCTTCTAACTTTCTTTAAAGTGGTTCCAAGGCGATTACGTAGAGCAGCATTGATAATGGGCTCCCTTGAGGGATTCCACTCGTTATTTGAATATCCTTACTATAATGACCATTGAGAGATACATTAGTTTTCATTCCCTTTAAAATGTTGTTGAAAACCTTCACGTTGTTATCATTGAGGCCCATGAATGCCAATGTTTTAAAAAGATACCCATGATGAACTCTGTCAAAGGCCTTATTAAAATCAATGAATACTAGGCCGCCATGTGCTGCAGAGTTGGAGAAAATTGCGACTATGTCCCTGTATTCCCTGACTGTCTTAAAAATGCTTCGTCCTGGGAGACATGTTTGATGAACACCAACGATCCTCCGTAGGATTGGTGTTATCCTCTCCTTAATTACCCTAGCTGTTATTTTATAATCAGTGTTGAGTAAGCTTATTGGTCTCATCTTGGTGATATCTTTTATTCCCAAGTTCCTGCCTTTTGGGATCAGTACTGTGATGCTTTGCTTCAAATCTGTAGGAACAGCCTCCCCATTTAGTACTTCATTTATCATTTCAGTAAAAGCTTTGCCTATGACATGGCAGTATGATCTGTAAAACTCTATGGGCAATCCATCGGGGCAAGGTGATTTTTTAGTTCGCGATGACTTGAGTACATCGAAAACTTCTTCTTGAGTAATTTGTGCCTGGAGGTGTCGATTGTCCTCTTCCGTTATTGTATTCTTAAGGCCAGATGTTGTTAAGAATTCCTTTGTCGTATCTTCATCTATCTGCTGTTCACTGTAAAGTGTAGTGTAGGATCGATAAACCTCGTCTAATATATATTTTTGGTTTGTAAGGATTCTCTTATCCTCCGCCCGCATGTGATCAATAAAATTTCTTCGCCTTCGTTGTTCGTGTCTTATGAGGTGATAGATAGAAGCGTTTTCTTCTTCCACAGAGGTTTGTGCATGGGATCTAATTTTTAAGCCCTCTAGCTGGGACCTCTTCATATTTATGAGCTTGGCTTTGATTCTCTTTATTTCTATGAAAATATCGTTAGTCATCGGTTGTTCATAGAGATCGCGTAAACAACAATAATAAAATTCCGTTGTATGTCTCGTCCATCTCATTCTCTCTTTGCTATGCGGTATTAGGGTAGCTCTCAATTTTTTCTTGGCAACCGCAGCCCACCATTGTATAGTTGACCTGTATTTATGGCGCTGTCGTAAAGAGGCCTGCCAGGTTTCTTCTATTTGTGCATTTAGGTTATTCTATAGCAGCATACCTATGTTCAATTTCCACAATGGTCGGCCCCAGTAAGTTTTCTGCTTCAGTAACTTAACACTGCATTTGACTGCAAGATGGTCGGAAAAGGTAGTTGGTATAACTTCAATTGCAGCAATTTCATTGTCAAAGTTCGAAGAAACGTAAATTCTATCGATTCTGCTTTGGGATCTACTAGTAATGTATGTGAACCTGACGAGGGTAAGATACTTAATTTCCCATGCGTCTTTCCATTTCACGTTACTAACTAAGCCCTGAAGTTCTTTAGATTTATTGAAGTTTGGACGTTGGTCCTTTTCATGTAACACGCAATTCCAATCACCGCCAACTAAAACATTTTCCGGATTGTCTTTAAGTAAAACTAGAATGTCACTTTTGTAAAATGTTGCTCTTTCGTCTCTCGCATTATTGCCCGATGGTGCGTAAACATTTACCAAATTAGTATTAAAAATTTTGCATCTGATTCCCCGCCCAGATTCTAAAAGGCAGACATCTCTATGCCGTCCTTTCCAAGGATAGCTGTCCACAACTACTCTCAGGTGCAATATTCAGTATTGCTTGGTAACCAACGACGTATAGATCTTTGATGTTAACCTCCTGCAATAATGCTATGTCTGTTTCGGATTGATACAAAAATTCTTTAAGAGCAGCCACTTTTGTTTCATTCTGAATTTTGTTGATGTTAAGAGTTGTCACATTATAAACATGTTCCATTAGTTAGGTGTGATTGAAATTTCTAAGTCCGATAAGGGCAATTCATTGTCTTTCTTTTTTTTTCTCCCCTTCGCCGTCATCTGTCTTCTTGCTTCTTGTCTGAGCGGTTTCATTCCCACTCTTTTAGTAAAACACATCTTCATCGTGTATTGCTTCATCTGCCATGTCTTCGTCTGATTCTTGTGTCCAGTCTAGTCGTGCCTCTGAGGTAGCTTGACTTGACATGGATTCATTTCCTGGCATCTCAATCGTATTGTCAGTTGCTTCACTTCCGCTTCCTGTAGGAAGTTTTTTGGAAGTTACTGCTGCTTCTGAGTTACCTGCTTGTCGCGTTCTTTAATGGTTTTCAGTTTTTCCTTCAAAATGGGGGCTATACTCTCAGCGGCTTCATGAGCCAGCCTGCGCTTCTTATTTCTCCTGCGCTTTGGGGATCCACCGTTGGATGATGCAGGCGACTTCTCTTGAGAATCTGTGGACGATGTCTCTGTCGCCACCTGTTCCTTCTTCTTATTGGTTAGCCTGTTCGGATTTCCATTTTGCACCTCCAAATTTGGGTCTTTCTGCGTGATGTTACGAGGTGTAGGGTCCTCAATTGTGCCGTCCTGTGTACTTCGATTCTCTTTCCCAGATCCTCTTTGGGCTTCTATGTCGGATGTCGTTTTCGGTAGGGTCTCATTTGTCTCCATATGACTGCCTGTCACGCCCTCGATGTTCATTCTAGTTACCTCGGAAGTCAGTGGGCCTTCGTGTTGAATAACAGAAGAGCGGCTTCCACTTTCAGATTCTGTGGAGACAGGTGTTGTCTTTTGCACATCCAGTGAAGCTCCTCCCTGACGCGGTATTTCGTTCGTTTCCGCGGCCGGGTAGCTCACCTCGCTAGAACGCGCTTGCTCGACCTGACTCGGCTCTGCGTAGTTTCCTGGTGCGGCGGCAACTTCCTCCTGCCTAGCGGGGCCGCGCGGGTACGTGGCGGCAGCGTACGTCAGCTTGAGGCCGACTGCCTGGCCGGGCGCCGCGTGCTCTGCAGCCGGCAGCTGCGGGACGCGCCTCCTGCTACACTCGCTCCTAATGTGCTCCGTGGAATTACACAGAGCACACGTTCTGGGCTGTCCGTCGTATATCAGTAAAGCACGGTAACCGCGCACATTTAAGTATGACGGTATGTGCTTATGAAGTTCTATCTTTACTTGACGAACGCCGTTTAAAACAGGGAACATGTAGGCCTCTGACCATTTTTCAGCGATAATCGAAAGTATTCTGCCGTAGGGTCTAAGAACTTTTTGTATTTCGTCATCAGGCATTTCAAAGGGCAGTTCGAAAACACTAACTGTCCGAATACCTAACCCGGCGTGACAGACTGGAACGTCACTTACACTACCGTCTGAATGATGAAACTTAGCAAGTCCGCCAAATTTGTCTACTATTAACATAATTCTGGACTCTTCAGCTTCACGAAAGCAGCGTTCGTAACAAAGGACAAATGAACACCAATTACGTCACTCTCATTAATCATGATTTTTTCGATAAGCCATTGTTTCACTTCATAAGCTTTTGGTCTAACATGACATCTGTCGAAAGAAAATTTAATCGTGTCCTTCCTCAATATATTAATCGCGTTCATTCTGTCTTCTTATTCGTAGTAATCATAACCACAATTAGCAGAACAGAGCGATTGCGACTAACCTTAGACACAGCGACACAGCCGTTGTTTACCTGCCGAACGCCAGCGTTGCCGCCACACGTCCGTCCAGGACCGCAGCTGTCACTCGAATGCTTGCTGAGCTGTGGAGGCGGACATGATATGTTGGACTTGGTAGGTCACAGCAGATTAATGTTTTATTTAATATCTATTAACTTGAATGCAGAGAGAAGGAACAATATAGTTCATTATGTGCAGTTTTCTATCTTTCTACGGTTATGATTGATAAATCCAAGCCAGCCGGCACTCCGAGTCCCTTCGTTAATCCGCCGCGCGAATTCGAACTGTTTTTGAACCGCGGCCGGTACGCCTCCCACTTTCAGAGAGCGGTGCGTTAGACCACACGGCTACATTCCATTATCTTTGTTTTAATCTTGTTACTTTTCATCTTATACCCTCCATTCAAGTCATTGTCCATTCCGTTTAATTACTCATCCAGATCCTTTGCGGTCTCTGACAGAATTACTATGTCATCGGTAAACCGCAAAGTTTTTATTCCTTCTCCATGCATATTATTGCCCTCTCCAAATTTCTCCCCCCATTCCTTCACTGCCTGTTCATTGTACAGATTGAACAACATTGGGGAAAGGCTACAACCCTGTCTTACTCCCTTCCCAACCTCCGCGTCCCTTTCTTGCCGTTCGACTCTAATAACCGCTGTCTGGTTTTTGTATAGGTTGAATATAACTCTTCGTTCCCTATATTTTACACCTGCGACCTTCATAATTTGAAAGAGTGTATTCCTATCGACATTGTCAAAAGCTTTCTCCAAATCTACAAATGCTATAAACGTAGGGTTTTCTTTCCTTACGCTATCTTCTAAGGTAAGTCGTAATGTGAGTATTGCCTCGTGTGTTGCTACATTTCTCCTAAATCCAAACTGATCTTCCTCAAGGTCGGATTCCACATGTTACATGAGTCTGTAATGATTTGTGTTATTATTTTGCAGCCATGACTTACCTTACGCGTGTTTTCCACGTCTTACACAAGTGTATTGCTGTTGTGTAGGAGATGATAGCGGAGGTACTTGGTGTGTTCGTCGCTACGGTAAACAGACGATGCATAACGGGAGTGCGCCCTGCAATTACGTTCACACGAATGATACATGGTCGCAAAAAATCAACGGGAGACATCCGATGTGTCAGTTGGACATCGCGCGCTCTTCGTATTGACAGGTACTGCCGCGATTTGTTGTATTTATCCGGACCGTCAGTGAGCTGTGTTGGCAGTTCCGTAATTTTGCGTTACTGAATTATGGAAATGCCAGTGTTTCTTGCAACTGGTAAAGTTTTCGCTTGTCAGGTATAATTTGCAAGTGAAGGTTTCAGACCGACTACGAGCCAGTGTTAATGTTATAACACGTTGGCGAAAGGAGGTGAAAGAAATGAACACTTAATTTTTTCATTATGAACACTACAATTGCATATTCTTAATTGTAATCTGTAGCTGACTGATTCCTTTGCACTTCTATAATCTGAGGCAAATGGTAAAGTAAAAAATGAATCTCCAGTAGGAAGGGAAGTGGTGCAAGCATTCGACGCACCTAACAATGGCAGCTAATGTTGTTTGTCGGCGTCCTGTAATTTTCACATTTATCTGCATTTACTTTCTTTGGAATTGGAATTACTATATCTCATACATTAAAAGAATCTACGAAAACTAAAGTCCAAACTACCAGACCAAACTACCCAGCCGTGTTCCTTCATTTTTGTTTTACACGAAAGGTATTCATATACAGTTTTATGATCAAGTATCGGAATTTATATAACTGTCGCCTTTCTTTTTCTATACTCAAACGCGATTTCTTTCTGAACATTTCTTATGGGGATGTCCTTGCTGCCGGCCGCGGTGGCCGAGAGGACTGAGGCGCTCCAGTCACGGTCTGCACGGCCACTACGATCGGGGGTTCGAATCCTCCCCCCCCCCCCTCGGGCATGGATATTTGTGCCGTCCTTAGTCTTAGCTAGTTCATAAGTAGTTTGTAAGCTTAGGGACTGATGACCCCGTAGTTAAGTCCCACAAGTTCTACAAACATTAAACATTAGACGTCCTTGCTGTAAACTCAAGTCAGTCGGTCAGGCTGTTCTATCCGACCAATTTGTTTCATTTTGACTATAAACTGAAGGTATTCATTCGCAAATTTGTCATCAAGTATCAGAATTAACTTAAGTCTCTCCATCCTTCATTTTTATTCAAACGCGGAATCCTTGTGTCCTTTCATTGAACATTTTAATCAGATTCTTTTACAATATCTTCTGGTCTAATGAATGTCGCAGTTCTTTTTGGTGTAACAAAACTCAGCGGATCTATATATATATCCTTCGCAATCCGCCGTAAAGTGTGTGGCGGAGGGCACAGTGTACCACTACTAGGCATTGCCCTTCCTATTTCACTCCCAAATAGAACGAGGGGGAAAAAAAGAATGTGTATATGTTCAAATGTTTGTAGAGCTTATAGGACTTAACTACGGGATCATGAGTCCCTAAACTTACAAACTATTTATGAACGAGCTAATACTAAGGACGGCACAAATATCCATGCCCGAGGGGGGATTCGAACCCCCGACCGTAGTGGAGGTGCAGATTGTGAATGGCGCGCCGCAGAACACTCGGCGAAATGTCTATATGCCTCCGTACGCGCCCTAATTTGTCTGTATCTTGTCTTTGCGATCATTACGGAATATGTAAGTAGGCGGCAGGAAAGTCGTTCTACACTCAGCATGAAATTCCGGCCCTCTTTCATTTGCGCTTTAAAACAATTTTGTTACTTGATTCCGAAGAAAGCTAAGCCTGAACATTCAACATTACTTCAATTTTTTTCCAACATTTTTGCCATTCCACTAACGGTGGATTAGTTGTCCTCGTACTCGGAGGGTATTTCCTCTGTCTCATACATCTCGCATACCAGATGGAACATTTGTCTTCATAGCTGGGTCTCCTAAAGATATAGCAGTGCAGACGGAATATTATCTACTCCAGGAGACTTGTTTCAACGTAAATCCTTCAGTGCTCTGTCAAATTCTTCTCGCAGTATCTCATCTTCCTCCACTTCGTCTTCCATTTCTAGAATACTGCCTTCAAGTTTATTTCCTTTGTATAGGCCCTGTACATATTCCTTCTACATTTCGGCTTCCGCCCTCTTTCCTTAGTACTGGTTTTCCGTATGAGTTCGCGATATTCATACAGACGCTTCTCTCGTCTCCAAACATCTCTTTTATTTTCCTGTAGACAATATCTATCTTTCCCCTAGTTAAACGTTCTTCTACGGGTCTGCATTTGTCCTGTAGCCATCCCTACTCAGCCAGTGAGTGCTATAGATTCAGATAAGTGACTTCGCTATGTTGGAAGCAATATTGCCTGTCCGCGAGCGATACGTGAAACATGTTGCAAAGAAACCTCAGCACTGTTGGTGTTATTTGAGAGCTGCATTGACCAATGTAAATTCCGTTGCGCAGAGTATTTTCTTGGAAACAGAAGGGAGGAGAAAATAATTTTCTGGTGGTCTACTTTGGTCCTCTGGGCGCGCACTGCGCAGTGCTCCTGGCAGCGTACGTCTGGGGCTGGCGGCCTGCATGCCACCCCCCCTCCCCCTACCGCCTGCAGTGGACACTCGGAGCGGCAAATGACCCCCGGCTGACGGCAAACACTTGCCGGCCAGCGGCGGCCGCGCGGAAAATAACCCCGGCTGGGGGTTGGGGGGTGGGTGGCCGGCAGATGAAGGGGTGGTGGAGGGGGGAAGCGGACTGCAGCCGCCGCAGCCGCAGCCGCGCTGGCTGGGGACGCGCCATTCTTCTGGAAGCCGTCTGCGGCCCGCGAGGTGACTCGCCAGGGACTCCCCAGCACTGCGGGACCTGCCGTTTGTGCATTTTAGAATACGGAGCGTAGTCGCGAGGATCGTAAGCCTGTGGATATGTGGATATGTGGAAAGGCCTCACACAGGGAATAAACTCCAGGAAAGAAAAACTGTACACGTGGAATGACGGCGTACTTTTGATCCGTTATCAGGACACCCTTGACGATGTGCCCTACGGTTTGCTCATCTGCCCCGCAGTCACAGTTAGAAGATGGAAGGAAACCCCACTTCTTCATGTTGCAAGCACACCTGTCTTGACCAGTCGTGATGCGGTTCAGCCTCGACCAGGTTTGGCGTGGTAGATGGAATCCCTCAACCCTCTTGGATGGATCTTGCACGAGGTGGCCGTGTGCGGTGGATTTCCGTTCCAGCGTTCTTTCCACTTGGAGGTCACGTCGAAGGAAGTGGTGCTTTCTGTGTCACACCAGGGAGGTTTTCGTGATTTCAGACGACATGCTGGGGGATCCTGTAGACCATCATACAAGGGAGAGTTCTTGTGCGCCTCGACATTCTTTCTCAATTTTACCTTAGCTGCTTTCCTCCTCAGATCTTGGGGAGCAATGTTAGCCAGGACAGGTAAACACTGAATGGGTGGCAGTGGTAATCCTCATGGCTTGGACGTCAATCTTTGTTGTGTGAGCGCTGTTTTCCCACAGTGGCGCACAGTATTCCCCAGCAGAATACACAAGAGCGAGCGCAGCAGAGCGTAGGGCATGCGCGTCCGCGTCCCAGTTCGGTAGACAACAGATAGACCAGTGGCATAGATCGCAGAGCGCCATTTACGAGTACCTCCATTACCGATTGTGAAGCAATTAGGTCCCTACTACCGATACGCACTCATGCCAACTAAGCAAGTTTGGCTGTCCACTTGGCGAGATGGTATTTTCGGAAATTTGCTACCCAAGTTGGACGTGCTGCGTCAGTTATGCAACGATGGTTGTTGCAATGGTCATGTGAACATTTTAATAGGTAATAGGTAGTCAATTTTTTAATTCTTTTATTGGGAACTTCAGCATCGTTTTGATACACAATCTTCATTTAGATTTGATACCACTTCTTTTTCTATTGGGATATATCGCCCAAGAAAAAGTCCTTCACTTATAGAAGTTTCTTATTGGATTCTTTTCTGATATCTGCTGTCCAGTGGACTGGCTGGCGTGCTTTCTCTCACGTAGCCTCGGCAGTTGCTATGTTGAGATCCATAAATTAGCGTGTTTGGGCATTCGCCTTCGTAGAATTTCCCTGTTGCGAACTGTCGACTCGGCTGTGGGAGGAGGGCGCCCTGTCATGACGGCCTGGTAACTGTGAGGTTCCGTTTTGTGTACAGTGGATGGAGAGAGCGGTCGACGAGGGCCGACCGCGGCTTCCTGCGAGGTATTGTTCGCTATTACTGGTAGAGCAGGACAATGCTTTGCGGACGCGACGCACTGCAGGATATCCGACAACCCGTCGCCACTGAAACACAATCCGACGTCCCGCGTCAGGGCGAAATTCGCAGAAATCTAGCACCCTCGCCAAAGCGGCGTTTCGTTTTCACGGTTACAAATGCCTGGACGATTTCTCAGAAATTGCCGAGGTGGGTAGTTGTGGAAGCGTTCTTCTGAGTGACGAATGTAAAGCAGTTTGCTGGTCGCATAGTCGGTCGTCTGGGCCAGCAGGGACTTGGCGCCTATGGCCATAAAATTTATGTATTTTGAGGCCTGGGAACAAAAGAGAGCGCCCGAAAATTCCGGTGAGATCGTGGACCTGTGTACGGTAACGTCTCTGTGGGAACTTTGCTCGCGTGGCAGGAGCTTTCAAGGACGTCTGCAGAATGCTCTTTGATTCGCCAAAGCTGAGGATTATGACAGTTTTGTAACCTGTCAGCGGCTTCTCGCGATATCATTGGGCAGGCTGTTAGCGGTACGTGGTACTTGGAGCGCTCTGGTCGCGTAGACGGGATCGCGGGTCAAAACCAGGAACTCTGGCGTGGAGAGAGATTTTTGAAGATTGGCTAGTAGGTCTCCGCAGGTGCGGATCGACTCAGGTCTCGCGTCAGTGACTCCGAAGCGTTCTGACAGGTGCGTCCTACTGACGGGTCCTGAGAGGGAGTGGAAAGACTGCAAGAATGCGCGTCAAGGATTTATTTAGCAGGAGATCTCGTAGACATGGGCTGCCTTCTGCAGCTGTAAAGAAGGCTGTAGAGTACGGAACTCTGATGGGATGTCAGATTATTCTGGATGCAATTATAATGCTGAGGATAAGGATATATACATTTGAAGCACCCCAGTCACATCCGTCTAATTTACAAGTCTATATAAAAGTTATCAATTGCCTTCACAGTAGTGTAACTTCCCATAGCTCCCTAAGTCCCAACATAGCAGAGGCGAACGCACCGGAATAAGTGTAGACTACATGCCGGCCGCGGTGGCCGAGTGGACTGCGGCGCGCCAGTTACGGTTTGCACGGCCACTACGGTCGGGGGTTCGAATCCCCCCTCGGGCAGGGATATTTCTAACGTCCTTGGTGTTAGCTAGTTCAAAAGTAGTTTGTAAGTTTAGGGACTGATGACCCCGTAAAAGTCCCATAAAACCATACAAACAAAAACTACATGGAAATGGTCCTAAGTCCCATCGTGCTCATGTAGAACGTTGCACAACTTCACTGCTTCTTAACTCCAGCTAGACCATCTCTGACACCATCGGGGCTAGCCTCTTGGTAGGCGGTAGTTGCCCTGGCAGCTCTTGTTCTAAAAGGTTGCAGTACTCCAGAGCATTGCGTGTATGTCACGAGGCAGCACGTGGTGCCTACGTAACGAACAGGCTGTCTCCACTATGTTTGCTGTGTCCAAGAGTTGCGGCTAGTGACGGCATCTCTTATCTCGTAATGAGGCATAATCCGCTCTTGTTAGTAAACATCACACAGAACCTGCGTCCGGTCACGTCCGCGTCGCTGCTAGCAGGAGCTTTCCAATCCTGCACCTTAAATGATTTTCTAGTATTCGTGACAGACGATTTCGAAGTTTACTTGTGCTGTTATCTGAATTTTGATTTTTGGCCTGTGGTTTCGCTTCCTGCGGCCACAGTTGACCCAGATCATTTGGAAGTCCCACTTTGAGCATTCGCACTTTGCGGATCACGCATGTATTACGATTTGGTGATTTGCACTTGTGAACACTGCTTCACAAGTATACTACAATGGGCTTGTCCGATCGTTATATAAAATTGTCGGCCATTGTCTAGGAGCGCCGACGCTACAGAGGCTGATAAACATCGTTTCTGCTTTACAGAACGAAGTGAGAAAACGGCCGTGTTTTGTTTCAGCTCTGGTCTGCAGTCATCACCTGCCGCTGCCGAATCCTGCCTGCTCCAAACATTTGGTGACGTGTCTACTGCATCATTGCTAGGGCCAGTATACCGCTGTTTTTGAAGGAATTTCTCTGTATTTTCATAACTGGGGTTATTTGTTCAATTTGGGAAACTTCATCTGCCCTTTGAGTTCGTAAATCTGCGGTAGTAATTTGTATAATTATTTTTCCTGAATAGGTTTCCTTCTTCCTTAACTCAGTCATTTGTTGATGTAAATATATATAATTGTCAATTTCCTTTAACTGTTGCGTATAGGATCTAATTATTTTTCCAAAGTTCGTATAATGTTCCGTTAGCTTTGTCATGTGACTTGATGAATTGTTATGGTAAATAAATTGCACCTGAAGTATGTATATTCTTTCAATTGAAAACTTCCCTATCATTCATACTTTTGGAGGATCAGACAGATGTTAATTAACGTAGAACTGTACCGAGTAAATTAGATTTTCATTGATGGTACCTCTCATTGTGATAATGGTTAGGAATGTATAATAAAATGTGTTTGACCATATTATACACTACCGAGCAAGTGAGGTCAATAAAAAATAATTTTCCATGGTTTTTTTTATAAACATGGTGGCGGCCCAAATTTAATTATCAAAAAATATTATGAAATCACTTTGATATCAACAAATTAAAGAATTATTTTAAAATATTTTATCAAGTGGGAACTTGGTAATGAGTACTGTAGCAGTCCACAAAACTCGCACGAAAAGTAATGGGGTAGGGGTCAGCGCAACTGCTTAAAAAGCAGGAGACCCGGGTCCGAATCCCAGCTGGGTACACATTTTCAGCTTTGCCCAATCGCAGTTGATGTCACATATTCTGTGAATATTAAAAGTAAAGACGTTTTGACCCACAGTAGGCTTTCAGCTTGCTACTAAGAATAGTTTCTGGACGTTCACGCAATACATTCGCCAAAATCGTCGTATTGTAAGGCCAGGTCGTTCAGACACCACAGAACCAATAAGAGGGGACCTTAGCCGAGAAGTGTCGACGTGAACTGCGCACACCGGTTCCCAGCAGTGCAAACTGCGTGCATGCACACCTCTGGCCAGTCTTCCATCCACTGCACAGCACGGCTCCAGTGGTAGGCTGCTGTCAGAGGATACCTTGGAACGACTGCCTTCTGTCTTCATCAATGGGAGCTGATTGTGGCTTATTTTCTGGGCCGCGATAAGCTGCCCCTCCATCTCACCTTTTGTGTTTGAGGAGGGAACGCTGAGTAGCACTCGGTACGTGCAGAATGCTGCAATACCCGTCAATTTTCCAGTCTTACAACATGAAACAGATGTGTTGTTCAAACAGGAGAGAATGCTCACCCTCAGCCGCGGTGGAGTAGCCGAGCGGTCTAAAGCGTCTCGCTGCGGAGCGCGCGGTTGCTCACCGTGGAGGTTCGAGTCCTCCCTGGGGCATGGGTGTGTGTGTTTGTCCTTAGGTTAGTTTACCTAGGTTTAAGTAGTTTGTAAGCTACGGACTGATGACCACGTAGTTTGGTCCGATAGATCTACAAACATTTGAATGCTCACCCTCACACTGCACGCGAAACTCAATAGGCTTTCCGAAACTGACATGTGCGGCTCGTCGACCATCAACTCTTGCAGAACTGTGTGAACTGGACAGGCAGCAGTCTAATAATGCAAAAAGTAGGCGTAAACCAGTCAATATTCCGAACATGGATTTCAACACCACAGTTTTTCATAAGGCACGATCCAGTTTGGGGTTCGTATGCCGTTGCCTTCCTCCGACCTTCAAACTGGCTTACCCCGCCAGTTATACAGATCCCACTGGCAAACATGGATATCAAACCGCGGTGGTACTCGACATTTTTCACATCAAAAATATTGTCAGAGATAGATAAGAATCCGACGACTTAGCGTGGATCGAACCCAAGACCATTAGGGTCTACTTCCGCGGACTCTACCACTGCCAGCCGCGGTGGCCGAGGGGACTGAGGCGCGTCAGTCACGGTCTGCACGGCCACTACGGTCGGGGTTTCGAATCCCACCTCGGGCATGGATATTTGTGCCGTCCTTCGTGTTAGCTAATTCATAAGTAGTTCGTAAGTTTAGGGACTGATGAGCCCATAGTTAAGTTCCATAAGCTATACAAACACTTGAATTTGACTCTACCACTGTGCTACCAACCCATTCAAACAAAGTATGGGAAATAAACCATTTAATAGTGCTTCAGACAAAAACGGGATGGGTCCCAGCAGTTATAGTTCACAATTCAGTTACAGCATTACTCTAATACGATCCGTTTCAGAAACTTCCATTAGCAGATATTCATCTGTTTTGTGAGCGACAGTATGCAAAGTCAGATATAGGTAGATGTGCATACTACCATGTACAGTACGTACAATGCACATCTGTTTGAATAAGTACGTCTGTCGCTCTTAATATAATTAATATCTGATGAAAATTTTCGAAACGCGTCATATTCAAATTCAAAAGTTTGTATAGCTTATGGGACTTAACTACGGGGTCATCAGTCCCTAAACTTACAAACTACTTATCAACTAGCTAATACTAAGGACGGCACATATATCCATGCCCGAGGGGGTATTCTAACCCCGACCGTAGTGGCCGTGCGGACTGTGACTGGTGCGCCGCAGAGCGCTCGGCCACCGCGGCCGTCGCGTCATATTAAAGTCATGTTGTGCCGGAAGTGTGAGCTATAACTTTTAAGACCTAACCAGAATATTTGCAGCACTACCGATTAATTTGATCATGGTCGCCTTCCTCCGGTGCGGTCTTATGTAGCATTTACAAAGTATCCGTAGACAGTATTCGCCGTGCCAGAATTAGCACCTCCAATAATAACTGTGGAGGTTACACCGTCTACTCATATTGGTGTTTCGGCGTCGATTCAACCCTGGTGCGTCAGTACCACATGAGCTCTTGATCTGTGAATGTTTTCAATCTTTTTTTTTTTTTTTTTTTTTTTTTTAATGGGACTTAACTACGGGGTCATCAGTCCCTAAACTTACAAACTACTTATGAACTACTTACGAACTAGGACGGCACAAATATCCATGCCCGAGGGGGGATTCGAACCCCCGACCGTAGTAGCCGTGCTGACCGTGACTGGAGCGCCTAAGTCACCTCGGCCACCGCGGCCGGCTTACTTTAACATACAGAGGTCGTGTGTCGGAGAGAATTGAGAACACTTTACGAGAAACATAGGGGTGGCGTTCAAAAATAATGGGCAAATGGCACAAAGATTAAGGTATTGACCTACTACGAAAAACGCACCAAGTATAGCAACTCTGGAGTATACATGATTAAATGCACCAGCTGCGATAAATATTACATAGGGCAAACTGGACGCAAATTTGAAGTCCGATACAAAGAGCACTGCAATAACGGCAATCGCACAGCATTTGGAGCGCATGCTAAAGACAATAAACACCGAGTCAGCACTATATGTGAACAAATGGAAGGGTTGCACAGGGCACCGAAAAGCTTTCATTTAAATGTACTTGAAGAGCTTGAAGTATATGCGCACAAGGAGAAAGACCCAGACAAACTTAATGAGCAGACAGATTTCATGCATAAAAACGTTTTTGAAATATTTAAAGACATTTTGTAGCCTTGCCTGGAATGGAACGCGCTGCCAAACCCCAGCTACGGCGGCCCTCAGCACACTGGCGGCGGTGAACGATGGGACACGGCGAGGCGGAGGAGACCTCGGCGACGCTGCTGCTGCCTGACACACCGAAGCCTCATCTGCAGGCGGAAAGGAAGACATTGTCCACGACAATAACAGTTTTACTTAAAATGTTTTTATATGTATCCAGAACCCATTTTATCTTATTTCTTCGCCCTTTTATCGTTTGACAGCTGAATATCTTATTTGTAACTGCTATTCTATACCTTGACTACTATCTTACACCTTGACCTCAGAATTGAATTTATATGTCCATATTTACTTTCTGAGAATAATTTTAACAAAAATCAGATGATTTTAAGTATATTACATAAAGCCTCAGGAAGCTACTATGTTTTAGTAGCGACTGTGAACATTCGTTCATCACAGGACAGGTTACTCCGTATCTTAAAAAATTTGGTATGTTTTTTATATTTTTCCTTTAACTTTTTGATATCACACTTTGTAAATAGTAGCTTACATTCAGTTGTAACTTTTGTGTAAGAGATCTGAAGATGGGTAGCTGTCCCAAAACCGGTCATGTTTTAGAAAATAAAAGCGATCTAAAGACTGATATTCAAGAATTTTAACAATGGGAAGTTTTAAATAACATTTTAAAGGGAATAAAATCTGATGTATCTCTCAATGGTCATTATAGTAAGGATATTCAAAAACGAGTGGAGTACCTCAAGGGAGCCCGTTATCAATGCTGCTCTATGTAATCGCCTTGGAACCACTTTTAAGAAGGTTAGACGATGTGCTAGAGGGCGTATCTCTTGCGAGACTGAAAAGGGTATATATCATATGCGATGTGTTGGTGTGCTGATCAGAAAGAACGATGACGTCACAAGAACGATAGAAAATGTAACATTGTACTGTAAAGCAATGGGCGCAAAAATAAATGACACAAAGAGCGCTTTTTTAAAAACTTAACGGAGTGACCAAAGTACAGATTGCCTGGGCAAAATGCGTTGAGCAACGCACTGACTTGGGTCTAAACCTATATAGTTGTCCTCTTCGAACTAAAGCCTCCAATTGGAAAAAAGTTTTGGACAAAATTTGACAGTTCTATCAAAAGCAACATACGTAGGGCAAATTTTGACAATACATAAAGAAGCTGCAAGAGCTACCACGGCGACAGGTTGCCGATACCTCTGGCAAGGTCATATATTTCGAGTGGCTGCTGGAACAGTGACCCTAACTACCGCTGAGGGGGAACTTGGATTACCAGATATTCAAAAGAAATCCAATGTTCTATTTATAAAGAAGTCGTTGCAACTAATTGAAATGTAACCAAACAGTGTAACCTCTAAATTATTCTATTTTTTAGCCTAATTGCCTTAGCCATATATCAACATCAGAGCTATAAACTATATATTGAAGCATATTCGGCACTTTTACTTCGAACTAAGCTACGTTCAATGCACTGTACAGGATATTAACAAGAGGAACTGCAAATACATGCTGCAAAAAATAACATCACAGGACAACCCGTATAAGATGGAGTTAAAGACCTTCACAGAAACTGGAAAAATATTTGGCAAAGTATAAATAACAAAATACATCAGAAGTACAGTCGTCTTGGTACAAAGTTGTAAATAATATAATTAGCACGAACGAGAAATTATATTTAATACAACGCAGTGAGACAAATAGATGCCCTAAATGCAATAGAATAGACACGTTAGACCGTCGTTTCCTTTGTCAACAGTACAGTTACATATGGTTACTCGGAAATTACGTTAACTACTCTGTAACTAAAACGGGGATAGACAGTTTATTGGAATACAGAGAACATTGACGATTATAATACTATAAAATATACCAGATGAAAAATGAAATAAAAACGTTTGGTAACATGCTGTCAATTGTGTTAGAGAAACAAAGAGTGTGATAGATGGTAGATGCATGGTAAACTGGTGGACTGCTGCTGGGGATGAAGTACAGTGGGGACTTTGTGGGCCCCGTGGCCGCTACGGTAGCCATGAACGCCTCAGTAGAACCCTGAAACAGCATGCAAGTGGCGACGAAGAAACTTACAGTTCCTATGAAGTCAAAGGACCCATATCCATTTCAGGATGAAAGTGCTTATTAACATATAAAGTGCCAGCTGTCACCAGTGCCACATCGTAAACAGTGCAAAGCTTATTTCTCGCGCGTTTGATACCGGTGTATTCCACAGATATTTTTGTTTATTTTGAAAACTGCCGGACTCAGTTTTGTTGATTTGACAGTGTAGTTACTACTGACCACAGTTCAGTCAGCAGCCAGCCGACTTTATTAGAGTACTAGGCTTCTTAAAAGTTGATTATTTAATTTTCTACTTTCTGCAGTTAATTGTATCGATATGATGGATAGGATGTGTGTCTGCTGTGTGCGGATGCAGGAGGAGTTGACCGCAGTTCGCGAAAAGCTGAGCGTGCTGTTGTCTACGGTCAGCCGTCTTCAGGCTGCTGTCTCGGGATGCAGCGATGGTGGGGAGTCTGGTGCGTCGAGTGGGACACCTCAGGTGTCTCACGCTTCGCTCTCTGTCCCTGCTATCGAGGCATCTCAGGTGTACCGGACGTCGTCGAGCCGCCTTCTCCGCAAGGGGAGTGGCGGGTTGTACGGCGTTCGCGTCGCTCGAGGCGGAAGGCAAATTTGGAGACTGGACGTCCGTCCGCGCCCGTTCGTCCTGTGAGTGGCAGGGTCCGAGCAGGTGCACGGGGGGAGGGGATTATTAGTTATTGGGAGCTCCAATGTTAGGCACGTGATGGAGCCCCTTAGGCAGATAGCGTCCAGATCCGGAAGGAATTCCAACGTGCACTCGGTGTGTCTGCCGGGGGGCTCATCCGAGATGTGGAGGCGGCCTTGCCGGCGGCTATCGAGGGTGCGGGGTGCGGTCGACTGCAAGTAGTGGCTCACGTCGGCACCAATGACGCTTGTCGCTTGGGTTCTGAGGACATCCTCAGGTCCTACGAGCGGCTGGCGGAATTGGTGAAGGCTGCTGCCTTCGCGCGCGGGGTGCAAGCAGAGCTGTCGATTTGTGGCATTGTTCCCAGGGTTGATCGGGGTCCTTTGGTTTGGAGCCGAGTGGAGGGACTGAACCAGAGGCTTCGCCGACTCTGTGACAGTCATGGCTGCAGATTTCTGGATCTGCGTTATCGGGTGGGGAATTGTAGGGTGCCCCTAGATAGATCAGGGGTGCACTACACTAAGGAAGCGGCTACTCTGGTAGCAGAGTACTTGTGGAGTGTACATGGTTTTTTTTAGGCTAGGCGCTAACTCTGATGAGCACTCGCCTGTCAGCATTCAAACAGTGAATTCAGGCCACGTTCGGAACAAAAATTCGAACATAAAAATATTAGCCGCGAACTTACAGAGTATTAGAAACAAAGTTTCCGAATTTGCAGCGCTGCATGGAAGTTATTGCGCTCAGATAGTTTTAGGCACCGAAAGCTGGCTAAATGATGATGTGGCAAGTTCAGAAATATTTAGCAAAGCGTGGAATGTATATCAGAAAGATAGATCTGATACAACTGGAGGAGGAGTGTTCATCGCTGTGGACAAAGATACTGTTTCTACTGAGATCGAGGTTGAAAGTAACTGTGAAGTTATCTGGGCACGTATAACAGGTCTAAAAGAAGTAAAGTTAATAGTTGGGTGTTTTACCGACCCCCCAGTGCTGCTGTAGAAGTTTTAGAATCATTCAAAGAAAGTCTACACCAGGTAGTGCATAGGTATCCGGGCCATGTAATACTAGTCGGAGGAGACTTCGACCTTAAGAGTATAGATTGGGACCTCGCTAGTTACATTTCAGGCGGTACAGACAAGCAGTCTTGCGAGCTACTTTTGGACACATTCTCCGAAAACTTTCTTCAGCAGTTAAACCGGCAACCCTCGCGCAATGGAAGTATTCTAGTCCTAATAGCCACAAACAGGCCTGATCTTATTAACGATGTCTGTGTAGAGACAGGAATTAGTGATCATGATATCGTCATAGCGTCGATGGTGACCAAAGTTCATAAACCAATCAAGAAGGCTAGGAGCGTGTTTTTGTTGGGAAGAGCCGATAAGCAAATGTTACGATCGCACTTAGAAAATGAATGGGCATCGTTTAATTCCGGGATTATGGATGTAGAGGAATTGTGGACTAAATTTAAGTGCATTGTTAATAACGGGTTAGAGAAATATGTGCCAGTAAAGACTATTAAGGATGTTGCACTCTCGATTCAAAAAAGAACACACAAATGATGACAGGCAAAAGTTAGTAGAGATTCGTGCGTCTATAAAAAGATCGATGCGCGAAGCATACAATAATTATCACAGCCATAACTTAGCAAAAGATCTTTCCGAGAACCCGAAAAAATTCTGGTCCTATATAAAATTAATAAGCGGGTGAAAGCCCATTGTCCAGTCACTAGTTGATCATTCCGGGGCAGTAATAGAAGAAAGCAAACGGAAAGCTGAAGTTCTAAATTTAACCTTTAAGAAATCCTTCACGCAGGAGGACCGCACAAATGTACTATCATTTGATCAACGTACTAATTCCAAAATGGGGGACATAACAATAGGTATTTCCAGTGTAGAGAAGCAGCTGAGAGAGCTAAATACGACAAAGTCTGCTGGACCGGATGGAATACCAGTTCGGTTTTACAAAGACTATTCTGCGGCGTTGGCCCCCTACTTAGCTTGCATTTATCGCGAATCTTTAATTCAGCTCAAAGTTCCTAGTGATTGGAATAAAGCGCAGGTGACTCCCGTGTATAACAAAGGAAAGAAAACTGACCCATACAATTACAGGCCAATATCGTTTCATGTAGAATTTTGAAGCATATTCTCAGTTCGAATATAGTAAATTTCCTTGAAACGGAAAAGCTTCTTTCCATGAATCAGCACGAGGTTAGGAACATCGTTCATGTGAAACTCAGCTTGCCCTTTTCTCACATTACATCTCGCGAGCCATGGACGAAGGGCAACAGGCGGATCGTGTTTTTCTCGACTTCAAAAACGCGTTCGACGCGGTGCCACACTGCAGACTGCTAACGAAGATACGAGCTTATGGAATAGGTTCACAGATCTGTGACTGGCTGGAAGACTTCCAAAGTAATAGAACGCAGTACGTTGTTCTCGACGGCGAGTGTTCATCAGAGACGAGTGTATCGTCAGGCATGCCCCAGGGGAGTGTAATAGGACCGCTATTATTTTCTATCTATATAAATGATCTGATAGACAGAGTAAGTTGTAATTTGCGGCTGTTTGCTGACGATGCTGTGGTGTATGGTTGTCGTCTGTAACTGACTGTAATAGCATACAAGATGACTTAGACAAAATTTCTAGTTGGTGCGAAGATTGGCAGCTAGCTCTCAATGTAGAAAAATGTAAGGTGATGCGCATGAGTAGAAAAAACAATCCCATAATGTTCGAATACAGCATTAGTAGTGAGCTTCTTGATGCTGTCGCGTCGTTCAAATATCTAGGCGTAACATTGCAGAGCGATATGAAATGGAACGAGCATGTAAGGACAGTTGTGAGTAATGCGGACAGCCGACTTCGGTATATTGGGGGAATTTTGGGAAGATGTACTTCACCTGTAAAGGAGACCGCGTATAAAACGCTTGTATTACCACGTCTTGAGTATTGCTCAATTATTTGGGACCCGCAGCAGATCAGTTTAAAGGAAGACATAGAGACGGTTCAGAGACGAGCAGCTAGATTTGTTACCGGTAGGTTCGACCAATGCGCGAGTGTCACGTAAATTTCTGTTAAGTAAATTTAGAGGCCGGAATTTGAAGCTGAGTGTAGTACGATCTTGCTGCCGCCTACTTACATTTCACGTAAAGATCACAAAGACAAGATAAGAGAAATTAGGGCTCGTACGGAGGCATATAGGCATTCTTTTTTTTCCTCGTTCAATTTGGGAGTGGAATAGGAAAGGAAATGCCTAGTAGTGGTACAGTGTACCCTCCGCCACGCACCTCACGGTGAATTGCGGAGTACGTATGTAGATGTAGATGTAATTGAATTTTGTGTAGATTGAACGGTGATGTAATTCATTTTCGACGAAAGTATTTTCCCCTTTCCAAATTTGCTTTTGTTTCGTATTATACGTTTATTTGTATACAGAAGTTACGATTCAAAAGTGAAACACCCTAAAAGAGGGATTTTTTTTTCTTCGTAATATAGTAAAATTTCACGAAGGGGATTTTTGTTGCTTTCCAAATTGTTAATGAACGAAACGTTTATATACAAGAAAATAATTTAAAAATATACATATAAAATAAAAAGAAAGTCACAAGAAAGTTCTTTCCAGAACCGAGGGTTTCAAAGTTACGAGAAGACGCAATAGGGCTGATGCTGAATGCTAATGATTTCCACAGATTTTGGAAAACCTGCATATGGCATTAATCTACGAGAAGCCGAACTTGAAAGCCTTCATTTGGCTGCATTAGTGCCTAGTCAAAATTCATCAATTTTAAAAGAAAGTCGTGAAGGTGACCGCTCGCGAAAAGCGGGAGCCCGGGTTCGAGTCCCGTTTCAGCACATTTTCGTCTGTTGCATATCGATTGCCCATTTTAAGAAGAGCAGCAGATGTCAGAAAATTTCGCTATTTGCGATCTATATACGTAATGTAAACTAACAGACACACTCATGCCCTGAGGGAGGACTCGAACCCCCGACGGCGATCGACCGCGCGCACCACAGCACGGCGCCCCAGTGCGGTCGGCTAATCCGCCGCTGCTGTTTGACTTTGTTCACGTTAGTTTGTTCTGCGCTAAAATACAAATATCCTGTTTCAAACCGTGGCTACGTTTTCTTTTGCAGCTGAAATAACAAACGGAATCAGTGTGGTAATACTTAATTACACATAACTCTCGTACTTAAACTATACACAATGTTACTACTATTATTATGTCGTTTACAACAGCCATTGTAATAGTATCTCCCTACTTTGTGTACAGAAAAAGAAGCCTGTGTTTGCAATTCGTCGGTATGTATTTCATGGAATGTTAACGAAATAGAATAAATTCAAGTTTCAGAGAAAGCACTGTTACCTCTGTTCTATTAACGAAAGTCTACGAGAACCTTTCGGGAGCCAGATAAAAAAAATACTGCTGTGGCCGTTTCTATATATATATATATATATATATATATATATATATATATATATATATATATATATATATATGCTAGCTTAAACCTGCGACTCTGCTCGCGTGTTGGTTGATTAGCTGTCTTTCACTAGTGTGCTATGTCACTGGCTTTGAAGGATGAAATGAAATACATTATTTAGAAACAAACATTTTTAATCAACATTCAAATAAAAATAAAATTATGTTAAGTAGTGTAGATCAAATGACACGTAAAAATGCACTCGTTTCGAAGAATCCAATTACGTAATTCAACAATAATGATAGTAATAATATCACAGGTCGATCACTTGATGTAATGCACGAAACGTCAAATCGATTGTTTTAAAGAGATGTATTAAAATAAATGTCTTTTTTCTGCTTTATTTATTTATTCTTATATTTCCTCATTCGTAACCTTATCCTTACAGAGAAAGAGCTGAAGACACTGTAGCACGCATAGAGCAAAGATATGGTCTGAGGCATTACGTTTCGCTGTATGTAACCTCCTTACTATAGAGTCGCATACGTCATCGCTGGCCTTCAGTCCGAATTTTTTTTTATAACTTTCAACCACCATATCTTCTACTCCTTTACAGCTATCGGCATGGAACTGCTATGGTGTACAACGGGAGAATTCGGACAACAATTACACACAGACCATTCGTTTGCGTTCTGTAGTTTTCGCTGCAGAGCGAAATATTAACACACACACACACACACACACACACCTTGAATTTTATACACTCCGATAACTTTCCATCCAAATATATTCCACCCTTTAATCATTATCAACCCTCAAGCAACAATGTAACCAATAAAACCATTTTCAAAGAGTAAATACAATTTTGAAAGAGTAATTATTGTTCCGCATTAGGCGTTATATTCTTCAAATTATTAAATAGCTATCCGATCGCCACAAAACCGCGCCTAAAGCCTTAGTAACACGTTAGTAACTGTACAAACCTTTAGCACTTTATGCCTTGTGGTTCAGACGTGATAAACGTACACCGAACAGACATTCACATTTGTAGATATAAATTGGTAAGCCCCGAAGTGCCGCAACTGGAAACTCTAGATGGCCGAGCGTTTAGGAAGTAAAAGGAGGTTTGATACGGATGTATCACCATATGCATCTTATCAACTGGCCCTGTGAAGGCGTGTTTAGGAAGCGGCGTTTGGCTCAGCGGTGCCGGGCGCCGTGGCTGAACCAAAGCTGCAACGACCAACAAAGAACGAACTGAATCAACGACCGCAAACAATACATCTACCTGAATAACAAAAAGGCGGTAAAAGATCGTATTCGTATTGAGAAGGAGGCGGGTTCAACTATATCTGTTGAAACGTTTGAGTTCAGCAACTTATGTTGTTAGGGTAATTGCAAACTTGGTGACATACATCTCAGTAAATTAGCTTACTATGCCTGTTTCCATTCTCTGCTTTCGTATAGTATCATACTCTGGGGTAATTCATCAATGAGTAAAATAGTATTCATAGCACAAACCGTGTGATCATAAATCTTGCCGGAGTCCATCTAAGATAAGCCTGCAGACACTTATTTAAAGAGCTAGGGATCTTCACAGTAGCTTCTCAGTATATATATTCTCTTATGAAATTTGTTATTGCCGCGGTGGAGTAGCCGAGCGGTCTAAGGCGCCTTGCACTGTTGCTCGCCGTCGGAGGTTCGAGTCCTACCTGGAGCAGGGGTGTTTGTGTGATCCTTAGGTCAGTTTACGTAGGTTAAAGTAGTTTGTAAGCTACGGACTGATGACCACATAGTTTGGTCCGATAGATTAACAAACATTTGAACAAATTTTGTTATTACCAATCCCACTGAATTCAAAAGCAATAGCAGTGTACATAACTACAACACTAGGAGAAAGAATGATCTTCACCATTCAAGGTTAAATCTAGCTATGGAACAGAAAGGGGTGAATTATGCTGCCACAAAAGTCTTTGGTCACTTACCATACAGCATCAAAAGCCTGACAGATAGCCAACAAGCATTTAAAAATAAATCAAAAGAATTTCTGAATGGCAACTCCGTCTACATTATAGATGAATTTTTAGATATAAATTAGTAAATATGAAAAAAAAAAGAAAAAAAAAGAAAAAAGAAAAATAAATAAAAAAATTAAAAATAATAATAATAAAAATGGTGTAATGTAATATTTAGTAAAATGTAGTAATTTGTAAAGACACCTTTCATTAACCTGACACGTTCCACATTATTATGAAGTACTAATGTAATCTACCCGCCGGCAAATTTTTTACTGCTCCTTGGCAATGTGGACACCTGCATACTGTTCCGGTATCGAGCGTGAGGACACGATTAGATTAATAATAAAGAAAATAAACTTAAAAGCAGAGGACGCCTAGTCGTCATAGCCAAATTCGTCCAAATTATGGTACATGTAGGGCATTTAAACGCTCATTCTTTCCACGTTCAATACGTGAATGGTAAAAAGTCCTAATAACTGGTAGAGTGGGACGTACCCATTGCCATGCACTTCACAGTGGTTTGCAGAGTATTGATGTAGAAGTAGCAAACCCCAACGTCATATAGGCAATTTTATATAAGCAAAAAATGAAATGGCATTGGATGAAATTCGGGACTATACACATTTAAAAAGGGACCGTAGTTAACGCCTACTTGGGGACGTCGTGTATGTAAATCAATACTTCTTCTTTTGCAATTGATTAATTAATATACGGGGGTGATATTCATAGAAGAAAGATTATGAACGCCGCCCTTTATACAGCTGCCCGTCGTTCAGGCCGGTGTCGATGGGGAGGTGTTGCTTGTGTCGACAGCGCCACGAAGGTCAAATTAAACTCACGATTATTCGTGTTTGCACCTTATGGAGCGATCACAAACCCATGTTTGCAAGGCAATATGCTTGTTTCAAATAATGACATCCTATGCTGATTTGGTGCACATATAAATAAAAATAAATACGAGGGTTAAATAAAAAGTTCTCGGGTTTCCTTCCGCGTCATCGTGTCTTCCATTGGTTCATCAACCTACAAGCTTGCGAAATACCTGGCCAATACAAGTTTACGAAATACCTGGCCAATATCCTCGCTCCACATGTGGGACGCTGTGAACATCACATCAAGAACTCAGCGGATTTCATCAACCGAATTAACCATCTTCGGCTTGGTGAGGATGACATTATGGTAAGTTTAGAAGTGGTGCCTCTTTTTACGAATGTGCCTATCAAAGAGTCTTTGGAATTAGTGTTCCAGTTATTTGCAAGTGAAGTGGTCGAGCTATTTAGGCACACACTTACGTCTTCCTATTTTGTGTACAACGGCCAGTATTGTGATCAGACGGACGGAGTTGCAATGGAAAGCCTGTTGGCTTCAGCTGTTGCGAACCTCCTCATGGAGAATTCTGAAAATATTGCCTTTGACACCGTGCCATTGAAGCCTAAATGTTTCTTCCCATATGTTGACGATATGTTCGTTACTTGGCCACAAGGACGTAAGAAACTTAAGGATTTCTTAGAACATCTGAACAGCATCAACACCAACATCAAGTTCACCATGGAGGTAGAGAAAGAGAGTACATTGCCTTCCTCGACGTTCTCGTCCGTCGCAAACGGAATGCATGCCTTCGTCACAGCCAAGAGAGACAAGATCAAATCAGTCTTCAGGCCCCGACGAAAATTCGGCAATTACTGAGACCAGTTAAAGACGCAGTAGGTCTCAGAACACCTGGGGTCTACAAGATACCTTGCGAGTGTGGCCAGTCTTATGCCGGTCAACTGTAAGACTGTTGAACAACGAAGAAAGGAACATGAAAGGTTTCATCGTTTACGGTACCCAGACTAATCTGTTTTAGCTGAGGATGCTTTAGTAAACGGTCATCGCATCAAATTCGATGAAACTGCCGTCGTGGCCCGTACGAACGTCTTCTGGGACAGTATTATTAAAGAAGCCAACCACATTCAAATGTTCAAATGTTTGTAAAGTCTATGGGACTTAACTACGGAGTCATCAGTCCCTAAACTTACAAACTACTTATGAACTACTTACAAACTAGGACGGCACAAATATCCATGCCCGAGGGAGGATTCGAACCCCCGACCGTAGTGGCCGTGCAGACCGTGACTGGAGCGCCTTAGTCACCTCGGCCACCGCGGCCGGCCCATCCACATTAAAACATCAGATAACAACTGCTAACAGAGACGGCGGCCTGCAGCTCAGCTCAGCGCGGCGCGGGATCCAGCGATCGCGCAGTTAAAACGGCCGCATCCAACACCGACTCAAAGCGTGCCCATATATGGCGATGTCGCGGAGCACCAGTGACGTCACAGCCGGCAGCTAGTGTGCTTGCAGCTACTAGGCATTCAGTACCACTTGATAATGGCCAAGGAGTGTTTGGACGAAAGCTAGTGGAGTTTTAACCACCTGACGCGGAAGGAAACAGAGAACTTTTTATTCAATGTTATCGCCGCGAGACAATGCATTCCTACATACGAGGGTTATTCCAAAAGTAAGGTCCGATTCGCCGTAAAATATTTGAAAGCGGCGCAAAGGACAAAACACTCATGCGCGCCGACTCCTGGGATACCTTGCGCTTTAAACGCCACCAGTATCGTTGTTACCGTTGCTGTGTGCTGTTTATAGTGTCAGTTCATAATGTTTGAGACAATCACTCAGCCCGCCGATTGTAAAGTAAGGGCGGTGATGCGGTGTTTGTCTACAAGAAATATTTCAGCGGCAGAAATCCATCTGCAGATTGCAGAAGTGTACGGTGCTAACATAATGAGTGACAGTGAAGTGCGCAAGTTGGTGCGAGCCTTTGATGAAGGACGGGGAAATGTGCACGATGCATCATGCCCCGGCCACCCATCCATGGTTTCAGACGACTTCGTTCATGCGGTTGACGACAAAATTCGTGAGTATCGACGATCCACTACCTAAAGGAGTTTCGTGGCGGCAAGCGCTTCCACAAGAAGACGATGAAGTGAAAGAAGCTGTCAAAGACTGGTTATCTTCGCAGGCGACCGATTTCTAGGACTGAGGCATTCAAAATCTTGTTGAACGATATGACAAATGTTTAAATATGGATATCATGAAAAAAATAGAGGAAGACGGTAGTCGATAAAACAATTTTATCCTCACGAGTCCTACGGGAACAATATGTTGGTGTACGCATTGTCAAGAATCAGAAATCATTTTCCTCGGGTAGAGTTGAAGCCCCGACCTTTTCAATACGAATCCGATCTTTTACCGCTGAGCCAAAGACCGCTTTTTAAACACTCTCTTTCAGGGACTGTTGATAAGATGCTTATGGTGATAGATCGGTATCAGACTTCCTTTTATTTCCTAAAACACATAATCTGGAGTTCCCACTTGAGGCACTTTCGTTTCTCACTACGTCCCACATGTAACATAAATTTAGACGAATTCGGCGATGACGAGTAGGCGTCCTCTCCTTGTTAGAACAAATTACGAGAGCCGCGGCGGAGCGGCCGAGCGCGTTAAGGCGCAAAGCTACGATGCGCGAGGCAGTTCCCCGTCGGGGGTTCGAATGCTCCCTCGGGCATGGATGCTTGTTCTGTCTTTAGTATAAGGATAAGGTAGTTCATAAGTAGTTTGTAAGTTTAGGGACTGATGACCCCTTAATGTTTTCAAACATTTGAACATTTGAAAGCAAGACAGGTGATAATATATTGACGGAAATAGATAATGACAGTGTGAGAGAGATATTAAACTAATTAAGAGGTAAAAGTTCAAAATAGAGTATGTTCGTCAAACCCAAACTCAAAGTATGTAAAATAATTTTAGCTCATTGATAAAATACGGCGAGAAAAAAATATGTGTTGGGTGCATAGATATTATTACAATAGTAGAGTCTTAATCTTATCGTCCATAATATTTATTATTTCTATTTTCATTATTTTTGTCCGAAATGTTTGTAAAAACATCATACAACAAAATGGAAATCTAATGTGAGCCGTATATTTAGATTGCACCTGAAGATGTAGCTTAAAGTAGCGACGAATTAAAAATAAATAAATAAATCATCATCATCATCATTATGCCTGATTATGCTTTTCAGCGTTCAATCTGGAGCACAGTACCTCTGATAAAATTCCTCCGGACTGAGGCGCTCCAGTCACGGTCCGCACGGCCACTACGGTCGGGGGTTCGAATCTCCCCACGGGCATGGATATTTGTGCCGTCCTTAGTTGTAAGTAGTTTGTAAGTTTAGGGACTGATGACCCCGTAGTTAAGTCCCAAAAGCTTAACAAACATTTGAACATTTTGAATTGAATCAGCCATTACAACTAAGTCATCCGCATGTAAAATAAAAATAAAAAATGAAAAAGTGATTTCACAGCTGAAATAGTTTTAGCTCTTATTTAACACACAGAAATCGTTTCCTTCTTGGGATGTAGAGAACATAAGCCGCACTTCTATGTCTCTGTAGATCTCGCAAATTCAAGTCTCTCTTCTGCCCCTGCAGAGTGCCGACACGCATCTCTTCCATTGTTTCTACGATCCACAGGGCCCCCATCATCCTATAACATGCCTTGCGCCGCACGCCGTTGCCAGTACTTGGCGTATAAAGTCTAGTCGAATTTTTTTCTCTCAGATGTCACGCCCACTGTGAGGCGTTCCGGGAGGATATACGGCCGTAGCAGGAGGGAGCGGACAGTGGTGGCAGGATGGGGCAGAAGTCTGCAGGGGCAGTAAATCGCAGGCAGCGCGCACTCAGGGTGGTTATAGGGGCGGCGGCAGACCGGGGGAGGCGCGGCGTAGCGTGGGGGGCGGGCGAGCGCCTCCTGGGGGTGCAGTCTGCGGGAACCAAGCGCTGTTGTAGTCCAGCCCAAGTAGCGTGGCCCCTGGTGCCCTGGTGCTAGCGCCGATCAGCTCTGAGCGTCAGACGCGGCGGCAGACCACTGGAGCAAGTCAAACGCGAGCGTTGCTCTGCGCATGCGCGGGTTCCGCTGCGCTCTGCACTGTTGCCAGTTCTGTCAGGCAGCAGCGACCGTTGAGCTATACTGTCAGGCAGCGAACTCACTACTTGGCAGTAGTCTTGTGTAGTTCGCGAACGAACTAGTTCGGAAGACGGCTCCCAGACGCGAACTACGCAGAATCGCGTGATTCCCTTCTGCCAGTTGCCGTCATTTCGAGCTGAGATGCAGCTCAGCTGTAGTTTTAGTAGCGGTAGCAAAAGCCAAAATGAGCGGACGAACTAAAAAGAGCAGTCTACTTCGCGGCCGAACTGCGAACTAAGAGGAGAGCTAGCGCTCACAAACTAAAATATGCGCGATGGGTCGCGAACTAGAATATGCGTGATACGTCGCGATCTAAAATATGCGCGATAGGTCGCGAACTAAAATATGCGTGATAGGTCGCGAACAGAATTAAAAATCACGTGTTTGCACAGTAGGACGACCGCGTGGTCAAACCGATACCATGACTACGGCTACAGCGTAGTGTTGTGTGGTTCGCGAACGGACTAGTTCGGAGGAACGCTCCCATAGGCGAACTATGTGAACTAGTTCGCACATCCGTCGCCTCTTAGTTCGTCCGCTCCTTTTGCGAAGTCTGACGGGGAACAGCGAGAGGACGCGAGAGCGCGCAAAATCGCGTGATTCCGTTCTGCCAGTTACCGTCATTTCAAGCTGAGATGCATCTCAGCTGTAGTTTCATATTTCACTGCCACAAATTTTCTTTTCTATGGTATTAGGCAGTGTCTAAGTAATATTTACTAGGAGTACTCTGTATGCAGAGTAGTTGAATACCATTGTATCACACACTCGTGTAAATAACTGGTTTATTTGTTTAAGTATTTGATGTCTAATTGCCCTAAAATACGGGTAACAGCACACGCTTGGGCAACACTGAGCATTATATACAAAAATTACCATAACAAAAGAATGAGCTCTTTTACTAGCGGGAGCAAAAGCCAAAAAGAGCGAACGAACTAATAAGAGCGGACGAACTAAAAAGAGCGACCAACTTCGCGGCCGAGCTGCGAACTAAAATATGCACAAACGTATCTCGCTTCTTAGAGCGTTGAATTAATTTCCGAAGACCGACGGGCAATAGCGAAAGGGCGCGCAGCAGATTTAAAAATCACGTGTTTGCCTTCTGCTTATGAGAACCATTTCGAGGTTAGCGTCTGCTTGCTAAATTACATAGTTCAGTGCTACAAAACTTCTGCTTTGAAGTATTCTGCACTCTGCAATATCTGAATAATAAATTCCATAATCTCAAGATATAGAGATAACTCTAAACTTATTCGCGAGAAATTATCCACAACTGTTTTTTTTGGATTGCGTGATATCGTTAGCGGCTCAAACAGCAAGCGCATGAAGCAGCTAGGTGGGGGAACTTCTCCCTCCACCTGCACGCGCCGACCACGCCGATCATCCGTCACTGGGAACGGATTAACTAGAAGAACGAAAAGAGCCGCGAACTAAAGTGAGCGCTCCCGATCGCGAAGTATTATGCGCAAGTTTACTTGGCAACACAGTTGCATTCAGTTTCCGCGGCTGGGGCGGTCTCCCATCCCAGTAGGCGGAGCCATGGATCATTGTATTCCGGCCCGACTGTAGCTACATACATACACCGCAATACACCGCTAACAGCGTGGCGGACGAGGAGGGGGCTGGGAGTTTATCATCCCGTCGACTACGTGATCATTAGAGACGGAGCTTACGCTCGCAGTGTTTGGGTAAGAATGTGGAAACAAGTCGGCAGTGCCCTTTCAAAGAAACCGTCCCGGAATTTGCCTGGAGTAATTTAGGGAAATCGTAAAAACCTAAATCTGGATGGCCGGAGTTGGATTTGAACCACGGTCCATCCGAATGCGAGTCCAGTGTGTAACCACTGCGCCATCTCGCTCGGTAGTCCGTGGCGGAGGATACACTGTACAAAAAATAGGTATTTCCTTTCCTATTCCACTCCAAAACAGAACGAGGGAAAGAAAGAATGTCTATATACCTCCGTACGAGCTCTGATTTCTCTTGTCTTTCTAATAACTTCGCAAAATGTATGTAGGCGGCAGGAACATCGTACTAGTTTCAAATTCCGATCCTCTAAATTTTCTCAACAGAATTTGTGGTGTCGCACAAGTCTGAAGTGTGCGCCACGTACTTAGGCCCCGCGCCGCCATGCACGCACGACGCGGCGTTCTTACGACGTCAGCCACGAGCGCCCTCTGCTACAACTCCGCTCGTGGCCACGATTGCTGCATCGGCCACTTGGGACTGAGATAGGAACCAGTTAACACTTCGGAATCAGATAGGCACCAGTTAAGACTTGGCTATCGGATAGGCACTAGGAATCATCAGTAGGCAGGCCTCTATATATCAGCATTCTGCAGTCAAGAACTATGTAAAAGTTAAGTATTACCAGGACTCTATGAAATATATAACTCGTTCTAATTTACTCTAGTATTTCTAGTTTCCGCTGTCCCACTGGCTGGTCACCTCCGTACCTGCACACGCGTGCATCCTTATTCCTGTGTCGGTCACTTTTTACTCGGCCACCGACACCAAAGACAACCGGCGAAAAGAGACACAAAAGAATTACTTCGAAAAGAACGTCGTCTTTCTTCAAGCGATTTCCATTTGAGTTGCCGGAGCATTTCCGTGACTCCCCCGCTTTACTGGAACCTACAAGTAATGAACCTAGCTGCCCGCCTCTGAAATGCTTCTAACTCATTTTTTAAACTGAACTGCTGCAGATCCCAACCACTTTAGGAATACTCCAGATATGGTCGTACAAGCGTTTTGTATGCGGTCTCCTTTACAGATGAAGTAGATCTTCCCAAAATCATCCCAATAAAAGGAAGTCGGCCGTCCTCCTTTCTCACAACTTTCCTTACATGTTACTTCCATTTCATATCGCTCTGCGAGGTAAAGCCTAGATATTTGAAAGCGCGACTGCATTAAGAAGCTCACTACTAATGCTGCATTCGAACATTATGGGATTGTTTTTCCTACTCATGCGTATCACCTTACTACTTTCTACAGTTAGACCTAGCTGCTATTCTTCAAACTAACTAGAAATTATGTTTCAGTCATCATGTATGCTTTAACAGTCAATCAAAAACGACACCGTCCCATACACCACAGCATCATCAGCAAACAGCCGCAAACTAGAAGTTACTCTATCATTTACACCGACAGAAAATCATAGCGCTCCTATCACACTCCCCTGGTACACGCGTGACGATAAACTCGTCTCTGATGAACACTTGCCGTCGAGAGCAACGTACTGCGTTCTATTACTTAGGAATTCCTCCAGCCAGCCACAAATCTGTTAACCTATTCCACATGCTGGTATCTTCGTTAGCAAGCTGCACTGTGGCTCCACGTCAAATGCCTTTTTGAAAACGAAAAAATAGAAAATCTACCTGTTACCATTCATCCATGGCAATCTGAGTTTCACACGAACGATTGTGAGATTACCGCCCAATAGAAATACTGTTAATTAATAGCATTTGATAATTAAACAGTATGAAGTTCACTGCAAACATTGACCATGCCAATCCACTAAATGTTACACAATTTTAATCTTATTAATTATGGTAGCAATGTATGTACACAGTTGGGTGACAACATTTATAGTTAGGCCATAGGTAGAAATTCTCCACGTTGAGATTTGCTGTGTGCTTGTAGCTGACGGGAGACCAGCGAGCAGGCCGATGTTGGTGGCTTGTTTCAACTTAGGATTTTACAGTTCGTTTCCGGTGAGGGAAGAGAGGGACAATGGCGAGTGCCAGGCACAGTGCAGTGCACAAATATTGTAATAGTACTGGCATATGAATTAATACGATGCAGTTAGGAACCTTTAAGGCCCTCATTACAAAATAGCCTGTTGATAAATAAACAATACATTAGCTGATATAGTCACATCTAACGTAATATGTTTATTGACAATGAAAAGTAATAAATTACCAACGAAGACAAGACAGTTACACAACTAGCATGGCAATGTTTGTTTATAAAAATAATATATTAACTATTTCTCATTTTATTTTCAATTAATCTTTTGTATTTTATCTTGAAGTATTCAGTTAAATCACTTATCTGTGGTATAAGAAATTGCACAATTATGATAAACAGTACAAAGGATGTTTATATTAATATAAAAACGTAAGAAAATATTTGTTTAATGTGTAGAGTAATTATTTTGATTTTAAGTAAAGGTTTAGAAATGTATTGGCTGAGCGCTGTACGTTGGCAAATCAGTTACAACAGCTTACATGGGGAAGTTGATGACGTAGGGGAAAAAACCCCGGCAGAAGAGTTTGGCGCGCGCGCGAGGGCAGGAAGTGAGGACTCCAGAGAGCACGTGGTGTGGCTGGCCTGGCGGCGTCGCTCTGCCTCAGTCGGCATGTGGATCTCGAGGTGGTGACTTGAGATTTGTCTGAGGCAATCGCCACGTGTGGTTGCTCGTTGTAGACTGCACCAAGTTAAATCGAGAGCTACTGTGTGTTTGTGAATATTTAGCCGGTGGAACAAGGTGTGCATCGCATTGAATTAAAGTGACTGTGATTTGTTAATGTAACACGTGTCGTCGCATAGGCATGAACATAAACGGTGTTTGTGACAGCCACGTGGTGTGAAAACAATTCGCGACAAATATTCATTTTGTCTGGGGGCTCACGAGCTATAACTTTATTTGATAAATGTGCCGACGTACAGACGCATCAGCCACAGGGTTCAAGTATTGTGAAATAAACAACATAAAGTGAACTTTCACGTATTTTCAAAAATAGTAGTTAGTACACCCTTTTCTCTCATGAACTTGAATTTATTATGAATTTGTTTTGTTAATCATATGCAGGGAAGGAAAGCTGTGAACGTGTGATATCATCCCCTAGAAAACGAGTCAAACAGTCGCAATAACAGTTCCAGTGTTTTTGCATGTTTAGGAATTTGGTTCGCTGCTGGTGGTTGTGAGTTTCAAAAATTAATCTTTCCCTATTTTAAACTCTCACCCCGACTTTCACCCTTGCATTTGGGGGCTCGTCCGGGATAAGTTCACGTTGGACTTGCTCGGACGGAGAGATTAGGGTGTGTATAGGACAGTGAACAGTTACGAACAGTTGCAAACAAGTGCGCGTGACGCGACGGACAAATTCAAGTGTGTGTGTGGCTGCTGGCAGCAGAGTCCGGGATAGGTTCACGTTGGACTTGCTCGGACGGAGAGATTAGGGTGTGTATAGGACAGTGAACAGTTACGAACAGTTGCAAGCAGATACGCAATTGCGTCGCGCGGTTAACGACGGTTAGTGACGCAGAGTTCGGGCGCGGGCATCCGTAACCGGCGATCGAAGGCCCATCGGACCGGCAGCAGTGAGCGGTGGCGCGTGGGTTCAACGCACTCAAATTTCATCTTCTGCAACGGACGGCAGTGATCGTGGGGACTTCGCAAATCGCCAACGGAGCGTCGGGGCCCAGAAGCTTCGATTCTACAAAGGATAAGGGATGCAGTGAGGACATATTCCAGCCACAGCTTCTACAACAGACGGCAGCGAGTGTTGGAGACGTCGCAGCTCGTTGCAGCAACTTCTGGATTAAAAGATAAGTAAAGCAGCTGGCGCTATAAATTATTGTGTGTTAATCAAGCTTTCTTGTGATACCGATAATGGATAGGGTTGTTAAAATGTCGCCAAGCGACGTAATTTCAGAGAGTAGCATACCAGAAAGTCCAGAGAGGGTAAATACTGGGGGAATGTTGTTGACACCGGAGATGTTCGCAGCCATGTTAGCGAGTTTTAGCTCAAATTTAGAATCAAAAATAGAAATTTCATACTCAAATTTAAAATCAGAAATAGAAAATTCATACTCAAATTTAAAATCAGAAATAGAAAATTCAAACTCAAATTTAAAATCAGAAATAGAAAATTCAAACTCAAATTTAAAATCAGAAATAGAAAATTCAAACTCAAATTTAAAATCAGAAATAGGAACTGTAAAATCAGAATTGAAAGCAGACTTTAAGGCAGACATTGGGGCACTACAAAATTCAATGTGTGCATTAAAGGCAGAAATAATCACAGACATTGACAAAAAGATAGGAAGTCTAACAGAACGGTTTGATAATAGGGAAAAGGAGATACTTGCCAGAATTGGTGCTATTGAGACTGAGGTAGGAGACAAGTAAGATGCTGTGAAACAAATATGTGATCACAGGATTGAGGGCACTATGCAGGCGTTGGCTGAGGTTGACAAGAGGATGGTGGCAGGTATTGAGGAAACAAAAACTTTGTTGTCAGGAAAATTAGAGAATACAGAATGTAACTTTAGGAAAAAGATAGAACAAGTAGTGACAGTAAACAATACTGAGATTGAGAAGGTGAACACTAGAATAAATAATCTAGAATTGGGTACTGCATCGGGAAACACTAATTGGTCCATGGTGCAGACACATGGCAAAAAGTTTTCAGGAGTGGGTAATAGATTTTTTGGCTGCATGCAGGGACCAATTTGTGCCTGGTATGTCAGACCAGTGTAAAGTGAAGTTAACAAAGAGAATGCTTGACTGTTCTGCTCAATCTTGGGCAAATCTGTGTGCTGATAAATTTGTTATTTTTGAGGCGTTTGAAAAATTGTTTTTAAATAAGTATTGGGGGGAGGTCAAGCAAGCTAAGATACAAAATGAATTCTTGAACAGGCCAAACAGGGAGACAGAGCATGAAGGAATTTTGTCAGGAGGAACTTGAGAAACTAGTGCATTTAGATACACCTTTGAGTCTTTTAGCAGTAATCTCCACTTTGTGTAGGAGGTTACCTGCAGATTTGTATTGGCAGTTAATTCACCATCCCACAGATTCAGCTGAGAATTTCACTGAATTTGTAGAAAAGATAGACCAGGGTTTAGTTATGGAACGACAGATCAGGGGAACACAGCATGTGAACCACAATGAAAACAGAGGCAGTAGAAATGTGGGTCATAACCAGGGAAACCACAATAGAGAGAGGAATTTAAATGAAAATTGGAGAGGTAACAATAACAGAGGAGACAACTGGGAGAATAGAAGCCAGAGGGGAACATGGGAAAATGATTGGAAAAATCAAAGGCAGGAAGGTGGAAATAGGAATGGGGATAACAGTAGGAGAGAAAATCAGAGACAGAATCAGGGAAACTAAGATTTGTTCCAAATGAGGTCCGTTTTGGGACAAGGAACTATTCTAATAATAGGACCAGAAGATGGGATAACAGGGGATCTAATGACCATAATTACAGTAGGAATAGAGATGTGGAGAGAAGGGAGGAAAAATTATGTCACATGGACAGAGATAATGATAGGAAAGAGGAAGTAGGAGTTCACAAGGGCAAGGATAAAGAAAAGGGGGAAGAAAACATAAATAGAGTGAACAAGGAAAGGGAGAAAAGAGAGGAAAGTATGTGTCAGATGGATGCTGTTATAGGTAGTGAGGAAATTTTTGGGGATTGGTTTTTGCAACATGACAAGAGAAATGCAAACAGGAGGAGGAATGATAGAAACAAGGAAAATAAAGGAGAGTATGATGTGGGAAGTTTATTTCATAACAACATTAAAGAGAATAAAAACAGTGTTGGATTAGCCATAATTTTGGATAGGTCAGAGGCACAAGTGTTGACTGAATGTGAAAGTATGAATGTAAATATTGATGATACTCTAGCCAGCATAGATGTTGTGGAATGTATGAATGAGAGTGAATGTTTTTCTAAATTAAATGTAAATAAATGTGGTCCAGTAGAGACAATAAATGACAATGGACCTACTGTAAATGAAGGCCAAGTTGACAGTGTAGATGCACAAACCAAAAATTTAATTGGGAAAATAAACTGGATTAGGAAGTGGGCACCAGATGATTGGCTATTGCACAAATATGATTACTTGGACAGGCTAGGCAAACAATATAATAGGGACCAGACTTATTACAATGTGATGAAAGAGTTTGTGAATGGGGACAATGAGTATGATCAATTAAGGGTATTAGGCATGTGTACCCTAGATCATGATGAGATAAGTGAGGTACATGAACTTATACAGGAGGGGTCAGGTGATAAGGAGAATAAGATACAATCATCCGTCATTTATAATAATCAACAATATACATGCATGGATGAAGATGGGTTGAATGTAGGTTGGATTTACAAAGAAGTGCATAACTATGGGACTGATGATTGGATTAAGTTTTTAAAATATTTAAAAAAACAGTAGAGCCAGTGGCATGGGAAAAAGAAAATTATGCTTTTGCAAGAAAAATAGGGGTGTTAAATGCAGGGAACTCAGAATTTGAAATAATCATTGAGGAGGAGCTGTTTATTCAACATTTATTGGTGATGAAAGGTCTATGTTTAAATCTAGTGTTAGGAAGTGATTTTCTGTGCAAATATGAAGCTCAGTTGGAATATAACGATAAAGTGCTAAAATTAAGTCTGGATAGATGCATGAAGAGGGTGAAATTCAAAATTGTTGCAAGTGATAAATATTTAATGGCATGTTTACACAAGTAACTGCCATAAACCAGTGTAAATCATGAAGTATGAGATTTAATGCATTGTAGATAGTAGGTTAAGAATTTGTGTATATTTATTCTGTGGTCTGTGTTAGTATCTACTTGTGAGTTTTGATTTAAGCATTGGGTTCAGGTTTACAAGTGTTCTTTGTAAATGTTTTCTTTTGGTGTTTGTGTTAAAACATGTGCTTGTATCAGGTTTGCAGTGGTAAATATGTATGTATGTATGCCAGCACTAAAGGATAGAGGAAGTGGGAGTGTACTGTTTATGTGTGTGTGTGTATATGTGAGCAGGGCTGGATATGTGATGTGAGTTGTGGGGTGACTCGGAGAATGAGAAAGTGGTGGACATTGATGCAAGCAGTGGGGTCTGTGGCTTAGATAAATTGTGATGAAAATATCAGCTGACAGTGTTGCATATTTGGGTGTGACTGACCATATGGGTGAGAAGTGAGGAATGTATGTTTGTTGTGGCTGTTTTGGCTAAAGGTGGGTTGGATTGAGAAATTTTTCAATGAAAGAAAGTGTTTGCTCTTTAATGTCTGTCTCTTTGAGTGTTTGGTAGATAATGTGTCTAATAGGGAATGCTCTCTGTATTGTTATATTATACTGATTCTGATAACACATTTTGGTTTCTTTAATGGTGCTCAACTGTTGACTGAACAATTTCTGCAACAACAGTTGATGAGAACTATTTTTGTGTCTAGCCTGAGTATCAATAGTGTTTGGTGATACTTTATTTAAAAAATGTAGATGTTTTGTGAGAAACTAATTTTGAAATTAGACTTTAACCTTGGATATTTTATTGTGGGAAGTACTTGTGGAAAGGACAAGAGGCTGATGACAGGGATCCAAATTTAATCTCACACCAGCAAAAATAAATTTTTTTGGTGCGAGGGGGTAGGATTTGTATTTATGCTTGTAGGTGTCATTTTGATAGAACAGAAAATTCTCTATGATAACATTCTTTTGGTAGCATTATTTGAACTTTAAGATATATTTTAACACAGGCAGGTTGTTGGTATTGTATTTGATAGAGTAATACTACATGTATGCCACATATTTTCTTGTCTGTTTCATCTGAAGCTATGGCTGATGAGAGTGCAGGCATGGTGGTTTGGATTGATCTGATAATGACTAACAACAGCCACTTTCAGTTCTTAATTCTGTTGATTTACATGTTACTGTACATGTCTCAATGCTTAGTTTCAATTGCACCAAGTCTGGATGGCAGGGGGGTGGGATACAAATCCAACCGAATCCTGGTGTCCAGACAAACTTTTGTCTATGTTGACTCATGAGTGCCTTCTGCTCTTCCTGTTCCATGTAGGGTGCATATGACATGTGTGAACAAGAACGCTTGATCCAGTGCCATGAATCTAAGCTGCAACAGCATGTTGGTTGAAATGACGGAGACATAGGACCGTACACCATGGACCAGAGTTGCTGCAACGATGACTCTGGGGTTCTCAGTGTTAAAGTGGTGAGAGATTTCCTTCAAACAAGTGGAGTGTACACCGTCAAAAGTTTTTATAGTGACAATTCTAGTTTTTCCATGTAGGACAAGGTTCTCTAAAGACTAAAGTTTAATAATATTATAAATTTGGTGCCAATAAAACAACAGGCACACTTAAAATTCATGGATGTAATTAGTTCTAAGGATCCTTTTCTTAAAAATATGCACACACTATAAGTGGTCTTAATGGTACAAATATTGGGAAATTATCTCACTGCCCTGTTTATTTTTTATTTATCTATTAATTTATTTTTTGCATTAGTTGAGGTCATAATTGGCATAGTGTTTGAGCCAATCCGATTCAATAATTTTGTAATTTAAAAATTTTGTTTATTTGAATGTATTAATTTTGGTGCTACTTGCGCCATCCTGCACATGGTTTGGATGCCACAAGTGGGGGTATTGTGAGATTACCGCCCAATAGAAATACTGGTAATTAATAGCATTTGATAATTAAACAGTATGAAGTTCACTGCAAACATTGACCATGCCAATCCACTAAATGTTACACAATTTTAATCTTATTAATTATGGTAGCAATGTATGTACACAGTTGGGTGACAACATTTATAGTTAGTCCATAGGTAGAAATTCTCCACGTTGAGATTTGCTGTGTGCTTGTAGCTGACGGGGGACCAGCGAGCAGGCCGATGTTGGTGGCTTGTTCCAACTTAGGATTTTACAGTTCGTTTCCGGTGAGGGGAGAGAGGGACAATGGCGTGTCCCAGGCACAGTGCAGCGCACAAATATTGTAATACTACTGTCATTTGAATTAACACGATGCAGTTAGGAACCTTTAAGGCCCTCATTACAAAATAGCCTGTTGATAAATAAAAAAAACATTAGCTGATATAGTCACATCTAACGTAATATGTTTAATTGACAATGAAAAGTAATAAATTACCAACGAAGACAAGACAGTTACACAACTAGCATGGCAATGTTTGTTTATAAAAATAATATATTAACTATTTCTCATTTTATTTTCAATTAATCTTTTGTATTTTATCTTGAAGTATTCAGTTAAATCACTTATCTGTGGTATAAGAAATTGCACAATTATGATAAACAGTACAAAGGATGTTTATATTAATATAAAAACGTAAGAAAATATTTGTTTAATGTGTAGTGTAATTATTTCGATTTTAAGTAAAGTTTTAGAATTGTATTGGCTGAGGGCTGTACGTTGGCAAATCGGTTACAACAGCTTACATGGGGAAGTTGATGACGTGGGGGAAAAAAACCTGGCAGTTGAGTTTTGGCGCACACGCGAGGGCAGGAAGTGAGGACTCCAGAGAGCACGTGGTGTGGCTGGCCTGGCGGCGTCGCTCTGCCTCAGTCGGCATGTGGATCTCGAGGTGGTGACTTGAGATTTGTCTGAGGCAATCGCCACGTGTGGTTGCTCGTCATAGACTGCACCAAGTTAAATCGAGAGCTACTGTGTGTTTGTGAATATTTAGCCGGTGGAACAAGGTGTGCATCGCATTGAATTAAAGTGACTGTGATTTGTTAATGTAACACGTGTCGTCGCATAGGCTTGAACATAAACGGTGTTTGAGACAGCCACGTGGTGTGAAAACAATTCGCGACAAATATTCATTTTGTCTGGGGGCTCTCGAGCTATAACTTTATTTGATAAATGTGCCGACGTACAGACGCATCAGCCACAGGGTTCAAGTATTGTGAAATAACAACATAAAGTGAACTTTCACGTGTTTTCAAAAATAGTAGTTAGTACACCCTTTTCTCTCATGAACTTGAATTTATTATGAATTTGTTTTGTTAATCATATGCAGGGAAGGAAAGCTGCGAACGTGTGATATGATCCCCTAGAAAACGAGTCAAACAGTCGCAATAACAGTTCCAGTGTTTTTGCATGTTTAAGAATTTGGTTCGCAGCTGGTGGTTGTGAGTTTCAAAAATTAATCTTTTCCTATTTTAAACTCTCACCCCGACCTTCACGCTCGCACGATGTTTCCTAAATCCGTGCTGATTCATAGAAAGAAGTTTTTCCGTCTCAAGAAAATTTACTATATTCGAACAGAGATTATGCTCCAAAATTCATCACGAAACTTATGTCACCGATATTGACCTGTAATATGTGGATCTGTTCTTTCAGCATTCTTCTAAATCTGCACCTATTTCCAATCACTAGGAACTATACGATGAATTGAAGTTTTGCGACAAATGCAAGCTAAGTAAGGGGCCAATGTCGCACAATACTCTTTGTAAAACCACACTGCTATTCCATCCGAAACAGGAAACTTTTTTTATATTTACCTCTCTCAGCTACTTCTCTGCACCGGTCATACCTATTACTATGTCCTCCATTTGGTAGTTAGTGTGAAACACTCCACTGAATGTGTGGTCGTGTTCCATTTTGATTAACCTAAAGTGTTTCTGCAACATTAATGCTATCTACTTATGTGTTAATTATTTTATTATGTTTATTAATGATCAATGTCCCATGTTTATTTATGTTTGCCCCTCATTTATATATGTTTCCACCCCTGTGATTGAACTTGTGTGTTCATGTGAATGTGTGCTCTTAATAATGACTGACTTCCGCGCAATGGCTTACAGACGCCGCCTCCCACTCTAGGTCTCTTTCTGCTGTAGTTAAAAAGAACGCATGGCTTCGTTTGTGGTCTGCACTAGGGTCTGTTGTGTGGCCAGAGACAAGCTTACTTGGCAAGATGGCGAGGTGGCCGTGTTCTTAGTGTCGTACCAACCTAATCATCGACGAAAGAGGTGACAGGAGACTTCCCAGGGAGCGGTTGAAGAGGGAACTGTCTTGGCCAGGTAGCAAGGGTTGGTAAACATTAGTCTCTGAACGCACTCTGCATCGCTTTTAGCGCGCTATACATCTGGTGTATCGCGGAGAGATGTTTATCCAGGGCCTTAGAGCTTTACTCTTCACTCTTCATTCTGGTTCTATCGACTAACGAAGTAAGTACTCCGCCGAATCATGCTGAGGGAAAGGCATGCTGTTAGGACTTTGATTTATTTGTGATCAGGCAGTCTTGGTTTTTCAGTGATAATTCTTTGGCTATGAGAAGCGAAGTGTTTCTTAATTTACTGAACTCGAGTAAATTCAGTGTGGATTTATTATTTGCATTTTCATTCCAGTGATGATAGTGTGTCCGGTTTTGCTCAAGTTAGTATACACGTGTGTTGCCTTCAGCCTTTGTGTAAACCTAGTACATTTGAATGTCCTTCATGTTTTTCGCTAACATTTTCGTGTCGTTTCTGTATCTATGAGTATTCTAAATATTCCTCATATTTGCTGATTTGATTCCATGTTTCCTGTCTTGTATGACCGATTGCACCACATGCTTTCATAACGGTCGTTACTTCGGGCTTCAGCCATGGTTTTGTTAATACTTACTTTCTTCTATATGAAATCTTGCATGTGCTCTTTTCGCTTATTCCGAATTAATTCTTTTTGGAAATTTTATGTAATTCACCATGGTCATACACCACTTAAGAATAGTATGCTGCTGCCTTCGCACACATGAGTTTGCTAGTGCACAGTATAATTTAAAATTTTGTGATCAAGACGCCACTGTCGCTTTGTTTCGCCACTGCTTTTATATGTTCCAGGATTGTAATGTACTGCCAAGCTTTATGCGTGTGTCTGTGAATGAATGAATATGCTTTCAGCTACCCACTGTGTATCTGAAAATGTCCTTCTACATTACCTCCATATTCATAAAGGGCAGAAGCAATTTTAATATGGGCAGTAAATATATGTTTTAATTCACTTTTGTACAAGGTGTGTGCTTAATTTGGTCTCACCACATTTATTTCCTTGTCATTTTACTGAATACATTATGATTTTAAAGTATCAAACCTCTGCTTTATGACTTCATGTGCCTCGTCCCATGTTTAATTATCTATTCATTTAGTTTTTAACATTGATTTTGTGTTTGTTAAAACGTTGGCTGCTCCCTTAAGGAATGAGCAGTTAGATAAATTTCTGTTGTGCATAGACTGTGGCCACTCATGAAGTAATTTAGAGCAGCAGTGAGCATTTTAATTTACAATCGCAGATCTCAACTGCTCGAGAATTTGCCCATTTTAATAACAGGCTACTTTCAAGTACGTTGATCAAATGATGGTGCATTTTTGCGGTCCTGCTGCGTGAAAGATTTTAATGGTTAAATTTAGAACTTCAGACTTCCATTTTCTTTTTTCTATTACTACCCCAAAACGATCAACGAGTGAGTGCATTATAGGCTTTGACCCGCTTATCGATTTTACATAAGACCACAATTTTTTCCTGTTCTCGGAAAGAGCATTTGCTGAGATATGGCTGTGGTAATTATTGTATGCTTTGCAATACGTATAGGTTTGTAATAAGAGGTCAACTTAAATAGTGGCAACTATTTATTCACAACAGATAAAAAATCATTACCCTTTTTTCAGCTGTTACTGTCCAAAGTAGTCACCAGCGTTGTGTAGAACCTGTTGCCAGCGATATGGAAAGCGCCCAACCTATTGATGATGCAAACGGAGAGGTCTAAAACCTGTCAAATCCCTGGAACAGTTCTCAAGCGAATACCAGGAAGTGGTTCCTTCATCTTCGTAACGCATCCATTTTTGAATGTCAATTCTTGTGGAACGCTTCGTAATGCAATTTTTCGCCATTCCCAGGCGTTCCTTCAGGATGCCAGACAAAGTCGTATGCGCTAATCCAATTTCGTGGGTGAGGCCACGAAATGTCTGGCGTCGATCACTCTCCACTAAAGCAGTAACAGTACACACTTCTTCGTCAGAGACACTAGCACGACCTGCGAGATGCATGTCTGCCACAGTTTGCCGTCCCTTGTTGAAGGCTTATACCCAACGTGCCACTGTTCTCTGATCAAAATCCGTTGTTCCTATTTAGAAAGCACAGCGATACCAATACGTTAGGCCGTTTGCTCTAAAGTCACTGTTTCACTCAATTGTGCTCACGCAGGTGACGAGTCCATTTGTTCGCAGGTAAGGTACATATGTCAACAACGTGTAATATCAGCGACAATACTGGATTCCACTAGTGTTGCCATTATTTAAGTTCCACCCCTGGTATGTTAATTTGTTGTTTTGAATATTATGCCACTATACCTCAGTTTTGCAGATAGCAGAAAAGACTTGTTATATTTCAAAGAATTTAGGTTAGTTATACAATAATTATTATCCTAATAGCACGTTCTATTGTATTCTTAAGCCTGAAGATACGAAGTGTCGCCTTTCAGAGCGCGAGGGAATCCTCGCCCTTGCCTTCCGAGGCCACTTCTGGCAAAATTATTCTCTACTCCATTTACCCTAGTTAAATTCATATCCCTTCAGTATTCCATAAACGTACTATCACCTTTTCCACTTCTTGTTGAAACGTCTTTTCGTGTTCTGGACTCTCAGACCATGCTTCGTAAACTACATACTGATCTCCTGTACAGTGGAAAACGTATTTGTAGGTACATGTTACTTAATCGATCCTAAGTTATTAGGTGTGTGGAGGAAGACTTCAGGGCCACGTATAGACAAATGTAGCGAAGACGATGAATTTTCAAGAGCCAATAACTCCAATTATCCTAGCTAACAATGCTGTTGGGGAACTTCCTTTTTCTCTAGTAAAATATCTGAGGTTCTAGTTAAGATATGATTTTTGGAAATTAAATAGTGATAATACTGCTGTGGACACACTATGCAATGGTATCTAGTATCGTCGCTGATAACACTCCTTGTTGACATACCTACCTTACCTCCGACAAATTGAATCGCCCGTCCCATGTCACCGACATGCTCACTCTCGAAGGAAACAGTCACCTGTGAGTGACCGGTCTAACGTAACGGTATCAATGTGTTTTCGAAACAGGAATAACGGAGTTGGATCAAGATTGAATGTGCCAGCATCAAGGTCTTCAGAGGCATGTAATGTAAAATTATAGCGATTCTCATGTACGACTCTATGTTCCTCCATGGCAGACCGTCAATGCAACAGCATTATTCTTCGTTTTTGGAGAGTCACCTGCGACCAGCTTTGTGAACGGAAGGGCAACACTTTTTGCGCAACCTACCCATCATTTTGCACGAGGACTGGGAAGTACTGTACCATCCACTCGGGCTTACGTCATTGCGACTTTGATTTGACTTTTTTTCATTCGCACCATCAACGGAACAGGCTCTGCTAAAGTTACACTACGCCTTCCACGTAGCTGGCAGGGATTCTAAACAACTTTGATGACATCTTTAAAGGACAGTAACAGGTACTAACAGGTAACGCTTATGTTGTTGTTGTTGTTGTTGTTATGGTCTTCAGTCCGGAGACTGGTTAGATGCAGCTCTCCACAATACCCTATCCTGAGCAGGCCTCATAAGAACGACAACCCACATCCACTTGAATCTGTTTAGTATACGCGTCTCTTGGTCTCCCACTGCGATTTATACCCTCCAATGCTAAATGTACGATTCCTCGATGTCTAAGAATGTGTCCTACCAAGCGACCCTTTTTAGTTAGGGTATGCCAAAAATTCCTTTTCTCACCAATTCTGTTCAGTACCTCTTCATTAGTTATGCGATCTACCCACCTAATCTTCAGCATTCTTCTGTAGCACCACATTTCAAAAGCCTCTATCCTCTTCCTGTCCGCACAGCTTATAGTCCATGTTTCACTCCCATAAAAGGCAACACTCCACACAAATGCCTTCAGAAAAGACTTCCTTACACTTAAATTAATACTCGATGTTAGCAAATTTCTCTTTTTCAAAAATGCTTTTCTTCCCATTGCCATTCTCTATCTTATATCCTCTGTACTGCGACCATCATTTGTTATTTTACTGCCCAAGTAAAAAAACTCATCTACCTCCTTTATTGCTCCGTTACCTAATCATTCCTTCAGCATCACCCGATTTTCTTAGACTGCACTCCATTACCCTAGCTTTGGTCATCTTATAAGCACTTTCAGCACACTGTTCATTCCGTTCAATTGCTCTTCCAGGTCCTTTGCTGTATCTGACAGAATTACTATGTCGTCGGCAAAACGCAATGTTTTTATTTCTTCCCCCTAAACTTTAATTCCTTCACCAAATTTCTCCATGCTTTCCTTTATAGCTTCCTCAATATACAAACTGAACAACATTGGAGTAAGGCTACAACCCTGTCTTACTCCCTTCCCAACTGATGCTTCCCTTTCATGCCCTTCGAGTCTAATAACTGCGGTCTGGCTTTTGTACAAGTTGTAAATAACTCTCCTTTCCCTGTATTTTACCCCTGCTGACTTCAGAATTTAAAAGAGTGTATTCCAGTCAACATTGTCAAACGCTTTCTCCAAATCTACAAAAGCTAAGAATGTAGGTTTGCCTTTCCTTAATCCATCTTCGAAGATAAGAAGTAAGGTAAGTATTGCCTCCCGGGTGCCTACGTTCATCTTGAATCCAAACTGATCTTCCCCGAGGTCAGCTTCTACCAGCTTTTCCATTCTCCTGTAGATAATTTGTGTTAAAATTTTGCAACCGTGACTTATCAAACTGATGGTTCTGTAATTTTCACACCTGTCTTCGCCTGCTTTCTTTGGAATGGGGATTATAACATTTTTCTTAAAGTCTGAGGGTATTTCGCCTGTCTCATACATCCTACACACCAGTCCAAATAGTTTTGTTATGGCTGGCTCTCCCAGAGACTTTAGTAGCTCTGAGGGTATGTCATCTACTCCTGGGGCCTTGTTCCGACCTAGGTTATTCAGGGCTCTGTCAAATTCATCTCTCAGAAGAGTATCTCCTATTTCATCTTGATCTACTTCCTCTTCCCTTCCTACAAAATCGTCCCTAAGTTCATTCCCTTTGTAGAGCTGCTCTATGTACTCTTTCCACCTTTCAGCTTTCCTTTCTTTGCTGAGAACTGGCTTCCCATCTGAGTTTTTGATATTCGTAGAGTTGCTTTTCTTGTCCCCAAATGTCTCTTATTTTCCTGTAGGCGGTATCTACTTTTCCCCTTCTTATACATTCTTCTACAGATTTGCATTTGGCTTCTAGCCACTCCTGCTTATGTATCGGTTGTGAATAAATAGTTGCCACTATCTGAGTTCAGACCCTCGTAAAATGTGTTCTGAGTGATGATACGAAGACCTAGTTGCCAACACTAAAGATCCGTTTTGCTCAGTTTTATTATATATCTCTAGACTGCAGTTATGTTCAAATTTATGCCCTGATATCATTAGAAAATGTATTTTCTAGATAGATACTATAATATGTCAGAAAAGAGCTATTAGTACTGTAACACACCATATATGAGAAAATTTTTTTTAAAACGCATATAAGGAAGTGAACATTTGGTCATGTAGTGCCATAACTCAACAAGCAAAGGTTAAACAACACTTAAACAATAGTAAAAAATAAACATTATGAAACCCAAATTAAATTTTTCAAATGATTTATGCCGTAAGCTACCATTTGAAACATATGAGTCACAGAGGCCACACCTTTGTATGTTACGTTCCAGAGACGTCACCTCGTGATTTAAGGGATATGCCGATTATGGAGATGACATATTTAATAAGGTAAGGAACTAAAGTTGTATCTTTTTACGATAAATATGACATGTGTCCAATAAAATGATCAGTAACTTAGGAAATACAGAAATGAAACGTTGGAAACATACATATAATCATACACCAGTAACGGTAATTTAATAATATTTATGGTTTGAACCTCAGTAAAAATGCAGAAAATAAACTTAAGGAATTCTACACACACTATAATCATTGTGTAAAAGACATAAATCTGTTCACATTTACAAAAATAATTACTTTAAATCATACTGAATGAAAACTCAATAGAGATAGAAATTGTTTTCTTAAGAGAGTCAGTGACGTAAATAACATCGACGAAGAACCACATGTGATGTCAAATAAAGAATGTATAGAAGTAGCTTTTATCCTCTTTGAAAGTAAATAACAATCCCTGAGATTGTTGCCCAAATTTGTTAATGGCATACACAGTAAAATCAGCATACGTAATCCACATAAAGTGTTTACATAAATTGCAGGTTTTACAACAAAGCCGTGTTTTTGTTCTTCATAGAGTAGTAGATAAATTATTGTCCAATTGTTCTTTTAGTTACAAAGCCCGAGAAATTAACAGTGGCTTTTTATAATGGAAAATGTATGTATTTTTATTATTAATATAAATGCCTGGTATATTTGCAGGGAGTTGTCCCCACATTGACCAAAACTCATACTACACTTTGCCTCTGACAGAAACGTATCGATAATACTTTCAAAAATGTTTTTCTTTCTTTTAAAATTCCTTTGCTGAGGAGATAATTTAAATAAACTATTGTGCTCATCTCAAAATCGGTATTGCAAAGAGGTGATTAAAGAATAAATTTATGAAATGCAGATTGTCGGCAATACGCAGTAGGGTATCAAAAGTAGCGTTCTTAGAAACCAAAAATGCTTCAGGCAGAAAAGCATGTGGCAGTTGGGAAAAGCTTTGTAGCCATCTTGATATCAGTAACGCCAAGAAGGCAATAAAAAGGCACAGCACGCGAGCGGATTTCTTCTTCCTTCTATAGATCCACGGTGTTGCATTATTACGATGTGTACAACGGGATTATTGCTATGGAAGTCAGACCGGCGTAAACGAATGAAGCATGTACTCCATAATAGGGTCGCATGGTAATTGTGTTGTTATGGTCTTCAGTCCGGAGACTGGTTTGATGCAGCTCTCCACCCTACCCTATCTCGAGCAAGCCTTTTCATCTCCTCATAAGAACGGCAACCCACATCCACTTGAATCTGCTTACTATACGAGTCTCTTGGTCTCCCTCTGCGATTTTTACCCCATACACTTCCCTCCAATGCTAAATTTACGATTCCCCGATGTCTAAGAATGTGTCCTACCAAGCGATCCCTTCTTTTAGTCAGGGTATGCCAAAAATTCCTTTTCTCACCAATTCTGTTCAGTACCTCTTCATTAGTTATGCGATCTACCCACCTAATCTTCAGCATTCTTCTGTAGCACCACATTTCGAAGGCCTCTATTCTCTTCCTGTCCGCACTGCTTATCGTCCATGTTTCACTCCCGTACAAGGCAACACTCCACACAAATGCCTTCAGAAAAGACTTCCTTACCCTTAAATTAATATTCGATGTTAGCAAATTTCTCTTTTTCAAAAATGCTTTTCTTCCCATTGCCATTCTGCATTTTATATCCTCTGTACTGCGACCATCGCATGTTATTTTACTACCCAAGTAACAAAACTCATCTACCACTTTCATTGTTTCGTTACCTAATCTAATTCCTTCAGCATCGCCTGATTTTCTAAGACCACATTCCATTATTTTTGTTTTGCTCTTGTTAATGTTCATTTTATATGCTCTCTTCAATACACTGTCCATTCCATTCAACTGCTCTCCCAGGTCTTTTGCTGTCTCTGACAGAATTACAATGTCATCAGCAAAACGCAATGTTTTTATTTCTTCCCCCTGAACTTTAATTCCTTCACCAAATTTTTCCTTGCTTTCCTTCACCGCCTGCTCGATGTACAAATTGAATAACATCGGAGAAAGGCTGCAACCCTGTCTTACTCCCTTCCCAACTGATGCTTCCCTTTCATGCCCTTCGAGTCTAATAACTGCGGTCTGGCTTTTGTACAAGTTGTAAATAACTCTCCTTTCCCTGTATTTTACCCCTGCTGACTTCAGAATTTGAAACAGTGTATTCCAGTCAACATTGTCAAATGCTTTCTCCAAATCTACAAAAGCTAAAAATGTAGGTTTGCCTTTCCTTAATCTATCTTCTAAGATAAGACGTAAAGTGAGTATTGCCTCCCGGGTTCCTATGTTCCTTCTGAATCCAAACTGATCTTCCCCGATGTCAGCGTCTACCAGCTTTTCCATTCTCCTGTAGATAATTCGTGTTAAAATTTTGCAACCATGACATATCAAACTGATGGTTCTATAATTTTCACACCTGTCTGCGCCCGATATCTTTGGAATGGGGATTATTACATTTTTCTCTAAGTCTGAGGGCATTTCGCCTGTCTCATACATCCTACACACCAGTTCAAATAGTCTTGTCTTGGCTGGCTCTCCCAGAGGCTTTAGTAGCTCTGAGGGTATGTCATCTACTCCTGGGGCCTTGTTCCGACCTAGGTCTTTCAAGGCTCTGTCAAATTCATCTCTCAGTATAGTATCTCCTATTTCATCTTGATCTACTTCCTCTTCCCTTCCTACAACCTCGTCTCTGAGTTCATTTCCTTTGTAGAGCTGCTCTATGTACTCTTTCCACCTTTCAGCTTTCCCTTCTTTGCTGAGAACTGGTTTCCCATCTGAGTTCTTGATATTCGTAGATCTGCTCTTCTTGTCCCCAAATGTCTCTTTGATTTTCCTGTAGGCGGTATCTACTTTTCCCCTTCTTATACATTCTTCTACAGATTTGCATTTGGCTTCTAGCCACTCCTGCTTAGCCACTTTGCACTTCCTGTCAATCTCATTTTTTAGTCGACTGTATTCCATTTTGCCTGTTTCATTTACTGCATTTTTATCTTTTCTCCTTTCATAAATTAAATTTAGTATTTCCTGTGATATCCAAGGATTTTTTGTAGGTCTTGCCTTTCTACCTATTTTGTCCTCTGCTGCCTTCACTATTTCATCTCTCAATGCTACCCATTCCTCTTCTACTGTTTTATTTCCCCCTGTTTCTGTCAATTGTTGCCTAAATCTCCCTCTGAAATTCTCCAGAACTTCACTTTCCTTCAATTTATCCAGGTCCCATCTCCTTATTTTCCTACCTTTCTGCAGCTTTTTCAGCTTCAGCCTACAGTTCATGACTAATAGGTTATGGTCAGAGTCTATATCTGCCCCTGGGTATGTCTTGCAGTTTATAACCTGGTTCCGGAATCTATGTTTTACCATTATAAAATCTATCTGATACCTTCCGGTGTCTCCTGGTCTCTTCCATGTATACAACCTTCTTTTGTGATTCTTAAACCACGTGTTTGTTACGATTAAATCATGTTCCGTGCAAAATTCTACCAGGCGACTTCCTCTTTCATTCCTCCTGCCCAGTCCATATTCACCTACTATTTTTCCTTCTCTTCCTTTTCCTACTACCGAATTCCACTCTCCCATCACAATTAAGTTTTCCTCTCCTTTAACTGTCTGAATAATTTCCTTTAGCTCCTCATATATTTCTTCGATCTCCTCGTCATCGGCAGAGCTAGTTGGCATATAAACCTGTACTACCGTTGTCGGTGTTGGCTTCGTATCTATCTTGACAATGATAATGCGATCACTGTGCTGCTCATAGTAGTTTACCCGCATTCCTATTTTCTTATTCATCATCAATCCTACTCCTGTGATACCCCCAACTGATTTCGTATTTATAATCCTGTACTCACCTGACCAGAAATCCTGTTCATCCTGCCACCGAACTTCACTAATACCCACTATATCTAACTTCAACCTATCCATTTCCCTTTTTAAATTTTCTAATTTTCCTACCCGATTAAGGGATCTAACATTCCACGCTCCGATCCGTAGAATGCCAGTATTGTCTTTCCTGATGACAACATCCTCCTGAGTAGTCCCCGCCCGGAGATCCGAATGGGGGACTATTTTACCTCCGGAATATTTTACCCGAGAGGATGCCATCATCATATGTTCATACAGTAGAGCTGCATATCCTCGGGAAAGGTAACGGCTGTAGTTTCCCCTTGCTTTCAGCCGTTCGCAGTAGCTGTGTGGCAAAGTCACATTAGCTGATGTTACAAGGCCAGCTCAGTCAATCATCCAGACTGTTGCCCCTGTAAGTACTGAAAAGGCTGCTGCCCCTCTTCAGGAACCACACGTTTGTCTGGCCTCTCCACAGATACCCCTCCGCTGTGGTTGCACCTACGGTACGGCTATCTGCATCGTTGAGGCACGCAAGCCACCCCACCTCGGCAATGTCTGTGGTTCATGGGGGTGGACTAATTAACGCAGAATTATCTCACTATGAGCAGGTACATAACGGTACAAACAGTTTAGATAGAGCTGGTGCAAAAGTCATCTTTCGGAGCCAAGGAAATGTGTTTTCAGATTAAAGCAGTCTTTCGGTTCTTGCACTGATAACTTTCATATATTTAAATGACTGTCATTTCTCTATAGTATAATTTTGAGGACGAATACAGACTTTCCAGATAGCTGAATTGTGATTTATTAACGCAAAATCTCATATGATAAGATTGACTTACGTGTCGCGATAGTACCCAAATGCTTTATAAGAATTGAAATTGTCAAGTGTACTAGTCCACAGGAAATTCAGAACAAGATTTTACCAATAATGAGAAACCCAAGCCGTATCATTTTTAGTTGAGTACGAACGGAAATTCTTTCTACAAGTTTAAAATCATGAAATATTCATTCTGAAATTCTGTACCACCAGGTCTTTGAAATTTCAAGGGAATCTATATCTCGTAAAATTAAGAATTAGAAGACAACGAAGGGAAAACAGTGAAACGAATAGTGTTTATTTAGCAACAATATTTAGCATTGTCAAATAGTAGATGAATTTCATGTTCTGTTTGCACATCCATAGGTAATCCATGTAAACGATTTTTTTCCTTTATATATAAAATACCACTTTCAACTCAGAATACAATGTATACACTCTTGTCCCGACAAATGGTATTGGTACCGTAATATGGCGACAATGTCTTCAAGTCTGTGCTGTTAAGGGCATTTCTCCCTTTTCTAACCTCCTGGGGTTCAGCAACTGAGCCGACCGTACCTCCCAAACAAAGGGATGGACTCACCCTGTGCAGAACTAAAGCATGCGTTTTTGCGCATGGGCCACGACTTCTTGTCCGAGCTCTACCATATGCTCTCTGTACTGCAGATTCCAAGGGTGGAGGGGCGAGAGGAGGAAGGTGATAGTACAAATAGGATATCTATTTCGTTCCTAAAGTGGAACATTATCGTCCATCAGAAAAGTATGAGCCCACAGACCGCTCAACACACGCACACGAGTTTCCAAGATGTCGTCAAAAATCTTGTCAGAAATTAACCTTGCCAATTTTCCCTTACAATTTAATGAAGAGATCTTCGAACAGTCAACACAGTCTGTGTCCACGCCATTCTTCCTTGATATAATCTTTTTTCACAATGTTTGGTTCACTATATCATGTGCCACGCTACTTCCAGATACGAATATGTCTACAATAATTCTCCACACCAAATCGGTTCTCTACTGTGTAAAGAACATTGCGACACTGTTCGACAGTCGAGATGGATTTTAACGGATCCACTCGTGACGTTCCCTTCTGTGAAAACACCTCAGCGGTACGCATACAGCAGGTTTCGGACTCTGATGACGTATCCTCGATACTGTTATAGTGGATGGAGCGATATGAGCGGAAGCATAGTACTACGGCGGTAACGATGTGCCCTAACAGCAAATTAATAATTTTCTTTTTTTAGGTCACACTTGTTCGGCCGTTCCTTGGCATTGGGGAAACATTCTCTATATACTGTCGCCACATCCAAGTAACAACAGAACAATTCACATTAAGTTTAATAATCTCCAGCTTCCATTCCTCTTACCTTCCTCCACCGCTGTGTCCGGTAGTTACGTTCTTTGTGCCATTATTCGCAGTCTGTGTATGTGTAAACACCTAACAAACAGTACCCTGTACGACAGGTGACGAAATGTCATGGTTGCCGTGGTTGTACGCTGACCAGAATGCTATCTTTCGTGCTTAAGAGGGTTATAAGAACATCTGCTGACAGTTATTATTACGATATCGTGAAACTAACCTGAGGACTGGGAAACACAGGTTTGTTGCTTTAATTTTGGACACCTGTATTCATTAGTCACTCTACGATCTATACTGTACAGTGGGTAATGAAGGCGATTGAAAACCATATGAACTGACAAAGTGGTGAGCAGTTTCGGACAGAGGCAGGAGTACGTGACCAAATGCGAGTGTTGCATGTTGCATCAGGAGTAGAAGGAAGCAGTGAGCTTCAGCACGCGCGGCCACCAAACGGTAAACATCAGTACACGGCCTGCGTATGCTGTGCGTGACGGCATGCTGAACGTTAAGTGAGATACAGAGGTTATCGTCCCGCAAGACAACAGCAGAAGGGGGCAGCCGGCAGAATAAACAAAACACCGGCCGAGAAGCGAGGATTGGCGCAGTTCGCCAGCGAGCAGTGGAATTGTTGAGAGGCTGTGTGAGCCACAGAGACGCACTGCAGGCTGATAAATAGAGACCATTGCAGATAACAGGCTACAACAGACACGTATATCTTACGGGATGTAGGCACTAAAGAAATCTCCTAGCGAACTGCTGATGCCCTCAGCCACCGTCCCAGGGTGGAGGTTACCTTTCGGAGAAGATGGGCGTAACTTCATATAGCGTCTAGACGCTGTTGTAAGACGTTACATTAGTACTTGGTGGCCGACAGGCACGTTTTAATGTACGTAGCAAAGTTAATACCAGTCACTTGGGAGCAGAAACGTCAGTGGTTTCACGAGGCTAGAGTGAGAGGGTAAAGAAGAAAAACTGCAAGTTAGCAGCTCCCCTAAGGCGGAGCCTAAGGCGTGAGCAACTGACGTTAAACATTGTTATTGTTGCCCATATTGGGTAGCGTCGTGACGTTTTACTTTCAGCTGAACAATGTTACTACAAAGTATGGATTTTGTAAGTGCACAAAGAAGGCACCTCCACACCGGGGGAATGGCAGAAGGGACAGGGCTGCAACGTGGTTCGCTGGAGGACTCAGAGAGAGGGCAAGCCACAATTTTGATTGGTTGAACCAAGCAGCGGCCAATAGGAAATCGTTAACTGTCGGAAAGTGGGGAAAAAATGTTCAAATGTTTGTAGAGTCTATGGGACTTAAATACGGGGTCATCAGTCCCTAAACTTACAAACTACTTATGAACTACTTAAAACTCAGGACGGCACAAATATCCATGCCCGAGGGGGGATTCGAACCCCCGACCGTAGTGCCCGTGCGGACCGTGACTGGAGCGCCTCAATCCCCTCGGCCACCGCGGCCGGCAGTGGGGAAAAGAAGTGCGCCCACACCGGCCGTTAAACCCCCGGTTTTCTGATCAAGAAGGGAGTTCTGAGTCAGACGAGTCGGGTGCCAGCCCGTGAGTATCGCCGTCGGCCTCGGGCTGCTCCACGACAGTCTGTTTCTCGCGGGGAGTGCGTCTGTCTAGGGAATGCTGCTAGGGAACTTAATTACTGGTTGTGGCAAACGATTTATACTTCTTGTTTTTTAAATAACTAACCCCAGTTAGTAGACATAGTATGTCGACTGGTGGGTTCCGAACCACTGACGTTTAGCGTCACAGTCCAACGCATTGAACACGACGTGACAACTAACAATCAGAAGTTGCGTTCTTTAAACTCGTACTTTTGATGGCATTTGTTAACTGATGCTAATATGGCGTTTTTAGACATTAGATTATCATTTATCGTACGAAGAACGACGTGTTTTTGTTAATTCTGCAGTGCGCCATTGCTTTGAAATGACAACGTGTAAGTTACAATAAGAAAATCATCACATACACAACGCAAGATGGCGTATGCCAGAAACAGTTCTGGGCGAGGAATGTCACGTGACATCTGCGAACGGCTGCTTTTCGTTAATTTAATGGAGGGTATAAAAACTCAGTTATTTTGCATATATCTCTCAAGATATACGAGATATGAAAAGAACATAAGGCAACAAAGTTTTAGAGAATTTTCTCCTCTACAAATTCGTTTATTCAATTTTCGCGTCAGACGAACAGTTTATTTTCAATTAAAATTACATTACAAACGGCTTTTTTTTGTATTAATAACGTATTTCTTGACCGAAATATTTCAAAAAGCGAGTTCCTGGTCTCTGGTAGCCAACAATTATGTCTGTAAAATTTGATGCCGAACGGTTGAACGATTCGACCTAAAAAGTGAGAACACGTTATAGCCAGACACATCGTTAAATCGCCGTTATTTTTGCAAACAACTCTGCAACGATGCAAGATATGAAAAAAAAACCTAATTGAGCGAAGTTGTAGAGAATTTACCCTCTACCAATTACGTTCTCTACCAACTAGGTTAATCAATTTTCGTGTCAGATGAACGGTTCGTTTGCAATTACAATTATATTACAAACAGCGTTTTTGGTATTACTACCGTATTTTATGTTCGAAAAATTTGAAAAAGGGAGGTTCTGGTCTCTGGCGTCCTACAATTACGTGTGCAAAATTTGGTGCTGATCGGTTGAACGGTTCGTCTGAAAAACAGGGACCATGTTATGGACAGACAGACGGGCAGACAGACGGACATCCCAAAATCGCCGTTATGTTTGCAAATATTTCTGAAACGATTCGAGATATGAAAGAAAACATAACAGAGCAAAGTTGTGGAGAATTTTCTCCTCTACAAATTCGGTTATTCAATTTTCATGTCATATGCATGGTTAATCAGTTATTTTCATTTAAATTTCGAGCTGTCAAAAGACAATCGCAAAGGCTCACTTTTAGTGTTACTACCGAACCTAAAGTGGGCCAAAAAACCTGTGTAGTTGATGTCAATAAGTGTTGTCCCAAGTAAGCGCTGTTTCACTGATGCTTCCACCCCGCGTCTTAAGGCCGCACTGGACGTACCTGACAAATATTATTAAATACTATTAACAACAATTCCAGTTCCTTTCTCTCCAAAAGTCGCCCTCCAACCCTACAGGATCCCGTTACAATACATAATGTATACATAAAACTGTAACTTACTGGTCTGTACACAGAAGATATTTGAGAAATTAGTCTGAAACCACGTCCTGCCATCTGCACCATGTGAAGTTAGGTAACAAAATTCCCAGTAGCTCTACGCACATCAAAAAACTGCCTTCAGTCTAATTTCTCATGTGAGACGATGAGGACGTAAATGCAGTGTTACAGTTCCTATTTTGCCTCACAACCAGAGAGTCATGCTGTACATCCCTTTTCAGTGAAAAAATGTTCAAATATTTGTAGAACTTATGGGATTTAACTACGGGGTCCTCAGTCCCTAAGCTTACAAACTACTTATGAACTACCTAAGACTAAGGACGGCACAAATATCCATGCCCGAGGGGGGATTCGAACCCCCGACCGTAGTGGCCGTGCAGACCGTGACTGGAGCGCCTCAGTCCTCTCGGCCTTTTCAGCGAGTTCACGGCGTATATTGCAATACTGTTCCATGTCTCGTGATGCCTTTGGTGAGTGTGCTCAATTTTTTTGTTAATCATGAGGTAAATCCAATAATTGCTCACGTTAACTATGTCGATTTTGTCTGAGTCTCTTGGTAGTGAAAATTATAAAGTCTTAAAATTTCTAGTTTTGTAAGTAAAAAAGCCGTTTCATAGCCGTTATTCAAGTATTGCATCGAGTCGTACCTCAGTATACTCTAGAAATTACAGGTTTATTAAGATGTAGTAAAATAGAAAAAAAGTGGGTAATACACGACATCAAAATGTGACCAAACTGGAAGAACAGCCAAACTCAAATCCGAAAGACGATAAACTGTGGTCTATGGAATGCAAAGAAGATGAATTGTAGTAAAAGGCCAAAGGCGTTTGGTAGAAATAATTAAATTGCAGCAACAAAACCGAGATTTTTCTCCAGAAATGAATAATTCGGCGCTTGTTGCTGAAAATGGCCACACAAACAAATCTGTGATTTCTATATTTTTATTGTATATTATTAATCTTTGTTCAATTTAAATCCATAAGATTACCAGTGAATGGTCGTAATTGGTCAGGAATGAATTATGTATGTGAAGGGGTAAGAAATGATTAATACGTCGGCATCGCTGAAACTCTGATAGATATTCGTTGATATCCCTAACGAAGGAGGGACTGACATACTTGCTAACCCATATTAACTGCGTTAATTTTTTGAGCGATATTAATTGCGAGGTATTTATTTATTTATTTATTACATCTTATCGATAAATGCAACGTAATATGTAATAATTAAATTAATGCAACAATAAATTTCGTACGATGGAAACACACTAGGATGCAGCTATTTATTAAAATGACTCCAAAGTTTTCATTTTGACTGACAGAATATTTAGTATTAGAAGCTCTGTCTCGTCACAACATTAGCAAATACAGTTATCAGTTCCTTGCTATACGCCTAATGTGATGCTGAAACAGAAATTACTTTTATGTCTGAAAGGCTCATAAGTTATTGAAATGTGAGAGGGAAATGGGAATATCTCAACAGAAGGAAACATACGAGATCATTATATTCATTTCAACATGAAGTGTAAGAAAGATTTAAACTTAGAGGGATCTGGCATGCACTGCACGTGTCTAAAGACAATTAGAACACATTCCACTGATCCGTAAAAAATATTCGTCTATGTAATAGACTGAGACAAATCTTTAAAGAGTAATTCGGGTTAACGACTGATATAAAGTAAGTAAAAGTGATCAATTATTATAACGTTGATTAAAAAACAACGATGTTCCCACGGTCAGGCAAATCCAAGGATTGAAAAATTATTAAAGTTCAGAAACTGGCTTAAATTTCAAGTAAATTAATCCAAAGGGAAATTATGGTTAACATCTTATTAGTTCAACATGAAATGAAGGAATGAAGCTTTGGTTTAACGTCCCGTCGACAGCTTGGTCATTAAAGACGAAGATAATACTAGAGGTTTTGGTTAAGGATTAGGAAGGAATTAGGCCGTTCCCTTTAAAAGGACCATTCCGGCATTTGGCTGGAGTGATTGAGGGAAATCACGGAAAACCTAAATCAGGATGGCCGGATGTAGATTTGAACCACTATCCTTCCGAATGCGAATCCAGTGCTTTACCAATGGGCCATCTCGCTCGGTGGTTTAACATGAAAAAATTTGGTTACTCAAAGAACTAAATCGTTATTAAACATGTGGCACAGAGAGTACAAAGCCATACTCGCACTGTGGACGTAAAAGAGAGACTATGAGAGAAAATTAATGACCAGAAATGTATTAGAATCACATTCTAGGGCACATTCATACTGGCCGACCCGCATCGTGATTAATGAAGCATGCTCTTTATACCGAGTGCAAACAGCTCAGTTCAGAAAGAGCAAACTTATTATTCTACGGCTTGATGAAGCACTAAATGCCAGTTCTGTAACCCAACGAAAATAATTTGCATAAATATACGCATTGCATACTGCAAGAGATACCGATTGAAACCAAGCTTCACTGAAACGAATAGAATCTCGACAAACATACAACTACCATGAGCTCTCTGAGACAGCTTCGGATCGCAGGATAAACGACCTACACCTTCATCATAACCAGTGTCTCCTGAACCACCGCCGGAAGTAGACCATAGACACAGAAACCACTCCCTGCCAACATAGGCACTATAGCGTCTCGACCAGAGGGAACGAAACCTCTTTGCCCATTCCTAAGCTAACAAAATGTGGGCTAAACTGCCACAGTAGCAGACAAGAGGTTTCACTCTTAAGCTGACACTGAAAAAAAAATCTCTACGCACAAGTCACTCGTGCTGTCATTCTAAGAGATTACGAACGGTAAAGGAGGATAAGTACAATACAACCATTTCATAATTAAGTGTGGGAGAGGTGTAGTGTATACATAGACTTGCTGTGAATATAGTTAATGTGTTAAATTGTGGCTGATTGTAATAAACTCATTCGCTGAACGTTGCTATTCCCATGTTTTAAAGTATGCATTGAAGAACTGAGATACAACAGTCGTGATATAAAAATTATAGAAATGTATGGTTGGGGCTCTTGCAAAGACATTTCAACGTCCGAAGACTGGCCATCGTTTACAGAATCTAGAAATTCAGCTCTAACTTCAATGCGAGAAACTTACAAGTTACCACAACGAAACCCTCTCACGTAATTTGGTAGCGAGTCCTAAGAAATTCTGGCACAATCAATAACCTCATTACAAGATAGAAATGTTGATGCTACTGATGACAGTTCTGCTAAAGCAGTATTGCCTAAGACAGCTTTTCGAAATTCCTTCGCTAGAGAGGACGAAGCGAATACTCCAAAATTCGTATATAGAACAGCTTGCAGCAAGCGTAATTTAGAAGTAAATATCCCTGAAGCATTAAAACAACTTAAATCACTTAACAGAAGTAAGTCTCCCGGTCCCGACTATGTGCCAATTAGGTTCCCTTCAGAGTGTGCTTATGCCATAGCCCTAAATGTTGGTATCATATACAACCGCCCGCTCAATAAATATTCCGTACCCAAGGATTGGAAAGTTGCACGGGTCAATCCAATATTCAAGAAAGGCAACAGGAATTATCCGCAAAATTAGAGGCCTATATCATTGACGTCAGTTTGCGGCAGGATTTTAAAACATATACTTTCCTCGAAGAGAACGACCTATTGTCCCATAGTCCATACGGATTCAGAAAGTATAGTTGTTATGAAACGCAGCTAGCACTTTACTCATGATGTGATAAGTGCTATCGATTACGGATGTCAAAGATATTCGGTTTTTCTAGATTTCCGGAAGGCTTTTGACACTGTACCTCAAAAGCGTCTTCTAATCAATTAGCATGGGTATGGAATATCGCTATAATTGTGCGATCGGATTTGTGGTTTCCTGTCAGAAATAACACAGTACGTTGTAATTGACGAAAAGTCATGGAGTAGACAGAAGTGAAATCTTGCGTTCCACAGGGAAGTGTTATAGGGCCCCTACTGTTCCTTATTTTTATAAACGGTTTAGGAGACAATCTGGGTAGCTCCGTCAGGCTATTGCGGATGATGCTGTCACTTATCGGTTAGTTAAGTCACCAGAAGATCAAAAGCAACTACAAAATGATTTAGGTATATCTCTATGGTGGAAAGACCCAATTTACCCTCAATAACGATAAGTGTGAGGACATCATATGACCACAAAAAGAAGTCCGTTAAACTTCAGTTGCACAATAAATAAGTCTAACCTATAGGCCGTCAATTCTACTAAATACTTACAAGTAGCAATTACAAATAATTTAAATTGGAAATAACATACAGAGATGCAAACGTAGGCAGTTGTCACTATCAATAAAATTCTTCTGGGTATGACACCGCGTCGTCATTTTATAAAATGTCATACCTAGAAGAATTTTATTGATAATAACATACAAAGAGGCAATAGGGAAGGCGTTTCATTGGCAGAACACTTAGTGGATTCAATATTCTACTAAAGAAACTGCCTACATTACTCTTGTGCTTTCCACACCAGGATGTAGAGAAAGCTTTGAGAAGAGTAGCTCTTTTTGTAATATAGCGATATATGTTGTGTTTGACTGACAGGTTTTATCTGAGATGACCACTGTATATTTAACACTTTTAGTTATCCTGACTCCTGTTCATCTCAGCTCGATGTATTTTATTGATGGATTTTACCATTCAATTTTAACACCTTTTTATCCATGAAGATGGTCTATTGACCGAAACTGGTAGATATATAAGGTTTTGAATAAACAGCTGATGGTTTTTAAAAATGCATTTTATGAAATACGAGACGCGTCCAGAAGGTAAGTTCCGTTTCAATTGATCTCCGCTGCAGCGCTGCGACTGCAGTTCCACACATGTGCTGTAGACGATGTGTATCAAGGAGAAGAACGTGCGCCATTTGGAGATCGCTGTCAGTTACGTACGCTTTGTTGTGCTTGTTTGAAATGTCGGCGTTGATTGAAAATCCCGCCGCCTATGAAATAAGCCGATGATTCGGTTTCTGAATGCGAGGAAAGTGAAACCAAGTGAAATTTATCGGCAAATTTGCGATGCTTACGGACCAAATGCGATGAGTGATTCGATGGTGAGAAGATGGGTCCGAGAGTTCAGTGGCGGGCGTAGTGATGTGCACGATGAAGAACGAAGTGGGTGTCTACTTTTGGTTACAGAAGAACTGGTTCACGCGATGATAAGATCCAGGAAAACCGTAGGTTTACAATTAGTACTCTCGCTATGGATTTCCCACAAATTTCACGATAACTGATGCATGAAACTGTTACCAAACAACTGAAATTCCGTAAACTTTGCTCACGTTGAGTACCAAAGATTCTCACTGAGCAACACAAAACACAACGGAGGGATAGTGCACTTGAGTTTTTGACCCGTTATGCTGAAAGCGGCGAAGAATTTCTGAAACGGATAGTCACAGGAGATGAATCGTGGGTTTCTTACGACAGCCCTGAGAGTAAGCGGCTATCAATGGAATGGAGGCACACTTCATCCCCACCAAAGGTAAAACCGAAGCAAATCATGACACCTCGGAAAATGATGTGCACATTGTTCTGGGACTGGAAAGGCATCCTACTCATTGACTTCTTACCGCGTGGTCAAACAATCAAAGCAGATGCTTATTGCGAGACACTTCGGAAATTGCGCCGTGCAATTCAGAATAAGCGCCGGGGACTGCTGTCAAAAGGTGCTGTTTTGCTTCACGACAACCCACGACCACACACTGCAAATGTGACGAAAAACCTCCTACAGGGATTTGGCTGGGACGTGTTTGACCATCCTCCGTACAGCCATGACCTCGCTCCTAGCGACTTTCATCTGTTCTTACATCTCAAGTCTTTCCTTGGCGGTCATCACTTCACGAATGACAACGAGCTGAAAGAAACTGTTTCCAACTGGTTGAAGACACAGGCGGGTATTTCTATGATGAAGGTACACAAAACCTGGTGCCTCGCTATGACAAATGCCTGCAAAATTTCGGCAGTTATCTGGAAAAGTGGTTTAACAGTTGTAGAATTTTGTCAATAAAAAATTCTTCTGTATCTGTGTACAATTTCATTTTATTACCAAGCGGAACTCACTTTCTGGACGCACCTCGATATTACTGCTGTTGACACTCGCCACACCAAAGCATTCATATATGAGAGAGTCACGGAAATGATGCTCGAGTTGGGTTTGATATCATTAAGAGAAAGGCGTTATTTGTTGGGACGAGATGTATTTGCTAAATTTTTTCACCAACTTATAAGGTCCCTATGATCCTGACATAGTTGGTTTTAGGTCGGGGGTTCGAATCCCCCCTCGGACATGGATGTTTGTGTCGTCTTTAGTAGAAGCTAGTTCACAAGTGGTTTGTAAGTTTAGGGACTGATGACCCCGCAAGTGAAGTCCCTTAAGCTTAACAATCATTTGAACTGATCCACAAGTAGTACGATAAGCTTTGTTGTAGAAGCTATGTCCCTCGCCTTGCGCCAACCCTCTGCCGTTGCAGCGGGGGTCGCAGAACTGAACTCCCCCCACCCCACCTCGTATTCCCCTCCCCCCACCCCGCGTCCATATCCCCCTACTGTCTGCGGAGCTATGAATATGGAGGCGCTTGCATATTCATGGGGAATTAGGAACGTCGGAAAACAAACTGGCAATCTCTCCCTCCTCTTTTTCACTAACGGCAAGATCGCCACGAAATATTGCTTAGAGAGCATCAAACATTAATTCCTTCCTACGAGCTATGATACGCCTCGCTTCTGCCGCTATAAGACAACTGCATCGTTTGCATAGCTGTAATGCAAAAAAGTCAAGAAGTTATTTTCCATTGAGTTGTTTCTACTGTAACTGTGTTTCGATATCTTCAGTCTTATCTTTAGGATCTTTATCTTCAATTTATCTCTTAATGGTATACGTCTTTAATTGCTATTCGTACTCATGAAAAGTACTCATATACCTATCACCAAACCTGTAGATGTAGCAGAGCATCCAATACTTGTAGGCTGATGAAACGACTTTACTGTCCTTACCACTTATTTTCATTTTGTTTACGTTCTAGGAGGCGTTTCAATGATTATAATGTAGAAGGATATAAAAAAGCCAAGATCGCTGATCATCAATTTTTATTTACGACGACCGGTTTCGCTGAACTATGTCAGCATAATCTGGTCAAATAAAATATTTCACAAGGCCATAATCTTGTAATGTCAATCGGTTGTTATATAACAATAATTTTACAGTGCATAGGTGCACTATGTCATTATAATAAAACATAATTATCACATTGAGTCATTTGATTTGAACATTAAACATAAAAAATACGTCAATTAATATAATTTATTTTGCTTTTCACTATAGATACAACTTTACCACTTTTTCAGTATAATTCGAAGAAAAGCTCTTAGGTTGAAATCCGCCAATGGGCTTCTGTGGTTGCATTTCGACTACGCCTATAAAAGCAGCACGTACAATCAAGTGTGAACATTGGTATAATAGTAGCTGCAAATTTAGATTAAAGAAAGATAATTCTATTATTAAACTAATAACGCAAACTTAACGCTGAAGGTGTATATGTTCTAGGCGTAGACATGTAACCTTACTTTTAACATAACACGACAATCAGTAAAACTGCACGACCCTTAGCTAGCTGAAGATGAGTAGAGTAACTTGACCTAATTACAGATTAATTCGATGTGTGTTTCTCCTGTAACCAAAAATACATTTTCATAGTGAAAATGTTTGAAAAGTTACTGAGACGTTTATATCTCTGTTAAAATACGACGACTTTCTTCAGTCACACATTTTATATACATTTTATTCAGAACACTAAGCACAGAACAAACATTTTAGACGTCCTCCACACACGTTGATGTGTCTAACACTACCATCTTGCTACTTCCATCGCATTAAAAAGAGATTCTCTCCATTTTACTGGAAGTCTCCTCCCTAAGCTTCAATTGAAGGAAAAATTACTCTATTTGTAGTGTTTACTCTTAGATGGCAAAACTATCTGGCTGTATTTGAAATACAAATGTCTAAAAATGCTTCAAATACGAACTGTATAAGACACTGTGTCTCACTGGAAGATGCCAAAGATCATTTATGATTTCTGAAACCATCAAACATAACCATTTTTAATCCTAAATCGGTATAAACGCAAACAGGGAGAAACAAGTAGCAAAAGATCCAGGAAAACTGAAGCGAAACAACTGGTAGCCAATCTTTGTCTGAACATGTGTTCAGTACAATCAAAGAGTGCTAAAGAAATAAGCAGAACCTTACAATCAGATATCCGTACTACTTTTCCTCCTCAGAAAGTCTGTGAGTAGATTTTTATTCAGAAATTTCAAGAAAAGCCAATACTGGTTTCGAAATTACGAGAAGCCTCATATAAACAGCAAGGGGATATGTTATGGTGCCGATTAACTTCAACAGGTTTATGTCTTGCAGTAACATTCATTTGTTTACATAAAATATTGCAATCCATTCTATCGGAAGTTTATTGCTTCAAGTCGGTGCAAACTTTTATCATCAGTATTAATAAATCTAAATGAAATAATTTAAGGAAGTAGTTTTGATGAATTTGCATACTTCTGTGCATTACTATTATCGGACATGTAAGTTGTTCATTTTATGATCACATTTAAGTACATGCATGTCTTGTGAATGTACCTTGAAAATTTGTCCTTTGGTAGTACAAGAGGTTGGTTTTCTAGAATACCATGGAAGAAAAATTATAAATTCAGAACTCGAAAACCAGGGAAGACATTGCCTTAAAATGTTGGACATTGCTACTTCTTTACGTAATGTAGATTTTTTTTTAAATTTTGTTGCTAAGTAAGGTGATGCACATGATTAAGAAAAACAATTCCATAAATTTCGAATACAGCATTATTAGTGAGCTTCTTGATGTAGTTGCGACGTTTAAATATCTAGGCGTAACATTACAGAGCGATATGAAATGGAACGAACATGTAAGGACAATTGTGAGTAAAACGGACAATCGACTTTGTTTTATTGGGAGAATTTTGGGAAGATGTACTTCATCTGTAAAGGAGGCTGCGTATAAAACGCTTGTATGACCATGTCTTGCGTGTTTCTCAAGTGTTTGCATGGGGAAGTGTACTTTACTTACAGACTTCGATTGCAATCTCTACACATATAAGACGCATTTTGGAACGCTTCTACAGAAAACCTTATTTTAGACCCGGGCAAAGCCGTGTACTTGCAGCTAGTATTCAAATATACGCTGTGCAAATACGGATGTTTTGTGTACTTACATATTAGTCAGTAGAAGGTAATAAATTCTTGGGGAATGGCGTTCAAAAATTACGATACATCAGAAATTTAATTCTTGAATGTAAAATGTATTTATTAAAAAAAAATATTAGCAAGGTTGCATATATATCAGTTGGCAAAATGTTACTACTTTGCAATTACATACTTCCCTAATTTATTGTGGAAATGGTAATAACAGTTCATATCTAGTACAAAAGAGAAATATGCCTCACATTTGGTATACATTACTTTTGTTATTTCTTGACAATTATTATATTTACATCTGGCAGATTTAAAAACTGTGATCTGGTCAGTGGTCGATTCTGTCCTTCCTGATATCAGCACTTGCTGTATTTGGTTGCCGCCTCTTTTTTCATGCCATTGCTTGGTGAGTTATTCATCAATTGTCTCTTGCATGGTTTTCCTGACCGGCATAAGGATTCAGCAATATCAAACTTGAAATCAAACAAAGCCATCTGGGTTTTCTCTTCAATACTATCTCCAATACAGGTTTTCTTGCAAAGTAACCAGGCAACAACATAACTCCTATCAGCGAGGTATAAGTGCAGGTCTGTCGTGTAATAAAATGAAAGAAAACGTTGGCAGTTCCAGTCTTATGTTAGTGTGTCGTGTTATACAGTATTTACTCAAATGTGCTGCTTTAAACAGATCCTGCCATCTGCCGTGAAGAGGGCGAAGTGAAAGGAAGAGACGTCTGACATCAATTGAGGAGGGAAGGGTCTTTCATTTAATGAAGTAACCCTGTCGCTTTACTGAGTACTTAACAGTAACCGCAACTGTAAATACATTGGCCTATTGACTGGATGGCAAGTTTTAAGTACAGAGTAACATTTTATTGTCAGGATACCATTTTACAAGGAATCTTATAATTACAAACAGAAGCCAGAATGGGTAACGTAGAAGTAGCTATCATGGGAGTAGTGAAGTAAATAAAATCAATTAACAAGAACAAGTCTTCTGGTCCGGGCTATATAACCATTAGATTTCTATCTGATTATGCTGAAGCGATAGCTCCTTACTAAACAGCCATATACAACCGCTCTCTCATAGAAGGATCTGTACCAAAAGATTGGAAAGTTGCACAGGTCACACCTATCTTCAAGAAAGGCAGTAGGAGTGACCCACTAAACTACAGGCCTATTTCATTGACGTCAATGAGCAGGGTTTTGGAACGTATCCTGTATTCAAATATTATGAATTATCTCGAACAGAATGATCTATTGACCCAAGGTTAACACAGATTTAGAAAATATCGTTCTGCGAAACACAACTAGCTCTTTACTCACACGAAGTGATGAGTGATATCGACAAGGGTTCGCCAATCGATTCTGTATTTCTTGATATCCAGAAGGCTTTTTACACCGTACCTCACAAACTGCTTTTAATGAAATTGCGTGGTTATGGTATATCGTCCCAAATTTGAGATTGAATAGGGGATTTCCTGTCAGGGAGGACACAGTTCGTAGTAAACGATGGTAAAGCATCGACTAAAACAGAGGTGATATCGGGCGTTCCACAGGGTAGTGTTATTGGTCCTCTGCTGTCCCTTATTTACATAAATGACTTAGGGGAAAATCTAAGTAGCTCTCTTAGGTTGTTTGCAGATGACGCCGTCATTTACCGTCTAGTAAAATAATCTGGAGATCAAAACCAACTGCAGAACGATCTGAATAAGATATCAGTATGGTGTAAAATTGGCAATTGACTCTAAATAATGATAAGTGTTAAGTCGTCCACATGAGTACGAAAAGAAATCCGTTAAACTTTGTTTTCAAGATAAATCCATCGAAAAAAGGCAGTAAACTCCACAAAATACCTTGGAATTACTATTACATCAGACTTAAACTGGGAAGAACACGTAGATAATGTCATGGGAAAGTCGTATCAGAGATTGCGTTTTATTGGTAGAACCCTTAAAAGATGCAACAGAAGTACTAAAGAAACTGCATACACTACGCTTGTCCGTCCAGTTTTGGGGTATTGCTGCCCAGGTGTATTTGACGGAGGACATCGAAAGAATCTAATGAAGGTCAGATAGTTTCTTATTGTCACGATACAGGGGAGACAGCGTTAAGGAAATGATAGAGGATCTGAGATGAGAATCATTACGCCGGCCGCGGTGGCCGAGGGGACTGAGGCGCTCGAGTCACGGTCTGCACGGCCACTACGGTCGGGGGTTCGAATCCCCCCTCAGGCATGGATATTTGTGCCGTCTTTAGTATTAGTTAGTTCATAAGTAGTTTGTAAGTTTAGGGACTGATGACCCCGTAGTTAAGTCGCATAGGCTATACAAACATTTGATTTGATTTTTTGAGAATCATTACATCAACGGCGCTTATCGCTGCGGCGTGGGCTACTTACGAAACTGCAATCGCCAAGATTGTTCTCCGAATATTAAACTATATTGTTGAATCCCACATTCTTAGGTAGAAATGATTATCAGAATAAAATACGAGAAATTATTCCTCGAATGGAGAGATTCAGGTGTTCTTTCTTCCCGAGAATTCGCTATTCGAGAATGGAATGGGAGATAAATATGATTCTTTAGTTTCTGCCAGCGTATTTGATAAAATATCCACGGGTGTATTGCTGGTCTATAGACACTATAGGCACTATGGATACTATAGACCGGCAATACACCCGTGGATATTTTGGGAGATAAATAGTTCGATGAATCTTCACCAGGCACTTAAATGTGATTTGCAGTAACATATGTAGATGTAGACGTGGGATATGGGATCTTGTCTCGTCTATGAGATGTAAATGAAACAGCATTTACACAAAATATGTTTGCCAAACAGTTAAACCATACATTATTTTTGCTGTGAACTCGGGGAGTGTAGGCGGTAAGCGCGCCGCGGCGGCGGTGAGGCGTTCCGCATAAAGCTGTGTATAGGGAAAGTATGTCCAGCCTGCCAGCGGCAGCCATGCTGGGCCTATTCCGCTGCTGCTTACGCTCCGACCGCTACAACGTGCCCAGCGCTTAACAATACTTAACAACCGATTTTGAGGAAACTATTCAATGAAAACATTTAATTTTTTCACGTGTTATAGTGTGATATATTAGCTCGATAATGAACTGATTTTTTATTTATTATTACATATATTTTACGTGCTACATCAAATTAAGAAAACTACTGCGCAAAATTTTGTAGAGTTTGCAGAGGAAAAATCGCATTGCGTATGGTTGATTTTAGCACATACAACGCTGCGGATGAAATGTAGGTAAGATATCGAAATTTTATTTAAGGTTCAGAACAGAACGATAACTATTTTCATTCTCGAGATACAGGGTCTTATATCCGACGGACTGATGCGGCAACTTCGCGTAGTTCTGTCCATGCGGACCTGGCGGCTCTACGAAATACTTATGGTCCGATTTTAAGAAAACAGCTTGGTTTGTGGCTCCAGATCTAAAGTGTTCACTTATAAATTCAGACTGACCTGTACCGTAGCCAGCTATTCGAATAGACCACGAACATACCATCATCGGAGCATAGCGTAAATGAAGAAAACTATTTAGATAATAGATAATTCATTGATGATTATTTTCTTGCGTATTATGTATTTATATCTTACATGAACTACGAAAAATGAAAGGGGATAGCCACTGCATGACTTTAAGCAAAAAAGAGAAATTAAAGGTGCCTCTACAACGCCAATTAGATTTGAATGTCTTAATATTTGTCTTGTTTCAATTCTTTGTTTCCTGTAAAGATACACGTAACACATGAAACAGAATGAGAAAAGCTTGCTTCAGGAACTATATATTAATTTTATATCTACGCGAGAATCTAGTTCACTCACTAATATATTCAAAATTTGTATGTTTTCGGAAACTACTTGCAGATAAAACCAACGACGCGTGATTAATTTAGCCTCACGACATTGTGCAGGGATTTTCTTCACAAATTTATTCAAGTTAAAATTGTATAGATATCTGCTGCGTGATCCATTCGTCACTGAATCTTTAATCTATTAATTTATATTATGAATTAGTAGAATAACCGAAGGTCGCTTCTGGGCTCCTAGTTTCTCTGACGACTTTCATCAGTCGGACTGTTCATCTTCCTGCATTTCTGATATATAATGGAAGTACTATAATGTTTACCCCCCTTCTTCGCTTCTTAAGAACACGCAAAAGTACAACACTGTGGCATTATTCAAACTCAAACATACGAAATTCACAAGACTTCTTATGCAGCCAAGCAACGTACAGGACCAAGATGGCGGAAAGAACCACGTGACTCGATTTCAGCCAATCACGACCTGCAGACGGCGGCAAGCGGCGCGGAAAAGGATGGCCGTACTTTCCTTATACAGAGCTTTAGTTCCGCAGCGTCGGCCGTGACCCCTGCCACGCTCGTGCTTGTGCCGTATCTGCGTCTTGGCTCGTCGGTTGTACAGATCTCGCCGTCGAGGCTAGCACTGTGCGTTAGAATGTCGAACTCTGCGGAGTTACCTCGTGGCGGTGCGGTGTGATTTTCCCATATTCTAAAACTGTTGTGTTGTGCTACTGCGAGGCGTAGCGGCGCGGCGGGGAGGCTGTGCGTCTTTGCCCTGGTGTCCAATCGACGGCCCTCTGGCTGAAGTCTTCGAGTGGAACAACCTTAGACGGAGATCACAGGTGACTTACGACCAGACCGCATCCTGGGTGAGTACCTCTGTTATTTATGGATTATTCCGTGGCTGCTCGGAGGACCGAAGACATATTAGAAAGTTAAATGCGTAGTATTCTTGTTCCACAATATTATTTATTTGCTTGTTATTAGCAGCTTTCGGCTTCTTAAGCCATCGTCAGACAACTCCATACTAAACAGATAGTTCAACACGTAACATTGAGGTTACATACACAAAAATGGTTTCTCAAAGATATTTGAACTGCAAATTAATTATGTGTATGAATCGTAACTAAATAACAAACGTAATGCAACAAAACAAATGGATATTAGTGACCATTTCTTGTGCTACAATGGAATTACAATATTAAAACTTTGTAATTTTATAAGAAAGTATTGTCTGCGGTGATGGTAGAAACGAAATGTAGCTTAATTATGAATAAGTATCAATACCACAGAACGTGCTTACTAATAATTATAATAATAACAATAGTAAAAGAAAAATCATAAATGGGGTCCGAAAGGGTACGTCTTACTCACTAAGGTTACAAATATTATTAATGTCCAGGTGAGCGATGGATGATTGTAGAAGCAAACTGTAAATTGTGGCAAGGAGGAGAATAGTATATGGAATATTGGTATGAAACACATATGACAAAATTATTTACACACATTGAGAACAATAGGCCTAGTAATAGATTATCTGAGCACAAAAGGAGCTGTAGATTGAAAAAGAAAGATTCCGCTTTTGCTGACGACGCTCTGAATGAATGTCATTCCTATGATACTAATTGTGATGTTCTCCATAAAGGAAAAAAATGTAGAAAACTCACATTGTCAGAAATTTTGCCCATTACAAACATCAGTCCAAGAATCCTGACCTAGTGCTGAATGACCAGACACAACTCCATCTTTCACCTTTACTAAAATTATGTCAACATATCAATAGGCCTAGTGTTCTCACTGTGTGTAAATAATTCTGTCATGTGTTTCACACCAATATTCCACATACTCTTCGCCTCCTTGCCATAATTTAGAGTTAGCTTGTAGAATCATCAATCACTCACCTGGACATTTATAATATTTGCAACCTTAGTGAGTAAGATGTACCCGTTGATTTCATTTGATTTTATTTTCTCAGGGAAGCCAAAACAGCCTTGGTCTAACCCGCCACTGCCCGCACCGAAACTAAGTTTATTGTGCGGTATCGCTCCCTGTATGTCTAGTAAAGCCACCAATGCCCTTGAACAGTGCAAGGAGTCCCTTTACCAGTTCTTTATTAGACACAATTTCTTCGTGTCTGGTTGTCCCAAATGTTCTGTGCCTTTTACTCTCCAATGCAATGCATTCGAAGATCAGATGTGATGCAGTTTCATCACCGTCATCACAGATCCTACATTTAGGGTCCTCTTCTGTTATTCCCATTGTATGTAGGTGTTTTTTGAAATTACCATGGCCTGTCAGCAATCCAACCATGAGTCTAATCTCTCTCCTGTTCAGACCCAGGATTGCAGAGCTTCTTTTAAAACAAGGCTTTGGCATCATTACCTTGCCATCTTTTTGTTGATGAACTTTGGTCCAATATTCTACGTGCTGTCTTCTGAGCCATTTACGTAGCTCCAATTTGATCATTGCCTTGGTGATTGTCAGGACAGGTTCCGGTCCAATAAATGGAGTCTCTGCCCCCATCCTGGCTAATCTGTCGGCATGTTCGTTACCACTGATCCCCGAGTGGCCAGGGACCCACAATAGGTTTACTCTATTGCTTTCCCCTAGCTCCACCAGAACCCTGTGACATTCTGCAACAATGTTAGACCTTTTTGCAGGAGCTACCAGTGATCTCAGGGCTGCCTGGCTGTCTGAATAGATATAGATGCTGCAATCTTTGTAGCACCTAGGCAAATTCTCCTCCACACACGCCCTGATGGCAGTGATTTCCGCCTGGAATACTCAGGCCAGTTTCCCTAGAGAGATGACGCCCTCCAGTCTTGGCTGCACCCCGTATACCCCGGCCCCAACGCCTTGGTCTGATTTCGACCCGTCAGTGAACCAGACAATATCCCCCGTACGGTGTCGAACTATTTTCTCCCACTGCTCCCTGCTTCCAAATGTTATATTGAAAGGCTTGTTGAAGCAGTACGGGGTTATAATATAGTCGGCTGGCATTTCCCCAACCTTTCCTATATTTACCTCACTCAGTATTTTAGTGTGATTCTGGATATCCCGAAGAGTTCCAGTTGTTGCCAGATTTGAGTCTGTATGCACCAGCCGCTGCCTCCATCTTGACCCAAAGGTGTAATGGGGGCATATCCAGCATGGTTTCCATCCCAGCAGGTGGTGTGCTGCTAATTCTGCCTGTTATGGCTAGGCAGGCTAATCTCTGCACCTTATCAAGCGCCTTAGCAGCAACCTGCTGTTCTACCTCCTTCCACCACACGACCGCCCCATAGGTGATCCTGGGTCTAATCACTGTGGTGTATATCCAGTGCATACCCTTGGGGCTCAGGCCCCAATTTTTGCCACAAGCCCTCCTGGTGCTTACTAAAGTACCTTTTGCCTTGGAGCAAATATTCCTAATGTGAGGGGTCCATGTCAGTTTCTGATCTAGGGTAACCCCTAGATATTTCACTGCCCCCTTCACAGGTAGCGCGTCATTGAAAATCTTTAGATTCCAACTTGAAAGATGTACCCATTCGGAACACATTTGTGTTTTTTATATTATATTATTATTATTATGCATGTTCTTTGGTACTGATACTTATTCATAACAAACCCATATTTTGTTTCTACCATCACCAACTGACAATACTTTCTTATAAAATTACACAGTTTTAATATTGTAATACCATTGTATCCCAATAAATGTTAATTTAAAATCCATTTGTTTAGTAGGAGTACGTTTGTCATGTATTATCGATTCATAGAAATAATTAATTTGCAGTTCACGTATCTTTGAACCACTCCCATGAACCACAGACAGTGCCGAGGTGGGGTGGCTTGCGTGCCTCAACGATACAGATAGCCGCAACCACAGCGGAAGGGTATCTGTGGAGAGGCCAGACAAACGTGTGGTTCTTGAAGAGGGGCAGCAGCCTTTTCAGTAGTTACAGGGGCAACAGTCTGGATGATTGACTGAACTGGCCTTGTACCATCAGCTAATGTGGCTTTGCCACACAGCTACTGCGAACGGCTGAAAGCAAGGGGAAACTACAGCCGTTGCCTTTCCCGAGGACATGCAGCTCTACTGTATGAACATATGATGATGGCATCCTCTCGGGTAAAATATTCCGGAGGGGGGACTACTCAGGAGGATGTGATCATCAGGAAAGACAATACTGGCATTCTACGGATCGGAGCGTGGAATGTTAGATCCCTTAATCGAGTAGGAAAATTAGAAAATTTAAAAAGGGAAATGGATAGTTTGAAGTTAGATATAGTGGGGATTAGTGAAGTTCGGTGGCAGGATGAACAGGATTTCTGGTCAGGTGAGTACAGGATTATAAATACAAAATCAATTGGGGGTATCACAGGAGTAGGATTGATAATGAATAAGAAAATAGGCATGCGGGTAAACTACTATAACCAGCACAGTGATCGCATTATCATTGTCAAGATAGATACGAAGCCAACACCGACAACAATAGTACAGGTTTTTATGCCAACTAGCTCTGCCGATGATGAGGAAATCGAAGAAATATATGAGGAGCCAAAGGAAATTATTCAGACAATTAAGGGAGAGGAAAACTTGATTGTTATGGGAGACTGGAATTCGGTAGTAGGACAAGGAAGGGAAGGGAGGATAGTAGGTGAATATGGTCTGGGCAAAAGGAATGAAAGAGGAAGCCGCCTGGTAGCATTTTGCACAGAACATAATTTAGTTATAACAAACACCTGGTTCAAGAATCAGAAAAGAAGGTTGTATACGTGGAAGAGACCAGGGGACACCGGAAGATACCAGATAGATTTTATAATGGTAAAACATAGATTTCGGAACCAGGTTCTACAGTGTAAGAGATACCCAGGGGCAGATATAGACTCTAACCATAACTTGTTGGTTATGAACTATAGGCTGAAACTAAGGAAACTACAAAAAGGTAGGAAAATAAGGAGATGGGACCTGGATAAATTGAAGGAACCTGGGGTTCTTAAGAATTTCAGAGGGAGCTTTAGGCAACAATTGACAGAAGGAAGGAAGGAAAGACCTACAAAAAATCCTTGGATATCACAGGAGATACTAAATTTAATCGATGAAAGGAGAAAATATAAAAATGCCGTAAATGAAACAGGCAAAATGGAGTACAGACGACTAAGAAATGAGATTGACAGGAAGTGCAAAATGGCTAAGCAGGAGTGGCTAGAAGGCAAATGCAAGGATATAGAAGAATGTATAAATAGGGGAAAAATAGATACAGCCTACAGGAAAATAAAAGAAACATTTGGAGATAAGAAAAACAGCTCTATGAATATCAAGGACACTGATGGAAAACCAGTTCTCAGCTAAGAAGGGAAAGCTGAAAGGTGGAAAGAGTATATAGAGGGGCTCTACAAAGGAAATGAACTTCGAGACAATATTGTAGGAAGGGAAGAGGATGTAGATGATGATGAAATAGGAGATACTGTACTGAGAGAAGAATTTGACAGAGCCCTGAAAGACCTAAGGCGAAACAAGGCCCCTGGAATGGATGATATTCCCTCAGAGTTACTGAAGTCTCTGGGAGAACCAGCCATGACAAAATTGTTTCACCTGGTGTGTAAGATGTATGAGACAGGTGAAGTACCCTCAGACTTTAAGAAAAATGTTATAATCCCCATCCCTAAGAAAGCAGGTGCAGACAGGTGTGAAAACTACAGAACCATCAGTTTGATAAGTCATGGCTGCAAAATATTAACGCGAATTATATACAGAAGGATGGAAAAGCTGGTAGAAGCCGACCTCGGGGAAGATCAGTTTGGGTTCAGGAGAAATGTAGGAACACGGGAGGCAATACTCACTTTACGGCTTATCCTAGAAGATAGATTAAGAAAAGGCAAATCTACATTTCTAGCTTTTGTAGATTTGGAGAAGGCTTTTGACAATGTTGATTGGAATAAACTCTTTAAAGTTCTGAAGCAAGCAGGAGTAAAATATAGGGAGCGTAAGGTTATTTACAACTTGTACAAAAACCAGACAGCGGTTGTCAGAGTTGAAGGGCATGAAAGGGATGCAGTGGTTGGAAAGGGAGTAAGAAAGGGTTGTAGCCTTTCCCCACTGTTGTTCAATTTGTACATTGAGCAAACTATAAAGGAAAGCAAGGAGAAATTTGGTGAAGGAATTAAAGTTCAGGGGGAAGAATTAAAAACATTGCGTTTTGCCGACGACATAGTAATTCTGTCAGATACAGCAAACGACCTGGAAGAGCAATTGAACGGAATGGACAGTGTGCTGAAAGGTGCATATAAGATGAACATTAACAAGAGCCAAACTAGCGCAATGGAGTGCAGTGTAAGAAAATCAGGTGATGCTGAAGGAATTAGATTGGGAAACGAAGCAATAAAGGAGGTAGATGAGTTTTGTTAATTGAGCAGTAAAATAACAAATGATGGTCGCAGTACAGAGAAAATGCAGAATGGCAATGGGTAGAAAAGCGTTCCTGATAAAGAGAAATTTGTTAACATCGAATATTGATTTAAACTTAAGGAAGTCCTTTTTGAAGGCATTTGTATGGAGTGTTGCCTTGCATGGGAGTGAAACATGGACGATAAGCTGTGCGGACAGGAAGAGGATAGAGGCTTTTGAAATATGGTGCTACAGAAGAATGCTGAAGATTAGGTGGGTGGATCGCGTAACTAATGAGGAGGTACTGAACAGAATTGGGGAGAAAAGGAATTTCTGGCATACCTTGACTAAAAGAAGGGATAGATTGGTAGGACACGTTCTTAGACATCAAGGAATTGTGAATTTAGCGTTGGAGGGAAGTGTATGGGGAAAAAATCGCAGGGGAAGACCAAGAGATGGATACAGTAAGCAGATTCAGACAGATGTAGGTTGCCGTTATTATGTGGAGATGAAGAGGCTTGCTCAGGATAGGGTATTGTGGAGAGCTGCATCAAACCAGTCTCCGGACTAAAGACCACAACAACAACATATCTTTGAAAAAACCATCTTTGTGTATATAACCTCATTGTTACGTGTGAACTATCTGTTTAGTGTGAATTTATCTCACGATGGCGTAAGAAGCCGAAAGCTGCTAATAACAAGCAAATAAATAATATTTTGTAACAAAAGTACTACGTACTTACGTTTTTAATACCTACGTTATTGTTGATCTCCTTCACGTACGCTGTACTGGCGACTAGACTCTTCCATCTTCTGTCTTCTATCTTCAACTCCGTCACTGTCGGTGGCTGATCATGACTGAGTTTGGGCTGGTGCTGCTGCTGCTGCTAATACTGCTACTGCCAGTCTGACGATACTTACACTCCCTGTCTCACTCCATCACTCTGTTACTCTCTGGCGTCGTCTTCTTGGCCGTGCTATTTATCTGCTGTACCTGGCTGGAGGTGAAGGATCTTAGGGGTCGTTGTCTTCTATCACGTTGTACAGTTTCTAGAAAGATCCTTCGTAACGTTGCTCTGGAGGACAGTACACTAGGTGACTGGCTTCTGGTCACTTTCACTTTCAGAAGTACGTGACGGTCCCGTTTGACAGTCTGTAAGTTCACGTGATGTGGTCGGTCGATGGCCTGATCGCTTCCGCCAGTGCAGAGAGCGATGGCCCCCTGGTCGCTTTCCGCCACACGCGGATACTCGTCGGAAGAGTGTCGTGCTGAATAGGCAGCGAAAGCTGGTCGATGCGCTGTCGGAATGCAGTCGCAGGTCTGTTGCTTCACTCGGCCGTGCCTGACTGAATTATCGAACAAGTTGGCGCAGTGCTAACACACTGGACTCGCATTCGGGAGGACGGTGGTTCAAATCCACCTCCGGTCATCCAGATTTAGGTTTTCCGTGACTTCCCTAAATCACTCCAGGCAAATGCCGGGATGGTTCCTTTGAAAGGACACGACCGATTTCCTTCGTCAATCCTTACCCAAAAAAGTATAACGTTACCCCTGCTTTCGTATGATGCTATACGTTGTCAAAATTGATTCCGCGATTGTAATTCGACCAAAGGATTGGTTGCATCGAAATTTTGAAATTGGAATAATTTATTTAAAACACAACACAAATTAACCTTCATAACATTAAGCCAAATACACGACGTTAAAGTCGGGCACCACAAACAGCAACGGCACGTTATAAGACTTACGGAAAGCACCTAGCTGGATCCTATGCTTCGTACTGCAGATGCTGAAACTGTTAATCTTTTCTTATTTAATATAAGATTATTCCAGTTAATTTCCGTACTAGACAGTTCAGTTCGCTTTTCATTGTTGTATGACCGTGGATGAAACATGAAGTTAATGGTAATGATAAATAGAGGAAAAAAATGATCGGGCTTCGTAAATAAAAAAAAAAAAAAAATATGATTGCAGGTTCTGTAATCAAGAAAGGTACTGTATAAGAATAGCTAATAAAAAAAAAGATAGCAGTCAACAATCCGAAGATTGGTTTGTACACCACAGTGCTTTACTAGGCATGGTCCTGTTTGGAGGTGGTATGCCGTTGCCTTCCTCCGACCTTCGAACTGACTTACCCAGCCAGTTACAGGGGGACCTACAGTTTAACGTGGGTTCCGAACCACGGTGCTACTCGGTATTTTTCACATCAGCAATACTGCCAGAGGTGAAAGAAGTGGAAAGTGACAGATAAAAATCCTAGGAACTTGCGGGGAAGAATGACTAATAGTGAGTGAAATTTTGAAGACGTAATGGTGTTTGAACAGTAAACTATTACGGACGTCGAAAACATTAGAAAATATATATTTGACGTGAAGGGATTCATTTAAATAAAAGCCAAAGAGAGGGGATGATTTTAAATTTAAGTTATATATTTTAACAACTTGCATCATAATTACTTACATTGAATGGAGATATGAATAGAAGGCATCCGTACACGGCGAAATTAGACAAGAGAGTGATCAAAACTACGATCGCGGTTCCGTTTTCCCGCTTGTCCAGAAGTAAAAAATGACGAACGAAATTAAGTATTGCGAGCTAGAGAGAACTGGCGGCGATAAGCATCGCTGATTTTAAAAGAAATAAAATAAAATAAAATAAAATTCTAGTGTATTGTTACAAAAGCGAGAGCTCCGTCTTTAATGACCAAGCTGTCGACGGGAAGTTAAACACTAAATTTCCTTCCTCCTGGCTGAATAGAACGAAGTCTTCATTTTTACTCCACATCTTATTATTGTATTTTATTTCACTAATTTATTTACACACTTTACTGCACACAAGAAGCACAGCTGTACTTGAATGCCACAGTTGCATCACGTGAGCTAATATACACCTGAAACTTTGTATATTTAACTACACAAAGTGCAGCACAGGGTTAGTTTCTGATTGCGTTTGCCCTTACTGTGAGGTAGGGGTCCGGCACGTTTGCCCTCGGCTGCTACTCCGCCGCTAAACGGTTATCTAGTTTAGCCCGCTCATCGGGGCGCGGCTGGTACAGCTGCGGCTATTACGCGGCAGGACAAAGCGGAGACGCGCTATCTCGCATCAGCAGCCGGCCGGCTGCGCTACGGACAAACAGCGACACCCGTTAACCCATTAATCCACTAATCCATTAATGCATTACCAGCGCACCTGCCGGACACCGCGGTGTGGGCCCACGCAGCCAGCAGGACCCAACAACAGCCTACAGCACAGTCGCTGTTTGTGACAGCGTGGGCTTCTGCCGACATTATTGTTAGAACTGAAAGTCTTCTGAGCTATTTGTCGCGTCATGAAGATATACAGGGTATTACAAAAAGGTACGGCCAAACTTTCAGGAAACATTCCTCACACACAAAGAAAGAAAATATGTTATGTAGACATGCGTCCGGAAACGCTTAATTTCCATGATAGAGCTCATTTTATTACTTCTCTTCAAATCACATTAATCACGGAATGGAAACACACAGCAACAGAACGTACCAGCGTGACTTCAAACACTTTGATACAGGAAATGTTCAAAATGTCCTCCGTTAGCGAGGATACATGCATCCACCCTCCGTGTGAATGGCGTATTGTATCACAGCCGTCCACAATACGAGCACGAAGAGTCTCTACATTTGGAACCGGGGTTGCGTAGACAAGAGCTTTTAAATGGCCCCACAAATGAAAGTCAAGAGGGTTGAGGTCAGGAGAGCGTGGAGGCCATGGAATTGGTCCGCCTTACCAAACCACCGAATACAATTCGGCTATTGCCCCGTGCTAGTCCATACATCAAATGGGCATCTGCCAACTCCGCATTTGTAAACATTGCACCGACTGACTGCAGAGCTATGAGACGCATTTCAACACAAGCACTCAACTCAACATTACCTTCCTTCGATTGGGCCAACTGACGGTGAATCGAGGAAGTACAGTACATACTAACCAAACAATTGGGTATTTTGACGATTATCTGCACGAATAATTGCAATTTACATTTAAAGAGAAATACTAAAATGAGCTCTAACATGGAAATTAAGCCTTACCGGACACATAACCACATAGCATATTTTCTTTCTTTGTGTGTGAGGAATGTTTCCTGAAAGTTAGGCCGTACCTTTTTGTAACACCCTGTATTTCTCCAGCGTTTCAGATCCGTTACAGGAGCCTACAAAAATGTTCAAATGTTTCTATAGCTTATGGGACTTAAATACGTGGTCATCAGTCCTTAAACTGTAACTACTTACGAATTGGCTAACACTAAGGACGGCACAAATATCCATGCCCAAGGAGGGATTCGAACCCCCGACCATAGGGGCTGTGCAGACCTCGACTGGCGCGCCGCAGTCCCCTCGGCACAGGAGCCTTCCTGAGGACTTGTTTCCTCCTGTGTTCGTCTTAATCCTTTCCACCCAGAACAGCTTTAAAAAAATTGTGACTAAAATTGAATTCTCTACATACTTGGGCATAATAGACACTGGGAAAAATCATAAAAAAATTCTTCCATAAAAATGTACCTAGAAAACAATTAGCACAATTTCTCCAGAATTATTCTCAGACATCCTGCTATTTGTTGTAAAAGTTACCTGAGGAACATTATTGAATAAAAAATTATTTCTACATTACTTTTATTTATATGTTATTATACAGGGTGTCCCAGCCATCTTGTCCACCCGAAATATCTCTGGAACAATAACAGCTATTGGAAAACGTCTTTCACTGGTATCAATGTACGGCTGGGGCCCATGAATGTACATATTTGGAAACATTCTAAAACGAAAGAAAACGTGTTTTTTAACACAAACTTATGTCTTTTTTTTTTTATGGACACCCTATATTTTTCTTCAGAAATCCATAGCATGACAAATCACAAACAAATGCGTTGATTGCATCGCAATATTCAAATTACATCCCGAGATATTGCTACGGGAAGTTGACGCTTGAAAAACTTGAAAAAACGTCCTGAGGTTCAGGCGTGAACCTCATGCTACCCGTAATCGCGATGTGATTGACATGCGTAATCGTAATTCCATACTTACCAAGAGGTAAGTGTGCCATGAACTCTCATAAGCACATAATGGTTACACCCAAAATAAGGTTTATCGAATGCGTTAAATGACCCATTGTGCCTATCGCGTACTAGTTCATCCAGGGCCTAGCTATAACTAGACACGTGTCCAACGTAGTTCCCACTACAGCCACAGTTACCACTTCGCCTTGTTTGTGATTTGCGACCCATGCAAACTACTACTATTATGAGTAAATGATTCACTGTCACTTGCGCTAGATCTACAGTAAAGCTTTAAAGTTGAGCGGCATTACCGTTTTAGTAACGGATTAACGATAAGCAAAGTTAACTTTGTGACTAACGTTGCGGTACACAGATATGCCCACAGGGAAGCGTTATAGGTCCCCTACTCTTCCTCGTGTTTATAAACGATTTAGGAGACAATCTGAATAGCTCCCTTAGACTGTTCGCGGATGATGCTGTCGTTTATCGGTTAGTGAAGTCAACAGAGGATCAAAAACAACTGCAAAGCTATTTAGACAAAATTTCTGCATGGTGCGACAATTGGCAGTTGACACTAAATAAAGAAAAGTGTGAAATAATACACATGACCACTAAAAGAAATCCGCTGAACTTCAATTATGCGATAAATCAGTCAAACCTTAAGGTCGTAGATTCTACCAAATACCTAGGAGTTACAATTACGAGCAACTTTGACTGGAGAGAACACACAGAAAATATTGTGGGGAAGGCGAACCAAAGGTTACGTTTCATTGGCAGAACGCTTCGAAGATGCACCAGCTCCACCAAAGAGACTGGCTACATCACACTTGTGCGTCCTCTTCTGGAGTACTGTTGCCCCTTGTGGGACCCTCACCAGGTGGGTCTGATGGAAGACATAGAGAAGGTTCAGACAAGGGAAGCTCGTTTGGTTTTATCACGTTACGGGGGGAAAGCGTCACGTAAATGTTGCACGAATTGGGGTGGAAATCATTAAAAGAAAGACGTTATTCATTGCGGCGTGATCTGTTTGCAAAGTTTCAATCACCGACTTTTACTTATGAATGTGAAAATATTTTTCTAGCACCCACCTACTTAGGGAGACATGACCATCCCAATAAAATAAGAGAAATCAGATTGAAAACGGAACGATTTAGGTGTTCTTTCTTCCCGCGTGCTATTAGAGATTGGAACGGTAGAGAAAAGTTATGAAAGTGGTTAATGAACCCTCTGCCAGGCACTTGAAAGTGATTTGCAGAGTATCTATGTAGATGTAGATGTTACAGAACCGCATCACCCTAGCCTATGGGTTAAATACCTGCTGGAATGTATGACTTTAATACAGGATGGCAGCAGACCGTATTATTCGTTTCGGACCTCTTGGTAAGTATGGAAGTGCGATTACGCATGTCAATCACATCGCGATTACGGGCAGCGTGGGGTTCTCGCCTGAGCCTCAGGACGTGCGCTAGATGCGCATTTCGGGTTTTTCAAGCGTCAACTTCGCGTCTCAATATCTCGGGATGTAATTGGAATATTGTGATGCAATCAACGCAGTTGTTTATGTGATTTGTCATGCTATGGATTGCTGAAGAAAAAATATAGGGTATCCATTTAGAAAAACATAAGTTTGTTTTAAAAAACACATTTGCTTTCGTTTTAGAATGTTTCCAAATATATACATTCATGGGCCCCAGCCGTTTAATAATGACAAAAATTTTTATTTCTTTCGTAATACCAAATTCATGAGCTGTTGTGCCTAAGGAGCTCCCTGTCTTCTCAACATTGTACATATTTGTATATTTCACTGCCACTTCAGCCGCGGCAGATTAGCCGTGCGCACTGGGACGCCGTGCTGCGGTGCGCGCGGCCGTTCGACTCCCCCCTAGGGCATGGTTGTTCGTGTTGTCCATAGACTAGTTTACCTTAGTTTCAGTAGTTTGTACGCTACGGACTAATGACCAAGTATTGAGTCCGATGCATTTACACAGTTGAACAATGGATTTGATGCCACTTAAAATAAATAAAAAAACACTTTCCACTGTAGTATTCACAGAAATTTGTAGTTCGAATTCCAGTTGGTTACGGACTCTACAGTTAAAAAGAAGATATTTTCGTAAGAAAATGGGAATGATACGTGAAATAGGTAACTCAGTATCTCTTTGTCAATGACCACTACAGCACTCTAATTCTACATCTATATAGTATACTCTGCAAATCACATGTAAGTGCCTGGCAGAGGGTTCATCGAACCACCTTCATATTTTTCGAATAGCGCGCCGAAAGAAAGAACACCTGAATATCTCCGTTCGAGCTCTCATTTCTCGTATTTTATTCTGACGATCCATTTCTACCTATGTAGGTTGCAGTCAACAATATATTCTCACATTCGGAGGAGAATGTTGGCGATTAGAGTTTCGTAAGTAGACGACGCCGCAGCGATAAACGCCGCTGTTGTAATGATTCTCATCCCAGATCCTGCATCATTTCCGTAACGCTGTCACCCCTGTATCGTGACAATACGAAACGAGCTGCCCTTCTTTGGACACTTTCGATGTCCTCCGTCAAACCCACCTGATAAGGATCCCACACTCGGCAACAATGCTCCAAATGAGGACGGACAAAAGTGGTGTATGCAGTCTCTTTAGTAGTTCTGTTGCATCTTTTAAATGTTCTGCCAATAAAACGCATTCTCTGGTTAGTCTTTCCCATGACATTATGTACGTATTCTTTAAGTCTGATGTAATAGTAGTTCCGAGGTATTTAGTAGAGTTTAACTCCTTCACATTCGATTCATTTATCTTGTACACAAAGTTTAACGGATTTCCTTTCGTTGTCATGTGGTCAGTATATTCTACGATTGTGAAACTTTTGTACAAACATTAATTTCGTAATAGTTTCACACTTTACGTCTCTGCTTCAATGCTGTATTCTCCAATATTTAGATTTTTCATAGCATCAAAAAATCAAACAGGGCTGACTGAAACAGCTAATGTTGAAAATCGATTGTTAAAGTGAAATATGCCATAAGATACATAACTGAAAAATAGCTTCTTACCTTGAGAATACAGCAATCAGCTACTACCAAAATCTTTTAATAACTCTAAGTATGCCATAACTTTATCTTAACTAGGGCATCTAACATTAGCTTTAGGGTATGTAGCAAGAAAAATTAGAATTTTTAATGCTGTAAGCCAAATACCTTATAGTAGAGTGAATGCTCAAAAGTCAGCAACTATCGTCACAGGTTTGAACTTCAGAATGTGCACCCACTGTGGCTATGTGCCGTTCATATATGGAACTATACACAGGTCTGCAAACCCCTTTCAGTTTTTATACCTATATGTAAGGCAGATTACTTTTCAATTCTGCGTTACAAGTTGGTAATATTAATTTCATAAACAAGAATTCGAACTGCAGTGGGGCAACTAATATCGTGACCCAAATAGTTATTTTACACAATCATAAAATGAAACTTTTTGAACTTTCTGTCCACCAGTACTGCCTAAAGTAGCTCATTTTTAAGAGCTACCAGTATTATAAAAGCCCGTTGTTTATTTCATCCAATGCTATATTGTGTTGACTAACAGTCTGTTAAGGAAGAGTAACTATCTCTTAACACAAGTAGTAGGGCTACTTGTATTCCTGAGAAATATAAATGGGAATACAATATTCGATCATTTTATTCCTTTCAATTGATTTATGTATTTAAACGCTGAGAAGCTCTTCACCATCGTGCTTCATGTACAATGCGATAGTCAAACAAAACAGAAGTGACACAGTAGCTGTTTAATACACTATTTACCTGTTAACAACACTGGTATTTATCTGATGCTTGCCACTACCATGGCAGCCGGGCGAAGGTTCAAATTATCCCGCGACAGCAGCGCCGCTAGGGAGTCTAGTTATGTTTACATGGTCTTTGGGAAATACTGGAGGAAGATGCGCTTATTGGTGTTTGCATCTGATAGGTGGAAAACTGGGTGGTGTACGTGTGTTGGTGTATGCATATAACTAGGCAACATCGGCGCTGATAGAAGTCTCCTGGTGGGCCTAGTTCTTCTGAGTAGTGACGTCACTGCCACGCTGTCAGGCCTGCCACCTGCGGCACAAGTAGAGGGCCCGTTGGACCTCTGGCCGATGACCGTAGCCGCGCCGCCAAAGCCGGTAGCCAAGACGTCGAGAGTTTGTATACGTCTTCTCTGTTCATATTGTTGGGGTGTTTACTAATCTCAATTGCTTCACGAATTGTCCTCTTCGTTTTAAATGGCTGTTCAGAGAGAGTACGTCCTTGAAGTCGATATTGAGGTCACACTCTTTGTGTTCCGCAACTGCCGCGGTGGATTAGCCGAGCGGTCTACAGCGTCTCGCTGCGGAGCGCGCGGTTGCTCGCCGTGGAGGTTCGAGTCCTCCCTGGGGCATGGGTGTGTGTGTTGTCCTCAGGTTAGTTTACCTAGGTTTAAGTAGTTTGTAAGCTACGGACTGATGACCACGGAGTTTCAAATGTTTGTATAGTCTATGGGACTTAACTACGGGGTCATCAGTCCCTAAGCTTACAAACTACTTATGAACTACTTACGAACTAGGACGGCACAAATATCCATGCCCGAGGGGGGATTCGAACCCCCGACCGTAGTGACCGTGCAGACCGTGACTGGAGCGCTTAGTCCCCTCGGCCACCGCGGCCGGCAGCACGCAGTTTGGTCCGATAGATTTACTGATTTGCTGTTCTGCCTTAAACGTATCAACCTTTCATGTTCCGCATATCATGTTTCTGCTATGTATACAGTTCCGCATACGCATTTTATTTTATACACTACAGCAGAATTCAGCTACCCTATGCGATCCTTAGTTGATTTGAATATTTGTTTAATTCTGTTATTGCTGGAAAAAACAGGTTTGATGCCAGCTCGTCGTAAAACTTTCCCAATGCGCTCACTAATCCCGTTAATATAATGCAAAAGTGCCACCGTCAACTCTTCTACTTCCATATAGTTTTCCTTAGTTCGTCACGGTCTTGTTGCTTTCGTGATGCTTCTGTCGCTGTATCCATTGGCACGGAATATCGACCGCAACTTGGTGAGCTCTCCTTCCAAATTCTCGTCATCACTAAACCGCTGTGTCCTGGTGACTATGTGCGTAGAACTGAGTCCCTCTGGGCCAGATTTGATTGCGCGTGGCTTCCTCTGCTCTTGTAGTCTAGTGTGCCTGTTGCTGTTTTGTACACTCGTACGTCCAGACAAGTAATAGGGTCATCGTTTTCTATTTCTACAATGAGTTTTATTTTCTTATGTTGGATGTTAACCCTTTCAGTCCCACATTATGATATCAGCTTTTAAAAAATTAAAATTCAGTGTTTTCTGTTTTAATACAGTGCGGTAAACATCAAAATATGCCTCTTGGAGAGCCAGCCATGACAAAACTATTTCACATGGTGTGTAAGATGTAAGAAACAGGCGAAATACCCTCAGACTTTAAGAAAAATGTAACAATCCCCATTCCAAAGAAATCAGGCGCAGACAGATGTGAAAATTACAGAACCATCAGCTTGATAAGTCATTGTTGCAAAATTTTATCACGAATTATCTACAGGAGAATGGAAAAGGTGGTAGAAGCTGACCTCGGGGAAGATCAGTTTGGATTCAGGAGGAATGTAGGAACCCGGGAGGCAATACTCACTTTACGACTTATCTTAAAAGATAGATTAAGGGAAGGCAAACCTACATTTTTAGCTTTTGTAGATTTCGAGAAAGCTTTTGACAAAGTTGGCTGGAATACACTCTTTCAAATTCTGAAGTCAGCAGGGGTAAAATACAGGGAAAGGAGTGATATTTACAACAGGTACAAAAAACAGACGCCGGCCGCGGTGGCCGAGGGAACTGAGGCGCTCCAGTCACGGTCTTCACGGCCACTACGGTCGGGGGTTCGAATCCCCCCTCGGGCATGGATATTTGTGCCGTCCTAGTTCGTAAGTAGTTCATAAGTAGTTTGAAAGTTTAGGGACTGATGACCCCGTAGTTAAGTCCCATAGACTATACAAACAATTGAATTGAAAAAACAGACCCCAATTATTAGACTCGAAGGGCATGAAAGGGAAGCATCAGTTGGGAAGGCAGTAAGACAGGATTGTAGCCTTTCTCCGATATTATTCAATTTGTACATTGAGCAGGAGGTGAATGAAAGCAAGGAAAAATTTGGAACAGGGATTAAAGTTCAGGGGGATGAAATGAAAACATTGCATTTTGCTGATGACATTGTAATTCTGTCAGAGACAGCAAAGGACCTGGAAGAGAAGTTGCATGGAATGGACAGTGTGTTGAAGAGAGTGTATAAAATGAACATTAACAAGAGCAAAACAAAGATAATGGAATGCAGTCTTAGAAAGTAAGGCGATGCTGATGGAATTAGATTAGGTAACGGAGCAATGAAGGTGCTGAATGTGTTTTGTTACTTGGTTTGTAACATAACATCACTGTCGCAGTACAGAGGATATAACATGCAGAATGGCAATGGGAAGAAAAGCATTTTTGAAAAAGAGAAACTTGCTTACATCGAATTTTAATTTAAGTGTAAGGAAGTCTTTTATGAAGACATTTGTGTGGAGTGTTGCCTTGTACGGGAGTGAAACATGGACGATAAACAGTGCGGACAGGAAGAGGATAGAGGCTTTAGAAATGTGGTGCTATAGAAGAATGCTGAAGTTAGGTGGGTGTATCGCAGAACTAATGAGGAGATACTGAACAGATCTGGGGAGACAAGGAATTTCTGGCTTACGTTTACCAAAAGAGGGGATCGATTGGTAGGACACATTCTTAGACATCAAGGAATGGTGAATTTAGCATGGGAGGAAAGTGTTTGGGGAAAAAAATCTGAGAGGATTGCTTGCCGTGGAAGTTCGAGTTCTCCCTGGGGCATGGGTTTGTGTGTTGCCCTTAGGTTAGTTTACCTAGGCTTAAGTAGTTCGTAAGCTACGGAATGATGGCCACGCGCTTTGGTCCGATAGATTTACAAACATTTGAACATTTCATTTTTCATTCATAGACTAACAAAGTCATTAGAAGGTAAAATATAATAGCGGGACGATTTAGGTTGGATATTTGCATCTGGAAATATAAATACGAAGAAATTACTATTACAACATAATTAAGTTAGAATTTGTGGAGAAGGCCAACCAAAGAGTGCGTGGTACTGCCAGAGCACTTAGAAGATGAACAACACTTCTAAAGAGGCCGCAAATACTACAATGCAGTGCGGTGGGACTCAGCTCGTTTTGTGTGTTGACAGATACGGGGGAAATAGTGCCACGGAAAAGGAGTCAGTGGTTTGCATCCTCGTGTGACATATACATTTTTTCGTTGTTTTCAAGTACATCATTTTAACAGATAATGGTAATTTTTATGAAGAATGCCGGTATTTCCAGTTGTCAAAATGATGATCTAACTTAAAAAGAACACAGAAAATAATTGCAAATTCCATATTCGTAGCTATAGGGAAAAATAAAACAAAGATCCTTAATTTCGCTCATATTCCATTGTGATAAGCATCGTCAAAACAGGGAAAATAATGTTCACAGCATCGAGCTTAACTTACAAATGCTACATTTTTACAGTCGCGATTTTTTTCGATATGTCAAAAAATGTTGAAATGTTTGTAAATCTAAGGGACTTGACTACGTTGGTCACCTACTTAAACTACTCACAGCTGAGGCCAACACAAACACCCATGCCCGACGCTCGGCCACTCAGCCGGAAAGCAAACTTCATTTTAGGTTCATGGAGATTTCTCTTGTATCGCACAGTTTAGATGCAAACCACGCGTACCTGATCACTTCACCAAAGATGGAGATGGCAGTTGGTGATGAATAATTGAATAAAGTTTGATGCAATCTTCTCTTCCATTAATTTCACGTCCTCGTTCTATCAGGTAGGTACAGTTTTGCAGGGGCTTAATGAAATTCTTTACGTCACTGTACAACTCCACGAATGAATCAGTAAAATAAACCGTTCCTTTTTTTCCTTTTTACATGTGACTTTATAACATTGGTTAAAAAGTCTTTATATAGCTTTCAAGTAAACGTCTCAGATTTAGATGATGTGACAAAGACGTTAGCGTATTCTTTAAATACACAACTCTTGGTCCAATTGATCCTGTTTTTTCTCGTAGAAAATTACAAATAAAAAAAATACATCCCTTTTTCTTAAAAATTACCATTAAATATTCAAATTATGTAAGTATTCGAACACAACGAACAAAAATATCACGGCGGGATTCGAACCACCGACCTATGGTTGTAAGTCCAAAACGCTAGCTACACCGATATATCCTGTAAAATTGTTTTAATTATCGGTACTTAGATGTAGTTGGGAAGCTTCAGATTCGATTTTCTCGAAAATTTTTGACAGTTGCGTCGAATGGTTTTGACTGATTGCTATATGAGTTCTGAACTTCACGTACCACAAAAAGGTACGGCCAAACTTTCAGGAAACATTCCTCACACACGAAGAAAGAAAATATGTTATGTGGACATGTGCCCGGAAACGTTTAATTTCCATGTTACTATTTCTCTTTAAATGTAAATTGAAATAATTCGTGCAGACAATTGTCAAAATACCCAACTGTTTCGTTAATATGTACTGTACTTCCTCAATTCACCGCCAGTTAGCCCAAATGAAGGAAGGTAATCTTGGTAATTGTTGATGTCTTGGTTGGCCTCATGTTCTTCCACCTACGCTCACTGGAGCACGTTATCATGATTTCATATGGGATACTCTACCTGTGCTGCTAGAATACGTGCCTTTACAAGTACGACACAACATGTGGTTCATGCACGATGGAGCTCCTCCACATTTCAGTCGACGTGTTCGTACGCTTCTCAACAACAGATTCGGTGACCGATGGATTGGTAGAGGCGCACCAATTCCATGGCCTCCACGCTCTCCTGACCTCAACCCTCTTGACTTTCATTTATGGGGGCATTTGATAGGACTTGCCTATGCAACCCCGGTACCAAATGTAGAGACTCTTCGTGCTCGTATTGTGGACGGTTGTGATACAATACGCCATTCTCCAGGGCTGCATCTGCGCATCAGGGATTCCATGCGACAGAGGGTGGATGCATGTATCCTCGCTAACGGAGGACATTTTGAACATTTACTGTAACAAAGTGTTTGAAGTCACGCTGGTACGTTCTGTTGCTGTGTGTTTCCATTCCATGATTAATGTGATTTGAAGAGAGGTTATAAAATGAGCTCTAACACGGAAATTGAGCGTTTCCGGACACGTAACATATTTTCTTTGTGGGTGAGGGCTGTTTCCTGAAAGTTTGGCCGTACCTTTTTGTAACACCCTGTATATATGATACCCATGTGGGCTTTTTGTAAGTTTTTCTTTGTGGCGAGATTCACTTAGGAAATTTCGGTCGCCTTCCTTTCTTTCCTGCATGATCATCAAATCAATATTAGAGGGATCAGAGTTTGTACAGAAGAATTCCCGCATGGTATTCGGCAATGAACTGGTACATAAATAGTGTAAAAGCGATTTGACAAACCGTCTGCTACGCACTTCAAGGGTGATTTGTTAGTTGATGTCGATATCATGCATCTGAATTGCTTGCCAGAGTACAGCAGTGTAAGTATTTGTAGCCTACAAGTGTGATTCTACATGTGTCATGCCACAATGTGCCTTGTCCGCAGTCTATTAATACTAACAGTTTCATTAGGTGCGATCGCCGTATTGTGGCGTGAGTCCGTTGCTGGCTGAGTAGCCCAGTACCGGCTGCCTTTGTTGTTGCGGCGCGCGTCCACTATGATCATCTATTCCGTTTTCGGTTAGCATAGTGTGCCGTGAAAATGAGTGTACGGCAGGGTATTTCGGTGGTGGCTGGCTTCACTTGTTGTGCGGTGTCTGCGGTCAGCCGAGCAGCCACGGAGGGTGAATAATTTGGCTGCCTACGGCCCGCGGGACATTATTCCGCGGAAACACACCGTGGAATGTGAACGGGGGATACGGGGAACTCACTACCTCACTACCTCTAGCGGGTAGCTGTGTGAAACTGTAAGTGGGTACTACGTAGAGAATTTGAAAATTAACAATAACAGTACAAGTGTAACAAGAGTGACTAAGGGTGTAAAAGGACTTCCATGGTGTAATATTAATGAAGATGACGTTGAAACGCGATAGAACAATGAAACCAGCCATATGTTCGTTGTAAGCACGATAATAATTACAATGATACGTCTGTTCCTAAAGAACAGACGTTGCTGATGGTCCGCAGCTATAAATGTTAAATATACATTCATTACTTAGTAATTTGCGAGAATTTCTGACTTTAGCTGCTCTTCTCCAGTTGGTCAGTGATACTGTATCACAGGAACAGACGTATCATTGCAAATATGACAGCCAAGGCAGGCTAAAGACGGTGTAGTATGTCTCTCCCGACGCGGGAATCACTGCTAAATGCGTGCGAGCACTAAAGGGAAGTAGACAACTGTAACATATGGAAGTTTGGTTCTATTCGGAAAGCGTGTCCTGGTGGCCGAGTGGTTAAGGCGACTGCTCGCGAAAAAGCGGGAGATCCGGGTTCGAGTCCAGGTCCGGCACAAATTTTCATATGTTACAATATGACTGACCGACTGAAGAAGAGCAGCTATAGTCGGAAATTCTCGCAAATTGCGAAGTAATGAATGTATATTTAATGACAATAGTTCAACACTTGGAACAGTCTTGCTCTCCACCTCTCCTCCACTGATGCCACTTGCCAGCCTTCCACCTCCTCCCCTTATCCCAGTCCCAATTCCTTCTTGTCTAAAGTCTTCTCCGGACTCAGTTACTCACATAGCCAACTGAGTTCCATTTCGGAATATAAATGAAGGTTACCGAAATGCTACGAAGCCGACGTTTATTTTGTTATTACGCGGGGCACTGTTATTGCAAAGCAATGGCGCACTGAAGAATTATCAAATACACGTCGTTCTTAGTACGATTAATTATAACGTGGTATCTACAAATGTACCATCGATCACAGGTCTTAGCCCAAACATTAGCGCCTTCAGCGCTCAGATACGAAATATATATATGTCTTGGTTAACCTACTCCTAACCATCAGAGAGAAGCTACAGATTACATTTTAAACAAAATATTAATTTGTTTTGTCTGTAAACCAACTATCGTCTTTAACATAATCACTCACGCACCTCAAATTTACCGCGCTGCGATGACGTCACGAGTCAAAGCTGACGGGCGGTATCCCGGGAGGCCCATCGAGTGCAGCTCGCTGCTGGTAGGGAATGTGCGATGCACACGTGGCGTGCACGGGCGGCGGGAGGTCGGAGGCCAGGTTCCACCACGCTGTACTGCGGCAGCCGGTACTCCCACTTACATCGGGTCCAGACCCGAGCAGAACGGAAGCGAGGACGCTGACTGGAGGTGGGGACGTCAGCGAGTACTTAAACAGAGTAACATATACAGAGAAGAAGCCCCCCTAAACCTCTGTCCTACGCTCCCCTCATAGTTCCGTAAGATGCCATCAGATGTCAGGCAGTTTCCTGGCTTAGTACCGATAGACCACACTGGAGGCGCTTCTGAGGGTGTCTCTGCACTTTAGAGGTTAACGTGGAGGGGAGGCTGAGGGGAGAGCTTCTGCCGCCTGTCACGAGGCCACGGCTGTGTCCGGTGTGCCGGCGTTTGAGGGGAAGTGGTGGTGGGGGCAGCCGCTACCTGCCGCCTGCTCTGGCCAGTTTAAAGGGCTGATTCTGACCGCAGCGCCATCCTGGGACATCTTACGGAACCTTCTCTCCCCGCGCCCCTGAGCGTGTGAACGGGCCCTTACGGAAGTTTCCCGTATGTATATTTTTGTCTGTGGTATTAGGTAGCTGTTGTCCAGATAATAGTGGCGGACGCAGCTGAGGTGGGGCGGAAGTGGCGGACTTAGACGGGCGCCGCCAGCGAGAGGGGGCGGTACCGGCCGTGGGTCCGGGGGGCTCGCCTCCATCACCGCGGTCCACCACTTCCAAACCAACGCCGCACATTTTGCTCCGAAATCGACGAGTCAGAGTCCTCCCTCTGACGGGTCCAGGGTACACGTGTCGTGAGAAGCCTGAAATATGTCCCCCCATCACAGAAACCAATATACCGCCTGTCGGATAGCACGCGCCAGGAGTCTGGGCACTGGGAGGACCTGGGCGAGCTACCACGCCCTGCCGAGGACGTGTGTGCCGATCACTGCCGCTTTCTCACGGAGCGCCAACTTGCGGGAGGCGTAGATGCGAGCAACAGCTCTGATTTTGTGAAGCGTGGCGCGCCAATTCAACACTTCCATCTGTTGTGGATTCGAGGTGAAGAGAACACCTAGGATTTTGTGTTGTTCGCTAAACTAAACAAAAAATGTTCAAATGTTTGTAAATCTATCGGACCAAACTGCGTGGTCATCAGTCCGTAGCCTACAAACTACTTAAACCTAGTTAAACTAACCTAAGGACAAGCACACACAGGGTGGACTGGAACCTCCACGGCGAGCAACCGCGCGCTCCGCAGCGAGGCGCTTTAGACCGCTCGGCTACTCCACCTCGGCTAATCGAAACCAGTGACTACTCCAATAACGCGCTCGAGAGACCAACGGCATCAGGTCTTTCGGCGGTTGACAACGGCGCACTTTGCTTTCTCAAATTCGCTCAAGGCGCCATGAAACTTGTCCATGTCGCCATGATGTCTCCATTTGTCTCCATATGCCTCCTTATGCCTTACAAATGAAACGGTCAGGGCCTAACTTAATCCCACGGCACTGTTGCCCGATAAGTCGGATCAGGGGATCTAGTGCGATTGTGAAAAGCGTCACGCCTGACGCACCGAGCGGCCACAGGAAAGGACGGAGTAAAGCAACCGTTCACACGCACCCTAGATGTGACGCACCATGGTTGTAAACGTGACTCCGAAACCCATGTCTATCAGAACTCTGCGGAGATACACACGACTGATGCGCTCAAAAGCTTTTCGACAACAACATAATTGTTTGTAGAGCTTATGGGACTTGACTACGGGATCATCAGTCCCTAAACTTACAAACTACTTATGAACTAGCTAATACTAAGGACGGCACAAAGATTCATGTCCGAGGGGGGATTCGAACCCCCGACCGTAGTGGCCGTGCAGACCGTGGCTAACACGCCGCAGTCCCCTCGGCCACCGCGGCCGGCAGCATTTTGGAAATCTATTAGCAGTATTGCAGCCGTTCTCAGCCTCTCACTTTTGATATAGCCGACACAATCCCTACACGCCAGAATGGCATCAAATATATTTCTATTCTTAACGGCGCAAGTCTGGTGTGGACTGAGGACAGTTGGCAACACCTGTTTGAACCTGTGTTGCACACATCGAGTAATTACTTTATAGTCGGTGAGGAACACAGAAACGTGCTAAAAGCACCTGACAAAAATAACTACTACTGTCAGAAAAGGCCACCGGCTTCACGTCGACTTCACAAACATTAGCAGACTACAGGGCTGACACATAAATCCTGTCCAGTCTACTACGACCGGTGAGATAAAAATACATAAAGTACGTGACGTTTGGATTGAGAAAACGCCAGGTGTCAATGAGTTTAAAACTGGTAACAAGAGTACCAAGTTATTGACTTTTCGTCGGGTGTGGTTGCCGATCTCTGGCGTCGAGAACACAGTTAAAGTCCCCGCCCACTATTAAGGCGTCATTGTTACGTCGTAAAAGGTGGCACAACTCTTGTCCGAAAAAAGCAGCCCTCGCCAGTTTAGTGTCCCCCCCCCCCCCTGAAGGTGCATATACGTTGACAAAATCTCACGAATTTGACAGGCAATAGCTCGTCCGTTGGGTAAGATGTCTTTATTGTCGACATCAAGAGCAGAAAGAACTAAGAAAGCGGTGCCAGTAACGTTTTCCGGCGCAAGATTATCAATAAAACTATAATCACTGAAATCATTTATGTAAAACAGTGCCTCGCGGGAAACTTCTTGTAACAAGGTTATGTGACAGTAGTTATCATTTATAAAATTCTTTAGCGTCAGCTATCTACACTGCTCAAAACAATTAGGTGATCACGTGCAATGTCATATACAATATACATATGGCAACATATTTTATTCCGATACCAGCTTAATTCCTGCTGCCTCGCACGCGTCTGCATTGGCTGTTTCTACTTCTAAATTTCCATAGATTTAGCTTTAAAAATGCGTTTCTAATCAAGTATTCTGAAACAACTTGCCACCTCACATTGCACCATTGATGGCAGAATTCAAAACATCACGAAACACTTTTTTTAAATTCTAACCATTGTTCCAAATCCAAATTTTCGCATTTCTAGCATAAAAATAGTCTTAGTGTCATCCTTACAGCATTTTTTCCTTATTTCACCCGCTTAATGGTAGAACTTCCAAAAATATGTTTTTGAAATTCCAATCAAAAAATCTAAATCCGAAGTTTTGTATTTATTGCTTCAAAATTTCCTGAAGAGCAACGTATTTTCGAAAAAGCGTCTATCCCCTGTTTCATCCCCTTAGGGATGGGAATATCGAAAAATAGCTGATGAGTACAGTGTAAGATAAACAACGTGTACAAATTTCAAGCTTGCATCGTCTGTACGTGCACTTTTCAGCGCCATTTTCTTTTAGAAATGTATCGACAACGCGAAATTTCGTCCTTACGCTTTTACATCTTTCTTGGTGGTTTTAATTTTCAAATTTCAATATGCACTTTATTCGTTCGCTTGTTGCAGAAAAACAAATGAAAAACGTGCATCACGTTTCCCTGTATAAAACCTCTTTGCTATTATTGTATCAAAAGTATTGTCCGAATTTTATATAAGCTGACGACTTTCTGTGGTGTCGCACAAGTATAAAGTGCGCGCCACGTACTTTCGCCGCGGAGAGCCTTGGCAGTAGTGGCAATTATCTTTGGAACAAAGAAGCTGAATTAAAGTTTGCGTTGTGGAGGGAAATCGTACATAGACTATTCCGAGGCGCCTTAATCGTTAGTGGTGTGGTAGTCTAACGGTTAGTCTGCTCGCGGGCGTGCTAGTGGAAGGTTGTGCCGTGCGGTGCGCCGCGCCTGCTCCCTCCGCGTGGTAAGTCTTCGCGCTCGCTGCAGCTTTTCGCTGTCATTATCTAAATTGTGACAAGTTATGAACCGAAAGTAACGATGGAACAACCAACGAGGAAAGACACTTTGAGTTTGACTTTTGATACCCGATATGCACGACCGAAGTCCTTTGAAATAGAGAATTGGCTTGAACGTGACTTGAAACTGTCTCTAAACGACATTGTGGGGATTCATTTGTCTATTGTGGCCTGCGTAGTGTTTGTAAAGCTTAGTAGTGCCGATCTGTGTGCGAAAATTGTCGAGTCTTGCGGAGGTGTCATGAAATTTAATCATTCTGACGGGAATGTTGGGGAGGTTACACTTACCCATGCTGGCTTTGGCATCCGGACGGTTCGTGTATTCGAGCTTCCATTTGAAATAACAGCTGAGCAAATAAATGAGGTTATATCACCTTTTGGTACAGTACTTAGCAACTTTGCTGAGAGGTGGTCAAGTGCTCATAAGTTTCCCGTACTAAACGGTGTACGTCAGCTTCGAGTAGAGCTACGAAAGCACATACCATCTTATATTAATGTTTGTGGCTACAGAGGTATTGTAATTTACGACGACCAACCACGAACTTGCTCGGCCTGTAACAAACCTGGACACGTCAGAGCGAACTGTATACAGAGGCGCGTGGCGCAGCTGCCGGCAGGCGAGCCCGCTAGGCCGCAGTCGATGACGTCACTGCCCGTCACTTACGCTGCCGCGACTCGCGCGCAGCAGATTACCCCGTCGGCCCCCGAGCTTACTGAACCCAGCAATTTTATTGACGCTGAAATACCGATGGATGTCAGCACTCTTATAACTGAAGAATTACACGCATCCCGACCTCCTACAACGACTGTTGAAGCTCCGTCGACGCAGGTGCCTCTAACCGTGTCGGAAGCAGACCCTCCGGTAACCGAGGAGGAGACCTCTGTGCAGGAAACGGACAATAATCTGGATGCCGAAGATCGGCCATCGGGGAGCAGTTCATTGAAGAAAAATAAAAAGCGTCGTCTGGCGCACCAAGGTGCGAACGAGACAGCCCCTATGTTACGACAAAAAGCCAAGGACATAGCGAGCACCCTCAGTCAAGACAGAGCTCACAAAACAAAAGAGTCACCAGCCTCTAAAAAACAACCCACTCCTGTTCCCGCAAATCATGACATTGTAGAAAAGAAGTCGAAGAACACTGCGAACCCACGACAAGAAGGAAGTCACCCCCGGGTAACTCCCCACGACTTAGACGATGCGCCTACAAAAACTAACTGGGAAGATGATATTGAACCCGACACCGTGGACGACAAAATGAAGGACATTTCAGCAGTCGATGGACCGTCACTTCCAGAAAAAGATGATACGGGCAATGCGGATGTCTCAATGAAAGATGTTTCCAAACGACAAGGACGCGTCTCTGACCCATTTGATACGGACGAATACTATTAAAATGTGTATAAAAATTGATATTTTTGTGCTGAAACTCAAGATTATTTTTTAACGAACGATCAGCTAGACAGAACCATGCCTGACCTACAATCTTACAAGATTTCCACTGTAAACCTTAATAAAATACAGAGTTCCTTCAAATTACAGAACTTAAAGGATTTTATATATGCCTCTGACAGTGATATTATTTTCTTACAAGAAGTCACGGACATTGAACTTGATCGCGTACCTGGATTCAACTCCATCATAAACCCAGGCAATGGCACAGAAATGGGGACTGCTCTACTAATGAGAGAGGGCATCATAATACGAGACGTTGTGAAGCTACCTAATAGTAGAGGTATAGCGGGCACCATCAACGACACCCGTTTGATTAATATATATGCACCATCAGGTTCCAGCAATAGGCAACGCAGAGCAGACTTCTTCAAAGAGGAAATCGTCCCCTTATTTGGAAGCCAGTATGACCATTTTATCCTCGGGGGAGATTTTAATTGCGTACTGCACGCCAAAGACCAGATTCCCAATTTTAATAAGAGCACTGAACTGGAACGTATTGTTACAGAACTACATCTAATAGACTCCTGGGAGCAAACACACGGAGCAGCCCCTGGTTTTACTTATGTCACTAACCACTCGGCAAGTCGTCTCGATAGAATATATGTCTCGCACAATCTAAAAGAGCACATCTTGCAGTCCGAAGTTTGGCCTACTGTATTCTCCGACCATGCAGCGTACGTGTGTACAATTAATATGGCGCAACAGGGAACATTCAGAGGCAGAGGCACGTGGAAGATGAACGTAACACATCTGGAAGACCTTGCGTGTCAGGAGGCATTCCACGCACTATGGAGGGAATGTGAAATCAAATACCCCAAGTACAAATCAGGGATTGACTGGTGGCTGAAACACACAAAACCTAAAATAAGAAGATTTTTTATGAATTACTCTAAGGAGAAAAGTTTTTGGTTCAGAACAACTATTGAGTTTTACTTCCAGTGCCTACGGGACTTGTATAAGTCAGACGCAACAGTTGTGGACAACTACGAAAGAATCAAAAAAGTTAAGGCAAAGATTCTGTCTTTGCGGCGCAAACAAATGGAGGGCTACAAAATAAGGTCGCGAGCCCAGAATATAGCACAGCACGAGGTCACCTCCATGTACCACGTCATCCGCGAAAATAAAAGAGCGTCCCACAAAATACTAACGGAACTAACAACCGATGATGGAAGGAAGCTGATAAAGCAAGCGGAGATTCGAGAGGCGATTATACAGCACTTTGCCTCCATCATGTCTTGTCAGCCTGTCAATGAACAGCTTCAAGTCGAATTACTGGACAACCTCGACGGCAGGATTACCCACTCGGAAGCTCACGCTCTTGTCTCACAAGTGACTGAAGAAGATGTTACGGACGCAATAGAAGAAAGCAAGAACAACAAGTCCCCGGGGATAGACGGCATACCAGCGGAATTTTATAAAAAGTTCAGTGACGTCATAAAAGCGAAGTTTACACTTATTTGTAACGAACTATTGAACCCTGCAAATGACATCCCAAAAGAATTTCGACAGGGAATCGTGGTGTTAGTGCCCAAACAGCCGGGTGCTAAAACTATCGGCAATCTCAGGCCGATTACGTTGCTGAATAGCGACTATAAAATCTTTGGCCGCATCCTTGCACGAAGACTAAAAACGACAATGGATACCGTCACAGGTCCCTATCAAACAAGTGTTGGAAGACATAGGAAAATACTGCACACCCTCTGCGAATACAGAGACCTAATTTCAACCGCAGACGTCTGTGAAATACATTGCGCACTTGTCTCATTGGACTTCGATAAAGCTTTTGATAGGGTTAACCACCGTTTTTTACTTCGAACCATGGATGCTATGGGCTTCCCACCTCGGTTCACTGCCGTTGTACGGAATACGTTGCTGAATAACACAGCCAGGATAGTTATTAATGGACAACTTAGTCGCCCACTTGCAGTTACCAGCTCTATTCGGCAAGGGTGTCCGATGTCCATGGCACTCTACGCCATTGCCATCGAACCCCTGCTCGCCTCCCTTACAAAACACCTACGAGGACTGCAAATACGGGGAGAAAAGATCGCGTGCAAAGCGTATGCTGACGATGTTGGTTTTCTGGTGACAAATGGCAACGAAGTAGAGTCCGCACTCCAGATAGTGACTAAATACGAACAGGCATCTGGAGCAAAACTCAACAGAACTAAGTCCGGGATCTTTAACATTGGCCGTGGAATTGGTTCGCAAATGCAAGGCGAGTTACGTACTCTTCAAACACTGAAATGTCTCGGCATTGAGTTTCATAAGAGTATACAACGTACTGCTGCTGTGAATTACCGGAAAATTCTTAACAAGATACGTGCTTGTGTGCAAGAACACAGCATTAGGAAACTTGACGAAATACAGAAAGCAACCGTGGCCAATGTGTATATTACTTCGAAATTGAACTACTTATCACAAGTTCTGCCACTACCTGCATCAATGGCCAACCGCATAACATCCGCACTAGGACATTTTGTGAGCCGTGGCCGAATATTCAAAGTGAAGTACGACACTCTAATGCTCCCTACGAAATCTGGCGGACTAAACCTTACAGATGTCAGCAAAAAAGCGCAGGCTTTATACGTTTCAAACACGTACAAGCTTTGGAAAAGAAACAACGGTAGCCTTGCAGCACATCTTTTAAATGAAATAGCTCCTGTCGACCTCAACGCACCCATCAGTGTTCAACACATTACCAACGGGCTGTACCATCTGAAATACTTTCTACTCGAATACAGTTATATACAAGCAAGGATTCCGGAAAAGGAAATCATCAGAGTAAAAGATCTATACCATCATCTGATAACAGACAAAACCAGAAACAGGATAGAACACAAATACCCTTCACAAAATTGGAAAGCAACGTGGGAGAACATACACAGCCGGAATCTACCGTCATATGTGAAAGCAACATGGTACTTTGCCGTAAACCGTAAGATAGCGACCAATTCAAAACTTCATTCTATCCGTCTAGCGGAGTCACCAATATGTGTGTCCTGTAATGAAATAGATGACGAAGAACATCGGGTGTCGTGCGACAGGGTAAAAGATTTATGGCTTTACATCCGACGAAAGATAGCGAGCATCAGCAGAACCACGCCAAATGCCATAACGCCTGCTGACTTTTTAAACCCGGACGGTATCCCTTACCCAAGAACGAAACGGAACGCAGTCAATTGGCTGAAGGGCCAATATGTACACTACATCTTCACCAAGCAATCAGGACACCTAGAGGATTTCTGCCTGTACCTGACAACGGAGCACTACGCATTGATGAACACTAAAAAATACAAGGAAAATTTCGCAAACTTCCTAAGCAGAACTATACCGTAAAATACCAATACGGACGAAGCGAAGTTTACTTGCTCATTCTCACATGTAACATAGAAGGCAATTGGACAACGAAACATTCACGCAACATGACTATATTTCGATATGACAAGTGTAACGAAAGATTCAAAGATTATAGTGAATAGCAGATACGAGAACACTATATGGCTTTTGTTGATTTCATGTAACCCAGTGGTGAAACTGGGAATTTGCACTCTTTTTTTTTTTTTTTTTTTTTTTTTTTTTTTTTTTTTTTTTTTCCAAAGAAAGACCACGTTTTCCGTTCGTTCAGAATCCATTACTAAAGTCTCAACGCCGCTCTCACCAATAAGCGTTAATTTTACGGATCTTCGCACTAATTAAGAAAGAAGAAACATTATTTTCTTTTATAATTGCTAAAATTTTTTCCTGCCCAAAAAAAAAGTATGTAAAATAAAAAAAAATAAAAAAAGTACCAAGAAGAGTACTCCAAATAAGAAGTGAGAAGAAAAGGATATTTTCGTTTAAAAGGCGAAGGAAGCCGACGCCGAAGAAGGCAATTTTGGAGAGCGTAAGGTGGGGCTGAAGGGGAGGAAGGAGGCCCTAAAAAAAAAAAAAAAAAAAAAAAAAAAAAAAAAAAAAAACGGTTAAGACGTCTGCCTAGTAAGCATGGAGGTCCGGGTTCGATTCCCGGCCGCACCACAAATTTTAATTCAATGCTCCACATCTATCAATAGCTGTCGAATAGTTTATAAATTACATCTTAGAACCATCAGCTGTTTATTAATCTATATTCTTAAAAATGAATTGCCGCATGTATTAAAGTGCAAATGGCTTCACTGATATGTCTGATCTATTCTTTGTTCTGTTCGTAATTCTCCGGAGAAGGTTTGTGTGAATGAAATTTTTTGGAAAATCTACCGGAAAATTTCAGAATAAAAAAGAAAAAAAAGAAAAAAGAAAAAAACCCTGAAAGTATGCTTCCAGTTCGGATCAGCTGTCTACGTTCTCCAACAATCAGCATATTTATTCGCTACTCGCCTAGCGGTCAAATACGCAGTAAAGGAGCGAACAAATAAAATACGCCAACGAAGTTAGAATAAAGAGAGATAGTGTTTTGGACACAAGGTTAAAACCGTCAAATATATTTAACATGAACGTTGTTGCTTTAGGAGCCCCTCCAATGGTGTTATCGCTGGTGATCATACCGATGGAGCGTTGCAAACATAGAATTGTTGTCAGTTAGTGGTATTTTTGAGTGTTATAAACAAATTTACTGATAGTAGTTTATTTTCTTTTAGAACAATGCCTCCATTCAGGCGTTGTAATATCGATCTTACTACGTCATCCGAGGAAGATCGTACTCAGCGCTTGGATGTAAGTCGAGTAATAAATTCTCAAGGGCTAACCGTTATGACTCTGGAACAACTGGTACAGTCGAGGTCGACTCGTTCACTTGCATCTTTCGCAAAAACCTCTCTCTTTGGCCAACTGTAATCGTAACCAGAATGCTAATGCAGTAGAACTACGTCCGACAGTCCTTTAGAGGCCGACTAAGTACTGACCGGCCACCGTGTCATCCTCACCCACGGGCGTCAGCAGATACGGTATGGTGGCGACGTGGTCAGCACTCCCTGCCGTCATGTCAATTTTCGGGAACGGGGCCGCTACTTCTGAATGAAACAGCTCCTCATGTGAAACATTAAGCTTTCCCGGCGTACTCATTGCTCTATTAAATTACGGGAATACTGACGGATGTCCAAATCTTGCTGGTACAATGTTTTAGCGCGGAATCTTCTGGCCATCTTCAGGCAATGACTGATGAGAGATGCCCTGAGCTCACCTATTACGACCCAGTCGGCACATACGTGATGTCTTCTGCTGCCATTGGCTTTTAAATAGAGAGCCACAAGTTGCCACCATCCGGCACAATAGATGGTTGTTATGAAGATCTTGATCCATCGAGCCCATGTAATATCTGATGCCGATAGTTTGTAAGTGGAATTGGAACACCTGCAAATTGTGTTTCAGAGCAATGGATATTCGTCGCATCACATACAGAAAGCGCTGAAGGCGCACAAAAAGCAGCACAATGAAGAGGAAGAGGCCTTCAGAACAACTGTTTGTCTACCTTACTTGGGAAATGTTTCAGTTGCAAGTAGGCTGAATACTGAGGAAGTATAGAGTCATTTACCGTCCTCCTTCCAAAATCTCGGCGCTTTTGGGATCTGTAGAAAGATGACATAGAATTGCCTGAGGCAGGTGTATACAAAATACCGAGTGAATGCTGCAAGTCTTATGTAGGTCAGACGACGCGCACTGTGCAAGACCACATTGTGGAGCATCAGAGACATAGGCATACTCGCTTGCTGTCGCCGAACACTGCATCTCCACCGGCCACCTGATGAAATATGACGATACAAATATTGAGGCTACCACGACAGACTTTTGGAGCTCCATCATTCACCAATCTATAGAAATAAGATTCAAAAAAAAAAAATGCTCAAATGTTTGTTAAGCTTATGGGACTTAACTACGGGGTCATCAGTCCCTAAACTTACAAACTACTTATGAACTACTTACGAACTAGGACGGCACAAATATCCATGCCCGAGGGGGGATTCGAACCCCCGACCGTAGTGGCCGTACTGACCGTGACTGGAGCGCCTCAGTCACCTCGGCCACCGCGGCCGGCTAGAAATAAGATTGTCAGAAAACGAGACTTTATAAATCGTGATGGTGGTTTCCACGTAAACACTGTGGAAAAACTTCGTGCTCTGCGAGTGTTGTCATTCATAGTTTTTAAAATATGATGACAATCGAACTGATAGCGATGCGGCGAGCTTTCACCGCCGAGGGCGCGCGGATCAGCGTGCAGACTGGCAGGAGAAGCGCAGGCACTCAAGTGGCCTCCACTGGCGTCACGAGGTGTGAGGGTACAGGGTTGTAGGTTACTAACCTCTTTGGTACGTTTTGGTCGAACGGTAGTTATCGGTGGTGTACAGCGAGAGCTGCTGGCAACAATGCTTAGGTTGGAATGTTCTTTGTTTGTTGGCTGGGGTGCGGCAGGCTCCGTTGTATCGCATACGGGTTGCAGTTGTGTATTGAAATGTTTCAGTGTGGACTTGCAGACATTCATCGTAGTGGCACGTGGTTATTAAATCAGTGTGTTTAAAGGGGAGAGTTTTTAACATTCGTTCCATAATAAAGAAAATTAACAAAGTTTACTGTTATGGATCAACGTAGTAATTGTCCGCATCCCATAACGTCAAATCAATGGAACAATTATTAAATGATGAGGCATAAAATAGAATGTAACGGCAACTTCGCCCATCGAGGATTAGGTGGACGCAGCGGTGACGTTACGAAGCCACTTGTAAACAGCGCTTGACATACCCATCGAAGTTGATGCCAAGCGCGGCAGTGCTTAACATCTGCGACCAAACGGAAACCGATGTGTCCACCGTGGCACGGCCTGTCGCCCGTTAATCGACAGACCTAAATGTATCTGGCGAGGCTGAAGAAGAATGAGAACTCCGTCTACTTGTCTACTGGGTAGTTGCGAAAGTAGGACATTGTAGTACATAGCTAAGCAGGAGTGCTCGGTACTCAAATGCAAACGCAGAACTTGTCTAGATTGTTTAGGGGTCAGTGGGACCATCATTCAATTTTGTTACAGAAGAAGGTAAGTGGCAAAGTCTTGCTTTGTCCACATACAGACAATGATACACGCCAAGCTAGCTAATTTAGAAGAGAATAAAACCATGTCCCCAAGCTTTGTTACTGTTTTGGTGGCTGTAGTATGAGCGAGAACACTTCGCATTTTACGTCTTCTCGTCTTAACCAACAACATTTTCTCATGGGGACTGCTGTTCACTGCCCCTGCACAGTGCAGGGAGACAGAGAGACAGAGACAGAAAGAGAGAGACAGAAATTTAGACTGAGGCGGTAAATGGAAAAGATCTCAGAGCTTAGCCACTCTCTTCTTTATCTGCAGAATCAGTTCTGCTAAGGCCTGAGCTGCCCTGTGTGTATTTTCCATCTTTTGGGAACTGAGATTGGGTAAACACGAAGGGAATGATTGTCTCCGGTTCTAGGAAGTCAGTCGTGACTCACTGCATCGCCCTCTTTTCTTAGGCAAGTCCCTCCAGGGCGGTACACCATTAAACATTAACAGTGCACGCTACTGTAGATGCGAAATGTTTGCTGCAAAAGAAACGGCCTTTTCTCCATTCTGCCGATAGAAAGGAGTCCAGCTTTCATCTGCTCTCTGTTGACCGTACCCCGCCATCGCCACTAGTCGTAATCACTTTAGTCTTTGATGTCCGACAGGAGACCACGCGAATTCTCACTGCTGATAACCTTTGCAAGTTACGGGGAGTGACCAATGCTAGCAACGCTACAAAATGCAACATGCAAATACAACCAACCCAAACGTATCAGGATTAGCTGCATTAACTGAAATCAATAATGCACACTCGTTAGTTTCCTTAAAACGTTACCGGTTTTCTATGAATAAAGTACCTTCATACATCAGGACATAAGTGACTAACTGCGGGATTGAAATGTAAAACACAATGAAATATTAATGAGATTCATTAAGTGTTGCCTCCGGTTATCAGTATAGATGAGTCTTGGTCCTATTCGAGGTAGGGAGTTTCATAAATGACGTCGATTGTCTGTGCTCCATCACTGCTCCACAAATCAGTATTTCTGTTCCCCCTATGAACAATGAATAACGAAGGATGTTTATTAAATGAGGTACTGGCGGAAGTGAAGTTGTGTGGCGGCATCGTGAGTCGTGTCGGGATAGCACAGTCGGTAGTGCGCTTGCCCGCGAAAGGCAAAGGTCCCAGGTTCGAGTCCCGGTTTCGGCGCACAATTTTAATCTGCCAGGAAGTTACAAGGACATTTATTCTCCCTCACCACTTAGAATACAAAAGCCTTTTCACTGTAAGCCATTAATTCTAATTCGAAGATCAAGTTCCAGAAGCTATGAATACTGAAATCAGTTAAGGTCGTTCATCGTTGATCATCGTTTGAATTCCACGTATATCTCTAACCCTGTGATGTAATGTAGGAGTGATGTTCGCTTGCATTCCTTTACGACTGAATTTTAAAAGCTGACAGTTCGCAGATTAATGCTCCAATGACGATGCACAGTCACACGTGACCAGCTCGAACTGTGCTGCATTGGAACAGTGAAATAAGAGTAAATTCCGAGATCTCAGCGCCTTGTCATTCTCAATCCATGTCCGTGTTAACGACATGATCCTAACCGTAAGTATCATAAATTCCCCAATATGTCTTCAACAAAACACTAAGCCTTTCAGTGCTGAACGTATTCAATAGGACCCTTTAGGCAAATTATATTTACAAAGTAAAGCTCTTAGCAAACCGACGATTTTGTTGAATCCACAGTACTTAACGACACTTTTGAACTGATTTAGTCAACGAGATACAGAGAGACGTATAGTTAAACGTGCGCTCAGAATCATTATCAAAATTTGACATTTTTCAAATAACAATTATTTCCCAAGCGAGGACGGAGCGGTAAGTCGTCTACATCATCAATACAACGCGCAATTATGCGTCTTCCGTGGTCTCTAACGATAGGCTGTGGCATGAAATAGGAGACCATGTACAAGAGAGTAAAGGAAGAAAAATTCAATAAAAATAACCAATTGTTCATAATATTGTCGACCTTCACAAAGCGGTGGACAGTTTAAAATAGTGCTACAGGTTTGAAATTCTGAAGCAAAGGAATAAGCTGTAGGAAAAGTCGGGTGATACACAATGTATGCAAGAACGAAGACGGAATGATGAGGCTGCATGATCAAGATTAAGCTGATCTGATTAAGAGGGCATAAGACAAGTATGTACCATTTCGTTTCTACTGTTCTATACGTATCTCGAAGAAGCAATGGTGGAAATGACAGAGAGGTTCGAGAGTGAAGTTAGACTAAAGGTGTACGACTGAAAAAATTTGCTGATGACTTTGCTATCCGCACTAAATGTTCAAATGTTTGTAAATCTATCGGACCAAACTGCGTGGTCATCAGTCCGTAGCTTACAAACTACTTAAACCTACGTAAACTAACCTAAGGACAACACACACACCCATGCCGCAGGGAGGACTCGAACCTCCACGGCGAGCAACCGCGCGCTCCGCAGCGAGATGCTTTAGACCGCTCGGCTACTCCACCGCGGCCTATCCGCACCGACATAGATGAAGAATAATAGGATCTTCTGAAATGGTCTAATGAGAACAGAATATGATCGGAGAGTAGACGGCAAAAAGACAGATGAAAATAGAAGTAATAGAAATAAATGTAGCGACTGGCTGGTGGTCATGAGACAGTGGGCTGTGCCATTCGGCCAGTCAGCTACGCTGTCTCAGCCTCCGCCTCCGAAACTTTAAACTGTTGTAGCTGTAAAACTAAACGTGATGAAAAATATCATTCAAAATTCTTTGTACACAGCTGGTGTCAAAAATTCCAGTGCATGATGGAAACAACCATTTTTTTAAAAATGCATGTTTGCATAAAAAATAGACTTTCTCAGTAATATTACAATCTATTTGTTGGCTAAAAATACAAGCCCCTGACTACCAATCCATTCTGTGAAAACAGCACATCAGTCGCAATTTCCGTTTTCGCAATATTTTCGGTGCACCCTATATGGTGCTGACGACCATTGGCTTGAGTTCGTCACAGTAAGCAGCTGTAGTCGACTGAAGAAAAGTCGACATTCGTAAACCACAATATGGTGAGATAGATAACCTAATAGAATCGCCTTTGCCGCAGCTGCCACACGCAGGTGCAGAGAGCCGTTGGGACGGAGCCGTGGCGCCAGCCAGCCCTCGTTAAGCCGCGGAGTTCAGCTCCCTCCCGTGACAGCGCTGTCGTCTGTCGGCGGAAGCGCCCGACGTCGCGGATGCGCCTCCCCCCCCCCCCCCGCGGCTGTCATCCTTAAAGCAACCCCCTGCTTCCCCCCCTCCAGGGTCGCCGACCCTTTCACTACGACAACAACCCCGCCACGAATTTGCCCGTCCTCTTTTCTCCGGCACCCCTCTGTTCTGGTGGATGTCTGGAAAGCGTATTATGAGCATCCGGCGATGACAAAGACGCCGCTACATGCAAAAGTAACCACTCGCAGCGCTCGCTGTGCCCCGCTGCGTTTAGAAGTTTTGAAGTCCCCTGCGACTTCGCTACAGCATGCTCTCCAGAGGCGCATTTTCAACGTTCGTAAAGGGTCGCGAGCAGGAGGTGGGGCCGCTTGACCTTTGTAACGACTCCTCTGCATGCTACGCTCTTTTTCAGACCACTGTGATGCCCTTCTCTTTAACTACTATAAATGTCTTCTCACGAATATTGCCTTCAAATAAGCATTGTGAACTTGTGGGGATATTGTGATTCTCTGCATTAATATGTCAGCAAATTAATACCGATTATAGTCCTCATTTTAATGACACGTTCAAACACTTTCAACTAGAATGGAGCTGCGACCTTCTGGTGCTAAAACTTTAAAAATATTTTAATGTATTTATTTGTTCTATTGGTATCAAAACAATATTGACAATAATGAACTTTATAGTTGTGCGCGACCATGACGAATCCGACATGTTTATCTCAATTGTGTTTTTGGAAATTTACATAACGTTATCACTATATAATACAAATAAACAATCCCTGAGAGGGATTTTCGTCTCGAGTATGTCAAAGACAATAATGATAAATGTGAAGCATATTTATATCACCTTAACAGGATTGTTCCAATGTGTCCATCGCCGAGGTGCTGTTACGCTGCATAGAGATCCTTGGCAGTAGTGGAAATTATCTTTGGAACACAGAAGCTGAATTAAAGTTTGTGATGTAGAGGGAAATCCAGTGGCGTATCTATCATAGGGCTAGGCGGGGCAGTGCCCCGGGGCCCCCGAGATCAAGAGGCCCCTCGGCCTCCGAGAGCAAAGATCGGAAAAAGCTACAGTAGAGCGTCGTTTTTTTTTTCATTTCATTTATTTACTTTTTTACCTTCCCACCCTGCCGTCCATCAGTTCCCCCTCCCGCCAAACTAAGCTTCCCATAGTAACCGCACTGGATCACAGGGTGACGAAACATTGCTTCTAGTGGGTCCTGCTGACAGGCCAAGCCGACAGTCGCTGAGTACAACAATCGGCACGCTCCAGTCTGCAGAAGTACAGCAGCGGCAGCATCAAAGCTGCTCACAGCAACAGCTGCGCCTTCCAAGTGAATGCGCATTGTGAAGGATCGCGCAACTCCAAATACAGTATAAATACATTTACTGTACAGTACTTCTTGTTGGCAAGTAGAAGTGTACAGATCGATTATACGAATAATCGGTTTTCCGAACATCCATGACCCCAAATTACACTTCAGATAATCGACGTTCTACTGTATATAATATTTTAGCTGAATGAAGGATTTTCGACTTTTAACTTTTTGAACACTGCCAACAAACTGCAAACGCACGAAGTTAAATCCAAAAATTATTCCCATCTCAAAAAAAAACATAAAAAGGTATTGCTAGTCCGCTAAGACGTGCACCCTGCCACCTGCTGAATTACTAGCAGTGTATGACAATACTGTGCATGGCTTGATTCGCGGCAGGGCGCCACATTTTCGTGGTTGAGTAAAACTTCATTGTTCATTTCTACTAGCTTCAGCCTGCGACTTCATTCACCTAGTATGGAGCAACTTCGAAAACTATTCCATGGTAGTTTTATCTGTATGACCTAGCCGGGTCCAACTCTATCCCTCTACAAAATTTCATCCAAATCCAACCAGTAGTTTCTGCTTGAAAGCATAATTAACTTTCACAGTTATACTTATATTAGAGAGTACGATTAGATATTATCTGCTGCGTGACACAGTAATTTTCTTAAGAGTATTTAGGTTTGCCTTTTTATGTCTTCCAGTAAGCGGTAAGGACCTGACGAAGTAGAATTGCATTTGTATAGGTCATAGGCGCAGATATTGAGTATGCTCGGTCGCTCAAGCATACCCCAAAATTTGAGTGGGTATGCTCGTCATTCCCCAATGATAACTTTGGTATTATTTTTCTTTGCGTTATATTTGTTGATTGTAATTAAATTCGACTCTCTCATTCCATTGATGGGCGGCTGGCTTTTGTAATACACCGCTGCAAAAAGATTATCTAATACAAACAGGTAATGGAATTCGTAGGCATTAAAATTCATGATGTCATGTGAGTGAAGTGATCATTTTCTAAATAGTCCGAATGTTAATGCAATGCTGCTTGTAAGATCAATATCCATAAACTGAAGGCGGTAACCTGCAATTGTTTATTAAATAACTATAAATGAAGTGGGTTTGGTAGGATACGATGAAAATGTGTATACTACTAATGTAACGTTTATGTATTCTCTTAGAAGTCAATTGTCTTCAAGGAATCGTGTTAGTGTTCAGTCGTGACATTTTTCATCCTGTTTACTGAATTGGTGTGTGATGTAACAATGGGTTGTAAACCTATTGGTATCGACAGACATGGTATGACTGCAGAATTGGTTATGGACTATTTTCGTAAGACTTTATAGAAAATAAATCTGCAGAAGAAAGAAGGCAGGAAGACCATCCGATGTTAGTTTTTGCGATAATGAACACAGTATTCACAATACAGGCGCATCATTATCTGATATGCATGTCTAAGAAGACGAAAACTCTGAATGATTTCTGTACTTACTACAACGGGAAAACAGGTTCAAATGGTCTCAAAATCCGCCCAGTAGTTCTGAAACGTGAAAAATTAATGGCTATCCATAAAGTTATTGTCAGTGGTGTCGAACTATTACTATGTTGGATGATTCTTTACTGTGTGTTAAAATATTACTTTTCTCCTTTCAGAGATTAAAATGGTCCTAAATGAACAGCAGACGAAGCAAAAATTAAGAAATACTACTAAAATATAACAAAATTATTACTTCACCATTGTACCTGGAATTAGAAAAATATAATAAAGATTTTTTTTTTTTTTTTTTTTTTTTTTTTTAGGAATACCTGTCAGGGGAGGGAGGGCTGCAGGCTGGCAACCACCTCCCCCCTATCGGAAACGCCACTGAGCACACCCCAAGATTTTCAGAAATCGGCGCCTTTGTATAGTTTTAGTTTACAGTGGGCCCCAACGTCATTTTTGCCCCGTGGCCTTTGGTGTAGTAGCTACGCCACTGGGGAAATCGTACTTAGACTATTACAAGGCGTGGTGTGGTGGTCGAACGGGAGCCGGGCGCCGTGCCTCAGCGCGCCCGGTCAGAGGACTGAACGCCCTCTGTAATAAAAAAGCTGAGCCAAAGAACACGTAGAACCAAAACTAACAAACACGATCAGCGTCCGCAAGGGCAAGCACTATCCATAGAGCGTATATACTGTAAGACGTCTACCTAATAAGCATGGAGGCCCGGGTTCGATTCCCGGCCGCATCACAAAATTTAATTCTATGCTTGAGATTTATCATTATTGTTAGGGTTATCACTTTCGTTTTGTGAACCCACTCCGTTCTCCCTCTGGACTGTGGAAGGAAATCACTCGTTTGCAGTTTTCTACTGTCCAATAACCAAACAGTAGTATCATCTCTTCGTATATACAGTTCACCCCTTGATGTGGTTTTCATGTTCCAATATAAAACCATAGCAACTGTTGGTTCCTGTGTTACTGTTATGGCCTGTTGTCCCGTAAGGTTGACCTAGACGCAATGTATGAACCCGAGATGACTTATTATATATAAACGTTGCCCATTAAGTGTTTTAACAAGGATTCCAAGATCCGAATCCCAGAATGCCAAATGAACTGCCCAAAGTTATTAAAAAGGAAGGTTTGGCTCGAAGTGAGGAATGCTGGGATTGGCTAGTGCTAGAGCACTGTATAATATAAGCATAACAATCCACCATTTTGAATCCCACGTAGAAGGCGCCCATTTGAAGACTACGGAACACATACAATGTTTAATATGCTTTTAAGGAAATTAAATATACTTTCCTAACGCAGAAATATTACAGCACAGTAAATTTGTTTGCTTACATCTGACTGTAAGAGGGAAACAACTTAAAATTAGTGGTTACATGGATATTTAGAGATATGATACATTTACTTACATTGCAAATTGAGGCATATTTTGCCGTTCTAAATACTTACCACATACAGTTAAAATACGTTACAATTATATTTTCTGGTTTATAAATGGTACGTCCTCATAGCTTTACGCTAACTAAGAGTTGCTTTCGAAAACAATTACGCAGTATTGTTAAACTGCGATACTGTACTTCTCGTATTCCCACTCTAATGTCTTGCATATTTTACACACGTCATATTTCAGAGTAGATTTTACGTCAAAAATGTGTTTAATTACTATAAACGTCTGGTTTCATTAGATAACGACTAAATAAAGTCTCTCCGGTAGCATGCACTTTGAAATAAAGTGAATGTTGCATGCTAAGTTTTGAATTTAATGCCTTTCATGTAGGACTCATTTCCAGTTCGCATTCTTTACGAAGTTCAATTTATTATTATTTGTTTTTTTCAGACATTCTGTTCAGTCTGGGTTAGGCCTACATATTTCGGTGTTGAGAGTCACATTTAAACACTGAACTAATGCAAAATAATAAAACGACAAGTTGGGGAAAGCCAACTGCACTCATGCATCACTTAAAATACAATTAATGGTCTTAGGGTAACTCCTTATTTGGTCTAAATAAAATCAAGACAACTAGTTTATTTTAAGCACACTGTATGTAAAAAAGAAAAAGTTCAAATGTTTGTAGAGTTTATGGGATTTAACTACGGGGTCATAAGTCCCTAAACTTACAAACTACTTATGAACTAGCTAATACTAAGGACGGCACAAATATCCATGCCCGCGTGAAGGGTACGCCGCAGACCGCTCGGCCGCTGCGGCCGGCCACTGTTTGTCGTCGTACGTTAACAATCTGGTGCAAAATTAAAATAAACCATTGCTTACATGTATAGGCCTGTACTTTCATTACTACCTATCTGTGAGCGTAACTATTTCTAATATAAATAAAACAAAGGTTTTGTTCTTAACGTTATGCAGATAGGTTCCTCGATTTTGGCGTCCACACCTGGGCGTCTGGTATTTACAAGCCACATTTTATGTCGATCTATGTTTGGAGGAAACCGATAAAACGTATAGTGACCATGTCTGATATTATTTGAGTAGATTGGAGCAGCACAACCAACCAATTCACACTGTGAAACATGAAATCACGAAATATTCGGTGATTCACTTCGCCAAACAACAAAGCGTACAACACTGGGATTGTTCAGCTCTGTGTATCTAGTGCTTTAGCTAGTGCTGTGACGTCACCGTAGAAGCAAAGCGAGGCAGCGGCAGCGGCAAGCGAGCAAGCGACTTGCAAACACAAATAAAACTACTTACGACTACTATACTTCATCATAAAATGATTTAAATAGTTGATCTGCCTGTCTAGATGTTTGTAGCGGATGAATAGTGCCAATTCCGTGATTTCCGCTTTTGTGCTGTTGCCGCTTTTTGTATTTATAGTTTCGTATTGAGAAACATCATGCGAATGAACAGTCTAGTTTTTTAATGTCCAGGGAAATGTCTGGATATTTAGATTTGATAGAGGCACAGATTGGTTTTTCTTAGAAGCAGTGTCCTAACAGTTAAATTAATTGAAAATCAGTTCAAACTGAGACACTTTGTGAAAGCACTCATCTGTCGATACTGTAAGCCCACCGCGAGACAGCAGTTCAATATAGCTAGGATGTCCTAGTCTCTGTTGGAGGACGTAATATTAGATGATGTTCCCAGAGTGTTGCCCTTATTCTTTGCATCATTTACAAGTAGAAAAAAGTTGGATGCTTCGGCTTCCTCGGGCATTAAGTACCTAATAGTTTTAGCTGTTGTAATTGAAAGGAAAAAGTTGCATAGCTAAATAAACACTTTGACGTTCTCTGCCCTTGACACTGAGGTTAATTAGTGACAATTTAGGACATAATTTCATCTCACTATTGCGAGCAGTCTTTATCAACAAATTTTTCACTCGAAAGCCTGATTCCTTCGCCCAGAAAGTGGTTCGTCATCAACTGAAATAAATGTGAAACATCCGAATACACCCAGATTCTTTTATTTACATATTGCGGGTTTCAAAAGCATAAATTTGTTTTTGTGATATTAAGATTTTTCCACACCGCTAGATGTTTTTGTGTCAAGATCACACACTACCGCGACATCTCTGTAGCCAACATTTTGAATGGAGCAGATAATACTGTTCAATAGATCTACGGTTACTTCTAAGTCAAAATCATAGGGAATTAGATGCTTGCATCCAGAAAACAAACGGCGAACTATAACAAGTAAAACGTCAGTGTAAGGCCCAACAACACGATTTTGACAGAATCATACGTAACACTGCTGCCTATCTTCCTTTCATCGAATCACAGAACACATACAGGTTCACATGTCGACAATACAAGTGACTGTGCTTTCATTAACTGCAAAACATCTGTAAGCAAGCCAAAAATAAACTCTTTATACATACAGCACGAAGTGTAACTGCTTTGCAGTTGTCGTCTCTTTGACTCTTGGCTTGTTTTTTTACAGTCATCAAGCAGTTTATTTGAGTTCTCGAAAACAGTTTGCCAACATTTCTGTCACTTTCTCCTGCTCAAGTTTTTATGACACTTTTCCCGGCGCTTTATTTTGTGGACGGAGTCGTTTCTGTAAACCGAAGGTTTGAACACAAAGCAGTAAGCCTGCCATTCCTATATTCAAATTCTTCCACACGTTTGGTAATTTCTTTGATCTGTTTACTGTCAATTTTCACACTCGTCAGTTATCTGGTCTTTTTTTTTTTTTTTTTTTTTTTTTTTTTTTTTTTTTTTTTTTTTTTTTTTTTAGACACATTAGCTACATTCTCAAGTGCACTCTTCATTACCTTGCTTGCTTGCAACCTGCCCACCCTGTTTATGGAAACCTTATCTTCTGCATTCAAATCACTTAACACTGGGAACACTTCCTGGAATGTTTACACTTGGCACTGCGTCCGGTTTAAGCGCTTTCCTCGGCGGTAAAGTGAGACGTTCTGCTCGCAAGTCACGGAGGAAATCATCCTGTGTGATGTGTAGCGTACAAATTGTCGACGTCGCAACATTAAGCGATCTTTCCGTGACACTTCGTAATTCACACTTTCTGTAGCTGAATGCCTTTCGGAAACGAATGATGCCTTGCATCCACTACCTTTGTCTTCTTGTTGTACGATAGGGACTGTGTTACAGCACAGCCGGGCGATTTAACAGAAAAATTATGTTGAAAACCGCCAATAACACCACGAAATCAACAACTGTACTAGGCGCCTCGATACATAATGCTTCTACGCTGCCCTCATGAGCAGAACGGAGAAATGTTGGGCGACCTGCGCAGGCCGTTTGCCCCAGCCACCCTTCCCCCCTTTCCCCTGGAACTGCCCACTTCCCGGGGCGTGTGCAGAGGGCAGCACAATGCTCTATCTGTACTTTCTCTGGTATTTCCAACGTGACTGACAGCATTATCGATTGTCAAGCCGCTGGTGCTACAGTAAAATTCAATTTTTCTCCAGGTTAATACCGTCCTTTCTTCTGCTGAAGCTATTGCGGTGTTTTAAATTTTCATGTACGTGAGTACGTTTTCGATACAGCAGTAGTTCCGTGAAACTTCATTTCAGGGTTGCCCTATGAGCGTAGTAGCACAGTCTAACATATACAGTCACGACACTTCGACAGTAGCAGTAGCGCTCCAAACGGCCGGCAAGACACTTTTGTGACTTGTTCAAATGTTTGTATAGCTTATGGGACTTAACTACGGGGTCATCAGTCCCTAAACTTACAAACTACTTATGAACTAACTATCACTAAGCACGGCACAAATATCAATGCCCGAGGGGGGATTCGAACCCCCGACCGTAGTGGCCGTGCAGACCGTGAATGACGCGCCGCAGTCCCCTCGGCCACCGCGGCCGGCATTTTGTGACGACGATATTGGAAGAGTGCGAATAGTATCGTTTATATCGGTTTTTAACATACATTTTACTTACAGAACGTATGTAGTGCGATAAAAAGAGGTAATAATTAATAAATATCTCCAGAATTGTTTTATTTAATTTTCCTAAGGTCCCTGACAAAGTACGAAAATAATTTCATTTTCTATTAAAAATCAAAAATGCCTAGGAAACACCATAGATGGTTTCCTTTGACAGAAAGACGTCGCTTTTCTGCTCAGCAACGTCAAGTTTTCTTCACTACAATTCCAGTCGAATCAGTATTGAACGTAGCAAACGATTACAGAATGCAATAACTACAGTATTTAACGTACCAAATCAGCTACAACAGTTGTAGCTGAAGGAAAGACGTCACAAACGCAGCAATAAAACGGCAAAAGTGACAGAAGAAGCTAATTCGACAATTGTTGCTACAGCTGAGGCAAATGGCAAGAATCATCAAAACGTTGCCTTCTTAATCTAAAGTTATTACACTGAACAGAATATGCACGTGTAGGAAAGGCATGTGAGGTGTAAAAATGTGCGAATCATTACTCAACACCGAATTGTTACACGTCGAAAACCTGCCTGTCGTAGGAAGAAAAGACCGTAATAGAAATTTATTATTCTCTTATGCTGCTCACAACAGTACATTGCACTGCGTGGGCTGGCTTTAAGTAGTAGGCACTGGGCTTTCGCGCCTAGTTCAAATGTTCAAATAGCTTATGGGACTTCACTGCGTGGCCATCAGTCCCTAAACTTACAAACTAGCTCATACTAAAGACAGCACAAACATCCATGCCCGAGGGGGAATCGAACTCCCGACGGGGAACGGTCTCGCGCATGGTAGCATAGCGCCTCAATGCGCTCGGCCGCTCCGCCGCAGCTCCGTGGATAGACACAGCCGCGGTGGAGTAGCCGAGAGGTCTAAGGCGCCTCGCAGCGGAACGCACGTTTCCTCGCCGTCGGAGGTTCGAGTCCTCCCTTCCGTTGAAGTTCATCTGAGAATAAATGTTCAAGGTAACAACCAACAAGAAGTCAAATTTCGGACAGATATATTCAAGTATTCGTTCTTTCCGCGAGACAGTAGAACGATAGATTCTGATACTAGTACGAGTAACACTCTAAGACACCGATGTAATGGGTGTTATCGACGAAGGATCTCAAATCGATTCCACATTTCTAGAGTTCCGGTAAGCTTTTGACACTGTACCTCATAAGAGTCTTCTTATCAAATTGCATGCTTATGGAATATCGCCACATTTGTGCGATTAGATTAGTGATTTCCTGTTAGAAACACAGTACCTTCTAACTGACGGAAAGTCATTGAGAGAAACAGAAGTAAAATCCCCAGGGATGTGTTATAGCGTACGTACTGTTCCTTATCGCCGGCCGCGGTGGCCGAGGAGACTGAGGCGCTCCAGTCACGGTCTGCACGACCACTACGGTCGGGGGTTCGAATCCCCCCTCGGGCATGGATATGTGTGCCGTCCTTAGTCTTAGTTCATAAGTAGTTTGTAAGTTTAGGGACTGATGACCCCGTAGTTCAGTCCCATAGACTATGCAAACAATTGAACATTTTTTTTGTTCCCTATCTTTCTAACAACTTAGGAGACAATGTGAGCGCTCTTTTAGACTTCTCGCGGATGATGCTACTTACAAAGTCATCAAAAGATCAAAAATAATTTAGATATGATACGAATATTGTGCAAAAAATTGCAGTTGACCATGAATAAAGAAAATTGTAATCATTATGAGCACTAAAAGAAACCCGTTAACCCTCACTTACAAGAAAAATTAGTCAAATCTAAAGGCCGTAAAGTCAACTAAATAGGAATAACAATTACGAGCAGCTAAAATTGGAAAGACCATATAGAAAATATTGTAGAGAACGCCAAACAAAGGCTACGTGTTTGGGAGAAAAATTAGAAGATGAATAGATCTACTAAAGAAACAGCTTACACTAAACTGACGGACAGTTTAGATAAAGTTCAGTGAACGGCAGATAGTTCTGTATTATCGCGATATGGGGGAGATAGTGTCACGGAAATGATGCACGAGTTGGGGTGGAAATCGTTAAAAGGAAGTTCTTATTCGTTCAGCGAGATTTTTTTTATTCATTATTTATTTATTTTTGAGAAATTACTTTTACCATCTTTCTTTTCCGAATGCGAACATATTTCGTTAGCAACCCCGTACATAGGGATACAAGATCATCGCAATAAAATACGAGAAATCATCTCGAAAACGGAAACATTTAAGTGTTCCTATTTCCCGGACGTTATTAGAGAATCAAGTGGTAGCGAAATATCAGAAGTGTTTCGATGAACCGTATGCCGTTCACTTCAATGTGAGTTGCAGTGTATTTATGTAGATGAATATGATGAAGTGTGAGCTACAGATTAGTCATGCATATGTATATGAGCGCCCCTTGTACTTGGAAGCAGCATTTTCCTTTAATTCGTACACAACGACATAGTACACTATTTAAATGTCAGTGCAGAATGCTTGCGCATTAAGGAGAGTAAAAATGTTTTGCGTATGTGAAGTTTTGTTGTTGTGTTTCACTTGTTGGGAAACTACTTTGAAACATCGAGCCATACGAAACTAAGAGTTGATACGAAGAGCAAAGCAAAGTTTCTCCATTAATAAATTGACAATTTTGAACGAGTAATAAAGAATCGCGTTTGGTGTTAAACTTCTTGCATAAAGTGGAGGACAAACTTTGCGACTGCTGACGAAGAGAGACCAACCCCCGCTGAGCTAAGACAGGCCCTTTAAAAGTTTCCTCGCGGGCTTTGTTAAGGCTAGAATTTCTTAGCAACTTCCGACGCCCCTGGGAGGTTAATTAATGACCTCCTTCAATGTATCATGGAATAATACAACTACGGCCGACAGCAATATCTGGCATGGGATTATGTAATAAAAACGGTTGTATAAAACATGTAGGAAGACTCGTCAGAACTTTTTATTTTAACCATAAGTTAAATTGGGTGAAGTCCTTACACTTCAATATTAGGAATTTTAGATTAGTCTCGCTAAAAGTCAGAAATAATTGGCCGATTTTAATATTTTTCTTTTTTGTTCGCTTTAACACAGAGGCGAAGGAAAACAAATAGGAAAAATCAAAAGGAACAATTGAAAATTCTAAAAGGAAAAAAATATATACGTCGCCTATTTTACCCTCGAAAGTCAACCATTAATAGACAGCTGTTCTGGAGTGGCAGTCATACGAAGAAGCTTCTCGTTTGAACTGCGGGGTCATCAGTCCCTAAACTTACAAACTATTTATGAATTACCTTATTCTAAAGACGGCTCAAACATCCATGCCCGAGGTGGAGGGGGGGGGGTGGGATTTGAACCCCCTACCGTAGCGGCCGTGCAGACTGTGACTGGCGCGCCGAAGACCGCTCGGCCACTGCGGTCGGCATATTATATTAATACGTAAACAAGAAAATTAAAGTTCCGCCTTATGTATGTGTTTCTTTGTTTTCAAGGTGTTTTCGAGGTGTAGTTGAGCTAATGCAGCGAGTGCTCAGCTATGATCTACTCTCTTCTGCAAGAAGGAAGTAAGTACCAAGTGCACCGCTCTATCTTCCGACCAATTTGCGTATGGAAATGAAAGTTGGGTGGATTCAGGTTACCGTATTCATCAGGTAGAGGTTACAGATATCAAAGTAGCAAGAATGATTGCAGATACTAATAGATGGGAACAATGGCAGGAGGGTGTCCATAATGAGGAAATCAAATAAAAACTGGGAATTAAGGCCGTAGATGAAGCAGTTAGAGCGAATAGGCTGTGATAGTGGGGTCATGTTACACGCATGGGAGAAGCAAGGTTACCTAAGAGACTCATGATCTCGGCAGCGAACGGTAAGAGGACAAAGTACTTAGATTCGGTGAAGAATGATTTTCAAGTAAAAGGCTTAACATCAGACGTGGCATGACGGTCAGCATTGAATAGGCGACCATGAAGGAACTTTAACAGAGGTACAATGCTCTATACTGAACGCTGAGAGGCATCATCAAGTGACGATGATGCCAAACTGATTCCTATAGGGATAAGGGCCTAGGGCTGTCTTCCGCACCGGAGAAAGGACCATTGCCAATCAGCGACATATCGTGAGTATACTGACATCGTTGTAAACATCGTCCTAGTTAGTACAAATTAATCTGAAATTTAGATTGTAAATCAATTCTAGAAAGTACTATAAACAATGAGGATGTCTTTCTATGAATTATTGAAGTCCGCCTTAGCTGTTTTTATACGCCTTTATTGCGTTACTACCGGTTTCGTACCGTTAAAGGTACATCTTCAGGTATCTGCATTAAAAATAAATTGTTATACGTAGGGTTTACAAATAAAAAAAACTGATAAACACTAACCTTTTAATTTACATGGGGTGGTTTGACTTGTTGCGTGTCCCAACTTTCATGATGGTTTGCCGGGTTTTATGATGGTTTCTTTAAAGGTGTTACTTAATTTTACGAGGGACTCCCTTCAGTAAACGTCTATGTGGGCAACGGTTGCGTATACCTAATGAATGGAAAGTCATTGTGAGCTACAATTCAGAGGGCGTAACCGTAGAGGAAAGCGTAACAAGAGTTGTGTTACTCACCAAGTTTACTGCTTAAAATTGTAAAGTTGAACGTAGGGGTGGGTTCAGTATCCCCTGAATCTAAAGTAAAACGAATTGTACCAATGGTTTGCGTCATATGCTATTAAAATATTTGGAAAAATCAGAATCTTTTTGAGTCGTGGTCCGTGTTATGATTCTCAAAATTAGAAATTTCTAGAATCCATTAGGTGCACGTTAGGACTTAAAAATTTTTTGTTGTCAGTCAAACCTATGATGAAAGAACAGACGTGTTAATATTCCTTGGCAGAGAAAATGGTAATATAACTGATGCGTACTAAAACGTTTTCATGGTTATTAAGTAATTACAGTCTATTCTACCGCTACTCAGCTTTTCAATATTACGATGTACGGGGGTTCTGCTCGCTGCAACATTATTCTCCCGGGGCAACGCGGTAGAAATAAATACTCGTAGGTAGAATTTTTCACTTCTTCTTTAATTTGAATCAAACTTCTTGTCCACCAAAACATAACAACTTTAAAACATATACAAAGCATCAGAACGGTAGTACTTCCATTTCAAAACATAGAGTGACGTAGCTTCCAGAGCACTTGACAAACGACTAAAACTCCCCCACGCAAGGCGGTGAGGCAAGTATATAACATCGGCAATAATGATCTTACATTATGCATTGTTCATAACAATTGAATATACTGATTTACAATTAACAAACATAACAGAAAAACATTTCATGTACACAAAAATAATCACAATATAAAATGAAAACTATGCATACAATAATTTTGGATGGCGCGTGTATTTTTAAGACGAAATTTCCGATCTTTCTGTTGACAACAAAGTGCGATGTTAAATGTCAATTAATTTGTTAATGAATACATCATACATGATCCTAACATATATTGAACTATCAAATGTCATGACCATTCACGAAATATACTCCAAATCTCACGTCAGTCAATATATACAAAGAATTCAATATTGATAAGATGTAGCAGTCGAAATAACACAATTAGCTGGTCAACACAACTTGTTTATGAGCCTAACATATATACAATACTATTTATTTTCATTTCTTTATGTTTTACAAAAGTTTTTACCCTTCGTCTGTCTATTCATTTGAAATAATGAACAATGACAAAAGTATTGTTTATAGAACTGTCTGGAAACGTCTTATACAAATCTCTTAATTAATGAAATCTATCACTTGTTTTAATCACAGTATCACCGAGACACTGTCCTACACTGATTCCTAGGCTGGCTATTTCGTTTTTAACTTCACACGCAACATATATCACTATTGAACCACACGATTCTGTGTCCGACGCAGACGGTTATCGTACGCTAACATTGAGATGGGAGGACCAGGCAGACGGTATCGCACGATAACATTGAGATGAGAGGGCCGGCAGTATCGTCACAGTACTGACATTACTTACTGTGAAATTTTTCATGTGCACTGATAGTATACGATATGTTTCAAAAGTGCAATACTTCTGAATACGTATTGTCGTTGTTCAAATTCAAATGTTTGTTAAGCTTATGGGACTTAACTACGGGGGCATCAGTCCCGAAACTTACAAACTACTTATCAACTACCTTATACTAAGGACGGCACAAATATCCATGCCCGAGGGGGGGATTCCAACCCCCGACCGTAGTGGCTGTGCAGACCGTGACAGGAGCGCCTCAGTCCCCTCGGCCCGTCGTTCAAGAAATCGTTATGAAAAGCCCCCAATACTCATCATCTACGAATAGGCACGGGATGAACGTTATGAACAAATCGGTAAACAAGGCAGCACGGAAACACGGGCTAAACGTTATGACCTGATATAGTAACGAAATATATCAGCCATTATGGGAAATTTACCATAACCGTGTGCTGTGGCGTTGCAGAAAGCCTGATGGCATGTGTCCACGCTGCTTTCTTAACCCGGCATCAGTCGTTGTCATGTACTCGCTTACTGGCGGTGACTGAGGTCCGTTGGTCGTGTGGCTGTGTACTGAAGTGAGTCTCTGCAGCGCATCACGTCACGGTGTGGAGGGCCAGGGCTGACTACCCGGCAATCCACCGAAAATTGGGACTCGCATTACAGGCTTATCGATACATAGAAAGCTCTGTGAGAGCGGCTAGTGTAAATTTATAGATTATCCTTTCTTAAATTAATATATATATATAGTTACTTTTGTGGACCTCCACAACTTCTTAGTTTAGGTGCAGAAGGATTCATTAGGATAATTGTTCTCTTTTGAAAAGAATTAGAAAAGAACTTCATTGTTTTTAATACTTTTTTCATATTCGCTAGGAATTTTGAAGTAGGATCGAATTTACATTCTTCTATTTTATTCTCTAAAAAAAAAAAAAAAAAAAAAAAAAAGGACTTTGATAACGTTTACTTGTTCCTTGATAACGACCGCACTTTTCTCCTTGTCTGCTCGGACTATGATCGACCCATTATCCACGAGCTTGTGGTTAATACTATTCACACTACGGTCGGGGGTTCGAATCCCCCCTCGGGCGTGGATATTTGTGCCGTCCTAGTTCGTAAGTAGTTCATAAGTAGTTTGTAAGTTTAGGGACTGATGACCCCGTAGTTAAGTCCCATAGACTATACAAACATTTGAACATTTAATACTATTCAGAGTTACATTCTCATTGGGTGCCGTTGGGTCGTGGGTTTTCGGTTGTTCGTTATCGGCGTCGTGTATAACTCTGTTTAAAGCGGTAGCCTCTTCATTTCTTTGAGCAGTGGTCAGCTTAACCCCATCTAGGGCCAACACTGAATAAGCAACTAAAGAGTCTGTGTGACGTTATGCCGTTATTTGTTTAGTGTTTTGTGCTAATCCTTTGTTAAGAAGCGGCATTTCTTTATCGTTAAATTGAATTCCGGCTAAATTACATACATGCGGAAAAAATTCGAACTCACATTTGGTGGTGGGTGGTATAGTTTTATCAGAAAGGTTGGACAGTAATTTCTGTACTTTATGGTAGTGTGTTTACCAAAGGTTTTCCTTCAGCCAGGCAATACATTCGTCAATGTGTTCACGTACAGCGTCGAACACTTGGTTGTTTACTAACATCGATAGTTGTAAGGGGGCCAAATTAATTCTGCGCTCTTTTGAATACAAGTTATGTATTTCATTACGAATGCAGAAGAAGATGATTTTCCGCGCTGAGGTCATCGGTAATGACAACCGTTTGTTGAGCATGTGTTTAATATAATTCGGAATGATCCTATACATAAGGCAATTTTTATTAAACTGAATATTCAGACAAACTTAGATCAAAGATTTGTTGTAATTTAAAAACTTAAAATAAGCCCATTTCACCTCGCCAGGTAAGTTGTTACAAACTATTTTATACTTCGGGCATCCACAGCTGAAATACATTATAAATCAATTCTAGAAAGTACTATAAACAATCAGGATGTCCTTTCTATGAATTATTGAAGTCCGCCTTATCCGTTTTTATACGCTTTTATTGCCACATAGAGAACATTTCGGCCAGGAGCCAGGTTGGCCGAGCGGTTAAGGAGGCCGGGCGCCGTGGCTCAGCGCGCCCGGTCAGGGGGCTCAACGCCCACTGTAATAAAAAAAGCTGAGCCAACAACACACCGAACATGAACGAACAAATATGATCAGCGTCCGCATTGAACAGAACTACCCATAAAGCAAAAAAAAAAAAAAAAAAAAAAAAAAAAAAAAAAAAAAAAAAAAAAAAAAGGCGCCAGACTTAAGTTCTGGTTCCCGAGAGGGAGCGTGGGTTCGAACCCCACACCTGGCAATATTTTAAAAATACCGAAGAAAAGGATTCAAAGAGTAATGCAATAATAGAAACGTAATTACGCATGGGAAAAGAAGTACGTAAGTAAATATCGGATAATTTCAAGGTCAAAAATCGTTGCAGAGCACAGGGCAGAATGATATGGAACACTGGTGTTCACGTTAGATAACTTAGACTCAAATTACTATTCAAAAATTTCAACCCCATACGGAGGCACAGTTAAAATACTTTCATCGAAGTAATGGCTGTCTTGGGAAACGACACGGTACACTTAAAAATATTCTTTGGCTGGATACGTTTGGAGCAAAATTTCCCATTCACCGACATTGATAGTAAGCGGTTGCGAAAATACCCTTGATCTCCTAGCAACAAATAATCCTGAGCTAGTAAAGAGCATCAAAACATATACAGGGATTAGCGAACATCGAGTTGTAGTAGCGAGACTGAATGTCGAAATTCCCAAATGCACCAAAAATCAACTAAAAATATATCTATTCAATAATTCCTGAGTGATAGTCTCCAGCCTTTCAAAACAAAAAATTCGAGTGTAAATCAGTTGTGGCTTACTTTCAAAGACATAATATCAGTAACAATCGAGAGATTTGTAACAAATAAATTAAAAAAGAGGGGGCTGACGCCCTGTGGTACACAACACAGGTCAGATCACCGTTGTAGTGATGGGACAACCGACTGTTTTTAACAACCGATTGGTCAGTCGGTTGTTTTTTCGTTCAGTCAGTTTTTTCAGTCGAATGAAACAACCGAATAAAAATAGTCTATGTGGTAGTGATGGGAAAACTCGAATGAAAACAATCGATTCATTCGGTTGTTGGAAAAAAATCGATCATTCGGTTGTAGTTTCTCGTATCGTTTGAATTATTCATTCATTCTTCTGAGTGAAACCAGTCGGTGGGACCAACCGAATGAAACAACCGATTCAGTCGGTTGGTCTATTCATTCGTTCTTTTGAATGAAACTAGGCGGTGGGATCAACCGAATGAAAAAATCTATGCAGTCGGTTGGACTACTCATTCCTTCTTTTGAGTGAAATCAGTCGGTCGGAGCAACCGAATAAAACAATCGACACAGTCGGTTGGACCACTCATTCCTTTTCTTTTGAGTTAAATCAGTCGATGGGTCCAACCGAATGAAAAAATTGACACAGTATGTAGCCCTCCTCATTAGTTCTTTTGAGTGAAATCAGTCAGTGGGAGCAACCGAATGAAAGAGTCAGTCGGTCGTAGTTTTACTATGTTGGATTAATATTCGTTTATTTTTTTCGAATGAAAGTAGTCTGTGGGAACAACCGAATGAAAACATGTGACACTTTTGCGGTTTTGTACATTGACTGAATTACTCATTCTTTCTTTTCAAGTGAAAAGAGGCAGTAGGTTTTTCTGTCGGTTGTACCATGTAATCATTATCCCAACTGAAATGACTCATTAGTGTTTTAGCTTACATTTCTATGAATGAAACTGACATGCACATCAGACAACTACAGTAGTGCTATATTATACCGCCATGTAAAAGGGGTATGCCAAAGTTAAAATGCGTATTACAATGTTCATTTAATTATGTACTAAATGAAGTAACTTTTCGTTTTATAAGACATAGTAACAGTGATTCATATTTTGTTGTAGATCAAATTTTTCGAGGTGCCATCAACGAGTAACTAATTAAATGTCATATCACTTGAGCAGGCCTGCGATCACTTTCACTGCCCACCACATACCTCAAAAACGCCGATCATCTGGGCCCGATCAGAGTACTTTCGCAAACACCCACAATCTGTAGAAGATAAGTGGCGGGGAGCGGGGACACGAGAGGGGGTGCTGCCTCGCTGGCGTTTTCACTGCTGACACCGCCAGCAGCAGGCGCGTGCCAAACTCCACGCAACAGTGTCTGGCGGCGTCGCGGGGCGTGCCATCGCCGATTGTTGTCGGTTTCTTATTGTCTCAATAAAGAAGCGTGGAAACTACAGGGTGTTCCAAAATGATCACTACATGTTTAATCTCCATACTGAATCTCCGAAATGGGAACAGGTAGAAACGTGCGGTTTGCGGCTTATTGTTCATACATATCTAAGGTATTAGTAGGACAGAGTTAAGTATTTTAACTTTCAGCATATTTGCTAGATCCAAATTCGAAGATCACTCAAACATTAGATATTGTAAAAAAAAGTTTATTAAAGTATTTTGTATAAAAATGTTTCTTATAAAATATTTTATTTAATTCCATCTAATTTGAAGGAGTACGAGAGGACATACAACATTTATCAGTGCTGTATATTTCCTTCAGCGCGTCTGTATTCGTCAACAGGGTATGAAAACATTCATCTCTAGTTTCATAATTATTCAATCTTGTCACAGATATTTCTGTGGTTATCGGTGAAACGGTGTGGAGGTTTATTCCATCCCTGCGCCATGTATCACACAAATCTTAGATGCCACTTGTTTTGAAACTCAAGTGCACAAAATTGCATCAAGATCGGAATAAAACTCTGTATTGGCGTCGAATTCTGGAATACCTTCCCTCATGCATCGAACTAAAGTAGATGTAGACGGTGACCATTCTCTTTCTTTGAAGGTGAAGATTGAAATATATCATTAAAATTCGAATACAAACGTAATTTGTCGAAGTTAGTAGGTAAAGTACCTTCCGCCATGCACCTACGAAATTAATTGTACACAGTTACCTTCGCCTTGTTTTAAACGTCAAGTGTTCAAAATTTCGTCAAGATCGTAGCCAAAGAGTGGTTTTTGTTGAAGTTAGTATGTAAAGTACCCTCCGCCTTGCACCGAATGAAATTTGATGTAGACAGTGACGTTCCTCTTCCTTTGAAGGTCAAGTGTGCAAAATTTCATCAAGATTGGAACAAAACTGCAGATTTGCATGCAATAGAAACACACACACACGTGGACACACTGCTATATTTTTAAGATTTGTCTCTAAGAATGTTTCATGCTGAATCACGGTTCATTTATACCCGAAAAGGCTGAAGGAGTATGCAAGTCACACGAAGTCGAAGAATTAATAAAAACATCCATATAATTGCAGAAACGACAAAGACTTTTTCCAGTCGGTTGTATCGCATCAAGTGAAATCACTCAATGCCGAGAAGATTCATATAAGGGCAGAGACTTGTTTCATTCGGTGCTCGCGCATTGACTGAAACCACTCAAACAGACTGAATGAGTGAAAACATTCACACAGCGACTGCAACCGACAGAGACTAGTTTCATTCGATTGTTTCGCATCGACTGAAACCACTCAAACCCCGCCAGTGAGTGAAAACATTCATACGGCCACAGAGACTGTTTTCATTCGGTTGTTTCATTCGACTGAAAAAACCGACTGAACGAAAAAACAACCGATTGACCAATCGGTTGTTAAAAAGAGTCGGTTGTCCCATCACTACTCTGTGGCCGTATGAATGTTTTCACTCACTGGCGGGGTTTGAGTGGTTTCAGTCGATGTGAAACAATCGAATGAAACCAGTCTCTGTCGGTTGCTGCCGCTATATGAATGTTTTCACTCAGTCAGTGGGTTTGAGTGGTTTCAGTCGATGCACGAGCACCGAATGGAAGAAGTCTCTGTCCTTTATATGAATGTGCTCCGCATTGAGTGGTTTCAGTTGATGCGATACAACCGACTGGAAAAAGTCTTTGTCGGTTTCTGCAATTATATGGATGTTTTTATTAATTCATCGACTTAATGTGACTTTATTCGCATACGCCTTCTGCCTTTTCGGGCATAAATGAACCGTGATTCAGCATGAAACATTCTTAGAGACATATCTTAAAAATATTTCAGTGTGTCCGTGTGTGTGTTTCTATTGCATGAAAATCTGCAGTTTTGTTCCAATCTTGATGAAATTTTGCACACTAGACCTTCAAAGCAAGAGGAACGTCACTGTCTACATCAAATTTGATTCGGTGCATGGCGGAGGGTACTTTACATACTAACTACGACAAAAACCACAATTTGGCTGCGATCTTGATGACATTTTGCACACTTGACCTTTAAAACAAGGCGAAGGTAACTGTGTACAATAAATTTCGTAGGTGCAAGGCGGAGGATACTTTACATTCTAACTTCGACAAATTCCGTTTTTATTCTAATTTTAATGATATATTTCACTCTTCACCTTCAAAGAAAGAGAATGGTCACGGTCTACATCTAATTTAGTTTGATGTATGACAGAAGGTATTCCAGACTTCGACGCCAATATGGAGTTTTATTCCGATCTTGATGAAATTTTGCACATTTGACTTTCAAAACAAGTGGCAGTTCACTGTTCATCTAAGATTTTGTATGGTACATGGCGGAGGGATGGAATAAACCTCCACACCGTTTCACCGATAACCACAGAAATATCTGTGACAAGAGTGAATAATTATGAAACTTGAGATGAATGTTTTTATACACTGTTGACGAATACAGACGCGCTGAAGAAAATTTACAGCACTGATAAATGTTGTACGTCTTCTCGTACCGCTTCAAATTAGATGGAATTAACAAAAATATTTTTATAAGAAATATTTTTATACAAAATACTTTAATAAACGTTTTTTTACAATACCTAATGTTTTAGTGATCTTCGAATTTGGATCTAGCAAATATGCTCAAAGTTAAAATACTTAACTCTGTCCTACTAGTACCTTAGATATGTATGACCAATAAGCCGCAAACCGCACGTTTCTACATGTTTCCACTTCGGAGATACAGTATGCGAGATTAAACTTGTAGCGATCATTTTGGAACACCCTGTAGTTTCCACGCTTCTTTATTGAGACAGTAACAAACCGACAACAATCGGCGATGGCACGCCCCGCGACGCCGCCAGACACTGTTGTGTGGCCGGCCGCGGTGGCCGAGGAGACTGAGGGGCTCCAGTCACGGTCTGCACGGCCACTACGGTCGGGGGTTCGAATCCCCCCTCGGGCATGGATATTTGTGCCGTCCTTAGTATAAGGTAGTTGATAAGTAATTTATCAGTTTAGGGACTGATGACCCCGTAGTTAAGTCACATAAGCTTAACAAACAAACAACAACGAAAGTGTTGTGTGGAGTTTGGCGCGCGCCTGCTGGCGCTGTCAGCAGTGGAAACGCTAGCGAGGCAGCACCCCCTCTCGTGTCCCCGCTTCCCGCCACTTATCTTCTACAGATTGGGGGTGTTTGCGAAAGTGATCGGGCCCAGATAATCGGCATTTTTGAGGTATGTGGTGGGCAGTGAAAGTGATCGCAGGCCTGCTCCAGCGATATGACATCTAATTAGTTACTCGTTAATCTACAACAAAATATGAATCACTGTTACTGTGTCTTATAAAACGAAAAGTTACTTCATTTAGTACATAATTAAATGAACATTGTAATACGCATTTTAACTTTGGCATACCCCTTTTACTTGGCGGTATAATGTAGCACTGTTGTAGTTGTCTTATGTGCATGTCAGTTTCATTCATAGGAATAAGTGGATAGCTCTATAAGCTAAAACACTAATGAGTCGTTTCAGTTGGGATAATGATTACATCGTTCAATCGACAGAAAAACTTACTGCATCTTTTCACTTGAAAAGAAAGAATAAGTAATTCAGTCAATGTACAAAACTGCAAAAGTATCGCATGTTTTCATTCGGTTGTTCCCACAGACTACTTTCATTCGAAAAAAAAAAAAAAAAATAACGAATATTAATCCAACATAGTAAAACTACGACCGACTGACTCTATCATTCGGTTGCTCCCACTGACTGATTTCACTCAAAAGAACTAATGAGGAGGGCTACATACTGTGTCATTTTTTTCATTCGGTTGGACCCATCGACTGATTTAACTCAAAAGAAAAGGAATGAGTGGTCCAACCGACTGTGTCGATTGTTTTATTCGGTTGCTCCGACCGACTGATTTCACTCAAAAGAAGGAATGAGTAGTCCAACCGACTGCGTCGATTTTTTCATTCGGTTGATCCCACCGACTGGTTTCACTCAAAAGAACGAATGAATAGTCCAACCGACTGAATCGGTTGTTTCATTCGCTTGGTCCCACCGACTGGTTTCACTCAGAAGAATGAATGAATAATTCAAACGATACGAGAAACTACAACCAAATGATCGATTTTTTTCCAACAACCGAATGAATCGATTGTTTTCATTCGGTTGTTCCCATCACCAAACGGTTGCAGAAGCAAAGAAAAACGCATGCAAAATTAAAAAAGACACAGAATCCACAATACTGGCAATCTTTTACTGAAAATCGAAACCTAGTGCGGACTTCAATGCGAGAAGCCTATAGTAGTTACCACAACGAAATCCTGACTCGTAATCTTGCAGAAAATCCAAAGAAATTCTACATCTACATCTACATACATACTCCGCAATTCACCGTAAGGTGCGTGGCGGAGGGTACACTGTACCACTACTAGGCATTTCCTTTCCTATTCCACTCCCAAATTGAACGAGGAAAAAAAGAATGCCTATATGCCTCCGTACGAGCCCTAATTTCTCTTGTCTTTGTGATCTTTACGCGAAGTGTAAGTAGGCGGCAGCAAGATCGTACTACACTCAGCTTCAAATTCCGGCCCCCTAAATTTACTCAACAGAAATTCACGAAAAGATTGTCGTCTTTCTTACAGCGATCCCCAATTGAGTTGCCGAAGCATTTCTGTGACACTCGCGCATTGGTCGAACCTACCGATAACAAATCTAGCTGCTCGTCTCTGAACCGCCTCTATGTCTTCCTTTAAACTGATCTGCTGCGTGTCCCAAACACTTGAGCAATACTGAAGACGTGGTCGTACAAGCGTTTTATACGCGGTCTCCTTTACAGGTGAAGTACATCTTACCAAAATTCTCCCAATGAACCGAAGTGGGCTGTCCGCCTTACTCACAACTGTCCTTACATGCTCGTTCCATTTCATATCGCTCTGCAATGTTACGCCTAGATATTTGAACGACGCGACAGCATCAAGAAGCTTATTACTAATGCTGTATTCGAACATTATGGGATTGTTTTTTCTACTCATGCGCATCACCTTACATTTTTCCACATTGAGAGCTAGCTGCCAATCTTCGCACCAACTAGAAATTTTGTCTAAGTCATCCTGTATGCTATTACAGTCAGTTACAGACGACACCCTCCCATACACCACAGCATCATCAGCAAACAGCCGCATATTACAACTTACTGTGTCCATCAGATCAAATTCAGGTCATATGTGAAGTACACTAGCGGCAAAACACAAACAATACCTTCATTACGTGATAGCAGTGGTAACACTACCGATGACAGTACTGCTAAGGCAGAATTACTAAACACAGCTTTCAGAAATTCGTTCAGCCACGTACATTGCGGCGTGATCTGTTTGCGAAGTCTCAATCACCGACTTTTACTTCATAATGTGAAAAATATTTTGCTAGCACCCACCTACTTAGGGAGACATGGCCATCCCAATAAAATAAGAGAAATCAGATCGAAAACGGAACGATTTAGGTGTTCTTTCTCCCCGCGCGCTATTAGAGAATGGAACGGTAGAGAAAAGTTATAAAACTGGTTAATGAACCCTGTACGAGGCACTTAAATGTGATTTGCGGAGTATATATGTAGATTTAGATTCGATTCATTTCTTCATGTGCGCTATATCTTAGCCTGTGTAGGGTAAACAAGAAGAAAAAAAGTCAGTTTTCCTGTTAGTCAAAAATGTTCAAATGTCTGTAATTCAATCGGACCAAACTGCGTGGTCATCAGTCCGTAGCTTACAAACTACTTAAACCTAGGTAAACTAACGCACGAAGAAACACACACACACCCATGCCCCAGAGAGGACTCGAACCTCCACGGCGAGCAACCGCGCGGTCCGCAGCGAGGTGCTTTAGACCGCTTGGCTACTCCACCACGGCTCCTCTTAGTGAAGTTTCCTTTCTATCCAAAACTATCAATGGTTTCTGCTAATTTAGGTGAAGTATAATTCAGAAACAACTCATAAAAACGTCCATTAAAGACACTGAATATGGAAAACTGTGTGAATGGTGATGCGGAGGGTCGTAAATCTAAAATGACAAGTGTACATATGTGATTAGAGATTGGTTAGCGGAAACAGGAACAGAAATTTGAGGCTTACTGCGTTACAGCTGGCTCACTGATAGCATTAATAATTGTGATTATAATTCAACCACTGGGGTGAACTACAGTAAGTAAAATACCTCCAGCGAAAGAATGTAAATGCATTTTGAACAGTTTCAATTGCCTACGAGTCGAGCATCCAGTGTGACCCCAAAGCGCTTCTGCCGCTGGTGCTGCGACCTCCCGACCGCCCATCAAGTTCCCCTACTGCCAGCTGCTCCGCTTTCAAGATGATGGAGGGAGGCCCGTAAAACAGTGGCAGCCTACCCGCTGTGTCTACTCACGTAACGTCACATCTAATATCTTCAAGGGGCTGTTGCATCTGAGGCACAAGACCAAGACCGGCGCAAGACCAAGTGCCGCCCCGTGCGAGCTGCTAAATTGCCGACCCTCCCCCCCCCCTAGTTTTTTTACAAAATTTTTGGAAAATTGTATTTAAACTAATCTGTAGGAAATGCTAGCAATCAATAGCAATTTTTGATTTTACTTTTCAATGTTTTGGTTTTTGGAAGGGACTAAAAGGCGACGGTTATCAGTCCCTTGTTCCAGTCTTAGAGGTAAAACATTGTGTCGTTCAGCATGACGATATAGATGTAAACATAACTGAAAGCTGTGAGAATAGCCACACTGTGCCCGAAATCTATGTAGATCTGGAAGATACAAAAAAATTAATAAATAAAATAAAAATTACGACTGATTGTTGATATTCTCTACAGATTTGTACAAAACAGTCGCTGGACACCAGCGTAACAATGCAGTCAAATCTGATTGAAGAAATGTAGCTAATTTGAACAAACCTTGTGAATTTACGGAAATGTTCAAATGTGAATGGAATCTTATGGGACTTAACTGCTAAGGTCATCAGTCCCTAAGCTTACAAGCCACTCAATCTAAATTATCCTAAGCCCAAACACACACACACACACACACACATGTCCGAAAGAGGACTCGAACTTCCGCCGGAACCAGCCGCACACTCAGTGACTGCAACGCCTTAGACCGCTCGGCTAATCCCGCGCGGCATGAAATTACAGTTAACGTAAATAAGCATTTTTCATTGGTTGTCAACAGATAATGTATTCAGTGGAAAACAGTACACAGTAAATAAATGTTGCCAAAGTGATAGTTTGCGAGTAGTGTTGCCAAACAAAAGTGTCGGTCAGAGTTTGTTGTTGATGGAGGGGGTGAGGGTGTTTCATTGCTCAAAATCGAAACGTCCGACTATCACTCAGAAACAGATAGCAAAAATTTTGAAAATTACTTCAAAACCCAAATTATGCCAAGCTTACTACCAATGTCTTTATCTCATGTAATTACTAGCAGGGTATTTACCCATTCGGAATACGTGTGGCCATTGTAGGTGTTGGACATGTTTGACTATAGTAATGTTCAACGACTTTTTTTTCATAATGCGTGAAGAATAAAACACTCGAAAACTGCCATTGAAGGGATTAGCAAAACTGCATCATGTATAACACATTATCGCAGTTACAGAACATTGCATTCGAATTTCCTAATTAGATTCGTCTTCTCCTTGTTGTGAGTAATCGCACGGCGGTAACAGGCTGTCAGTGCTGCACTCGTGAGAATACTGGCGTGTAGGCTAGACTGCTCCCATCTCTCTGCTCCTCCGGCGTAAACACGACGGCGCCGCCACAGTGGCGAGGACGAAGTTAGCCCTGCTCCCTCTCCTTGTTCAAGACGGGCGGCCGGCAGTTGCCGCAGTTCCCGAAGCCGCTGCTTCCGAGGTTTCGTTTCCAATCCCCAATCCCCTCTTGAGAATGAATGCTGAGTTTGTCATAAAGAAATAACAAAAATGGGGGAGGTACGGCGGATTTGCCGCCCTGTGCCACCGCACGTTTCGCACGTGCCTTGCGCCGGCCCTGATATGAAACCTGCAACAGGGTCTCCGTCTTTCTGTCTCCTCCGGCGCCAACCGCACAATACAGACTTCAGGAGCCCGAAAAGACAGTCAAATGGATTACATAGTGTTATGTTTGTCTAGTGGTTACATTATCTTCCAACCGTAAAAGAATATGGATTGACTTTACACCACAAATACGGTGCCATTAGATTAACCTGTATATCAACAGAGACTTCTGATAACTTGAGACTCAAATAAATCAAACCGAGATGAGTATGTGAGGTACAAGAGGCTGAGTAGCAGGCACAGGATAGCTTTCCTTGTAAAAATAATTCTACTTGTGCCAAACAAGTACCTTCAGAAAGAAATTTCGCTGAATTTTATACCAGGACGTCAGTCAATCATCAGAATGACGGATTCTGCTAAATGCTTGTACACGCGCAACATCAAGCGAATTATTCAAACCCAAAGTTGGTCAATGTGAACAGCATCGCAATCCCACTGGAATGGCCGAGCGCTATAAGGCGTCTTGCTGCGGAGCGCGTGGTTGCTCGCCGTCAGAGGATCTAGTCCTCTCTGGGGCATGGGTGTGTGTATGTTGCCCTTAAGTTGGTTTGTTTGTAAGTCTAAAGACTGATTACCATAGCAGTTTGGTTCAACAGCTTTAAAAATATTTCAATATTTTACAAAACGCATAGCATATCCAGCACCATAATTGTGGAATTCATTAACAGATTTTAATGCTACAATCAGTGTGCCGTAGTTCCTCACATTCTTCCATACGAAGTAATTTGATACTTAGTAACAGCTGAAAGAACATAATGTGTTGACGGGTGTCCTGACAGCAGTATCGCCTCAATCCTGGGATGGATCTAAATGTGAAATAAACGTTCAAAATATGAATTCAAACTGGGAAAACAATAATGATACTGATATCGTGGTATCAAATGTTTTTTCTTCGTGTATATCGTATTTTTGGCCACGTAGGGTTCACTTTGTTACAAAAGAAGTCAGGCCCAAATTAAAATAAATCACCAGTCAGTCGTCCCGAACGTGATAACAGAAGAGCTCCATACATTCATTCTCCAATGCCTTTCATGAGGTGTGAAATTTCACCAGCCTAAGTCACGTCCGGATTAACTACGTGACATGGGACCGAAACATTCTATACATACGACTGCGTTGACTCACCGTGTCGTTGAGCCTGTTTTTCAATACCTCTTGCGATAAAACACAACTAGCTCTTTATTCACACGAAGTGATGTGTGCTATCGACAAGAGTTCGCAAATTGATTCAGTATTCCTTGATTTCCTGAAGGCTTTTGACACCGTACCTATCAAACGGCTTTTAATCAAATTACGTGGTTACGGTATACCGCCCCAAATTTGCGACAGGATACGGAATATCCTGTCAGAGAGGACACAGTTCGTAGTAATCGATGGTAAGGCATCAACTAAAACAGAGGTGATATCGGGCGTTCCACAGGGTAGTGTTATTGGTCCTCTGCTGTTCCTTATTTACATGAACGATTTAGGGGAAAATCTAAGTAGCTCTCTTAGGTTGTTTGCAGATGACGCCTTCATTTACCGTCTAGTAAAATCATCTGAAGATCAAATCCAACTGCAGAACGATTTGAATAAGATATCAGTATGGTGTAAGAATTGGCAATTGACTTTAAACAATGAGAAGTGTGAAGTCGTCCACATGAGTACGAAAAGAAATCCGCCAAACTTTGTTTACATGATAAATCAATCAAATTTAAAGGCCGTAAACTCCACAAAATACCTAGGAATTACAATTACTTCTGACTTAAATTGGAAAGAACACGTAGGTAGTGTCGTGGGAAAGGCGAACCAGAGACTGCGTTTTATTGGCAGAACCCTTAATAGATGAAACAGAACTACTAAAGAAACTGCATACACTACGCTCGTCCGTCCTTTTATGGAATATTGCTGCCCAGTGTGGGATCCTTATCAGGTGGATTTGACGGAGGACATAGAAAGAGTCCAAAGAAGGGCAGCTAGTTTCGTATTATCGCGATACACGGGAGACAGCGTTACGGAAATGATACAGGACCTGCGATGGGAATCATTACAACAACGACGCTTATCACTGCTTACGAAACTACAATCGCCAACATTGTCCTCCGAATGCGAAAATATATTGTTGATTCCGACTTACATATATATATAAATGATCATCAGAATAAAATACGAGAAATCAGAGCGCGAACGGAGAGATTCAGGTGTTCATTCTTCCCGCGCGCTATTCGAGAATGGAATGGGAGATAAAATAGTATAATGGTGTTTCGATGAACCCTCTAACAGGCACTTAAATGTCATTTGCAGAGTATCCCATGTAGATGTAGATGTAGATGTAGAAACGGACTTGAGCCGTGCCGGCTCGCCTTCTTGTTTTCCGTATCTTTTCGTACATTCTTCTGTCATTGTTCATAATTCAGATAGAAAAGAGTAATGGATACCAAGAAACCCTCATTACAAAATTGAATAAAAGAATCCAAAACAAAATAAAGAAACAAAACACCCAAAACCAAGAGCTCATAACACACACAACTAACACCCAAAACAACAACAACACAAATGAAAGACATAACACAGAAAGTCAACAAACTAACTGGTACACACTTACTTACGGAAATAAACTGACACACAGAATTGGAAACATTCTCAAGAAACAAGGTATCAAAATAGCATATCAAAGACATAACTCGTTACAGAAATGCCTAATAAAAACAGAAAACTCTGACATCTACCAAAAATCTGGTATCTACCAGCTCAAATGTAACAGTTGTGATGCTCTATACTTAGGCCAGACCAGCAGAACATTTGAAACAAGATATAAAGAACACAGACGATCATGGAAATTTGGCAACAGCCATTCAACATTTGCAGAACACCTTAGGCAAGAAAACCACTATCCCACCACCATAGAAAGCGACATGCAAATAGTCAGATTAAGCAATAAGAAACACCTCCTGACCCTCCAAGAGAATTTCCAAATTCAAAAAGCATTAATAGAAAAGAAACACATATTAAATGACCAAGTGAACATCAGCAACCAAACATTATTTAAACTAATAAAACACATTGTAGACAAAGACAAACCTCCTCCACCCGCAAAATCACCACATAATACGACCGCATAAGACAACAACAAAAACAAAATCCCTACCCACACATTAACACATACAGAAAAATGGGAATATCTCTCTCTCACTCACTCTCTCTCTCTCTCTCTCTCTCTCTCTCTCTCTCTCTCTCTCTCTCTCTCTCACACACACACACACAGAAAGTCACTAGTTCAACCAAAATCATATTTATAAACACACAATACAGTCAGAACATCACACACAAGGTTAATAGCAGACGCCTAATTTGACAGAAACGAAACAAAAACACATCTCACAGCACGAACCAAAGAACTCGAAAGAAAAGAACACACACACAGACAAAAGACAAACAAAACAAACGACATACAGAGCCTGCCAGGCCACAGAAAATGGTTATGTTTCAAAAACTTGCGTAAGAAATGTTACTGTAGAAAGTGTAAGATAGTGTAAATATAAGCAGTGACAGCAAGTGACAAGGTGCTACAAGCCACACATGAATATAAAAACATAAAACAAAATTCGTGAGTAATATTAATAGACCAATTTATTCAGAATGAAAACAATCAAATTACATGAGAACTGTTACAGATCGAATTTCGTACTAACTAAAACAAATAATGTAATACAAACCATTTATTGTACAGCTGACCACTGAAGATGCTTTAAAATAAAGCGAAACGCGTCTGGTCTAAAATAGACTAATTTACAGTTGCAAAAGACGGTCCCACATCCTATACAAAATTGTATAACTGCAACTGCGGAAGACAAGGCCAAAAAACCGAAGAAATATGTAGTTCATAAGTAGATTGTAGGTTTAGGGACTGATGACCCCGTAGTTAAGTCCCATAGACTCTACAAACATTTGAACATTTCTCCTGCGAACCATGCAAGACTAGCACACCTGGAAGAAAGGATACAGTGGAGACATGGCAAGCCCGCGAAACGCAAAGGTCCAAGGTTCGAGTCCCGTTTCCGGCACACAATTTTAATCTGTAACTTCATTGTAATTTTGCAAATTTGTGGCAGGTGCCCTTGTGTATTAAATTTATGGCTACTGCTATTGAACCTTTGTTATAGTATCTGATTGCCGCCACTCATTATGGGATGTTAGTTAAGTGATTGTTTGATATTTTCTTTTGCCCTCCAAATTTGTGACTAACCTGATACGCAAGGAGACCTGAAGTGTGACTGCTGTTTCCTACAGTGTAACTGACTTTTCAATTTAAATATTCAAAGCACTTGTACCTTCAGTTGTTGTGTCTTAGAAATAAAAAGTTCAAATGTTTGTAAGCTTATCGGACATAACAGCGGGGTCATGAATCCCTAAACGTACAAACTACTTATGAACTACGTTATACTAAAGACGACACCATGCCCGAGGGGGGATTCGAACACCCGACGGGGAACGGCTTCGCACATATATGCATAGCGCCTCAATGCACTTGGTCACTCCGCCGCGGCAGTGTGTTAGAAAATTATACCAGATTCTCTGGCGACATGATGCATTGTGAGTAAAACAAGGCTAGTGAAAAGCCGTGTGTTGCAGTTTTCAAAGGCACACTGGATTTGTTGATTAAGTAGCATTTTCCTGTTAATGTGGCGTTTTATGGGGGCATACCTGATCTGTTAAACCTTTTTACTGTTAATTAGGGGACAGTTTAAGTAATTTAAAGAATCTTATTACTGCATATTCTCTTCGACATTGGTAAATTTCTTTATCTTTCACATTGTTGATGTCAGATTAATTTTGAGAGTGTTAATGGACAGTTTTACTAAGTTATTGAAAGAATCATATTACTTCAACCGTGTCATTTCTTAAGATAAACTAGTATTGCGGTCTCACATTTGAATTGAACGTCTTGGCCCAGTCCTTCCTTCCCTATCTGTTCATTGGTGGCTTCCTTTCCTTCACCACACTCTGTGATCTATTAGGACTTGGTGCTGGTGGTCGCCAAACGTCTACTTAAAGTCCGTCTGGTATTTCTCACTGCTGTGGAGGTTGTCTTCGATTTTAAACCAGTGCCGGGTTGTACAATCCAGATTGAAATATACGTTCGTCAACCACATCGTGTGAGCCTAACTCTTATACTCGGGTACTCGGTCGAATCGTTTCAGCCATTTATTATGGTCCTGTCCACTGTCTCCCGAGACCACTAATGAGTGATGTGCACGTGGCTTAGGGCTGTTTTTGTATCCATGGATCTTTTAATGACACGGACCTTCGGAGGGATGTAGTGAGTACATTTTTTGTATTCCGGTTCTTGTCCTTTTAGGCGACGGATCAAGCTGCCTAATCAGAGCCACGACGATGTAGATATTTTTAACTATACCCTGCACTTCCTCCTATTAAGAGCGCACCACATTACACTTAGAACAGGTTTATTGCTAACACAAGCGTACACTCGGATCAGACTGCCTCCTGCTTGGAGTACTCCGCTATTTATAAACATAATTTACTAGAACTTACAACTATCATAAGAAACACATAGAATATTCTGGAAATAGTAATAATAAATAAATAATTTTTTTCTGCCTGTGGCAGGATTTGAAACGGGAACATGCCTCGCTGACAACTGCACCAACCGTTCCCCCTGGAGACTAATGGGGCAATAAATGGTCCCATTTCATTTGAAGTCTATTGTGTCTGGGAGCATATTGGTTTGTGAATGTAACAATAATGTCAATAATATCATCGTCAAGGAATTACCAGAATATTTTCGAAGGAACTGGTTTGATCAGAATATAGTGGTGTTCGGACCATTCGTTATTGCACTCTGTAAGGTCACAGGGCTCCCAATCTCTTTCCTCTTTGTATCACAATGACTGTTGTGTCTTTCTTCCCCCGCCCCCATGTTTCTCGTCTTGCTCCCTCCCATCCAGTATGTTCACTCTCAAAAACTAGCTCTACTTCTGTCTCACTTGTGTTGACCTCCCAGTAAATTACCTAAACCTGCAATATGTTCACTACCTGAATCGTCATATCGTCATCAGTCACACCATCACAAGCATTTCTGGCGGTAAAGGCTCTCACCTAAACCTGACTGCTGGCATCCGCGATGTTGCCATTACATTCCTCATATTCAAGTATTCTCGGAGCTTCATCGAGACTAATATCCATATATGACATAAATAACAGTTCATTATTATTTGCTGTAAACGCCTCCCCTCCCCCATTATGACTGATGTAATATTTGTAATAGGACAATATATAACAATCAATACTATAGACTATTGTTGATATTACAGTAGTATTAGACCATAATATAATAAATTTCATTGTTTTTTAGTTACGAATATAATACTAGAAGTTACAGATAAAATCAATGCATATTACACACCCTTTCACAGGCTACACCATAGCGTTCTGCCAGTTTCCCAAGTACAGGAATAGTAACACAGCTTTCCAATCACAAATACAAAGATATACTGCAAGATTATGATTGTTTATTTCAAAACAAACGTCTAACAATGGCTTACAGTACCAACTGCTGATCACATCATTATGTCGCACAGTACGATTCTAAACAAAGATATAGGACGTCAGTCTTATCCGGGTAAAGAGCTTACAAGTCCGACAGTAAATGATAACATTTGTGTCTCGTGGAAAGCAGGCTAAAACTAAATATCAAAAAAAAGACATTTCGGAGGAGATTGGACAATGTGAAGACATCTACGGAAACATCAAAAGGGAAAGATGTTTCACCGAACAAAATGCTATCAAACAGTAACAACTGCAGCTATTAGACCCGGTCTCACTAAAATTGCTCTGCGAGCATTACGTAATTTTCGAATAGTCACCACTGAACAATATGCGCCCGACTGAAAATAAGAATGTGCATCTCCGAACGAAGTGGAAAATACTATACGTCGTGGATGTGGTCTAGTGTTTGTATTACGAAGCGGAGGACCGGTGTTCAAATCTCTCTCGTGTTCGTTTTTTTTTCTTTTATCGTAAAATTAGGAATTAAACGTGCGACCATTAACGTGTTCATTCGCTGTGTTCAATTTTCTGTCTGTGTCGAGTATCTTCTTTATTTTTGGAAATGATTGGCCCCACCACGCCCACAACAATGTGATGACCAACTCAAAATTTATCACCTCCGTCTTAACAAGAGTAAAACGAGGGTAATCGATGTAATGTCAGAAAACCAGGTGGTGCTGAATATATTAGATTAGGTAAGGAGACAATAAAAGTAGTAGTTTAGTTTCGTTATTTGGGTAGCAATATAACTTCTGATGGCCGAAGTAAAGCAGATATAAAATGCAGAATGGCTATGGGAAGAAAAACGTTTTTAAAGAAGCGAAACTTGTTAACATCCAATATTAATTTAAATGTTAGGAAGTCCTTTCTGAAAACATTTATCGGGAGGGCAGCATTGTGTGGGAGTGAAAAGTGGCCGATAAGAAGCTCAGTCAAAAAGATGATAGAAGCTTTTGAAATGTGGTGCTACAGACGCATGATGAAAATTAGGTGGGTAGATCACGTAACTAATGAGGAGGTTTTTAACCGAATCGGGGAGAAAAGGAGTTTCTAGCATATCCTGACTAAGAGAAGGGATAGATTGATAGGACACATTCTGAGACATCAAGATATCGTCAACATAGAAGGAAGTGTGTGGAGTAAAAATCGTAGAGGGAGACCGAGGGACGAATACAGTATGCAGATTCAAAAGGATGTAGGTTGCCGAACGTATTCGCAGATGAAGAGTGCTGCATGGAGAGCTGCATCAAACCAGTCTGCGGACTGAAGACCACAACAACAACAACAACATTTGTTAGTTCTGTTATGGTGGAGCTCGAGATGTGGGAGCCGCAATGTTATCCGTACGTGTGGGTACCATTACCCGTTAACACGGTGCGTCTGGAGGCAGCAGTGGTCGAAAGGTATACGAAGGAAGAAAAACTGCCAAGGCAAGAGCCAAGGGGGAAAAAACCCTCTGCGACGTTAGACTGTGCTTAAGGTTTAATTTCCCGTCTACAACATCGTCATGTAAGGGAGACCGGAAGCTCGGATTAGGTTTTGTTAAGAGCGGGGAAGGAAATCGGCCGTGTCTTTCCAAACAAACTACTCGGCAACGAGAAGTTAACGGAGTTTGGAAGCGGGTAACGTAGAGTATATGAAAGATTACCTAGCGCAATTGTTCCGGAACAGTGATGTATAATAGTCTTCCGTGCACTACCCTCATCGTGTCTTCTGTTGTGTGCTTTTCAACAGGTGTGACAATCTGTCAATCGCGTTCGATTTCTGATAATCAATCAACGACGGAATCTGTTCTCCTTTGTTTCAAGAGGCGTCATAATACGCATTGTTTCTAAATGTTTATTGCTCTTTATGTATCAGTTCCTGCCGATGTGTTACTCAGAACGACAAAAGAATTTGACAAAGGGGATTGTGTTTAAAACGTGAATCATTCATCAGCAGCAGATTATTCCGTTTCATATAATATTTAATTACGCTCTTGGATATGTTCCAGACAGGAAAGGTGGTGCGAACAAGCTTCGTCGTAATGACTGCAGATTTTCAAAAGTAATACCACTTTATCCAGTGTGCAATGATACGTGTGATTTTCTGATCAAGTACATATGGAATCAAAATATTGAAAAGTCATTGTGATCTTACACACGTCGTGTGGAAATTGTCAAATGTACGTTTACTAGTCTGTAATATTGCAACAAATAGATCATTACTCAGGCAAGTAGTACCCGGCGTCCCACAAAACTCGGTTTTGGACCCTTTTGCATAATGAGTACTGTTTCGCCCAACTCAAAAGATAGGATTAATACAAATTAAATTTTATTATCTAGGTACGGTGCGTATCCAATAATTGCCGCTAATATCCTTCTGGAAGCCTGGGTAGCGGTAAAGTCTGATGCTGCAGAGTGAGATGTTACGGATTTTTGGACTTCACCATTCAGTGATGTAAGGGGACGCCAGAAATTATTATATTCGATTTAGGGTGTCTACTTGATGCTGCAATTCACTTCATATTAACAAAAATTCCGATATTTACATAAAGCGTAACCATAATTTTAAATTAATTTTTGTATTTTATTTTTCCCAATTTTTGCTGTGCATTAGTCTCCCAAAACCTCAAACATTCTTTCATCGATTTGAATAATATGTCTTTGGTTCGCATTAATACAAAAATGGTGCAGAAAAAAAAGGTGGGGAAATCCCCAAAGGAACAGCTGAAAAATTGAAAAAATCGAAATTGGTTGTTTTCTAAACGGACATCACTATCCAGATTAGTTTCGTACTTTATGCGTTGCAATAACGTTCATTCGACTACAATAAAATTTTCCACACTTGAGCTTCAAAACAAGTGGAACGACACTGCAGACATAAAATTCGTAGGGGATCTGGCGGAGAGTACTTTGAAATAGTTCAACACCCATCTACAGTTTAATTCCTATTTTGATGAAATTTTTACACTTGACTTTTGACATTAGCTTAATAGTAGGCAATAATAATGCAATATCAAATATTACAATAATTGAAGAAATGAGTTCGTGGCTTGTAGAAAATATATTTATGTTAAACTAATGTAAGACTCAGTTTTTGCATTTCTAACCTATAACTCAACACACCACTCCCATGAACCACAGACATTGCCGAGGTGGGGTGGCTTGCGTGCCTCAACGATGCAGATAGCCGTACCGTAGGTGCAACCAAAGCGGAGGGGTATCTGTGGAGAGGCCAGACAAAAGTGTGGTTCCTGAAGAGGGGCAGCAGCCTCTTCAGTAGTTACAGGGGCAACAGTCTGGATGATTGACTGAGCTGGCCTTGTAACATCAGCTAATGTGGCTTTGCCACACAGCTACTGCGAACGGCTGAAAGCAAGGGGAAACTACAGCCGTTACCTTTCCCGAGGACATGCAGCTCTACTGTATGAACATATGATGATGGCATCCTCTCGGGTAAAATATTCCGGAGGTAAAATAGTCCCCCATAAGGATCTCCGGGCGGGGAATACTCAGGAGGATGTGATCATCAGGAAAGACGATACTGGCATTCTACGGGTCGGAGCGTGGAATGTTAGATCCCTTAATCGAGTAGGAAAATTAGAAAATTTAAAAAGGGAAATGGATAGGTTGAAGCTAGATATAGTGGGGATTAGTGAAGTTCGGTGGCAGGATGAACAGGATTTCTGGTCAGGTGAGTACAGGATTACAAATACAAAATCAATTGGGGGTATCACAGGAGTAGGATTGATAATGAATAAGAAAATAGGAATGCGGGTAAACTACTATGACCAGCACAGTGATCGCATTATCATTGTCAAGATAGATACGAAGCCAACACCGACAACAGTAGTACAGGTTAATATGCCAACTAGCTCTGCCGATGATGAGGAAATCGAAGAGCTAAAGGAAATTATTCAGTCAATTAAGGGAGAGGAAAATTTAATTGTTATGGGAGACTGGAATTCGGTAGTAGGACAAGGAAGTGAAGGGAAGATAGTAGGTGAATATGGTATGGGCAAAAGGAATGAAAGGGGAAGCCGCCTGGTAGAATTTTGCACAGAACATAATTTAGTTATAACAAACACCTGGTTCAAGAATCAGAAAAGAATGTTGTATACGTGGAAGAGACCAGGAGACACCGGAAGATACCAGATAGATTTTATAATGGTAAGACATAGATTTCGGAATCAGGTTCTACAGTGTAAGACATACCCAGGGGCAGATATAGACTCTGACCATAACTTGTTGGTTATGAACTGTATGCTGAAACTAAAGAAACTACAAAAAGGTAGGAAAATAAGGAGATGGGACCTGGATAAATTGAAGGTTCTTAAAAATTTCAGAGGGAGCTTTAGGCAACAATTGACAGAAACGGGGGGAAATAAAACAGTAGAGGAGGAATGGGTAAAGTCGAGCAGAGGTAGCAGAGGACAAAATAGGTAGGAAAGAAAGACCTACAAAAAATCCTTGGATATCACAGGAGATACTAAATTTAATCGATGAAAGGAGAAAATATAAAAATGCAGTAAATGAAACAGGCAAAATGGAGTACAGACGACTAAGAAATGAGATTGTCAGGAAGTGCAAAATGGCTAAGCAGGAGTGGCTAGAAGGCAAATGCAAGGATGTAGAAGAATGTATAAATAGGGGAAAAATAGATACAGCCTACAGGAAAATAAAGAAACATTTGGAGATAAGAAAAACAGCTCTATGAATATCAAGGACACTGATGGAAAACCAGTTCTCAGCAAAGAAGGGAAAGCTGAAAGGTGGAAAGAATATATAGAGGGGCTCTACAAAGGAAATGAACTTCGAGACAGTATTGTAGGAAGGGAAGAGGATGTAGATGAAGATGAAATAGGAGATACTGTACTGAGAGAAGAATTTGACAGAGCCCTGAAAGACCTAAGTCGAAACAAGGCCCCTGGGGTAGATGATATTCCCTCAGAGCTACTGAAGTCTCTGGGAGAACCAACCATGACAAAATTGTTTCACCTGGTGTGTAAGATGTATGAGACAGGTGAAGTACCCTCAGACTTTAAGAAAAATGTTATAATCCCCATCCCTAAGAAAGCAGGTGCAGACAGGTGTGAAAACTACAGAACTATCAGTTTAATAAGTCATGGCTGCAAAATATTAACGCGAATTATATACAGAAGGATGGAAAAGCTGGTAGAAGCCGACCTCGGGGAAGATCAGTTTGGGTTCAGGAGAAATGTAGGAACACGGGAGGCAATACTCACTTTACGGCTTATCCTAGAAGATAGATTAAGAAAAGGCAAACCTACATTTCTAGCTTTTATAGATTTGGAGAAGGCTTTTGACAATGTTGATTGGAACAAACTCTTTCAAGTTCTGAAGCAAGCAGGAGTAAAATATAGGGAACGTAAGGTTATTTACAACTTGTACAAAAACCAGACAGTGGTTGTCAGAGTTGAAGGGCATGAAAGGGATGCTGTGGTTGGAAAGGGAGTAAGACAGGGTTGTAGTCTTTCTCCATTGTTGTTCAATTTGTATTTTGAGCAAGCTATAAAGGATAGCAAGGAGAAATTTGGAGAAGGAATTAAAGTTCAGGGTGAAGAATTAAAAACATTGCGTTTTGCCGACGACATAGTAATTCTGTCAGATACAGCAAAGGACCTGGAAGAGCAATTGAACGGAATGGACAGTGTGCTGAAAGGTGCATATAAGATGAACATTAACAAGAGCAAAACTACGGTAATGGAGTGCAGTGTAAGAAAATCAGGTGATGCTGAAGGAATTAGATTGGGAAACGAAGCAATAATGGAGGTAGATGAGTTTTGTTACTTGGGCAGTAAAATAACAAATGATGGTCGCAGTACAGAGGATATAAAATGCAGAATGGCAATGGGTAGAAAAGCCATTATTGATAGAGCTGAAGCATTGAATTAAAATTTGTGGTGCGGCCGGGAATCGAACCCGGACCTCCATGCTTACTAGGCAGACGTCTTAACCGTTAGACTACCACACCACTAACGATTAAGGCGCCTCGGAATAGTCTATGTACGATTTCCCTCCACAACACAAACTTTAATTCAGCTTCTTTGTTCCAAAGATAATTGCCACTACTGCCAAGGCTCTCCATGCAGCGGAATAGCACCTCAGCAATGGACATGGTGGAACAATCCTGTTATGGTGATATAAATATCAATTAAATACAATGAAAGAATCCCTGAGACGGATTTTCGTCTCAAATATGTCAAAGACATTATTGATAGAGCTGAAGCATTGAATTAAAATTTGTGGCGCGGCCGGGAATCGAACCCGGACCTCCATGCTTACTAGGCAGACGTCTTAACCGTTTTTTTTTATTTTTTATTTTTTTTTTTTTCGTCTTAACCGTTTTTTTTCTTTTTTTTTCTTTTTTTTCCTATCTTTTTTTTGTATTTTTTTTTGTTTTTTTTTGTTTTTTTGTTTTACAGGGCCTCCAACCTCCCCTCACAGCCCCTCCTTTCGCTCTCCAAATATCGCCTTCGTCGGAGTTTTTATTTTTTTATTTTTATTTAAAAAAAATCTCTTTTCCTTTTTTCTTGTAATGGAATTAATTCTCTTCTTACTTAACGTTGGTCACCCATAACAAAAGTTTAATAAAAACAAATAATCCCTTCTTGGTTGGATTCAAAACTGAAAGTTTTTCTTATGAGTGCTGTATTCCACAGCTTAATTGCGTCGTCTCCTTCTTTTTCCATTTAAAAATGTAACACATGAATCGTAACAGTACCTTCTTCGGTTGGAAACATAAATTTTTACCAAACGAAATAAGTAAGTAAAAAATAAAAGAAAATATTAATAGAAAAAAGATCCTTCTTTTCAATCTCTGCTCACTGACGATTTCAGAGTTCGTCTTCGCGACAGTTACAATGGAGTGTTTCGATGTACTGTTTTGTCCGTTCCTATGTTCGTTTTCATTATTTTTTTAATTACTATTCTTATTTCATCTTCTCTAACTCTGAACGCGTTAGTTGTCGCGAGATCAGTCTAGAAGGGGACACAAATGAAATGTCTCTTTACAAAACTATGACTTTTTCTAAAAGTATTTTTTTAATAAAAAAAATAAACTTCTGAGTACCTGTTCTTTGTTTGATCATGATCGTATTTGTTCATTAAATAATTGTAGATTTATTTATTTTCAAATCAATTTCAGTCACACTTTCAAGATATCAGTGTGAATAGAGGAGTTCACATGATGGTCCTTTTGAGGAAATTTGCATAATGTTTATTGTAATTATTCATCTGGAGTAATGTGTGATGTTGGGTCGCGATATAAGTCCAAAAGTCACCTTCGCTCTTCTCCTTGTTTGATAATATGTAAAACACCGTGTGCCCCTTCAACCAGTTCACGGCGTTTTTCTTCCTGTTAGGGTATAGTGCTTCATCCGGGTGTAAGAGATTTGTTGGGGTTATTGTGTGGGTCGATGTTCGTTGGATAATTGCTAAAATCCTTCTTACTGACTGCCATATATTGTTAGCATTGCCGCAGACAAATTGGTGTTCATCAGTATCGTTGATTTTACAGGCAGTACACAAAGCGGAATCTGCCAGATGGATGGCGTGGAGTTTTGAGTTCGTCGGGATTTTTCTATTAACGGCATAGTACCACTGTGCCTTCACGTGAGTTGGCAACTGCGGATGATGGAGGTTTCTCCATATGTTGTGCCAATTAAAGTGACGATACTTTTGTTCTATGATGTTTACGCTGTGGTTGTTCATGAAAGTTTTGTAAACTTCTTTCACTCTGATCAAATCATTTTCTGGCAGACACATTCGGATATAACTATATTCTATCAAGAAATGTTTCAGGTGGAAAAGTTCGTTGGGAATGTGGTGAACATCGATTGGAGCGTCGTGGTTGGGCGGCGCTATTTCATTCAGTAAGAATTTTACGACACTATTCCATGATGACGTCCACTGCTTGTACGTTTTGCTGGTGTACAATGCCTGTGCCTTGTTATATACGTTTATAAGATTTAGGCCACCGTTGTCGGTTGGTAACGTCAATGTTTCATATTGTATTTTAAATATATGGCCACGGTTGACAAAGTGACCAAAGGCAGCCAAAATTCTGTTGGCGACATCTCGTGGCATTGGCAAGACCTGTGCTACGTAATTTATTTTAGATGTTAAATAAATATTTATCAATGCCACTCTCTGCAGTTCATCCAGTTTTCTGAGATTGTGTTGTTGTATGCTGGCCCGGATGGTGTTCAGTATCCTCCTGTAATTTTTTGCAATTGTGTGCCGGATGTTTCGCGTATATTCTATTCCAAGGCATTTTATACTGTCCGTCTCCTTAATCTGTCCTTGGATGGGCGCTCCTAATCCGCGTCCGATGTTCATTACTGCAGATTTTTTTCTGTTCAGCTTTGCGCCGGATGCGAGCTCGTATGTTTGTATTATTTCTAGTGCCTTTTTGATCTCATTGCTATCTCTGACCAGAAACATGACGTCATCAGCATATGCCCTAATGACAACTTCCTGGCCATCCGTTACTATGCCTTGAAGATTTTGACTTAAGCTTAAAAGTAACGGCTCAATGGCTATCGCAAACAAGGACATAGAGAGAGGACACCCTTGTCTCACTGAACTGTTTAGTATAATTGGTCTGCTGGGTTGACCGTTAACCATGATTTTCGATGTAGAGTGGTTTAAGTAGTTCTTTATAATTGCGATATAACGCTGTGGAAAATTCATAGCGCACATAACATGGAAGAGGTAATCATGGCTAACTCTATCAAATGCTTTCTCGGAATCTAAGGAGACCATGGCGCATTTAATTTTACAGACTTCAGCAATTGAAATAATGTCTCTATAGTCGGTCACTGTGTGGTGGATGGATCGCTCTTTTCCAACGCTCGATTGATAATCCCCAGTGACATTGTTCAGGACTGATTTTAACCTCTCATTGATGATGCGTGAAAATATTTTATAATCGCAATTTAGTAAAGTGAGAGGTCTGAAATTTGATACTGATTTCCCTGCAGGAGTTTTCGGGATGAGAACTATTGTTCCTTCTCGGAAGTCACTCGGTATATTAGTGTTTGGATTCATCAGTTCTTGACAAATACATATTAGTTTAGATATCATCTGTCTCCTAAAAGTGTGATAGAGTTCAGCCGGAATCCCGTCGGGTCCAGGAGATTTATTTTTCGGGCTTCTTATGATTGCGTTTTCAACCTCTTCCTCTGTTATTTCTGTTAACAAAGCGGCTGCTTCCTCATGGTCGAGCTTCCGGGTGAGTCCTGTTGTAAGTTCATTGTGCGCTGTTACATCCGTTGTTGCATTGTTTAAGAGCTCGGCGAAGTAGTTTTGTATTTCGGTCTTGATGTCACTTTGCTGCGTCAATACTCGGCCATCCGCGGTTATTATTTCAGTTATTATTTTCCTCCGCTGTCCCTTTCTTTCATTGATAACATGGTATATTGATGTATTTTCTCCACGTACATCATTTTGGAGTCTTGATCGTATTTTGCAACCGTCAAGTTGTTTCCGTCGTAAAGCTATGAGCTTAGCTTGAATTCTTTTTATCTCCAGGTGTTTGTTAATTATAGGTGTATCGGATCTGTACAAATCTCGGAGGACTTTAAAGTAGAATTCGGACGTCTGCTTCTGCCAGGCCATCTTTTCCCGTGAGTAATTTATTAGCGCTCTTCTTATCGTCGGTTTGGCACATTTCAACCACCATGTGAGTGCCGAAGCATAGGATGGAAATCGCTTCTCGCATTCGTTCCACACATTTTGGAATACTTCATGACATTCAGGGTCGTTCAGATGTTCTGTATTAAGTTTCCACAATCCTCGACCCCTGTATGTTTGTTGCCTTGTTAAGTTAACGGTACATATGTACGCTATGTGGTCCGAAAAGATGGTGGGCCACAACTCTGTGTGCAGAACATTCTGTTTCAGGTTGGCTGAAACGTAAATCCTGTCAATACGGCTGGCAGAGTGATTTGTAATGTAAGTGAACCCTGGTAATGCACCGTTTTTGTGCTCCCAAGTGTCAGTTAAGATTAATTGTTTAATAATAGCGTCAAGTTCGGCACAGTAGTTAAAATTTGGGGTCTGATCTTTAGCCGACAGGACACAATTATAGTCACCGCCAAAAATTATCTGATCATATCGGCCGCAGAATAGGGGAACCATATCCTCCTTAAAAAATACAGCTCTTCCCCTCCTGTTGCTTGTACCAGAGGGTGCGTAGATATTTATTAATCTAGTGTTGTTGACGGTGGCGCCTATACCCCTTGCATTTGGCAGTTTCTCCACATCTTTTACAATTACGCCTTCCTTAATTAAAATTGCCGTGCCGAGTTCATGGTCGTGCCCTGAATTTACAATTGCATTATATCCTATTGTTGCATCAAGTGTAATATCTATTACTTCTTGTAACATAGCAATATCGATGTCGGCAGCGTATAACATGTCCTGTAAGGTCTTTAGTTTTAAATGACTACGAATCTTATTGATATTTATCGTCGCAATTCTGTACGATTGTAACGCAATTGTGAGATGTAGACTGACTTTATATATTAGATGTTATAACATGCGCATGACGCCTTATATTATTGTTGCACCGGTCGTGGATGCGATAGCCCTTTCATTTTCTCTCCCATTAGTGCGGAGGACGAGTCCTTTTTGGACTTGTAGCTTCTTTTATATCTTCATCTTTGGGATAGTCCACTTCATCTGCCCAGTTTCTTCCTTCATTGCGATGGTGAATTTCTTTTTCGGGACCAAGACTAGGTGGGATCTTATTCTGTAATTGTTGCTTTGCAGGGTGTTCCATTTCCACATCCTGTTGGGTTATCATTTCTACATTTTTCAGATTTTCATTGGCCGCTGAATTTGTCGTCTGTTTGCTACGCTCCGAAATTTCAGGTTTTTTTTTCACTTAATTTGCGAGCAATTTCTTGCGCTTTTTCACGCGTTGCCTGAGCTTTTTGTTTGGCGTCGGGAGGAGCTAAACGCCGTTTCTTATATATTTTAAGAGAGGATCGAGATTCCTGACTAACCTCGGTCTCTGAAGTCGTGCTAAGGTCTTGTGCTGCACTATCGTCTTCGTCTCTGCGTACTCCTCTTCCGGACTTATCTTCTGGGTTTGTTTCACGTTCTTTTTTAGTGGCTGTTTCTGTTTTGTCGGAGTCGGTGACAGTCGCTTTTTCCGCGGCACCAACATCCATTGCTAGTGACGGACCGTCTACATGTACGTCATCGTTTTCACCCACTGCGACGCTCGACGTGGTGGCCGTATTAACGCGGAGGGCCGTGGCGTAAGTCACTGGCAGTGACGTCATCGTCATAGGAGCGACTGGTTCCCCTGCCGGCAGCTGCGTCACTCTACGTTGTACGCACTCCGACCTAACATGACCTGACTGCCCACATCCTGAGCAAGTACGTGGCTGACCATCGTATATGGCAATGGCTCTATATCCGCATACGTAAATATACGACGGGATATGTTTCTGTAGTTCTAGTTTCACTTGTCGGACACCGTTTAATACTGGAAAAGTTTGAAACGTTGTCCACTTTTCCGCAGTATTACTAATAATTCTCCCGTATGGTTTGAGGACTGAATTAATCTGCTCCGCAGTTATTTCAAATGGGAGTTCAAATATGCGATCTGTTCTAATGCCAAAACCGGCGTAATCAATTTGTACATCGCCAACATTGCCGTCGCAGTGATTGAATTTAAGGTGTCCTCGACAACGTTCAATTACTTTATCACAGCACTCTGAACTGATCATTTTAACATAGACCGTGCTACTAACGATCGATAAATGGATCCCTATTATTTCATTCACATTAAGTTTAACTACATCTCTTAAGAAAGCTTCTACTTTCAAAAGCTCTAGGTCGGACGAACTGTTCGTTAAACATGAACTTCAAGGTGTCTTTTCTTAAAGGGTGATTCATCTTTATGATCTATACATGTTGGAATATAACTACGATATGCGCTGCGAGAGCGTCCAACTCACCACACAGTGTCAACACACGGCCGGCCGCAACGAGGACGTAAACACGAACCACACAGCTTGCCACTACTGCCAAGGCTCTCCATGCAGCGGAATAGCACCTCAGCAATGGACATGGTGGAACAATCCTGTTATGGTGATATAAATATCAATTAAATACAATGAAAGAATCCCTGAGACGGATTTTCGTCTCAAATATGTCAAAGACATTATTGATAGAGCTGAAGGCAATTATCTTTGGAACAAAGAAGCTGAATTAAAGTTTGTGTTGTGGAGGGAAATCGTACATAGACTATTCCGAGGCGCCTTAATCGTTAGTGGTGTGGTAGTCTAACGGTTAAGACGTCTGCCTAGTAAGCATGGAGGTCCGGGTTCGATTCCCGGCCGCACCACAAATTTTAATTCAATGCTTCAGCTCTATCAATAATGTCTTTGACATATTTGAGACGAAAATCCGTCTCAAGGATTCTTTCATTGTATTTAATTGATATTTATATCACCATAACAGGATTGTTCCACCATGTCCATTGCTGAGGTGCTATTCCGCTGCATGGAGAGCCTTGGCAGTAGTGGCAATTATCTTTGGAACAAAGAAGCTGAATTAAAGTTTGTGTTGTGGAGGGAAATCGTACATAGACTATTCCGAGGCGCCTTAATCGATAGTGGTGTGGTAGTCTAACGGTTCATTCCGCCGGCGGCGGCCGTGCTGTGCGGAAGTGTGGAGCGACCGTGTGTTTACATCGTCGCTGCGGGCGGCCGAGCGCTGTGAGGTGAGTGCGCGCTTCAGCGTTGCTATTGTAGAGGGATGCTAACCGAAAGAAATGGATAATCAACCTGAACGAATAGATACTTTGAAACTGAGTTTCGACCCGAATTTACCAAGACCGAAATCTTTCGAAGTTGAATTATTTCTGCGAGATGTTATGAAAATTACCATAGATGACATCATTGGCATCCATTTGTCAATTGTCAGTAGCAAGGTGTACCTCAAGTTAGTCAGCCCGACGAAATGCGAGCAGATAATAGAATCTTGTAGTGGTACATTAAAGTTTAAACATTCGAATGGTCATGTTGGTGAAGTACGAGTGTCATATGCTGGTTTTGGAATACGAACAGTCAGACTATTCGAACTTCCTTTTGAAGTAACTGCCGAGCAAATTAATGCGAAGCTGAAAGATTACGGGACCGTCATAAGTAACGTCGCCGAAAAATGGTCCGGGCAGCACATATTCCCGGTACTCAATGGTGTACGCCAGGTGAGAATTGAAATGATAAAACACATTCCATCTTACATTACGGTATGCGGTTATAGAGCTATTGTGATCTATGATGGCCAACCGCGAACTTGCTCGGCTTGCGGTTCCACAACGCACGTCCGCGCCCAGTGTGTACAGCGACGCGTGGCGCAAATACCGACAGGCGAGCGAGAGAGGCAGGGCCCAATGTCTACGCTGCCGATAACCTTCGCAGCTGCCGCCCGAGTAAACACCGAATCGGAGCCCAATATAGATGTCACACTAGAGTCTTACATGGAGCTAAAAGAACAACACACACCCATGGAGGCGGAAACTTCACCAGTCACTCCGCACACTGCCCCGCAGGAAGTGGAGGAGAGTAGACAAGTGAGTCCAGAACAAGGGGACGGACTTTCCGAGGCAGTGCACGTTGCTAACTGCACGCCCATGAACGAACAATCTGGGTTCGAAGACGACAACGAACGGCAGGCCGAGACCACCTCTCCGAAGAAACACAACAAAAGACGGAAGGCACACGACGGAGCAGACGAAAACGCGCAAATACTGCGCGAAAAGGCAAAACAGATAAGCCAAAAACTGACGGATACAACAACTCGGAATCATTCCGGCAATTCTCAGGCCCTAAAAAAGTCTCGGACTGAGAACCCCGAGTCTCTCCAGGGGAAACAGACCTCAACAGTACAAACGAAGATGGACACTGTGGACCAAGATGACAAAAGTAAACACCCAACAGAAAGAAAACCAGCATCAAGGAACCGCAACCCTACAGGCAATTGGGCCGACGAAATGGAAGACAGTACTCCAGATGAAGTGATGTCTGATCTACAGGAACGTATAAGAGGGACCTCACCAGGAGTCCGGAAGGCAGACGCCATCCGGCAACGGGAGTCCACGACCCTTGCTCCTGAAGCAGAGGACGACTCGGACTTTTTCTAAATGCTCCACCACTGTATTCACCCGGAAGGAGCATAGCACCTAACACACTTCTGGCAACATGACACCTCTGCAGGCGTACCGCATTGCAACGATAAATCTCAACAAGATCAGTAGCACATTTAACTTGAGAAATCTTCAAGATTTTCTATACGCGGCTGAGATAGACATCGCATTGTTGCAAGAAGTTGCAGAACTTAGCCTAGAACATATAGCAGGCTACAATGCGCTAATTAATCCCGGTAATGGCAGTGAACACGGGACTGCTATCATGACCAGGGAAGGAATTATTGTCAGTAACGTGGAGAAACTAGCAAATAGCAGAGGTATTGCCGTTACATTCAATAACACGAGGATTATTAATGTTTATGCACCTTCCGGAACAGGAAAAAAGCGGCAGCGGGCGGAGTTCTTTAAAGGCGACATAGTGCCTCTCTTCGCATCGCAGACTGAACACATAATTTTTGGAGGCGATTTTAACTGCGTCCTTAGCCGAAAAGACCAGACTCCCAATTTCAATACGTCCATGGAACTTCAGAACATAATCAGGGAACTCAATCTGGTAGACACATGGGAGTTGCAACATGGAGATGCGCCCGGTTTCACCTATGTAACCAATCATTCAGCCAGTCGCCTCGATAGGATGTACACAACATCGAACCTGCAACAACACATTCTGCAAGCAGAGAGATGGCCGACGGTGTTTTCAGACCACTCCGCGTACATCTGTACCATAAATTTAGAAAAACAGGGAACATATAGAGCAAAAGGATTGTGGAAACTGAACACATCACACCTGTCAGATGCAGGGTGTCATGCCATATTTCGCAATACATGGGCGGAGTGTGAAAGAAAGTTTCCGAGATACGATTCGGCACTTAAATGGTGGATAAAATGTGCAAAACCTTCATTAATAAAAGCTATGAAACAGCACTCCCGCGAGAAATACTCATGGCAGAAAAGAACCGTAGAATTTTACTTCCAGTGCTTGAGAGATTTATATAAAGAGGATGCAGCAGTTACGGACAACTTCGCACAGATCAAAAGAATCAAGGCCACGATTTTAACAATTAAACGGAAACAACTGGCAGGTTGCCAAGTTAGAACTCGCCTACAAAATGCGACATACGAAGAGACGACGTCAATGTATCACGTGATACAAGAACAAAAGAAACGAAACAGGAAAATATTGACCGCGCTAAAAACTACAGACGGAAGGTGTGTGACCACCCAATCTGATATACGAGAGGAAATTTACAATCATTTTTCTCTACTGCTAGCAGACAAACCAGTAGACGAAACGGCACAACCCGCTCTTCTGGCTCGTTCGTCGACGAGATTAACTACTGCAGAAGCTGAAGAGCTGGCGACAGAGATCACCGAGGAAGAAGTAACAGATGCCATACGAAACAGCCCAAAAAACAAATCGCCTGGCCCCGACGGACTGCCAGCTGAGTTCTACGACACCTTCAGACAACAGCTGGTTAGCAAGTTGACTCTCGTATGCAACGACATCATGACTCAGAAGAATGACTCCTTCAAGGAATTCTGCGAGGGAATCGTGGTGTTAGTGCCCAAAACACCAGGAGGGAAGACTGTAGACAATCTCAGGCCAATAACCTTATTAAATAGTGACTATAAAATCTTCGCGCGCATCCTCATGCAACGGTTTAATTCGGTGATTGACAAGGTTACAGGTGCCTATCAGACGAGTGTCGGCAAGAACAGGACAATAACCCAGACATTAAATGCATACCGCGACATCATAGCGACGGCTGAAGCATGCGACATCCAAAGCGCCATAGTGTCGCTTGATTTCGAAAAGGCTTTTGATAGAGTGAGCCACTGCTATCTCTTGCGGACCATGGAGACAATGCACTTCCCGAAGAAAATAATTGACACAGTGCATACACTTCTGACGAATGGCACTTCAAGAATCAGTGTGAATGGGCAATTAAGTAGACCGATCACCATCATGAGCTCAGTTCGGCAGGGCTGCCCTCTGTCGATGATTTTCTTCGCAATAGCCCTCGAACCTCTCTTGATCTCCCTGACTCAAACCTTGCCAGGTTTGCAAATACACGGTCACAAAATCATATGCCAGGCATATGCGGATGACGTGAGCTTCCTGGTCACGGACGCCGAGCAGATAACAACAGCTTTCCAGATTATATCAACATACGAAGCCGCGTCTGGAGCGAAATTAAACCGAAATAAATCTGGGATTATGAACGTTGGTCGAGGAGTAGACCTTCCAACTGACGCACCAATCAAAAGCATAGCAACACTTAAATGTCTTGGCATAGAATTCACGTGTAACATCCGCCGCACGGCGGCCACTAATTATAGGAAACTATTGGCAAAAATACGGGCTGCAATACAGCAACATAGTTTGAGGAACTTAAACATCATTCAGAAAGTGGAGCTAGCAAACATCTATATCACAGCGAAAGTAAACTACGTCGCTCAGGTCCTCCCACTGCCCAAGGTTATAGCTCAAAAAATATTAGCAGCTCTCGGTCACTTTGTCACTAGAGGCCAAATATTCAAAGTAAAATATGACACACTGACGTTACCAACAGAAAAAGGAGGCCTTCATCTCACAGACATCTACCTCAAAGCGAAAGCTCTTTTTGTCAGAAATATGTACAAACAATGGCGACGATCACCGGATACTCTCACGGCTCACCTCCTGAATGAAATAACACCGGCTACTATGGAACCACCTGTTGACGTCCATCACATACCGAACGCGCTCTGGCATCTCAGATATTTCTTTTTAGAACTCAGTTATATTATAATGAATACTCCTGAGAAAGATCGATACAGGGTAAAAACAATCTATAACAATATGATGGAATTCAAACAGGGTAACGTCGTAGAAAACAAATATAAAGGATATAACTGGCGTAACATCTGGCAGAATATACATGACCCACACTTACCATCCAATGTGCGGTCCACGTGGTATATGGCGGTAAATAGAAAAATACCGACCAATGTAAAGTTACAGGCGATTCATCTGGCAGACACACCAAATTGCAGCAACTGCAATCAAGTTGATACGGAGGAACACCGATTTACATGTGAGCCCATCAAAGACATATGGCAACTCTGCACGGACAAACTCGCGTGTATATTACGCACGTCGCCCAGAACAATCACACCAACACGACTACTCAACCCAGAAGAAGTTCCCTATCCTAACGCCAAGAGAAAGGCAGTCAACTGGATAAAGGGACAGACAGTACACTATGTTTTCTCAGAAAGCGAAAAAAGTAAAAACGACTATTGGTTAACACTGCAGACCGAACATCAGAAGTTACAACGATTTGAAAATTACCGAGAAAAATATGCATGTTTTTTACATAGAACATTAATTTAAACGAAAAAAAACAACCTTTGCAGAATGTTTTGTTTGCTTCTCTTATTGCTTCAAAAACTAAATTATAATAACGTTTTACACAAATTCCTGGTGTCGGTAAGAACGGAGGTAACGGTGACAAGCACTTCGAAGTTAAATGAGAAGACGACTCAGTATCACGCTAACAACAACGAAGATATAGAAACGATAAATCACGGTAACTCTGCGTTAGTAAATCTTTTTGAGAAGACGAACTTTGAAGCAGCTAGAACACCGAGCCGTGCAGCTGCACACCAAGAAACAAACCAGAGGAGGTACATTTACTTTCGTTTTCTAGAATGGAGTTTCTTTTGTTTTATTTTCTTTTCAAACAACAATTATGGAAGCTAACCGATGATGACATAATTGGGAAGGAAACAAAGGTGGTCACATCACACTGCAGCGGGCAGCTACCGCAGAAGAAGCAGTTTAATTTCACCTCTTAGGAACTATTTAGTTTAAAGGCAATGAAGCCGGGCCGAGAAGGCAACAATTGGCGAGAGCAAGGACGGGTTGAAGGGGAGGAAGGAGACCCGAAAAAAAAAAACAAAAGAAAATAACAACAAAATGAAGAAATCAAAGAAAAAAAAAAAAAAAAAAAAAAACAAAAAAAAAAAAAAAAAAAAAAAAACGGTTAAGACGTCTGCCTAGTAAGCATGGAGGTCCGGGTTCGATTCCCGGCCGCACCACAAATTTTAATTCAATGCTTCAGCTCTATCAATAATGTCTTTGACATATTTGAGACGAAAATCCGTCTCAGGGATTCTTTCATTGTATTTAATTGATATTTATATCACCATAACAGGATTGTTCCACCATGTCCATTGCTGAGGTGCTATTCCGCTGCATGGAGAGCCTTGGCAGTAGTGGCAATTATCTTTGGAACAAGGAAGCTGAATTAAAGTTTGTGTTGTGGAGGGAAATCGTACATAGACTATTCCGAGGCGCCTTAATCGTTAGTGGTGTGGTAGTCTAACGGTTAAGACGTCTGCCTAGTAAGCATGGAGGTCCGGGTTCGATTCCCGGCCGCACCACAAATTTTAATTCAATGCTTCAGCTCTATCAATAATGTCTTTGACATATTTGAGACGAAAATCGGTCTCAGGGATTCTTTCATTGTATTTAATTGATATTTATATCACCATAACAGGATTGTTCCACCATGTCCATTGCTGAGGTGCTATTCCGCTGCATGGAGAGCCTTGGCAGTAGTGGCAATTATCTTTGGAACAAAGAAGCTGAATTAAAGTTTGTGTTGTGGAGGGAAATCGTACATAGACTATTCCGAGGCGCCTTAATCGTTAGTGGTGTGGTAGTCTAACGGTTAAGACGTCTGCCTAGTAAGCATGGAGGTCCGGGTTCGATTCCCGGCCGCACCACAAATTTTAATTCAATGCTTCAGCTCTATCAATAATGTCTTTGACATATTTGAGACGAAAATCCGTCTCAGGGATTCTTTCATTGTATTTAATTGGGTAGAAAAGCGTTCTTGAAAAAGAGAAATTTGTTAACATCGAATATTGATTTAAACCGAAGGAAGTCCTTTCTAAAGGCATTTGTATGGAGTGTTGCCTTGTATGGGAGTGAGACATGGACGATAAACAGTGCGGACAGGAAGAGGATTGAGGCTTTTGAAATATGGTGCTACAGAAGAATGCTGAAGATTAGGTGGGTGGATCGCGTAACTAATGATGAGGTACTGAACAGAATTGGGGAGAAAAGGAATTTCTGGCATACCTTGACTAAAAGAAGGGATAGATTGGTAGGACACATTCTTAGACATCAAGGAATTGTGAATTTAGCGTTGGAGGGAAGTGTGTGGGGGAAAAATCGCGGGGGAAGACCAAGAGATGGATACAGTAAGCAGATTCAGACAGATGTAGGTTGTCGTTCTTATGTGGAGATGAAGAGGCTTGCTCAGGATAGGGTATTGTGGAGAGCTGCATCAAACCAGTCTCCGGACTGAAGACCACAACAACAACAACAACAACAACTCAACACAAACATTTCATTTATACAAAATGGCAAATGATAAATGAGATGGAACAGTTCAAATTTCTAGGCGTTCAAATAGTAAGCTGTCGTGGAAAGTCCGTGTTCAGGATCTTATTCAAACTTTAAATACTTGTTATTTGTCATTAGAAAAGTTTCTCAAGTAAGTAGTCAACTACTAATGACGTTTGACATTTTTTTTTTTTTCATCTCTGAATCAGAAACGGCATTTATTGCGTGGAAACAGGCAATTCGAACAAAATGTGGGGTAAGCTCGCGTACCATTCGTCGATCTCTGTTTAGTACCATGGAAATTCAATGTATATTTTCATTAGGCTAATGTCTTTGGTTATTTGGTTATTTCCAAGAGTCAAAGTTTTCCATTTCGTTCACACAAGACAAAAGTAAAATCTATATTTGGATCACACTTTCCTGGCCGCGGTGGAGTGGCCGAGCGTTCTAAGGCACCTTGCTGCAGAGAGCGTAGTTGCTCTCATTGTAGATTCTAGTCTTCCCTTGAGCATGTACGTGCGTGTGTGTGTGTGTGTGTGTGTGTGTGTGTGTGTGTGTGTATGTGTGTGGTGACCTTAGAACCAGTTAGCTTAAGTAGCTTGTAACCTTAGCGACTGATGATGTTCAAAATGTTCAAATGTTTGTTAAGCTTATGGGACTTAACTGTGGTATCATCACTCCCTAAATTTACAAACTATTTATGAACTAGCTAATATTAAAGACAGCACAAACATCCATGCCCAAGGGTGGATTCGAGCCCCCAACGGAGCATAGCACTTCAGTGCGCTCGGCCACTCCGCCACGGCGTGACTGATAACCAAAGAATTTGAGTACCATAGATTTATAAACATTTGAATTTGAACACCATCTTGACCTTTGTCCTGGAAAGTGCGCGGTATACTGCCGCATGCAATTTTAAAAAGCTGGCACGAGAATTTAAAGAGCTTTGTAGTAATGTATGCACTTTCAACTCTAAAGTGAAAAGATCTTCATGGTTCACGTTTTCTAATCTGTTGAGGAATTCCTGGAAAAATAAAAACAATTCTCAGCTAATTTCTGTATTAATGATAACGGTTCTCTTTAATTAAGAGTACAGCTGTGGTGTCCTTACGATTGCGGGTCTAAGGCCACTCTTTGATCAGTCCGGGGCAGAAAGAGAAGAAAGCAAACTGAAAACTGAAGTTTTAAACTTAACTTTTAAGAAATCTGTCATGCTGGAGGAACGCACAAATGTACCATCATTTGATAAACGTACAAACGTCGGTGTAGAGAAGCAGATGAGAAAGCTAAATACGAAAAAGTGTCCTGGTCCAGACGGAATATCATTCGGTTTTACAAAGAGTATTCTGCGGCATTGGCCCCTTACTTGGCTTGCATTTATCGCCGTAATTCAGGTGAAAGTTCCTAGTGATTGGAAAGAAAGCGCAAGTTTATAAGAAAGGTAAAAGAACTGATCCACATTATTACAGGGCAATATCGATGACATCAGTTTCCTGTAGAATTCTGGAACATATTCTCAGCTCGAATATAATAAATTTACTTGAGATGGATAAACTTCTTTCTACGAGTCAGCACGGGTTTGGGAAACATCGTTCGTGTGTAATTCAGCTTGCCCTTTTCTCACATGACATCTTGGGAGCCATAGATGAAGGACAACAGACAGATTGCAGACTGCAGACTGCTAACGAAGATACGAGCTTATGGAATAGGTTCACAGATTTGTGACTGGCTGGAAGACTTTCTAAGTAATAGAACGCAGTACGTTGTTCTCGACGGCGATGGACAGAATAACTTTTAATTTGCGGCTTTTTACTGATGATCTGTGGTGTATGACTGTAATAGCATACAGAATGAATTGCACAAAATTTCTAGTCGGTGTGGTAGGTTCAACCAATGCGCGAGTGTCACGGAAATGCTGCAGGAACTCAAATGAAAATCGTTGGAGGAAATACGACTTTCTTTTCAAGAAATTATGTCGAGGAAATTTAGCGGGCCGGAATTTGAAAAAAAAAAAAAAAGTTCAAATGTTTCTAGAGCTTATGGGACTTAACTACGGGGTCATCAGTTTCTAAACTTGCAAACTACTTATGAAATAGCTAATACTAAGGACGGCACAAATATCCATGCCCGAGGGGGGATTCGAACCCCCGACCGTAGTGGCCGTGCAAACTGTGACTGACGCGCCGCAGAACGCTCGGCCACCGCGGCCGGCCGGAATTTGAAGCTGACTGTAGAACGATCTTCCTGCCACCAACTTACATTTTGCATAAAGATCACAAAGACACGATAAGAGAAATTAGGGCTCGTACGGAGGCATATAGGCATTCTTTTTTTCCTCGTTCTATTTCGGAGTGGAGTGGAATAGTGAAGGATATGCCTGGTACTGGTACAGTGTGCGCCTTTCGGTGGATTACTGAGTGTGTATGTAGGCGTAGAACTTTATCAATTCCTACTTCTTTCTGACCTAATGACTCGCTCCGTGACCATGCAGGCTTGCTACTCAGTTCGGTCTAGCGTAACGTGATACATAAAGGTTAATAAATAAGAAGAGGAGATGGACAGAGAGTGAAGAGGGGAGTGCGTGGACTAACTACACTCCTAGCTATTAAAATTGCTACACCACGAAGATGACGTGATACCGACAGAAAGAAGATGCTGTGATATGCAAATGATTAGCTTTTCAGAGCATTCACATCAGGTTGGCGCTGGTGGCGACACCTACAACATGCTGACATGAGAAAAAGTTACCAACCGATTTCTCATACACAAACAGCAGTTGACCGGCGTTGCCTGGTGGAACGTTGTTGTGATGCCTCGTGTAAGGAGGAGAAATGTGTACCATCACGTTTCCGACTTTGATAAAGGTCGGATTGTGGCCTATCGCGATTCAGATTTACCGTATCGCGACATTGCTACTCGCTTTGGTAGCGATTCAATGAGTGTTAGCAGAATTTGGAATTGGTGGGTTCAGGAGGGCAATACGGAACGCCGTGCTGAATCCCAACGGCCTCGTGTCACTAGCAGTCGAGATGACAGGCTGTAACGGATAGTGTAGCCACGTCTTGATCCCTGGGGCAACAGATGGGGAAGTTTGCAGCACAACAATCATGAACAGTTCGAAGACGTTTGCAGCAGTATGGACTATCAGCTCGGAGATCATGGCTGCGGTTACACTTGACGCTGCTTCACAGACTGGAGCGCCTGAAATAGTATACGCAACGACGAATCTGGGTGCACGAATGGCAAAACGTCATGTTTCCGGATGAATCCAGGTTCTGTTTACAGCATCATGATGGTCGCATCCGTGTTTGGCGACATCGCGGTGAACGCACATTGGAAGCGTGTATTCGTCATCGCCATACTGGTGTATCACCCGGCGTGATGGTATGGGGTGGCATTGGTTACACGTCTCGGTCACCTCTTGTTCGCATCGACGGCACTTTCAACTGATGACCATAGCAGTTTGGTCGATTAGGCTTATAAACATTTGAACATTGAATTATCTGGAGACCCATATCAGTCCAACGGCACACGCCTATTATAGTGTGTGCATTAGCGTAAACATTCCCCTGCTTATATGCAGAGTCCATGGATCCATGAGGTTGCCCCATTGTTGTAGACGTCCATCCAGACGATACCACTGTGAACGTTACTCCTCAGAGCAGGCACCATGTTTCCCGTCATCAACAGTCCAACGCCGGCGTTCCGTGGCCCAGGTGAAGGGTAATGTTTTGTGTCGTGCAGTCAGGAAGGGTACGTGAGTCGGACTTCGGCTCCGAAAGCCCATATCGACTGAACCTCGCACGCTGTTACTTGTTGATGAGGCAGCATTGAAGTCCGCAGCAGTTTCAGGCACTTTGAGATCGAGTAATTAACTTCAGTTTGTTGGTGCCGTTCCTGGAGGATACTTTTCCAGTCGCAGGGATGTCGATCTAATGTTGCACCGGATTCTCGATATTCACGTTGCACTTGCGAAAGGTCTCTCGGAGATGTCCCATCTCTCGTACACCGACTATAACACCACGACCACACTCCTTTGAATAGTGATCGTTTGCCATTCTAGCAGCAGTAGACGATGTGCGGCGGAGCGGCCGAGCGCATTGAGGCGCTATGCTATGATGCGCGAGGCCGTTTCCCGTCGGGGATTTGAATCCCCCTCTCGGGTATGGATGTTTGTGCCGTCTTTAGTATAAGGTAGTTCATAAGTAGTTTCTAAGTTTAGGGACTGATGACCCCACAGTTAAGTCAAATAAGCTTTACAAACATTTGAACGATGTAACGTGTTCTATATGCGTTGCCTACCGCATCGCCGTCCCCTTAACTGTGCCTGCTGACGCGTGTCCACACTTGTTTCTTTGGCTCTTCAGTGTATAAGCACCAACAGGATACGCCCAGAATGTCCGTCATAGGAAAGCTGGCCACCTTTTCCGTATACAGTGCTTTAATGATGTGAACCTACATGAGTTACATTGAATTCGTGCCACTTCTAGGTAATGCGTCAGCTTCTTTGTGTGGCAAAGTATGGAATCAAGTTACGTGTTTTGTAGTAGGGGAAGGTGTGGTAAGATGACGATGAGTCTAAGATGACGAATTTTGAATTTCTCCGATAAATCTAGAGATTGTTTAACGTGCTCTATGGTACCGCTTCCGTACCGCGCTCTGCAGAAACAGAACTGCTCGGTCATTTTGGTTTGTTGAAAATAGAGGCTAGGAAATGGATACTGTTTTTGTAACAATTTTTCCTGCGGTGCAAATACGTTTCATGCAAGTAATACTTTTGTATTAATGTAAATCAGTTGATTCATCTTAACCCTTGTGGATTTACTGATGTTTTAATAGCGGTTTAGTGAATTTATTGTGAAACACAGTCTGCATGTATAATTCTAAACCCAAAATATCTACTGCAGTTATGATGACGAATAATGCATTTCATAAGCAAGACAGAAATTGAGCAAGGAATCATTGAAAGAGGCAATGCAGTGTGTAAGGAACGGAAAGCCTGTTTAAGGCTCCGTTAGGAAGTTCAACTTCCCTGAAGCTACTTTAGGTCAGTATGATAAAAAAAACATGTCGATGAAGTAGGCTCTGCTCAGTTCACGGGCTTAAGTTACTGGGGAGTAAAGGAGATATGTTATGTCTGTGTCTCTTTCGATAAGTATATAAGCATCAATAAAAGTTTTTTTTTTTTTTTTTTTTTTTTTTTTTTTTTTTTTTTTTTAATAAAATGTTCATTTTGTCATATTACCCTACCTGTAAGGCAAGTCGACGAATGGTACTGTCACTAAGAGAAACAGGTCTATCTAAGAAAATCTTAAGTCTTAGGGATCATTTAAGAGCTTTATTACAAAGGAGATACATTAAGCAATCGATTTTCTATAAATAAAATATCTGATATCCATCATGGGTGTTTTTGCAGCAATCAGTCGTTATTTGTAAGAAACTGCTTTACTTTGCAGACCTAGATTTCGGCAAGTGACTTGCCATTATCAATGCTAAATTAACAAGAAGTCATTGTATACATACATTATATGAAATATAACATTGACAAATTAGAAAAGAGTCAATGAGATGTACTTTACATTTTTTTATGTTAGCATGTTATACATGTGCATTGTACCTCATAGATGGTCTGTAATACATTGTTTTCCACAGTTAGGAGTAATGCTTGCCAGTAAAATGGTTTACAACTTGTGAAATGGATTTGTATGCAACAATGAACCATATGCAACAATGTAAATATTTAAATTGTTTGACTGGTCTTGTAGCATACGTTGTAAAATAGTTATTACACTGCAAAAGTATTTATGTAAATCTGTTAACTATACACAGAAGCTTCTATTTATAGCTATGGTATTCATACAGAAATAAGTGGCTGCTACATATTGGTAAGGAAAGAAGCTCTATTGCGTGCCTCCTGGGTCGAATTCTTGTTTATTGTTATACAAACAATGCTCAAATAATTCCCAAAAGGTTGCATTTTTCATAGTAATTTGGTCATTAAGTAAGTTGTGTCCCAAGGATCTTTGGTGGCAAAAGATTTCAAGCTCTTCGTGTAGATCGAGAAATCTTCCCTTCTCACCCCTATGCAGCAACCTCAAATTATTTGTTATACTTGGCGATCTGATAAAACATCTGATTTCATCGTAAGACCCAGAAAAAATACAATAAACGTTAATGGCGCCGTCTTACCCGACTGTCCCCTGCCACCTGAACACAGGGTGGAGAACATCCCAGGCACGTGCCTCAGACAGCCCCACGCAGGCTCCCAGTCAACCCCCACCCCTTCTACCCCCCAGCCTTCTACCCCCCTGCCTGCTTGCGCCCCCGCCTCCCGCTGACAGCTAAGCGGATGATTTTTCAGCGCCGGCCGCCTTATAGATTTCGCATTACCCGCCGCCCTCGCACAGCTGCCGGCACAGCGCAGCGCGGCTCTACCCTCGCCGTAACGATTTTAAGCCAATCGCAAACGCAGCCGTAGCCGCAGGCAGACGCGCGCCTCTTCCGGGGCGGCGATTGGCTCCCAGGCGGATGCTTCACGAGCTTCACTTCCACTCACCGCGTCTGACACAACATTCAAAATTCCGAAGTAACGAGTATGCGTATCACTGGAGTTCTTTCGTTACGCCTCTAATACTTGTGAACTAAGGCTTCCACTGTCGTTGTAATTGTTAATAAAATTGACGGCGTCGTCAATATATCAAATTTCACCGACGTTTCGGCCACAATTGGAAGCAGTCTCTACGGTGGGGAGTTTTGCGGGTCTCAGAGGTCCACTGAGCAATGCTGGCGGGAGCTGTGCTGCTGGTAGTGTCACCCATTCAAGACAGGTCAGGTAGTGAGACAAAGAATGGTCTCCCCATGCGGGTCCCATCTTGGAAGTATGTGAATGGCGTCCACATGGGCTCTTAGCTAAGTCTGACATTATTTCCACCTACTTTTGTCTGGCTGCTACTGTTCTCTTTCCTAATGACCTCCCTGGGCCAACTCTTGGATTTTTAGACGCCGACAGTTTTAGGTTTTGTGGAGGAGTGTGCGGGAGAAGGAAAAGTTTAGACATTTAATGTAATGTAATAAGTCGAACAAGTGGTGAGTGGACTTTCGCGGCCGAACAGGGAAGTGTTACGATGGCGTAAGCCGGCAGTGTCGCGAAGCAGAGTGGATCGGGAGCTCAGCAAAATTAAGCAGCTCAAAGCAAACTCCAAGTGTCGCGAGTGTGTCGGCAGTCATGCGTGCTATGCAACGGCTCCGAACAGCGATGTGCCTTAAGGGAAGAAGCAGCCACGGTCTACGTGACCGAAAAATAGGGCTCGATCACGTGCAGCAAGTCAGCTAGCCTACATCGATGAAACGCAAACCAACGAGGTCAACTCCGGCATACACATATTGGACGAAAAGGCAGGCGGAGTCAGGGAGTCGACCACGGCTAGAGAGTATCAGCCACGGCTGGACAGGTACCTGCCGCCCGGACTACGTCACTCGTCGCTACTAACGTTAATCTTTAGTTGGGCGCAGGTTGCGAGTTTTGCCATGCGGCAGCTGAGTCGCTGCGGTTTACACGGCTTCTCTGGCGGAAAGAAGAGTGTATGAAGACGGCGAGTAGCGGGACCTCGACCTCAACGGGTGCTGCCGGGCATCGAACCAGCACCGGGCACAGCGAGGTGGTAGCTAGCAGCACAGCATTGACCCGGAGCGCAGTACGTACGCGAGGACGTGGCCGTACTAGGAGCGCTCTCCTCACCTGTCCGAGGGCGGACCAACAGCTAGAGGCGACCAAGGCGGCCGGGGTTCGACGCCCGGGCCACGCCCCCGTCCTACGATCGTCGGCGAGGCCAGGCGCGCCGTCACTCTGCTGGGCTTCGTAAGCTGCGGCCAGAGAGCTGAGGCGCCAGCAGCCAGCAGGCAGCACCCGCCTCCAGCGGGGCCAGCGAGCCACCGGCGCGGTGCGTGACAATACGCGCACACTCCCCACTGGCGTTCTGGTTGTAAGAAGATGTTATTGTCCATTAAACCGCTGTTTTACTGTCGCCCTTCTACCAGGTTGAGTAGAGATCACAGCCCACAGATGCATCGCTATGCTAACAAAATGACAAATGATGAGAAATAGGCAAAAACAGCAGATGCCTCAAGTAAACACCCTTACAATCACCTAAACCACAGTGTACAGTTTCGAGGCACAAGGGTGTCTTCCCTACCATCTACCTTCGACTCTACAGTGAAGCGAGCGGAAGAAGAATAACTTATATCCGGGGGAAATTTGGGAGCGGCGGAGCCAGGGAGCGTCCTAGAACGCATTCTGCTACCTCCTGAAAACCACCAGTTTCTTGCCCCCCCCCCCCTTTCCAACTCATCCCGCAGAGTAGCGCGAAAATCAGCGCCTCTGTCTGCCAATGATCTCGTTTGCCGTTGTGGCATCCCAGTGTGCACTGCCAAGTACGCATGGTTGTGTCCCTGGATATCCAGGGCATGTTCCACCGAGCAGGTTCCAGAGAGAAATTCTGTGACAAAGCCTGTTAGGCTAGATGGATCCAGATCCCTGAAGAACAAACGGTGCATGCACCTCTCTGGAATGCGGGCAGTACTTGCTGGTCTGGCCCGAGTGTAATAGCCAGCGTCAAGGCCAGTGATGGGGACCAGTGCACTAGCACGGCGTGGTCAAGCCAGTAGCTGCATTTGACAGTGGAGAAAAGTTGTAGGATAAGATGCAATATGCCCCCCCCCCCTCAAGAAAGTACTGTCCGGGGCGCCTCCGTCTTTCTATTTTCCTCATCAATCATGTCTAAACTAAAGGATAGCAACTCGAATGCCTCAATGCCTTCTGTCTCCCCACCACCACATGATCAAATAAATTATGTTAAGAGAGCAAAGAACATTTTTATTGTGAATGTAGCGTCTCAGGCTGACAAGGACCAACTGTTGAATCATAATAAACTAGAGAAGTCATCAAATGGGAAGGACTGAGGAAAAGCAACCCACTAGTCAGTCTATATAACGTGCCCATGGAAACTAAGAATGCTAAGATTGCCGAGCTGATTCGTTATCAGAACTTTGAGGACACTGAATGGGAATTTATACTGCCTTTGGACCTCGTGACAAGGACTTTCCATCATGTCGTCGAGGTATCGGGGCGTCTCTGGAAACGCCTAAGGTCAAAGGGAAATATATACTGGGGATTCTCAGCCATCAACATAAAAGATTACATTGCAGTTTTAAAATGTCACATTTGTGGCGAGACCTGTGACATGTCTTGAAGTACTGCAGTCAAAAGCCGGCCAGCTCCAGGTGTGGGTCAGATAACTACCGAGGGAGTGACTGCCACAAATCTGTGATTTGTCAAATGTTCTAATGTTTGTTAAGCTTAAGGGACTTAACTACGGGGTCATCAGTCCCTAAACTTACAAACTACTTACGAACTAGCTACAACTAAGGACGGCACAAATATCCATGCCCGAGGGGGGATTCGAACCCCCAACTGTAGTGGCCGTGCAGACCGTGACTGAAGCGCCTCAGTCCCCTCGGCCACCGCGGCCGGCAATCTGTGATTTGTGTTGCATTTGCGAGAAGGGATAAAAAGTTGTGTGGAACACTTGAAGTAGCTGCCCCACAAACATTATGCTGGAACGAAGGCTGATCTCCCGAATCGATTATCACTGAGGCCTCATCGATTTCGAGCATGCGTAAGGTTAGAAAGAAATCTCCGCAAAGGAAAAGCCCACCTGGAGCAACCAACCGTAATGGCGACTGAGGCGAGTTGTCAAAGTGGAAAACAACAATGGTAGAAAAGTTACCTTTACCGCAATGGAGGCTATCAAAAGTATTAATCTCAGACCAATGAATATCCCAACTGTGGCCCTTCTGTATCTAGGTCGAAAAGCACCAGATTATTCTTAAAGCTAGCCGGAATACAACTTCCACATTTACTTTCCGTAATGGCAAAAGCAATAACAATTGGACAGATAAATGCTCGTAACAGGGAGAACTTTGTAAAATATGCAGGAACGAAGACTAAATGTTAAAATTTTTATTGAGATGTGGTTCAACAGCCGTAAGATATTTGAGGAAATGTATACTGTAAACCATGAGCTGTTTATTATTTTTCAAACTTCTTCCGGTTTCGGTTATAAACCATCTTCACAGAAGTCTATTAAATAAAAATACAGAAACAGAATTGTACACAAGCTCAAGTAAAATACATAATATAACACAGTAGTTTCGTACTTACGAACTAGACAGACTGATTAAACAGGTGCATTATATGCCTCCTTATGCATACTGGCATGCATTTCAAACAATAAAAATAAATAAGACACGGCCTCGCGCATCGAAGCATAGCGCCTCAATGCGCTCGGCCGCTCCGCCCCGGTTAGGAGCCCACACGAGCACATAATAAAGAATTCATCAAAATCAATCCAGCCATTTAGAAGGTTTCAGTGACGTAAACATGATTCTTTCAAAACTTCTGCCTCTTGCCTTTTTGCTATAAGCATTGCTGATATTAGACGTTTTCCGAATTTTTATTGTAAATCATCAACAGCATTATTACAATTAAAATTAAATAGGCGAAAAATTTATAACGCACCTCCATGTCGTATGTAAATTTGGAAAACACATGTAATGTGTTTGTAGCATAAAGGAATCCTTTGAAATACATTGTAATAATGGGTGGAAATCTTGCAACCGGACTTCAATTGCGCGGCTTGTATGTACATAACCTACCCCCGTTATCCAACCGGTAAAAGGAAACTTCAGTTTAACGTGGAATCGAACCACGCGTCAATTGTGGTGACTCCTCAAATCATTGATATGTGAAGGCTAGATGAAAAAGCGGACTGAAAAAATTTCCTTTGCAATAAAAATGTATTGAGGTCTTGGTTCGAAACGAAATATACCCCATCCTTTAATTTGATCCAAATCACGAAATTGTGTAAAATTTCATTACGGTCAGCTTAGTAGTTTCGGCGTTAGTTCCGAGCAAACGTTGTAACAATACTGTACAAAAAGAAAGACGGGACAGAATGATTCCAGAATTGAAACGAACTTACTTAAGGAAAGGGGATACCCAACGGTATTCATACACACAAACAAAATGGTTCCCAACTTTTTCAGTAGATTGCGGTGTAAGCGGCATACGCCACAAATCACGGAACATGCGCCCCAGACATTGCATTTGGCTCAAGCAAGCGCGTTTTCTGTCGCTCGCCTTCTATTGCACATTGTCATGGGTCTCTCAATGCAGGCCAGAGCTCTGCTAGTGAAGCTTCCTTACAAGATCGACGACTCTGCGGTTGTACCTTTAAAGAACTTCCGGTCATTAAAGAATGTGAAATGAGGTACTCGTCCGATGACAGTGAATGCTCTGAAGAATATAGTGAAGATGTTCGTAGAAACAGGATCGTTTGAAGTGCCATGTGGCAGAAGGATGAAATCAATCCTTTCGACATTCGTAGAAGATGAGGACATACCCTTAAAGGAAGGGACGGGCACTTAGGCGCAAGGCTGCAGTGCAGTGCACGTTGAACTGACCGATCATTAGACATTCCTCCGAGCACGCTCTAAAACATTCTACGCAATATTCCACATTGCTATCCGTATAAAATTACGCATACGCAGAAGATGCTTTCTGCTGACCTGTCAGGGAGATAAACGTTTGCTCTACAATTCCTTAGGCAAGTGGAAGTGAATAGCGATTGGCCATGGAACATTTTGTGGGCAGATCAAGACCATTTAAACCTTAAAAGCTACGTAAATTGCCAAAATTACATGATATAAGAAAAGCAAAATCCACTCACAGTGCTGCTTCAGTCTGCAAAACCGAACGAGATGGAGCAGGGGTAACACAGTGGACACGCATTCGGAAGGCAGTGGTTCAAATACACCGGCCGTCCAGATTTAATTTTTTTTTTTTTTTTTTTTTTTTTTTTTTTTTTTTTTTTTTTTTTATTTCCGTCATTCACTCTAGTCAGACAGCGGGATGGTTCCTTTGATTGGGTGCAGCCGATTTCCTTCCCTATTCTAGACCCTCAAATCCGTAACTTCTGCTATTTATGACCAGGCTGTCGACTGGGCGTTAAATCTTAAGCTTGCTTCTTCAGTCTGCAAACTTAACTGTGTAGCGGGCTCACAGCATGCTTTATCATACGGTCAACTATACTCCAGGAAACTGCAAAAAGAACACCATGAATTCGTCGAGCCAGCAGAGAGAAATTTTATTGACACATTCTTGAGGTTGTATACAACACACGACCACGCAGGCAGAGCAGTACGAGCGTGAGTTCAGTCACCAGAGCGTCCGCAGTGTATACTCACCTTCTGCAGCAATCTAAGCTGTAATTCTTTCATGAAAACGATCTTAGAGATTCCGAATGTGGTTATGTGGCATGGCCTGCTATGAAATTTCCAAATGTAGCCTCAGTTGGGCCACATTTAGTGCCGCTCATGCAGACTGCGCAAGATGACGTTTCATTAGGTTCCAAACATGAGGTTCTGGAGATCGTGCTGGCCAGGGTAGTTGGCGTGCACGTTGAAGAGCACATTGGGTGGTACGGGATACATGTGGATCGGTTTTTCTAGTTGGAAAAGCATATCATCTTGTTGGTGCATGAGTGGTAGCAAGACGGGTTGAATGACAGTTTCAGTGTACCATGCAATGTTATCTAGACGATAATTAGAGGAGAACAGCGAGCGTAGAATGTCGCTCCCCTCACAATGATGGACGATCATGTGTGTCGTTAAGAGTGTCCTCTGCTCACGCCCCTACATCGTTCATCCCGCCTCCAATGGTGTCACGGTAGGCGCTTATTTAGGGACTATCGGAGACGTGTCGTCTTCAGTGATGAGAGTCATCGCTGCCTCGGTGCCAACGATGGTCGAAGCGAGTATGGTGTCATGCAGGGGAGTGCGAAATCTGGAGGGTACGCGACAAAGTTAAACGGGACCAACACCTGGCATCATATCCTACACTTTATGTTCTCCTCTGGTGTTCGTTGTGGGAACATTGAACAGCATGCGCTACATGGAAATCATTATTCATCCCCTCTTTCTATCGTTATTGCAGCAACAAGGAGATGTGCTTTTCCAACAGGACAATGCACGTCCACACCTATCTCCTACAACCTAAAGTGCTCTTCTAGGTTTACGTGAACTATCTTTCCCATCATTATCCCCAGATCAGTCCCCAAATTAAGCGTATCTGGGACCGGATGAAACGTCATCTTGGCGCGGTCTACACGAACGCCACGAGATACGGTCCAACTGAGGCATCAGTTGGAAATTCCACACGGCAGGCCATACCGTAAGACTTCACTAGACTACGATCCTCTTCATGAGAAAGTTGCACCCTGCATTATTGCAAAAGGATACTAGCGTCGGCGTTGTGCACGCTCTGGTGACTGTATTGACGCACCTATGGTTCTGATCGTGTGTTGTATGCATCTCCATGAATGTATCGATAAAATTTCGCTCTGCTGTGTTGCCGACGTCATGGTGTTCTTTCCTTATTTTTCAGGAGAGTAGTTAGTAATTCACAAATTTTTCCAAATTATTTCTTAGCTTTCCTCGGATTCCTGGAAAACTACTGGAGATATATGTCTGGGACATGTTTTATCAGGTGTATAACAAAACAAATAGAAATTGTACATTATTGTAACCTTGTACAGTTTTGCGATGGGCTCATATTAGCGAGGTTTCTAAATTTCAGGCAAAAACTTACTAGTCGTAACTCCGTAACATAAGATTTGAGGAGCTATGTTTTCGTGAAGTATTGGTTTAGTTTTAGTTGTAGAATAACATATTAAAATATTTGCACATATTCCTGAACCACCTTTTATATACTTGTACTTTTTGTGTATGCCTTGCGTTTCTCCCCTCGTCGAGTATATTAGCTTGAAATCTGAAATCATTCTCCCCGTTGGTTCTTTTTTCGACAGAATTTTGAAATTGTGACCTCAATGATAGACTCTGTATATACACTATTCAAAACAGTTTAGGGATCAGGTGATATACCATGCACAATACACACATGGATACGTGATTTATTCAGATAATGATCAAATTCTTCTCGGAAATATTTATGTACAGATTTCAGTATGATATGGCCGGAAATCCGAGAAGAATTTGACCAGTTAATTCCCCACGAACGTCCACACAGCCATATTCAGATATTGGTCACAACTCTAATTTCTGGGTGACGCAGTACGGTGTTTTACTGTCTCAGCTACTTAACTGAGATTTACATGGAGTTTACTCAGAACGAGGCGCCGTGTGGCTATCATAATCTCAGCTACTGAATTGATATTTACTTGTTTACTCAGATGGAGGCACCGTGAGGCTATCATAGTAGTGAAAAGTCATTCTCGTTGCCCTCTAATACGGTGTGTGACCACCGCGGACGGCCAGCACAGCCGCACACCTGCGTGGCCTGGACAGTATGAGGTTATCAATCAGCTCTTGAATATTTGGCCATTCTTCTATGAGAGCAATATCTAGCTCTGCAACCGTTGTGGCAGGTGCTGGTCTGGCTACAATGCATCTGCCAAGCGCATCCCAGATATGGCTAATCGGGTTAAAGTACGGTTAACCAGCTAGCCATTGCATTCGTTCAATTCCCTCAAGCATGTTGTCCACCAGTGCAGCTTTGTGCGGGCGCGAAAGAATGCATCTGATATGGCACCATCGTAGGGCTCAACAAAAGGTCGATGGACATCGTCTGCACACCTCTGAGCTGTTATAGCGCCATTCTGAACGACCCACCATTGTCCACCACCATGATATGGTGATGAATGAAACTTTCACCTTCTAGCGGAGCGTGCGCTGATATGAAACTTCTAGGAAGATTAAAATTGTGTGTCGGAACCGGGACTTGAACCCGAGACCTTTGCCTTTCGCGGGGAATTTATGTGAAGTTTGGAAAGTAGGAGGTGAGGTACTGGCGGAAGTAAAGTTGTGAGGACGGTCCGTGAGTCGTGTCGGGATGGCTCAGTGATAGATCGCTTTCCCGCGAATGATCCCAGGTTCGAGTCCCGGTTCCGCACACAATTTAAATCTGCCAGGAAGTTTCATGATATGGTGATGTTTCTTGCACGTAAGGAGGAGTCCATGTTTAATCCAGATGAGGGAACGAAAGTGGCCCGGCTGTAAAGAGAAACCGACGCCATTCGTTACGACTCCAATCCTGATGTTTCTCCGCCCAGATAAAGCAGGCTAAACGGTTTTGTGGTTTTACAATAACACACACACACACACACACACATACACACACACACCATAGTCCTCCGTGAATAGAGGGCACATTCCCGAACTGTTTCTGTTGATATTGCGCGTCGTGTTGCTGCCTGTAGGGTGCGTTGCGGCTACGTTAAGTGCGAGTTGTTTCACGAAGAAGCAAACCAACAGCAAAAGATGATTTCCGTTATGTCCTTATAACTAACTGGTGTCACTGACTCAAATTTCATTCTGATATTATAATGTAATTTCCACGTTCATCATCAAAATCTATAACGCCAGCCGTCGCTGAGACATCATCCACTGGAGGTAGCTGTAGCCTTTTTGCTGAGTTTCTGTTACTGCGTGATAGACTTGCGCATAACAGTTCGCGATCGGGAGCACTCACTTTAGTTCGCGGCTCTGCCTTTTTGCTGAGTTTCTGTTACTGCGTGATAGACTTGCGCATAACAGTTCGCGATCCGGAGCACTCACTTTAGTTCGCGGCTCTGCCGCGAACTAGTTCGTTCTTTTGGTTCGTCCGCTGCCAGTGACGGCTGAGCGGCGTGGTCTGCGCATGCAGGTGGAGGGAGAAGTTCCCCCACCTAGCTGCTTTATGCGCTTGCTGCGTGAGCCGCTAACGATATCACCCAAAGCAAAAGAAATATTCTGTGGATAATTTCTCGGGTTTAAGTTTAGAGTTATCTCTATATCTTGGCATTATGGAATTTATTAGTCAGACATTGCAGAGTGCACAATACTTCAAGACAGAAATTTTGTAGCACTGAACTACGTAATCTAGCAGGAAGACGCTCATATCGAAAGGGCTCTCATCAGCAGAAGGCAAAAACGTGATTTTTAATTCTGCTGCGCGTCCTCTCGCTATTGGCCGTCGGTCTTCGGAAAATAATCCAACGAACTAAGAAACGAGATACATTTGGCACAATAGTTCGCGACCGATAACGCATGTTTTAGTTCGCGAGTGATTGCACATATTTTAGTTCGCGACCGATCGCGCATATCTTCGTTCGCGATCGGTAGCTCTCTTTTTAGTTCACAGCTCGGCCACGAAGTAGGTCGCTCTTTATAGTTCGGCCGCTCTTTTTGGTTTTTGCTACCGCTACTTAAAGACATCTTTTTTTTATAACAGCTTTTTTATATAATGATCAATGTTGCCCAAGGGTATGCTATTACCCGTATTTTGGGCAATTAGACATCAAGTACTTAAGCAAATAAACACATGAATGGGTGATACAATGATATTCAACTACTGTGCATGCAGAGTACTTGTAGTATTAAACAAAAAGAATTTATTTATTTATTTAATAGGCCATTTAATAGGCGAGGTATCTGCGACTAGTTCCCGTAGTTCGCCTGTGGGAGCGCGCTCCGGAACTAGTTCGTTCGCGAACTACACAAGACTACTGCGTGGAATCTTAGTGTATACGTAAGATCATACGTAACAAGGCTGCGAACAGTGCATCCAAATACTAGGGTTCGCTTTTGATTTCTGACCAATACCCTCTTTATCCAGAATGTTAACTGGTAAGGCAAATAAAACTGAGCTGTCATTTTCCTTAAGATACCAGTAGAATAGATTCACAAAATTTATCAAGTGCATCCAACAAATATAAGTCATTGAATAGATGGAGGAATGATCGTTCGTAAAGATACTAAGCGTAGGATGTTAGAAGTGCCAATGGTAAGGAACCGAAGGTCGATGATGTGGGAGGAGGGTCTGGTCTGGTTCGCTACAGGGACCATCGATCATCAGCGGCTTTATAATCCGGGCTCCGGGATTACAGCAGAGCAGAATGAAGACTTATACCCTGCAGCGCAGTAAGGCTGAATTATTGGAAATTACGCATTTCCGATGGCCCGGCCGCAGTTTTTTCCCCGTGTGAAACAAAACAGTCGCATCATTCACGCTGTGTGTGCCGAAATATTCTTGTGTGGTAAAACCCACATTGCTATAAAAATGAGATACTCTCAGCTTCTGTTTTCATCTTTTTAACAGAAATATGACATTATTTTATCTTCGTACGAATTTGAGTGTGGGTGTCAGTTTACCTGTATGCTTGAATGGGAAAAACAGAAAAAAAAATCGTGTTTTCATTGGTCACATGATTCCACGGTGTCAGTTCTAGGGTCATTAGAAAAGCGGAGATACCCAGATTATGTAATACTCGTTGGAGGGACTTCAGCCTATCGAATACAGACAGCAACCCCTGTGGATTAATTACAGGCGGTACAATATGTAGTATTGTGAACTACTTTCCAAACAATTACCCGCAAACTGACTTGAGCAGCTTACTCAACTTCCCACATCCAATGGGCTACAAACAGTCCTGACCTTATCGATAATGTAAGTGTAAACAGAGGGTTTAACGATGCATACCAAAGATAATACGTCTTTAACTGCAGGACAGTTTATTTGCCTACAGTGAGCAGATAAGCTGTAGTGAACAACCCTCTTAGGCAAAGAAACGACACCATTTGGTTCCGGTCTGATGGATGCAGACAAATTATGGACGAAGTTTGCATTGTATATCGTGCTCTGGAGACGTTGTGACGAGTTAGTGGATTGACGACCCACCGTGGATTAAAAAGAAAACTAGGATAATGCTGTATAAGCAGAGATTGTTTAACAATGTGGTCGTGTGTTGTATTACTAAAAATAACATCACCAGTTGTATGTTTTACTGGGTTTATTTTAGGATGCTAGATTCAGTATTTCATTATGTTATATACAGCCCTTGAAGCAATCTAAAATCATTGTAAGTTACTGTCACTAGTGGGAATACTTCAGATAATAGAGACGTCTTAGGAAGAAATAACTAGTTACCTAAACACGTAATGTGTTACTATAGCAGTCGGTAACCAAAAACTAAATCAAATTCATACCATTTATTGGCCATTGGTCATACACAACAAAGGTTTGTGATATAAGAAGCAGAATATGTCTTTTTTCCGAAATGCTCGAAGTGCGACAGATAATTGCTTCAATAAACGTGTCGGTTCTGGTCTTCCAGAATGTAGGGCTACTTTTCTGTTATCGTTTGGATGTTTCACGCATGAAATTCTGATCTATCACTGTTTCGTAAATAAATATTAATGCCACCTCCGAGAGCTAGGGGAATCAGTAGTTAATTATTCTCCCTCTGCACTGTTAATACACAAGCCTATCCAGTGAACTCTGTAGATCGTTTTCAAGTCACAGACGGTCGCACGCAACAAGCGATACGAACCGAGTTGTCATAGTAACTCTTAGCTACTGATGACGTCACTCCCGTCAGGTTTCTCGCTCTTAACTGACCCGCCAAGCAAATTCTCTAAGTCTAAATTACAACGAGGTAAGAGTCAGTAGGTATCCACGCCTCTGAAAAAAGATCGACCGACGAGGCAGACAAAAACTGCCACAGTGTAGCCTTAGTAACACATCTTGCTGAGAATACGGTAAAATTCTGCTTCTACGTAAAATCGATGAGCGGATTAAAGGGTTCTCTGTAATAACTCGTTACTCAATCCGATTTACAACAGAGAACAGCAAAAGGAATCGTTAACGCAGAAGGTTTGTACAGAGTACCGTCGCTTTATCATCACAAAATTCCTAAATTGATGATGTAGTAATAGGCATCCCTTGTCTAGAGAACCAACTAGGAGAGTTGAAGACAATTAAGTTACTATATCTCAATGGAATTCCAATCCCGTTTACGGCATTGGTAGCTTACCTGGACGCATCGCAAATCTTTCCTCTGGCTGGTGACTCCTGTTTGTAAAAAGGTAAAATAAAGTAGTCACAGAATTAGTGACCACTGTTCCCAAAGTGTAATCTCACTCTAAGTTTGCCAAACAGGGTTGTAGGTGAATGAAAAGTTCTCGGCTTTGCAACTGCGTCAAGTGCTTAAAATCACACGAGTCTCCGGCCAAGCTCTCTTTGGCCTTTGTCAAGTGGTGTGACTGCCTAGTGGCTGTTGGTTCGGCCTTGCATACGCTAGCTGCTAGCCGTGACGTCACTGGTGTCCGTGCCAACTCCTTATATGGTAATGTTTTGGCTCGGTGGCCCGCGTGCCCGCTTCAGCATCGCGATCGCCGGCTTCCGCCTTGAGCTGTAGGCCGCTGTCTCTACTCAGCGTGTTATCACTGATTTTAATTTCTACTGCTTCCTTCATTAAAAATGTTCAAATGTTTGTATAGTCTATGGGACTTAACTACGGGGTCATCAGTCCCTAAACTTACAAACTACTTATGAACTACTTACGAACTAGGACGGCACAAATATCCATGTCCGAGGGGGGATTCGAACCCCCGACCGTAGTGGCCGTGCAGACCGTGACTGAAGCGCCTCAGTCCCCTCGGCCACCGCGGCCGGCCCAATGTTTGTAATACCGTGCGCTTCTGTGCCGGGTGATGATGGCCGTTGGCGTGCAAGTACAGATCTGTGTGAGTAGGTTTTCTGTAGACGCTGTGACCAAGGCATCGATTTCGTTTCCGACGGACAAGGATATCGAGAAAGGGCAGTATGTTTTCTACCTTCAAGGAAAATTGGATGTTCTTGTTAACACTGACTTGCGTGTTTACCATTCACCAGGGTGTGAATATGTTGCTTTTCACTCAGTTTCGTAGCTTTTACGTAAAATACCACTAGGAGGGGAAACTGCGTAGACCTCCTCCACAAATATACCTCTACAGCACATTCAACCACAATACGTCGACATCCGCACATTGTCTACGTTTTATAGCTTTGTCAGATCATATTCTTCAGTTGACCGTTGTATCACATTAGTTTTATAGTTTCTACAGCTGCTGGTGCTGCTTTGTAAGACGTTTCTTGTCTGGCACTTATAGTAAATTGTCAAATCTTTAGAATGGACTAAATGCCGAAAACAGTCGTCCACAATCTTTTACTGCAACTTGCTCATGCTAATTAAATGTCCATACATGTTCACGTACTTTGAAGGAAACTTCATACACGGGAGTTCGTGTTTTGCGTATATTAATGGTTCGGCAGTGGAGTCTCGAAATTTTAGAGTCAAAAGTCAAATCTTTATTATTTATACTTGCGAGCTTACACACGTTATTTCCACACTCAAACTAGGATAAAACACACCACTCTGTGTAGGGTGACACAATTTTATAAGTTATTCCCTTTAGTTGGCTCGAGCCCCCAGTGCTACAGAAGAAAAAGAAAAAAATGTGAGCGACCGGATGCTTGTTTGACAGATGAAAGGTGCCGCTATCTATTGATTAACCCTTGAACTGCGACGATGCAGGAGCTGTCAAAACACATCACGATTCCCACGCATGGGCGCCATTTTCCACAGAATTGCAGATTTCAAGTGTCCCCACGAAACTGTCCCCTTACATTCTTAACGTGAATTCTCAGAGACGTTGATGGTATCGTTGTGTTCAGTGGAATGACGAATAATCACAAGGTTATTCATTGAGATCTACGTTGACGTAAGGACATTCATTGTGCGAGGGTGAAGGTCGGGGTGAGAGTTTAAAATTAGGGAAAGTTTAATTTTTTTAAAACTCACAACCACCAACTGCGAACCGAAACATGCAAAAACACTGGATCTGTGATTGCTACTGTTTGACTCGTTTTCTAGGGGATGATATCACACGTTTGCAGCTTTCCTTCCCTGAATATGATTAACAAAACAAATTCATAATAAAGTGAAATTCATGAGAGAAAAGGGTGTACTAAATACTATTTTTGAAAACACGCGAAAGTTCACTTTATGTTATTTATTTCACAATATTAGAACCCTGTGGCTGATACGTTTGTACGTCGACACATTTATCAAATAAAGTAATAGCTCGTGAGCCCCCAGACAAAATGAATATTTGTCGCGAATTGTTTTCACACCATGTGACTGTCTCAAACACCGTCTATGTTCATGCCTATGCGACGACACGTGTTACATTAACAAATCACAGTCACTTTAATTCAATGCGATGCACACCTTGTTCTACCGGCTAAATATTCACAAACACACAGTATCACTCGATTCAAATTGGTGCAGTCTACGACGAGCAACCACACATGGCGATTGCCACACACAAATCTATAACCTCCACCTGGAGATGCACATACCGACTGATGCAGAGTGACGCTGCCCGGCCAGCTACACCACTCGCTCCCGACTCGTCACTTCCTGCCCGCGCGCGCACGCCAATAGCCCAACTGCCGGGTTTTTTCCCTACGTCATCAACTTCCCCATGTGAGCTGTTCTAACCGATTTGCCAACGTACAGCGCTCAGCCAATACATTTCTAAAACTTTACTTAAAATCAAAATAATTACACTACACATTCAATAAATGTCTTCTTATGTTTTTATATTGGTATAAACATACTTTGTACTATTTATCATAATCGTGCAATTTCTTATATCACAGATAAGTGATTTAACTGAATACTTCAAGATAAAATACACAAGAATAATTGAAAATAAAATGTGAAATAGTTAATATATTATTTTTATAAACTAACATTGCCATGCTAGTTGTGTAACTGTCTTGTATTCATTGGTAATTTATTACTTTTGATTGTCAATTAAACATATTATGCCAGATGTGACTATATCAGCTAATGTATTGTTTATTTATCAACAGACTATTTTGTAATGAGGGCCTTAAAGGTTCCTAACTGCATCGTATTACTTCAAATACCAGTAGTATTAGAATATTTTATTTCACGTTGTGCACTGCACTGTGCCTGGCACTCGCCATTGTCCCTCTCTTCCCTCACTGGAAACGAAAACTGGAAAATCCTAAGCTGGAACAAGCCACCAACGTCGGCCTGCTCGCTGGCCTCCCGTCAGCTACAAGCACACAGCAAATCTCAACGTGGAGAATTTCTATCTATGGCCTAACTATAAATGTTGTCACCCAACTGCGTACACACATTGCTACCATAATTAATAAGATTAAAATTGTGTAACATTTAGTGCACTGGCATTGTCAATGTTTGCAGTTAACTTCATACTGTTTAATTATCAAATGCTATTAATTACCAATATTTATATTGGTGCGTAATCTCACAATTTTAATTAGCGGCAGTGCATATCGTTTCCATTTGCACTCTTTTTTTTTTTTGGTCAGTTCCTTAGTAGTGAGGATGGTGGAGTTTTTTTTCTGTTGGGAAAAATGTGTACTATGTTGACAAAAGGGTAATTGTTCTGGCTGATTTGCTTACTTGCTACATGTCATAATATCAAACAAAAGAGGGGAGAAGCAAAGAGTCACTTGCAGGTTCGGAAGAGTCTCGCCAAGTAGCTTGTGGGCGACGCCAGGGCTGGACCAGCCACATCGCGGAACAGGCCGCGCTCTGAGCACGGTGGCGTGCACAGGAGGGCGGCCTGCAGCGCGCTGTCGCAAGAACAGGGTCACTGTGATCGCTCCAAGCCAGGAGGGCGGAAACGGTCCGCGGAACTTGTCCGTCCAACCCTTTTCTTCACGTGCCTGACTGCTTCAACAGGTATCATAAAGTAGCAAATTACCGAAAGGACTTGTAAAATATGGTTGCCTATCGACATATCGATATGCCAAATATCAAATATGTAAAGTTTGTTTTCAGCAAATTTCATCAAAATTTTCATCCCTCAAAATTAACTTTTTATTTTTCTTCCCACGGACGTCCCAAAAGAGATAAAATTTTATTTTATCTGTCGTTTTAAAGCTAAAACTTTAATGAGTATGACACAACTAATTTTAATATGTCTAATTCAATGCATCACCTCAACAACAACAAAAAAGAGAAAGTAATAATTTTTTAAAAATTTTAACACCAGCGCCAAGTCAAAAAGTGCCCAATATGGAATAATGAAAATAACATGCTATGAAAGAGTGTGTTTTAAGTTTTACGTACAAAGAAAAAATATAGCGATTAGTCAAAGCCTGTAGATATTATAAGAGACGAAAGAAACCTAAGCGATTTGGTACCCGTACAGCCCTTAACGCAGCTGCGCCGAATTGCTCCACTTCGGGGATACACGCTCCATCCCAGAAAGGTTAACCGTGGGCTTCAGCTCGGATTTCAAGTCAGGCAGAGGTCATGAATGAAAGAGCAGTTCAGTGTTCATACACTGACTGCTCGAAGCTTGCAGCTCAGGACTATAGTCGAGCCGCCGAAAGAACGACTCTGACAGCTAGCGGCTATGTTGCCGATGCTGCTACGCGACTGTGGCTGTTTGTTGTTACGCCGTGTCGGTCGCCGGCATACGAATATTACGTCCGAATATTTTGGAACCGTCACTATGTACTACTAAAGCGTAAACGAACGATAACAACCACGAAGTAATGAAAAACACTCTTTTTGCAGTAAAAAGAAAAGGTTTAGAGATATATGTTGAGTTAAAGTACAGCTTCATATGTTCTAGTATTCCATTAAATATAATGTATCATTTAGTCTTCAGCCAAAGGTTGGTAGTTGAAGAATACACTGTATTGTTGCAGTTGCCGAGAGGGTAAACAAATAAGGACTACACCTTTACAAGTAGTAAAACTGCCTCTTCCAGTGAAATGATTTGTCTTCTTAGATAAAAGGAAGAGTGTTTTTTTGCCTCATTTGTTTACGGTCGCTGTTGACTGCCATAGTATAGTGTTCAAGTAATATCATCAAATCAGTTCCGACAGCTAGTCTATTGGTGAAAAAGGTGTCGTCAGTAAACACATCTCCTGTGTCGCTGTCACTGTCACTGTCTTCATAAGCTGCTGCTGCTGCTGCTACTGTCGTCCGCTAATCGTATTATTAATTCTTCCAGTGCACCTTCTCGTTCCCATACCTCTAAGATGTGCCACGAATGTGTGATAACATTGCTCCATTTTGTGGGAGTAATACTGTCGAGTGCTTCACAAACTAAGAATTCTACTTCTCTTAATAAAAAACTTTTATTTCTTTCTGCAACGTATATTTCACCTGAGCCCACACGAGTTCTACTGCATTAAAATGGCAATGATATGGTAGGAGGCACAACACTCTACTACGATGTTCTTATGTTCCTTTCAAGCCAGTCTATTATGTCACTTTTCTTGCTGCTGGATGTAGGGGCTTTGTTCAACTGAACAGAGTGATACGGTGCAGCGTCCATTACAGTAGTAGAGTTCTTGTCAATGTTAGGAAGCAGAGAGTGTACGAACCACTCTTTAAATTTCATAGCCGCCATTTCCTCGTGGTAATCGCTAGTTGTTTTAGATGAGTACAGTAAAAAGTATGCAAAAGAATAAGACGACTACCTTTTCCAATAGGAGCTTTCATTGTTCCTCGTGCAGTGTCATCAATCCATGCAATCGTTCTGGAGTGACGAGCATTCACCCATGTTTCGTCCAGCCACATGATTTGATTAGGCATACACTTGAATATTTCCCTCAAAAAACGACATCTCCTCGCAACGATATCTTCCCGTTAAAGCAAATCTCTTGTACGAGAAAAGGTTTCCATTGGAATCGTATTTTATTTAAAACACACGAGAGACTGGTTTTCCCTCCGAAAAACAAGTCACTATCTCGTAGTGAGAGAAACAGTTTCTTTCGGGTAGAATATCCTTACCGCGTGTAATAGTCATATATATATAAACTAATTGCGGGCCGGCCGCGGTGGCCGAGGGGACTGAGGCGCTTCAGTCACGGTCTGCACGGCCAGTACGGTCGGGGGTTCGAATCCCCCCTCGGGCATGGATATTTGTGCCGTCCTCGTTCGTAAGTAGTTCATAAGTAGTTTGTAAGTTTAGGGACTGATGACCCCGTAGTTAAGTCCCATAAGCTGTGCAAAAAACAAAAAGCTGATGAAAAAAAAAACTAATTGCGTCCTCTTGGAAATTGTCCAGTTCTGTCGTTTTGGCAGCACGTATTCTGGTTTTTCCTGGAGTCGACAGAGCAGCAGGTGGCTCCTGTGGATCTGCAGCGCACTTCTCCTTCGATACTTTCTTCGCAGTGGTTGCTCCAGTTTTCAGGGCTGCGGCTACTCGCTCAAATACTTTAGACAACGCCAAGAGAGGCCCACCGTTGTCCCTCTCCTCCTCAAAACAGCGCCGTAGTTTGTACACGAGCTCACGCGACTGGCTCTTTAAAGTAGGGCTCCTGCCTACTTTCCTACGGTTAGAGGAAGAAGCCACCTCACACACATCTCGAATTAACGACACTTAACACTGCACGAACAAATCCGGTAACACAACGAGACAAACGATAAACACGCGACAGATGCTTTGCAGCGACTGAAGCACGCCACCCCGCGCGACCTTGGGTGGCAGGGTGGCAACGCGGCACCGTTACCCCGGCAACGTTTACAAATTCCAGAGCTCTGGTTGGAGCTAGAGTGCCCCCCCCCCCCCTCCCCCATCAGCGGCCCACGTGCGCGAACTGTCAGAGTTGTTCTTTCGGCGGCCCGAATATAGTGACGTCACGTCCTCGGCCACACACCGCCGTGTGTAGCTGACGTTACTATAGTATACACGGCCGTATACCCGGCAGCTGGAGCCACATAAACAACCGTGGCTCAATATACCACAGTTACTGACATCGGATGGCGATGCATACACGAACAACGAGTACGTTGACATGTTGCTGATGCTCGGCGAGTGCTGACACGATGCCACTGAAGCAGCCACGGCGTATGCCGTGAGATATCCTAGGCGAAGAGCCCCGGCAGCCATTACGTTCTTATGTGCCGAACAACGACTTCGGGAAACAGGCAGCTTGGTATTGCGTCGCAGTAACAGTCGGCTGTCTAACAGCTCCGTGACACCGGCGACGTTACAACTCGGCCGCACCACATCTAGAAGGCGCATTGCATTATGCAAACTTTGAAGGTGTTGTAGCTCCCAAACTAACAGTGATAGGGATGTAGTTTAAATTGACTTGGACACAGCTAATTTCAACGAATCCAATGCACGATAGAAAAAACTATTGATCCATTTAAAAAATTATATCTTTGTGCTGAAACTGTTTGGAAAATGATACAATAAACTATGTTCGTAGCTACACAGAAAGTGTAACATTTCTTGTGTTGACCTACCGCATTAAAATTTCCCGTCACCTATTATTTTATAAGTTACAGAGGCAAACACATTTTGTGAAACACCCTGTATATAAGTATGATACAGAAGTAGGTCGAATAATTACTTTTAGATACTTAACAGGTGGTGATTATACTTCGTAAATGGCTAAATATTTGATCGAATGTTGCATACTCAGCCACTTTGAGAGGTACTATCTTTGTTAAAAAGTAATGTGCGAATGAAATGCCTATTTAAAGTTGTATGGGTTATTACAATTATTCATACCCAAATTCGAGGAAGTTGAAACAAAAAATCTATGTAATATGGAAAGAAATGCGGACAAAACTATATTATGAAAAAATAAGCGTGGAAAACGAACAGCGAAGTCGGCAAAAAGTAAACAGGACCTGACAGAAAATTACGTGGATTAAATAAAATCGCACTCCCTGCTACAAGTTTCATGGAATCATCTTATGCAAATATCTCGATGCAAAATCGCTCCACCTTCTCAGAAAAGAGCCTTACACCCAAGGTCAACACGGATTTAGAAAATATCGTTCATGCGAAACACAACTAGCTCTTTATTCACACGAAGTGATAGGTGCTATCGACAAGGGTTCGCAAATCGATTCCGTATTTCTTGATTTCCAGAAGGCTTTTGACACCGTACCTCACAAAAGGCTTTTAATCAAATTGCGTGGTTATGGTATATGGATAGGGGATTTCCTGTCAGAGAGGACACAGTTCGTAGTAATCGACGGTAAGGCATCGACTAAAACACAGATGATATCGGGCGTTCCACAGGGTAGTGTTATTGGTCCTCTGCTGCTCCTTATTTACACAAACAATTTAGGGGAAAATCTAAGTAGCTTATGCATATGACACCGTCATTTACCGTCTAGTAAAATCATCTGAAAATCAAAACCAACTGCAGAACGATCTGAATAAGATATCAGTATGGTGTAAAAATTGGCAATTGACTCTAAATAATGAGAAGTGTGAAGTCGTCCACATGAGTACGAAAAGAAATCCGTTAAACTTTGTTTACAAGATAAATCAATCAAAAGTGAAGGCCGTAAACTCCACAAAATACCTAGGAATTAGTATTACTTCAGACTTAAATTGGAAAGAACACGTAGATAATGTCGTGGGAAAAGCGAACCAGAGACTGCGTTTTATTGGCAGAACCCTTAAAAGATGCAACAGAACAACTAAAGAAACTGCATACATTACGCTCGTACGTCCAATTTTGGAGTATTGCAGCCCAGTGTGGGATCCTTATCTGGTGGGTATGACGGAGGACATCGAAATATTGCAAAGAAGGGCAGCTCGTTTCGTATTGTCACGACACAGGGAAGACAGCGTTACGAGAATGATACAGGATCTGGAATAGGAATCATTAGAACAACGGCGCTTATCGCTGCGGCGTGGGCTACTTACGAAATTACAATCACCAACATTCTCCTGTGAATGCGAAAATATATTGTTGACTCCCACTTACATAGGTAGAAATGATCAGAATAAAATACGAGAAATGAGAGCTCGAACGGAGACATTCAGGTGTTCTTCCTTCCGGCGCGCTATTCGAGAATGGAATGGGAGATAAATAGTATAACGGTGGTTCGATGAACCCTCTGCCAGACACTTAAATGTGATTTGCAGATTATCCCATGTAGATGTAGATGCGAACTTCGTGTCTCTATGCAGACGTATTTAGGAATTTTGGAAACTTCATTCACTTAAGAATACTTATTAAACAGGCTGCAGTACTCAGTAATTTTTTTAACATAAATATGCGTTTATTTTTGTGCTTTACTTTGCTCTTGTTGCTTATCATACACTTCAAATCACAGCCCCACTACTGGGATTCTTCCCTGCAAATGGCGGCTGTCAGCTGCTTCAATTCGGGTTACAGTTTCCTCGTTTCTCCGCTACGGCCTGGTGACTGCATAACCGTAAGTGTTTTGAATATTCCTACATACAGGGTGTCCAGAAAAGGGCTCCCTGATTTCAAAATTAAATATCTCGAAGACAAAGATCGATAGAGGAATGCAGTAAACGGTATGTTTATTGTAAAAGCTCTAAGAAGTTTATAGACCAGTTTGAAATAATGGTGACAATAGCTGCTAACAGATGGCGCTGTACGCTGTACAGCTCACATCAGCATACATATGTAAAATAATCGTATGAAAACACTCTTTGCGAACAATCACATCACAATGTTTTCAAAATGTTCACCATTGGCTCTACAGAGGTGGCGCAAACGAAGAATGAAATTCGCCCTCACATTTCGTAGTGTCTCAACCGAAATGGATTCACATGCCACAGAGATCGCCGAATCAAGCTCGTCCAGCGTGGCGGGATGCTTCGGGTAGACCATGTCTTTCACTGTGCCCCACAAAAAGTCACATGGAGTAAAATCCGGCGAATATGGAGGCCAATCCATGCCTGCACCAGTAAATGGTATATTCCAAAGCAATGACTCGATTCCCGAAGTATTCCTCAAGAAAGCGAAACGCTTGTTCGGTCCGATGTGATCGGGTTCCACCTTGCATAAACCATTGAGTATCTGGTAGATCCTCTAACAATTCCTGTGTGGCGACAAATTGTTCAAAAATTGCAACGTAAAGTGCACCAGTGACCGTTTCCCGAATAAAAAAGGGCCAATAATGCCTCTGCTGCATACTGCAAGCCCACACAGTAACTAGGACAATACAGTGGTTTCGCTTCGCACCAATATGACTTTTCGGAACCCCAAAATCGCGAGTTCTGCTTATTCAAGTATCCATTCAGGTGGAAGTCTGCCTGATCTGTAAAGCAGATGCAGCCAACATCGAATCCTTCTCTATCAGTAATTGTGAGCATCTGATTAGCATAGGCAACCCTTTGTTGCACAGCTCGTGCGGGTATGGCCTGGTGCGTTTGAATTTTGAATGGAAACATGTGTCGGCACTTTCTCAGTATTTTCTGCGTGCTGGAACGCTTGGAACCAGGCTCAGATGCAGTTCTACGGACGGATGACATTGGATTTCGCTGAATAATTCCAGAAACTGTGGCGATATTTTCAGGCATAGCTGGGGTTTGCTTGCGGCCATGCCCCACTAGATCATCAGTTACGCTGCCTGTTCGTTGAAATTTTGCGAAGAGCGTACGAATGGTTTTTGCATCGGGTACTTTTGGAACATTAAATCGTGCTTGAAAACTTCGCCTTGTTGCCGTAGGACTCACTTCTAACCTGTGGTACGCTAGCACCAGGAAAACGCGTTGTTCAATGGATTACATAGTTTTAATCTCTTCCTTCGGTACGCTAACCTCCTTTCACGTTTCAATAGTGGAATTGATCGCTCTGGGCTTCTGATCACTATTTATGCTAAGCATTACGTATGGCGATTGCAGCGCCATCTGTTAGCAGCTTTTGTAACTATTATTTCAAACTGCTGTATAAACTTCTTACAGCTTTCTCAATAAACAAACCGTTTACTGCATTCCTCTATCGATCTTTGTTTTCGAGATATTTAATTTTGAAATCAGGGAGTCCTTTTGTGGACACCCTGTACATGTTAGCCTCTGGCCCAAAAACTGCGAACGTTAACTGGAAGTATCTGCAAGTAACTCAGATTTGTTAATGATTGCACTTATCCAGTTCGGCCTCCCGATGCTTCATGTGCTGTTAACAATTGAAGACCTAACATTCTACATGTGCTAAGGATCAAGAATAAACTTCTGAGATATAGCGAAAAAACTGTATTGTTTGTCGTACGAAATTAATATACACAATTTACAGTATTATACCGTTTAATAACATCCAGTAAATACAAACTATAGAGCAAGTCAAGAGAAAATTGCATAGAACTGGCGAGAAGAAGGGAATTAAAAACGTGAAAGCAGAAGGTGTCTTACACATCGCGTTATTCAGACTAAATGGGCCAAGTCCAAGAGAGATCAATCTGTAGTGCTTGACGAAACATATCTATAAATAGGAAATGAAACAATGTCAGATAAATATCTTCAGTTTGCAGCATCATTACACAAATCAGCAAAAACTGACTATGAAGATGTGGTATAAAGTGTAGCCTAGCAAGCAAGTCTCTTATTATTTTTTGTTTTTTCAGCAGACAATCGTGGAACACGTGGAAACACTGAAAGTTATGTATGAATGAAATCGCCAGTTTTCCCTTTTTTCGGGATGTGTCCACTTTCCCACTGTTCAATTTCACCGAATGTCCTTTTGATGTACACTATCGCAGGTGACGTGATTTTAATGTCGTGCAGCAGAACTGATGTGAAGCTTCGTTGTGTTGATCACTTTATCAGCAGCAGCCCGAAGTCAATAAAGTCATTTTCTTCCATTCTGAGTGTTCTGAGTGGGAGAGAAGGGCGTGTTGAAGTAATTACTTCTTGTAAATCATCAGGTACATAATATTTAACTACATTCTTGCGCATTGCTATTAAGGCAAAATTTTTATCACAAGACAGGAAACTGTGGCCTGAAACCAGATACTTATGCACTATACAAATAGTCCACAAGCCACTGCAAACATGTACATATATATAAGTACACGGTTTTTATTTTGTCCACACCACTTGTCACTCGAAATCACAAGTTTCCTTTTTTTACCAATTACACTGACAGTAATTTTAGTCGGTGGCCGAAGAGACTGAGGCGCTTCAGTTACGGTCTGCACGGTCACTACGGTCGGGGGTTCGAATCCCCCCTCGGGCATGGATATTAGTGCCGTCCTAGTTCGTAAGTAGTTCATAAGTAGTTTGTAAGTTTAGAGACTGATGACCCTGTAGTTAAGTCCCATAAGCTTTACAAACATTTGAACATTTTTTTAGTACTTTTAGAGCAATGGAACAGGCATGTTGCTTTGCTGTTAGCTCCTCGAGACCTTTCACCCTTATGCCATTAACACATTATTGCTTCACTGATGTCATGAGCATGAACACAGAAGTTAATTATCGAACACATTTAGAACGAAGAAGGTTGTGGAGTTAACACCAGTGCCATCAGTCAGTAACTGTAAGAACCTCTTACATTTGTCCTATGACAAAGTGCTTTTAGTATAACATTATTGCATTTATGTAGCACCTTTAGAGCGAAAAAAACCAATTTTGAAAAAAAAAATGGTACTCAGCACATTTAGAATTTAATGAAAGCCCAGCTCCAGTTGCAATTATTGGTGCTTTATTTAAGCCCACACTACCGATTTCGGCCTCTATGTTAGGCCATTTTCAAGTGTGACAGACCTGCATATAATGTTTAGCAATAAGTTTACAAAAATTACATGGTACAAGATAGAAACATATGTAAAAAGGTGCTGTACAGAAGCAGAAGGAAACTTGCGTTATGCCGTAGAGAAAGCAACGTCAAGTAATTAAAACAATAGAACTCAGAGATTTTAAAACTTTTGGCGTCCAATGGCGACATGAGAAAAATGGGCGTGTCATTTTTAACATTCCAAGACATAATCGGCATGTTCTGATGTGTTCTGATATAAACATTACATCATTGCATGCTTAAAATTCTAAACATTAGTTGATAAAATGTAAAGGTCAATAGTAAAATATTACAATAGTTGTAAAATGTAAAATGATTGTAACAAACGAGGCGTCCAAGTCGATAGCTGAGGGGCGGCCTCTAGCGAGCGAAATTTGAACCAGGAACGCTGGTGCGGGCTCCAGAGCTGTTTGGACGCGTCGTTGATTGCTTACATTGTACTCTTTACAAACAGTAGTATGTACGTATTTCAAAAACAGCCACGAACTTGCGGAGCATTTCTAAAAAATTTTGTCAATCATTTTACATTTTACAACCTAAGAATCTTTGTACCTTGTTTAAACAATACATTCAACTTTAATGTAAACTAAATTGGATACAATTGGTCTTAAGCTAAATTATTATACTTCCTGTATTAAAAATTTTTAAATTGACGACACGCCCACTTTTCACATAGCGTCATTGGCCGCTACATGTTCCGTTTTTTATCCTAACTGATTATTGTAATATTTTACTATTGACCTTTACATTTTATCAACTAAAGTTTAGAATTTTAAGTATGTAATGATGTAATGTTTATATCAGAACACATTAGAACATGCCGATTATAATGTTTTGGAATGTTAAAAATGACACGCCCATTTTTCTCATGTCGCCATTGGGAGCCAAAAGTTTTAAAATCTCTGAGTTCTATTGTTTTAATTACTTGACGTTGCTTTCTCTACGGCATAACGTAAGTTTCCTTCTGCTTCTGTACAGCACCTTTTTACATATATAACATTCTGTTCTGTACCATGTAATTTTTGTAAACTTATTGCTACACATTATATGCAGGTCTGTCGCACTTGAAAATGGTCTAACATAGAGGCCGAAACCGGTAGTGTGGGCTTAAATAAAGCACCAATAATTGCAACTGGAGCTGGACTTTCATTAAATTTGAACCACAGTTGCGGCAACAGCAACCATCCAGTGATGGAGAGACTAATAACATTTAGAATGTTAGCTCCTCAGTTGTTGCCGAGTTACTAAAGCGCTACCCCGGCGCTGCTACGCCTTTATCGCCAGCCGCTAGCGGCCAGCCTACGGCCTCCTCGGTCGTGTAGACGGCGGCGTTAGGTGCTCAACTTGTGCCTGCGTGTCCCGTCTGCAGCCGCAGCCGCAGCCGCGCTAAGCAGCCGTCTGGTAGCCGCAAACAGCCGCCTACCCCTCCACCTCCTCCCTCCCCCTATTAGCAAATTACCCTCCAGGGCGCCGCCATGTTGCAGACGGGCAGCGCTCTGGCAGACAAAACACCGCACTCCGTTCAGCCCCAGCGCAAGTGGCGGTGTGACACACGCGGAGAACAATGCCTCCAGTCCACAAAGCTCTCCTCCACTGCAGTTCAGCCGGAACCACCGCTGCCAGTCGATTTCAACTTCGGGCTTTACGAAGTAATCACTGCAGGACGTGATTAACTGAAAGAGTGGCCGATGCTGTTAACACAGCCAAGACAACTCACTGGAAATACTCTATTTAACGGAAAATTCTATACAGACGATCAGCTTATGCCATTCCTTCAACGATCACCCAGACTTACTTTGTTGTTTGTTATGGTCTTCAGTCCGGAGACTGGTTTGATGCAGCTCTCCACAATACCCTATCCTGAGCGAGCTTCTTCATCTCCACATAACATCGGCAACCCACATCTGTCTGAATCTGCTTACTGTATCCATCTCTTGGTCTTCCTCTGCGATTTTTACCCCACACACTTCCCTCTAATGCTAAAATCACAATTCCTTGATGTCTAAGAAAGTGTCCTACCAATCTATCCCTTCTTTTAGTCAAGGTATGCCAGAAATTTCTTTTCTCCCCAATTCTGTTCAGTACCTCTTCATTAGTTACGCGATCCACCCATCTAATCTTCAGCATTCTTCTGTAGCACCATATTTCAAAAGCCTGTATCCTTTTCCTGTCCGCACTGTTTATCGTCCATGTCTCACTCCCATGCAAGGCAACACTCCATACAAATACCTTCAGAAAGGACTTCCTTAGGATTAAATCAATAGTAGATGTTAACAAATTTCTCTTTTTCAAAAACGCTTTTCTACCATTGCCATTCTGCACCTTATATCCTCCGTACTGCGACCATCATTTGTTATTTTACTGCCAAGTAACAAAACTTATCTACCTTCTTTATTGCTTCGTTACCTAATCTAATTCCTTCATGATTTTTTTAGACTGCACTCCATTACCCTATTTTTGCTCTTGTTAATGTTCATCTTATATGCACCTTTCAGCAGACTGTCCGTTCCGTTCAACTGCTCTTCCAGGTCCTTTGCTGTCTCTGACAGAATTACTATGTCGTCGGCAAAACGCAATGTTTTTAATTCTTCCCCCTGAACTTTAATTCCTTCTCCAAATTTCTCCTTACTTTCCTTTATAGCTTGCTCAGTGGACAAGTTGAATAACAATGGAGAAAGACTACAACCCTGTCTCACTCCCTTTCCAACCACTGCATCCCTTTCATGCCCTTCAACTCTCACAACCGCTGTCTGGTTTTGTACAAATTGTAAATAACCTTACGCTCCCTATATTTTACTCCTGCTTGCTTCAGAACTTGAAAGAATTTATTCCAATCAACATTGTCAAAAGCCTTCTCCAAATCTACAAAAGCTAGAAATGTAGGTTTGCCTTTTCTTGATCTATCTTCTAGGATAAGCCGTAAAGTGAGTATTGCCTCCCGTGTTCCAACATTTCTCCTGAACCCAAACTGATCTTCCCCGAGGTTGGCTTCTACCAGTTTTTCTTCTACCAGTTTTTTTACTTTATCCGACATTAATACCACCATGACTTCTTATTTAAACAAGCTTGAACTGCTCTCTTGATTGAGTTACTAGACTTTCAGCATTCGTCGAGTTTTCGATAATAGGGAGCACTGCATACAGAATAACTACATTGTCCCCAGTGCTACACTAATACTTCAGCTTACACTTACTGTGAGAGATAAACAGTTTAGTACTACACCATAGAACCAATACATGACTCTGTTATTATTATTACTATTTCTCATTTCAACGATAGAAGTGTTTTCAGAAATTTACGCCAAACAGATAATTACACACCGCAATCTTAACTTTATAAACACAATCTAACATTGAATTTAATTTCACTTGTCATTAGAGGTTTACAATTTAAATCGTGATCCGTGTTATTGATCTGAAAACATCTATCTCTTTTCACCACTCTTAACGGCTATTTTTGTATGATAAACTTCATGAACATTCATCGTTGTTGACAATGACTTGTACTTAAATTTGACATCTTGACTATGAGAAATGAGTTTATTGACAGTGGGATCCAACAAGGTTTCTGTTTTTGCTGACCTAGGTCCAGAAGAAAAGAGGTCATAATTTGTAATTTCAGGTGTATGCTACGCTTCAATTTCAGCTTAGTATACATGATCCGATAGAGGCGTTGTTATCTACATACACCAAATAACAAATGACGATGCTCAGTTTTTTATTCACATAACTAAGGTGTAATACACTGAAAGAAGGGCTACGATTTTCCTTACGGCAACGGTGTAGTGAATTGATGTGAATCCTTTTTGAAACATCAGTCACGTACAATGAGGGTAATAATTCTTAGTGTTGATAATGATATAAGTAATCAATTTTGTTCCGGGCTATCATTTGAATTGAAAACATAACGACGTTCCTTCGCGTCTATCCATCTTTTCATTTACTAAAAATTCTTTGCAAGGAAACACGAATTTATGTACTTTTATTTCTGATTTCGGTGCGTACTAATTACATCTTGAGTCCATTCTGTTTTGGAATGCCTAGAGAACGGTGTAGTGCAGTACAGAACCAATTGAGTCCCAATTAGTTACGTAGTGCCCCAAAGAACTAATAGTTGGCGCTGCTGCATTTAAAAAAAATTTCATTTCTTTTCGATGGTTATGCCATAGAACAGAATGCTGAGTACACAAGTTTCACGCCCTCTACCTTCACAAGTACACTGCTATTTGTGAAAAGTGCAGCACAGAGAGAGAGAATTACCCGAATAGCGTCAGACTTGGTGTATGTGACGAAGGGTGTGCATCCAATAAGTGATAGCTTTGTGGAGAGATGGGACACACGTATGCCGAGCAGAACCCTCTTTAGTCGGAGCAGAGCTCTTATACAAGGTGGAAGCAATACAGTGTGCGCCAGTCAAAGACCTTGTAAAGTAAACCAGACTCCCTAACGGTTCTGCTGTCGCGGGATGATTTGAACCTTCGGCCGGCCGCCATGGTAGTGGCAAGCGTCACATAAATACGAGTGACGTTAGGAGATAAATTGTGTATTATATAGATACTCCGGTATATATACTCAGTTGATAGTCACGTCTCTACTGTTTGTATATTGCAGTGTAAATGAATCACTATGCTGAAGAGCTGCTCAGCGTTCAACTGCGTAAATAGATTTAAGAAAGGAATAAAAACAACGAATACTGTCTTCCCATTCACATTTCTCAGGAATACCCCATCAAAAACATAAAATGTACAAAAACGCAAGTCTCGTGAAGAATTCCTTCCACCATGAAAAGTCGTGAGATCTCTTAGGAAAACAAGTCGGTTATTTCAGTTAGTGTTCATGGAGCAACTTATTCAATACCATTTCATAATTTTTATCTTCTTAGTTATCTACCAACAACTGTAGTGACTAGTCAACAATACACATCTTTATTTCTATAATTATAATGACTTGGAAATCGCATGTCAGCGTAAACTAATATTTATTATAAGGTATGTATTCTGATTTCATTAGATTATGGTGAGATTGCGAAGTCATTGTTTGTATTATAGATGCATAATACTAATATAGTCCGCATAAATGTTGGTAAATTCCTAATTAGATAACAAATAAGTGATTCTATGAACTCAAAGTAAAATAAACGATTGGTTTTCCAAAGCAATATAAACTAAAATCTGAAAGACTTTTTGCCCATGTAAGTATAGGTCTACTTCATTCTTATGCGATTATGTTTGGTTACTTAATGGAATATAAATTATTGTAATGTAATTATAGCGACGTGCAATTGCCATATAGTTATATTTAATCGTATGTGAATATATTATGGTCCGATTGCCAAGTCATTAGAAAGTTCGTCACTACAGATGATGGTAGATAATTAATTAGATAAAAATTATGAGAAGGTGTTGAATAGGTGGTTGCATGAACGCTAACTAAAACAACCTACTTGGTTTCCCGTGAAATTTCACGACTTTTTTTATGGTGGAAGGAATTCGAAGCGAGACTTGCTCTTTTGTACATTTTATGTTTTTGATGGGATATCATTTCTGTAAAATTGTTTGTACATCAATATTATTTGATAAAGTATCCTCATCATGACGCCAGGACCGTTCCACAGACGACCAACTCATAGACCACAATACACTTACAGTTAATGTCTGTGGCACATCGATGGTATGGAAACATCGCACTATCGATATTTCCACACTGAAGATGCAACTCGATAATTTATAAAATACACGAGCCTTTATTTGTAGAACCGTTTTCGAGTGGTACTGCGGCTCTCGCCACAAGTGTATCGTGTAATGCGGCCTAATATCACAAAGAAACGATGACATTTGCAGTGTAGCTTGTCGAAAATACTTCGCTCTTTTCTACAAATATCTGATATTGGGCGTTATTATACGATACACCTGAGGTAAGAGCCGCGGGTACCAGTCGAAAACGGTTCTACGGATAAAGGCATGTTGAAAATGTAGTATAGCCTAAGATGCCAATCCACAAACGTGATAGGTGAATATAAATGTTTTGTATACTATATCTTTGTCTAGTACATGAAAGAATTTTACTCACGACAGTGGTGACGTTGTGTGCTGAAGTTGGCAGGGACCGACGAATGACACACTTCGGAAAAACCAGTCACGTAGAATGAGGGGCATAGTGTTTCGTGTTGACCATCAAGTAAATAATTAATTCTCTTCGTCTTCTGTAGTTGACAGGTTCTTGTATGCACACCACATAAAGCGAACATTATTGTTAACATTTGCACACTGCGCCACTGCCGTAAGTAAAATTTAACCTTTACGTCAAAACTCTAAATGTGGCGAAATTATACCAGTTTATCACTATTTCTTGCGACTGTTATATCCGTACACAAATAATTGTTAATACATTGTTTATAGTGCCAGTCGAGTAATGGAATTCTTTAGTTCTGCCGTGGATTTTTGTTTTGGCACACAAACCACTGATATTCTTTGACGTCGATGTTTTCCTTTCACTGTTCATGGTACATTGATTTCTTTGAATTGGTGTCAACATTGATGTTACCATCGATGTATTTCTAATATCGATCATCTCTAGGGCAGCAGTTGGTAGCACATTAATTTTTGACGTTCACTTTTTATTAGAGGCCGAAAATTTAAATTGTGATCCGAATTATAGATATAAAAACCACTCTTAACGGCTACGTAACTCATGATTATTGAACTGTGCACATCTACAGCAAACCATCTTTCGAATTATATCAGTTTCTTTGGTCTCTGATAAAATTATCGTTGTAAATCGGTACTTTAATTTTCAAGTAAACGTATTTATATAATGATATCACATGAGACTCACGGCTTAATGTTGGTAAAATGAGCAGAACCACCTCCTTCTAGAGAAGACAGACCTCAGTCTCACTCCAGAGAGTTTCTACTCTATGGCACAGACCACAGATAACATAGACTACGCGTCTCCCAGATCAATGGCGTCTCCCTATCTCTGCCGTGTTGTGGTTTGAAACGAAGATCTAACGTTTTCGCAACTGGTCTAACGTTTTTGTCCCGCGTCATGTGACAGAATTTTGGACATTAAGAGCAACAGTTTTATCTCTCATTTATAGTTAAAATCAAGGTATAATGTAGGTTTCACTGGCACTGTTATAGTTAAAATCAAGCTGGAATGTAGGTGTCATTGGCACTGTTTCCATTTGTAGCAATTTACGCTATATCTTACCAGCTATTCTTTATTCACTAATCAGGTGCCACTAGTAATTACTGTCGACTCTTCACTTATTAATAAGGTGACTGTTACGATGAAATTAAAAGTTAAAAAAGTTGAAGCACTAGGAATGAATCCCGTGATCTCCTGGTCATGAATCAATAGCTCTACCGCAAGAGATACAAGAACATTTATTGTAGTGTCAAGATAGCAATACTATTACGTTAAGCGAAAATGTATTCGATACCGGAATTTACAGATGTTTGAATTTTTCCTTCCATTACAGGCTAAACAGAATTTTGATGATCGGTGAGTCAGTGAGTGACAGAATTAGCGATTTTCCACTTCTAATAATTCGTAAACTATATGGTGTAGAATAGTAAATGTAGCTAGTTGTAGTAGATACTCTTTGTAACTGAAAATCCAGGTTTCTAGATTTATCCACAACGGAGATACAGGGAGTTCGAAAGTGTCGTGAACTGCTTCGAGAAAAGGATGGTATTGCCGACAAATAGCCCTACCAGTTGTGTTCAGAGATAGTAACTCTTGATTAACAGCCTGTTTGTCAAGACAACGTAGGATTGAATGTAATAAATAAAATGCTGGTAGCTCTTGTAATCGAGCTACTTTACGCAGTCCTGGTGGACAGGTAGTTCAAAAAAGGTTCATTTTATGATTGTGTAAAATGACTATTGGGGCCACGAGATCAGTTACCACACTGCAGTGCGAATTTCTGCTTATGAAATTAATATTAGCAACTTTTATCACACAATTTAAAGGTCATCTGCTTTACAAATAGGTATGCCAACTGAAAGGGGTTTGCAGAACTCTGTATAGTTTCATACATTAATGACACATAGCCACACTGGATGCACATTGTGAAGTTGAACGCAATGTCGATAGATGCTGAGTTTTGAGCAGCCCGTTTACTGTAGTATATGATACCTCTCTTTACTGAAGCCCAGGATACCCTTCTTTCTTTGTAGTAAAGTTTATGATACCACCATTCCCTGTAGTAAAGTTTACGATACCACCATTATTCATTTCCACATTATAACAACTACATTGTTTATGTCACTAATTATTTACCTCATTTTATTCTCATAAATAAAATCCCATTGATTTCGTATTAATTGCCGCTTTTATGCCCATTACTAAATTCCTATAACTTCGTAATACTTATTTCCTTATATTCCCATTATTAAACCACAATAATCTCGTAATACTCATTTACCTTTGTTCCCATTATTAAACCCCAGTAATTTCATAGTATTTATTTTTGTAACATTTATTTCGTCTCATTTCCTTTATAAAAATTAGATTAATTTCGTAGTATTTTTGGCCTGAACAAACGTCAGCATAGATTGTAATTTAAAGCTGTTGCTACATCTAATTGTCATTATATCTAATTGTCAATCATTGCAGTTCATTGTAGAGCTAATTATTTAACATCAACTCAACAATAAGAATCCTCATTATTATAATAAGACAAAACTATTTAATCATGTATTTGTTTTCTAGTTCCTTTATATTGAAAATTGCAAAGACTTATTGTGTATAAAAGAATCCGTTCGCATAATTACATTGTGATAATTAAGTAATACATTATATTGTCAACGATTGTTAATAATGTAATAAATAGAAGTTATGCGCGGGTTTGTAGCTCAGTGTAAGTCAGTGTCAGATCAGTATCATCTCAGTGTCATTTTGATGCTATTGGAAATAAAGGTGAAACATATCTGGAAGAAAATGTATCATTTAAAACACCTTTTCACAAATTTAGCTTAACTTCGAGTTTACTTTAAAGAGAAATTTATAATTAAATGTGGCGATCGCCTAGTTCAAACAGGGATCGTCATAAGCTGTTGCCCAAGGCAGACGGGCGGCTCCAAACGACGGATGGAGGTCCCGTTGTAATGTGTAGTGAAGCACCCGATTCCCCCTTCCTATTTATTCACCCGATACCCCAATCTTTATTCAAGAATCTGATACCCTATACTTTCCTGATAAAACTTTGTACACCCCGTTTCTCTTTACCTATACTTCAATTACAGCAAATTTATAGCTCAGACATCTGGTGTAATTTCAATACTTTTCACATCTATTTGTCATGAAGCTAATCACTGTATTTTAAAAATGCATATCTCCGATTTGTAATTAAAACGTTTTATAATAGAATGTTCTAGAAGAAAGCATTGTCATCCAATCTAGGGACAACCATTCATTACAATATAAATTATTCAAAATATGATAAAGTTTGAATGTTAATTAAATACTGAATCAATCTGTACTGATTTTATAGTCAAACACAATTATTCCACCAAGAAAAAGCGTAAATTATGTATATCGTTTGTTCTGTACCTACATGGGATACTCTGCAAATCACTTTTAAGTGCCTGGCAGAGGGTTCATCGAACCACCGTTATACTATTTATCTTCCATTCCATTCACGAATAGCGCGCGAGAAGAATGAACACTCGAATCTCTCCGATCGGCCTCTGATTTCTCGTATTTTATTCTGATGATCATTTCTACCTATGTAAGTGGGAGTCAACAATATATTTTCGCATTCGGAGGAGAATGTTGGCGATTGGAGTTTCGTAAGTAGCCCACGCCGCAGCGATAAGCGCCGTTGTTGTAATGATTCCCACCCCAGATCCTGTATCATTTCCGTAACACTGTCTCCCCTGTATCGTGACAATACAAATCGAGCTGCCCTTCTTGGGACTCTTTCGATGTCCTCCGTCAAACCCACCTGATAAGGATCCCACACTGGGCAGCAATACTCCATAAAAGGACGGATAAGCGTAGTGCATGCAGTTTCTTTTTCAGTTCTGTTCCATCTTTTAAGGGTTCTGCCAATAAAACGCAGTCTCTGGTTCACCTTTCCCAAGAAACTATCTATGTGTTCTTTCCAATTTAAATCAGAAGTAATTGTAATTCCTAGGTATTTTGTTGAGTTTACGGCCTTCACTTTTGATTGATTTATCATGTAAACAAAGTTTAAGGGATTTCTTTTCTTACTCATGTGGACGACTTCACACTTCTCATTATTTAGAATCAACTGCCATTTCTTATTCAAATCGTTCTGTAGTTGGCTTTGATCTTCAGATGATTTTACTAGACGGTAAATGAGGGCATCAGCTGCAAACAACCTAAGAGAGCTACTTAGAATTTCCCCTAAATCGTTTATGTAAATAAGGAACAGCAGAGGACCAATAACACTACCCTGTGGAACGCCAGAAATCACCTCGGTTTTAGTCGATGCCTTACCATCGATTACTGCGAACTGTGTCCTCTCTGAGAAGAAATCCCCTATCCAGTCGCAAATTTGTTAATGACAATTACTCATATTTAACCGAATAGTTGTATTTATAAATTAATTCTGACGGAATTATGTAATATGAACTAATTTCAAAGTAGAATTGTACACAAACATTTGTATTACTAAAAACTGTTTACCTATTAAATGCTATTTTTTTCTACAAAGTTCAATAATTAAGCCAATTGTAACAAATCTATAAATATAGGATGCTCAGGGCCTATGAAGTTAGTTAATTGTTGGAGTAATTATTGTAGTTGTTGGTGCTGTTGTCGCTAGTGTATCAATAAATGTGAACAATTTATAAAAATTAAATCTAGTTGACTCATAAGTTACACAACCTACTTTAAATTAAATATCAAGATCAACAAGTATTGCTGCAAAAATAAACAGTTTTCATTCTGCGAAACAAAGTAGAATTTAACTCTCGTAAACAAGGACGGGACGGTTAGATCGTGTACCAGCAGACCTAATACCAGGTGATGGCTGGTAGCAGAGCAGGGCAGGGCAACAGGTGGGTAACGAGTGACAGAAAGCCAGCAGGAGTACCAGAGACCAGGCCTGGCTCAACTACTACTGACGTTTGGATGTTAGCTATTCCTTGTCCCTCACGCTATTAGAAAATGCAACGGTATAGAAATGTAATAAAAGAAGTTCGATGAACGCCATACACTTCAATGTGATTTGAAGAGTATTTATGCAGATTTGTAACGAGCTAATTTCATTGTATGAAGCATGAGTTAGTCTCCACGTCACTACGGCATTTTGAACTAGATGTTGAAATCACAATTAGTCTAATGGCTGCAAACAGTCTCTATTAAAAGGTAGACCGGATGGTGCTCTGGCATCTAACAATGAGACCACATAGGCATCGGATTTTAAAATTTCTTTATATTTATGGTATGTGCAGTTGAGAACTAAAAAAACAATCAGCCAAAGCCATTCGACGCAACTCTCAAAAATTCTCGAGAAAATCGACTTTGAAGTTTTGCAAAGTTCACGTAAGAACCAAAAATTTACACAATGGCAGCATCTGCTGGTGTAGCTCAGGTGGTAGAGTTCTGGCCTCAAAACCATACCGTCGGTAATTCGAGTCCCACTCTGACATTTTTGGGATCTCTAACTCCACGTGTTCTGTCAGTTTATATTTATGTGTATGTAGAGGAGGTGAAAATTTTTTCGTCATGTAAAATTATGGTTGAGTAAGTTAGCTGCCTGGAAACCCATTAGCTGCTATGGAGATGACTTTCCAAAAACAGTCTCGTAGCTCTTCACAAACTGAACAACCAAATCCTACCGTCGTCAAGTATTAGTGAAGCCAATACTGTAAAAAAAGTAACTCAATTTTTTTATTAAACCCATTATTATTAAAAACCTATAAAATATAAAAAATGACGAATAAACAAAAATACTTGCACTTTTTATACAAATTACCATTGGATATTAAAATTATGTAAGTATTCGAACACAACGAAAAAAAAAAAAAATAATAAAATAAAATAAAAAACTGTCATAACAGGATTCGAACCACCGACCCTGGAAGGCCAGGAGACTACCGTCTGAGCTACACTGACGGATGCTGCATTTGTTTAATGATTTGTGCTTACAGTTACTTACAAAATTTCAAAGTAGATTTTCTCGAGAATTATTGAGAGTTGCGTCCAATACCTTTGGCTAATTGTTATTTGAGTTCTGAACTTCACGTGCTATAAGTATAAAAAATATCTAAAATCCGATACCCATGTGGTCTCCTCGTAAGTCAGAACGCTACATGTTGCGGACGACGTAGAAACCAAGTCATTTACTATCCCCAGGTAGCACTTTTCACTTTCTAAGCTATTTTTCCAGTCATACTTTTCATGGCAGCTTATTACGTTTTTTGTGTTTAATCAACAGATCTAATATTCAAATTTCCCTGTTGAAAATAGTTACAAAACTGAATACGAAATTTACCGAAGTGTGTCACACGAATAGAAGTGGAAGCAAGCAGTTCAGTTGTCTTCGGTGGCTACCATTATTCGTTCAGTTTCAACAATCATACTAAGTAATTAAGCGCGATGGTTAGTGTACCACGTTGCAAGATTTCAAAAATCAAAACACGATAAATTAATACAGATAGGCCAATCATATTTTAAAAAATGTAATATTTTCGTAGCTCAGCAGTGGAGATGGAAGCACGTAATGGTATTTTCCGCTGCTTGGGAACTAATTCCCTTCCGCAACGGACGGCCCGTGGCGCCTTCTAGCATCGACTGCATCTCACCGGAACATCCCCACGTCATCGCCTCTATTTACTTTTAATCTCCGCTGTTTGACTTAGAAACGCCAGAGGTCGGTCCGAGCGCTCATCTGGCGGTTCATTTAGAAAACCTGTGTTGGAGAGCGGCATGTGGAAGTTCAAAGAGCAAAATGTTTAAATGAGTCAGACCTGGACGTCTTTACCACGTCTACTTCCAGCAAACACGCACCGGCAGTGGGTAAAATGGACGTTTAAACCGTCTGCAAAGCCGACGCGTCTTCCATCGTTGGCGCGGATACATTTTAGTATCTTGCACTTAATATTTACTCCCGTGAATGTTCATCGTATATCGCTTTGGTAGCCGTTTCCGTTCCTAATTGCAGAGGGCAACAGCGATCTCGTGATTATTCTAAGAAACTCACGTGCTTCGTTTAGCACTGCGGTCTACAATGTAGACAGCTGGCCACGTAACGCAATTGCAGCCGCCAGATGGCGTTATAAAGGAGATATTTATGATATACTAGAAGACCGGTGAACTTCGTATCACTTACCTATTAATGTAAGAGATATTAATTTAAATCATATGTATTTTGCAACAAGTAGCTTTATAAAGGCATCATCAGAGTCTAAATATCGGCTTAATAGTGGGCGGAAAGAGTTGGCAAATCACGCACACATGTCCAGGATAATGTTCATGTCACATTCGTGGAAGTTCATGAAAGGTTTTAAAGGGTGATAAAAAATGGAAAAATTGCGAGGAAAATTTTGATTTAAAACATGTAAAATAATGACTTGGTTGTTGTGTTGGGTGCGTTCAGAAACATACTTTGAAAGAGTAAAGTTTGTTTTACACGATCTGAAGCCGTATACGAACTGTCAAAGATAAAAATCAATTGCTGTTCGTTAGTCTCTCTAAAACGGCTGAACCGATTTGGCTATATATCATTACATAAATCACTGAATCTATTGTGATGAAATCTGGAGTGGAGATAGCTTTTGAGCTGAAGTACCGGATAAGATACTTTATAGAGTGTGTAATTCAAGATAATTTTTGATTTGAAGTTTATAAAGTGAAATATCGAACAATAATTACTCTGTGGAAAAAGGAATTACACCTCTCCGTCGTGCGAATAGTCAGTTAGAGTGCTGAATTCAATGAAAAACACATGAAAAATCGCACTTTCAGTTTTTCTCAAATTTTCTAATTTTCCGGTATAATGTATTTCATACAAACCTTGTCTTGTCATGTCGTATTTAAGTAATGCTCTTACAACCATGTGACAACTGATTTTTATTCATAGAAAAAAATCGCTTTCGGTTTTTCCTAAATTCTCTTACTTTCCGGGCGACTTTTCCAAAATTTTATTTTTTGCGAACCTTCTTCTTGCTTTCAAAATAAAATGTACAAAATTTTATCGCAATTGGACGAAAGGTATTGGTAGCTCATTGGAAAAAGCTGTTTCAGTTTTTCCAGATTTTCATCTTTTCCGGACAACTTTTCCATATTTTATCTCCGTTTAAACCTTCTCTTGATTTACACGAATATTTCAAGACTAAAATTAGCCAAATCGGTTCAGCCATTCTCGAGTTTTAGCGAGACTAACGAACAGCAATTCATTTTATATAAATAGAACAGCCAACCCAGCAACGCTTCGCAGTAGCTAATGCTGTATGAGATATATAGGGTACCCTCTTCTATGTTTATTCCTTCCTCCCCCTTCCTTTGTGCATCACCTTCGCACTACTCCCTCTTACTTCACACCATATCCATCTCCTCCCCAATCCTCTCTGCGTCTATATCATCCATCCTTTTTCAATCAATTTCATTCCCCCATTCTCTCTCTCTACCTCCCTGTCTCTCTGATCTTATTTATTGTTATTGCATTCGGGACCCTGACCGGAAATAGCTGTGAAAATGGATGGGTAAATCAATTCGAAATAGGTTACTAGATAGACCTTTTGAGATGCTCTGCGAGGTTGGTAGATTTAATGACCGCACTTTTAATGGTTTTATTGCACGAACAGGTATGATTACAAATTTAGGCATAAAAACGTTTCCTGTTTTATGTTAAAATGACTGGGGAAAGGAAGACTAACCGTCTCATTTTTTACATCACAGCTTAGCATGTTTTTCTTACAGCGAGCAGAATAGAAATGCTTTTTATAACATTTTCATATCTTCTTGAGAGTTTTTGAATTGGAAACAATAATTGTAGCACAATCATACTTTAATGATAGAAATTCCATATCAGCAAAATAATTAATTGAAATGCAATGAGCGGAATGGAAATACAACGTTTAGAAAGTTCGTGTTGCTTTCATTGTAACGCTTGTTGATGAATGTAATTTTTTTTCTTTTTCTTATCTTTTCATTTATTTATTTATTTTCATTATTATTCTTTTTTATTTTTGTCTTTCCGACCGGAGACAAAACGAACAGTGCAGATGGTTTACCAACCAAGTGGTATTTTTGGTATCAGAATATCCTTTGAACTTTCTTGTGATGATTATCGTTGCTGAGATCACATTATTCATCAGATTCTTCACAGAGGGCCTTATTCCAGGGCACAGTTTCGGTTGGCTTAGATTGCGTAACATGATTATCACAGACCCACCCTTGAGTAGTAAATCGTGCGTTCCTAGCCAATAAATGAATTCTGAATTCTGTTGGATAATTTACGACTTCATCAATGTTGGTAATCGAATCGATCGACGTAAATAATTGCAAATGGCCAGCGATTTGGCTTTGAAGTTTGATGTTCAAATCGTCTACGCCACGCGGGAGTAGGCGAGCTGTTTGGAGCGCCTCCCGCGTCGGAGGGTCGTATCCTCCTTCGGGCATGGATGTGCATTTTGCCCTTACATTACTTTAACTTAGTTTCAGTAGTGTGTAAGTCTACGCCCTTATTTTTCGCTGTCAGAAATAGCTCTTTCGCTCAACCAAATGTGTTTTTTTTAATTAGCAACAATATTCGGGAACACTTTCGTGATCAATTCTTCGTTTGATTCTTCAGTTTCTCCCGGCGTATTTGATAATCAAAATATCCACGGGTGTACTGCCGGTCTATAGTGTCCAACGGGCACAATATCTCGGCGATCATACATGTCGCCATCATCAGGTGAACTGACGGACTGAGCTCCTGGAAACGCACCGGCACGGAGATGCGCACGCTACGGCTGCTCGAAGGGAACTGGGTTCTAGCCCGGTAGCGGGCCATTTAAATACCCTCGGCCCGCGGAGCGACCCCTCCGCGGTCCGCGCAGTGGAACCGATTGCGACGGCGCCTGAGATGACGTCGATGTGAGGGCTCTGTCCGCCGTGGTCGTCGCTTCGTTACGTATGCTAGATTTACTATTAATTAACCCAATCGCTGGTTCCCAAGCTTTGCTAAGATTATAGCCACAGTCACGGTTTATGAGGTCGTCACTTGTGCGAATTTCAGTGGCCTCTCTAACGACGCAGTCCCAGTATCTCGACGTCAGTACCAGAATCCTAGTGCGTTCATACCCCATGGCGTGATTCTCCGACAAACAATGTTCAGCGACCGCCGACTTGCTCGGATACATCAATCGTGTGTACCTCTGGTGTTCAACGCATCGATCCTCGACGGTACGCATTGTCTGTCCAATATATGACTTTCCACATTCACGGAATCTGGTACACGCTGGCCTTCCTCAACCCGAGATCATCTTTGGCGCTCCCCACCAGTGCACGAATTTTATTCGGCGGACAAAAAACAGTTCCAACCTGGTGTTTTTTTTTCAAAATGCGGGCGACCTTCCCCGAGAGTGCACCTGTATATGTAATGAACGCAGTGCCTACCTCCTCCCTCGTGTTTTCATCTGTTACCACAGGTTGTGTTGTAGTGGTTGGGCGGAGAGCCCGCTGAATCTGCCACTCTGAGTACCCATTTTTTCGAAATACAGTTCTCAGGTGTTCCAATTCCTGGGGAAGACTCTCTGCGTCGGAGATAGTGCGCGCCCTTTGTACTAGAGTTTTAAGTACCCCATTCCTCTGTGAAGGGTGTGACAGCTGTCTGAGTGTAAATACAGATAAGTGAGTGTTGTCTTCCGATATACACTATGACCCAGGTCAAAACTTACCGTGATATCTGACTCATCCAGCCTGAAGCTGTTAAGGCGTTTAATAGAATTACGGATGTGATGAGGGCATTTACCCACATAAGGACTTAATATTTCCGTCAATTATTTGGCCAACAAATATTTAGGTGCTCTGATGTTACTGACAATGGGACGTAACGGCACCCCATCTTTGTGAACCTTAGGGAGTCCATAAAGTCTTGGCGGTACCGGACCTTGAGGTAGCAATTTCTTGGCGACACCCTCCGGTAAATCCGCATCCTTGAGAAGCGCCCTCGTCTTGTTTTCCACCTTCTTTGTGGGGACGAAGAAAGTGGAAAACAATGATTGAATTAGAAGATTTTTTTAGTTATTTGTCGGTCTTTATACAAGGTAAATGGCTATATCTTTTGAAGAACTTTTACTTATAGTTTCCTAATGGTCTATTTGTGTACAATCCCACACATATCAAACATGACTACTAATATTTTGTGCACAGTACACATAAATGTTTATAAAACAAACGTACATATATTTGCAAAGGAGCTTATTTCTATTTGCTAGCATTTTATATAAGTATACCGTCGAAGCACTTGAAACTCTCCCGCTGTTCTTTTGACTGTTTAACTAGCCGTGTTTGAAAAGTTAACAATTGACTGCTTGCTCACAAAATCTAATTACGGCGATATTCACACAGCGGCGTAAGTATACAGTTCCCTTAAGCAAAACTATGACTCTATAAGTAAAGCAAACAGTTCTACCTTTACTGTAATCTTTAGGGGAAACTGCACACAATTAAATAATGATCCGCAGTTATGGATCTAAATTAGAAATCATAAATGTTGGCAACGGAAACGCAAATATTTTCTGCTCCAGAAGGGAGCAGAGACACAAGATACATGAACAAATTAGCCCGCATTAATCCAAAACTAATGATGATGGGAGAATTTAAATTAGCACAAATAGATTATAGTTTAACAAATTAATTTATTGTTCAAAACAAGAGCAACAAGGGGGAAGACCATTTTCTTACAATTACAATAAAAAACACACCTTACAAAATATTCAAAATATCCACAATTACATGGCTCTAAAATTGCCCACCTGCAAAGTTAATTACGATCACGTTTCATAGGGAAACGGAGGAATTGCAGCGCATTCACACAAAGATTCATATGCCAAGCCATGCAGGTACTTACCAAGCACTCGACACCAATACACCAAGACGACAGCCAAGTAATGTGGAGAATGCACAGCGAAGGTTCACTCGTGCACAATGAAATAGTACTTCGCTTCCATAACCTGTAAAGCTAGTTGCTTAGGCTCATGATCGACTATCAGAAACAAACGCACTTGGTTTAAGACCACAAAGTGCGGTGTACAGATGGAAGTTAAAGTTTCTTAGAACTTCTAACTATACATTAAATCAAGATTTCATTGAATAATATCTAAAAACGGTCGCTCTGGCGTTAGTTTAGCACAGGGAGAAGATAACTACAGATGGTTAAAGTTGTTAGATCACTACAGCACTCTACTAAGTCGGAACACAAAATATGCAAAAGCAACAAAATCAATTTCGAAGAGAATAAGATCGCGAAATATATCGTGTAACCGTTCTTGCTGATCAGAGGAATGATATCTATTAGATAAGCAAGGTTACAGATTGCTACAGCACAAAACAGAGTTCGGTCACAAAAAATCAGATAAGTGAAAAATTTTATTTCATGAAAATTAAAAACACGATATACGTCATGCAACGGTTCTTTCTACACAGAGGAAAAAGATCTATTTAATGGTAATAACCACGACAGGGAACACGCTAATCGGCGCACACGTGGGCCGACAAGTACACAGATTACAAGTTAGAATGAACAATTTTCGGGGAAAATTATCACACTACACTCAATAGGAAACACCTTAGCAAATTAGATATACAATTATTAACCACTCATATGCTCTGAATGATGGAAAAGCTGAAGGCTTAGTCTGATATCGTCCACGTGTTATGTCGACAAAGTACGAACAGTATAGGCACCGCGAATCCCCGAAAATATTAGAATTCAACTACGATAAGAACACGAAAGACTTTGAACATATTTAAACAGGCGAAGAAGTGATTTAAAAGTTATAAAGTGCAAGAACTATTCTAACAAAACACCATCAGAGCCTCGGAATAAGATTCCAGCAAAAATCGACATAAAATTTGCAATCCTGTAGGAAATTAAGCAAAATCTCACTACTACACAATAGTGTAGCTGCTACTCCCAGAATTAAACTCGCGAAAAGGCATAAGTACGACTGTGGAGCCTGAACTAAGTCGAGCCACGAGGCCACAGCAGAACCAAACCCAGTAGTACTTACCCTACCAGGAACCAAGAAGCGAATGAATAGCTCTCTTCACCACCGGATAACCGTTACCAAGGAGAGGTAGTGGAGGGGAGCCCAGAGAGTATCACTGTTCATCAGGCAGGTAACGTGAACAACCCCCAGCCAAAGAGGTTAAAGAGCAAGCTACATGTTCGCTAAGACTGGGTTCTTCTCAGCAGTTGGCAAACCTACTTCTAGAATGTTCAAATGTTTGTAGAGCTTATGGGACTTAACTATGGGGTCATCAGTCCCTAAAATTAGAAACTACTTATGATCTAACTAATACTAAGGACGGCACAAATATTCATACCCGAGGGGGGATTCGAACCCCCGACCGTAGAGGCCGTGCAGACCGTGACTGGAGCGCCTCAGTCCCCTCGGCCACCACGGCCGGCCCTACTTCTCGCCCAAAGACATTCAGCGCCCAGAGTTTGAAAGCAATGACGACACAAAACAGAGGAGACGCGCCTAGCACTTCCTAAACTTTCTTACATACAAAGTTTATTTCATTCTGTGGAACCCAGGGCCAGTGGGAGCACATCACAGTACACACTAATAGATATTTGGGGCCTCATGTACAATATAGACACTTAGAATTTTACATAGATAAAACTAAATCTGTATATAATGCCTGGTATCTCGCATGTTGCGATTGGAATGCCTTGCTACACTCAAAAAAATGTCTGAAGCTCATCAACATTTGTTCATGGGGAGTCAATTAAATGGAACACGTTATGTGGACGCGTTTCACACTAAAAGAAAATAACGGATTCATCTCACAGTTTCTTGCTTTGTATTTCATCTTCATATTTCTTGTAATGTGAATATACTTCCAGTTCTTCATACCAGTTAGTTTTATGTCCTTTATATAGTCGGTGGATTTCTTTGACATTTCGCTTGATTTTGGTAAATGAGTGGCCTCTATTGTGTATGTGTGATGCTGTTGCTGATGTGTGTGTCATGTGTGTAGGATTTGATGTGTTCTGTGTACCTCGTGTTGACACCTCGGCCTGTTTGTCCTAGGTAGAATACGGAGCCATCTTGGCATGTTGTTTTGTATATCCCAGTATCACAATATGGGTCATGATTACATTGAATGTTGTTTATTAGTTTCTGTTGGTTGTAGAAAGGCCTATTTTTTCTTTGTGGGTCTTAAAATTTTTTGCAATATTCTGCGATATTTTGCCAATATCTTGTGTGCTGGATATATATTTGTTTTTCTCCATCATCTCTAAAAATTTCGCCATTTACCATGTATAAAGACTGGCCAATAACTAAAATTTGCGGATTTAATCATTGCAGTAAAACAACAAAATAATGCAAAACCTCTCACATCAGAAACACCGCCACAAAAATTGCATAGTACAAAACTCACTTGAAAATGTCAGTTATTTCCCGAAACGCGTCATGCTAAATAAACTATAAAATAGTGTCTGATACCAAAAGTGGTACTTATAAACAAACTCATACATATCATCATTTTATTGTTGTATTTCTTTTCAAATTTCCCTCTCACCTTTTCCACAGCATTTTTTATTTATTTACGTATTTATTTTTTCAATTTGCTGTTAAGAAAGGTGTTTTCCTGCGATACAATCATCCCTAGATGAAATATCAACCACAAACCATTCTTTGAACCTTCATTTAAATGACTTAGAGCAAATAAATATTACAGAACAGCCATATGAAGAATGGTATCTTTAGACTATGTACTAAGTTGCAGAGTGAAGATATCGAAAAAAGAAATTCACAGAAGTTCCTCGATATTAAAATCCTAACAACTCTTACTTTAAAATTTCTTTCGACCCGACAGGTAAGACCCGAGATATACCATCGTGCCGCTCTCTATCAGTGCTCGGTTATTCTACCGGAGGAAAGTTCCGATTTTTTACGCCCAACAAATACGGTTGTTAAATTTGCCGCCGATCGTTTCAACGTTGCGACCGGTAAAAAGGAAAGCCGTTACAGAAAGACACAAGGTGTGTAAGTTTTTCTATTTCTATCAACAACAATAAACTTATGAACTGTATGAGACAGTTTTCAACAATGATGTATGTATTAGTTCAATCAAGAGGTGAGTAACTGTTTGCAATACAAAAAGTTCTGTAATTTTAATCAGATAGGTGCTATGTAAAAATAATTATATATCGGCAGGTAACTTGAAATCGGCAATAATAGAAACCGAAACTGTCTGTTGTGTAAACTAAAATAACAACTTGCACCTACCTTACCTTATATATTGAAATCAAAATTTTAAGGTAGCTATTACATTATTGACTGAGATTGAAAACATACACAACCGGTGTGTAATACGTCATGACTGACTGATTCTTCGCTTTTAGCACTGATAATTATCACAGAGTCAGAAATCTAAATCTGTCCCATTAAAGACAAGGTTTACAAGAATTTTCAGTTATCAGTCTCTCCTATAAAAAAAAAGTAAATTTTGATGACTTCCACCTACACAGGGAGAAATGATCGTTACAATAATAATAAAAAAACTCTTATCCCGTATCAAAAGATTTAGGTGTTCGATTTTCCAGTACCCTCTTCGGGAATGGAACTGAAGAGACGTAGTGTGAAAATGGTTCGATGCCAGAGACTTCAGTGTGAATTGCCGAGTAGTCATGTAGAAGCAGAAGTACCAATCTGCGAAGGCTTAGCTGATTAATATTTGCATCGGATAAATCTCAAGTGCGCCCGGTCTCACCTTTTAAATTCCACTCCCAGGTTGTTTAATCATTCATCAGCGCTGAAAGCTTGCCACGCAGTGGCGAAACTGATTCCTCCGTCTCTGAGCAGTGAACTGGTTTTCTTCCCAATAGCGTTTTTACAGTTAATAAGAGGGCGTATTTTAGGCTTTGAGATAAAAGAAAGTACTGATACGGTACCTGTAAGTTTTCTCTCTGTATCATCATCATCATTGTCATAGACGGTTTATGCCTCTCAGCGTTCAGTCTGGATCCTCGTCCACTTAATAAAATTCCTCCACGATCGCCTGTTCAATGCTAACATTGATGCCTCGTCTTGATGCCAATTACTTCAAAATCATTCTTTAATGAGTCCAAATTCTTCTTGGTCTACCTCGATTCCTTTTACTCTCTACTGCTAAACCCATGAGTCTCTTAGGTAACCTCGCTTCTCCCATGCGCGTAACATGACCCCACCATCTCTGCCTTTTCGTAGTAACTGCTTCTTCTATGGTGTTCGTTCCCAGTTTTTGTTTGATTTCATCATTATGGACACTTTCGGCCCATTTTCAAATGTTCAAAATGTTTAATTGTTTGTAGATCTATCGGAGCAAACTGCGTGGTCATCAGTCCGTAGCTTACAAACTACTTAAACCTAGGTAAACTAACCTAAGGACAACACACACACCCATGCCTCAGGGAGGACTCTAACCTCCATGGCGAGCAACCGCGCGCTCCACAGCGAGACGCTTTAGAGCGCTAGGCTACTCCACCGCGGTCTTGCCATTTTCCCCATCTGTCAATACCTGCAATATTCCTTACCACCTGTATCCACCCAGCTTTGATCTAAAGATAGAGCGATGCACAGCTGACTTAGTCTTGGTACTGACAAGTGGCAGCTGGTGGTTCAGATGACTGGGGGTTTATTCCTTTGAGTGCCTGATCTCCCTCCCCCCTCTCGGCGCGTTGATGTTTCGGCGCCACCCCCCAAACTAGGACGGCACAAATATCCATGCCCGAGGGGGATTCGAAACCCCGACCGTAGTGGCCGTTAAGACCGTGACTGGAGCGCCTTAGTCCCCTCGGCCACCGCGGCCGGCCCCAGGTTTCCCCCTACTTCCTTAGATATATCTATCTTATCTATGCTTGTTTGTGCTTCCTTCAAATCGAGTCGAGGCGTAGGCCTGCCAAACGTCTTTATTTCACACTACTCTTCAAGCTTGAAACTGAGATATTTGTTTCAAAAGACACTGAAAGTTGTTAATTTTTTTTTATAGTAAACACCAAGAACATATGAACATGTACATGAACAATAAAGTACTATAAGTTAGTGAGTACACTTTTAAGTGACGGTAACAAAATGAATCCGTTACGATGAAGAGACAAGCTAGCTTCAGGTCACATATGACACTGTAACCGACAGCCCTCCTAACCTTACGTATGCGCAACGGCTCCTCTCCGCCGTCATCTTTTCAAATAGTTAAATATTTGTTACGTTGAAGTGTGTAAATGTCATTTACCCTCAATGTCGCGCCACATTTGCTGAAACGTCCGCAGATTTTTGCCAAGTAACAATACAAATGTCACTGTTGTTCCCTTATCTGTTAAAAAGAAGAATGCTTGTAGTCGGTTTTTTCCCCCGAATCAAATACCTTTGACACCCGCAGCGCGATGCCACTAACCACGCGGCTATTCTTGCTAGGTGGAGAGTTGTGTCTTCATTATTATTCATGATCGAAACTTCTGGAGGCTTTTACAGTTGATGCGTCTTTTATTTATAGTTATAAGATGTTTTACCAAATTTCCCGTGTTTTTATATAAATCTTAAATGCGCCAAAAACAAATATGAAGGGCGGATGGTCCTTCATGGAGAATTTGCGCATGCGCAAGGAGAGGTGCGCAGTAGCTCCATTGCCTTGCTTCGGAATCATGCATGCATAATCGCCGGAGCTCGAGTAGCCAGGAGCTGGCGTCTCTACCAGCTCCAACACCAAAGTTAAAAGCGGCGGTTCCCCTCACCCCTCCCTGCTGCGGGACCGTCTATACGCTGCCTCCAGGGAGTTCAGACGACATATTGAACCTGAGCCGCGCATGCGCATTGCAATGCTGCGGCCACTGACGCCTATATTAGGCGGCCGCCTATGCCTCGTATACGTGCTGTCTCCGCGATACAAATACCTTAATTGTGCACATAAAATTATCAGATAGAAGAACGAAACGAAGAATGATAGTTTAAAAGCACTTATTATTATTAGTCGTAAAGCTCCCATGTGGAAGACGCAAAGTAAAGCTGGTTCATTTTCCATTCTTCTTGGTCTTCTGGTTCTTTTTATTTGCCTACCAGTTTTTCATTGTTTGAGAAAATTTAGTTCTTCTTTCTTCACTCCATTTTGTTTCAGTTCTCTGTGCTTTTGTCTCTGGTTTAACTTCCCATTTTTCAACTTTTATTCTAAAATTGTTCCTTACAGCTATTTCTTTTTTAGTAATTTTGGCTAATTCCAAATCTTTTTTAACTTTTTGGATCCATTCTCCTCCATTAACAAGAGAATCTACGTATTTTACAATTCTTTTTGTTAATCTGTGTTCAGGGAGTCTCATTATGTGGCCAGAAAATTTGAGGCGTCTTTTCCTCATGTCTATCTCTATGTTAGAATATTTTTCAATTTTTGATGTTTTCTGTAATCTATATACATACTCGGTCCATCTTGGTACCAAAATTTTTCTAATTATTTTTCTTCCTTCTTTCTTTAGATTTTCTAGATCAGTTTTCCTGTTTAGTGCCAAGGTTTCGCTGGCATATAACATTGATGGTTTAATGACTGTATTGTAATACCTAATTTTGGCATTTAAAGACAAGCTTCTTTTATTATAGAGGTTTTGCACTAATCCTAAACCTTTACGAGCTTTTTGTATTCCTTCTTGTTGTGCAAATTTTTCCGATAATTTCTCCAAGATATTTGAAGTGTGGTACTCTGTTGATTTCTCCGTATTTGGTTTGTAATTTGGAAATTTCTAAATTTGTTGTTGTGAACACTGTCTTTTCAAATGATATCTGTAGCCCGACTTTTTCTGCACATTCTTTTAGAATTTCTACCTGTTTTATAGTCCTTTCACTAGAATCTGCCATTATTGCGAGATCGTCTGCAAAGGCTAAGTAGGGGATTCTTAGGTTATGTTTTTTGGATCCTAATGAAATTGGTTTCCAGCACTTTTCTTCTTCAAGTTTCTTCTCCTATTCTTCCATGACTCTATCCAGAACTACATTGAACAACAAAGGCGACAACCCATCACCCTGTCTAACCCCAATTTTAATTTCAAATGGTTTTGAAAGTTTTCCCATAAATTTCACTTTGGATTTTGTAGTTGTTAACGTCTGTTGAATGATTTTTTTGTATTTTACGATCCAATCCTTTTTCCTCAAGAATCCTAAATACTGAGGGTCTGTGGATTGAGTCATATGCCTTCTTGAAGTCGACAAAGACATACACTGTAGGCTTGTCTCGCATCTTCCTTATCCTTGTGATTAATTTTAGGTTTAAAATTTGCTCGGGGCACGATCTGTTTGGCCTGAAACCAGCTTGGAAATCTGCGATTTTGGGTTCTAGTATTTCTTGTGCCCTTTCAAGAATACAAGCCGATAAAATCTTATATGTGACAGGAAGTAGAGAAATTCCTCTGTAATTATCCACATCATGTTTGTCCCCTTTTTTGTGTAATGGATGTATTAAGGCACACTTCCAGTCTTCTGGGATTTCTTCGGTGACCCATATATTTTGAATAATTCCTACTAGCTCCTTTCTTGAATTAGGCCCTAGAATTTTTAGAAATTCAGCTACAATTCCATCCTTCCCAGAGGCTTTGATATTTTTGAGTTTCTTTATGTGTTTGATAATTTCTTCTTCTGTTGGCAGTGAGGAATCTTTTTGTTGTGGAGCTTTGGTGTTGGATATTGGGAGGGTTTCTGTTGGTTCTGGACAGTTTAGACGTTTTTCAAAATATTCGGCTAGTACTTCACAATTTTCTTCATCGCTTAGTGTTAAATTCCCCTCTGGTTTTCGGAAGCAAACGTTTTGAGGGTCATAACCATTAATTTGGTTTGCGAAAGTTTTGTAGAATCCATGTGTATTATAATTTTTAAAATCTGTATCTATTGATTCTAGTTGCTGGCTTACATATTTTCTCTTCTCTTGTCTGATAATTTTATTCGAAAGCTTTCGTGTTTCTAGAAAGTTTTGGTAATTCCCCTCATTCTTATTCGAGCTATATTTCTCGAAGGCTTTTTTTTGCGTAATTCAACGGCATTTTCACATTTTATATTCCACCACGGATGTTTGGGTTTCTTCTGTAACGGTATTTTTTCTTTGGCTATTTCTGTAATTTTTGTCTTGAATTTTTCCAAGTAGTTTGTAGGAGAATGTTCCCATCTTTCTATTGTTTCTGATTCTGTTAGTTTTTGTAGATTAAATTTTGGGACTGCCGGTGTTGTTTGCTGTGTTTTTCGTCTTGGAGTGAACTGTACTCGAACCCTGGTGAGGTAGTGATCAAAGTTGATATTTGTGCCTTTCTTAACTTTGATATCTCTGATCTCTTTTGAAAGTCATAAGAGATGGCTACATCGTCGATCTGAAATTCTCCAAGTTGGTTTATTACGGATCTCCAGGATTTTTGTTTGCTAGGTTTCTTGTTGAAGGAGGTTGAGCTGATTTTCATGTTGAACTGTTGGCAGAGTTGGATTAGTCTCATGCCGTTTTTGTTGGTCAATCTGTGTGCTGGATATAAGCCAACTGTCTTCCTAATTTTTTTTTTTTTCTTTGCCAATCTGTGCATTGAAATCTCCAAGAAGTATTTTGACGTCGTTTCTTGGTATTTTAGAGATTTCAAGTTCTAATCGCTCCCAGAATTTGTCTACAGCTTCTCGGTTCTTCTTATTTTCAATGTTGCAAGGTGCATGGACATTAATTAGGGTGTAGTTTTTATTCTTATTTTTAAACCTAAGAAGCATTAGTCTATTGTTAATGGTTCTTACAGACATTATAGATTTAATGGCGGATTTTTCAACAAGAAAGGCCATACCAAGCATGTTCGCCCCTCTGCCAATTTTCCTATTAGTTCCACTTTTGAAGATTCTGAAGCCATTGTAATCAGTGGTTTGATCATCGGGGAACCTTGTCTCTTGTACTGCAAGGATTTGGATTTTCAATTTCTTTAATTCTTCAGTTACAATATGTAATTTTCCTGGTTGTATCAGTGTCTGTGTGTTTATTGTTCCAATGTAATTTTTCTTATTGTTTCTGTTTTTGGGAAGTTTTCCAGAGTGCTCCGACTCACTCATAAATCGTGTAAGCCCGGTCTCCCCAGAATCCGAATAACCGGTTGCCACCTTTTTAAGAGGTGGCTGGATTTTACCACCTGGGGTAATTTTGTTATTACATACACGAACCATGATTTTACTTGTAATTCATAGTTTGGTCTGGCGTGTGCCAGTTGATAGGATCAAGGTTCTGGAGCCTTGAAACATGCGTCAGCCGCCACTAACATGTGGAACAGATGCTGTTGGTCACCGCCACTAACATGTGGAACTTTTTATTATTATTATTTTATTTATTTGTGAAGTTTTTCACTATGTTGCCATCCTGTGAGAAGATAACAATCTAAGTACTTGAAACTGTCCTCCTGCTCTAACTGTTTTCCTCCTGTTAGTCATTCTTTAAATCTCTTTCCCACAGGCATTGCTAGACCGCGGACCTTTATGTTACAACCTATTCCTTTCCTAAGTTCCTAGCTGCAAGTAAACTTGTACTAGGGCGTTTCATCACTTATTAAAACCGAAACATTGATTTTATAGCACCTAAAATAACCTATTTCGATTTTTGCCTATTTCAGTTTCAAAATCCTAAAAGGCGCCTATTACTTCTATTTTCAAAATACTTGCTTCGAAAAATCAAAGGTAGAACAAAGAAGTCGATATTTCAAAAATATTATTGCACAACAAAAAATATATAAATTTTGATTTACCTGTTATTAACTGTGGTGGCTAATGCTGTAATGTTTGAGCAACATAACAAACCTGACCTTAATTTCGTGGTTGGTTACCTTAAACTCGTGATTAATGCAAGTGGTGTAGTTAAATTTTGAAAATATTAAGCAAGACAATTAGTATAATTAACAAATACTATTGCCCTATCTGACAAACTTTTTAAAAGATCACTCACCTTTCCTTTCCTTTCCTTACAAATTCGCCTACATAGACTGTGCACACACAGATAGCAGAAATTAACTTACTCCGTCTAAGCAATATGTATGACGCAATTAGTAAGCTAATGGTACTGATAATTTAGAAAATTATGAATAGTAGGATTTTTAACATCAAGTGATTGGCAAGTGGGAGCAGTCCAACCACTATAGTCAGTATCTGATAAAATTAATCCACTCAAGCAAATAGGAAATTTAAGTAAATCAGTCTTAATTAATGCTATTCATACGACATTAGTACGAGTTTGGTTCTTTATAGGATAGATGTGGCGGTGGCTATTATTGTTGAACTCAGTGCAAAACGCAATAGAAAAATGATTCATTAATTCAACTGTCTGTTATCTTCTACCATCAATTTCATCAATTAATGACACTCACTTGATTGTAAAATTGTGTAGAAAAATTATTCATGCATTATTGAGGATTGTCATATTAATTATGAGTGGTTAAATAGTTGTTCAAATAAGATAGCAAAAGTACTGTCTAATGTTTCTGTATTTAAACAAAATTCAAACACGCATTCACAGTAAATTACAATCCATAGCATTTAACTTATTTATCAGTCCAGCGACGTGGTACCCTGCAGTCATATAAATGGTACATAAATTCATACAGAAATCATTTTGATGGTGGCTCCTCCTTTGGCAGCTTGCTAGCAGCTCGCCGTGATGCTTCGCGAATCGCGTAATTAATCGCGACAGTTAGCGTCCGCGATGACGCTACCGCGTTTCGGACGTCTGGGACGGTTACCGAACACGTAACGAATTTCTGCCTCAGCAGAACGAACGAATAAATGTTTCATTAAGATCAATACTTGCTTCACTTATGTTCACTGGTTTCACATAAACTTTCATATCGTTGCACTTGTAACAAATTATAACTTTCACTTTGTTTTAACTTTATTACTTATATTGTTTGAGCACTCCGCGGACCGCGTACGAACGTCTGATCTACGTCACGGGGCGGCAGATACTGCCGCTTGCCTGCTCTCCCAGAGGCGAGCGCTGCTATACGATAGAGTCTCTGACCTGAGGAGCCATAACGATAACTGTTCACAGAGAAATATTTTACATTGACGAATTTAAACATAACAAATAATCACAGTCATATAGAAAACATACGAAGTACACATAAAATGAAATAGTAGATACATAAACAATTACAATACAGATAATAAATAAATCAGAGAAAATGTTCACAGTTAAGTTATCTCCATACATTGTGCATCACGATAATTAAGTCACATAAGAAGTTAATTACTACATATCCACTATAAACAGGTTCAAACGAATAACATGTTTCAAAATGAAGCTTATTCTTCGTTATAATGTAAGGCTTACCTTAAGGGTTACCTCACAATGAAACTAACATCACATTCCAAAACTGATTGTTGGCAATATAGTTCCAGATGCGTCATTCAGAACTTATTTGATATGTTCACAGCAAGGCCCAGAGACTAAAGAGTAAATAACCGCACACTTTGCAACACTGGATTGAAGGTGTTATATTCAAATGGCATAGATGAAAATAAAGTGCTTCTGGCTTTGAAAGAAGCAACACAGTTACTTGAAGATCCCTCAGTTCAGCAGGACTTGGCTTACATTAGAGCCAACTGCACATTCATGGCTACAGTCTTTTCCTAATTATAAGGCTCACGGAAACCTACCGACGATCATATTGCTGTTCTTGAGGGAGTGAAAAAATTAATGAAACGCAGGTGAAGTGGGAGAGATGGTACGGGGAAAATCCAGCTGGTTTTCCAGAACACCGGCATGAAGGGACTTCGCGGAAAATCCAATTCCACTGGAAGCATTCCTGTCGAAAATTTACCGGAAATGAAGTACGCCCCTTTCACATCCGTTAATGTAGCACGTTCGTTCTCGGCATATAAATTAATATTACGACCACCGTGGCTTTTCTTTGGAAAACCTACGGAAGGTTTCAGTCATTTACTGTGTAGCCAGTTACAATCTGAATGTTTGAAAACATTCCTTTCTGCGTTTGTTAAAATTCTATAGGCCTATTACAAGTATTTCAACGAATGATTTCTGATCTAATCGGAATTTCATCTTCTAAAATTGTAAAGGATGGTGTCAGTTTGCTGTGTGGTGTTTGTTTCTTAATTGTAAACGAAAAAAAAATATCCTCATCAGTCAACACTTCACATTTTGCATTACGTTTATTTGGTATGATAAATTCTTGTTAGGCCCTATTTTAGATACTATTTGACCTAAATGAGGTAACGAAAGGGCCTGTTTTAGGCGTCAAAATGATCTATTTGTGATTTAAAAATCCGGTTGACCCATCACTTTTGTTTTAGAGATGCTGATCTTCACACCATAACAATTATGTCTCTGATCTAGCTCTGAAATGTCAGATTTCAAATCAAATGTTTGTTAAGCTTATGGGACTTAACTACGGGGTCATCAGACCCTAAACTTACAAACTACTTATGAACTAGCTACAACTAAGGACGGCACAAATATCCATGCCCGAGGGGGGGATTCGAGCCCACGACCGTAGTGGCCGTGCAGACCGTGACTGAAGCGGCTCAGTCCCATCGGCCACCGCGGCCGGCCCAGATTTCAACCTTTAAATCGAATCGACCATAACAACTAAGTCATCTGCATATGGAAGATTGTTTATTTTGTCTACTTTAATCTCATTCTGCCACTCTATTGTTTTCAACATATGATTGGCAAATTGTATTAACAACAGTAGTGACAGGTCTGAACAGAAGTAGTGACAGTCCTGTCTTACCTTTGAAACTACCGTGGCGCATGAACTAAATTTACCGTCAGTTCTAACGGCTGCTTGACAATCTACGTAAGAAGCTTTAATTGCCTGCAGAAGTTTGCATCCTATTCCACTATCTCGAAGAACTGACAGTAGCTTCCTCCTAGATCTAAAAAGTATAGATACTCATAGCAGTCCTCCATTCTCTTCCGTAAGCTAAAGATCTGATCCTGAGTATTGTCTCTCGTGCTCCTACATTTCTCCTAAATCCAAATTGATCTTCCCCAAGGTCGGATTCCACCATTTTTTTCATTCGTTTGTAAATAATTCTTGTTAGTTTTCATTCTCAATTCTTGTTAGTATTTTGCAACCATGACTTATTAAACTGAAATTTCTACAATTTTCACATTTTTCTGCACTTGTTTTCTTAGGAATTGGAATCACTAAATTCTTCTTGAAGGCTTAGGGCATTTCCCCTCTCTGAAACATCTAGCATACTAGGTGAAACGATTTCTTCATGACTGACTCTAATGATATCAGTAGTTTAGACAGAATATCATCTATGCCCAAGGCCTTGTTTCTACTCAAATCTTTCAGTGCTCTGTCAAATTCATCTCGGAATATAGTATCTCCTATCTCATCTCCCTCTACTTGGTACTCTAGAACACTGCCTTCAAGTTTATTTCCTTTGTAGAGGACTTCTATACATTCCTTCCATCTTTCACCTTTCCCTTATTTGCTTTGATATTCATACCGCTGCTTTTCTTGTCTGGAAACATCTTTTTTTATTTTCCTGTAGGCAGTATCTATCTTTCCCCTAGTTATTCATTCGTCCATGGTCTCGCATTTCCCCTCATGACACTTCTGCCTAACAAGTCTGCACTTCCTCTCAACTTCATTTGTCGTGTACTTCCTTTTGCCTGCTTTACTAAATGCATTTTTGTCCTTTCATGGGTCCATCGTTTCAAATCTTTCATATTGCTTGTCGGCCAGAAAAGAATAAAATTGCAAATAGGCTAACAGCATAAATGTTGAAATTTTCTAAACGAGAACATTTAGGGAGGAAGATTTAAAATTTTAAAATCGATTATCACTGGGCGAGATATGTGAGTTCTACTAATACAAATGAGGATTAAATGGAGAGGTATTTCTTTTGTTCAAAACCACACTATAATCAATGGCGTGGATGTCGATATTACGCGATCTTCCAAATTATTGTTCGGGTTATTTGAAGTGCTTATGAGATTAATGTATTAAAAATGCAAGAAAAAGCCAGTGGGTTCAGGAGGGCAATACGGAACGCCGTGCTGGATCCCAACGGCCTCGTAACATTAGCAGTCGATATGACAGGCATCTTATCCGTATGGCTGTAACTGATCGTGCAACCGCGTCTCAATCTCTGAGTCAACAGATGGGGACGTTTGCAAGAGACCAACCATCTGCACGAACAGTTCGAGCCGGCCGCGGTGGCCGAGGGGACTGAGGCGCTTCAGTCACGGTCTGCACGGTCACTACGGTCGGGGGTTCGAATCCCCCCTCGGGCATGGATATTTGTGCCGTCTTAATTCGTAAGTAGTTCATAAGTAGTTTGTAAGCTTAGGGACTGATGACCCCGTAGTTAAGTCCCATAAGCTTCACGAACATTTTGAACATTTGAGCTGGCGCATTTAATCTTGTATACCCCAGAGTTGCTATACTTCGTGCGTTTTTTCGTGGTAGGTCTATACCTTAATCTTTTTGCCATTTGCCCATTATTTTTGAACGCCACCCCTATGTTTCTCGTAAAGTGTTCTCAATTCTCTCCGACACACGACCTCTGTATGTTAAAGTAAGCCGGCCGCGGTGGCCGAGGAAACTGAGGCGTTCCAGTGACGGTCTGCACGGCCACTACGGTCGGGGGTTCGAATCCCCCCTCGGGCATGGATATTTGTGCCGCCCTTTACACTTTCACATATATAACACTATACACAGACATTTGGGGTAGACATTTCCTCCCGGGGGGCGGAGGGTGGTGGCAGGAAGGGCATCCGGCCACCCCGTCGATACTAAGATGCCAAATCTGCAATAACAAAGCCGAGCCTGCATGTTCGGGAATAGGGCTGAATGGAAAGAAAGTGTAAATATGTGAACGAATATGAATATCTACGAATTATATTTAGAGAAGATCGAATGGCTGATAAGGACATATGGAAGAAGGAAAGAACAAGTTTAAGACTGCACATCTGATACTGTGGAATAATAACTTGCCTAAAATGAAAAATAAGATTATATATTTAAGAGAATAATGCAACCAGTCATAACGTGTGGCTCAGAAATGTTGGACGTAGATAAAAACAGAAAACAGACACTATGAGCTGTAGTATGTCATACTGAAGAAAACACTGCAGCTTAACATTATTTGAGGACCTGACAAATGAAATATATATTACAGATGAAATTAATGATAAAAATTTGAAATGATACGGTCGTTTGGGATGTATATAACAGGCAATGATGCCGCAATATAGAGATGGATTCCACCACAAAGAAATAAGTGAGGGAAACCACGTAATATTAAACATTCGTGGTCACGTATTAGTATGATTCCTCACTGTCCTTGCATCAGAAGGCTACAACGTTTCCAATCAGAAAGAAAACGCGTGCAGATCAGCAGACACGATGAAACGCATAGGGGGAGCTCTTGGAGAGAAAGACTCCGGTGACGTAATTCTCAGACGCGCGGGGCTCCCCTCCCCTGTGGATGGGGATGGAGGCCACGTGGCGGGCACGTGGCGCCGCATGCCGGGGTGGCTCACACTTTGTGATGAGGCAATTTATATACATGGCTACAGCCGAACCTCGGCGCGTCTATGGAAAGCCCATTAATTTAGGCGCGGCGGGGGCTGTTTTCAGAGCTCAGTCACTGACGGCGGCTCGCCCCTGCGTCACTCGAGGAAAGCGGCACTGGATTCAAAACACTGCTTCCTAGCCGTTAGGCCTTACGTCCGATACTCAAGTTGGTAGCTCGCTACTGCAGATACATTCGGTGATTCCGATTCTTCATCGTGACAGTAAAATTCAGTGCTAATCTAAACTTTTAAGGAAAACAGTGCACCACGGAGGAATTACGTGGATTGGTCTCAAACTAGTAGATATGTGCAAATTATTGACCAACTGAAAAATGCTCCTTCCGGAGCACAGAAAGGCGAATATGTTCTCTGACACAAAAGTGTGGAACCAGCTGCCTCAATCCTCATTCCGACTTCCTCACCAAAACTTTTGGCATGCGAACAGATTCGCGCACTTTTAGCGCATAACTTTGTAAATACTTTTGCCCAGTTAAGCCGTCACACTCAGCAATGTTGTCTCACTGTCAGTGTCTATATATTTCTCTGTCCGTTTGTTTCCTGTCTCTCCCACTGCCGCTTTCTGTCTAGGTCAAACTTTCAATGTCTTCATCCCTTTCCCTCGCGATTCCTCGCCGCTGTCTGTTTCTACCACTTTCATCGTTTCTCTGCCCCATTCACTTCCAGTATCCTTTCTTTCTCACTTAGAGTCGGCTTTCATTGTCTTCAATCACCATTATCTCCTTTTTACATACGTCAATAGGAATGGTTTGCTTGGGGTTTGACCTGTAGACCTGAAAACTTTAGCACGTGGGTACTGGGGATGGGAAAAATTGGACAAATTGTTTCCCACTATAATACTGGAGAGCCGCACGCTCATGCTTTATGTACAGTCTCCATTCGTCTCAGTTTCCCACAGTTTTTTTTTTTTTTTTTTTTTTTTTTTTTTTTTTTTTTTTTTTTTTCCTTTTGCTCCAATTGCTACTATCTGCATCTGTCTTCGCCTCTGTTTCTTACTTCCGACAGCTCGTTTCGCTTGCCACTGCTGTTTTCATGCATATGCCTTTCTCCTGAAGTGATACTTTCTCTGTTTCATATGGCTCTCTGCCTGTTGCACTGTCTCTGTCCTACTCACATTCAGCCGAGAAAAGCGCAAATATGTTCGCATGCCAAAGTATTTGAGGAAGTCGGAATGAGGATTGAGGCAGCTGGTTCCACACTTCTGTGTCGGAGAACATATTCCCCTTTCCTGTGCTTCGGCAGGAGCATTTTTCAGCTGGTTCCCGTCTTTTTCCTGCTACATCAGAGTGTACTGCTTATATAACATGAAATCAATGTTGAGTAAAATTTTGATAGTATTTTATATACCTTGATACCTTTGTACGAACGTCAAACGAAATTGACTATATAGCAGTTTACTTTCTAAAAAGATCTTCACATTCAGATTATTGCTAAACACACTTAACTATTTCAAAGAACATTGTTAAACACTATCAGTTTCGTTCCATAAAAAGCATGTAAATATTTTCGAGTCCAGCTGTGAATGTAGTTTTATATGATGTTACTATATCACGATAATTCAAGTCGTTCACGTTGAACCAACCATTACGATGACGAATTCTGCACGTCCAGTGGCCTGAAAGACGTGAATGTTGATGAAATATCAAGGGATTAATAACACTGCTTCGCGTGTATATTATTGTTAAGTACCATTTTCTAAACAAAACATTTTAGTAATTTCTTATTTCTTAAGATATGTTACCTCACAATCAGAAATAGCGTTTTCGAGCCCATTACTGTCGCGTGCTGTCATTCACGGGCCGATATCTCAAGAACCACATGAGATATCATTCTGCTCTAAACTTAAAATTTCGATATGTTCTCTACATTTCATACGCAGCTATGTGTAACCTAAAATCAAACATACGAGAAATCTATGCAATGTGCTTTTACCTCTGCAATCTCTTTAAAATATGTTGCAATAGTTCACTAAACCAGATACTGCATATTTCAAGTAAACGAAAACAAAAATCACCTCTTCAGCGACCGAAGATTTCAATCTTTAAGTTGTACAAAAATCAATTATTTCGCCGACTACCTTTTCTCAAATCGCATGGTAACTTTCAGAGCTGCCCGAACACCGTCTTTCAGCACAATACGCACTTTTTCTAGCAAAATATCGCAGTTTCTCGGCCCTATCTTGCTAACGGACTAAGATTTACGTAAACTGAAAAATTCCGTTTATAGATAAATATCTACTTGGCGTATAGTAAATACTTGAACAATTTTCTATGATTAGTTATTTAGATATGTGCGATACGCGGTGCTAAAACGCCTAAAATCGGATTTTGTAATTTTGTGCAAAACTATAAGTTTCAGCCGCTGGATATCGGTAACGGATAACGATATCAAAAAAATATAAAAACGGTCTGGAGAATATCATCATAAGAACATATGGTAAAAAATTCGAAAATTTGCAATGAATAAAAAGTATCGAAGTGACCATCCCCACAATTCGTTTTTTGGTACCCAAAGATCATTTATATATATATATATATATATATATATATATATATATATATATATATATATATATATATATATATATTCTCAGGAACCGCCCATGAATGAATGGTGCTTTCGTAAGCCGTTTAAAGCCCACCAAATGTCATGTACAAAAGCCAACTGATTTGCTCAATTTGAATTGGCTTCAGTTAGTGTGTAACTGAAAATTTTGACGATGTACTGTATGATAGCTATGGTATACCCAGTCTTCTAATGATCACTTGGCCAATATTTATCCAGAACACTTTCCCCCTTCACTCTGATATCAATAGAACCTGAGATATGGCCCCCTAAAGAATCGCAAATTCGCACACGCCGTTTACGAACACATTGATACCACGCACTGCCGGAAGGAAGAAGGAATAGGAAGGACAGGATTGAAGTGGCTGCTATAGGGGATTGAAATGATACAAAATGGCGACAAGTGAAAACGTTAGCCGGGCCGGGAATCGAACCCGAGTTTCGCGCTTCGGGCCAGCGGTCGCCTTAACCACTTGGCTACCTGTGCTCGCCTCCCGTCCCTCTCAAACTCCCACAAGGCGTACGCTATGGCTGTAGCGTCCATATCGTTCTTGCCCTCTTACACTCGCCATTGTGGATTCCCGTGCGGGGTCGAACCTATGTCCGCATCTGCGGTGAAGTAATTGGAGCCAACGCCGAATTCACGAGTAACTACTTATCATATTGGTGTCCAGTCTGTTCTTTCGGACGCGAAGCAAGTGTGTGTCTGCTCAAATGGACGTGTCCGAAAGAACAGACACCACACCAATGTAATAAGTATTTACATGCAGAGACGGCGTTAGCTTCAATTACTACACCGCAAATGCGTTCATACGTTCGATCTCGCACGGGAATCTGTAATGGCGAGTGTAAGAGGGCAAGAACGATAGGGTCGCTACAGCCATAGAGTGCGACTTGTGAGACTTTGAGACGGACGGGAGGCGAGCACGTTAGCCAAATGGTTAAGGCGACTGCTGACCCGAATTGGGAGACCCGGGTTCGATTTCCGGTCCGACTCACATTTTCACTTTTCGTCATTGTTTCATTTCAAAGACCTATAACAGACACTGAGAATCCTTTCATTCTGAACCCTTCTTCCTTCATCTCTGTCAATAATCTGCAAATGCAATATGGCTGCGAAACAGGTGTTGTGTCTGTTCTTTCCGACATGTCCGAAGGAACCGACACCACAACACTATAATAACTGGTAGGTATGTGTATGGGCAGACGGACAAAAGTTGCAATTTAATAATAAGTATAATATATTGCAGCGAAGATCCCGTATTGTATTACTCGTATTTTATCTTACACTGTTTTACAGCTAAGATCGCTATTTCTTTAGGTTGATGGCCGGTTTCATTGCATCTGGGCAGCATCTTCCGATTCCTATCACGATCTTGAAAGAAATTGCCGACAGTGTCTATCATAAAAGACAGCACTGCATTTGTATAACGATAACAACCAACTATACATGAATAGTACCAATAAAGGACAGCATTACATTTGTCTAACGATAACAACCAACTTTACTTGCATAGTACCAATAAACAGAATAGTATTCTCCATGGTATCGAAGGACAAATGTATTGCTGTGCCTTATGATACACACCTTCAGCGATCTTGGCTGTAAACCAGTGTAAACGTTTTTCAGATCGCCCCCTCAACGAAACCTTTTGTTCCATACATTATTTTATTTTCAGATTTGGCCACTTCCAACATAATCTAGGTTTCATCTTAAAAATTTTTGCAGTTCGTATCATAGTACACCAATCTCACATCGCTAAAAAAAGCGCACATGCGAGCGATACTATCGTTATCTTCTTGTTGTATTCGCAATGTGTTGGTGAGAGATGATCATTTCTGTTGGACCGGGATTAGAATCGGGATTTCCGCTCTTTTCGCGAGTGGTCCCGTTAACCTCTAAGCTACCCACGCACATGTCCAGGTCCTGAACAAATTTTCATACGTCACTAATCAATTTATACTCAATCATGTTTGCAAATGCTAGTACATACACATTATGGTATCCTTGGCAGGTGTCGTCCACACAGCGTCAGTCCCTTCATACGTGTCAGGACGTCTGGGGAACATGTCCATTGGCTGTTTTCTTAGAAAGAATCGATAAGCAATAGTATCACACCTAGAAAATGAATGGACATCGTTTAGTTTCGATACAGTGGAACAGATGAATTGTGGACTAAATTTAAATATATTGTACGTAAAATTTAGAGAAACATATGTCTATAATGTAGATTAAGGTTGGAGAAGATTCACCGTGGTATAATGATAATATTGGAAAGCTACTGAGACAGAAAAGGATGTTGCACTCTCGGTTCAAAAAAGAACACGCAAATGATGACAGGTAAAAGTTAGTAGAGATTCGTGAGTCTTTAAAAAGGTCGATGCGTGCAGCATACAATAATTCCACAGCCATACCTTAGCAAAAGATCTTTCCGAGAACCCCAAAAAATTCTGGTCCTATGTAAAATCGATAAGCGGGTCAAAGCCCACTATCCAGTCACTCGTTGATCATTCCGGGGCAGTAATAGAAGAAAGCAAGCGGAAAGCTGAAGTTCTAAATTTAACCTTTAAGAAATCTTTCACGCAGCAGGACCGTACAAATGTATTGCCATTTGATCAACGCACTAACTCCCGAATAGTAATAGGTATTTCCGGTGTAGAGAAGCAGATGAGAGAGCTGAATACAAAAAAAGTGTCTTGGTCCGGGTGGAACACCAGGTTTGTTGTACAAAGAATATTCTGCGGTATTTTACCCTCACTTAGCTTGCCTTTATCACGAATCTTTAATTCAGCGCAAAGTTCCAATGATTGGAAAAAAGCGCAGGGGACTTCTGTTTATTAAAAAGATGAAAGGACTTACTTACAAGCCAATAACGTTGACGTCAATTTTGCTGCAGAATTTTGGAGTATATACTCAGCTTAAATATAGTAAATTTCCTTGACACGGATATGCTTCTTTCTACGAGTCACCACGGGTTTAGGATACATCGTTCGTGTGAAAATCAGCTTGCCCTTTCCTCACATGACATCTCGATTTCAAAAAGCCATTTGACGCGGTGCCACACTGCTGACTGCTAACGAAGATACGAGCTTGTGGAATAGGTTCACAGATTTGTGACTGGCTGGAAGACTTCCTAAGCACATTTTTCTCGACGGCGAGTGTTCATCAGAGATAAGTGTATCGTCAGGCGTGTCCCAGGGGATTGTGATAGGACCGCTATTATTTTCTATCTATATAAATGTTGTAATTTGCGGCTGTTTGACGATTATGCTGTGGTGTATGGGAGGGTGGCATCTATAATTGACTGTAATACCATTCAGCATGTCTTGGACAAAATTTCTAGTTGGCGTGAAGTATGGCAGATAGTTTTAAATGTAGAAAAATCTAAGGTGACGCACATGAGTAGGAAAAATAATCCCATAATGTTCGAATACAGCATTGGTAGTGAGATTCTTTATGCAGTCGCGTCGTTAAAATATCAATGCGTAACATTGCAGAGCTATGTGAAATGGAATGAACATGTAAGGAGTAAGGGGGGTAGCCGGCTTCGGTTTATTGGGAGAATTTTGGGAAGATGTACTTCACCGTAAAACGCTTGTACGTCAACGTCTTGAGTATTGCTCAAGTGTTTGGGACCCGCAGCAGGTCAGTTCAGTGACGAGCACCTAGGTTCGCTACTGGTAGGTTCTACCAGTGCGCGAGTGTCACAGAAATGCTCCGGGAACCTAAATGCGGATCGCTGGAGGAAAGACGACGTTCTTTTCAAGGAACGTTAGAGGGACGGAATTTGAAGCTGACTGTAGAACGATCTTTCTCATGCCTACTTACATACCGTGTAAAGATCAGAGAGACAGGATAAGAGAAATTAGGGTTTACACAGAGGCATATAGACATTCTTTTTTTTTTTTCATTCGGGAGGGGAATAGGAAATGAAGTGCCTAGTAGTATTACAGTGTATTCTCCACCTCGCACTTGACGGTGGATGTAGAAGTAGTTTATTAACTCTGATGACCAGAGTTGTTCAGTCCCATAGATTTACAAACATTTCGTTTCATCGTTAAACATGGATGCTGAATATAGCGTTAACATTTGAATAGACATGTGTTGAAACGCGGCATTCCTTCATTTTGCAATAAGTGCTTATGTTCCACGTCTACGCGAGTGGAGTTGGGGAGCAGTATAGTTGCTACCTGGCGCTTTAATCGACTTTAGTGCATCTTGTAATTTGTAGGAAGTAGTAAAGAATCCTACTGTAAAACAAAAGCGACGGAACGAAAATTGATAAGATTATAAAGCCCTGTTGAGATATCTACAATTCAGGTATTTAAGATATAAGTCTTTGATAGTTTCGGGAAATTTTAATACTCTTATAGTAAATATTTTAAAATCAAAATGCAATAACCTCATGTAGGAGTGTTTATATTAATCGGTGAAAACTTTGCAGGAATCCCCCGTTCTTGGCCTCATAGTACTTCCCACTATCTCAAAATTGCTAAACTTATAATTTATCCATTCAATTTACAACACTTATTTAAACTCGCCTCATTACTTGGTGTAACAAGTGATTAATGATGCACGTCACGACGCAGGAAACCAGTGCACATACCACTGATGCTGAATTAAACTTGTCTCGCTTGTCACCCCATTCTCCCAGTAGACACACTATTTCTTCCTGCTAGAGCCATAGAACTGTATTGGGGAGCCATAGGTGCATAGGTAGTCCTTGCAGCAACACTAACCACAGTTCCAGGGTAGGTACTTTGTCAAATCAACTTTATTTCACTGCCACGTCTTATACTCATTTAACTAGCTACCTATTTCCTTTTTTCTTTTTTTTCTTTTTTTAAAGTTCAGTATTCTCAGTCGTATATATTACGGATCCTTCACACTCGAGAAATATTCTGAGAGTCGTTGCCAAGTTCTAAGTTTTTTATTTGTAACTTCCTTTATAGGCTACTTGCATTTCCCTAGCATTCTACCATTGAACCGCAGGCTCCTATCTGCTTTAACAACGACTGAAACTCTGTCATTGTTCCATATCACGTCCTTAGAATTATCCAGGTTTTTGTATGAACAGAGATTACTATCGCGGCTGAATGATATTTTATTCACAATTCCTCGTTTCTTTTCTAAGTGAGCGCTTTTACATTCCGTGTTTACATGTTTATTTTATTTGCTCATACTTAAAACTTTTACAAGATATGTTCGAATATTTGCGAGCCTTCTTTCGCTATAAACAATTGCATCGTCTGCTAAACTTTGAGGTTAATTTGAAAGAGATTCATGTCTAATACGAGCAGTGAGGGCCACAACGCAACACCTGGACGCACGCAGTAATTCAGTTATCCAGTTACCTGCCGGGTTCGCCCTACCATGAAATATCAGTTCAGTTATAAATTTCGCTTGATACCGAATTAAATTCAAACTACGACGTGGCTGTGGAAGACTTCAAATAAGGCAGAAGGCATAGGTAACATTCTACTGCAATTTCTAAAATCACTGCCGGCAAGTGGCCACCAAGCGATTACTTTTAATACTGTGTTGAGGATCTATGAAACTGGTGTCCTACCATCGGACTTTCGGCAAAGTGTCGTCCACAAATTCCACAATTACTTCACATCACATTCATTTGGCCAAAGACGTCTAGAAAGACATGATTTTCGGGACTCTGAAGAAAAAATAAATAAATAAATAAATAAATAAACCAACGCCTGAATTCCCCAATAATATATGAAGCAAAGAAGATGATCGCACTTTAAGGTTCTTTTTTACTATGTACACCACCATCGTCTCTTATGTCGCAAGGAAGAACAAACAGATCGTCTTGATGAGCACAATGCACAAGAGTGAGGAAGTAAGCAACGTAAAAAAATACAATGCAAGAAAGGCAGCAGTTGGCACATGGAATCAGCTTATTTGTTCCTATACATGCAAGAGGAAAACCAATCACTGGCAATTGATATCTTCCAAAATGTTATTGATTCTTCTGCCTACAATGTTTTTGTGCTGTGGAGAGAAAAAGGTGGTAAAAGATAAAGGAAGAATATTTCATAATGATTTGGGACGGCCTTGAAATGATCAGTTCTCAGTCTTTGTTAGAGGGATACAAGCAGGAAAACCATCAACACAAGATTCAGCTGTGGTCACCAATGTTGCAAACGTAAAAGATGCAAATTATATCCATCAAACTAACATCAGAAACCAATGAGGTGTTCAAATTGTACCAAATGAGTTTGTAAAAGACACGTTAGATGTCATTGCACAAATTGTGAAAAGTAAATTATTTTTTTTTTTTTTTTTTTTTAATATTTCTCCATGATTTATAGTTTATGCGCTAAGTATAACTGAGTCAACAGTTAATTGAGGGGGAGATATTTGTTCATTGTTGAGATCGTTGGCAATTAATACTAAAAAATTTATGATTGTTGTAACAAGTAGTAATACATTAAAGCTAACAATAATTTTATGAATTTGTTATCAGCATGTCCTTTAATTAACACAACAGGCCATTGTGACCCGAAAGAGCATATGTGTACAGCTTCTCTAAGGAACACAACATCGTTAATATCCTAACAAGTCGATATATGTTGAAGCACCAGTAAATTGTGTATTAGATGTCGGCTTGTGTATTTGATGTTCGCCCTTCTTACGCGGTTATTCGAAAGAACAAATGTCTTATTAAAAGGAAGTCTGTGAATTCAGTAGTGTTATTGCCATAGTCGTCATTAGAGACTGGTGATGCATTTCAGCGTTCAGTCTGAAGCGTAGTCCCCATTACAAAATTCCTCCATGATCCCCTGGAGGGGGTAACATTGGTATCATTGATGCCTCGTCTCATGTTACACCTGTTATTTCAAAACCACTCTTCACCGAATCTAAGTACTTTCTCCTTGGTCTATCTCGACTCCTCTTTCCCTCCGCAGCCGAAACCATGAGTCTCTTAGGTAACCTTGCGTCTCCCATGCATGTCACATGACACCACTGTCTCAGCATGTTCGCTCTAACTGCTTCATCTATGGTGTCCATTCGCAGTTTTTCTTTGATTTCCGTTCCCATTAGTACCTGCAATCATTCTTGCTATTTTCATATCTGTAACCTCAACCGTAAAAATAAGGTAACCCGCATCCATACAGCTTTCACTCCCGTACAATAAAGTTGGTCAAAACAATGAGCGCTGCACAGCTAACTTAGTCTTGATAATCAATCAATCAAAGTGTCACTGTAGTTGATGTAATAGATTGCTACTTCCCCTTGAAATAGTAATTTGAATGTTGCGTTTTTCTTCATTTAGAGCAAAATTATTTCAATCACAGTTTGATATTAACTCTTATGCGGTCGCGCGGCTTTTCGTAACGTTAATAGTCGCGCGGGGTGTTGCTAACACCCCAAATAAAATTATCTATAATGACATTGGTGTGCAACATATCAGTGATATGAATATGTTTACTTCATAAATGGATCTTTAGAATATTATCTACCTGGTTCATTGTCGTTTTATTTGATATTACTTCAGTATTAAGGTAATGCAATAATCGCCATTTTCTTACAATATTTTGTTTAATTATTTATTTCTCTTATTCTTCATACTGTATTACAGGTATAAGAGTTTATACATATAATTATACATTTTTCTCAGTCAACTCATTCAGTAATTACTGACACAGTTTGACATGAATAATTCAAGCACTTCTCTGAACACAGCTAGGCGATCAAGTTCTCTACGCTGTGGTCTGTCTCGAATATAATCAAATCTCAACGCAACAAGAAATGAAAGCACCGTAAACTCATTGTTGCATGAAATATTTCAATTCCAAAACCATTTGTGTCCCATAAGTCTTACATACTTGGGTGTCCTGGCCTATAATACCCAGCCATTATCAATAGACCCAGATTTAATCTACCTTTGTTGCTTTGGCATCACGGTCTGTTGTGAAATTTGATGCAATGTGCTGTATGTAAGTATTTGTGAACGATGTAATCATTCTAATTTTGTTATTTACAAATATTGAAAAACAGTCCACAGCAGTTTTCGCAAATTTTGTGATATCTTTCACACCAGTGAGATGAATAGCACGATCTACACTTCTAGTCCTTACGTTGCAACTAGAACAATTTTTCATCCATTTTCTAACCTTGTCCTTTCCAATAAAAACAATCATGCTTGCTTTCATTATCCGCTATACTTACTTGCTGCTCGACTTCCAGGTTATCTTCATACTCCATTTCCGTGTCACTGTGATGAGAGAGAACTTCACAGCTTCTGCTTTCTGCTGTTCCTGTTCTCCCCCTTCAAAAGTTTCGTCTAAGACCTCTTCCAGAAGGTTCAAGCTCTTTCATGTTCTATTTCATAACGATCCATAGCTGTTTTAACTGGACAAAGCGACAAAATACAAACAGCTGGTACTTTCCCGCTGCACTGCAACATAAAGAGTCGCGCTGGGTGCCGACAATATCCCAAGCCACATTGTTGTGCGTTTTCTTGGAACTTTTGCTTCAGTTGTATGTTTTATTGCCACTCAAAACTTTCATAGCACGTCCTAGAAAGGTACCAAAGAACATGACGTTATACTCCTATCCATTCTGTAATAATCCATCGATATGGATGACTGGGGTGACCGCTTAAGGGTTAAAGCATGCAAAGTAGTCGGGCTGGTGGCCAGCAGCAATCTGTTTCTTCATCAACAAAGTCATTTGCCACACAAGTAGTCATTGATTAGACGAGAATATGTTACACAGTGTGTCACGTGAGTAAACGAGAAGAATGATGTATGGATCAGAAGCGGTACCACAGCAGTACCTACCCCTATCGTTCTCTACTTGAAGTTAAGAAAGCGCGCTGGCGCTTGTGTGAGCTCCCGCTCCTGCCACGGCTGTTAGTCTTGGAGAGTCGTCCAGCGCAGCAGCAGAGTTGGATATCACCCCCCTCTCCCTCACCACCCAGCCTCGGCCGGCCGTAGCCACACGTCACGTGACGTCACAGCACGCGGCGTGGCGGCGACAGGTCTCCAGTGGCGCAGTTCCTCCCCTCCTTTTGCCTTTTGCTGCTCGCCGGGAACCGCCAGACGCCGCCACCGAGACATTTTTCCCTGAAGGACCGTCCTCTCTTCTGGCTGCCATGCAGGAAACGGAGGCCGTTGACACTTCTGACGATGAAAACCATCGTGGTACCGGAAAACCAACTAGTAACTGCATTGTAATCAATTATGCCAAAGAAACGTCTCTAGTCTATATCTATAAATGTGAATATCTGTTCGGTGTACGTTTATCACGTCCGAACGACAAGACGCAGAGATTTAAATATCTGTACAGTTACTAATTCATACCTGAGGAAGAATTTAGGCCGGCCGCGGTGGCCGAGGGAACTAAGGCGCTTCAGTCACGGTCTGCACGGCCACTACGGTCGGGCATGGATATTTATGCCGTCCTTAGTCTTAGTTAGTTCATAAGTAGTTTGTAAGTTTAGGTACTGATGACCCCGTAGTTAAGTCCCATAGACTATACAAACATTTGAACATTTTTGAAGATTTTAGGCACGGTTTTAAAGCGACCTGATAGATATTAAGTAATTTCAAGAATATAACGCAAAATGCGGAACAATAATTACTCTTTGAGAATTATATTTACTCTTTGGAAATGGTTTTATTGGTTGGATTGTTGCTTGAGGGTTGATAGTGATAAAAGTATGGATTAGGATGGAATGTTATCGGTGTATATAAAATTCTACGTGTGCGTGTGTGTGTTAATATTTCACTCTGCAGCGAAAACTACAGAACGCAAACGAATGGTCTGTGTAATTGTTGTCCGAAGTCTCCCGTTGTACACCATAGCAGTGTACAGGACTTAATCTCTATCTACGGATGATAGGAAAATTATACAACCCATCCCAGTGCTGCATAAATAAAATGGGTTGGACGCGTTGTCAGGATGGAAGGCGGAGCGGTGAAGGCTTGTGGGTGCCCTAGGAGAGTGTGGCTGAACGGCAAATAAAAGATAGAATTCAAGTAAATATTTGGTATATTCTGAAATACGGAATACATGGCGGGACTCGCCCTGGGAACGGATGCAATGAATGAAGGCCAGTCTAAACGGATTAGAAAATGGGAAAGGATAATGGTTACGGTTCACACAGTTGGTGGCTGATATCGAGCAGCCGCTGGGCGGGAGCGGACGGCATGCGGCCGTTCGCCCCGCCAGAGGCTGGACCTCTGCAGTGCGTCTGTTCTGCACGAGAACTCAAACTGAAGAGAGCGAAGGAAGTGATTCTCGCACCTCTGAGACCTCCAGCAGTAGCACACGTGATCAAACGTGGGTGTCTGCTATTGGCTACACGGTAGCATGGTAACGTCAGTAGTTTCAGCACGGACGCCAGAAGGGTGGCGTGATTTTAGCATCAGCATTCATTACTGGTTCTGGCCGGCTCTGTCCTGCAAGGTGGACAGGCTTGGTCACGTTGTCAAGGCGTATGTCGCGGCAGAAGAACACTTGTAAAACTTAGGCGAAGTTTTGAAATAAAATTTTTGAATTTTTTCCTAACCTGTTTTAGACTGGCTGGTCATCCTGTACATTCCCTCCCCTTTCCCTAGAAGTGGTGACTCACAAAGTTTACATGGACGCCAGACACTCCTGGGAAGAACGGGTTGCCCGAAAGGGGACTTAGTAACTAAGGGAGGATTTTGTTACAATTTGAACTCATTTAGTGTGAATGTGAGGGGACTTAGTGTAGTCACATTTGGTTTTCAGGTAAACAATAAATTGGGAAATGTCATAACTCTTCAGAAATTTGTAGAACAATGAATTCAATAAGGTGAAAATTTGAACCATTTAACATTTGAATGTAGTGTTATATTTAAAATTAAAACTTGTTTCACATGTTACGTGTCATTACTAAATTTGGTGAAATCAAAGTGTTGACACTGGCCGAACTTAATCAGCACGGGTCTTGCAATGGTTACAGATGCTCCTAGAAAGGTGTAGATGTTTGTGTTGTTTGGCAAATATTAATCTCGTTATTACACAGTGGAACAAATGTAAAATAAGAGGCTCAATGGAATCAATCCAATGGAAACTGACAAATACACACCATTTTAAAATGCTTATACTCAGACAAAGACTATGCTTTCCATAGATTAATAAGGAGTTAATCATTCAGTATAAATATAAATTAGATTGTAATTGTAATCCCAGAAAAGAAATTCATTGTAAAGCCATAAAAGAGGTAATATTGGTTTTAACTTAATTAACTGATCAACTATGTTTAAGTAACAACGTTTTCTAAAACCAGTAACATCACTCATTACATAAAATATTGTGGAAGTTACAAAATTCAATAATGCAACTCGTTGGATTAAAAGTTTTTTCAACACGGTAATAGAACTTATATCAAGTAAGGAAGTAAAATATGGAAATAAAACAGAGGTTTTATCTACCTTAGTTCTCAACATAATACACACGATCTAAAAATATAAATTGGTAACTTATAATTATTCACTTTGAAATATTGCAAGTTACTTAAAAAGGGAACAATCCTTCCATATATGTCATATAGGAACACTACACAATAACATTACCACTAGATCAAAGTCGCACTTCGAAAGTGATTATTGCACAATCGATCTCAAATGTTGCTAACACCAAACTAAATATAGGTGTCTTAATGGTGTATAAAACACAGCAAGAACTAAATTACTTGATACTCTGATAAGTGCAGGAAAAAGGATATTCTTAAAAACAGCAAGTTTAATGTCTTGGATGAAAATTAAGGTTTTTTCTCCAACATAGCTGCTTTTAATAAACGTCTACAATCATTAGGCAGAAGAAGAGTTAATAGTGCTTATCACAAAATAAACGAATTCTTATAGAATTTCATAAGGCGTATCACTTTTGAGCCTCAATTAGTATTATTTCATGAATCACCAGTATTGAGATACTTCGCGCGCAAATGCAGCTTACGAGGCACGGGAACTGTTTGTAAACAAATACAACTGTCAGACGCGCACGTGGTGCGTAGGGCAGTAGGGGAGGTGATAATCAGAAAAGTATAATGGCTGCGTGTGGTAGGCGGGGGAGAGGGGAGGCAAGTCTTGGCTATCACGAGGCGTGAGGGGGGAGAGGCAGGGGACACGTGATAGGCAGGTGGCGTGAGGAGGGGGGGAGTGGTGGAGCGGCTACAGCTGATCGCAACAGCCTTGAAGGATGCAGGTGGTCTAACGTCAGGTGACGGCGTATTAGCACGCGCCTTAACAATGCAAGGAAATAGGATTCTGGCGGCAATTCGCAAAGGTGCACTTAAAATAAGAACACGGCAGTACAATAACATCGGCTACGAACAGTGGATAAAATAAATAACGTATCAGAGATTTGGAAATGAATTTCATTCAGATGATTGGAAAGAAGGTTAAAGTCAGTTTGATACGCAATGGACAAAGATCAGGAAGTTAAAGTACACATTTAAAATTTCAATACGTCTCAAGGCTTCTATGCGTTGAATTTTAGCAGGCACAAGGTTCCAAAACGGTGGCCATTCGTTTTGAGAATCTGTCATCTGCATAAATATCGTAACACAGTAGCTCTAGAATGACGAAATTGCTGATACAGTCTCTAAATTTCTATTGAATTGACACTAGTTAAAGCCAGAAAACAGGATGTGGATTAAAATTTTATGAAGAAGGAGTTGAAGGGACAAGGCGGGGCGGTTGATTTTAAGAATTAAAAAGCGCGCAATTAATTTTTAATTCTTATAATCACTAACTCCAGACTTTGACAGGCTCTAAAAGGTCTCAAAGAAATGAAGGTAGCACAGAAAAGGCAGACCACGTCCGAATCAATGTAACAATTGGAAATGTAAATGATAAATAATGGTTCGCTGACAATGGAAGCAAACAGCATAAACTCGGTAACATAAGGCTCCACATTATGGATTTGGTAACAAAACGTGATACTTCACAATGACAGATAAGAAGGGATAAATCGTTAATGGTAGACAATGTTAACTCTTCCTCACTTAATGACAGCATATTTAAAATTCTTAAGGATAATTAAGATACTCTAAAAATATAAGTGAACTCTACACACTAATTAATCTTACGAAAATCTATATTATAAGTGACTGGAGCACATTGTAATTGATACTTCATGCTTAATAATGTGGTGCTTTGAAAGATTACAGGATTTACTAATGTCTGGGTTACTCATCATTACAAAATAGCACTAGATCTCGCTACACGGAATAAGGGCAATATCTCTTTACCATTAACACATCATAGCACAATGTAAGTACCTCTCTTGGATACAAATTGTTTACGCATCAACTTAGGGTGTCTCTGGCCGTAACAACTGGAAATAACTTCTCGTAATTCCGATGTGCGTTGTGTTTCACCTACATTTATAGCCAAGGTACTGACACAGGAAAAATAATGAACCCTGTTACGGAGGTTCCAGAATCTGACAAAGAAAAGGCGTGTATGAGGTAGAACAGTAAGTATATAGAAGCAGAATGGCAGCAATAGAAATACGGACAAAGTAGTTTTTCTTGGTCTTCTCGCTATGTGAAACAGTTTTCTTCTTTAAACTTCTCTTACGGATTTTACGCTCACAGGCGGTACTCTTGACTCACCATTGGCAACTACATATAGCCTCCTTTACATCGGCTAAAACATTACTCACTTTAGCTGCCCTCTGGAGGGTAACAGCTTGAAAGGCTTTCTCTTGCACACCACTTAAGGTGCAGTAGGGATTCTGGTATCTCTCAAAGGCTATCTTATCACATCTCAACCAGGCTTCTCTTCGGTAAAACATTTTCGAATCAACAAGATTCACATTTCGTGCCCTGAAGCACACTGTCGTCACATGCTTTGGCAACCAGTTTGTGAAAACTACCACTTTCATGGAAGGAAAAGCTCATAGCTCATACAGAAAGAAATACGCAGGAGGAAAAAGAGAAACATACAGAGAGTAGAGGCGGGAGGAGCGAAAGTTTAATTCTTGGGTTTACAATGTGGTTTATCGACACAGCGTTCTAACGGTTCCGACAGTTTCAGACGTTAGTCGTGTGTACGACTGTTTGTGCGGTTGCGGACTTCAGTCTAAGCTCGTTAGCAAATCTGGTAGACACAACCACGATTGAAAACTTTTTGTTTGTGGTTTTTCTTTTAAGACCTCAACGCTGGTATTGCGTCGGTGTTTGATCTTAAGACAAAAGCACACATCCTTCAAGATTGAGAATTTCATACTTCTCCCTGTACCAATGATTTTCAAATTTCTGCCAGACGCGGCTTGGAGGGGGAATGCCTTGCTTTAACCCATCACGTCTGTGGATGGCGAAAATTTACTTTCATTTACGGCACGGAAAATATTGATAGGAAAGATCAAGGAAAGACAGATCGTGACACTGATACTAAGTGGAAGAAATATCACGAACATCTCGGACAATGTGGACGACAGGCCACATCTTATTAGCGTTAATGAAAAACTTTGTCAAACTCATAACTGTGTGATTACACATGCTACAAATTAATTAAAAATGAAACTTCCATACTTCCGGCAATGCTCAAACTTGAGTAATATAAGGAAAAGAGTATTATTCTCTACTATAACTGCAACATTAACTAATCCAGTCACACGGGGAAAGTTAATACTCAAATTATTCTATTACGCGGAGGCACCTCGGAACAGAAGGAAATAGATGATACAGTATCAGTCTGTACTTATCCGTCGGAACGTGGTGTGGCACGGTGCTGTACGACGGTGCACAGCAGGCGGGGGCGGCAGCTGGGCGGCTGGCGATGTTCGGTCGCACGCGCACGACGCGCGCGTGGCTTCGACGTGGGCGGCGGGGGCGGCGTGAGCGGCAGCAAGTGGGCCTCACTGCTACGGGTTGCGGTGGTTTGGACCCGTTATGGAGCCATCTTCGTCTGCTTGGCAGGACCGGCAGGATACGTGGGGCGGCGTCTCATCCTCACAGCACATACGGACGGACGGCGCCGGTAGCGACGTATGTGGGCGGCGGCAGCGGCAGGTGGGCCGCGCCAACCGGGATACGGCACTTACATGCCTTCGCTGGGCCGAAACAGTAGCAAGAACGCGAAGCGGAACTTTTTACGCCTCGTGCACGCAGGTGAGCTGCGCACGTGGAGTAGTGCACGGCGAAGTCGGCGGTCAACTGCGGCAGGTCGCGCGTCACGCACATGGCGCACACGTGCGCTGCGGCAGGCAGGCGTGCGACGTTGGACTTGGCACTCGGCACGGAATGTGCAGATGCAGCGGCGGCTAGGATGTCACGGCGGCTGTGCCGTGGCTCGGCGGGATAGCGGCTGTCGACCAGCCACACAACATAATGTGAAACAAATTTTGCGGCCACACTAAGGGCCGAAAGGTGGGTTATCGATCGCACTTCGGACGCCAAATTGTACAGGACTTGATCTTTATCTTACGGGTGATAGGAAAATTATACAACCCATCCCAGTGCTGCATAAATAAAATGGGTTGGACGCGTTGTCAGGATGGAAGGCGGAGCGGTGAAGGCTTGTGGGTGCCCTAGGAGAGTGTGGCTGAACGGCAAATAAAAGATAGAATTCAAGTAAATATTTGGTATATTCTGAAATACGGAATACATGGCGGGACTCGCCCTGGGAACGGATGCAATGAATGAAGGCCAGTCTAAACGGATTAGAAAATGGGAAAGGATAATGGTTACGGTTCACACAGTTGGTGGCTGATATCGAGCAGCCGCTGGGCGGGAGCGGACGGCATGCGGCCGTTCGCCCCGCCAGAGGCTGGACCTCTGCAGTGCGTCTGTTCTGCACGAGAACTCAAACTGAAGAGAGCGAAGGAAGTGATTCTCGCACCTCTGAGACCTCCAGCAGTAGCACACGTGATCAAACGTGGGTGTCTGCTATTGGCTACACGGTAGCATGGTAACGTCAGTAGTTTCAGCACGGACGCCAGAAGGGTGGCGTGATTTTAGCATCAGCATTCATTACTGGTTCTGGCCGGCTCTGTCCTGCAAGGTGGACAGGCTTGGTCACGTTGTCAAGGCGTATGTCGCGGCAGAAGAACACTTGTAAAACTTAGGCGAAGTTTTGAAATAAAATTTTTGAATTTTTTCCTAACCTGTTTTAGACTGGCTGGTCATCCTGTACAGCAGTTCCATGCCGACAGCTATAAGGGGGTGGAAGATATGGTGGTTCAAAGTCGTCAAATTATGGAAAAATTCGGACTGGAGGCCAGCGATGACGTTTGAGACTCTATAGCAAGGAGGTTACATACAGTGTAACGTAATGCCACAGACCATATATTTGGTCTATGCGTACTACAATGTCTTCAGCTCTTTCTCTGTAAGGACAAGCATACGAATAAGGAAATATAAGAATAAATAAATAAATAAAGCAGTAATACAGAAATTTAGTTAATACATCTCTTTACAAAAAAAATCGATTTGACGTTTCTCGCGTTACATCAAGTCATCGATTTGTGATATTATTACAATCAGTATTGTTGAATTTCGCGATTGAATTATTCGAAACGAGTGCATTTTTACGTGTGATTTGATCTACACTACTTACTTTCCTGATATACAGTAAGTGCAGAGACTTCTGCAATCTGATACGGATAATTTTCAGTTCCGTTTCATCACAGACATTTCCTCAAAAATGAATGAAATTAATTACATTAATTTTATTGTTATTTAAACTTCGTTTCTTATATATTCTCCAAAAATGTTTTCAGAAAGAAGGAAATGGACAGAGAGAAGGCATACGAGAAGTACTAGCTCAAGGCAGGAACAAATAATAAATACCCGGGCAACGCCGGGTTTTCAGCTAGTAATTGGAAAAAGCGGAAGTCATTCCTGTTTTCAAGAAGGCTCACACTTATACACTACCGCTCATAACTTTCAATACACCCAATAATTGACATCTAGATGTCCGAAGATCTAATACCGTGGATACCGTGGAGGAAGCAAAGGAAACAACAGTTGTACACATGCCATGATTTTTGTTTGTGGTAATCGAGAGACAATAGTGTCCAACAAACAATGTTGTGTACATAAACTTTATGTAGCTGTCTGACACTTTTGTTTTCCTGTTTGCCGAGGGATGCCGCATTTGCTGCACCTGTGTTGTTTCCTGTAGTGATGTGGTGTCCGCAGCGAACGCAAGCGCTGCTACGATACGTAACAACTGGCTCCTGCATGTCACTTCCTTCGTGACGGTTGAAGTGTACACATAGCTAGTATGGCTCCACGAGTGGACATATCCATAGATAAACGTTCAGCAATTGTAGCACTTAGCCAAGCAGACTTATCTATTCGCCAAACTGCGAAACAGTTTAATAGGGGGGGGGGGGAGTGCAATACACCCATCGCTGCCAGAAGAAAACAGGTAGCAATACGGACATACCACCACCAGGACGACCTCGTAAAACAGATAGAAGTGATGATTAATATATCAGAATTACCAGAGCCCCAAATTCGTTCAGAATTTGTAGAAATGAACGCGACAATATCTGTCGCAACAGTAAAAAGAGACTGACTGAAGCCGGCAGGAAAGGTTGTGCCACAGCAAGAAAACCCCTTGTATAGCCCCATAAATAAACAGAAGAGACTTGAATGGGTCAGAAAACATCGTTGTTGGACATCGGAAGAGTGGACGAAGGTGTTATTGACCGACGAACCGAAGTTAGAGATTTTTGGAACCAGAAGGAGAACATTTGAAACTTCCTGGCAGATTAAAACTGTGTGCCGGAACCGGGACTCGATCCTGGGACCTTTGCCTTTCGCGGGCAAGCGCTCTACCACTGAGCTACCCCGACACGACTCACGATGCCGCCTCACAACTTTACTTCCGCCAGTACCTCGCCTCCTACTTTCCAAACTTCACAGAAGCTCCCCTTGCGAAACATGCAGGACTAGCTCTCCTGGAAGAAAGGATATGGTGGAGACATGGCTTAGCCACAGCCTAAGGGATGTTTCCAGAATGGAGTGCTAGTCCTGCATGTTTCGCAGGAGAGGTTCTGTGAAGTTTGGAAAGTAGGAGGCGAGGTAATGGCAGAAGTAAAGTTGTGAGGCGGCATCGTGAGTCGTGTCGGGATAGCACAGTCGGTAGTGCGCTTGCCGGCGAAAGGCAAAGGTCTCAGCTTCGAGTCCCGGTTCCGGCACGCAGTTTTAATCTGCCAGGAAGTTTCGTATCAGCGCACACTCCGCTGCAGAGTGAAAGTTTCATTCAGGAGAACATTTGTTCGCCGATTTGTAAGGGAAACGGTAGCCCAGCAGTGTGTTCTGCCTACAATTAAACACGGTGGAAGGTCTGTTTCGGTTTGGGGATGTTTTGCAGGAGATAGAGTTGGCGACATTGTGAATATAGAAGGATGTATGTATCAGAAGCAGTACCACCGCATACTTCAAAATCAGGCAATACCGAGTGGATTGCGCTTAGTAGGGAAAGGGTTCACCTTACAAGAAGATATTGACCCGAAACATCGATCGGCAAACTGTAGGAACTACATTGCATGAAAGGAAAAACAGAAAATACCGAACGATATGGTATGGCCGTCCCAGAGCCCCGACTGTTATCCCATTGACATTGTGTGGGATGAAGTGGACAGACGTGTCAGGGAAGGAACATCTCTGGAATGTTGTTAAACATGTGTGGAATCTTATAGACTCACGACACCTACAAAAACTGATGGACCGCATGCCTCGAGTTCGTCAGGCCGTCATTAGATCCAACGGAGGACACTTTAATGAAAGTAAAATATAAGGATTGTGATTGTATTATATATGTGTAAGTTAATACAATTATATTTTGTGAGAAATAATGTCTGATTTGTATTGTAAATCTAAAATGCCAGGGTTTATTTAAATTAATGAGCGGTAGTGATTTCTAACGTCAGACTGTAGAATTTTGGAACATATTTCATATTTTCTTCTAGAGTACTGTGGCAGTTCTGGAAACCGAAAACAATCTCTATAGAAATTAATACGGATTTGTAAAGCAACGATCATATAAAATCCAGCTCATCCTTGAGACCGCGAGGGCAGTATCTGCAGGCCTCTCGACAGACGCTGTGTAACTTCAGAAGGATTGCGGTACGATTCCTCACAGTCGAAGGAAATATGAACGTGTGGACTGTCGGACCAGCTGTGTGACTGAGCTGAAGACCTTCTGGTTATCAGCGATCAGATGCCATTCTCAACGGAGGGAACTCTTTGGACGGCGGTCGTGGTGGCCAAGCGGTCTGCGACGCGCCAGCCACCGTCTGCACTGCCATTACGGTCGGGGGTTCGAATCCCCTCTCGGGCATGGATTTTTGTGCCGTCCTTAGTATTAGCTAGTTCATAAATAGCTTGTTAGTTTAGGGACTGATGAGCCCGTAGTTAAGTCCCAAAAGCTTTACAAACATTTGAACATCTGAATTCTTTGGACGTGGTTGTGGTGCCCGAAGAAAGAGCCGTTGCTTCCCACAGCATGTATTAATTTCGTAGATAAGATCGAAAGTACAATAAGGCTTTTCGTGGATTATGATTCAGTATATTGAGAAGTAGCAACTCAGTAAAATTGTAACGAAATGGACGAGGGTCTGCAGCGTATAGACGCAAGGTGAGGAAACTGCCGCGTGGTCTAAGGCACCTTGCTATCGAATGCCTGGCGGTTCCCTGTCGGGGGTTCGAGTCCTCCCTCGGGCATGTGTGTGTGTGTGTGTGTGTGTGTGTGTGTGTGTGTGAGAGAGAGAGAGAGGAAGTTGTTACTAGCAGAGATACGTACGTCTAAGGACCGATGTCCTAAGCAGTTTCACGCCTTGGTGTACAAGCATTTGAAAATTTTAAGGAGATAGCAGTTGATTCCCATCGTGAACAAAAGTAAGATAAAGCGACTAAAAGAAAGCAAGCTCTTTTATTACGTGACTACACTATCTCATAAAATTACTGGAAGCAGTTACTTACATAAAAAGTCTGGAAGTATATACTGAGAGAAATTTGAGGTGGAAGCACCACATAAAAGTAATTAGTGGGTAGGTTAGATGACAGAGAAGTTCATTGGAATATTTTTCATCAAGATTATTAACAAAGGAAGTGGCCTACCAAACACTCTTTCAAGTAATACTTGAATATTGCTCATCATTGTGAGATACGTACCTGATGGGGTTAAGTGAGTAGGTAGGGAAGATCCTGAGGGAAACAGCGCCTTCCGTTACAGGTTCATTTAGTTAGCGCGAAAGCCTGAGGGACATGACCGCAAACTCCACTGTCAGACACTGCAGGAGAGACGTTCTGCGTCATGGTATGAGCTTCTGCGGAAGATCAGGAGGAATGCGCCACACACACTGTGATGAGGCTTGTCTGGTAGGGATGTATAACGAATGGCGTTTCACAGCCAATTTTCTACGCAAAAAGTTTAGAAAAATACCTTGCCAATAGAATTAATCCTCATGCATCATTTAAATGACGCAAAAAATGCTATTGCCTGAGAAACTGATGCAATACAGTCTATAAGTGAATAAGATTTATTATTATTAGTGTGAATTTTGCAAAAAAATTCGAACGGCAATTTGAAAACTCACTTTCACTTCAGAATTGTTTTAAAAAATGTGTTCCTACCGAATTACAGTACTCAGCCAACTCTACAGCTTATATCTTCTTTACTTCGACCATCATTATAGGTAACTTGCCTGAGAATGCCTGGAAAAATTTGACAAATTTTCACAGCTGTGACTTACAACACCTAACTCTTAATGGAATAAAATTACAGGAAAATGTTTCATCTCTCTTTCTTAGCAATTCGATATACAGGTAGTTTCACTAATTCACATATTGAACTTTTTAGATTTTTTTTTTTTTTTTTTTTTTTTTTTTTTTTTTTTTTTTTTTTTTTTTTTTACTGTAAACGTTTTTTTCTGGTTCATACTTTGATTCCATGTGATGACTAACCGTCTTACTTACACACTTGAAACTTTAGTCAGTAAACATGTTCATAAGGATGTAAGTTGCCATTATCAGAGACGAAGAGGTTTGCACAGGACATGGTAGTCTGGAAAGCTTCATTACATCAGGACTGGACTACTACAACAACAACAACAACAACATAGCAAACGGAGCAGTCAGGGTGATGTATAGAGTGAGGGAGAGAAGATGGAGGAGGAAAGGAATGTGGACAATGATAGAAAGGGAGGAGGACATAGAAAAGAAGAGGATCACGATGAGATGGACTGAGAAAAGTTGAAATGGACAGAAAGAGGATGTGGTGAGTGAGGAAGGGATCGGTCGAGAGTGGTGCAGAAGAAAAATAGGGGAACAATGAGGAGAAGAGAAAGAGAGGGAAGAGAGAGAGGAGGGGGACTGGACGAAATAAATAAATACTCTGGCCACTCCATTACTAAGGGTAGAAAACTGTTCAAATGTTTGTTAAGCTTAAGGGACTTGACTACGGGGTCATCAGTCCCTAAACTTACAAACTACTTATGAACTACCTACAACTAAGGGCGGCACAAATATTCATGCCCGAGGGGGGATCCGCACCCCCGACCGTAGTGACCGTGCAGACCGTGACTGAAGCGCCTCAGTCCCCTCGGCCACCGCGGCCGGCACTAAGGCTAGTATTTTAATAAATTTGTATCAAAATATAGTAATAATGTCACGCGGGAGTTCATAAAGTACCAGTGGAGTCTCAACAAGAATCTCATCTCCTTGTCTCTACACCTCAGCACTAGGCACCGAATCTCAACTGAACAACGAGTTTCGGCTAAAAAAAAGTCCACTCTTCCAGTAGACGCTCACTACTTCTGCACGCTACAACCATTTTATAGTGTTTTTTTTTTTCACAACTACTGTATACTGAAACTAAGTATAGGGGTTTTATACCTCACTGTTGTATAAGAGAATGCAGTTTATTAGTATCATTCAGTCAAATGTTCATTACAAAATATTTAATGAATGGTTCAGTAGCTCCACTGCAATACATTATTATTTACGATTCCTGTTCATTTGTAGAGTTATTAGTCTTACTATTAAGTGAAGTAATTATTAAGGATGAGATTAGAACAATGTCTTTGCTATAGACCTTGAATATGATATTTCGTAATGATGTGAAACCTTTACTTACAATGCATTAAAATTTAGTCCAAAATCCATATACATCCATTGTACTGAAACTAAACGATGTCCACTCATTTTCTAAGTTGCTTATCGACTCTTTCTAACAAAAACACTCCTAGCTTTCTAGATTTGGTTCTAAATTTGGTCACCACTAGCGGAAGGACGATATCACGATCACTAAGCCCCACCTCTACAGTGACATCGTTCATAAGGTCTGACCTGTTAGTAGCTGTAAGGTCTAAAATATTTCCATTAGATGTGGGCTATCGGTTTAACTGCTCAAGACAGATTTCGGAAAACGTGTTCAATAGTAGTTCGTAAGACTGTACCGCCTGAAATGAAACTATAGAGGTCCCAATGTATCCTCTTAAGATTGAAGTCTCCCCCGACTAATATTGCATGTCCCGGATACCTACGCACTTCCTGGTGTAGACTTTCTTTGAATGACTCAAACTGCTACAGCAGCACTGGAGGGCCGGTAAAAATACCCAACTATTAACTTTACTTCTCTTTGCGTAAATTATGTGCAAACCATCCTGCCAGAATTTATATGAAATCGGAAAACACTGAATTCTGTTTTCATTGTTTCGACGTGAACGAAAGAAAATGGTTGATCTCCAGTAAAGAATCGTAATCCAAGAATCTATGAAAACTAAAGTCAGTCGGCCAGACCAAAGTACCCAGCCGAATGCCTTCATTTTTCTTTTACACGAAAGGTATTCATTCACAGATTCGTCATCAAAGTATCAGTATTTACATAACTCTCGCCTTCATTTTTCTATACTCAAACGCGATTTCCTTCTGTACATTTCTTATGGGGATGTCCGTGCTGTAAACTAAAGTCAGTCGGTAAGGCCGCTCTATCCGACCGTTTTCCTTCATTTTTGCTTTAAACGAAAGGTATTCATTCGCAGATTTGTCATAAAGTATCAGAAATAACGTAAGTCTCTCCCACCTTTAACTTTATTCAAACGCGCTATTCTTCTGTCCTTGCATTAAATATTTTAATCGGTTTTCTTTACGATATCTTCGATTCTAATTAATGTACGCAATTCTTTTTTTGACCTGACAACACTCAGCGGATCAAACTCTTTGATTTGCGCTTTTAAACACTTGCATTGATTGATTCTGAAGAAAGCTATGATGAACACTCAGCTTTACTTCCGTTTCTTCCCAACTTTTTTATCGTTCCACTAACGGTGCGAAGTATTTGCACCGGTCCTCTGGTTTAGTTATAAATCCAACTTTTCACTGAAACCCCTGTCGATATCCCTTTATTAGACTTAAATAAGTAGATTTGCTTATTTATTTACTTTATTCTTGGATTAGTGTACTGTGCTTTCAATTCGTTGCAGCGTAAATGGAAAAGATAGGAGAGAAGATTGTGGTTTAACGCCTCGTTGATAACGCGCTCGTTAGAAGCGGAGATGTAGCTGCGTTTTCGCTAAAGACGGGAAAGGAAACTGGCGTCGCCCTTTAAAGGGAACCATCTCGGAATTTTCCAGGAGTAATTGAGGGAAATCATAACAAGCCTATTTCTGATTGGCCAGAGGTGCATTTGAACCAGCGTCTTCCAGAATGCGAGCCAAGTGTTACCACTGTGCCACCTCACACGCCCATAGATGGAAAAGTTACATTTCGCCAAACACAATGTTTGTGTTAACATTCATCTCGGGTTTGCAGCCGGATACCATCATCAACTAAACTCAATATTTCTGCAGCCCAACTGGCCGCCATCTTCAGGTGAGTGCGCCGGAAACTGAGGCAGAACAGAGATAGCAGCCCCTTTATACACCGATGACGGCCCACCGCGCGTGCGCGAAACCAAAGTAGAGGCCCTCTAGGCGCAATAGAACTAGTAGCGCGCCGGCAAAACGATGGGTCGAAACAAGACTAGTTAAAAGAAATCGCAGGTCGAAATGAAGACCGTTTCTGTGTAAAGCATTCTTATCTAAATGTTGTAGTGGTACCTTGAAAACTAACTTTTAACCATATCTGCCCAGAAACAGTTGTCCTTACTTTCTACCCGCATAACCGCAGTACTAGTCTGGTTTCACTGGTGAGTTTGCTGTTGCTTTATTGTCTTCGCTTGACATTGTCATTTAGAGGTAAGGCCAGTAGGCATTGTGAGTTCTACGCCGCCCTTAAATAGTGACTCTACTCCATAGGGTGTTACCAGTTTCTCCTCTGGTGAATACTCGTGGATTACGATCGTAGTTTCTTAATTTTGGATGTCCTCAGGGTCTTCCGGTATCGCTAGTGCTACACGATGCCTCTGGCAATCTCGAGTTATTATTTCTCCGACGTATTCAAATTCGAATTTTGAACTTTTCGCAGCGCAATGAATAATCCATTAAATTTCTGGCGAGCAGTCTCGCAAATTCAATTTCCTCGCCCAATATTTCGGCCGCGAATCTTCCGGCCATTTTCAGAGTGACTGAAAAAGATGGTTGCCTCCGTTTTATAAGACTGATGGCGCATTAGGACATGCAATACATCGCAAAACCAAAGCATCTGTCTTTTATGACAGTATCTGCCATCACACTTCACAAACCGTAAGGGGCCCTTACGATAGTTGTTGTTGTTGTCGTCTTCAGTCCGCAGACGGGTTTGATGCTGCTCTCCATGCTACCCTGTCCAGTGCAAGTCTCTTCATCTGAGAATAATGTCGGCAACCTGTATCGTTTTGAATCTGCTTCCTGTATTCATCCCTCGGTCTTCCTCAACGATTTTTACCCCACTCACTTCCCTCTAATGCTAAGCTGACGTTTTCTTGATGTCTCAGAATGTGTCCCACCAATCTATCCGTTCTCTTAGTCAGGATATGCCAGAAACTCCTTTTCTCCCCAATTCGATTAGGCACCTCCTCATTAGTTACGTGATCTACCTATCTAATTTTCATCAGTCGTCTGTAGCACCACATTTTGGAAGCTTCTATTATCTTTTTGTCTGAACCTCTTATCGTCCATATTTCACTCGAATTAATTTCATATGACTTTATTTCACTGCACTCGAGTTCAATATGTGACACTGAAGAGAATACAAATTGGGAGCGTGTACACCAATATCGAGCTATTTTTAGTTATTTCTGGTATATGGGTCTTTGACATCCAACTTCATCATACACTGACGGGCCAAAGAAACTCATTTTGACATGCATATGCAAATATAAAGGTATGTAAACAGTCACAGGAATGCGCAGGAGTCCAAAACGCCAAAGTAAGATGTCTGGCGTAGGTGTTAGATTGACTACTGTTGAAGAATGGCAGGTTATCACTATTTAGGTGAGTTTGACCGCCGTGTTAGTCGGCGCTCGAGAGATGGGACACGGCATCTCCGAGGTAGCGATGAGGTGGGGATTTAGCCGTACCTCCATTTCACGAGTGAACCGTGAATAACGGGGATGCGGCAGAACACCATCACATCTCCGACATCGCTGCTGTTGGAAAAGATCCGGCACGTGGAGGGCCAACAACGACATTCAATATAAAGATTAAAATACAAAATTTTGTGTTTTTTCTACGGTTTTGTTTATTTAATGAATTGATTTTCGGCTTATTAGGCCATCATCAAACATTTACTGAATTTCATTCAAAGAACAGAAGTATGTTACATACAGAAAGTAAATTAACTTCTTTAATGGAGCAGTTGCAGTGTATATAAATATTTGAATGAAATCCGTAAAATAATAGTATTGTAAAAAGGAAACATAAATAGCATACATAGAGAAACGGGGAAAAAATAAATTGTTACAACATGACTACAGTGAATAAGAATAAAATTAAATAAGAATCTCATGTTTTAAGGGTTGTTCTAACTACAAAGTGATGCAAATATTAGAACCCTGACACAATATTATAACTAAATAAACAAATAGACAAAAATATACGTGTTGGATAGGAGGGTACAGGTGGGGTGCATTGGAGAATTGCAATGCGGTGGTATGCACTCGAACTGAAGAAAACAACCTGAAAAACATATATAATTGAATATGTTTATCTAAACATTTTTTCAGTTCGAGTGCATACCTCCGCTTCTCAATTTTCCAATACACCCCACCTATACCAACACCATCTGGAGACAAAACGTTAAAACAGGCCGTGCCTACGTCACACTTAGAGGCCGCGGCCGACACCTCACTCCAAGGAGTAAATATGTATACCATATCAGTGCCCTTATTGTTTTAGATATGTGAAAAACTGTGAACGTCTTTCCTGGAGTTGTAGAATGAATTAATGAGTTGGCGGCAGGAAGAACATCCGGATAACCGCTATGTTAAAAGACGAGCGAGGTGGCGAAGTAGTAACACACTGGACTTGCATTCGGGAGGCGGCGGGAGAAACACGCAACCTGCCATCCTGATTTTGGTTTTTCATCATTCTGGCGAATTGCGGGTTGATTGAAACGGTGCGGCCGCGGCGCAGTATCTGAGCTTGTGTTACGACCCTGATAACCACGAAGTTGACGGGATGCTAAACCTTAAACTTCCTTCCTTGTGTCTTACATGACCCATGTAAATCCCATTAACCAAGAAAACGTGCGCATGCGGGACATATGCGAATAGAAAGTAGATGAGGAAAAGAAGAAGACTAAGATGACCTTAAAATCTGTTTTAAAGGTATCCTTTCAGATGTAGTAAACTCAGTTTCCTTCAGGGTTAGTGTTTCATCCCCTTAATGGGTGTAGGGCACCTATACAAAATTTCTTCCACTTTCCTATACTCTACAACGTAATGGAAACCGCAAAATCATAACGTAGGGTCTGCGCAGGATACGGTGGACGAGGTACAGAGTGTTCGTCCGAAACGCCGGACGAGTCCATTCCTTGGTTGGGAAGGGGAGGCCGCGTCACTCCACTTCCGCCTGCCGGCCAGCGAACGTCAAGTGAGCGCACGGCTATGAACGGCGTGGCAACACAAAGCGCTATAGCTGCAGCAAGAGTTTGTTTTCAGTGTAAGCATATTTATGTCGGAGGAGGCAAAATAGGGGATAAAAATTCCCTTAAAAGTGTCTTTGAAAGAGTGCACGCTGCTTCTTGATAAACAATTTCCACGTCACACACAAAGGGCGAACCACAATAAAGTAACATTTTCCGGTAATAAGGGAAAATAGGTCTTTCAAGGGAAGTATTTATTCATTGAAGTACCTAATGCACACACACATATATGGATACTGTCACATTACTGTGTACGTTTTTCTTGTTTTCATTACTTACAGTAAACTGCAAGTAGCATCAATGACACAATTAGCGTAATATTTTCTCGGTATCTCAAAAAATGGAATGAAACTGTTGGTTATCAACTTCAACACAGGCATGTCATCCACGAGAAATATCCCCGGTGTGCTTCCATCACATCACAAGCAGCTACATTTATGACGTCTCCGTATCCCCTGGCGGTCTCATACACAAGTGACCTCATGTATCCTCACAGGAAGTAGTCGAGGAGAGCCAGGACAGATGATTTCCCCTTCAAATACAGTGCCCAAGAAATTGTTGTGGACTCAAGTGTAACGGAGCACTGTCGTGTCGTAGGCACATTCTCTTACAAGCAGCCAAGGGTACTTCCCCTACCACTCAGAACTTTTTGCAAAAACCTCAACTTCTGTGGTTACTTGGACTTCCAGGTAGACTTTCCAATAGTGAAGATAGTTCTCATGATTTCTTTGAAGGAAATAAAAACATTCATCTACATAAACAGCACAGCATGGGTAAACTGGTACGCAGGTTGGTTGTAAAGAAGCGGGAGAACAATAATTCGAGACAAAGCATTAAAAGCTGGTTTAGACCTATTTTGTGCATCAGTCCTTAAAGTTGCATTGCTGTTGATAAACAACATGCTTCTAGTACGACATTATTAATCTGACAGTTTCATCTATCAACATAATGACGTCACAAGTTATAAAAGATCTCGATGCAAACATTTGTGTTGTGCATGAAATACATGACTTAGAAAACTTATAGTTCGTTCAAAAATTAAAAGAATCATATTTTGGTGTTTGATGCACCGTATTAATAGAGAAACACTGAATTTTAATTTTTCGAAAGGTGAATTTATAATGTGGGACTGAGAGGGTTAAGCCGGTTTTTTTGACATTAGGTTCCCTACCTCAAATTGTGTTGTGGACCTGTCTCTACGTGTCCTTAAAGTTGTGTACATTCTCATGGAACGATCCTGTATATTCTGTTGCTGATCAAATTTAATTTATATTATTTGCTCACCCAGCTAATAGACAATTAATAAGCTTGGGTTAGTTGATCAAAGAAAAAGGCATATAGTTATATTTTTTTAAACAATCGAATGGAATGGACGCCGGATTTTAGCAGAACGAAGAAATGAATGATGTAACAACCACTACGTTAACTGCACTAACGCACCAAGAATAATAAACTGTTTAATACAAGGTTTGTATGATTCAAGATTGGGTAAAAAATAACCCCTTCAAGAGACTATCTTACCATTTTCCATTTTAGGGAAGTCACGGAAAGATTATATTAGTATTGTCGGACGTAAATTTGAAAATTTATCGTACAAAACGTAGACAAAATAGAAAAGATAAAAACGAGGCTAGCATTCTTCGCGTACACGTTCATTTACTTAGCGATAAACTGTACTAATGATCCTTAAACAAATTCAGTGACGGACACTACAAGACAGGTGGTAGGTGAGTTATGATATTTGGGCAGTAAAATATGGTGGTCGCAGTACAGATGATATAAAATGCGCAATCGCAATGGAAAGAAAAGCGTTATTTAAAAAGAGAAATTTGTTATCATCGAATATTAATTTAGGCGTAAGGAAGTCTTTTCTGAAGGCAATTGTATAGAGTGTTGCCTTGTAAGGAAGTGGAACATGGACAGTAAGCAGTGCGGACAGGAAGAGGATAGAGGCTTTTGAAAAATGTTGCTACAGAAAAATACTGAAAGTTAGGTGGTATTGAACAGAATTGGGGAGATAAAGAATTTCGGGCATATCTTGAATAAAGGAAGGGATCGGTTGGTAGGACAAATTCTCAGACATCAAGCAATTGTGAATTTAGCTTTGAAGGGGAAGTGTGTGGGGTCAAAATAGCAAAGGGAGACTAAGAGGTGAATATAGTAAGCAGATTAAAATGGATGTTGTTTGCCGTACTTATGAGGAGGTGAAGAGACTTGCTGTGGATAGAGTAGGGTGGAGAGCTACATCAGACAACAACAACAACAATGGTATTGTTTGGTAAGATAAAGGACTGGTACTCAGCCCAGGTAGAGAGTTATCGGGTCAATCCAGCAGCCGGTCGTGGGTTAAACCAAGTCGGCGGAAATCTGGGAAGGTCTCACGATTTGTACACAACAATAATGAGGGCTGTTAGACGAGCGTTTCTTGTGTGCCTGGAGGACATCTGTGAGTTCCACACTCCAGTAATTCAGAATAGAATAAAATGATCGATAATATTATATGCCGTCAACATTTAAGACATCTATGATGACGGAATAATTACGTACAACTCATGATTCTAAAAATAATTCCAATATCTCAAAATTTACAAATTTTTATGACTACTGAATCAAAATATAGAAAAATCAAGCATAATATAACCAACTTTTGAATGTGTCATGAAATAAGAAACTCTGCTTTAGATTATAGCTTATTGTCTCTTGCTATCATCTTTAAAGTGTCACACTTGTATATTTTTATTTAATGACTGATTTTAATTAATATAAATTTACAATGGAAATATAATCAGATCATCATATTGTCCACAGTAACAGTGAAAATGTAAGCAGCATGATTTACCTATCGCACATTTTATTTATTGTGTCGTTTTATTGTACAGTTCGCCAGTAATGTGTGTAAATATTGTGTGGCATGAGCGGTCAAGCTCATGAAAGCTGGTTTCTCTAATTGTTTGAGACTGTATGTTATGCTAATTAACAGCCCTTTTTGTGTATTTAAATAATATTATATTAGGAAAGAAGTGCTTTTCAGATGATCAGTTTTTTCTTGAAGGGATATATAATGATAAGACGTATACGGTTTTGGTACAAGGACCATCCTGGATGATAGGAGTGATTCGATCTGGCAGAGTGTTAAGACTTGCGCAGCGGACGGTCGCTTCTCGGAACTCTAAATTTAGCGAGAACAAGCTGATACGTGTTTATGTTTACGGAAAACTTAAACTATTTTGAACTGTTGACAGCTTCATGTTCAAATTCAAATGTTTGTAGAGCTTATGGGACTTAACTACGGACACATCAGTCCCTAAACGTACATACTACTGACGTACTAGCTTGTACTAAAGACGGCACAAACATCCATGCCCGAGGGGGGATTCGAAACCCCGATGTCAGCGGTGTGCAAACGGTGACTCTTCACACCGCTCGGCCTCTGAGGCCGGCACGTTGAGTGCTCGCGAAGTATACAGTTTCCGTGTTTCTTGAACTTATGATTACTTAGTTGGGGGAAAACTGGTACCAATTTCTTTTTGGACAGATTATTTTGATTAATAATTCATCTGATCACTTCAAATAAGGAACCAATTTGATATACTAAACCTTACCGAACAAAATCCCTGACTTTACGTAAGTCTGGAAACATTAGAATAAAACCTTTCTTTATTGATCACCAGTTGTCTCTATATATAAAAATGTTGATTTGGCAAAATCTCTAAAATTTCTTTACCAATTATACCTTTGGTATAACGAGACAATGTTCTCTCAAGGAATTGTAATATTTGTTGATATATATATATATATATATATATATATATATATATATATATATATATATATATATATATATATCACCTCTGCATGTGGACCAAGGCGGGGTTGTTCCCATTCACGTTCTTTGCTAGGGTGCTATTCCAATGTAGGAGAGTTCTAGCAATTTTATGCCCATTTCCCAGGGAACATTAGGCAGAATTAAAGTATGTGGTGTGGAGGGAGACGTGCTTTAAGACAGGCCGTGTAGTCGCTTTGGCTGCAACGCTGTGTTAGCTGAGTGGTCTAAAGCACCTACGTAGTAAGTTGGATGTCCCGGGTTCAAATCCCGGCCACAACAGAAATTATAATTCAATGCATCTCCTTATGTTTACCTTTGGTACAGCGAGACAATTTTGTCTCAATGCATTGTATTATTTGTTGATATATATATATATATATATATATATATATATATATATATATATATATATATATATATATATATATATAACACTTTTGTGTTTTTTGGCAACAACTTTCCCACATTACAAAATTTGTATAAATTCATATGTGGTATATATTTAAAAATAGGTATGTAAAAACCTGCGCGTAATCTACTAGTAGTTTGTATCAATGTTTCAAAGCATTCGGTCAAGAATTTTCGGAGATATGGGATTTTGAACATATGACTAAACGTGATTCTAAGTCAGATTTCTAAGACGAGATAAAGGAAGGGTAGGCAATAACGAAGAGGGGGAGGGTAGATATACACGTACTTTCTTAATTGTCACCATGACTCAAAATACAAACAATTCTAGTTCAGGCTTCAAAATTTGTTTAATAATATCTTTTTCAAAAACCTTTTTATCCCCTATTTCACCTCCTTAATGGTTTCTTTTAAGGAATAACCGAAATACGTCTTTTTTAAATTCTAACCAAGAATATATATACCAAATTATGTAGGTGTAGCTTCAAAATTGAGTGGAGAACAGCGTATTTTCAAAAACATTTTCATCCCCTATTTCACCTCCTTAGAGCCGCAATATCGTTCCTTAAACGACGCCAAAGGTGTAAGATGAAGACGCTCTGCAAATTTCAAGTTTTTATCATCATCAGTCTTTAATTTAATCAGTCAGTTAGTCACATTGCCTTTTATTTATAGATATTACGTGTTACGAGGTGTTGTGATTTCTCTCGAAGCTGGTCTGTGCAGTGTCCCCTGTTATATACTGTTAGGAAGCGGAGCACAGCGGCGTCACTTTCAAAGTCGCTTACTAAGTCAAACGACCGGAAGGAGGACCCCGCCACTCAACCATGCACGGTGAACATATCGATTCCCTGCCTGCCAAACAATAGCCCCCCAACGTGCAAAGAATGATTGGTGATACTGGATAATACAAACGTCAGGTATATGGATAAACAGATATAATTTCGTCACCTTTACAGTTTTGAGGTAATGATTACTTTACCTAAGGTGGCGGCATAGTTTGCTAATGTTGGCAACGGAATGTTCGCTTCATAAGGATAATTAATTTACTCTCAGGACAACCTGTCAACCAGAGAGCAAGCACAGATTTAATTACCTGTTAAATTGTAAACACAAAACAATGTTCCCCTCAGCATCTGTTATTGGTTGCTCATCAATTTCACTTACGGTGTCAGCAGCGTAGAGTAGTAATGTTGGCAACGAAACGTTCAGTTTATTGTAACGCAGGGGTAATGCGAAGGAGATTATTGTAGATGTAATATTTTGAATGAAACATTTTTTTGACGATAAAATAACCATTTAATGAAGTTCCTGCTCTGTTGTTAATACGTTGTTGGTTCGTACAAGAACGTATTAACAACAGAGAAGGAACTGCATTAAATGGTTATTTTATAGTCAACAAAATGTTTCATTCAAAATATTCAGTCTAAAATAATCTCCTTCGTATTACCTCTGTGTTACAGAAAACATTTCCGAGTAACGCTCGGGAACCAGATGCTTTCTAATACTGTTTTCAATTCAAGTAGCCGGGCCTCTAACGCTATATATCGAATGTGCGCTTCTAAATAACCTGCCGATAAAAGATGGTCGTCTACCATCTTAGAATTACTTGCAAATGAAGGTTTAATTGTACTTACGGCAGCTTTGGCATTCGGTGCTAACGCAATATTTCGTGGTAAACACGGAAGATTATTAGCCTCATTGTATGTAACTGAGTTTTCAAAGAGCAGTCAATGGATTTTGGCTACATCAGCTGCTGCCGCAAATGTAATTTTATCGAAATTATACAAATACATCAACATGAAAAATTGCGTATCGATTTTCGATTATAATTATATGAGAAGGCCAATGAAAGTTACGTAATTCAAAATGCGGTTTGCCATAGATGCGTGCAAAACGAAAATTATGTGTATACGTAGCCATTAAGAGAGGCAAAAGGAAGCAGATGTTTTCATATCTACAGCTCTGATCACGCTTTAAATTCTCCAAATGTCAAATAAGTGAGCGTCTAAAATTGAAGTGGTACCAATTCTGCCTTTTTTGAATTTATCAGTTGTTTTAAAAAATTATCAATCGTTTTAAAATTGATTGTCAGACTTTATTAATATAACAAAGATAATACAATTAACGAGTTTACAGATATATAATTACTAGCTAGTTTAACAAGTATTTGTAATAAATGAAGCACATGATAATCATTAAATTTTTAATTTTTCATTATTAAAGGAAACAATGAACTATGTTTAAATTATTTACATATGACAACACATCTTTTCTAACGCTGTTATTCTTGGAAGTGAAGTGTCGCAAACAAAACCAGGAAAGAAGTTACAGAGTTACATAAAAGAAATATTCTTTTTATTACTATATTAGCCCATTCTAGTACAAATCCATAAAATTTCATTAAACGATTCATGCACGATAATGCTCGCGCAAAAGTATAGCGTTATAATATATGTTTCTATTTATTTAAAAATCTTCAGGACTTACATTTTTCATTTGTGACAAATGTCGATATTTCATAAGATATCTGTATCGTATTTTTTACTTGAGCGGGGGAGTACGATACAATTTTCAGATGATAGCAAATGTCGACATTTGATGAGATATCTATATAGTATTCTTTATCCTTTACTTGAGAGGGGAGTGGTCAAATCTAGTGTACGATACAATTTTTAAATGATACCATATGACGACATTTCATGAGATATCTGTATCGTATTCTTTAATCGATCGGGGGAGGTTAAGTAAAGAATAAAAAAAATCAAATGTTCAAATATTTATAGAGCTTATGGGACTTAACTACGTGGTCATCAGTCCCTAAACTTTCAAACTACTTATGAACTAGCTACAACTAAGGACGGCACAAATATCCATGGCCAACTTTCACTCTGCCCGTGAAAGGCAAAAGTCCCAGGTTCAAGTCCCGGTTCCGGCACGATATTTTAATCTGACAGGAAGTTTAATTAATTCATGACCCAGTAGAATTGTAAATGGATATCAAAATACACTTGATCTCTTAGCAGCAAATGATCCTGAGCTCATAACGAGCATCAAAAAGGATACAGGTATTAGTGAACACAGAGCTGTCGTAGCGAGAATGAATATCAAAACCGAAAGTTACCAAAAATAGAAATTAGAAATAACATTATATTTGTTCAGGAAAGCAGACAGAAAACAGACAGCGGTGGCCGAGGAGACTGAGGCGCTCCAGTCACGGTCTGCACGGCCACTACGGTCGGGTGTTCGAATCCCCCCACGGGCATGGATATTTGTGCCGTCCTTAGTTCGTAAATAGTTCATAAGTAGTTTGTAAGTTTGTAAGTTTAGGGACTGATGACCCCGTAGTTAAGTCCCATAAACTATACAAACAGTTGAACATTTTTTAGAAATACAATATATTGCTTCTTGAAAGACAGTTTCCACTCATTACAAACACTGAACGTAAGTATAGACCAGATGTGGCTCCAGTTCAAAGAAGTGGTATCGACAGCAATTGACAGTTTTATACCAAACAAATTAATAAATGAAGTTCGTGGTCCTCTTAGTACACAAAATAGGTCAGGACTCTGTTTTGCAAAAAGGAACGAGGACTTCAATGCGAGATGCCTACAATACTTTTCTCAATGAAACTCTTTTTCGAAATCCGACTGAAAACCCAAAGAGATTTGGGTCATATGTTAAATATACTAGTGGCAAAACACAAATAATACCTTCACTACGTGATAATAATGGCGATCCTGCCGATGATAGCGCTACTAAAGAAGTGTTACCAAACACAGTTTTTCTATACTCTTTCTCCAAAGAAGACGAAGCCAATATTCCAGATTTCGAATTACAAACAGAAACCAGAATTAGTAACGTAGTAGTGAAGCAAGTTAAATCAATTAAGAGGAACAAGTCTTCTGGTCCGGACTGTATACCCATTAGATTTCTATTTGATTGTGCTGAAGCGATAGCTCCTTACTTAACAGTCATATACAACCGCTCTGTGCCCAAACGAAAGGCAGTAGGAGTAACCCACCAAACTACAGGCCTATTTCATTGACGTCGATTTGCAGGAGGGTTTTGGAACATATCCTGTATTCAAATATTATGAATTATCTCGAACAGAACGATCTATTGACCCAAGGTCAACAAGGATTTAGACAATATCGTTCATGCGGAACGCAACTAGCTCTTTACTCACACGAAGTGATGTGTGCTATCGCCAAGGCTTCGCAAATCGATTCCGTATTTCATGATTTCCAGAAAGCTTTTGACACCGTACCTCACAAACGCCTTTTAATCAAATTGCGTAACGGCTTTTAATCAAATTGATTGTTATTGTATATCGCCCCAAATTTGCGATTGGATAGGGGATTTCCTGTCAGAGAAGACACAGTTCGTAGTAATCGATGGTAAGGCATCGACTAAAACAGGGGTGATAGCGGGCGTTCCACAGGGTAGCGTTATTGTTTTGGGTTGGGTTGTTTGGGATGGGGGACTAAACTACTGAAGTTATCAGTCAAAATCAAATGTTCAAATGTTTGTAAAGCTTATGGGACTTAACTACGGGGTCATCAGTCCCTAAACTTACAAACTACTTACTAACTACGACGGCACAAATATCCGTGCCCGAGGGGGGATTCGAACCCCCGACAGTAGTGGCCGTGTAGACCGTGACTGGAGCGCCTCAGTCCCCTCGGCCACAGCGGCCGGCGCGTTATCGGTCCTCTGCTGTTCCTTATCTACACAAAGGATTTTGGAGAATATCTAAACAATTCTCTTAGGTTGTTTGCAGATGATGCCGTTATTTACCGTTTAGTAAAATCATCTGAAGATCTAAACCAACTGCAGAACGATCTGAATAAGATATCACTATGGTGTAAAAATTGGCAATTTACTTTAAATTGACTATGAGTACGAAAAGAAATCCGTTAAACTTTGTTCACAAGATAAATCAATCAAAGGTGAAGGCCGTAAACAGTACTAAATATCTACGAATTACTATTACTTCAGACTTAAACTAGAAAGAAGACTTAGATAATGTCGTGGGATTGGCGAACCAGAGACTCCGTTTTATTGGCAGAACCCTTAAAAGATGGAAGAGAAGTACTAAAGAAACTGCATACACTACACTTGGCGGCCCATTTTTGGAGTATTGCTGCCCAGTGTGGGATCCTTATCAGGTGGGTTTGACGAAGGACATCGAAAGAGTCCAGAGAACGGCAGCTCAAACTGTATTGACACGATACAGGGGAGACAGTGTTAAGGAAATGATAAGGGATGTGGGATGGGAATCATTACAACAAGGGCGCTTATCGCTTCGCCGTGGGCTACTTACGAAACTACAATCGCCAACATTCTCCTCCGAATGCGAAAATATATTGTTGACTCCCACTTACATAGGTAGAAATGATCGTCAGAATAAAATACGAGAAATCAGAGCTCCAACAGAGAGATTCAGGTGTTCTTCCTTCCCGCGCGGTATTCGAGAATGGAATGGGAGATAATTGTGGTTCTATGAAACCTCTGCCGGGCACTTAAACGTGATTTGCAGAGTATCCCATGTAGATGTAGAACAAAAATCCATACCCGAGGGTGTATTCGAAACCCCGATTGGAACGGCCCCGCGCATCGTGAATTAGCGCCTCAATGCGCTCGGCCGCTCCACCGCGGCCCTTGAAAGAGTGCAGGCTGCTACTGGTGTTCACTATGTACAATAATTAAAATGATAATAATAATAATGAAAATAAAAATAGAAAGAAAAATTTAGTCGTCATTAGTTCTGAGGGTTTTTCTACTCCGCTAAAAAGTGTAATCAATAGAAAAATGTATTAGATTTAGATGATATACGTGAACAAGTTGTGCATGGATTGATAAAGAATTTCCATGTGACAAACAAACAACGCCTGACAATAATACCACTTCTTTCCGTATTAAGTGAAAATACGTCTTTCACGGGAAATATTTGTTCATTTTGGTGCTTACTTCAAAAGTTAGGCTTCAGGTGCCTCAGTTTTTATAATTTCAGTGTAATATTTACATGCTTTATTTTTCGTGAAATTAACATGCTTAATATTTATATATTTATCAGGTGGCGGAAAAAAAGAAAATGACAGGTTAAATGGAGGTGCTTTTGAACGTTTAGGAATACGAATTAATCTTCAATTCTCTGCATAATTAATTCATTGGGACTCAGCTGATTGGATTTTGTAGGTGGAAGGAATTACCAGCAGCTGTATGGAAATTCTTTATTTTAATTTTGCGCGACCGGTTTCGGTGCTTCAAGTGCACCATCTTCAGGCCCCCGTTGCGAAACTGTCATTAATGGCACATCTGAACAGGGTAGCCGTTAATACCGGTAACCGTAAATTTCTTCGTCTATTCGTGTCACAATCTCAACGACTGATCAGTATTCGTTGAGATTGTGACATGAATAGGTGAATAAATTTACGGCTACCGGTATTAACGGCTACCCTGTTCAGATGTGCCATTAATGACAGTTTCGCAACGGGGGCCTGAAGATGGTGCACTTGAAGCACCAAAACCGGTCGCGCAAAATTAAAATAAGGAGGAAGGAAGCGTAGGGTTTAACGTCCCGTCGACAGCTTGGTCTTTAGAGACGGAGCTAACGCTCGGAGTTTTGGGAAAGGATGGGGGAGGAAATCGGCCGTGCCATTTTAAATGGAGCCAACCCGGCATTTGCCTGGAGTGATTTAGGGAAATTAAGGGAAACCTAATTTAGGATGGCCGGAGGCGTATTTGAACCACCATCTTCCCAAATGCGAGTCCAGTGTGTTACCACTGCACTACCTCGCTCGGTAAAAGTAAAATAAGGAATTTCTATACAGCTGCTGGCACTTCCTTCCACCTACAAAATATGCAGCAATGTGTTGATTATAAAAGTAGCGTGAAGGGGTTGTCTCTCATGTATGTTCACGAAACATTCATTCGCAGTTTGCATACTATGCCCAATGAGTGGATAAGAGGATCAACTAATGTAGTAAAAGCGTCACTTTCAAAAGAACAACGTCTGATTATAGTACACCAAGGTAACAAAAATAGCTGTTAAGGATGAGTAGTTCTGTAGACTATAAAAGGAACATTTAAGTTTTCTGCTCTACAATTCTGTAAAACAGGAGAAACTAGGCATTCGTTTTAAATTTAAACTCAGTGAGTAATGCACCGACAGCAATAATATCGGTTTTACTAACGCGTTTCGTATTGTGGGTGTTTGATTTAGTATTGTTTCTGACTGATTGTTTAAGCTATATCCAGATGAGTGCAGGAGACTAAAGACTAATTAAAATTTTTTCTGTTTGCAAGTTTAACAGAAACATCATACTCCCTGTAATACTAACAAATCAGTCCATATCCTGTATCGCAAATATCACATAACTAATACTTTACGTGACTATATGAGAATGAGAGTACTTAGCGACTTACAACAAACTTTGAACATAATTTCAAACATTTATTAAACTTTTTCTCGCTGACAAACACATCAAAAAACTGAAAGGAAAAAGTTTCTGGCTTACTACTTTTCCGCTGCTCATGGACTAAAACTATTCGTTATGACGTTACAATTTATAATTTTGTACACTACAAATAATAGCCGCAGGAAATTTTACAGACAGGATACACACATACAGTTGAATGTACCTTCTAAATTGTATCACAATAAGACAGGTAGTTCATGAGATCTGAGCACATAAACATTTACATTCCGCTGTTCATGGACTAAAACTCCGCTATTCGGCATGACGTTACAATTTATAATTTCTGCACCACAAATTGTAACCTCAGGAAATTTTTGAGACAGTATAGACATATATATTTGAATGTACCTTCTAAATTGTATCACAGTACGAGACGTAGTCCATTCTATATGAGCACAGAAACAATAGCGTTAATGGAAAACCGCCCCATCAAGCACCAAGTTTTAACCTATTTCTTCTTTACTACTAATTGTATTTCCAAGAGTTTTTACAGACATACAGCCCTTGTTGTTGTTGTTGTGGTCTTCAGTCCAGAGACTGGTTTGATGCAGCTCTCCACCCTACTCTATCCTGAGCAAGCCTTTTCATCTCCTCATAAGAACGACAACCCACATCCACTTGAATCTGCTTACTATACGCGTCTCTTGGTCTCCCTCTGCGATTTTTACCCCACACACTTCCCTCCAACGCTAAATTCACAATTCCTTGATGTCTAAGAATGTGTCCTACCAATCTATCCCTTCTTTTAGTCAAGGTATGCCAGAAATTTCTTTTCTCCCCAATTCGGTTCAGTACCTCCTCATTAGTTACGCGATCCACCCACCTAATCTTCAGCATTCTTCTGTAGCACCACATTTCAAAAGCCTCTATCCTCTTTCTGTCCACACTGCTTATCGTCCATGTTTCACTCCCATACAAGGCAACACTCCATACAAATGCCTTCAGAAAGGCCTTCCTTAGGCTTAAATCAATATTCGATGTTAACAAATTTCTCTTTTTCAAAAACGCCTTTCTACCCATTGCCATTCTGTATTTTATATCATCTTTACTGCGACCATCATTTGTTATTTTACTGCCCAAGTAACAAAACTCCTCTACCTCCTTTATTGTTTCGTTACCTAATCTAATTCCTTCAGCATCACCTGATTTTCTTACACTGCACTCCATTACCCTTGTTTTGCTCTTGTTAATATTCATCTTGTATGCACCTTTCAGCACACTGTCCATTCCGTTCAATTGCTCTTCCAGGTCCTTTGCTGTATCTGACAGAATTACTATGTCGTCGGCAAAACGCAATGTTTTTAATTCGTCACCCTGAACTTTAATTCCTTCTCCAAATTTCTCCTTGCTTTCCTTTATAGCTTGCTCAATGTACAAATTGAACAACAGTGGGAAAAGGCTACAACCCTGTCTTACTCCCTTTCCAACCACTGCATCCCTTTCATGCCCTTCAACTCTGACAACCGCTGTCTGGTTTTTGTACAAGTTGTAAATAACCTTACGCTCCCTATATTTTACTCCTGCTTGCTTCAGAACTTGAAAGAGTTTATTCCAATCAACATTGTCGAAAGCCTTCTCCAAATCTACAAAAGCTAGAAATGTTGGTTTGCCTTTTCTTAATCTATCTTCTAGGATAAGCCGTAAAGTGAGTATTGTCTCCCGTGTTCCTACATTTCTCCTGAACCCAAACTGATCTTCCCCGAGGTCGGCTTCTACCAGCTTTTCCATCCTTCTCTATATAATCCGTGTTAATATTTTGCAACCATGACTTATTAAACTGATGGTTCTGTAGTTTTCACACCTGTCTGCACCTGCTTTCTTTGGAATGGGGATTATAACATTTTTCTTAAAGTCTGAGGGTACTTCACCTGTCTCATACATCTTACACACAATGTGAAACAATTTTGTCATGGCTGGTTCTCCCAGAGACTTCAGTAGCTCTGACGGGATATCATCTACTCCAGGGGCCTTGTTTCGACTTAGATCTTTCAGTGCTCTGTCAAATTCATCTCTCAGTATAGTATCTCCTATTTCATCATCATCTACATCATCTTCCCTCCCTACAATGAATATATACCTGAAAAATGGCAGGAACAAAAAGATAAATACCAGGGCAACGCTGGGGTTTCAGTTAGCATTTCATAATATTGAAGTATTCAGAGAAAGGTGTATTTGATGGTATGGCTCGGTACAGAAGAGAGAGTTAATAAAACTGTTCCAGGGAACTGCGTTATTATTTTCTATCTGTATAAATGGCCTGGTGGGCAGAGTGATTTGCAATCTGCAGCTTATGCTATGATTTACAGTAAGATGTCATCACTGAATGATTGTAGTAGGATGCACGTTGACTTGGACCAAAAATGTCTAGGCAATCTGAAGAATGACAGCCAGCTCTAAGTGTATAAAACAGTAAGGCGATGCAGATGTGGAGCAGAAACAATCCCGTAAATTTAGAATGCCGAATTATTAGTGTGCTGCATGACGGAGTCGCATCAATCAAATATCTAGGCGTAACGCTGCACAGCGAAATGAAACTGAATGAGTATAATGAGGACAGCCGTGGGGAAAGCGGATGTTTGACTTCGGTTTAATGGCAGAATTTTGAAAATATGTGATTCGCGTGTAATGGGGACCGCATATGAAACGCTTGTGCTACCCAGCCTTCAGTATTGCTCAAGAAATTGGGATCCCCACCCGATCGTTTTAAAGGAAGATATAGAAGCAGTTCAGAGGCGGGCCACTAGGTTTGTTACTGGTAGGTTCGATCAATGCGCGAGTGTTACTGAGACGCTTCGGGAACTCAAATCGGAGTCGCTGGAGGGAGGCTGAAACTTTTTTTACGAGAAACACTGTTAAAGAAATTTATAGATTCGGAATCTGAAGCGGACTGCAGAACGATTCTACTGCCGCCAACGAACATTTCGCGTAAAGACCGCAAAATTAAGATCAGAGAGATTAGGGCTCGTACAGACGCGAAATATTCTTTTTCCCTCATTCAGTATGAAAGTGGAACAGGAAAGCAAGTGACTAGTAGTGGTACTGAGTACCCTCCGCCACACGCCTTTGCGTGGATTGCGCAGTATGTATGTAGATGCCGAGGAAGCGAGGAAGGGGCCTAGCGTATTACTGACGAGATTTAGAGCAGAGAGTGAGGGTCAGTTATAGAGGTCCAATATCGCTAAAGTAATTGATGGATGATTTGGTGCGCGAATCCATAACATTCAGTAAACGTAACACGCAGAAGATGGCCGCTTGCAATAGTGGTCGAAACGTCGGTGAAGTATTTGATATATTGACGATGCGGTCCAACACCCAGAAGAGTTTTATAAACCATAACATTCAGTTGAAAACTTTAATGGCACTTTACGAGTCTCTATTATCTCTGCCTAGAAAAGCTGCTGGTATTGGCAAAGTCGTTGGTCCGCCAAACTCTTACTAGTAAATAGTAACGTATTTATGTGATTTTATCCAAACCCTGTATAATTTTCAATTTTAGTTTTAAGAAGACTATCGAGAAGGTAATGATCACTTGTGCTGACATGGAAGTGAATCATTGAGTATTACGAGGGGAAGGTGGAAAATACGTTTCCCTTTATTAGCTTCATAAAGCTTCCATGAAAAGATCTACATCTGCATGGGATACTCTGCAAATCACATTTAAGTGCCCGGCAGAGGGTTCATCGAACCACCTATATACTATTCATCTCACATAAGTGGGAGTCAACAATATATTTTCGCATTCTGAGGATAATGTTGGCGATTGGAGTTTCGTAAGTAGCCCACGCCGCAGCGATAAGAGTCGTTGTTGTAACGATTCCCATGCCACATCCTTTATCAATTCCGTACCGCTGTCTCCGCTGTATCGTGACAATACGAAACGAGCTGCCCTTCTTTGGACTCTTTCGATGTCCCCCGTCAAACCGATCTGATAAGGATCCCACACTGGGCTGCAATACTCCAAAAATGGGCGGACAAGTGTAGTGTATGCAGTTTCTTTAGTACTTCTCTTTCATCTTTTAAGGGTTCTGCCAATAAAACGGAGTCTCTGGTTCGCCATTCCCACGACATTATCTAAGTCTTCTTTCTAGTTTAAGTCTGAAGTAATAGTAATTCGTAGATATTTACTGGTGTTTACGGCCTTCACCTTTGATTGATTAATCTTGTAAACGAAGTTTAACACATTTCTTTTCGTACTCATAGTCAATTTAAAGTAAATTGCCAATTTTTACACCATAGTGATATCTTATTCAGATCGTTCTGCAGTTGGTTTTGATCTTCAGATGATTTTACTAAACGGTAAATGTTGGCGTCATCTGCAAATAACCTAAGAGGGCTACTTAAATTTTCTCCTAAATCGTTTATGTAAATAAGAAACAGCCGAGAACCAATAACACTACCCTGTGGAGCGCCCGATATCACCTCAGTTTTAGTCGATGCCTTATCATGGATTACTACGAACTGTGTCCTCTCTGACAGAAAATCCCTTATCCAATCGCAAATTTGGGGCGATATATCATAACCACGCAATTTGATTGAAAGCCGTTTGTGAGATACGGTGTCAAAAACCTTCTGGAAATCAAGAAATACGGAATTGATTTGTGAACCTTTGTCGATAGCGTCCATCACTTCGTGTGAATAAAGAGCTAGTTGTGTTTCGCATGAACGATATTTTCGAAATTCGTGTTGACCTTGGGTCAATAGATCATTCTGTTCGAGGTAATTCATAATATTTGAATACAGATTATGTTCCAAAACCCTGCTGCAAATTGGCGTCATTGAAATAGGCCTGTAGTTTAGTGGGTCTTCAGCCAGACGAGTTGCGGACGGAAGTATAAGGTCGGAAGATGATCCAAGTGATCGAAACATGTTATTAAACAATTATATTGCAACTGTTTACGGAAATAAACAGATTTAAAATCTTCAGTATAAGGTAGTTCATAACTAGTTTGTAAGTTCTGAGACTGGTGACCCCAAAGTTAAGTCCCTTAAGCTTAACAAATATTGGAAAATTTGAACTCTTTGAAGGACACTTTTAATGGGGGGTTTTATCTTCTTTTTTGCCTCTTCCGACATAAACTTAATTACACTGAAAACAATCTGTCGTGCCTGGCTACGCAGAACTCTCTCTGCAGCTATAGCGCTTGCAGACCGTGCTGCCATGCCGTTTACAGCGGTTCGCTCACTGATGTGCTCCCGGATGACGCCTTCCGTCCCGACATACGTTGTACCCTTCCTATCGACCTTACCCTCCTTTGCCGATTACTGCCAGTCTCCCTCCACCCATCCTTTTCGCTTTCTTTGCTTGGATCCACCCCCCTTGGAGTACTTCCATCCCATCGCATCCCCACTCCACCCCCTCGCCACCTTTTCTACCCACCGCACTTTCCATCCCCTCCCCTCTCCACTGCGGGGCCTGCTCAGTGATTTTAATTCTGAGTCAGTGATTTTAAGTGTGCAGTGACTTAGTGCTTTGAGTGTACGTGTGTTTTTAAAACATCAGCAACCGCCGCACAGGCAGAACATACCGTTGCCATGTGTTTTAAATGAGTCTCTTCGTCTCTTCGTCATCGCTCCGTTTCTTCAACATGAACGTTTTATCCACCGTGGTTTTTTAAGTTTTAAATATGTACATTTTGTCATTCTTTTCACAGTGTTTGTCATTCCACCCATTTATCCCACCGTGTCTATTTTTAATTATTCATGTTTGTCACCTGTTTTTATTATTTTAAATCTGTTGTTCCCATTTCTGTATACTCTCGGCTGAAGAGCAGCATGTTCTCTGTTTGTGTGTTTAAAAAAACAAAAAATCGCACTGACGTGTTTTACGGCCCACTTTAGATTTGTAGTTTTATAAGTTTTTGCAATCATTTTGGACAAAAATAATAATCTAAATAATAAAAAATTAATTAAGAAAAGTGTCTGAAACCCTTTTAGGAAAAAAAAATAGGTTCTTGTGGGTTTCGAAGTACTGACCTTCAGCGTCACAGTCCAACACATTGCCTACTACGCTACGGATAATAGTTAAAATTGCGTTCTTTAATTTCATGCTATTGATGGCTGTTGTTAACTGATGCTAATATGGCATTTGTAACACTAGATTATCATTTATCGTACGAAGAAGGACGTGTTATTGTTAATTCTTCAGTGCGCCATTGCTTTGAAATGACAATATGTAAGTTACAATAAGAAAATCATCAAATACGCAACACAAGATGGCGTATGCCAGAGAGAGCACTGGGCGAGGAATGTCACGTGACATCAGCGAACGACTGGTTTTCTTTAATTCAATGGAGGGTGTCAAAACACCGTTATTTTTGCAAATATCTCTCAAACGATACGAGATATGAAAAAACATAAGAGAAGAAAGTTGTAGAGAATTTTCTACTCTACAAATTTGTTTATTCAATTTTCGCATCAGATGAACGGTTTATTTGCATTTAAAATTACATTAAAACGGCTTTTTTGTATTACTAACGTATTTCTTGTCCAAAATATTTCACACCGCGAGGTTTTGGTCTCTGGTTGCCAACCGTTATGTATGTAAAATTTGGTGCTGATCGGTTGAACGGTTCGACCTAAAAAGTGGGAACACGTTACAGCCAGACAGACATCGTCAAAACGCCGTTATTTTTGCAAATATCTCTGCAACGATGCAAGATATGAAAAAAAAAACATAATAGAGCGAAGTTGTAGAGAATTTTCCCCTCTAGCAAGTAGGGTATTCAATTTTCGTGTCAGATGAACGGTTCGTTTGGAATTACAATTATATTAGAAACGGATTTTTTTAGTATTACTACCGTATTTTCTGTCCGAAAAATTTGCAAAAGGGAGGTTCGGGTCTCTGGTGGCCTACAATTATGTCTGTAAAATTTGGTGCTGATCGGTTGAACGGTTCGTCTTAAAAACAGGTAGTACGTTATGGACAGACAGACAGAGAGACATACATCCCAAAATTGCCGTTATTTATGCAAATGTCGTTGAAACGGTACTAGATATGGGAAAAAAAAACATAACATAGCAAAGTTGTAGAGAATTTTCTCCTCTACAAATTGGGTTATTCATTTTTTTGTCTCAGATGAAAGGTTAAGCCGTTATTTTCATTTAAATTTCGAGCTGTCAAAAGACGATCGCAAAGGCCCACTTTTAGTGTTACTGCCGTAACCTAAACTGGGTCAAAAGGGGGAAGAGAACTCGATGTGCACCAACCGGCAGGCGGAAATAGAGTGATGTGGCCTGCCATTCCGAAGGAAGGAATTAAATAGTCCGGCGCTTTGGCCAGAAAACCTCGTGTGTGCACATCGTGCACCTGGCTGGGCGCAAACTGAGACTTGTATAGCAGTGGCGCAGTGCCTGACACTGCAGTACTGCCCGCGCTGCGCCTTCCAGCGCGCACTGTGCGAGAGCGACAGCGACAGGCAGGCGGAGTGGCAGGCGCTGGCGACTCGACAGTCTGGCAGTGTGCGATGCGCAGGTACAGCAGGTGGTGTTGTCACAGCAGAGGAACGGAACTGATAACGATAACAACGCTGAGGGCGAAGCTTATCTTGCGTCACTAAGAAATAAGCAGTTAAAATCTCCCAACAAATATATTTTGAGTGAAAGGAAATGGTGTGTTCAGTTTGAAATCACCAAAAAGAAGAGTGATGCTGATTTCACAAATTATTTCAGAATGAACAGACAACAGTTTTCAGAACTGTATGGGATAATACAGGAAGCCATCGATGCAAGCGGATGCCGATTGCTCTCTCACGGCGTCTATTAACTTTTCTTCTATCATTACGAGAAGTAAGCAGTTCCACTAGAAAACACGATGGTCGGTGTACTGTAACTGAGAATTATGCCCCTAAGGTATGTGATAGGTAGCCAGGTGTGCCCTGTGAGAAGAAGACGTCAATCGAAAAACATTTTAATTAATATACATTTGACTTTTTAAGCATTGGCCGACAGTGAAGAAAGCAGCAAAACTATACTGATATAAATAACTGGAAAACAGTAACAAAAATATCGACAGGTTATGTGGCGAAAATCGAAACACTACTGGATGAGAAAGTTCCGTGTGCAGGTTGTGGAAGGGAACAGGTGGCAGACGGCTTTATTCCCCCTTACCGGCCTCGCCTTCCCCACCGTGTGGTGCTAGGTAGCGTCGCTCTGTCCAGGAGACTCTGCCTCTACTCGGCCACAGCGCAACGCAGCAACAGGTCACGTCAGCGACGTACTGCGTGTCAATCTTCGAGGCCCCGTTATACCCGGGCCGCTGAAGCTTTGCACTTGACGTTTACAAATAACAAGTGAAGAGCAAGACGCGCGAGGCGCTAGTCGCTGGGAACGGTCCAATCACAGCGCGCTAAACACTTCCGGTGATGACGTGCCGTGACGTTAACGTTCCCGCATTCCCGGCTTTGTTCAGTGCTACCGTAAACAACATTGTGTATCGTGTTCACCGCGTGTTTATGTTGTGTGTGATTTTTTCGCTGCGATTTGTGTTTACTGTGAGTGGTTTAACTTGACTTTCCCAGTTCAAGTAATTGGATAATGTCACCGAAAAGACGTTTGTCTAGTGATGTTTTCTGGGTCAGATCTCAATTTCGTACGAATAAAAACTTCGAAGCTTATGCTCTGAGCTGGGAGTTCATTATCGCTTCAAACGATCGGAAAGACGTTATGGTGCAGTGGTTACGAGAAAGAATTATTACTGCAGATACGTCAGTGTCAAAACTTCTTTTATATTCGCTCGTGAAGCAAAATAAGCCTACTACACCCACATATGCAGTAGACGAAATCAAAAAGCAGTGTCACAATGTAATAAATCTGCCCCCATTTCACTGCCGTTTTAATCCTATAAAATTTGTATGGAGTGACGTGAAGAATTACTTAAGGAACAATAAGTCTTTCACAATAACAGAGGTGGAAAAGCTGTTGCATGGAGCTCTTGCCAATGTGAATGCTGCATCTTCGAAAAAAAAAGGGTCGAGCACGTTGAAAAACTGATTTGGGCAGCGCAAACAGTCGAAGGGATCATGAACAGTTAATGATTGTCTTCGTGATGACGATTTTGCCGGTGACGACAACAGTGAAGATCGAGAACTGGATGTAATTGTACCATTGTCGCAGTACATTGGTGAGTAAAAAACATTGTGATTATAAAACGTACAGAAAGAAGTTACTATTGTAAGATTACCGCCCAATAGAAATGCTTGTAATTAATAGCATTTGATAATTAAACACTATGAAGTTCATACAAACATTGACCATGCAAATGCACTAAATGTTACACAATTTTAATCTTATTAATTATGGTAGCAATGTATGTACACAGTTGGGTGACAACATTTATAGTTAGTCCATAGGTAGAAATTCTCCACGTTGAGATTTGCTGTGTGCTTGTAGCTGACGGGAGGCCAGCGAGCAGGCCGACGTTGGTGGCTTGTTCCAGCTTAGGATTTTCCAGGTTTCGTTTCTAGTGAGGGGACAGAGCGACAATGGCGAGTGCCAGGCATAGTGCAGTGCACAGTGTGAAATAAAATATTCTAATACTACTGGCGTTTGAAGTAATACGATGCAGTTAGGAACCTTTAAGGTCCTCATTACAGAATAGCCTGTTGACAAATAAACAATACATTAGCTGATATAGTCACATCTGACGTAATATGTTTAATTGACAAAAGTAATAAATTATCAATGAATACAAGACAGTTACACAACTAGCATGGCAATGTTTGTTTATAAAAATAATATATTAACTATTTCTCATTCTATTTTCAATTAATCTTGTGTATTTTATCTTGAAGTATTCAGTTAAATCACTTATCTGTGACATAAGAAATTGCACGATTATGATAAATAGTACAAAGTATGTTTATACCAATATTTAATGTATAGTGTAATTATTTTTGATTTTAAGTAAAGTTTTAGAAATGCATTGGCTGAGTGCTGTACGTTGGCAAATCGGTTAGAACAGCTCACATGGGGAAGTCGATGTCATAGGGGAAAAAACCCCAGCAGTTGAGCTTTTGGCGCACGCGCGCAAGCGAGGGCAGGAAATTACGACTCTGGAGCAAGTGGGGTGGCTGGCTGGGCGGCGTCGCTCTGCATCAGTCGGCATTTGTATCGCGAGGTGGATGTTATAGATTTGTGTGTGGCAATCGCCACGTGTGGTTGCTCGTCGTAGACTGCACCAAGTTGAATCGAGTGTTGTGAATATATAGCCGGTGGAACAAGGTGTGCATCGCATTGATTTAAAGTGACTGATTTGTTAGTGTAACACGTGTCGTTGCATAGGCATGAACATAAATGGTGTTTGAGACAGCCACACGGTGTGAAAACAATTTGCGCCAAAAATTCATTTTGTCTGGGGGCTCACGAGCTATAACTTTATTTGATAAATGTGTCGACGTACAGACGTATCATCGACAGGGTTTCAATATGGTTTCATAAACAATATAAAGTGAACTTTTACGTTTTTTTCAAAAATACTAGTTAGTACACCCTTTTCTCTCATGAACTTGATTTTATTATGAATTTGTTTTGTTAATCATATGCAGGGAAGGAAAGCTGCGAACGTGTGATATCATCCCTTAGAAAACGAGTCAAACAGTCGCAATCACAGTTCCAGTGTTTTTGCATGTTTAGGAATTTGGTTCGCAGCTGATGGTTGTGAGTTTTAAAAATTAAACTTTCCCTATTCTAAACTCTCACCCCGACCTTCACGCTCGCACTATCTTGATTATTGTTTGTTTCGTATCTGTCATGATCCAGTGCTTATTTTCTATATTGCTTTGCTCTTATTGAAAGCGTGTGCATTGTTGTGCTCTGGTCTTCAGTAATATGCCGTTAATTAATTGCTGCTCAAGAACGAATTATTATATGCACTTTTATTGCTCAATAGCTTAAATTTAGGATATGCAACTGAAAGCTGTTTTGTCTGCTGCGTGTAGAGAGGCTAGTGTTGCAACGCCGCTAAAGCAGTGTAGTCCGTGTGATTCGCAGTAAAGCGAAACGTCCAGTGCAGTGTTTCAGCGGCCCTGGTGTACAACACGTCGGTCACGTAAAGCGCGCGCTGCGCCGATTCACCGCGCGACTGCTATAAGCGTCTCAATTTGCGCCCAGCCTAACCTGTTCGGACTCAACGTGATCAGGTGGCACGTAAGACGACGGCAGAGTAGTTGGGTGGTCGGTCGCCAGGAGGCGCTCTCGCAGTCCCGCGGCCGGCCGCTGGGGGCGCTGGGGTGCGCTGGCGGCGGCAGCGGTGGCGGTGGTGGCGGTGGTCCTCAGCCTCACCAGCCGGCAGTAGCGCGTCAGACGCCGCGGCAGCAGCAGCGCAGCGCGTCGCGGGTGGCGTGCGCACCAGGGGCCAGGGGCAGCGCTCGGCGCAGAGGCAACCAGCGCAGCGCAGCTTAGCGCCTGCCGCTGTAGGCAACCAGGAGCTACAAGTCCTGTCAACACAGTGTGCAGGAGCGTAGCACCGCCGCCGCTGCCAAATAACTTGCTATTTAGTGGTGCACACCTGTTGGACTTTTGATTGTCGAGCTCGCAACTCCCAACAGTTGTGTGATTTATTATTTGTGACACCTACTAGAATATTAAAACAATTTTTACGTGGACTTTTATTCTCGAATGTATCGCCCATCCTTCACTTTTTCTGTCGGTTTGAAATTGTCGTGTGGCAGTGTCAAAACTGGACCATCTCACCGTGAGAGAATGTAGAGTAGAATGTTGTCTGCAGAAGAGACAGCACTGAGGACGCAGTTTGATTGAGTGAGGTAAGTTGGCTGGCGATTATTATAAATGTAGCCATTGTGATAACATTGTGTCGTCGACAAACATTTTTCTGTGCCGTCGATGCCATGCTTCTTAATTCATATACTGGTGATGAGTCTTCCATGAAGGCCACATCGAATTTATTTTTCTCATTCTTGACTCATAAGCTATTAGACGAGAGTAGTTTAGCGTAATCCCCTGTCTTTATTACTTTAATGGCTCTAAATTGCATTTATTTCACTCAATGTAACTAATTAACAAGTATTACCACAAATATTAGTTTCATTCAGTTAATAAATTGTTTTCATTTCTGCTTCGTGAAAGACGAAGCAATGGTGTTTTTTATTAACTTTTCTGTTGGATCTAAATATTGTCGTGACACATTATTTTATCTGTGAGACAAAGTGACAGTTCCTCCCTTTTGTGTGGCTGCTTGTTTAGAGAGCAATGTTATATTGTTATTACATCTTGCTACATTCTGTTGTTTATGTAACAGTTTCATATTTACGAATGAAAGCACGGACTGTGTTTATTCTAGAATATATGTTGTATAATTTGTTTTTTCTTCGAAAAATATTTTATGACCAAAAAAATTCGGAACACGTTCAGAATGCTGAACTGTAGAAAATTATCGTCATACCTTCTCCTACTCCAACAGGAAATATTTTTTTCTGATTTATTGTATTTTGGTTAAAGAAGACCAACAATTTATTTTCTATGTTTGTACTTCAAAATCTCGAAAAACAATCTTCTCTTAAGGAAAATCTTATTCAATTAAACTCTCAAAACTTTCGAAAACATGTACACAAATCTAATATTTATCGTTCGTCCTGAATAACTCTCTTTACTTTTTTTTTTTCAGCCTTTAACGTCAAGTCATAATTTTTACAGTACAATTAAGTTCGGTTCAGCATCCATTCGTTGATGAACTAGATCATTGTACGTCATGCATACATTACTCTATGAATTCTGATGACAATGAAGTAAAGGAGAAACAAATAAATGGCCTACAACTGGCTGGGACTATTTTTGTTAGCCTTTGATGTGTGTACCTACTGAAAAAAAGTTTATAGCTCTTAGTAACTGTAATCTGCGTGTTTGTTTGTGGAGTTACGTATTTGCTTCAGGCGAATACGAAGTCACTATCGAATCTGGGAACTTTGGATTAAACTAATAGTTAATCAACGATTCGTAGTAAGATGATGATGTGCGTTAAAAAATGTGTCTATGCTAAAGAAGGGGTGAAAAGAGTGCACGATTAAAAACGAAAGCCAGCCGCGGTGGCCGAGGGGACTGAGGCGCTCCAGTCACGGTCTGCACGGCCACTACGGTCTCGGGTTCGAATCACCCCTCGGGCATGGATATTTGTGCCGTCCTTAGTATTAGCTAGTTTGTAAGTAGTTTTTAAGTTTAGGGACTGATGACCCTGTAGTTAGGTCCCATAAGCTAAAAAAAAGAACAAGTGAATAATGAATAAAAACGAAACATAGAAATTTAATGTATAAGATGTATATTGATAATAGACGTTGACAGTGATAAATTATTTCACAAGTATAGCTTTAAAAACTACCTCCATCTATTATAGATTGTTTGACAACAGTCTGTACTATATATTCCCTATTTGCTATTCCTGTTTTTAGTTAAGTGTCTGTCTACTATTTGGTTCGATCATTGTCATTTTGCCCTATATTAGGACAATATTTTCATCTTCACGTTCGAAATTTAAATATTCTGCTCTTTATCTTGGCTACTTTTTCGCTCTACTGCTTTTTACAGCGCCAAATTAACTATTCTTAAATGTCGTAGCATAGGCCTCACCGAAGTTTCTCTCCTTCTAGTACTGGTCTCACATTAATTTCTTACTAGTTCTTCCCAGAAGCACTTCATTTATTTCTCATTTTTCTACTGAATTTCTTAACATACTCCCGAACGAGCTGAATTACAAAACACTTGTACGCCTAGCTTCATTCCTAACTATTCTTTTGTCAATCTTTGGCCGTCTTCAAGTTATATTAATCGAGTACATGCACAAGGTTCAACGGAGAAGAGCACGTTTCGCTAGGCGATCACTTCCCGTGAGGGCTCCCGCCAATGTCTGACAAAGTGGCAGCATCTGCAATATACGGTTGCACAACGAAATGTATTACAACGATGTGCTCTTAGTGTGAGTATCCTCATACGTGTCGCGGTAGGACCAGGGCGACAGGTCTAACCCCTCCCCTGCCCCAACGTTCTTCCGTGAGTACGTGCGTTGCAAGTATGGAGCCCCGAGCTAATGCAGTCATTCTTCCTTTATCCTCCCTTGACTGCATTTCCGTTTCCTTCCCCTTCTTTCCTATCCTCAGTCCTTCCCGACCCCACAGCAGTTTGTCCCCCCCCCCCCCTCACTGTGCCAAACAAACAACTAACCAACCGAGAGGTCTAGAGAAATCGTAACTCATACGGTTTGTCGACATCCATCAGGAATAAATAGGGAGAGGGCGAAAATGTGGTACGACAAGTGTACTTCACGTGACACACTTGGCTTAGTAAGAGGCATCCCCTGCATCTCTGTCCTAAAGTCCACGATACACATCCACGCAACGCTGTTCTCATAAACGTATATTTTGAGCGACTTTTCCCTGTTTGTCACACCAATATTATTGTCCGATTAATTGAAAAACTGTGGCTGCTCGGATCTTTATTTATTACTATCCTCTATTAGTCTACATGATATTCCTTTCGTCGTTCCTCTGCTCCGTCTGTTCATCTGCTCCTCTTTCTTCTCCCTGCCTGCCCCTCCTCACCCCTTTTCATCATCTTCTTTAAACATCTCAACTTGTCTCCACCTGCCCCTACCTCAGTTCATTTCTTCATTTCCTTGTTAGAAATTAAAATATCCGTCAACTTTCCTGGTGATAGGTGAAACGCTCTCGAAGTGTATTTAAAGCTGCCATCAGCCACAAGATAACATGCGGCGTATAAATCTTTTCCGTGAAAACACAAATACAACCGCAAACTTCCATGATGGTTTGTGCCCTTATCACCAAGCCGATGTCAATACAGCGCCTCCAACAATGAGGCACAGGTGCACTGATCGCTATGCGTTATTCAAGAATTTAAATACCAATGTGCATGTTGTCCCTAAAATCGCCAGAATTGCTCCTCAATCTGAATCTCTTCCTCTAAATTTCGGACGGTGTTCCCCGATATCTGGCAGGAGTGTCGCGATCGTGCATGTCAGGTTGTGGTGCTGCGGACTAGTTATGGGGAGAGTAGTGGCTTATGACATCTGATGTAGACTGCGACAATCCTCTTGTTTTCAGGGGACAATTTTATCAAGATCGAAATGAAACAGCATATTCGTCTGTATAGTACCCAATGCCATCCATCGTACGAAATTTCATGCAAACAGCAACCTTCCTCTTGTTTTATAGGTTAAGTATGCGTAATTTCATCACGATCTGAATAATAATACAGATTAGTGCAGAAGTCTGTAGTTAAGTACCCTCCATCATGCATCTTACGAAATATATGTAGACGATAACGTTCCTTTTGTTTTGAGGCGAACTGTGCCATATATCATTAATATTGGATTAAAACTGTTATCAAACGCAATCACTCGCGAACGAGTATTGATGGGTCTTGAAATGGACGATCAGTTGAACCTCCGCGTTGCATGCTCTATGGCAGGGATGGCACCTGCCGATAAATTTTCATTTCATTTCGGAACTTTTCCTCATTTTCTTCTCGTGCATCTTTCCTGAGCACTACGTCTCTGAACTTCGAAGTCTACTATACAATTATGGATTGAGTTCCTCCAGGTGGAAACGTCCAAGGTGTGTGCTTCCCAGTTTAGTCTACTGAACCTAAATTTCTTTATGGTGGCTTTAATGCAGACATATACCTTCTTTCCGACCTCCATGACGACGATTACCTTCACTTAATTCAGAATACATCGTTTATTTAGGATGCGACGGTGTGGCATACGGATTACATGACCGATCCAGCTAACATTGCCTCAATGTTTGTATTAAAAGCAGCTACCAAACACAAGTATGGATATAAAATGTTAATTTATTTTAACCATGACCGGTTTCGGATTTTGTCAGGAATCCATCATCAGATGTTGTACTGCTTACAAGCTGTGGACTCGATTTTGGGTTAAAGATGTGCTGTAGTGTCATGTGTCTTCTTATTACGATTTTGTTTTCTGTTTTCATTAGTTATTTTCCCAGATGTCTTTCTCCGCACATGTATTTCGTCGGCGCTGTTAATTTTTTGTTATTCACGTAGCACCATTTTTTGAGCTGGCTCCAAAGAATGGTACTACATTACGTGAACAACACAAAATTTAACAGCCCCACGCAATACATGTGCGGAAAAAGACAGCTGAGGACAATATGTAATGAAAACGGAAGACAAAATCGTAATAAGAAGACACATGACACGGCAGCACATCCTTAACACAAAAACGAGGCCACAGCTTGTAAGCAGTACGATGATGGGTTCGTGAAAAAATCCAAAACCGGTCATGGTTAAAATAAATTAATATTTTATATCCATACTTGTGGTTGGTAGCTGTTTTTAAAATGTTCAAATGTTTGTATAGTCTATGGGACTTAACTACGAGGTCATCAATCCCTAAACTTACAAACTACTTATGAACTACTTACGAACTAGGACGACACAAATATCTATGCCCGAGGGGGGATTCCACCCCCGACCGTAGTGGCCGTACAGACCGTGACTGGAGCGCCTTAGTCTCCTCGGCCACCGCGGCCGGCGGTAGCTGTTTTTTATTATAAACATTTTGACATCACAATCACGTTTCTCAGAATGACAACATTTGACAAATTAAAGATTGCCTCAGCGGTTGTAGTTCCCGCCTTATTCACAATCTTTTGATCCCCAATATGTCGCCTGTACATTGTCCAAGATTTCAGTGCCTATAGTAGGGACCGTATGACCACAGTCTTGTATACAAATAGTTTGGTGCGGTAGCGGATGTCATGTTTGTTAAGTATTCTCTGTCGCAGCACATTTCACACGCTATTTTATCTGTGCGTCCTTGTTGGCTTTTGCAGAGAGATGGCGACCAAGAGCGGCGAAACATCAGAGATTCTGAAGTGGTTTGACAGTGATTGTTATTTTAGGTGCTTCTGCAGACTTTATTGCTGGTTGAAATAATATTTTGGTCTTCTGAATGTTGACATTAATTTCTAATGTCTGATGCGCACCAGAACATAATTTAAAATGAGGTGGAGGTCCTGTTGTGATTTGGGGAGTACAACATTATCGTCTGTATAAAAATGTTCAAATGTTTGTATATCTTATGAGACTTAACTAAGGGGTCATCAGTCCCTACACTTACAAACTACTTCTGAACTAGCTAATCCTAAGGACGGCACAAATATCCATGCCCGAGGGGGATTCAAACCCTCGACTGTAGTGGCCGTGGAGACCGTGACTAGAGCACCTCAGTCCCCTCGGCCATCGCGGCCGGCTATCGTCTGTATATTGAAGCTGCATAACGGATATTACGAGCGTCTTGGTTTTAGTCTTGAGCATGCCAAGATTAAACAGGTTGCAATACAAGAAAGCGATTTGTATTCCTCGAGGAATCTGCTCTTCAACTAGCTGTAATAACGTTGAAAAATACATAGAAAAAATTGGTGGCACTATCTCGCGACCATATTTCATGCCTGTACCAACTTAAAATGGTTGTCCAGTGGTTCCATCTCTGATAATAGATACCGTCATTTCGTCATGGAGCAGTCTTAACAATGCAGACTGACTTCAAAGTGTAAGTAAAGTACCCTCCACTAGAAAGATTACGAATTCTTAAGTACACACCATCATTCCTCTTGTTTTGTAGATGAAATGTCCGTAATGTCATTCAGATAGGAATAAAGCGGTAAACTGATGTTATAGTCTGTAAACAAAGCACCCTCCGCCGTGCACCCAATGAAAATTTTTCTGAAGGTCAGGTACGCTAAATTATACCACACTCGCATACAATTGGAATCTAATCAGCTACCTCTTTAATCACCTGATGTGATGAGGGTTATCGAAAAGGGGGTCTCTAATAGATACCGTCTTTCTAGATTTCCGGAAGGCATGTACCTCACAAGCGGCTTCCAATCAAACTGCATGCTCACGGAATGTTGAAACAGTTGTGCGACTGGATTCGTGGTTTCCTGTCAGAAAGGACACAGTACGTTGTACCTGACGGTAAGTCATCGAGTAGAACAGAAGTGATATCTGGTGTTCCTCAGGAAAGTGTTATAGGGCCTCTATGTTTCTAATTTTTATGAACGATTTAGGAGACAATCGGAGTAGCTCTCTTAGACTGTTTGCGGATGATGCTGTCAGTTGTCGGTTAGTAAAGTCATCAAAAGCAACTGCAAAATGATTTAGATAAGATATCTACACGGTGCAAAAATTGGCAATTGACCCGCAATAATGATAAGTGTGAGGTCATCCATATGACCACTAAAAGAAATCCGTTAAACTTCAGTTACACTATAAATCAGTGAAACCTAGAGGCAGTAAATTCAACTAAATACCTAGGAAAAACAATTACGAACAACTGAAATTGAAAAGAACACACAGAAAATATTGTAGGGAAGTCGAACCAAAGACTACGTTTCACAGGGAGGACACTTAGAAGATGCAACAGTTCTACTAAAGAAACTGCCTGCACTACTCTTGCGCGTCCTATTTTGGAGTATTGCTGCCCACTGTGGGATCCACAGTCTGTGGTGACGGACGATTTGCAGGAATTCAGAGAAAGGGAGCTCGTTTTGTCACGGAAATGATGAATGCGTTGGGGTGGTAATCATTAAAAGAACGGCGGTATTTGTAGAGGCGAGACCAATTTGCGAAATTTCTTTCACCAACTTCCTCTTCAGTATCTGAACATATATTGTTAGCACCCAGCTACGTAGGGAGACATGGCCAGCATAACAAAATAAGAGAATCGGATCGAAAGCGCGAGCTATTAAAGAATGTAGCTATAGAGAAATATAAAAGTGGTTGGATAAACTCTCTGCCATACACTTCAATGTGATTTGCAGTGTATCCATGCAGATATAGATGTAATCCGAAGAGTCAATGTCAATACAAAAGTACCAATTTCGAATTTTCAGCCGTTCGATATGGTTCCCTTGGGTCTTTATGCAACCCACCCCTGTATTAATGTCGACAAAACAAAACAAAATATTTATTTCAGTCCAGAGATTATTGAGTTTTAGCAACTGATTTTTATATGTAGAACCATCTCCCTTTCTTCGACCATCCTGCGTAATCATGCTTGACTCCCATATGAAGTCCTCTGCAACTTCCATTATTTTGTCGTAAAATAGTTATGAAGCCTCTGTCTAACGTGGAGAGTGTTTCTAAATATTGCTTTGTGTATTTATTTATTTCATTGTGTTCCGTTTATGCTGTTATTAGGGATGTTATCTAACAAGTAGTGTAGGTTAAGTCGACTGTGGATTACGACGAAACCGCGTTGCAGTTTTCGGGCGAGGTCGTCGGCGCGCGCCATGGAAATTATCTGGCGGGCCGTCTCTAATTTCCTGGACGTCGACGGGCCGTTAAACTAATCTATCTTCCTTACTTCCTCCCCCTCCCTCCCTTATCGGGCGGGAAATTATGCAGGCAGGCTGGATCAGCACTTCCGGTAACATCTTATTAATTACCTTAGAATTAATACCGCCAATGTTAACATCAAATTTATCTTGTCTGCTTTTTCCAATCAGTTGGTAATTTCGTTTTGTTTTAATTCCTTTTTGTTTCCTACAGTGCAATGAAGCAACAAAGTGCCTTCGTAAAGTACTCGTTTGCTTTTCCTTTTAACCCTACCGGTGATGGTAATTCCCATTTTCCTTCTCTCTAAACTTTGTAGGCACTTCTCGAAAAAGAATATTTCAAATCAGTCATTTTAAGTATTACTTGTATGTTTTGCCTTTTTCTTTTATTTTTCGGACTAGGTGCAGACCACCCGTGATACTTTCTTTACTCTGGATGACTACAATGTTCGGCTCTTAGGGATATCGGCGAAATGCCAAGGGTAAAATGGCCAGGGCTACTACGTCAGTAGTGTGCTGGTGAGTTGAAAATTTTCTTCTTGACTAGCGACAGTCATTGTAAGTGTGGTGTTCACTGACTCCGGGTGGCGTAGTATTCAGCGCAACTACCTAGCAAGCAGGCGATCTGGGTTTTAATACTGGCCCTACACAGATTTTCTACTTCCCCCATTGATTTAATTCAGAGCGACTAGCAACTTACGTGGTCAGTTCCTTTGTGTGTTCGTATATCATTACCTGTGTCTCACAAAACATCGAATGAAGAGTGGCGGAGAGTGGGAAGTATGTCAGTTCCAACACACATCCAGCCGTTCTTCCTACACACCTTTCAGCTTATAAAAGTGCATTAATCTATATCTATAAATGTGAATGTCTGTTCGGTGTACGTTTATCACGTCTGAACCACAAGAGATAAAGACACATCATTACACAATCAGAAATCGTAAATTTAACATTGGAGGGAAGTGTGTGGTGGAAAAATCGCAGAGGGAGACCATCAGAAGCACATAGTAAGCAGATTCAACTGGATGCGGGTTCCCGTTCTTATGAGGATATGAAGAGACTTGCTCAGAATAGAAGAGGCTGGAGAGCTCCATCAAGCCAGTCTCACGACTGAAGATCACAACAACAAAAACAGCAACATGTTGTAAGCTTACGTTTCTTGAAGTCTAAGAAACACGTTGCTTTTTCGTACGTAAATGCACAAAATTTCGACGGTGGTAAACACAGAAATCTCATTCTTCCAGCGCACTATATGCAAACGCGAGAGGAAGGGGTGAAAGAGACGGGAGAGGGATGGAAGGGGTGAGGCGTTGACGGCGGCGTCAGCCCCCCCCCCCCCCACCCCCTGCAAGGTGGCGACTACACAGCCACTCGCGGGCTTCGTGTTTCATTTCCGGTCGCGTATGAGTGCACGTTTTTTACTGCCGTAGTTCAGGGCTCCTGGTTTATCTTGTGCTGTTCTGCCATGCATACATACAGGTCAGAAAGCAGAATACTTGTTATTCCGTGATTTCATAAAGAGAAAGAAAACTTCAAAAATATGTCAGATACATTCTTCAGCTTCCAGAGGAACACTTTTAATTACAAATTAAAGTGCATTTTCTGCATCAATAGCACTGTTTTATAAAATAATGCCGCAAGAGTTTTTAAGTTTTCAGAGACTCCAAATTAATTGTGCCTACATTGTGATCAATTCCACACAATGTAGAATACCCGATATGTCTAATTTCTATGGAGTATCCCAATGTATAATTTCATTACCTCAACTTTATTGCATACTACAAGTTCTTAGTATAACTGAAGCATCACTTAATTTATACACTGTAGAAGATTTTTGTTTTTGTTTGGTAGACTTACGAAGGTATCAGTGATAAGTCTGTAACACTTCATTTGAAAATACGCTTACACAAAATGATAAGAACTAATGACGTATCGGCAATGCTTCACAATTGCTAACTGTTCATCGGTATTAGAGGTACATGTTACAATCCTTCCCTTAATCTCTCTGCTCTTTACTGGCGGCCGCAGTGGCCGAGCGGTCTGCGGCGCGACAGTCACGTTCTGCACGGCCACTATGTTCAGGAGTTCGGATCCCCCCTCGGGCATGGATATTTGTGCCGTCCTTCGTATTAGCTAGTTCATAAGTAGTTTGTAAGTTTAGGGACCGATGACCCATAAGCTATACAAACATTCGAATTTTTTATTTTTTTTATTTTGCTCTTTACTTTTCCTCTCTAAATGCCTATTCATTACCTTCTGTCTCGTCCTCTTAGGCTTCTCTCTGTAGTCCTATTAGCCAGCTGAAAACCAAGTGTTACACGGGGATTTATTTATTCCAATATTCAGTTAGTCCACGTATTCCTCCCTTCTCCCTCTTTCTCTCTCTCTCTCACTGTCCATCTTAGCCTTCCTCTCCTTTCCTCTATTTACATAATATATCTCCTTATCCTCCTCCCACCTCTAACAACCACCATGTCGACCGGAAGTTAAACCGTATCTACCTTCCTTCCTTCTTCCTCTTCTGTTTCGTCCTCCTCCTCTCCTTCCTCCTCGTTCTCTTGGGGGCTGCTGACCTCGTAGTTTAGGTCCCTCAAAATTCCAGCAACAACAGTCCTCCTCCGACACCCCCCCCCGCCTCACCCCCAGTTATATGCACTCATCCGTCCCCCTGCTTCTGCCAGTACCACCCCTGATATATGACAGTCTCTTCCTGTTCCCCCTCTCTCTCTCTATTCATCTCCTCGCTCCCCTGTAAATGAAAAGTTATATATATATATATATATATATATATATATATATATATATATATATATATATATATATATCTGTCAACTTGTATGGTGATCGGTCAGTGGCAAAGTCTGGAGTAAGCTACCATCTGACGTACTATATCTTAGGTACACAGTGAGATTTCTCTTCTTTCGAATATCAAGGGTGCATTATTATACCTAGATCGGACTAGAACTCTAGATTAGAGTCTAAACTACATCCCTATTCAAGCGTAAAAGACAACAAAAATTCTGATCTGTGAAACCATTTAAGTGCTTACATAAGAGACAAACGCATATCACTTAACTTTTATACTACTTTTTAGTGCGATGCAAATAGGTGCGGTAAACCACGGGAAGCATAGGCCATTGATGACTTCAATATTGACAGTCAGTGCCTAGTGAGTTCTCGAAGTTTTCCTGTTTAATGTGTCAAGTCCCCAAACAAAACTTATAGTTGTTGTTATTTTTGTGGTCTTCAGTGCGCAGACTGGTTTATGCAGCTCTCCACGTTACCCTGTCCTGTGCAAGTCTCTTCATCTGAGAATACGAACGACAAACTACATCCTTTAGAATTTGCTTACTGTATTCGTCCCTCGGTCTCCCTCTACGATTTTTACCCCACACGCTTCCTTCTAATGCTAAGTTGACAGTACCTTGATGTCTAAGAATGTGTCCAACCAATCTATCTCTTCTCTTAGTCAGGGTATGCCAGAAACTCCTTTTCTCCCCCATTCGGTTAAGCACCTCCCCATTAGTTACGTGATCTACCCATCTAATTTTCATTATTCGTCTGTAGTACCAAGTTTCAGAAGCTTCTATTATCTTTTTATCTGAACCCCTTATCGTCTACTACTTTTATTGTCTCATTACCTAATCTAATTCCTTCAGCATCGCCTGATTTTCTGGCATTGCACTCCATTACCTTCGTTTTACTCTTTTTAATGTTCATCTTATATCTTCCTTTCAAGACACTGTCCATTCCATTCGATTGCTCTTCCAGATCTTTTGCAGACTCTGACAGAATTACTATGTCATCGGCAAACCGCAATGTTTTTATTTCTTCTCCCTGCACTTTAATGCCCTCACCAAATTTCTCCTTCCATTCCTTGACTGCCTGTTCAATGTACAGATTGAACAACAATGGGGAAAGGCTACAACCCTTTATTAGAAATGAAATTATTAAGATAAATACAGCATAATCATGAAGCTCTCTGCACCCAGCAGGCGATATTTGGTAAGGGCAAGCGAAGCAAGATGAAAACAGCCTGGATTAGTAACCAGGGAAAGTGGGTACTGCGTCCAAGCAGGGCAGGTCTTCCAAATATTTATATAAGGGCATCCATGGGCAGTCAGAGGGAGTGAAGCAGCAGCAGTGAAAGAGCGAGGGTAGTCAGCCTCATCTGAAGGGCAGCAGCCGCCGCTGACGGGACGGTGACAACTTCATCGACGAGAAGACTGCGATGCTCGGGTGGTAGCTCTGGAGGAGCTGTTGGTTGAGTAAAACTTGAATTTTCTTTGGAATCGTTTTGAACAGAGGCAACCCGTCTCTGTCTCAAATAAGTGTCGGGGAACTTGTATCAGTATTCAGTAGGGACAAGGCACGGTCCATTGCTGCTCTCCTGGGATAATATAAAGTCTTCAGTGTCTTCAGTAAGTACAAGTGTCCATTCAGTAGACTGACTCTCTGCACGGTGTGTCTAAATGTTGCAAAGTCAGTTACGTAAAGACAGGGACATAGAATCGGACCGAATCTATTTTGTTCCTTCCATGTAAGGGGGGAAGGACTTGACACCTCGCACATCTGTTGTGTCATTACTTTAAATAAATTTATTCTAAAGGGAGACTCCGATTTACTGGCAGACCAGTGCTGTATGCCTCCCCTCCTGTCCCTTTTAGCCTGAGTATGTTGCACCACCTACACGCCCTTAAGAGAGCTAGGAGATTTTCTCCCTCTCATCTCCGTCATAAGGATTCATTAAGGGAAACACAAGCCCCTAAATTGTCGTTGACGTCCTGATTGCGCCACGCAGGCCTCACCGACGTCAGATTGGCGATCAGGACCTTTTCCGGGACGCGACAAATGTCTACTTCTTCCCCACTTCAAAATGAATGACAGCTTCAAATGTTTGTAAATCTATGGAATTTAAGTAAGCTGGTCATCAGTCCCTAAGCTTGCAAACTGCTTTAACTTACAGTAACTTATGCTAATGATGACACAATCTCCCATGCCCGAGATAGGACTCAAACTCCGACGGCGAGCAACCGCGCGCTCTGCAGCAAGGTGCCTTAGAACGCTCGGCCACTCCAACGCGCCTGATTGCCATGTGCACATCAAACGTATACTTGAGTACAGGAAACTATAACCGGCCGCAAGTCCGAATCTTTCGTATACTGTCATCTGTAATCTCCTTTTGAGCATGTATGGGGACAACACCGCTGATTTTCGGTTTTCATCATATTTCGATTGATTAAGGTTTTATTTAGATACTCTGAAAAAGATTTTGCTGAGAACATTTTTTTCGAGCGTTTAAAGATAATTTTCCTACCATGTGTATTTACGTGTCACGTCCACTTTTCTGTCACCCACTTTTGTGCATATATTTTAGATCTTTATATCCCGTGAATTGTACGTTAGTAATTTTTATTTATTTTTTATTTTATTTTATTTATTAATTAATTTTTTTACTCCCGAGTGTGTTGCCTATACTTCGAATACAACGGTCGGTATTTTGGTTCTTTTTATTTTTTGTTTTATGTTGTTTCTATTTTTGCTTTTTTAGTTAAAATGCCAATTTTTTTGTTTCATCTTTGACTGCCTCTACTGTTTGTAAACAACACGCTTTCAAACATGCGGTTTGTCTAAGTGTGATTCCGAGTAGTTGCAGTGCTTGTTTACGTGTGTTTTCTTGCGTTATTACATTCAGTTGTGGTAATATTGGAAAATGTTGGGCACTGAAAAAACTGGGAATAGATCCTGGTGAAAATAAGATCAGTGGGCTGCAACATTGCGATAAAATGAGAGTAGCCGATGCACACAGGGCTGCACCTAATATGGCCAATAAATGCAAGACAAACATCCAGGAAGGTGAAAAAGAAGCTGGAAGACCTGCTAGAGGCCAAAGAACAGCCATCATACTCAGCAGTTTTAATTTACTGTAAGTAACAAATTTCAAAAGTTCTGTCTTTAAAGTCAATTTCCCGCAAACTATAATTTTCAGTACATATGGCCCATTATATCAGAAATTATCACAGGTAAATGAATGAAATTTTCAGACTCTGCATAACAAAAAAAGTCCCACACTGGTACTAAATTAACATTCCGCTATTAGGGAGATCACAAAAAATATTTTCTGCAGAAATAACTTAATATTTTTGTTAATAAATTTAAAAAAGTGTTTCTTGAAAACTATAAAATGGATAAAGTAGATTTTAGTACATTTGACTCTATTAGCATCATGTAACATACAGTAAAAACATTAAGGTCCTGCATCAAATAGTTTTTACAGAAATTGGTCAAATACCTCCCTAAATTAACATGGGTTAAATAGGCAGGTTGTGGCCCCCTTAAATAATATTTTTACAGATATTGCAAAATTTTTGGTTTGTTGACGGCGAATGCTTGTAAATCAGATGATATTTCTTTAATATTTAGAAGCGTTTCGTGTTTGTCATTTCGAAGCATCTTCAGTGGAGATTCTTCAGAAATATGAAAGTGAAACGTAAAGGTGTTAATTACAAGTCTTTGCTGCAATACAACATGGGTATGCAGCACTGGTTGCTAAAATTTTCCACAGATTCAAATATCTGTCTTCTACACGTTTGCCGATTTCCTATCAAGAAATATATTACAGAGGCCGAAATAGAATCTTACACATAATGAAGAACGAAATAGGAATGAATAAAGGAGGTCATTGATTGACAAGTAGACAGAAACATTTGAACATTTCTCAATGTTCTACAAGCAACAGTTTTTAGCACCTGAGAAATGTGACGAACTACCAGACTAATTTGTCGTGCAGTTTTCAGTAGCTCAGGACAATTTTTCATCACTTCTTTTGCTTAGGACAAGTTAGTTAATGTACAAATACCAAGCTGCACTAAGGTTTAGAAACCAGGGTGTATTTTCCGGCAACAATCTGGATAAATAACTACAGAACTTGGATAAAGGAAAGAGGACAATCATCTAGCAGCTATGTAACTAACCTCTTTTTCTATTATTATACCGAAAATTTTTGAGATCTGTAATGTCTAGCATAACTGATTTTGGACGGTTCAGTGTGGAAACCTATGTTTCATGATACGGCTAACTCAGCCTGTTCTTCATCGTCAGACATGCAAAGAAAATCTTCGCTACATGTTAAACCAACGATAAGCCGCTGACATTGGGGAGAAACAGCAGAGATGCTGACTGATACCGCGCACTCAGGGTGCTCACTGTTGGCGTGAAGCGTCTCAGAGCCTACCCTCAACCCAGAGTGAAACTATTATTGACTCCGTCATTGGTGGTGGAAACGGGACAGCGGCTGGTCAAGACTCTGAAGGAACAGAGGTACCAACAGCTGTAAGTATAATAAAATATTTATTGTATCACAACCAGTTTCGGCATTCCACTATGCTATCTTCAGGTCCCTACATCGGAGCATAATATCCAAAAGAAGGGATACCACTGGATTCGTGGACTTCTGTCTCTTAGTGGGAAACAAGAACAACAACGTATCCCTACTTTAGGATATTATGCTCCGATGTAGGGACCTGAAGATGGCATAGTGGAATGCCGAAACTGGTTGTGATACAATAAATATTTTATTATACATACGGCTGTTGGTATCTCAGTTCCTTCAGACAGAGTGAAACTACTCCCGCGATTAACTTGTCAAGTTAGAAAACGGCTGCAGTGGGACTACCGTAAGTCTCAGCGGCTCTCTCCATGAGAAACAAACCCCTCTCTACTTCTGGATGTGCTGTCGTTCGTGAGAAGATACCCTAATACTTTGCTTTCTACTATAGATGGCCTACAGAAGTGGTCCTGTCTCACTATGACATCTTTCGGAAGATACCTCAAAATCGCGGGATGGAGTCATTTACATCTATACAGTGAATACTTTGTCCATCACTCGTGCTGACAAAACTGACGCAAGTTTTCTCGTGTGATACCATCGACATCAACCCTTCCACCCCCCTCCCCCTCCAATGTTCTGCGAATCCTTTCTTGTGTCCTGATGCTATCGATTTGTCTGTTAGGTGATCAAGGAAAATTGAAACTTCAAAGAAAGGAACCAGAAAGAACAAAGCTTACGTATGTTATGGTGCAAGTTAATAAAAAAGAAAGGTAACGTCACTCTGTTACAAATCAGAGAGAAAATACGCTTCGCATAAATGATATATTTACGCTGGCGTGTTCATATTATTCTGTTCAACCCTCGTTGTTCTTTTTTCGCCAACAATTTTAAAAGAGATTTAGAGCGTGATTTGTGCTCATTTCAACGTTTTATCATTAATGAAAAGCAACATGGATTGCTAATTGCGCGCCTATAATAATTACCCCCATTTGATACACTACATATTGGAAACGACGCTTTAATATGCAATGAGCAGTTAATTAAATGGCAGAGGGGCGATAATCGCTTGATATAGCGGGCAGCACCCCCCCCCCCCCCCCCTGTCTGTGGCAAGTCGAACGATGCGCGCAATCTCTCTCTAACACACACACACAGAGTTTTCAAACACAAAAATTAACCTAATCACGATTACAAAAACTGTTCTGCCGGATCTGCATGTTTCGAGATTACGAGCCCATCATCAGTCAAAATAAGGCGAGCATTTAATTCAAGCGATGTTCGTAGTAATTAAATTACATTAATTTTTATTACCCACCGAAATGTTTCTAGCACTTCATCAAATATGGTAGGAAAGTAGCAATACTTGCCCTTCGTAAAGTTTCAGCGATGTCATTTCATGTAGAAATGTTTAGACAAAGCTAGATCATAGGCATCGGCACGACCGAGCAGAAAACTATTTCAATTGGACGGTATTTATTTGCATTGTACTTACAAACACTATTATTTTATCATCACCACTGTTTCACAATTATTACTGTACTTCACGCACCAGTTGTCAATAATCTATATCAATAAATGTGAACGTCTATTCGGTGTACGTTTATCACGTCTGAACCACAAGACATAAAGAGCTAAGAACTTGTACAAATATTAATGTCTACCCGGGGCAGGCTTTAGGCACGGATTTATGGCGATTGGATAGCTATTTATCTATATATACTAATGTGAATGTCTCATCGATGTTCGCTTTCACGTCAGAATGACATGACGCAGAGACTTAAATATTTGTACAGTTACTAATTTATACCTGAGGGAGGTTTTAGGCACCTTTTTATACCGATCTGATACACATTTGAAGAATATAACGCGAAATGCGGAAGAATAATTACTTTCAAAATGGTGTTATTGGTTGCATTGTTGATTGAGGATTGATAATGATAATAGGGTGGAGTATATTGGGATGGAAAGTTAGCGGTGTATACAAATTGTACGTGTGTGTGTGTGTTAATATTTTGCTCTGCAGCGAAAACTACAGAACGCAAACGAATGGTCTGTGTCTAATTGTTCTCCGACGTCTCCTGTTGTACACCATAGCATTTCCATGCCGATAGGTATAACGGGGTGGAAGATATGGTGGTTGAAAGTCATCAAATTATAAAAAAAAAATCGGACTGAAGGCCAGCGATGGCGTTTGCGACTCTATAGCAAGGAGGTTATATAAAGCGAAACGTGATGCCATAGACTATATCTTTGGTCTATGCGTGCTACAATGTCTTCAGCTCTTTCTCTGTAAGGGTAAGCATACGAATAAGGAAATATAAGAATAAATAAATAAAGCAGTAAAAAAGAAATTTCTTCGAATACATCTCTTTTAAAAAACCGATTTGAAATTTCGCGCATTGCATCAAGTGATCGATCTGTGGTTTTTTTTTTTTTTTTTTTTTTTTTTTTTTTATTACAAAAATCATGAGTGACTGCGAGAGAGAGCGATTTTAGCACCACGTAATTACCAAGTAACCAACCTAAACACAGCTTTTAGAACACGTTATCGGCAATTACTACAACTTACAAATCGATTGACAGTAATTGATAAAGATCAAGCTGTGAACTACCCTGTGGAGTTCCTGAATTGGCTAGAAACATCAGGAAAGCCATCTCATAGATTGCTTTTGAAAGTAGGATCACCGATCATGGTGCTGAGAAATTTGAGGCCTCCCGAACTGTGCAATGGATCTCGACTGATCGTCAAAATTTTACATCGAAACCTTATTGAAGCAACTATTTAGTCAGGACCATAAACCGGAAAAGATGTTTTTATTCCTCGCATTCCTTTAATCCCTTCAGATATGCCGTTTCAGTTCAAAAGACTTCCGTTTCCAGTTCGTCTAGCTTTTGCCATGACAATTAACAAAGCTCAAGGACAATCGTTAAACGTCGCAGGAATCCATTTACAGCCCTCATGTTTTTCACATGGTCATTTATACGTCGCTTGCTCAAGGATGGGCAACCCAAAAAATCTCTACATTTATGCTCCAAACAATACTACAAATAACGTAGTTTACCAGAATGCCCTAAAATGAAATTAAAATGAATTTGTACATTACTCTCACGTTACGTGTTGAGATATTGCAACACAGGCTATAAGGAATAGTGTATGTATTATTTATTGTAAATCATTAAGCACGTCACATAATTTTATTTTTTATTTGAATGTTGATTAAAATGTTTGTTTCTAAAGAACGTATTATATTTCATATCGTTCTTCAAAACCAGTCTCATAGCACACTACTGAAAGACATCTATCGTAATCAACCAACACGCAAGCGGAGCCGCGGGTTTAAGCTAATAAAATATATTTGTCAACACGACACGTTTCGGGACGGCATCCCATTAGGAAGCTATTGGGTTTAACGATGCTTCCTAGTAGCAGATAAGGTTTATGAACTTGTTAATGGGATAATGTCGTCCCGAAACAAGTCGTGTTGGCATATATATTTTATTATTGAAAACTGGTGTGTGAAGTACAGTAATAACTATCATTTTACAGGGTGTCGCAGTCAAATTTTTCAGTGAACCTATCTCTGGATCTACAACAGACACTGAGAAACGACTTCACGGTCATGAACGTGAGGCAGTGTCTTGTGAATGTAACTACTAGGAGACAGTCTAAAACGCAAAAAACCGTGAGTCTCGCTAGAGTCTCGGTACGCACTAGCTGCAAGCTTCATGTATTTCAAACAATGTCTCACATTTTTTCCGTATGTAATTGGTTAATTTCAGTGTAACCAACGTCATAATTTTTTGTAATTATTGATGCTATTGACTGCAGAAGAATTAATATTGGGTATCCATTAAAATTATAACTTCGTGATCAAAATAATATTCTTTCACGCTTTAAACTCTTATAGTAATTACTTTCGTAAGACCACCCTCACGTTCAAGAAAGTGAAAGTCGTTTTCCAATATATACTGTTGTTCCAGAAATATTTTCTGTTAAAATGTTGAATGAAACACCCTGTATATTATTCTCAGTTTTAGATATGCAGAGATGATTGGCTTAAAGGGTAATGGATAATTCAGAAATTCAGAGAGAGGTATTCTGAATGATTACTAAAGAACACATACAATATGTCGACGATGTTTCTGTCCTAGGTAAGAGTGAAAAAGACCTTGAAACTAAATAAAGCAAAAACAATATTTATTACATGTGACAAAGAAGAGCATGCTAGAACCAGAGCGTATGTATTTCTTCAACAAGTTGATACATTTGTTTGTATAGGCAGTAAGATCAACATGGATGTAAGGCGCAAAGCAGAAGTTACAAGCAGAATTTCACACGCAAAAGCTGCTTTTTAACGAAAAGAGGAACATCTTAGCTTCCAAGTCAAGTAAAGGTTTCTGAAGATTTATGTCTCGAGTGTCGCAGCCTGTGGCCCTTATCATAGACTACCCACACTCACTTCTATTCCCCCCCCCCCCCTTTTGTCACCAAAGATTTTTCGAATTTTATTGCAATATGCGAGTGGCTTCTGAAGAATCGAGGAATTCTTTCATTTCCTTTTTTCGTAATTCACCTCGACGCAAGGTGTTTCTCTGAGTAGCGTAGTGAATGGAATCCACCTAAGTGAAGGGTTCTCCGAAGAACAAAATCGTGTTCCTCCAAATTAAGGAACCCGTATGAGTCAAGTAATCTGCCTGGGCTCTGAGAACTGAGGAAGAAAAGAAACTGAATTCATTTGAAATGTGTTGTTTACGACGCGTGTTAAAATGGATTTATAAAGCTTGTGGACACTGAGATATATAGGCTGCAACTTACAGGGTAGCTAATGAGACGTAAAGTACTTCTGAAAACAATAACAGATTTTTTTTCAGGGGCAAAGACCAAAAGGAAGGCCATAGCTGAGCTACATGGACCAAATCGTAATGGATGTGTGATGTTAAGTCCCCTGAAGAAATGAAGAGACAATCGGAAATACGTTCATAACGGAGATTTGCTGCTATCACGTCATCTGCAAACCGGTTCTGCACTGATCACTACAGAAGGCGGATCCGATATTAATATGATATCAGTACAGTTGCAGGGATGAGTGTAGCCACTGTTGCTGTCTCTCATGTTTGTTTGGAAGCACTGTAAATCTCAAATGTTATTGTGTCGAATACATTACAAACAATAAAAACGAATGGGATAGCGTACAGGTTAAAGCATTCAGCATATCCTAATCTACATTTGTCGCGTCAGCTAATAAATCCGTGTGGTCATCTTTCATTAGTCAGTATTACAGAACGCCATTAGAGATTAGTCTACCATTCCGCTCCCTTAATGCTTGGACAATGGTTTTGTAATGAGCAGCTTTTTAAACCTTAACATCAGTCTTCTCTGTAGTGGTGAGCTTACGGGAGATTTTAATGAAATGTAATTACTTTACTCAGCAGCAGTCTCGGCACGAGTAATAAATCACGCCAAGAAAGGGATATCGCCCTCTTTCACTGGTCTACTGCGGCCCTCTGTGATTTAGACTTCAGCAACATCGTCTTCCACTCATAATATGACTTACGCGCAACACAGCGAAATTTTCTTATACACTCTCATCTATATCGAGTGTATCGTCAGGCGTGCCCCAGGAGAGTGTGACAGGACCGCTATTATTTTCTGTCCATATAAATGGCCTGATGGACAGAGTAACTTGTAATTTGCGGCTGTTTTCTGATGATGCTGTGGTGTATGGGAGGGTGTCGTCTGTAACTGACTGTAATAGCATACAGGATGACTTAGACAAAATTTCTGGTTGGTGCGAAGATTGGCAGCTAGCTCTCAATGTAGAAAAATATAAGGTGATGCGCATGAGTAGAAAAAACAATCCCATGATGTTCGAATACAGCATTAGTAGTGAGCTTCTTGATGCTGTCGCGTCGTTCAAATATCTAGGCGTAACATTGCAGAGCGATATGAAATGGAACGAGCACGTCTTGAGTATTGCTCAAGTATTTGGGACCCGCAGCAGATCAGTTTAAAGGAAGACATAGAGGCGGTTCAGAGACGAGCAGCTAGATTTGTTACCGGTAGGTTCGACCAATGCGCGAGTGTCACGGAAATGCTCCGGCAACTCAATTGGGGATCGCTTTTCATTAATTTCTGTTAAGTAAATTTAGAGGGCTGGAATTTGAAGCTGAGTGTAGTACGATCTTGCTGCCGCCTACTACATTTCGCGTAAAGATCACAAAGACAAGATAAGAGAAATTAGGGCTCGTACGGAGGCATATAGGCATTCTTTTTTTCCTCGTTCTATTTGGGAGTGGAATAGGAAAGGAAATGCCTAGTAGTGGTACAGTGTACCCTCCGCCACGCACCTTACGGTGAATTGCGGAGTATGTTTGTAGATGTAGATATCTTCTACGATTAACACCCAGAAGGCACATGTTCGTCTAGTGGATCACTGCCCAAACATATGACAGCCGCTGGTGGCATTATAACGACAAACATGTTGATGCCCTCCTTTCCGCTTCCCTGAGTTCTTTTTAATCTGACTACAAGCCCATAAACATGTTACCATGCAACATGGACGTCTCAAAAATAAAGGTAGAATACCGCATGATGAAATGGTGGGCACAAAAAAGTGACAAATGTTTGCTATCGAGCACTGTTGTTGTTCTGGTCTTCAGTCCGGAGACTGGTTTGATGCAGCTCTCCGCCCTACTCTATCCTAGGCAGGACTCTTCATCTCCTCGTAAGAACGGCAACCAACATGCATTCGAATCTGCTCAATATATTCATCTCTGGGTCTCCATCTGCGATTTATCCCCACACATTTCCCTCCAACGCTAAATTTACAATTCCCGGATGTCTTATAATGTGTCCTACCAACCGATTCTAATCCTACCCGTCCTACACCACCAGTTAGTATATGATAATTAGAAAAATGACCCGTGTACCTAATTATCTTGATTTGGTGGAAAAGCTATCGGTAATGAAGCCGATGATGTAGCGGAGGCTATAACCGGAACGTTGCTTCACCTCTTTGGTAGACAACAACGATCGATAGGAATAAAGAAAGTGGAAGGTAAAATTTGGAATAAAATTATTAATGTTTAAATGAAAAAAATGCGGAACGAACGGGACACCGGGATTAATTTGGAAAAGTGAATAACTTATTGATTTACGGACGCCAGCTCGTTGTACGAGCAAACAATTTGGTGGGATCTCAATAATAGCAAAGTTAATTAACAACGTGAAACATTACGTTTAATTTGGGTGGGCAGAAAATCAGAGTATGCGCGTCAAATTCGGTACAAAAGACACTGACAATATACTAATTTCAGAGACATAGTTCACTAACACAGGGGTTTAATGTAAGACAGTGAAATGCAAGCCACAGCCACGCAAATGCAACATGCAGCAGATCATCCAAACTCTCACCTTAATACTTACTACTTACAGCTTCAAATAATTAATTGTTTATATAAGTACCAGAAATTATTCGACAGCAAGTATACCATGCGCTTTAGCAATAATCAAGTTGTAACTGAACTATTAACTGTACTAATGGCAGGCTCAAAAATTAATTAATGACTTGTCGTGATAACACTTAATATTTAGAAAAGAACAATTTAGCCTTCTGTTTAACTTTTACTCTTTCTTTAACCAGGAATTATTAGCATTTCAAACACTTGAAAATAATTACTATTTTCACTAATCAGTACTTGCAAGTTAAAACTTTACCTCAAAATAATATGCAGTGAAAACAATTAATCTTTTGCACTGTTATTGAAACATCTCTTGAAATTGAAAGTTAGTCTAGCAGTTTCGTTCAACTTAGCAAACCTATTGATCAGCAACACTGGCATTAGCTAGATTTAGTAATACTTTTCCGAACACATTTTTTATCAAAGACTGTCACATTGTCTTTAATGACTTTGATTTTTAGTTTTCTATAACTTTGTGAATATTCTCGGAAAATTTTGCGACAATGCTGCTCATTTTCTCCTAAACCATTGTACCGATTTCAACCAAATTTGGTACACACATTCCTTACCGTGAGGTAACAATTGCTGCATGGTTAAGAATCACATACGGCACATGGTTCAAAAGATATTACGTCATAACCAATAGAAATCGGAAAAAATGCCATATAATGCGGCGAGAATTTCGAAATACACTGTATGAGAATGACAGTACTTAGCGACTTGCAACAAACTTTAAACATAATTTCAAACCTTTATTAGACTTTTTCTCGCTGGCAACCATAGAAAAATGATGAAATGAAAGAAGTTTCTCGCCGACTACTTTTCCGCTGTTTATGGAGAAAAAATACGGCATTCGGTATGACTTCACAATTTATAATTTGTACACTACAAATTGTAGCCGCAGGAGAGTTTACAGAAATACTCGCATATAGTTCAGTGTATCACAGTAAGACACATAATTCATGAGATATGAGCACGTAAACAGTGAAGTTCATGGAAAACCGTTCCATCACGCACCAAGTTTTAATCTATTACATATTTACTACTAATTGTATTTCCAAGAGATTTTACAGACATACCGCCCTTTATACAAATGAATATATACCCGAAAAATGGCAGGAATGAATAAAAAAAATACCCGGGAAACACCGGGTTTTCAGGTAGTTCTTAATATTTGTGAATTTCAATCATACAATTGTGGCTTTTTCTGTAGGAACAGTGATTTATAAACAAAAGAATAGAAGCCACTGGGATTCTGATAATAATAATTTTGTGTGGCTCATTCTTTCTCTTTGGCCATATTCCCGCACATGCAGGGTCGGCGTTGTTAAATTCGGATTTGACGTATGTTAATATTCACGGGGTGGCGGGATGCCCTTCCTGTCGCTGACCCAAGTTTGCGAATCGTGTAACTGAGGCGGGACTTGGGGACCAGCCCGGTATTCACCTAGGAGGATGTGGAAAACCGCCTAAAAACCACATCCAGGCTGGCCGGCACTCCGACCCCCTTCGTCAATCCGCCTACAGCTTAACGTGGAATCCGAACCACGTGTCGTTTCTGGCGACTCCTCACATCGTTGAAAGGTGTGTTAAAGCGCAGATTGGAAAAAAAATCCCAGGTCCCACCGGATTTCGAACCCACGACTCCTTCAGTTTCCAGTCGATCACTTTAGCCCAAGAGCACCGGGCCTGATTTAGAAGCCCCTAATTTCGTGCTACATAACGTTATTGTAGAATACTGAAACCAAGCCGCATTACACTACTATTTAAACCTCACATGGAAAACAGCGGATACACGACCTAAGTGCTGCTTCTGCGCAAGGGACAACAGCAGCGAAAGAAAATATCAGGTTAATGAAAAGATATCAACGGCTTCATACTGCGACGAGGTACGAAGCACTACGGCTTGGTCTATGACAAAGAGGGTCTACGTAAGAGGACCAAGCTTAGAACGAAGGGAAAAATATAAGGAAATTTTGAATAAAATATGGACTTCTTGACTTTTAAATATGTGACTATAACGATTTTATCACCATCTCATTCTATTTTATACCTTCGTAAACGATTACTGCCGAAGGCCATTTAGGAAAGTTTCCTTTTCTTGTTTTTTTCTGTGCTGTCGCACAACAATGTTTCCGTAAGGGATCAGAAAGGAATAATAAAATCGCAGTGACGTGTTTTACAGCCTACTTTAGATTTGTAGTTTTATAAGTTTTTACTATTATTTTGGGCCAAAATAATAATCTAATTAATAAAGAATCAATTAATAAGTGTGTCTGAAGCCCTTTTAAGAAGAAAACTTATGTCGTGGCAGGTTTCGAACCACTGCCCTTCAGCGTCACAGTCCAACGCATTGCCCACTACACTACAGCTAACAATTAGAAGGTACGTTCTTTAATCTAATATTATTGATGGCTGTTGTTAACTGATGTTAATATGGCATTAGATTATCATTTATCGTAGGAAGAACGACGAGTTTTAATAAATTCTTCAGTGCGCCATTGCTTTGAAATGACAACTTGTAAGTTACAATAAGAAAATCATCAAATACGCAACGCAAGATGGCGTATGTCAGAGAGTTCTGGGCGAGGAATGTCACGTGACATCTGCGAACGTCTGGTTTTCGTTAATTCAATGGAGGGTGTCAAAACTTCGTTATTTTTGTAAATATCTCTCAAACGATCCGAGATATGAGAAAAACATAAAACAGCAAAGTCGTAGAGAATTTTCTCCTCTACAAATTTGGTTAATCAATCTTCGCGTCAGATGAACGGCTTTTTGCAATTAAAGTTACATGACAAACCGCTTATATACTGACGTATTTCTTGTGTGAAATATTTGAAAAAGCGAGGTTCTGGTCTCTTGTAGCCAACAATTATGTCTGTAAAAGTTGGTGCTGATGGATTGAACGGTTCGTCTTAAAAACAGGGAACACGTTACGGACAGACATACAGACGGGCAGACAGACAGACATACATCCCAAAATCGCTGTTATTTTTGCAAATATCTCCGAAACGATACGAGATATGAAAAAAACCATAAGAGAGCAAAGTTGTAGCGAATTTTCTCCTCTACCAATTCGGTTATTCCATTTTGGTGTCATTATTTTCATTTAAATTTCGAGCTGTCAAAAGACGATCACAAAGGCCCACTTTTAGTGTTACTGCCGTAACCTAAAGTGGGCCAATACGAATAAATGGATGAAGATAAGAAAAACAGATTGAAAGTACCACGATAAAAGATGGATACCATAAAAGTAGCTAACATGTGTAGACATGGACGACCGCTTGGAAGACTATAAAAGAATTGGGTGATAGTTGGTCCAGTACGTCCACTGAATGAGGCCACCGAACTACGGAACCCCTAGTCAGCAGGAGATGAAGAGTACATGATTTTCCTATAAAACATTTACATCACAATCGTGCAGCTTGTGTGTGTGCGTACGTGTCCGACTGCACAGTTTAGCCAGGGAGCCAGACGTCTTCAGACTGCACCCACTCCCGTGTAGCTCAATAATTCAGAGGCAGAGCCATAGAGAGAGACAGAGAGAGCTGCGATTTCACTCCTCGCTGCCGCCGCCGAACCTCTTCTGGACTCGTACATATTTGAAGCACGGTAATCCGACGACAACCCTGTGGGTAACTGTTCCCGTATTTATAATAAATGCTGATCCGTAAACTCTGAAGTAAACGCCCTATGTACTTAGATTGAATTTAATCACGGACGCATACAAACTGCTGTTTGTAGTTTGAGTCAGCACAAGATTATATTAGAGTAGATTAATACTTATTCCATACATCATATATACGACATTTTGTAATGATGTGGAACGTGTCAGTTTTGTAAATGGCGTCTATACATGATAATGTTTTAAGGATTTTATAATTTTCATTTTTTCCAATTTCTTTTTATTTTTTTTTTTTTTTTTTTCAACTTAAAGTTTTATCTAAAAATTGTTCTACAGGGTAGAGGGAGTAGCCATTCAGAAATTTCTTTAATTTCTTTTGAAATACCATTTGGCTATCAGTCAGATATTTTATGCTACTTGGTAAGTGACCGAAAACTTTTGTGGGTGCATAATTCACGCCGCCTTTTGTGCCAAAGTTAGATTTAACCTTGAATAGTGAATATCACCCTTTCTCCATATACTGTAGCTATGCACACTTCTATTACTTTTGAACTGGGTCGGATTGTTGATAACAAATTTCATGAGTGAGTACGTATATTGTGAAGCTACAATGAAGATCCTTAGATCCTGAAATAAATATTTGTAGAATGATCTTGCGTGGGCTCCAGCAATTATTCTGATTCACGCTTTTTTGCAATGAATACTCAGTGTCGAATTGCCCCAGAATACGATCCCATATGAAAGCAGTGAAAATAGGCAATTTACTGAGATGTATATCACTCAATTTTGCAATGACCCTGATCGCATAAGTAGCTGAAATTAAACGTTTCAGCAGTTCTTCAGTGCGTTTCTATCAATTCAATCCCTCGTCAATGCAAACACCTAAAACTTTGAATATTGTACCTTAGCTACAGATTTATGTTTAAAGTCTAAATTTATTAATGGTGTCATGTCATTTACTGTATGAAATTGTTTATACTGGGTTTTATCAATGTGTAATGAGTCCATTTCTAGAGAACCAGTTACTAATTTTCTGAAAGACATCATTTTCAATTTCATCAGTTAATTCCTTTTTGTCAGGAGTGATAGCTATACTTGTATCGTCAGCAAAAAGAACTAGCTTAGCATCTCCGTGAATGTAGAATGACAAGTCATTAATATACATTAAGTACAGCAAAGGACCCAAGACCGAATCTTCTGGGACCCCATTTTTGATAACTCCCCAGTTGGAAGAATTAATGTTTTCTTCTGTAGCTTATTTAAACTTTCTGCACTCTTCCAATTACGTATGATTTAAATCATTCGTGCACTGTCCCACTCATACCACAATACGTAAGCCTATCTAGAAGAATATAATGATTTACACAGTCCAAAGCCTCTGAGAGATCACAAAAAGTCCCAACTGGTGATGTCCGGTTATTCAAAGCATTTAATATTTCATCAGTGAAGGTATATACATTTTCTGTTGAAAATCTTTTTTGAAAAACAAAATGACATTTTTATAACTTTATTTTTACTAATATGTGAAGCTACTCGGGAATACATAACTTTTTCAAAATTTTTGGATAAAGCTGTCAGAAGTGAGATGAGGCGGTAGTTGTTAACACCAGACGTATCCCCTTTCTTATGCAAAGGTTTAACGATAGCATATTTCATTCTATCTGGGAAAATTCCCTGGTTTAAAGAGCTGCTACATATATGACTAAGACTGCTACTAATCTCTTTGAAACGAGCTTTTAATACCCTGCTAGAAATTCCATCAATTGCATGCGACCTTTCGCTCTTGAGAGAGTTTATTATATTCCTAATTTGTCGAGGGGAGGTGGTTCGAACTTCAATTGTATCAAATTGTCTGGGTATGGCCTCTTCCATTAATTGCCTTGCTACTTCTAGTGAACATTTAAATCCTATTTTCTGTTTAACATTTAAAAAGTAATGATTAAAAATATTTTCAACTTCTCACTTTTTGTTACTGAAGTTTCCATTTCTATTGATAGTAACATCCCTTGCCCTGTCTCCCTTTTGATAATATTCCAAATTATTTTAATTTTATTATCAGAGGAACTAATCTCAGACATGATGCACATGCTTCTGGATTTTTAATATTTTCTTAATGTACCACATTAGTTTTCATAATATTTGATTGTTTCTGGGTAATTACTCTTTCTTGCAGATAAATATAGTTCCCTTTTTGGATACAAGATATTTTTATTCCTCTAGTAGCGCATGGATCCGCTGCCAGTTATAAAAATGCTTTTCATCATAGTAATTGTAACTATGCAGATTTTAGGAAACTGTAAGACACAGTATAACTTACGTCATTGTTGAAAAAAAGGCAACGGTCATATTGTGAATCTTAATGGTCGTATGCCTTTATTGGCTTCCGGGACACATGTGCTGCTGATTGTCGGCCTGCTGAAAGTCTCCCTGCTTCACACCACGTGAACGACTTTGTGAAGACGACACACAACGTCCCGTGCCCTGCTGGAGAATCGAACGCGTCTCGCCTGCATTGTAGTCAGCGACGCTATCCACTGACAAGCAGAGGGTCTGAGCTGTGGGTCATCGATCGAAATATTGTCTACATATGAGCAGTTATTACTAATATATTTGGTGTCAATAATTAATGACGTTTGACTAATTTAAATTTTCATTTATTCATGAAGTAGCTGGTATACTCGTGAATCCTTCCAAAGTGGGATAGTTGTGTAGGGGCCTCTGGTCATTACTTTTCAATAAAGACTTCAGTTATACTCACAGTGTAATTTTGTATTTTTTTATTTCAACGCCACTCGTATTTGCACTTTTAAGATGTTACTCGCAATACAAGACAACGCCGAGAATGCCAAATGTGAGACACGACGTATCACCACGGACGACGCAGTGGCTGACGTCCAGCAGTGGCGTTTGTGTAGCGATGTATCATTACAAACAGCGGAGGTACACTGCAGGAACTAACAGCAGAAGTCAACTGGGGAGGGGGGAGGGCGTACATCGAATGTATCTCACAGAGCAGAGCAATTAGGTGCTGATGTGCTACGGCAGCAGACGCAACGCGGGTTCATAACGCCACTACAGGAACTTCAGCGCCTCTCCTCGGCTTGTAAGCGTGCAGAAAAGAAAAGAAACTTCAGGATTAACGACTGGACGTCCTTTGTTGGGGTGCTATAGCAATATAGGATAGCCTTGGCAGTTTGACACGCATTTCACAAGGAACATTGAGGCAGGAGTGTGCAGGGAGACGTGCCTGAAGACAGACCGTGTAGCAGCACTTTCTGTCACGCTGTGTCAGTTCAGAAATTTACCTGAGGAATAAAAATAAGTAAATAAATAAGAACAAATGTAGTTTAGAGCATCTGCCTAGTTCGCAAGAGATCCTCAGTTCAAAACACGCCCACAGAACACATTTCAGTTCAACGCATCTCCTTACATTCAATATCTCAGAGAGTTTGCAGAGGTTGAAAAGCATTGCGTAGATTCGTATATGGTTGATTTTAGCTAACGCATAGCGGAGTACGAAATACAGGGAGGTTATGTTCAAATGTTTGTAAATCTATCGGACAAAACTGCGTGGTCATCAGTCCGTAGCTTACAAACTACTTAAACTAAGGTAAACTAACCTAAGGACAAACACACACACACACACACACACACACACACACACACACACACACCCATGCCCCAGGAAGGACTCGAACCTCCGACGGCGAGTAACCGCGCGCTCAGCAGCGAGGCACCTTAGACCGCACGGCTACTCTACCGCGGTATAAGGAGGTTATAGTAACTTTATTTAAAATGGGGAGCACAACAGTAACTCACTGTGCATGCCCGTCCAAACGGACTTGGTGGCCGTTACGTAATATTAGCAGACGATAAAGCGCCAATGTGAGAGAAAGAGAGCACACAGTCATGTGTGTGTGTGTGTGTCTGTGTGTGTGTGTGTGTGTGTGTGTGTGTGCATATGTGTGTGTGTGTGTGTGTGTGTGTGTGTGTGTGCGTGCGTGTGTAAGAGAGAGAAAGAGAGAGGAGAGGGGGCGCATCAAAAATGATACACAAAGGAAAGTAGTAGCTATTGAAGCAAAAGTGAAAATGAAAACGAATGATAACTGGAAACTGTGCAGAAGCATTGAGGGTTTTGATCCCCAAAAATTTGGTTCACTTTCTCACATGTTAGTTCACCAGCTAGGGGATTACCAGCCCGAGAAAACCATGTATAGAGGGGAGACGTAATTGAAGAGACAGGCAGTAGACTTTGCCAAACAAAATACAGTCGCAGTATGAGAGAAAAAGAATAACACAGATAGAATGACAGAGAGGCAGTGAAAGTGATCGAGAGAAAGGGATGAAGGCAGAGGCATTAAGAGACAAAGAAACTGGTAGTGCGAGAAAAAGGTCACAATGAGAGACACTTATGTAGTAAATGACAATGGGAGGACGATTCCGTGTATGAAGACTGGGTAACAAAATTCACCACATAGGAGCGCGAATACATTCGTATCCTCGAAATTTTGGTGGAGGAGGTGGAAATAGGACTTAGGCAACATTTCTCTGTGAGTCTTTTGAATAGGAACACATCTGATAGAAGCATTTTTCACCTGGTATAGGACATGCCTATTCCTCTAGCAACCGTTTGTAGTCATTTGATCATAATTTAATAGAATTTTGTGATTTAATATAACATAGGATGTTTGGCAGTTTGAGTACCATTAATGATTTTTCCCTTTCGAGGTCCTGCGCCAAGATGTCGGTTATAGTGACGTACTCCAAAATGAAACCAAACTGATTTATACACTATTCTGTGTATAAGTCTTTAAAGGTGCATGATTGTTAATGAAAAACATGCTTCTAGTGCGACATTTTGCTCTTTGGTACGCCGTGTATCCACTTCTCAGGCATTAATTTATCCGTCTTGCAGGTTGTGTTGCGTTGCCGGCTGTATGTGGCTGTTAGTGTAAGCATGAGTGTCGCTCATGTTATTTTATTTCAGCAGCGAAATGTTTCGTCTTTGGTGCTGTGGCGGAGATAATGATAGCATTAATTGAACTGGCAGTGAAGAAAATAACGTCCCAGGTAATGAAATACCTCTATACAAACGTCTGTGTTTCGGATTGATCATAAATTTTAAAACACTTATTTTGATGTTTATTGCACTGTATTAGTACAGAAAACACTCAATTTTAATTTTTCCAAAACTGAATTCGTAATGTGGGAATGAATGGGTCAAGGATGCTGTAGAAATATTGAGGTCACAAGTGGTAATGCGGCTGTTTATTTACTAAAGCGTTTCAAAATAATCATCGTCAGATTTTATGCCAGGGGTAAAGTTAGATACCCTTTAAACTTTACCCCAGGCCTAGATTCTGCCGATGATCGTTTCGAACGCTTTATTAAATCTACAGCAGCATCAGCTCCAGTGGCCTTTATATTTCTACAGCTTCTTTAATAGCACTGTTTAATAACTTAAAATATTACTGGACAGCGATACCAGTCGTACCTTGCAGCGTCCAGACTGTAAACAACGTGCTCCGTTGTTTCAGGACACGGCATCGCCCAGCAATGGCAGTCTCCTTCAGCCCAGCGAGAGGTCGGCTTCTTCTGTTGTTGCCGGCGGTCTTCGTCGCTCTTTTGTCAGGTGAGCACCAATGCATGCGTGTAACGGTGTGGTCTTTCAGTAGATAACATCCGCATACTCCTTAACGACATCTACTCCTTGTCCGACGATCAGAATCGCTAACATCTCCTCTATGCTCCCTCTGACATTCCCTCCAATGCGTGCAGGAAATAGTGAACAATTCCATATTTAGGACAAATATCACAACAAGTATCTAAACCACTGAAATTCTGCAACTACAAGGTTTTCTACCACATCAAAAACACCACAGCTCAGTGTATCTTTAGTACCAAAGACAAGACTCCTTTGCTAACCAACAGTGGAGTATATAAAATTACTTGTCAAAATCGTGATAAGTTTTGTATTGGTCAGTCTGGCAGAAGTACAGCATCTAGATTAGCTGAACGTGAACGCAGCTGGAGACTACAGAATCATGAGTCCACATTTGCTGAGCATGTACTGAGTGAGGGCCATAACTATTAGCCACAATTTCAAGTCGTTCACATAGCAAACAAGAGCCCATAGCCCTAATTAAATTATCAAACACAACTCAACAGTTCACCCATATTCTCCATCCATTTCCTCAATTATCTAAGTTTTCCATCAACTCCCACACTGGCTGTTCCATAGCTCCATTAATTCCCACATTTTTCAGTTTGTGACCAAAAACTCTGTAACATAATTCACATGCAAATGTGGTTATACTACAGTTGCTACCTACGTAAACAAAACCAGTGCTTACAACTATCACAGTTAACATATATACAAAATAATGTGTAACATTATGATCTAGGCATTTATATTTTGGATCTGTTACTTTTAATAAGAAAAAAAAATTCTAGAGTGTCACAGTTTCCGGTCCATAGCTAAAATTTATATCAACCTTTTCCTACCTCCAACCTCCTGTAAAAATAAATATAGTTTAGTTTCATGTTCTCAATTGTCCCTCCATTCAGGTTCCTATACTATAGTGTCTGTATTTTGAATATTTTGGTTGTCAGAATAGGTTTACATTTAAGGCTATTGATGCTACTTTAAGTAACGATGGCTTAAAACTCTATTAGGTGACATCCATGCAAAATAACCAAAATAAAACCTAGCCATTTATTTATTTGTATAACTTATAGACCAAAGTCACACAATCACAGTTTCAATATTAATTCTAAGAAACGGATTCCTTGTTTACCTCCACAGTCCCACATACCTGTGTATTTATTTATTATGATTTATTTTTAACTTATCAAGTTTTGTCCCTGTTTAGCTTACCACATATCCATTTTAAGTTACCTGAATTTTTTGAATACTAATTTCTTTAGAGTGGTGTATTTTTACACTAATCCAGAAACTATTCAACACTGTAATTAATTTTATGACTTTAGTACTTACTAGCGAGAGCAAAGAAATTTTAAGGGCTGAAAACGTGCTAAACGACACCAGTTGTAGCACAACAAGCAGACGTCTGATATCTGCTTTTACCGAAATAAATTGCGCAACCGAAAGTGAAGTTTACCGCAGGAGACGTAAGTAAAATTACAGTGCCCCCGAGTATAGCAGGAAACAGACAGAAGGCTCGCTCAGAAATAGTACAGAAGTAGTGTCAACTGTATGCTTTACCCTCTGGCAGTATAACTGCTAAAATTCCATTTCGGTTGCATAATTGGTGCTGATAAAAGCTGTTAAGGTTGTCCTGTCGCTCTCTTGCTGGTGTGATTGAGCACGCTTACAGCTCTTAATAGCGACTTGTTATTCTCGCTCAAGAGACTCCTTCTTTGGAACCCGCAGCCCCACTAGGATCACGTGCCAACTGTAGTGCCCTTCGACATCAACGAAATCCTGGCTAATCTGATATATTAAAAGAATCTACGAAAACTAAAGTCAGTCGGCCAGACCAAACTACACAACCGAATTATTTTTCTTTTAAAGGTATCCACACATTTGTCATCAAGTATCAGAATTTACATAACTCTTGCCTTCTTTTTCTGTACTCAAACACGATTTCATTCTGCATTTTTTTTTATGGGGATCTCCTAGCTGTAAACTAGTCAGTCGTTGAGGCCGTTCTATCCGACAGATTTCCTTCAACGAAAGGTATTCATTCCTTAAACGAAAGGTATTCATTCGCAGGTTTGTCATCAAGCATCAGAATTAACTTAAGCCTCTCCATCCTTTATTTTTATTCAAACGCGATATCTTTCCGTCCTTGCATTGAACATTGTAATCGGTTTATTTTAAGATGTTTTCGGTTCTGCTAAAGGTACGCAGTTCTTCTTGACCTATCAACACTAAGAGGATCAAGCTCTTTCATTTGCACTTTTAAACACCTGCATTGATTGAATTTGAAGAAAGCTATGTGTGAAAATTTAACTTTACTTCTATTTTTCCAAACTAAAGTCAGTGGGTCAGGTCGTTCTATCCCATCGATTTCCCTAAGATTTGCTTTAAACGAAAGGTAGTTACTCGCAGATTTTTCATCAAGTATCCGAGTTAATTTCAGTCTCCCCATCATTTATTTTCATTCAAACTCGGTGGCCTTCTATCCTTGTATTCAACATTTTAATCGCTTACTTTAAAGGTATCTTTGGTTTTAATTAAGCTACGCAGTTCTTTTTGACCTAACAACAGTCAGCGGACCAAGCTCTTTCATTTTTGCTTTTAAAAACTTGCATTCATTGATTCTGAAGAAAGCTATGCGTGAAATTCTACTTCACTTCGATTTTCCCCAACTTTTTTGTCAGTCCACTAACGGTGCGAAATATTCGCATGGGTCCTCTAGTAGCCATGAATAGTCAGTAATTTCATCCCAGCCTTCTAATGACTTAGCCCCCTCGAAACGCTGTACTCTTTTCCCATATATTGTGTGTCGCTGTCAGATGTTCGAGTCCTCCCTCGGGCAAGTGTGTGTGTGTGTGTGTGTGTGTGTGTGTGTGTGTGTGTGTGTGTGTGTGCGTGTGTGTGCGTGAATTGTTCTTATCCTAAGTTACTTTGAGTTGTTTGTCAGCCTAGAGACTTATAACCGCAGAAATTAAGTCCCTTAAATTTAAAAATATATGAACATTTTTTTCTCCTTTTTTAGAATTTGAAAGACTTATTCCACTCAACATTAAAAAAAAGTTTTCTCTAAAGCTACGAAAGCATAGACGTAGGTTTTCCTTTCCTTAATATATCTTGTAAGGTAATATGGGTATCGCCCCACTTCAGATTATATTTCTCCTAAATCAAAACTCTTCCCCGAGGTAGGATTCTACCAGTATTTTCATTCTTCTGTTTATGACTTGTTAGTATTTTGCAGGCATGAGTTATTATAGCAATAGATCTTTAATTTTCACACTTATATGCATTTGCTTTCTTTGAAATCTGAATTACTACACTTTTCTTGAAGTCTGAGGGCATTTCCCCTATCTCATACATCTTGCACACAAGGTGAAACTGTTTATTCATAACAGGCTCAGCAGTTCAGAGGGAATAACATCTAAACTAGTGGCCTTGTTTCGACGCATATCTTTTAGTGATCTGTCAAATTCTTCTCGCAGTATCGGATCTTTCCCCCACTTATACTTTCTTCTACAGACTTGCATTTATCCTCCACCTACTCCTGTTTGTCTAGTCTGTACTTCTTACCAACCTCATTTTTAGCCGCCTGTTGCTTGCTTCACTTGATACATTTTTTACTTTTTCTTTTCATCAATAAAGTTCAGTATCTCCTGTGTCACCCAAGGATTTCTGTTAGACCTTGTCCTCCTACCTATAAGAACTGTATTTCTCAAGCCGCGGTGGAGTAGCCGAGCGGTCTAAAGCGTCTCGCTGCGGAGCGCGCGGTTGCTCGCCGTGGAGGTTCGAGTCCTCCCTGGGGCATGGCTGTGTGTGTTTGTCCGTAGGTTAGTTTACCTAAGTTTAAGTAGTTTGTAAGCTACGGACTGATGACCACGCACTTTCGTCCGATAGATTTACAAACATTTGAACATTTTCTACTCTATAACTTTCCCTGTTTGGGTCAAATCATGCGTAATGCTTCCTCTGAAAAACACACGACAACCTCTGATTACTGGACCTTATCCAGGTTCCATCTCCTTACATTTTTTCCTTTCCAGTTACAATCTACAGTTCACAACCTTTAAACTGTGATTACAGTCTATATCTGCCCCTGGATATGACTTACAGTTTAAAAGCGGGTTTTGAATTTTTATGTCTTACCGTTATGAAGTCAATTTTGTACGTTCCGGTGTCTCATGGTCTCTTTCGCGTCTATAGTCTTCTTTTGTGGTACTTAAATCATGTTTTTGTGGTGATTAAATTGTACTCTGTGAAAAATTCTTCCTGGCGATCTCCTCTTTCATTCCTTTCCCCAGCCCCTGTTAACCTACTATTTGTCCTTCTATTACTTTTCCTACTACCGAGTTCCATTCCCCCTTAATAATGAAGTCTTACTCTCCACTAACTGTCCGAATAATTTCTTTTATCTCATCAAACATTTTCTCAATCTCCTCATCACTGGCAGAGCTAGTTGGCATGTAAAGTTGTACTGCTGTAGTCGGTGTTGGCTACGTATCTATTTTTTACCACGATAATGCGATCACTAAAATGTTCATAGTAACTTACCCGTACTCCTATTTTCTTATTCATTATTAGACCTACTCTTGCATTCCCTCGACCGATTATGTGTTTATAATTCTGTAATCATTTACCCAGAAATCCTGTTCATTTGGTCTCCGAACTTTACTGATTCCCACCGTATCTAACTTCGAGCTTTCCATTCCTCATTTCAAATTTTTGAGCTTACCTATTCGGTTAAGGCTCAATATTCCACGCTGTAGAACGTTCGTTTTGTTTCTTGATGACGACATTCTCCTGAGTAGTCCCCGCCCGGAGATCAGAAAGGGGGACTATTTGCTCCAGAATATTTTACCCAAGAAGACGCAATCATCATATATTCATAAAGTAGAGCTGCATGCCCCAGGAAAAATAACGGCTGTAGTTTCCCCATGCTTTCCGCCGTTCGCTGTAGGGGCGTAATAAACCCACATTAGCTGATGTGACAAGGTCAGCTCAGTCAATAATGCAGCCTGTTGCCCTTCTAACACCTGAAAAGACTGCTGCCCCTCTTCAGGAACCACACGTTTGTCTGGCCTCTCCACAGATAACCCTCCACTGTGGTTGTACGGCTGTCTGTATCGTTGAGGATCACCAGCCACCCAACCTTCGGCAATATCTATGGTTTAAGGGAGAGGTTATTGAACGCATGGATACGAATTATTTATTACTCGCCATATCAGAGTACAGCATTTGTTTGGGAATGCAATGATCTGGCATACATATCACATTTCCGCTAATATTCGTGCGTTTATTCCTCCAGATGATATTCAGGATATTTCTGAACATCTTTAATGGAATTTTTCAAGTATATTGTTCATGTCTCAAACGCATGTAAGGGATTTGGTATGACCACGGGCTTATATACAACTAATATATTGTGGCAAATGATGCCACGGTTGTACAATCTCAGTCGAACCTTTTGCACGTACTGATACAAATATAACTGATCTTCCCACCTAATCTAAAGCATTCTTCTGTAGCACCACATTTCAAAATCCTCTATCCTCTTCCTGTCTGAACTTTATCGTCCATGTTTCACTCCCATTCAAAGTAAAATTCCACACAAATGCCTTCAGAAAAGACTATCTTTACATTTAGATTAATATTCAGTGTTAACAAATTCCTTTTTCCCCGAAACTTTTTTCTTGCCATGGCTATGGTACATTCTATATCCTCTGTACAGCGACCATAGTATATTATTTTGCTGCTCAATGAAAAAAAAACTCATCTACCGTCTTATTGTTTCGTTACCTAACCGAGTTCCTTCATTATTTCCTAATTATCTTAGATTACATGCCATTACCCTTTTTTTGCTCTTGTTGATGTTCATTTTATAAGCTCCTTTCAACATATTCCATTCAATTGCTCTTCCACGAGGTATGCACACGAAGTGCACGTTGGCCTTCTTCCCCTCCTTGGGACTTCAATGCCATCAGAAAACCGCATAATTTTTATTTATTCATGGTGAATTTTAATTCCTTCTCCAGATATCTCCTTGCCTTCCTTCGCGGCTTGCTGAATAGAAAGACTGAATAACTTTGGAGAAAGGCTACAATCCTATCTCCCTTCGCAACCAGTGCTTCCCGTGCATGCCATTCGGCTCTAAAAACTGCTGTCTGGTTTTTTACAAGTTGTAAATTACCTTTCATTCCCTATATTTTACCCCTGCTGACTTCAAAATTTGTAAAAGTGTATAGTAGTCAACATTGCTAAAACTTTCTCCAAATCTACGAAATCTAGAAATATAGGTTCTCCTTTCCTAAATCTATCATCTAAGGTAGGTCCTACGGTTGATACTGCCTCTTGTGTTCCTACATTTCTCTTAAATCCAAACTGAACTTCTCCAAGATCGGCTTCTACCAGACTTTCCATTCTTCTGTAAATAGTTCACGTTAACATTTGGCGACCATGACTTATTAAACTAATGGTTTTGGAATTTTCACATTTGTCTGCACCTGCCTTCTTTGGAATGAGAATTTTTAAATTTTTCTTTAAGTCTGACGGTATTACGTCTTTGTAATACATCTTACACACCACGAAAAGTATTTTTCTCATGGCTGGCTCTCGCACAGACTTCAGGGGCTTTTAGGGACTGTCGTATACTGCAAGACCCTTATTTTGTCTTAGGTCTTTTAGCGCTCTCTCAAATTCTTCTCTCACTGTAGTATTTCCTATTTCCTCTTCATATACCTCCTTCTCCCTTTGTATAGTCTCGAAGTTAATTTCCTTTGTAGTAACACTCTCAGCTTTCCCTTCTTTGCTCATAACTAGTTTTCCACCTGAGTCCTTGATATCCATACGGCTGCTTTTTCTCTCTCCTAACGCCTCTTTTATTTTTCTGTTGGCGGTATCTATCTGTCCGCTCGTTATATAGTCTTCTACACACTTGCATTTGCCCTTTTGCCACTCTTCCTTAGCCATTTTGCACATCCTTTCAGTAGTTATCATTTCTTAGTATTCTGTACTCCATTTTAGATGCTTCATTTATTGCATTTTATTACCTTCTCCTTTCATCAATTAAATTTAGTATTTCCTGTTATATTTTGGAGGTCTCCCCTTTCTACCGATTTGGACTGCTGCTGCCTCCTCTGTTTCATATCTCAAAGATATCATATTCTTCTGTGCTATTTCTTATCAGATCCCTGTGGAAATTTCATGAACCTCACGTTCATTCAATTTATCGAGTTCCATCTCCTCATTTTCTTATCTACCTGAAGTTTTAATCTGCAGTTCATAACCAACAAGATGTGCTCAGAATCTTTATCTTCCCCTAGATATGTCTTACAACTTAAAACCTTGTTCCGAAATCTGTCTTACCACTATAACGTTTATCTTGTACCCTCTGGTGTCTCTTGGTCTCTTTCCTGTATTGAACCGTCTTTCATTATTTTTAAACCACGTGTTTGTTATGAGTACCTTACCAACAATAATTGTCCTTAATTTATTGCTTGACTGGTCACGCTGATGTTCACATCTTCTTAGTGCAGGTTTGAGAGATACCTTACGCAACATGTTATCAAATTATCTATTGAATTTGCACAGTCCCATTCTGAGAAACTGTAGTAAGAAGGTTTCACAGTAAATGCAGCTATAAGATAAACGACAGCATTGAAACATAAGGGAAATGGAAACGTTCTTTTTCTCAAAGATATCATTTACACGTCTCGGGATTCAACCGAAATGGTTCTTTCGAATGTGCGGTTCCGGAACCTAAAATATAAATGAGCTGTTATATCAGTGGATAAGTAAATAAGAATAACTTCCAATCGATGGAACGTGGCCACAATAATTACGAGCAGGTAGTGAACCGCACGGAGTTTCTAAAAGCCGAAGAGAAAGTTAACGCCTTTTCAGCAGAGTAGAAGCACTGCAAACTTAGTTTACGGACTTGTTTGACTTGCTAAATTGTCTGCCTGTGATTCAGTGAAAGGCTTTCCAGAAACTTCTGAAACAAGCTTTTGTCTGTTCTGTACTGACCTCTTACATAAGAACAATAAAGCGTAAAGTCTCTGCTCTTCAGGTAGAAGGTACTGGTGTTATTATTTTAAAACAAGAATCCTTAATTATGAATTTTAGATCCTCTCGTATACCGTTTAACGAAATACCCTTTTGGATCAGTATTTTTATAGAGTGACTGTTTCACTACATTATTTACAACGTGTCTACATGAGAGAGAGCTTAATTATGTGTATGAAGCAATATCACTCGTTTCTTTTTCATTGATGCCAACTATGAACCTTTGAAAATTTTTAACAAAACTTTCAGTTCGCCAGTATTTCTTCTGCTTATTTCTGTTATTCCTTCCTTCGTCACTTCACTATACCATATTGAAATCAATACGTCCATCCTAACACACGTATATTAAAGATTAATAAAAGTAACCTTACAAGATACTTTAGATGAATTGTAGTGCCAAATACTGTCTGTAAAAGCCCCGCCATAAACTGACAGATAATCTGCTATTCGTTTGTAACAAGAGTGATAATTCTTGCTGGTTGGCATACTTCTTATAATCCGGCATTCTTCTTGCAAGTTGGCATATCCAGAAATTTTCCAAGACATGCCTTTGGTTCTGGCTGATTGAAAATGAGTAAGAACCTAGAAAGCCATATCAGTCGTCGAAAATGGAAATGTGAATTTCGAAGCGTATTCTGGCTACTGTAAGCGTTAAATATACAAATGTAATAAAATGAAGTTCTCCAGCTGTGTCTGTCCTCGATAAAATAAAATAAAAAACTATACAGCAGAATTTCATACCATTTTCACCGCTGAACGGTGTAATTAATGAGGAAGGTTTTGGTGTATCATGGTGTGTGAGCATGAATGAGGAAAGCAAAAATCCGCCTAATTGAGCTAAAACTATCCATAGGTTCGTCTTTAATGAACACGATGTCGACGGGACATTCAAACTCAAATCTACCTTCCTCCATATCCTCAGTAAATGCCATATATTCTATGATGTACGAACCTTACTGAAAATAAATACCGAAGTTAAAAGTAGGCGATCAGCTCTGATACTACTGTAAAATAATTCGTTGATTAGTGTAAGTGCCAGTAATGTAATACAGAAGTTCGTGTTTTACGGATCCGTGTGGCGTTAGGAGAATTTTGCTCTCCAGTTTGACTTACATAGAGACCAAATGGGTATCGGATTTTAGAATTATTTGATATTTATGGTACGTCATGTTCAGTCTTCGAATGACAATCAGCCAAAGCCATTCGACGCAACTCTAAAAGATTCTCCAGATTATCGACTTTTTTGCAAGTTTTGCAAGAACACGTAAGTACCAGTAATTAAAACAGTTGAAACATCTGTTGGTAGCATATGGCTCGCTCTGGTCTCTCAACCATAAAGTTGGTGGTTCGAATCCCGCCGTGACAGTGTTTTCGTTGTTTTCGAATACTTACCATTTTAATACCTAATGGTAACTTTCATGAACAATGCACGTATTTTTGGTTTATTCGTAATTTTCTATATTTTATAAAAGGTTGTCAGTTATGATTATTTAAATTAAAAAACCACAAAAAATATTAATAATTACACATTAGTTGTAATACCGGAAAATAAAAAAGTCCTTCATTTCGATGTGGCCTCACACATGCCAGGGTGAAGCATCGATAAAGCATGGAAAACAATGATTCCACGGCATCGAACACATAATACAAATGCTGCACTTGTGCAGTAGCAGTTTTTCCTTGATATGTCAAGTGGAAAGCAAAATTCATTTACGTCCATTAAGATTTCTCTTGCATCCCACAGTCCAGAAGTGAACCATTTCACCAAAAAGTGTTCAAATGTTAGTTAAGCTTATAGGACGTAACTGCAGGGTCATCAGTCCCTAAACTTACAAACTACTTATAAACTGACTTACACTAAAGACAACATAAACATCCATGCCCAAAGGAGGATTCTAACCCCCGACGGGGAACGGCCTCGCGTATCAGCGCATAGCGCCTCAATGCGCTCGGCTACTCCGCTGCGGCTCACCGAAGATTGGAGATGACAGGTGGTTGTGAATAGTAATTGAATGAAGTTTGATGCTATCCTCTCTATCACAAATTTCACGTCCCCGTTATTTCCGGTCGTTACCAATCGAACAGGACCGAACACTGTAGTAGTTTCGTTTCCTTAAAACATGCAACTCGTGTGCGAGGAATAACTTCATGGAGGATGTAAACAAATTTACGAATTTCAAACTCCGTTATACAAAATATTTTGGTATCTCTAATTAGTTCTGTTAGTTTTTGTTTATGTGTATGCAAACAAGTTGAACACCTTGTCGTCGCCTAAAACGATGTTCGAGTGGGTTAGCTGCTTTATAAGCCATTAGCCGCTTTGGAGATGATTTTCAAAAACAGCATCGTAGCTGTCTCCAAATTCAACAATCACAGACAACCGTCGTCAATACTGTAAAAAAATTAACTTGCTATGTTTTTATAGAAACCATAATTGTAAAAAACATTTTATAAAATATAGAAAATTTCGAATAAACAAATACTTGCTTTTTTCGTAAAAAATACCATTACACACTAAAATTGTGTAAGTATTCGAACACAACTTATAACAGAGGGGTTTCAACAACTGATCACCAATAAATGCTACAAGTGCTTTAATTATTAGTACTGACAGGTACATGCGAAACTTCAAAGCCGATTTTCTCGGGTATGTTTGGGAGTTGCGTCGAAAGCTTTGACTGATTAATATTTGAGTTATGAACTTCATATTAGATAATTATTAAAAAAAATATAAAGTCCGATACCCATGTGGTCTTTTTTACCTAATAGATTCTAGGCAGTTACAGAAGCGGAACAGAGATTATCAATTAATATCTGAATCGCCTCGCAGAAGGATCATCCAATCACTTTCAAACTATATTCCTATCGTTCCAGTCTGTACAACTGCCAAAAAACAATCACTGAAATTTTTTCGTGTGAGGTCAATTTATTTAGATTTTAACTGTGCTTTTAGTCTCAGCTGTCTGAAGATCTTGTGATCATACAATCCTCGGAGATTTTCGCCGTAATTTATTAATTATAAAGCCTCCATCTCGAGGAGTTATGCATGTTTTAGTGCGTATAAACGCGAGGATTGCGTTCCTGGTGGCGATATACACAATGGTAGAACGACAAGTGAAGGTATGATTGTGTGGGTTACATGTCGAGGTAATCCGTGCAGGTGTGGTAGGCCCGAGTGACTGGGGTGAGTTAGGGGCTTTCCCGAACTCGCCAGTGAGCAACAGGTCCGAGGTTCGAATCCTAGCCAATATATTTTCATATTTTCATTATTTATAATTACAGCACTTACAAGCAGCTGAGAACAGGAAACCACAGTTAAAATCTATATGGAGAATTGCTGCAACATCAAATAGCGACGCCTTATCATTCAGAAGTATCTAAAAGAACTAACGCCTCAATTTCATCAGATCAAATTTCTTTTATTTCAGGAGAAAGTTGGTTATTCAAATCTTAAGCATTCGTCAATAGCACTACATTTCAAAGACTGCTATCTTGTTTTCGTCTCAACTCTTAGCATCCACATTTCAGTCTCGTACAATGCTACACTCAATATAAACGATATTCACTGACTGTTCCGTCGGTTCTTGACAGAATACTTGATACATTACGAATGAAATACACAAGATAACTGTGAGATATTCTGCAAAGTTATTCGATTACGAACCTGTTTTCGGCCGTTACGTCATCATCAGGTAAACATTACAAGTTCAATACAAATGCTTTCAGAAAGGACTGCATAACATTTGTGTGTTTGCAGTTTAAAAATCTGGATAAGAAGTCGACCTGATATGAAAACACCCCAACATGTTTCAGCACCTCTCGGACATCATGAGTGGGTTTTCTCCCTCTACGAGGGTTGGAACTTAAATAGTGACAACTATTTATTCACAAACGATAGAAAAGCGTTACATGTTACTGTCTTTCAAAGTTGTCACCAGCGTTGTGTAGAACCCGTTGCCATCATATGGAAGGCGTAGTGTGTCTGTAGCAAAGCCTGTTGTGTTGATTGGGCGGATAGAGAGGTCTACTAGCTGTCAAATGTCTGGAACAGTTCTGAAGCAAATGCCATGAAGTGGTTCCTTTATCTTCGGAATGAAATCAAAGTCACAAGGACTTACGTCCGGAGAGTATGGAGGATGGTACAGTACTTCGCAGTCCCTTCGGCCGAACAGAGCAGCCACAGCCTGCGCTGTATGCATCCGCGCATTGTCGTGCAAAACGCGGGAGTGTTGCTGCTTCTTTCTCAAAGCTGGTCGCAGGTGATGCTCCAAAAACAAACAGTAATAATGTGCACTGGCAGTCCGCCGTGGAGGAACGTAATTCGAGGCTAACACCATCACAGTCGTACACAAATATCACCACAACTTACACCATACTGGGGCTCTTGAACAACTTAATGACACTGACGTGCTGTACGACCTCGGTCACATTTAACAATTATCCAACTCCATTGTTCCTGTTTCTTAAACTAGTGACACCGTTACGTTAGACCGCTCGCTCACAACAGACTTTGTTTCCCATTTATTGATCACACGCCTGTGATGTGGGATGGGAAGGACCATTTTCTCGGAGGTAAGGTAGTTATGTAAACAACGTGTGCTATCAGCGATAATAGCATATTCCATTGCATAGTGTATACACAGCAGTGTTGCCACTAATTTCCAACCCTTGTATTTATAGATGTGAAAATCAAAAACATTGTCTTACAACGACGCTCGGTTGAAAATATTAACACGAATTATATACAGAAGAATGGAAAAACTGGTAGAAGCCGACCTCGGGGAAGATCAGTTTGGGTTCAGGAGAAATTTAGGAACTCGGGTGGCAATACTCACTTTACGGCTTATCCTAGAAGATAGATTAAGAAAAGGCAAACCTACATTTCTAGCTTTTGTAGATTTGGAGAAGGCTTTTGACAATGTTGATTGGAATAAACTCTTTCAAGTTCTGAGGCAAGCAGGAGTAAAATATAGGGAGCGTAAGGTTATTTACAACTTGTACAAAAACCAGACAGCGGTTGTCAGATTTGAAGGCCATGAAAGGGATGTAGTGGTTGGAAAGGGCGTAAGACAGTGTTGTAGTCTTTCTCCATTGTTATTCAATTTGTACATTGAGCAAGGTATAAAGGAAGGCAAGGATAAATTTGGAGAAGGAATTAAAGTTCACGGTGAAGAATTAAAAACATTGCGTTTTGCTGACGACATAGTAATTATGTCAGATACAGAAAAGAGCCTGGAAGAGCAATTGAAAGGAATGGACAGTGTGCTGAAAGGTGCATAAAGATGAACATCAACAAGAGCAAAACTAGGGTAATGGAGTGAAGTGTAAGAAAATCAGGTGATGCTGAAGGAATTAGATTGGGAAACGAAGCAATAAAGGAGGTAGATGAGTTTTGTTACTTGGGCAGTAAAATAACAAATGATGGTCGCAGTACAGAGGATATAAAATGCAGAATGGCAATGGGTAGAAAAGCGTTTTTGAAAAAGAGAAATTTGTTAACATCGAATATTGATTTAAGCCTAAGGAAGTCCTTTCTGAAGGCATTTGTATGGAGTGTTGCCTTGTATGGGAGTGAGACATGGACGATGAACAGTGCGGACAGGAAGAGGATAGAGGCTTTTGAAATATGGTGCTACAAAAGAATGCTGAAGATTAGGTGGGTGGATCGCGTAACTAATGAGGAGGTACTGAACAGAATTGGGGAGAAAAGAAATTTCTGGCATACCTTGACTAAAAGAAGGGATAGATTCCTTAGACATCAAGGAATTGTGAATGTAGCATTAGAGGGAAGTGTGTGGGGTAAAAATCGCAGAGGAAGACCAAGAGATGGCTCCAGTAAGTAGATTCAGACAGATGTAGGTTGTCGTTCTTATGTGTAGATGAAGAGGCTTGGTCAGGATAGGGTATTGTGGAGAGCTGCATCAAACCAGTCTCCGGACTGAAGACCACAACAACAACAACACACGCTTTTGTGCAATGAATACTTTTTTACTCAATTTTGAATTGCCCCAGAATATGATCCCATATGAAAGTAATGAATGAAAATAGGCGTAGTAAGCTAATTTACTAAATGATTATCACCAAATTTTGCAATGACTCTGATAGCATAAGTAGTTGAACTCAAACGTTTCAGGAGATCTTCAATATGTTTCTTCCAATTCAGACCCTCGTCAATGCAAACAACTAATAATTTTGAATATTCTACCTTAGCTACAGATTGTTCAAAGTCTAAATTTATTATTGGTGTCATGCCATTTACTGTATGAAACTGTATATACTGGGTTTTATCAAAGTTTAATGAGAGCCCATTTGTAGAACCACTGAATAACATTCTGAAAGATTTCGTTTACAATTTCATCAGCTAATTCCTGTTTGTCAGGTGTGATAGCTATACTTGCATCATCAGCAAAAGTACTAGCTTAGCATCTTCGTGAATGTAGAATGGCAAGTCATTAATATATATTAAGTACAGCAAGGGACCCAAGACCGAACCTTGTGGGACCCCATTTTTGATACCTACCAAGTTAGAGAAATTAATTGTTTTATCTATATCATGTCAACTGCTTATTTCAACTCTCTGCATTCTTCCGGTTAAGAATGATTTAAACCCTTGTCCGGAAACGTTATCGCGTGAACATTATCAAGTGACACTATAGGCACTTCCTTGAAATTGTAAAAGAAATCCTTTCTGCGGCAAGCTCTTTGCTTTCCATATTTTTGAACTATATACTTTAACGGCTAAGAGCACGTTCTCATGTTCGATACTCTGACATTGTCTCTTCTACTTGTCGGGTGCTCGCAGCTCTTATTTTATGCATTTTGAAGCCAAAATTTCAAGACATTTTTTTCTTGTTTTTGCCCGTACTACCACCTCCAAAACGTACTAAAACGTACTAGATTTTCTAAACAGCGTTAAACATCAAAAGAAAGGATCGTGTAATCTAACATTTTGGATGCTTCTCTTGCGTATATTCTCATCGCACACACAGAGAGCGGTCTCGTTCACTTTTGAGCCTCGCAGTCCGCGGCCGTACCACCCAGCCACCCTGCGCTCCCGCCGTACTCATCCGCGCGCCATGAATACTGTATCCGGCTCCATCAGGCGAGAGCTGCCGTACAGCCGAGCAAATGGCCGTGTCCCACAGCGTAATGGCTCCCGTATATCACCTTTCCCAATTTCCCTAAACCGCCATTCCTGTCTGCGAATTACCTTCTCGAAATATTATTCTTGATTAAAATACAGTATATAAAGAAAGGAGAACTTTTATTGTAGATCATTTCGAAGTTTCACAATGAAAGCAGATGATACCAAATTGTTTACTATTACCGAGTATCAAGCACTCCTTTTTCTGTTCACAAGCTCGTAAGAGACGGACGGGTTCCCGTAATAATTGCATATTTTTTCACTGACACGACCTTTCTTCACAAGCCCAGAGGTTTTCAGATCTGGTGGTGACATATAATGAAACGTCGTTTTAGCGATCTAGACGCTTATATTCATGGTGAAAAAAATATGAAGATCACTGAGTCACACAGGAAGTAGTTACCTTTGTTTAAAAAATAAATATTGTATATATGTGGTTTGTAAAAATAGTAGAAACTCGTCCCACTTAAATTGGAGTTTTTGACTGCTTTCTGATACTGACCGTGGTTAAAGGACGACAAGCCAGGATGCAAATAAATGTCAGAAGAAGGATACTAAGTGACAGTGACCGGTTAATGAAAACGCTTTCAGTGAAATTGCTTGCTGCTACTTTAAAACCAAGTGAATAGCAGTTGCTACAAGAGGTGTTGTTGTGGTCTTCATTCTGTGGATTGGTTTGATTCAGCTCTCCACGCTACCCTGTCCTGTTTAAGTATCTTCATCTCAAAATAACTTCGGTAACCTTCTTTTTGAATCTGCGTACTGTATTTGTCCCTTGGTCCCCCTCTACGATTTTTACCCTACACACTTCCCTCTAATCCTAAGTTCACTATTCGTTGATGTCTCAGAATGAGCCCCACAAAACTATCCCCTCTGTCAGGATATGCCAGAAACTCCTTTTCTCCCCAATTCCGATAAGCAACTCCTCATTTTTTCATCATTCGTCTGTAGCACCACATTGCAAAAGCTTCTATCTACTTTTTGTCTGAATTCTTTATCGCCCACGTTTCACTCCCGTACAGTGCTACACTCCAAACAAATGCTTTCAGTAAAGACTTCCTAACATTTAAAGTTATATTAGATGTCAACAAATTTCGCTTGCTACAAGAGGTAAAGTACCAAATACGTAATATGTACGTACAGCAAGCAGTAAACAAAACTGAGGAAACGACAAAGAAGTATAGTTGTTGCAGAGGAAACACATCTCAGACAAGTGTGTTTGTGTGGCCATCTTTCGCAGCAAGCACAGAGTTATTCGTTCTTGCGGATAAAGTCCTTGTTATCTTGCTGCAATTTGATTATTTTTCGAAATTAAAGCATTCAAATGCTTGTAAGTCTGTGGGACGAAACTACTGTGGTCATCAGTAACTAGGCGTACAAACTACTTACACTAACCTAAGGACAAAACAAACAGCCATGGCTAAGGTAGGATTTGAACCTCCGGCGGAATCGGTCAGGAACTCAATGACGTGCTATCTAGAACCGCTCGGTCGTTCCCGCGCTGCTTTTATTTTTCCCAGAAGCTTTACTCTTTCTTTCAATTCTATGGATTTACTTGTGACATCGCAGTTTCATTTGAAGATGTTGCATTAATAGATTACAACCAGTTCTCGTCTTTTTTTCAAAAGTTAATAATTAAATACTTACAGCTTGTCGCGAACTACGGGTGTTGCGGTTCTCCCCTACAGTCTGATGTAACAGAGTTTTGTGATTTTTTACGTTGTCAACTTTTTATTCATTCGGCTTAGAGATATATTGATTTTCTACTTTTCATACCACTCCCATGAACCACAGGCATTGCCGAGGTGGGGTGGCTTGCGTGCCTCAACGATACAGATAGCCGTACCGTAGGTGCAACCACAGCGGAGGGGTATCTGTGGAAAGGCCAGACAAACGTGTGGTTCCTGAAGAGGGGCAGCAGCCTTTTCAGTAGTTACAGGGGCAACAGTCTGGATGATTGACTGAGCAGGCCTTGTAACATCAGCTAATGTGGCTTTGCCACACAGTTACTGCGAACGGCTGAAAGCAAGGGGAAACTACAGCCGTTAATTTTCCCGAGGACATGCAGCTCTACTGCATGAACATATGATGATGGCATCCTCTGGGGTAAAATATTCCGGAGGTAAAATAGTCCCCCATTCGGATCTCCGGGCGGGGACTACTCAGGAGGATGTGATCATCAGGAAAGACAACACTGGCATTCTACGGATCGGAGCTTCCCTTAATCGGGTAGGGAAGCTAGAAAATTTAAAAAGGGAAATGGATAGGTTGAAGTTAGATATAGTTGGGATTAGTGAAGTTCGGTGGAGAGAGGAACAGGATTTCTGGTCAGGCGAGTACAGGATTATTAATACAAAATCAGTTGGGGGCATCACAGGAGTAGGTATGATAATGATAAAGAAAATAGGAATGCGTGTAAACTACTATAAGCAACACAGTGATCGCATTATCGTAGTCAATATAGATACGAAGCCAACACCGACCAAGTAGTACAGGTTTATATGCCAACTGCAGATGATGAGGAGATCGTAGAAATATATGAGGAGCTAAAGGAAATTATTCAGACAATTAAGGGAGAGGAAAACTTAATTGTTATAGGAGACTGGAATCCGGTAGTAGGACAAGGAAGGGAAGGGAAGATAATAGGTGAATATGGTCTGGGCAAAGGGAATGAAAGAGCAAGCTGCCTGGTAGAATTTTGCACGGAACATAATTTAGTTATAACACCTGGTTCAAGAATCACAAAAGAAGGTTGTATACGTGGAAGAGATCAGGAGACATCGGGAGATACCAGATAGATTTTATAATGGTAAGACATAGATTTCGGAACCAGGTTTTAAACTGCAAAACATAGCCAGGGGCAGATATAGACTCTGACCATAACTTGTTGGTTATGAACTGTAGGCTGAAACTGAAGAAACCACAAAAAGGTAGGAAAATAAAGAGATGGGATGTGGATAAATTGAAGGAACCTGAGGTTCTTAAGAATTTCAGAGGGAGCTTTAAGCAGCAATTGACAGAAACGGGGGAAAATAAAAAGGTAGAGGAATGGGTAGCATTGAGAGATGAAATAGTGAAGGCAGCAGAGGACAAAATAGGTAGGAAGCCAAGACCTACAAAAAATCCTTGGATATCACAGGAGATACTAAAATTAATCGATGAAAGGAGAAAATATAAAAATGCAGTAAATGAAACAGGCAAAATGAAGTACAGACGACTAGAAATGAGATTGACAGGAAGTGCAAAATGGCTAAGCAGGAGTGGCTAGAAGGCAAATGCAAGGATGTAGAAGAAAGTATAAATAGGGGAAAAATAGATACAGCCTACAGGAAAATAAAAGAAACATTTGGAGATAAGAAAAACAGATCTATGAACATCAAGGACTCTTATGGAAAACCAGTTCTCAGCAAAGAAGGGAAAGCTGAATGGTGGAAAGAGTATATAGAGAGTCTCTATGAAGCGGCAATATTGTAGAAAGGGGAGAAGAAGTAGATGAAGATGAAATAGGAGATACTCTACTGGGAGATGAATTTGACAGAGCACTGAAAGACCTAAGTCGAAACAAGGCCCCTAGAGTAGATGATATTCCCTCAGAGCTACTGAAGTCTCTGGGAGAACCAGCCATGACAAAATTGTTTCACCTGGATTGTAAGATGTATGAGACAGGTAAAGTACCCAAAGACTTTAAGAAAAATGTTACAATTCCCATACCAAAGAAAGCAAGTGCAGAAGGTGTGAAAACGACAGAACCATCAGTTTAATAAGTCATGGTTGCAAAATATTAACACGAATTATATACAGGAGGATGGAAAAGCTGGTAGAAGCCGACCTCGGGGAAGATCAGTTTGGGTTCAGGAGAAATTTAGGAACACGGGAGGCAATACTCACATTACGGCTTATCCTAAAAGATAGATTAAGAAAAAGCAAACCTACATTTCTAGCTTTTGTAGATCTGGAGAAGGCTTTTGACAATGTTGATTGGAATAAACTCTTTCAAGTTCTGAAGCAAGCAGGAGTAAAATATAGGGAGTGTAAGGTTATTTACAACTTATACAAAAACCAGACAGCGGTTGTCAGAGTTGAAGGGCATGAAAGGGATGCAGTGGTTGGAAAGGGAGTAAGACAGGGTTGTAGCCTTTCTCCAATGTTATTCAATTTGTACATTGAGCAAGCTATAAAGGAAATCAAAGAGAAATTTGGTGAAGTAATTAAAGTTCAGGGGGAAGAATTAAAAACATTGCGTTTTGCCGCCGACATAGTAATTCTGGCAGAGACAGGAAAGGATCTGGATGAGCAGTTGAACGGAATGGACAGTGTGCTGAAAGGTGCATATAAGATGAACATTAACAAGAGCAAAACTAGGGTAATGGAGTGCAGCCTAAGAAAATCGGGTGATGCTGAAGGAATTAGATTGGGAAACGAAGCAATAAAGGAGGTAGATGAGTTTTGTTACTTGGGCAGTAAAATAACAATTGGTGGTCGCAGTACAGAGGATATAAAATGCAGAATGGCAATGGGTAAAAAAGCGTTCTTGAAAAAGAGAAATTTGTTAACATCGAATATTGATTTCAGCCTAAGGAAGTCCTTTCTGAAGGCATTTGTAGGGAGTGTTGCCTTGTATGGGAGTGAAACATGGAGAATAAAAAATGCGGACAGGAAGAGTATTGAGGCTTTTGAAATATGGTGCTACAGAAGAATGTTGAAGATTAGGTGGGTGGATCGCGTAACTAATGAGGAGGTACTGAACAGAATTGGGGAGAAAAGAAATTTCTGGCATACCTTGACTAAAAGAAGGGATAGATTGGTAGGGCACATTCTTAGACATCAAGGGATCGTGAATTTATCGTTGGAGGGAAGTGTGTGGGATAAAAACCGCAGAGGAAGACCAAGAGATGGATACAGTAAGCAGATTCAGACAGATGTAGGTTGCTGTTCTTATTTTGAGATGAAGAGGCTTGCTCAGGATAGGGTATTGTGGAGAGCTACATCAAACCAGTCTCCGGACAGAAGACCACAACAACCTTTTCATATTCACACACTCCGTTTAGCTGGCAATACGTAAATAAGAAACGAAATGTGAAAAGATGCCAAATGAGACATAAATAACACGTTCAAAATGTAAATATATAAATCAGATTTAGTAGAAACATTTGGCTAACCGACCGTATAGGAGGAACCGCAAAACCCAAGTAACAAATTATTTACTTTTCAAATAAGGCATGAACTGCCTATAATTCAAAAATAGTACATCTAGAATTAAAAGTGTAATTTATAGAACCCACTGATGATGCTTCGAGGTAATAATAGGCCTAAAAGTCTCTCAAAAATAAATTGAAGCAAGAAGAGGGCGTTTTTCTTTCCAAAAACGAAACGATTTATTATTTTTCTAAAGAATTTATCATTCTATGGGATACGTTAAATAACTTAAAGTATCAAGTTACTGTTACCTTGAAAATTCTTTATAAAATGAATATTTATCAGTGAAGCCTGCATACTCAGCATCTCTCTCACACTCCCATTGTCTACGTATATCAGCCACTGGCATTATCTCCACATCAATCTCTTTCAAATGTACTGTCTCTCTGACACACACTTTCAGCACGCAAAACTGTGAAGAAATATGCATGCCCCAATTTCTAGTAAGGAAGATGATACGAGGAATGTGACACTAGTTTGCCCCCCCCCCCCTCCTTCCTAAATTTTTTCTAAGTCGGTTAGCCACGACGTCATGCAAAGAACACACTACGCGTGGGTCGGATCGTCAGATATCAATTATCCGAAACGCACTGAAATACTGTTGTGCTCTCAGTTTCAAACATAATTTTGGTATTTCCTCCACATTTCATCTGCAACCACGTATGAGCTATAATTACCAACACAAAATTTGTAATTAGCAATTTTTGTTTTCCTTTTTCAAACACTTTAAAATACCGTGCAATACTTTACTTAATTTGATGCTGCATAGGAAATGTAAGGAATAACAAAATAAAACAAACATTCTTGGAGTAAAGATATCAAACTGCCAGATGTGCTTTTATTTTTTTAATTTATTTATTAATTTGTTTTTCCGAGAAGTTTCTTAAAATCTGAGGTAGTAGATTTCATAGCTGCCTGATCGCTCTCTCGCCACAAACAGTAAGTAAGAATGGGTACATTCAGTAACTTTCCACGTCTGAATTTTACAACGGATGATGACACCGAAACGGTCCTGACAATTCAAGAAAATGAAAATTTCGACGTCTTGTCACGAATGAAAATTATAGAAATGACCAACTTCACATCTGGCTCGTCAGATACAGAAAAATGGTTATTCGGATATGTCTTGGTAAAGGGTACAAGTTATAGAAAACAGGGAAATACAATTTCTTGATAATCGTTTAAGAAGGTGGACTAAAATTTGAGCAACTTGCAACTCACGTTACAAAAATACTAAAACAGATTTTCTGAGCTTTTGTAAACACATATGGTAACTTTGTACTTCTGGATTTCGTGGACGAACAAAGATATCGAAAACATTGTAGCTTTAAATTTGTACAATGGAAACTCCAGGTGTGATGTGCGCTGTCAAGAAAGATTGTTACTTACCTCATGAGCTCGGACCAGCTGTTTCTCAGGAGACGAATATGCAATCTAAATTTGCTCAAGTTAAATTTTTGATACTGATGCGAAGGGCTGTAACTACATTAATAATAAATGCGAAACTAATCCCCATAAATTATGTTTTATTTACTATTCACGTACATTTCTAAGTGCTATTGCTTCGCCCATCTATTTGATTGAATAGTTGTTGACAACTCTTTTACGACTGCATGTGGGGCGCTCAGATTCCTATATCAAGAATTCGAGACATTTTATAAGAAAATTAAATGACATATTGGTCAAGCCAGAGGCCATATTAGTTATTTTTCACGTGGTATCCCTGTTAAATAAGGTTCCAGTCAATGAGGTGCTGCAACAGCTGAACCTCATCTTTCCATCCGACATTGTTGATTTGTTCAAATATTGCCTCACGACTACTCATTTCAAATGGAATGATGGTTTCTATGAACAAACAGATGGTGTAGCTGTGGGGAGCCCTTTAAGTCCAGTTATAGCAAATTTCTATATGGAAAAATTCGGGGGACAGGCACTGAAAAAGGCAAACGAAAAACCTGCTATTTGGTTCCGCTATGTAAACGATACGTTTATTATGTGCAGGCATGGTAGAGAGGAACTAGATCGTTTTCTTCAACACCTCAACGAGATTAATTCTAGAATTCAGTTTACCATGGAGAAAGAGGCAGACGTAAAATTGAATTTTGTTGACGTGTCAGTTTTCAAAAAGGGGGGAATGGCAGATTGGGCCATACAGTTTATCGGAAGCCCTCCCACACAGACCGTTGTCTGCACCGGGATTCAAACCACCACCCACAGCAAAAGCGGGGCATTATAAAGACATTGGTGGACAGAGCAAGGAACATCTGCGAACCGGAATTACTCGACGCTGAATTGAAACATCTGAGTAATGCTTTACTCTGGAATGGTTATTCGTCCACAGAGATAAGGAGAGCGTCGACACCGACACGTAGAATTGAAAAAGATGAAAAGGTTGCTGTGAAATCTAAAGAGTTGCTGCCTTTTATTGAGAACGTCACCGACCTCATCGGTAAGATTTTGGCGAAACGGAATGTTGCCGATATCTACAAACATACTCGGAAGTATCACCTGAAATCGGTGAATGATGCTCACAAACCGATGGAAAAAGCAGGAATTTACAGGATTCCGTGTAGCTGTTGAGATGTAAACGTGGATAAATTTCATAAGACTCAGGTTTTAGCAGCCACAAATGGATTCCACGAAAGACTGTACAGAGAGGCTATAGAAATTGTAAAACACCCCATTAATTTCAATAGGATGAAGAAAGGCGTGAAACTGAATGAAATCTGGATTCCGGTTTTGAAGAAGAAATGTAAGTCCTCCACCATGGGACGATATTAGCAACGGACGATGGCAATGGGCAACGACGAACTGCGCGCGCACGTCCAAAACATCTGACGTCACACCTGTGCGCGCGAGCCCTCGTAAACGGAGTTTGGCTTCAGTCAGTAGCGAGCCTGGGTGTGCATCGGACATGCAAAAGTGCCACGATCCCCCTTGAGAATTTCCTCCGCAGTTGGGGACGAAACGTTGGGTTTAAATAATAAATCCATAAGACCAACGGCATAACAGCCCGGAAATGTTTAGCAATATGGAATAGGCCTTCTACTAAAATAGGTTCCCACAAAAATGATTATTTATATTGTCAGCAAGGAATCCGATTACCCTCACTAATATAACCAGCAGTACAAGACCGTAATTCTGATATTAACTAATTGTGGTAAATATTAATTTCACTTACTACAACTTCTGATTCATAGTACAGAAAGTAAGTAAACATAACTTTCAATATTGAAAAAGGGTGGATAACCTTTGTGAATTTTATATACATTCTAATTTGCTTACCACAATGATGGAATACACCCACAATATTTAATAAACTCACCCACAATCGTAAAATATAGCCAAGTGAAGTAACGAAAGATGGAAACAAAAACGGCGTGAACTGAGGGTGCCAATTTAAGTTTCGTGGCGTTTTGAAACAGACGACCAATCAGGAACAACCTACTGCACTACTAGTGGTCGACTCAAGGAATGTAATGGCTACCAGTGTAAGGAATGCCAGTACTCGCGTAAGAATGCACAAAACAATTATTTTGTACACACACGTTAAACACTCTACTAAAAAAGGCACTGGACAATATTTGAAGTAGTAGTACTAATTAATGGAATTAATTAAGAAAGTGAATAAGATATTAAAATTAATGGTAAGCTGTTGCTTGCAAAATCCGAAAACAATTGTCTTAAGTTGGCTACAAATATCTTCATTTAAAAATGGAAGTAAGGAAAGAACTCAGACGTGAGTATTACATTAGGTTGTACTCTTGAATTAACTAATCGTTCCTGAGAAAGAGACTGATGCATTAGACACTGAGGTGGCTCATCTGATTGTCGTCACGGCGACGTGATGTCAGCAGTGTTATATTGTTCACTTATTGTTACAATTCCATTAATATCACATTATTAATATACATGCATCCTCTCGACTGAATATTCGTTTACGTCGTGCCGTGTTTCTTCTCCGTCGCATATTCCAAGTTGCTGTCCGGATGGAACTGTGCTCTTGTTGCGCCGCATCACACTGGACACGATGACGTCACAGTCGCCAGTTTCCTCCCTCCGCCTCCCTCCGCCCGCTGCTGCCGCCACCCCTGCTATCTGCCTGACTCTGCTGTGCTTTTAACCCTGCACCACCCCCTCGCCCGCTACCCTTGGGCCCTGATCCTAATTGAATGCGATACCGGGCTACGCCTGAGCGGCAGACAGCGGAGGAACAGCCGGCCGCTGCTACGGGGGTTGGCAACCCCGCAGGCCGCGCGGACCATTACACCCTGTACCCAGGGAGGGTGACTCAAAGCGCGCGTACCGCACAGTAGCAGGACCGCGCGGTCAGACCGATACCGTGACTACGGCTACAGCGTAGTCTTGTGCAGTTCGCGAACGAACTAGTTCGGAAGAGCGCTCACACAGGCGAACTACGCGAACTAGTTCGCACATCCCACGCCTCTTAGTTCGTCCGCTCCTTTTGCGAAGACTGACGGGGAACAGCGAGAGAAAGCGAGAGCGCGCAGAATCGCGTGATTCCCTTCTGCCAGTTACCGTCATTTCAAGCTGAGGTGCAGCTCAGCTGTAGTTTCATAGTTCACTGCCACAAATTTTCTTTTCTAAGGTATTCATCAGTGTCTAAATAATATTTACTACGAGTACTCTGTATGCAAAGTACTTGAATACCATCGTATCACCCATTCGTGTAAATAACTGGTTTATTTGTTTACGTATTTGATGTCTAATTGCCCGAAAATACGGGTAATAGCACACACTTGGGCAACACTGAGCATTATATAAAAAAATTATCATAACAAAAGAAAGAGCGCTTTTAGTAGGGCGAGCAAAAGCCAAAAAGAGCGGCGAACTAAAAAGAGTGGACGAACCAAGAAGAGCGAACGAACCAAGAAGAGCGGACGAAGTAAAAAGAGCGACCTACTTCACGGCCGAGCTGCGAACTGAAATATGCCCAAACGTATCTCACTTCTTAGTTCGTTGAATTCATTTCGGAAGATCGACGGGCAATAGCGAGAGGGCGCGCAGCAGAATTAAAAATCACGTGTTTGCCTTCTGCAAAGAGTCATTTCGAGGTGAGCGTCTGCATGCTACATTACAGAGTTCAGTGCTACAAAATTTCTGTTTTGAAGTATTCTGCAATATCTGACTAATAAATTACATAATGCCAAGATATATAGATAACTCAAAACGTAAAAGCGAGAAATTATCCACAAACTGTTTCTTTTCATTTGCGTGATATCGTTAGCGGGTCAAGCAGCAAGCGCATGAAGCAGCTAGGTGGGGGAACTTCTCCCTCCACCTGCATGCGCAGACCGCAACGCTTAGCCGTCACTGGGAGCGGACGAACTAAAAGAACGAACTAGTTCGCGCCGGAGCCGCGAACTAAAGTGAGCGCTCCCGACCGCGAAGTATTAAGCGCAAGTCTACTACAGCGGGCTGTTCCAGTTCGCGCGCTCGCCCCTGAGCTAAGGAGCTCCGTTGCTCGCGGGGCACCGCTTCTGCCGGCCGCGGTGGCCGAGGGGACTGAGGCGCGCCAGTCACGGAATGCACGGCCACTACGGTCGGGGGTTCGAATCCCCCCCTCGGGCATGGATATTTGTGTTGTCCTTAGTGTTAGCTAGTTCATAAGTAGTTGTAAGTTTAGGGACCGATGACCCCGTAGTTAAGACCTATAAGCTACATAAACATTTGAACATTTGATTGGCACCGCTTCACGGCCGTGGGCGTATGAGCAGGTGGAGCAGCCGACTGCACTGTGTGACGTCACCAGAAACTGCAGACGCACACCAGCTACCGCCACTGCCACAAATGTCTCTGAAATAGGTATAATTGACGATGGAGTTTTTGATCATGGAAATGCGCTACTCGTGGCGATAATACAAGGTCTTTCGTTATTAATAATCATAAAAAATACGGTTTTCTGTTTCGCAGCACCTAATTTACTAGTAAGTGTCCATGGTCACGGAACAAGTCAATACATGAAATTTAACACAATCTGAGGCAAACACCAGAGGAGCTGAAGGTGGATGCACACACACGTTACCCATACATTAGTTCGCGTCTCTGCTGCTAACTAGTTCGTTCTTTTAGTTCGTCTGTTCCCAGTGACGGCTGAGCGGCGTGGTCTGCGCATGCAAGTGAAGGGAGAAGTTCCCCCACCTAGCTGCTTCATGCGCTTGCTGCTTGAGCCGCTAACGATATCACGCAAACCAAAACAAACAGTTTGTGGATAAATTCTCGCTTTTACGTTTTGAGTTATCTCTATATCTTGGCATTATGGAATTTACTAGTAAGATATTGCAGAGTGCAGAATACTTCAAAACATAAATTTTGTAGCACTGAACTATGTAATATAGCAGGCAGACGCTCACCTCGAAATGGCTCTCATTAGCTGCGCGCCCTCTCGCTATTGCCCGTCGGTCTTCGGAAAATAATCCAACGAACTAAGAAACGAGATACGTTTGCCATAATAGTTCGCGACCGGTAACGCATGTTTTACTTCGCGACCGATTGCACATATTTTAGTTCGCAACCGATCGCGCTTATCTTAGTTCTCCTTTTACTTCGCAGCTCGGCCGCGAAGTAGGTCGCTCTTTTTAGTTCTTACGCTCTTTTTGGCTTTTGCTACCGCTACTAAAAGAGCTCTTTCTTATGACAGCTTTTTCATATAATGATCAGTGTTGCCCGAGCGTGTGCTATTACCCCTATTTTTGGGCTGAAGAAACTCATTAGTCAACCCCCCCCTACTCAACTAAATTCCCACGCGCAGAAAGGCATTTTTGCCTTCGGTGCTGGGCGAGTCCAATCCTTTGTTTCGGAGGGGCGACCGCCTCAGTTGCATCGAAAGTTAAGCCAGTCCGGTCAACCTCACACTTATAACAGAAACTGATTTAGTATTAACAAATGAAATAGAAGAAATTTTTGCCATTCACGCTAACATTGAAGACAATGAGTTTCGATCTTTATTTTGTGACGACAGGCAGTAAACTATTTTGTAGCTAATAAATTCTATACAGGTACTTTATAGTGTTAGTGTCACTTATACGACGTTATCCTCAACATTCTACCCCGCGAGCCGTCAACAGTATCATGCAGGCGAGAGAAAATGTTTGATGCATAATTTATCGCTTATAAATGCTAACAATATTACGTTTTGAGTTCTCTTTACTTCTTTACACTATGGAATGAGGGATATATTTAGACACTGCGTAATGCCTTAGAAAAGAAAATTTGCAGCGGTGAACTATGAAACTATAGTTGAGCTGCAACTCAGCTCGAAATGACGGCAACTGGCAGAAGGGAATCACGCGATTCTGCGCGCTCTCGCGTCCTATCGATGTCACCCATCAGTCTTCGGAAAAGCAGCGGACGAACTAAGAGGCGAGGGATCTGCGAACTAGTTCGCCTGTGGGAGCGCTCTTCCGAACTAGTTCGTTCGCGAACTACACAAGACTACCATACATGCAATTCATTGTTATCATATGACTCGTTATAACCATTACCTTCAAGCCACTACATCAGGGTCATGTGACTTTTATTACACCAGGGGAAAAATAATTCAAATACCTGTTGCGGTATATAAATGTTGGAACAATTTTCGTCCCTATTTAATTTCTTATTACGAGCTGCTTCTTTGTACCTTTCCGCAACCGTTTTTCAAATTTCTTGCCTGATTCCATTTATACCACAGTCCTCCGTCACGTTTTAATCGTTTGATTGAATAATGATAAAGTATCTTCTCCCTCAAATTAGCGCCTCTTTTCATTAACTTACTACACGCCGGAGTTCCGAGTCCGTTATCAGCATACACAGAGCACAATTGATTCACAGGAATAAATGAAAGGAATGAGGGAGTCAACACAGGATCTTGGTCAGATACATTAGGAGGAGGCGAGATTGAAACACGCTGTCAACTCACTGCTATCCACAATCAAACTACAGGAAAAGGGCCTTATCAACAAACACAACAGAGATTTGACTATAAGCAGTAACTCAAAACACTCTGTTTTGACCAGAAATAAATATAACTGGGGCATCACAACCTTCAAACTGACGGAAATGGTACACGGGCTTGCACCCAGTGGTCGTTTCATACGGAACAAGATATTTCGATTGGATACCTGCCATTCATCTTCAGGTGAGCGTTGGGAGGCTAATGATCATTCCTTGATTATGATTATGACTTTTAGGTCATAAAAAATCTTAAATTAGCTACCTGAAATAGGTTCTATCACTTACAAAAGTAGGTTATAAAAATCAGAAAATAGGTTACCAAAATCTGAATTTTTATCGTCTAGAAAGATAAAGAGATTGACAAAAAACCACATTATTTTATTTTCCATGTCCATAGTTGCAGTCACAGTAAATAACTAACACTTTCTCCAGATTTTACGTTGAGAAACTGCATCTTTTCTGTTAATAGCATCTTATATACTGAGACTGACCGTTCCATGACAACGGATGTTTCAGGAGCATATTTATATGAATGGTATTAGGCGCAATGGGACCGCACACTCATGTTCTGTTCATTTACCCGACAAGATGTCAGGCACTGTGCAGAGCAAGGGCAGTCTTTTTTAGCACTGTCTTTAGTTTCTCACTAACATTCATGTCAACAGAACCTGGGACCAAGTTGATTTTTTCTGTCACCTCTTTTATCAATCGCAGTTGCATGTAGAGTGGTTTCTTTGGACACTCTAGAGATTCAATAATACGGACTAAAAATGCATAATGAGATTTTTATGTATGTAATGTTGTTGGGCCGGCCGCGGTGGCCGAGGGGACTGAGGCGCTCCAGTCACGGTCTGCACGGCCATTATGGTCGAGGGTTCGAATCCCCCCCTCGAGCATGGATATTTGTGTCGTCCTTAGTTCATAAGTAGTTTGTAAGTTTAGGAACTGATGACCCAGTAGTTAAGTCCCATAAACTATTAAGAAAAAAAATAAAAAAATGTTGTTGGAAATTGTTGTGTCTTTTAGAACATCTTCAACTGAAGTAATACTCACTGCTTCCTCCGGTAATTTAATAACAATGTTTTTAATGTGTTCCAAATCTCCGCTGTAATATTGCACGGCCTCTAGCCACGTCCACTCCCAAATAGAACAAGGAGAAAAAGAATGCCTATATGCCAACAGAACCTGGAACCAAGTTGATTCTTCCGTCACCTCTCTTATCAATCGCAGTTGCATGTAGACGGGTTTCTTTGAACACTCTAGAGATTCAATAATAGGGACCAAAAATGCATAGTGAGATTTTTTACACATAATGTAGTTGGAAATTGTTGTGTCTTTTAGAACATCTTCAACTGAAGTAATACTCACTGCTTCCTCCGGAAATTTAATAACAATGCTTTTAATGTCAGCCAAATGCTCGCTGTAATATTCGACGGCCTCTAGCCACGTTTCCCAGCGAATAAGTATCGGTTCTGGTGGAAGTGCTACGTCGGAAAATTCCTCCCTAAATAACTGGATTCTTGTAGGTGCTATAATAAAAACTTTTTCATGGTTGAAACTATCTTATTAACATGTGTAAATTGGAAACGTATCGTGTCAGCAACACGACTCATGGCATGGGCGAGACATGTGATATGGAGCAAGGCTGTGTAAAATACTGTTAACAATTTAACAACAGCAATCACGTATGCGGCTGCATCAGTGTAGATTACAAGTACTTATTTTCATCTACGCTGTTGGGGAAAAGTAATTTGAGAGCTTTATTAACAAAGTGTGCAATTATTTCGTGGTCAGTATTTTGTAGCTCCTTGATGTAGATTAGATGAGGTACTTTCCAACAATCAAACTACACATATATCGGCCTAATCTGTCAGTTGTCTCATCGACAGGGGCCGGTCGCAGTGGACGAGCGGTCTGCGGTGTAATAGTCGCGGTCAGCACGGCCGTTGCGGTCGGGGGCTCGAATCCCCACTAGTGCATGGATGTTAGTGCCGTCTTTAGTATAAGCTAGTTCATAAGTAGTTTGTAGGCTTAGGGACTGATGTCCCCATAGTTAAGTGATATAGGCTAGGGCCAGACGAGCGTGTTTTTGACGCGCGTTCTGCCGGACTTGGGCAACTCGCGGAGCTCAGGAAGTGGAGGCCACACGGCCGCCTCTCTCAGGCGGCGTGAAGCCCAGCGAAGTCCCATCAGCAACGCGTCCCTGCCAGCCGCGGCGACACTTAATGTGCGCAGTTTGCTATCAACTGCTGTGGGAGTGCAATGGCACTAAGAACGAGGGTTCTAGCATCATGTGCTGCATTCCTTGTACACAGGCGTCGCAAACGACGACGTGAAAAGATATATTGGATTCATCGTAAATTAAGTGAAAGATCGACTAAAGGAAAATTTGTGCTTCTACACAACAAACTGAAAGCAAACCCGGACAAGTTTTTGAATACTACTGGATGTCTGTTAACTTCTGTACTTACTTTTCGTGTCCGGAACTCGACTTTTACCTTCCAAAAATTAGCAGCCGATATGGCTTTGTCGTAAGCCTCCCACAAGTCTTCCATTGTACAGGGCTTTTCTACTTGTGGACAGATAAGCAGGTGTTGAGGATCCTGTACAGCTCCAGAAAGACACAGAGTGTTCTCATTATCTTTTAGGAAGCCCCATCGCTGCACGTTTGTCTCGCACTTTGGCACTTCTACCCTCATACGGTTCAGGGTTCTCCAGACTGTGTATGGCAGGTCTCCACCAGGTGCCAGTTCTTCTTTTGCTGCTTTATGTGGGCTTCTCAAATCCATTTCCCACCTTGCAATACGGTTCTCTGCGGCCGATACTTCCAGTGCTCGGGTACGTGACGGGAAGCTCTTCCTCGAACGAAGCCGTCGGTCAGCAGGCTGGTGTCCATATAGAGGGTGACGCATGTCCTTTTCTTGCTTCGTTTTTTCAGCTTTGGCAGCAATGTCAGGTCGTATGTTGGGCGGTGCGATCCCCATAATTAAGTACATCTTGTGTACTGGAGTTGGTTTCAGGCACCCAGTCACAATCCGTGCCATTTCATTCACCGCGATGTCAACTTTTCTCGCGTGTGTTGACGAACTCCATACTGGAGCGGCGTATTCCGCAGATGACACACTAAGCGCAAGGGCTGAGGTTCTCAGGACTTTTGGGTTTGCACCCTAGGATCCGATAGTTAATTTCCTTGCTGTTGTGCATGACTGGAGACAAAATTTCTAAAATTTTTGTATTCCTGATCCCTTGTATTGTAAAGCCACGGATGTTTCTGCACTTCCATAATAATGATTTCACTGTCCAGAGGCTCCATTCTGACACGTTGCAGAGGACGGCCACAATGACAATGAAGCGAGGGTGGTAAAGTCTGTCGAAATAGCGAGGTGGCTGCCGAGCTGCCCAGCCCGTTAACCCAGCCAGCTACGTCACGAGAACACCTGCATACAGGCTGCCCCACAAGTTTCTGCAACAAGCATGAAGTATCCCTTGCCAAATCAGTGTTGACACGTTGCCCAGACACTGATAATTTTCATCAGACCTACTATACTAATATAAATAACGCTATATTATGCTATACTTATATAAATAATACTCATCATCATCATTAGAGACTGATTATGCCTTTCAGCGTTCGGTCTGGAGCATATTACCGCTAATAAAATGCCGGCCGCGGTGGCCGAGGAGACTGAGGCGCTCCAGTCACGGTCTGAACGGACACTACGGTCTGGGGTTCGAATCCCTCCTCGGGCATGAATATTTGTGCCGTCCTTAGTCTTAGCTAGTTCATAAGTAATTTGTAAGTTTAGGGACTGATAACCCCGTAGTTAAGTCCCATAGACTATACAAACATTTTCTAATAAAATTCCTCCATGATCCCGTATTCAATGCTAACATTGATGCCTCGTCTGATGCTATGCCTTTTACTTCAAAATCATTCTGCCGCGGTGGAGTAGCCGAGCGGTCTAAAGCGCCTCGCTGCGGAGCGCGCGGTTGCTCGCCGTGGAGGTTCGAGTCCTCCCTGGGGCATGGGTGTGTGTGTTGTCCTTAGGTTAGTTTACCTAGGATTAAGTAGTTTGTAAGCTACGGACTGATGACCTTTGGTCCGATAGATTTACAGACATTTGAACATTTTGTACCGAATCTAAGTACTTTCTTCTTGGTCTACCTCGACTCCTCTTACCCTCCGCTGCCGAGCTCATGAGTCTCTTAGGTAACCTTGCTTCCCCCATGCGTGTAACATGACCCACTATCTCAGTCTGTTCGCTCTAACTGCTTCAACTATGGTGTTCATTCCGCTCTAGTAGACAGGCAGTCACGGATGGAGCCCAAGTCTGCAGGACCGTGTCGTGTGGCCAGCGCCATTCTGCAGGTAGCGGTCCATAATGTCGATGTCAAGTCCAGCAGAAACGCGCGTGAAAAAACGCTCGTGTGGCCGGTAGCGATAAGGCTACGGCCACACTTGCGTTTTTTGAAGCTGGACGCTGAGCGTCTAAAGAAGCAGCTTTAAAAGGCAAGGCGCCAGGTGGTGGCCATATTCGACCGCGTATATACAGCGGCTTCTTCCAGGCGTCCTGTCAACCAAAGACGTGAATGTGGCCACATTTGGCTCAGTAGCATTTCAGACCTGCATTGGTGACATGGCAGCATTGAGAAATGAATGTATTAAGTAAACAGTCTGCAACAATAATATGTGCTGCATTGTTACTGATTCGACGGAGACGACGTAGACAAAAAAGACGTATTTGGATTCATCCAATAATTGAAGACAGATCAGAGAGGGGAAAATTCACTCTGATACACAACAATCTTAAAGAAAACCCTGAAAAGGTTTTTGAGTACTACAGGATGTCTATTAAGTCGTACAAAACTCTGCTCTATAATGTATCGAGTGCTATTACTGGACGAAATACTCGACTACGTGATTGTATAAGGGCTGAAGAAAAACTATCAGTTACTCTGAGGTAAGTGAAGTTTTATTACTTATTTCATTATTTGTTTACATTGTATAAAATGACAGCTAGCCAACCGTCTCTTCTGTTTTGTCTGTTTTTATAATCCTCATTTTGAATGTCGTATAAAAATGGTCGAGCTTCAACTTCTAAGATAATACGTTCGCTAGCAAGATCAATTTCACTCATCGAAAAAAACTGTAATAACACTTTACACACACTACTGTGCGTTGACAGAGCGCACAGATAGTACTGAGTTCTCGTGGGAACGCAATGTGAGGAGCGTGTTTTGACGCAGCGAATGGGAACCGGCCCATCCGACTGGCGTCTGACCTCGAGGACGCGCCTTCCTGCCTGACGCTGTGTGTGGCCGCTACCGGCCTCCTCCAGCCTGCCTATGACTGTGACGCTGAGCGGTCAGCTTCAAAACACGCAAGTGTGGTCGTAGCCGAGGCTCTACAAACAGTTGAACATTTCATCGACAGGATCCACATGTTTGAATCTCCCATATCTTCCCTTATCCTGCTCAATGTATTTTAATATAAAATATCGAAATAAAATATTCAAATATTTATGGAGTTTATGGGACTTAACTAAGGGGTCATCAGTCCCTAATCTTACAAACTACTTATGAACTAGCTAATAGTAGGGGCGGCACAAATATCCATACCCGAGGTGGGGGGGGGGGGGTAGGCATTGGAAGTCCTGATGGAATGTTGCGGTGACAGTATTTCTCTAGAAAACTTTTGAACTGGCTAATTTTAACTGCATTGAATGGTATGTTTGCTGCAACAATGGCTAGACAGAGGTCAAGGTGAAATTCGGTTTTGTTTGTTGTATTTGGTACAGTTACAAACGTTTGTTTCAAGTTTGATTTATTTCTTTTTCCTTGAAACATGCTGACTTATATGCGACGTCTGTTGAGAACGTACCTAAAAATAAAAATAAATGATAAATCCTACGTGTAATAATTTACGTACCAGCTCTACTTGGCGTAATTAATTTACATTAAGAGTTTAGAAAGAATATTTTTGCCTTACTTATTCAATTCACATGCACGTGGTTGCAAGTTAGCTCCGGAAAAGCAGTGGCATTACAGTTCTCTGAGTGGGCGCAGCAGATAAAAGGTTATCGTTTTACTTACGCCTTTGTTGCGCGCATTTCAGTAAGTAGCTTTTCCGTCTGTTGAGATATCAGGAAATTCTTGTAACCACAGACGAATCAGAGATTATTTGGAGCTGGCTAGTTTCGGCATGCTTCAGTTCCCACAAATACGCTGTCGCTGTGAAATACTTCATCACATCCCAGCAGCACGCTGACCGACTGAATGAAGACGGTGCAGGTGTTTTGCACAGGCTGTTCTGACAGGCCAGGAAGCAGTGTTGCCAACTCGTAAACGCGAAAACATCGTACTACACAATGGGAATTATTGATTTTGATTCAGAATTATCGTACACGAAACAAATAATGTTAAAAAGAGCAAAGGAATTGATGAATAGAAAAAGTAATAATTTCCAAGGAACGGTGTACACCGAAGTAGCGGCATCAGTGCCACAGATATATATCGCAAGTTTGACTAACGCGTCTTTTTCAATAAAAAGTGATCCATTTAAATTAATAATAACAATTTCGTGTGGATCATTGGCCTGATGCAAGTCTTTCAATTGGACGCCACTTGGGGAACTTACATGTCCCAGTTATCCAACCGGGAAACCATTGACTCATCTGCATACCATCTCGTGAGTTTTTTTTTTTTTTTTTTTTTTTTTTTTGTAACAAACAGAAACAGGAAGTGTTACGCTACACTGGCGCCGCTACTTCGATGTACAACATTCTTTGTAAATTACCAAAATGATATTAGGAAGCCTGACACTTTAGGTTATTAAATATTCGCGACACAGACATACGTGAAGTAGTAGTAGTGACAAGTGCTGGTCATTATTACAGTAACGTAAGTCATTATGACTTCAATGTAATTTCACTTGCCTCAGTTCGATCGACAATTCGTATTGCCGTACGTTTACTAGATATGCACTGTTTCAATGGGTTCTCGATCCGGAAATAAATTATGGTATGTTTGGGCAGTATCGTACAAGGCTCCGTCGTACATCGTACAAGCACTGAAATTATCGTATTACCCCATAATTATCGTTCGAGTTGGCAACACTGGCAGGAAGGCACCGGGGGCGGATCACCAGGCTCCTCTCCTCTCCTCCCTGCCTCCACCGGCCCATTTGACGGTCTACTCTACAGCGAGCAGTGCGGCTACAACAGCCTGACTCACGACTGCATGCAGACAAATGCAAACAAATAAGCCGGGAAGACCAGAAGAGTATGTTTAGTCATACAAATTTTATTTGACTGGATTTTTAAAATTCAGTTACAATCGGGTTCTAATATGAAATTAGGTGCATTAGGTACTATAAAATTTTAATTTTCGATAAAATATTTGCATAATTCTTTGCTGGGAAGACCACTAGAGAATTTATGCTACAAATTTTTTTTTAATTTTTCTTTTTATTCTATTTTTAAAATTTATGTACAATTAGGTACTAAACTAAAATTAGGTATTTTTATTTGTCTGGAGTATAGCATTGTATGGGAGTTTAACGTGGACTATAAGGAGTTCAGATAAAAAGATGATAGAAGCTTTTGAAATATGGTGCTACAGACGGATGATGAAAATTAGATGGGTAGATCACGTAACGAATGAGGAGATGCTTAACATAATCGGGGAGAAAACGAGTTTCTGGTATATCCTGACTAAGGGAGGGGATAGATTGGTTGGACACGTTCTGAGACATCAAGGAATTGTCAACTAAGCATTAGAAGAAAGCGAGTTGGGTAATAATCGTAGATGGAGACCGAGGGACGAATACAGTAAACAGATTCAAAATGATGTAGGTTGCAGAAAGTAATCTCAGATGAACAAACTTGCACAGGACACGGTAGCGTGGAGAGCTGCATCAAACCAGTCTGCGGACTGAAGACAACAACAACACAACAACGTAGGTGCCATAAAACTAGCGTTTTCGATCATTAATTTGCATAATTCTGGTATGTACAACTTTTTGCCTTTATTTAATGAGGAACAAAATATGTTTTTACCTAAAATCCTAGTTCTACTGATGAGTACTTCCTGCTTTCCGCAGTATATAGCCCAAATTGCTTATTCCGTGGCTGCGACAAAATATTGGTTGCGTTAATATTGGCCACAATTTGATTCTATTGGGAGTCCGTTATTAAAGAATGCGTGGAAATTCGCGTAGCGAAAAATGTGATGAGCCGGGACAGCGGCTACTAACTAGGTAACGTACGGAAAGCCGACGTCTCTGCGGTTTGCTCAAAGCGAAGATGACACAGAGCGACATTGGACAGGGCAGCTGAGCTGCGAAGCTCCACCGACGGGCGGTGTGGTCAGTCTGTCTCCAATGTACCGACGAGTCCGCGGAATAAGCCAAGTGTGCTGCGTATTGCGGAATGTCGGACGTACTCGTCATTCCCCCATGTGATGGCAGGTGCACAGTCGATAAATCGTGTGTTCTATTACTCGACTACCGGCTGCAAGCCACTCACTTCTACGAACATTCTATTCGCTGGAAGTCCATACACGTCTGTCTATTCACAGAACTGTAATTGTGTTACGAAATACGATAAACCAATATTAACTCGATATTCAGTGGGTGGAAAAGCTGGTAGAAGCCAACCTCGGGGAAGGCCAGTTTGGGTTCAGGAGAAATATAGGAACACGGAAGGCAATACTCCCTTTACGGCTTATCCTAGAAGGTAGATTAAGAAAAGGCAAACCTACATATCTAGCTTTTGTAGATTTAGAGATGGCATTTGACGATGTTTATTGGAATAAACTCTTTGAAGTTCTGAAGCAAGCAGGAGAAAAATATAGGGAGCGTAAGGATATTTATAACTTGTGCAAAAACCAGAAAGCGGTTGTCAGAGTTGAAGGGCATGAAAGGTGCTGGGAAGAGAATAAGACAGGATTGTAGCCTTTCTCCAATGTTATTCAAATTGTACAATGAGCAAGCTACAAAGGAAAGAAAGGAGAATTTTGGAGAAGGAATTAAAGTTCAGGTAGAAGAATGAATAACATTGCGTTTTGCCGACGACTTTCACTCGAATTGACTTAGTTTTTGAAGAGACTGAAGCATCCATACATTTTTCCGGAAAATTTGAAAGCTGCCGTGGCTAAATTGGTATCGGTATTCAAGAAGAGGTGGTAACAGCTGAGCAGAACGAAATCAGATACTTCAGTTGAAAAGTAGTTTCTGTTCCAAATTATAACATTTATTTCTTTTCAATGCGTTCCGCACTTTTGGCGCATCATCAGAAAACTGTAACAGGGAAAATATACAAGTGTCAGTTTAGAACACTAAAAACAAATATGGTTAAAATGCAGAAAGATTAAGTACTGTGAGCCGGGTGGTGGTTAAGTATTTCAGATTGGTTATCTCTTGTTGCAGGTGGACAGTAGAAAGGGGCGTGTCTAGTGCTTTATGAATCATGGAGGTAAATCTGGAATACTTGTGCGAGACAGGGTGACAAGAAGAAGCGTGTGTAATGGCATTACTAGTGGATGGCTTCCGAAAGATATTGTAAACAATACGCCCGTTAATCAATTTGGGGTCAAGGTAGTTTAGTGTCCCATCGGGTGCCATCATCTCGTATGTGAAATTTATTTTGGGATGTAAATCACTGAATTATTCAGTGAGTGTAGGAATATTGTCGGCTGACTCATCAAAAATTATAAAGATGTCGTCCACATGTCTGCAGTAGAACAGAATGTTTTTACTGAGTGGGGACTCATTCGCGTAGTATTTGTTTTCTAAATTATTGACAAAAATGTCAGCTAGACAACCAGCTAAACAATCACATGGCCGGGCCATCTTGTTGCTTATATATTCGATTGTTGAATGAACCAGTTAGAACCAGGTTCCAGGAGCACCTATTAACAAAAAAGGGTTCTATAAAAAACAAATCTTCATTTGCTGAACACCTCAAAGCATCAGGTCAAAATGAACCTACAATCAATGCACTCCAGATCTTGCACAGAGCCCCCATGGGAAAAAAACTTAACCTTCTCGAAGAATTTGAAATTGCGAAATTTTTAAATCATCAGACCATCTCAGCCTCAATGACCAACTTACAAGTAAAATTCAGTACTATTATGACATAATGATGTCAGCTCTACAAAATGCTACCTGATCATCTTATTGAAAAGTCGCAACTCCCCCCCCCCCGCCCCCACCTTAATAAGCCCTTTTCCCTCTCCTTCGCCACCAAAACCACCACCCGGCTCACACAGCTTAATCGTTCTGCATTTTAACTATATTTGCTTTTCGTGTTCTAAAGTTACATTTGTATATTTTCCCTGGTACAGTGTTCTGATGATGCGCCAAAAGCGAGAAACTCGTTAAAAAGAAATAAATATTATAATTTGCAACTACTTTTCGATTCAAATATGGATTCACTGTTGCTACACCAGGCCACCGAACTTTGGAGTAACGTATACAGAAATCAAATACGTTTCTAAAGACATTTTCCGTGGTATTTCATCAGTCATTCTGTTTTTACTAAATTACAAGCGGAAAACTCGGCATTGCCCGGGTATTTATTTATTTATTCGAGCCTTGAGTTAGTACTTTTCCTATCCACCCTCTCTCTGTCCTTTTTTTTTTTTTTTTTTTTTTTTTTTTTTTTTTTAATTCATGTTACATTTATCAGAGAATATATAAGAAATCACATGTAAAAATGCACTCGTTTCGAAGATTCCAATCACGAAATTCAATAATAATGATTGTAATAATATCACAGATCGACAACTTGTTGTAATGCATGAAACGTGAAATCGAATTTTAAAGAGATGTATTAAAAGAAAATTATTTTTTAATGCTTATTTATTTATTGTTACATTTCCTTATTCGTATGCTTATCCTTACAGAGAAAGAGCTCAAGACATTGTAGCACTCATAGACCAAAGATATGGTCTGTGGCATCATGTTTCGCTGTATGAAAGCTTCTTGCTGTAGAGTCGACAACGTCATCGCTCGCCTTCAGTCGGAATTTTTTTATAATTTGACGACTTTCAACCACCATATCTTCCACCCCGTTATAGCTATTGGCATGGAACTGCTATGGTGTACAACGGGAGACTTCGGACAACAATTACACAGACACCATTCGTTTGCGTTCTGTTGTTTTCGCTGCAGAGCGAAATATTAACACACACACACACGTATAATATTATATACACCATATACACCGATAACTTTCCACCCCAATATACTCCACCCTTTTATCATTATCAAACCTCAAGCAACAATGCAACCAATAAAACCATTTTCAAAGAGTAAATATAATTTTCATAGAGTAATTATTGTTCCGCATTTCGCGTTATATTCTTCAAATTACTAAATATCTATCAGATCGCTATAAAACCGTGCCTAAAGCCTTCCCCGGGTAGACATTAGTAACTGTACAAATTTTTATCTCTTTGTGTGTTGTGGTTCAGACGTGATAAACGTACACCGAACAGACATTCACATTTATATATATAGATGACTTGGAATTCGTAATCAGCAGAAAAGCGCCCAGTCCTCATTTCCGGCCGCCTTGCTAACCCTTTCGCCGTCTGTCCAGCTGTGAGCAGAGTGGTGCCGTGTTTAGGGCTTTGGCGGCAGACAGGCTGGAGCACGCGCCGCCATTAGCCAGCGCCGCCCCCGGCTACCGCCACCGCAGTCGAGTGCCTCACCACCACCACCAGGGGCACCGCAACACAAAACAAACACCCGCTACCCGCTGTCCTGCCCTGGGCGCTGGGCGCTTCCTCAACCACCTGGCTCTCCTCCACCGCTAAAGACGCCTGGTTTTGCGCTCAAACCCAGGGTTTACGCTATGTACGCTTCCGAAAAACGTCAGTGCACCTGGAAGCCGGCCGCGGTGGCCGAGGGGACTGAGGCGCTCCAGTCACGGTCAGCACGGCCTCTACGGCCGGGGGTTCGAATCCCCCCTCGGGCATGGATATTTGTGTCGTTCTCAGTAATAGCTAGTTCATAAGTAGTTTGTAAGTTTAGGGACTGATGATCCCGTAGTAAAGTCCCATAAGCTATACACACATTTGAACATTTGCACCTAGAAACACGACGTCGGAGGTAAGAACCACCTGGGGGTTACTACAGTCAGTGGCGGCGCGTCCTACGCGTTGTCTGATTCAATTGGCCTGGTGCTAGTCTTCAATTGGACGCCACTTCGGCGACTTGCATGGCCACAGCATACCCCAGTTAAACACGGGCACTGCACATCGTTCTTAAAATCAGTCATCGCAAGGCTTGAGACAAATACACTAAAAAGTCTCACCCTGTGCGGGAATTGCATCTTAGAATGTACTAGCACTCATAGTACGGTGCAATTAGCTCAAAAAACGGCCTAACTCAGACATCCAAAGTAAACGTTTCCCACCAGCACCAAACTGTTCTATACAGTCCACATATTGTCTCGTAAAAAGTTACACCATTTTGAGCGTCGGGTTTGGGGGGGGGGAGGGGGGAGAAGTTAGAAAATACGAGAGCCGACTGCCTGCAGCCGGGACCTGTCTGTCATCCGCTGTCTTCGTCTTCCCTTCAGTCGTAGTGGGAGACCAGTTGAGTGCCTCTCTGAGAGTTATTTCTAGTAAAGTTCTGCTGTCATTTTTTAAATCTTTCGTCTTTAGAATACTGTGCGAACTATGTGATAATCACTTAAAGGTGTCTGAATTATGGCGGAGTCTGTGTTGGACCCTTGTAAGGACAAGGGTGGTGAACTAATTACTCTGACTAGGAAGGCGGTGGACAAAATAAAACAGTGCAGTGAAGATGATGTTAAAGACAAGTTCCTGGAGAATGACGCGCTTCAAGTAGATAGTAAGAGTCGACAGAGTTATATATTACGCCCAAAGCCACCTCAACATGAAAAAAAAAAAAACCTCCAGCAAAGATTCCCCGTGAAACATTTGATTTTAAAACCTTATGTTTTCTTTCTGGTCGCAAGTGTGTAGATGTATCTAAATGCAGATGCCCAGCTCAAGAAAAGTGGAACTTAGTACAGAAACTTGAAATGATTGAAAGCATCCGAACGAAAGGGCAGTAGACAATCTGTGGCTTATGGAGGTTTGGGTCGTTCCGGGAAGCGTGCGCGGGTAGCGTAATGGTAACGGGACCGCTCGCTATAAGCGGCTAATCCGGGTTCGAGTCCCAGCCCGGCACAAATTTTTATGTGTCACCATTACACCATATAGCCGACGCTGATTAATATTCGCGATTGCGAATACATTTCTTGTATTTAAAATAAAAAGTGTTTTTAAACCATAATTCTTCTTTTCTCCTACCAGATCATTTTATATGCACAATCAATATATTTTTATCTCATGAGAACGTTTTACGTCGCAGGGACAGCCCCTATACCAGTCGTAGCGTGGCCGAATAATATAGGCGGTAGGCCCGCAGTGTTGCTATGCGCATGCGTCTCTGAGGTTCAGATTCTCTTCCGAACCACCTGAGCGCAGCGTGTAGGCGCTCCCGCGGCAGGGAGGGGTGAGGGGCAACGCCGCTTTTAACATCGGCTTTGGAGCTGGCAGAGACGCCAGCTCCTGGCTACTCGAGCTCTGGCGGTTACGCACGAATGGTCCTCAAACAACACAATGGAACTACCGCGCACCTCGCCTTGCACATGCGCAAATCCTCCATGAAAGCAACATCCGCCCTTCATATTTGTTTTTCGCGCATTGAAGATTCATCATTGGTAAAATATCTTATAACTATAAACTAGAGAACTCATACGAATAACTCGCACCGTTAGTGGAATGTCAAAAACGTTGGGGAAAATGGAAGTAAAGTTGAATGTTCACGCATATCTTTCTTAATAATCAATCAATGCAAATGTTTAATGAAACAGCTGGATCTGCTGTTCTTAGATCAAAAAGAACTACGTACTTTGATTAGAAGCGAAGATATGGTAAAACAAACCGATTAACATATTCAATGCAATGACTGAAGTAAAGCGCATTTGAGCAAAAACAAAGTATGGAGAGACTTAAGTTAAATCTGACAATTGATGACAAATCTGCGAATGAATAATTCTCGTTTAAAACGAAGGAAATTGGTCGCATAGAACGACCTGACCCACTGACTTTAATTTGCAGCAAGGACATCCTCATAACAAATATACAGTAGAAAAATCACATTTGAATATAGAAAAAGGAAGACAAGAGTTATGCAAATTCTCATACTTGATGACAAATTTGTCGATGAATATCTTTCGTTTAAAACAAAAATGAAGGAAATCGGCCTGGTAGTTTCGACTGCCGACTGACTTCTAATATATAAGAATAAAAGCACATCAACTGTAAAAGCCTTCAGATGACCCGATCATGAATAAAAATGAAATCACTACTCGCCAACTAGCAATAATAACCCTGAGTTTAGCGGCTTCGCGGCGCTGTAGAAGGTAGTGGGTTCAAGACTGACTGCAAGCAATTTTTGTAAACCCAGTCTTTTTTTTAACAGATAAAGGACTTTAGTGTTGTTACTTGCCGCATATCCTTGGACGTTTTAGCATATGTGACGCGAATTTGAGGGTAAATCACATTTATATTCATCGCTGTAACAAATATTTAACTGTTTCGAAAAATGTCAGGGACAGCAGCATTTGCGGATGCGTAAGGTAAGCAGGGGACGTTGCTTACAGTGTCACGTAACCCCAAGGTACCTTGTCTTTTCATCGTATCAGATTCATTTTGTTACATTCATTCAACAGTGTAATCACTAACTTATTGTGTTTTACCGTTAATGTGCATATTGACATGTCTTGGTGTTTATTATCAAAGAAAAATGAACAACGTTCAGTATCCTTTAGACACATTCATCTTTAAGCTAGGAACAAAAGTGTGAAGTAGAGAAGCTTGGTAGGTCCACGCCTCAGCTCGAGTTAAAGTAAGCGCAGACAAGCCGATGTAAGACATTCTGGAGATCCTTTAAGGAAAATATATATAATTGGGGGAGGGGGCAAATCTGGGGTGCTTTCCCCCGGCGCCACTCGCAGAGGTGCTCCAAATTGTCTCTTTGGACGCCGAGCGTGGGTGGAGTGGGGCGCTGAAACATCGACTGGTTGAGCCGTGGTGGGTGGGGAGGGGGGAGGTGGCGCCAGTATCAGACCCAGCGGCACTCAAAGAAGTAGAAGTGAACCCCAAGCCATCTGAAGAACTAGTCGCCACTGACTACAATGCTCGAAACAATTAGGTGATCAGGTGTACATATGTTTCTGTATTTTATTCAAATATTTGTTACAATTATAATTTGATTGTGATGCATTACGATATTTTGCTGTCCAAACTCCTTACTTGCAGATCACATGGCGTTTGCTTAGAGCAAACCATCATGGGACTAACACAAGAGTGAAAAAAATCTCGTTGCCTTCTTATATGATGTGTGATGGTCAGTACAGTTGCATAACTTTGTGGCATTGACAGTAAGAGGCCATCAGTTAGCTCTTGAGATATATTTCGTCATTCTTCCATGGCTGCAGTGTCCAGCTCTGCAACCGCTGTGGGAGGTGCTGGTCTGCCTGGAATGCGTCTGACAAGTGAGTTCCATAAATGCTCAATCGGATTCAGCTGCGGTGCACGACCATTTCTTCAGTTCCCTCAGCTTGAAGCATGTTGTCCACCAGTGCAGCTCTGTGGGGACAAGCGTTATCGCACTACAGAAGGAACCCAACTCCTATGGCACTAGCATAGGGTACAACAAAATGTCGAAGGACCTTGACTCTATACCTCTGATCAGTCAAATCGTCATTCTGAACGACAAAGAGGTCCATACGTCCGTCGATACTGACTGCTGCCCACACTATTGTCCACGACCATGATATGATGATGTTTCCTTCACAGAAGTAGCGTTTTTAAGAGTTCCGCGTTTTCTTCAGATGAGGGTCCGATGATTGCCCATTTGAAGACAAAATACTTCCTCATCTGTGAATAGAAGCCGGCGCCATTCGTTACGACTCCAATCCTGGTGTTCCCTCCGCCCACTGTACGCTAAACGGCGTCGTAGTTATAATGGGAAGGAAAGAACATTGGAGATTAACGTCCCATCGACAGCGTGGTCATTAGAGACGGAGCTTACGCTCGGAATGTTTGGGTAAGGATATGGAAGGAAATCGGCCGTGCTCTTTCAAAGCAACCATCCCGGCATTTGCCTGGAGTGATTTAGGGAAATCAAGGAAAACCTAACTCGGGTTGAACCACCATCCTTCCGAATGCAATTCCAGTCCAGTGTGTTATAATGGGACACACACCATAGGCCACCATGCGTAGAGGCATATATTTCGTACAGCCAACTGACTTTGAAAGGGGTCAAACTGTGGTATACCAAATGGCGGGATTATCCATCGGAGAACTGACACGGAAGTGAAGCGTCAGCTATGCAGCGATGCGGATCGCAGTGGTGATGCAGACGACCTTCAGAACGTCCAGGAAGCACAGATGTCCTATCAGAAAGGAGACTGGTCGTACTAATTGGACGGAAACTCATCGTGTAAAACAGAAGTGATATCTGGCGTCCCCCAGGGAACTGTTATAGGTCCCCTAGTCTTCTTTCTCTTTAGAAACGATTTAGGAGACAATCTGAATCGCATTCCTATACTGTTCGCGGATGATGCTGTCGTATGCAGGCTAGTGAAGCGAGCAGCGGATCAAAAGCAACTGCAAACCAATTTAGTCAAAATTTCTACACGATGCGAAAATTGGCAACTAACACTAAATAATGAAAAGCGTGAAGTAATACACATGACCACTAAAAGAAATCCGCTGAACTTCACTTACACGATAAATCAGTCAAATCCCAAATACGTAGGAGTTACGATTAAACAAAACTGGAGAGAACACACAGAAAATATTATGGGGAAGGCGAACCAGAGGTTACGTTTCATTGGCTGAACGCTTCGTAGATGCAACAGCTCCACCAAAGAAACTGCCTACATCACACTAGTGCTTCCTCTCCTGGACTACTGTTGCCCAATGTGGGACCCTCAGCAGTTGGGACTGACGGATGAAATTCAGAAGCCGGCCGCGGTGGCCGAGGGGACTGAGGCGCGTCAGTCATGGTCTGCACGGCCACTACGGTCGGGGGTTCGAATCCCCCCTCGGGCATGGATATTTGTGCCGCCCTTAGTCTTCGCTAGTTCATAAGTAGTTTGTAAGCTTAGGGACTGATGACCCCGTAGTTAAGTCCCATAAGTTCTACAAACATTTGAACATTTGGGAACATTTGAAATTCAGAAGGTCCAGAGAAGAGCAGCTCATTTTGTTTCATCACATTATAGGGGGGAAAGCCTCACTGAAATATTGCACGATTTGAGGTGGAAATCATTATTCGTTGAGGCGAAATCTATTTGCGAAATTTCAATCACCGACTTTTACTTCTAAATGTAAAAATATTTTGATAGCATCCACCTTTATAGGCAGACATGACCATCCCAATAAAATAAGATGAATCAGATCGACAACGGAACGATTTAGGTGTTCTTTCTTCCCGCGCGCTATTAGGGAATAGAACGGTAGAGAAAGGTTGTGAAAGTGATTATGAACCCTCTGCCAGGCACTTAAATGGCGATTTGCAGAGTATCTATGTAGATGTAGATGTTCGCCAAGAACTTCATATTGTAATGGTAGCAGCGACAGATCTTACAGCTATTACAGCGCAGATAAGAATGCTTTTGGACGTACAAGAGTCAAACCCTACCGATTACTACAGGCTGTCCAGAAAAGGGCTACCTGATTTCGAAATCAAATATCTTGAAAACAAAGATCGATGAAGGAACGCAGTAAACGGTATGTTTATTGTGAAAGCTGTAAGACGTTTATACAGCAGTTAGAAATAATAGTTACGAAAGCTGCTAACAGATGGCGCTGTACGCTGTACTGTTCGTATCAGCATACATAAGTGAAATTTTCTTTGCAAACAATCACATCACAATGTTTTCAAAATGTTCACCATTGGCACAGCAGAGGTGGCGCAAACGAAGAATGAAATTCGCCATCACATTTCGTAGTGTCTCAACCAAAATGGATCCACATGCCACAGAGATCGCCGATTCAAGCTCGTCCAGCGTGGCGGGATGCTTCGGGTACCCCATGTCTGTCACTGTACCGTACAAAAAAAAAAGTCACAGGGAGTCAAACGCGGCGAATATGGAGGCCAATCCATGCCTGCACCAGTAAATTTGAGATATTCCAAAGCAATGACTCGATTTCCGAAGTATTCCTCAAGAAATCGTAACACTTGTTCGGTCCGATGGGTTCGGGCTCCATCTAGCATAAAGCATTCATTATCTGGTCGATCCTCTAACGCTTGCTGTGTGGCGCCAAAATGTTCCAAAATTGCAACGTAACGTGCTCCAGTGACCGTTTCTCGAATGAAAAAAGGGCCAATAATGCCTCTGCTGCATACTGCAGCCCACACAGTAACTTTAGGAGAATACAGGGGTTTCGCTTCACACCAATATCGCTTTTCGGAACCCCAAAATCGCCAGTTCTGCTTATTCACGTGTCAATTCAGATGGAAGTGTGCTTCATCTGTAAACCAGATGCAGGCAACTTCAAATCCTTCACTATCAATCATTGTGAGCATCTGATTAGCAGACGGAAACCTTTGTTGCACAGCTCGTACAGGTATGGCCTGCTGCGTTTGAATTTTGAATGGAAACATGTGTAGGCTCTTTCTCAGTATTTTCTGGGTGCTGGAACGCTTGAAACCTGTCTCAGATGCAATTCTACGGACGGATAACATAGGATTTTGCTGAATAATTCCAGAAACTGTGGCGACATTTTCAGGCGTAACTGCGGTTTGCTTGCTGCCAACATGCCCCACTAGATCATCAGTTACGCTGCCTGTTCGTTGAAATTTTGCGAAGAGCTTACGAATGGCTTTCGCATCGGGTCCTTTTGGAACATTAAATCGTCCTTGAAAACTTCGTCTTGTTGCCGTAGGACTCTCTTGTAGCCTGTGGTACTCTAGCACCAGAAGAACGCGTTGTTCAATGGAGTACATGGTTTTAATCTCTTCCTTCGGTACGCTAACCTCCTTTCACGTTTCAGTAGTGTAACTGATCGCTCTAGGCTTCGGATCACTATTTATACTAGGCATTACGTATGGCGATTACAGCGCCATCTGTTAGCAGCTTTTGTAACTATTATTTCAAACTGCTGTATAAACTTCTTACAGCTTTCACAATAAATATACCGTTTACTGCAATCCTCTATCGATCTTTGTTTTCGAGATATTTAATTTTGAAATCAGGGAGTCCTTTTCTGGACATCCTGTCTTCCACTTACGCCACATTATCGACGTGCACGGCTTGACTTGTCTCCTGGAATGGCTAGCTGTGTTCTTCATTGGTGAAAGCAGATTCTGCCTGCACGCAAATGACGGCCGTGTGCGCCTTGTAGACAAAGTGGACCCACGCAGGCTCTTTGTGTGGGACGCGGTCAGCTACAACGCTCGCCCACCTCCGGTGTTTGCGGAGGGAGCGCTCACCAGCTCTCGGTACATGCCCCGTTCTTTTGCCACTCTCGCAACACGCAGTTAATGCGTTGTTCCAGCAGGATAATGCTCGGCCATACGCTGTGCGGGAAAGTTCAGCGTGCACCCGAAACACGTGCAGCTACCTCGCTGCTCAACGCAGTCTCAGGACTTGTCTACATCCCAGCACGTTGTAATATTGCGCTTTATTAATCCCATCAGGTGTTGCAGTGGTTGTTAATGTTCGGTGCCGCTTTTAAAGTTTGACTAGCGTTGTAATATTACAGGGAAGTAACTTGGTGGACTGACACATTTAAGTAACTTTATAAATGGCAGACTGAAAAAAAGGAGGCGGAACCTGACTTTAAAGTTTAGCGGCAGTAGTCATTTGAAATAAAAGCAACACCTGAGCACAATATCACACAAAGAAACTAACAGATTCCGCGATGACCTTTCTTAACAACATATTTGCTTCAAGTTGTGTGGGTCGTAGCAGATGAGGCTGTAAAACTTTTGTTGTATTATGTAAAATGATGATTGATTTATTTAGAGCGGGTTATCCTAAGTTAATGACCGTATTAACTTTGGTGACAAAAGGCTCTTTAAATCGATCGGATTTCGTTTAAATACGACGATTTCTTTGCAAGCATTACTAGAAAGTTACATTAATGAAAATTACATAGAAGTTTCTAGTAAATTATAGATACTAGTCCAACAATGGCTCCAAGCATTATGTTACATAATCATGATTACTGCTGGAAAAATAGAAACATTTCATGAATCATTAAAAGGTGGGTCATTTTAAATAAGTAAAAGATTTTAATTGTACCAATTATATTTTTATCATATTTAAAGAGAAAAACGAACTCACACACTTACAGTTGTTAGTAAGGAACTCCTTAGCGAAGGACAAAACATAAAAGACGAAGTGCACAACTGCGTTATGGGCAGTTCGTAAAAGATAGATGAACATCAAAAATATATGAAGAACGCAATTATCTGTCAGAGAAAGCGGTGGTCAGCGACGAGTGTCGCAGATATATTTTTTACGGAATAAAATTTTCAGAGTAATACTACAACGTACGTGCGTCTATATTACGGTGTCGCGTCTCGGCACAGATCCTGCTCGCCAACCTAGGGTTGGTGTTGTCTGCGTGGCGCAAACGGGACTTTAACGACAAGTGTGGGTCTTTTGTTTCCCTTAATGAATCTCCATAACGGAGATGAGAGGGAAAATTATCCTAGATTTCTAAAGGTCGTGTGGGTGGTACAATATACTCTGGGTAAATGGGACAACTGGTCAGCCAGTAAGTCAGAATCTCCCTTTAGAATAAATTTATTTTCGATAATAACACAATAGATGTGCGAGGTGTCTAATCCTTCCCCTTTACTACACGAGAAGAGAGATCCAACCAGATTCTAGTAACCTGTCTCCTTCGCAACTGATTTCATAGTATTCGGACACACCGTGCAGCGAATCAAACTAGTAAATGGACACTTATACCTAGACGTCTGCGCGAATAAGGACATCCGCAAGGTCCATATCCGCAAACGCATCTGCGGCACTTTATCCGCATCCGCAATCCGTTATCCGCATCCGCAGATATTAAAGTTCTGAATGGGTAATAGTAATAGATAGCAGCATTTGTATGTGATGATACAATTATTATCAGAGAGTCCTTTCTGCGACTACTTAAATACTTTTGACTTCTCGAATCACGGTAACTGTTCTATGTCTACTCCAAAACAGGCTATTCCGAACAGGAAGACATTGGCGCTCCGGACACACACAGTAGCGCTTCGGAGCCCATATGGTAGGAGTACTACGTCAGCTGTTTAATGCAGGCATCTTCTGAAATTGTAGTTGTTACAACTGATCAGCGTAGAGGAGATTTTACTGTATTTACATTCAATGAAAAGAAACTATTCTTTCGCAGCTTTACAAAAGGGACAATTTATTTTCCCCATATTAACGCAGGTTACGTGACGCAAAGCTAAGCATGTTATTGCAAGTGTTAAAACTGCCGTCTACTTTATTTGGTGACTGTCAGCAAAAAGAGACAATGTCGGCTGCAGCCTATGCAATCTGACACTGTGCACCTTCCTAAATACGTTACTTTCACTGTACACCATATGTGATTGTGAAAGATGCTCAATCTTTATCACTTCCACCACAATTTATCTAATACATAAACGTTCATGTTTGTTGGTATGTTTGTGCGTAGTTCATGCGCGACTGTACCGTTCATTCGGTTGCGATGAAACAGTGTAAGAATATTGCTTGCACTTTCGCGACGGTTATCGACTTAGTTAAATGACTATAAGACGCATAGTTGACGAGATACGCACCCACATCAATAAGAAACTGTGCCGTCTCGGGAAACCCAGATCCACACGCCGCTTCGTACGGAAAAATGTCTTTGCTAACAACATTGATAGGTTTTTCTGTCGCGGTTGTCTTCAAATTTTCCGGAACTTCATGAACTTTTGCATCAGTCTTGGTATTTAAATAAGTAATTATGCTACTATTTTCTGCCTCACACGATTTTTTCATCAATTCTAAAGATCCACTTTTGTGTCTATTGTAAGAATATACTTTTTTACACGCAAACATCGTTGATCTTTTCGTCGCCATCAAATATATATTCATTTTTTTTTCCATATTGACGATTTCAATATGTTTTCCTTCACTAATGTCAAATCATCTCTTTTCACTTTACACAATATAGTATCCATTGACGTCGTGTTCATTTTAAGAAAGAACTATCACTCTATTCACTACGATATACGTTGTTATACTACAGAGTGTTAACTGAAGGATATTTGGCATGGCTCCTCTGGTGGGTAGTGGGCCGATTTGCCACCCAGAAAGCACTTGACAGACCGCACGTAAGACACGGGCGCGTAAACGGATTAGGCGCAAGTCCCTCGGGTACAGCTACGTCCGCTGTGGCCAGGGATGAGGGCAACAGACTTGCGCTCTACGTGGGCCCTGCAACGATTACAAGAATGTCCACAGGATTTAAGTTTTCAGCTAACATTTCGACAGACGCACTTGGCTGATACCTCGCTCTTTATCCGCATATATCACGCGGATATCCGCGTTGCTCACTATTTTATCCCCAAAGTAAGAAATACTGCGGATATCCGCATCCGCGCACATCTCTAGCAATACGTTTTCTTACTTGGACACATTGTGCAGACTTTATATTATTCCAGGAGAAAAGCACTGGACCCTACCTTGATCCTACTGACTACTGATACGAGTTTCCAAGAGCTATTAGAGACAGGTTGTCTCTGTTGAAACCTACTCCAGAGGAAATTCAAGTTTTAGTTGCTGGTAGAACTTCTGGGTTATAAGGCCGAGTTCTATAAAACTTTTTAGTTTCACCTAACGTTTCGTCCAGAGCTGCGCCGGTCATCTTCAGAGGTCTTCTTACTTGCGTTGATTCTTGACGACTGATGAGTCGGGTATCTGAGAGCGCCATATATACTGTGAAAAGTGGGCGTGGTCAAGCTGTCACGTTATCAGTAGAAATAGTCCTTGTCAAAGATAAAACATCACACTCAACTCATCAGTCGGCAAGACTCAACGCAAGTAAGAAACCTCTGAAGATGTCCGGCGCAGCTCTGGACGAAACGTTAGGTGAAACGGAAGTTCTACCAGCAACTATGACATCCGGTCGTGAAACCCTTCATTGCATGATTCACGTTTTACTTAACCACCAGGGCTACCCCCAGAGCATCGCCGTCTTCTCGTTGTGGAAGCCGTCACCGGCCCATCAGTAGCGGCTGCTACCCTTCGGCGGTACTCTCGCAGCCAGTGTATCGTTGACACAGCCTCTTCCTACTCACGGATGCCCTCATATACGCAGGAGGCCTGCCCTGCTCAGACGCCCTGCCTTCCATCGCTTATTTTTCATCCTTCCAGAACATTCGAGAACTCCGGCCCACATACCCGTCCCTCTATGTAAAACGTTTCTCCCGCTGCCACGTCGTCGCCGCTCTTGTTCACTACGCTAAGCTATTTCCACCTCGCTACGCTTTCTCTTATGAAAGTTAGCCTGGTGAGGGCCTGTGACAGTTTCTGGCTGAACCTGTACAGTATCGTGTAAACGTCTTAATAACTTCATTTTTTAACCCGTAAGAACGCGCGCTATGAGCATTCCTCTCTTACAATAATAATTCATTTCGATAACTGTACATGTTACTGACACGATAGCGCGGCGAGCGCATCAGTACCTTCCTAAAGCCGTCCTCACAGGGGACGCGTTGTCCCAACGTGTCGCAGGCCAGACGTGTTGTCTACCTGGTATAGTCTAGTGTGGCTACAGCACGCTCTGAAACGACCCGCCACATCCCACGGAACACGACGTGCTGCTCATCGTGCTCTGCTTTGCGACCGCAGCGCTCTCCAGCGACCGCTGCGGGCTGGCACGTAGGTCATTGTCTTTACAAAGATGGATGTGCGTAAAACTACACGGTATCTGTTAGCGAACGCCAGAAAAAAACTGAATACTGTAGCTTTCTTATGCTTGCTTGTTGCATGCAGTACTCTTCCAGAAATTGTATTTTTTTTCTTCAAGACACACAAAGACGATACATTAACTGATAGCGTTTGATAATGATAACAAAATGTAAGACCAAATCACTTTCGGTAAAATATCATAAAAAAATTGTTAACGGTGAAATCCATCATCTGCGACAGCTCCACTTGTCTTGGTCTCTTATACTGCTATTTATCACGATGTACATATTCTGCATATCCAAATGTTTACTTTGGCAGACAATAAGTTCTGCTTCATACATTCTACTTGCTCATATACATGGGACAACAGCTTTGCTCGACATTGGTCATTGTGATAATTTTTGCTTTTAGTATTGTACGAAAACACTTTTGCTGCTTTACTTCATCTGCTTCCATAACCACACTCTCTCTGCACTGTGAAACTGAACTATTCCAGCACTGTACTGAACTGCAACAGAATTCAAACACCGTGGCGAAAACCGAATAACAATGTATCGGTACCTGTGCCTTTGCACGAAAAACTCAACAGGTTCTCTAGCGGGCAGAATTTGTTCATGTTTGTAGTCAATAACGTCGAATAACGGTTATTATGATTGTATTTAATTAACAAATAAACTACATAAACCGTAATTAAACCAAAACTTTAAAAAAGTATTCCGAGTGAGTAGTTGCAAACCTGTTGTTATTTACAATTTTCCTCCAATGGTAACCACCACACTAATCCGTCGTCTTAAAAAGAAATAAAACGAATATCGGATATTATACTTACATTAATAAGAACGAACCAGAGACAACAAGGAAACAAAAACGGAAAAATAAAAATTTCTTAGAAATACGGGGTTGCGAATCCGAATCTCTCTCAACTTCTGCTCGCCAGCTCACCGCACTACCAACTACGGCATACGCTATGTTTGTGATATACTATGTTTGTTATAATATCTTATTTGTGTTGTAATATCTTATCTATGACAAAATACCATGAAGACTCTCCTTTGATAGAATGGCGTTGAACCGTAGCATAGGAACGATATTCTTTCATGATATACAAATTATAACACTGACTAACGTTAAATACGATATCGTTTAAAGCTATGAATATATAATTTCCGGTAATTAATTGTAACAAATCGTACCTATTCAAAAGTTCTTCAATTTTCTGGCGCTTTAAAAAGATTATATTTGTACATCGTACGCTAAAACGAAAGAAGGCACGAAATACGGAGTTCCGTTTACAATATGGTGGATCAAAAGTTCTGCTTGTCACGTGAAAACCAGGTCGCGTTTCATTGGCCACGTCCCACTCCAAATACCTAAGATGGCAGACTCTTCATTCCACGCATCGCATGGCAGTGTGACGTGGAGTTCCACGCTGCACGGCACCACGTCCTCCTAACGCGCGCTTCCACGTCCCGTGAGAGGACGGCGTAAGCATTCATCCCCTCCCTCCGCACCACACTTTCGCGTCGCTCAGTATCCCCGGGATCTCGCAGTGAATCACCATAAAGTGCGGCATTTTGCTCGGTGTAATTATTTTGTCTTGTTATGTAAATGTTTATTTCTTGCTTCATTACATATTAACAAGCGGAAGGTAATATTATTTTTAGTCATGACGTTCTTTATTATATACAATTTACAATAATCAGTATGGATTACCGACAAACGAAACAAATACTTGCATCTCTGTATATCCATCTTAGATGGATGACGGGACGAGGGCAATGTATTAATTTGGCAAACGAAAAACCTTCCACCGTTACTTTTAAATTTTTAATCAATTACATGTTTCGAGACTCCGTTATTCTCATCTTCAGACACTGCGTCGGACAATAACAATAGTCAACAACAACATAAAGGTATGGAAAAAAATTAAGTTACAAACATGATTCCAGTTAATTGTAATGAAATAACTTTGAAATATTAATATTGGTCAAAGTGTGGGTAAATTTATTTATTTATTTATTTTTAGCCATGACAATTTTTACGTCCACAGAGTAGTGTTATTGGTCCTCTGCTATTCCTTATTTACACAAACGATTAGGGAGAAAATCTCTGCAACCCTCTTAGGTTGTTTGCAGATGACGCTGTCATTTACCGTCTAGTAAAATCATCTGAAGAACAAAACCAACTGCAGAACGATCTAAACAAGATATCACTATGGTGTAAAAATTGGCAATTGACAGTAAATAATGAGAAGTGTGGAATCGTCCACAAGAGTACAAAAAGAAATCCGTTAAACTTTGTCTACAAGATAAATCAGTCAAAACTGAAGGCCGTAAACTCCACAATATACCTAGGAATTACTATTACTTCAGACGTAAACTGAAAAGAACACATAGATAATGTCGTGGGAAAGGCGAACCAGAGACTGCGTTTTACTGGCAGAAGTCTTAAAAGGTGCAACAAAAGTACTAACGAAACCGCATACACAACGCTTATCCATCCTTTTTTGGAGTATTGCTGCCCAGTGTGGGATCCTTATCAGGTGGTTTTGACGGAGGACATCGAAACAGTCCAAAGAAGGGCAGCTCTTTTCGTAATGTCACGATACAGGGAAGACAGCGTTACGGAAATTATACAGGATCTGTGATGGGAATCATTACAACAACGGCGCTTATCGCTGCGGCGTAGGCTACTTACCAAACTACAATCGCCAACATTCTCCTCCGAATGCGAAATATATTGTTGACTCCCACTTACATAGGTAGAAACGATAATCAGAATGAAATACGAGAAATCAGAGCTCGAGCGGAGAGATTGAGGTGTTCTTTCTTCCCGCACGCTATTCAAGAATGGAATTGGAGATAAATAGTATAACGGTGGTTCGATGAACACTCTGCCAAGCACTTCTATGTTATTTGCAGAGTATCCCATGTATCGAATGTACACCTCTCAGATATAGATCACAAAATACTTTTGCTTCCGTTTGCCTCATCTGACATACAAGTAATGGTTTGCATTTACGGCACCTCCCTGGTTATGAAGACGTTTTCCTGTATCAGTGCCGCGGCCGTGCCGCAGTGTATACACCGGTTGCCCCTTTGATTACTCTCAGGCTGGCTAGCGCTTGGATGGGTGACTTTCTGGGTCTGCCCGGCGCTGTTGGCCACGTTCCTCTTCACGCCGCATTCAGTGACGCCTTCTGGCATAGGATGACACGGTGGCCGATCGGTACCCGTTGGACCGTCGTGACCTGTGTGGGACGGAGTTTATTTTTCCTATACCCATTCGTTTTCCATAGTGATGAGAGTGGCAACACAGGATACTTACTTATTTACTCCTTGGCGCTACAGGCAATCCTGACGATCGCAGCAATCCTGCTCGTTTCCTCCATCACCTGGCTCCTATCCAAATCGTTTTCTCCATCCTCCAGCCATTGTTTCCGAGGCCTCCCTTTGCTTCTTTTGCCACCTGGATTTCCTGTGTAAACCTTCCTGGCAGTTCGATCTTCCGACATTCACTCTACACGGCCCAGCCATCTCAATCTGTTACACTTAATTTCATTCACCAAGTCAGGATTTCCGTACAGTTCTTCCAATTCCTTGTTTCTCCTTATCCTTCATTGTCCCGACTCAAACGCGGCTCCAAAAATCTTTCTTAATATTTTCCTCTCCCATCTTCGCAAGAGCTCTTCTTCTGCTACAGTCATTGTCCATGTTTCTGAGCCATACATTATACATCTTATGACTGTCACCTTCGATTTTCTGCTCAGGCTACATGACTGAAGGATCTTCATCAGGTCCCAGTAAGCTCTATTTGCTGCAGCAATTTTTTATTTTAGTTCTTCTTTTATCCTGATATCCTCCGTAACCAGCACTCCCATGTCTGCCAAATCTTTATTCCAGTTGTTTCTAGCTTCTAGCGAGCATACGAACATCATCGGCATAAGCTAAATTTTGGTGCATGCGGTTAAACAGAGTGCCACCTTCATTATCAATTTCCACCCTTCGCATTACTCTCTCTAACACTATGTTGAAGAGTAGCGGGGATGGTACATCACCCTGTCTTAACCCTTGGTTGACTTCAAATTCTTTAGAAATTTTTCCTTCTACTTTTACCTGGCAGCTGGTCTGATTAGTTTACTTCGGAATTCCACCTCCATTAAGGTCTCGTATAGCTTTTTCCTTTTAACATTATCATAGGCCTGTTTAAAGTCTACAAAATGTTTGTGTATATCCACAATATATTCGTGACACTTCCATTATTTGCCTCATAAGGAAACTGTGGTCAGTTGTTGATCTGCGCCGTCGAAAACCACACTGGTAGTCTCCGAGGAGTTTTGTAATTGGTGTGAGTCTTATAGCAATGACTTTGGCGAGTACTTTGTACACCACACTGACTAACGCAATACCTCAATAAGTTTCAGTGTTTGGTTTGTCCTTCTTATGAATCGGGCATATAATGGCCGTGTTCCACTCGTCTGGCATCTCTTCCTTTTCCCATATTTCCAATATCAGTTGATGTACCAATCTTGTTAGATGTTCACATTCGTCCTTGATCGTGTCTGCTGAAATGTTGTCATTACCTGGAGCCTTATTATTCCTTAGCCTTTTAATTGCCTTCCTAACTTCCTCTGTTGGTAAAGGTACAAGTCTTTCATCCTTACTAACATTTTGCCAAGGCTGGTCATTCTCTTTTTCATTTTCTGTAGTGACATTTAGCAGCTCACTGAAACATTCAGCCCATCAGTCTAAAACCAGCCAATAGTTATCACAGCCATACCTTAGCAAAAGATCTTTCCGAGAACCCGAAAAAATTCTGGTCCTACGTAAAATCGATAAGCGGGTCAAAACCCACTGTCCAGTCACTAGTTGATCATTCCGGGGCAATAATAGAAGAAAGAAAACGGAAAGCTGAAGTTCTAAATTTGACATTTAAGAAATCTTTCACGCAGGAGGACCGCACAAATATACCATCATTTGATCAACGTACTAATTCCGAAATGGGGGACATAGCAATAGGTATTTTCGGTGTAGAGAAGCAGCTGAGAGAGCTAAATACGAAGAAGTCTGCTGGTCCGGATGGAATACCAGTTCGGTTTTACAAAGACTATTCTGCGGCATTGGCCCCCTACTTAGCTTGCATTTATAGCGAATCTTTAATTCAGCGCAAAGTTCCTAGTGATTGGAAAAAAGGGCAGGTGACTCCCGTGTATAAGAAAGGAAAGAGAACTGACCCATACAATTACAGGCCAATATCGTTGACATCGGTTTCATATAGAATTTTGGAGCATATTCTCAGTTCGAATATAGTAAATTTCCATGAAACGGAAAAGCTTCTTTCCATGAATCAGCACGGGTTTAGGAAACATCGTTCATGTGAAACTCAGCTTGCCCTTTTCTCACATGACATCTTGCGAGCCATGGACGAAGGGCAACAGGCGGATTGTGTTTTTCTCGACTTCAAAAAGGCGTTCGACACGGTGCCACACTGCAGACTGCTAACGAAGATACGAGCTTATGGAATAGGTTCACAGATTTGTGACTGGCTGGAAGACTTCCTAAGTAATAGAACGCAGTACGTTGTTCTCGACGGCGAGTGTTCATCAGAGACGAGTGTATCGTCAGGCGTGCCCCATGGGAGTGTGATAGGACCGCTATTATTTTCTATCTATATAAATGATCTAATGGACAGAGTAAGTTGTAATTTGCGGCTGTTTTCTGATGATGCTGTGGTGTATGGGAGGGTGTCGTCTGTAACTGACTGTAATAGCATACAGGTTGACTTAGACAAAATTTCTAGTTGGTGCGAAGAATGGCAGCTAGCTCTCAATGTAGAAAAATGTAAGGTGATGCGCATGAGTAGAAAAAACAATCCTATAATGTTCGAATACAGCATCAGTAGTGAGCTTCTTGATGCGGTCGCGTCGTTCAAATATCTAGGCGTAACATTGCAGAGCGATATGAAATGGAACGAGCATATAAGGACAGTTGTGAGTAAGGCAGACAGCCGACTTCGGTTTATTGGGAGAATTTTGGGAAGATGTACTTCACCTGTAAAGGAGACCGCGTATAAAACGCTTGTACGACCACGTCTTGAGTATTGCTTAAGTATTTGGGACCCGCAGCAGATCGGTTTGAAGGACGACATAGAGGCGGTTCAGAGGCGAGCAGCTAGATTTGTTACCGGTAGGTTCGACCAATGCGCGAGTGTCACGGAAATGCTCCGGCAACTCAATTGGGGATCGCTGGAAGAAAGACGACGTTCTTTTCGTGAACTTCTGTTGAGTAAATTTAGAGGGCCGGAATTTGAAGCTGAGTGTAGTACGATCTTGCTTCCCCCTACTTACATTTCGCGTAAAGATCACAAAGACAAGATAAGAGAAATTAGGGCTCGTACGGAGGCATATAGGCATTCTTTTTTTCCTCGTTCAATTTGGGAGTGGAATAGGAAAGGAAATGCCTAGTAGTGGTACAGTGTACCCTCCGCCACGCACCTTACGGTGAATTGCGGAGTATGTATGTAGATGTAGATGTAGAACCTGTTAACCGTTCTTCTCCTCCTATAAAATTCCCTTCTTTATCTATGCAGAGTACCGTACGCGGTTGGAAGCCTTTCTTCAGTTCCTGAACTTTCTTGTAGAATTTTCCTACTTTTTGATCATTGTACTCTTCTACCAGCTGTGTAATCCATCGTCTCACGGATGCCACCCGTGAATTCGCAGAGCACTTAAACAATACTGCGTTTCTTTGCATGAGCCATGTTACTTTCGACGAGGTTCATTCTCCCGTCTTATTATAGTTTATTACGCACGCCAAACATCAGAATGTAAAGAAAGATATGATTTATAGAACCGGGAACAAGTTTTCATCTACTGGGATATATACGGAAACAAAATTTTTGTATCATATGTGTAAGTCAAGAATACATTCTTCCTAGACATCCGTTGACATGGCTGAAAAAACCATGTTCCTTTGAACTTTCATAAAATGTAAACAAATTTGCCACTGGAGCCACAATCGAAAGCGTACACATTTTGTTGAATGTTAGTGAGGCAGTAACACACGTTTACTTAATTCAGAGTCTAGGGACAATAGAGTGTCTGTAGACTTGTATGGACTTTCTGCGATGCCAAGAAGACAAATAACAACGTTTGTTCACACACGCATTGTTGTCAACATTGTTCATCAAGAAAAGTTTCAAAGCAAATTGTGAGTCAGAGTCACGTAGTAATAACTTAGATTCATTTTTAAAGTACAGGTAGCGTTCGCCCCGGCGGAGCAGCCGTGCGCACTAAGGCCCCTTGCTACGGTGCGCGCGGCCGTTCGACGTCGGAGTACGGAGTCCTCCCTCGGGCATGGGTGTGTGTGTGTGTGTGTGTGTGTTGTTCTTAGGATAGTTAATGTAGTCTGTAAGTTTAGGGTCCGATTAGCACTGTAGTTAAGTCCCATAACATTTGAACATTTTGAACAGGTAGTGTTCATGACTTATCTCGAACTGGACGCAAAACGGAAACTGCATAGACAGCCGTGAAGAGACGCGGTGCTTAAACTTACGTTCCATGATTAACTGAGCAGATAGGCTCAAAATAATCAAGGACGGACCATGGAAAATTTGCGCAAATTTCTCTCCAAGGATGAATTACCCATATATTTAAGATCCACAATAAAGGGATAATATCCTGCAACACATCGTTGAATCTTTGATCCGTATTTTATGAAATAATTCAAGTTTATGGATGACAACTCCCCAGGCCATTGTGTAGGCATCGCAGATGATTTCATCAATCGTTCAATATTGACACGATTGCATTGTTCTCCATGTTCCTCTCGTATTAATCCATTTTACACGTGGTTGGAATAAAATAATAAGTGCTGTGTGAGCACATTCTAACCAACAACGAAATCTGAAGAAGCAGGAGCATGGGATAAATCAAGAGAGAAAGGTGCACAAGTGGAGAAGCATTTGTTTCGCAACATTTATTTATGGATTATTGTTATTATTGTTTTGACCAGTATTACCTCACTAATAATATTGACTAGTCTAATACAAGAGTCACAACATGCCCGAACACGATCTTAACAAACCAGATGCCGAAATGAATATTCTCGCACACAGATACGTTGTTAAACCTCGAAAAGGTCGGACTGCGTGCTTCCTTCCAGGAGGACACAACTGCAAATGCCGTCTGTACGTGCTGCGATATTTCTAAAATTTTGTAAAGGAACCTCTCGGTGCCTTCTAGCCTCAGAATTAACTTCGTTATCACCAGGGAATCGTGCCCTCTCCTCTTTGTCTCGCAAACTTGGCGGCTGCTTCGTTTTGTCTCGGATAAAGATAATGGACACTCGACAACAAAACACTCTCGCAGTTTAATGAATCAGTCTGGAGTGCCACGACCGCCCGCACAAAGTCGCTCACAATTAAAACTTTGTAGGCTTTCGTCGTAATTTCTTAAAGCTGTCATTTTCTTACGTATTAAAATTAACTCCTCGCTCCAATACTTCACAGGCTGCTGCTATTTTCGAAATCCAGTTTGCGGATTTTAACTGAAGGTGACTCTTCAGATTCTGCGATGGATATAGTGAAAACAAATCAATATTTATCAACTCGAACTAGCTTTCTTAGCATTGTGTGTATTTCTTATTAAGTTCGTAAACAGGATTGGTATTTTTAGATGCCATGAACAGAAAAGTGAGAGTTTCGAGATGACGTGTTAATTTTTCAGATGCGTTTTGTTTGCAGTTATATATCACAGAAATGTTGTCTTTAATATTTATTTCCAGTTACTACATATTTCGAAGATGACACCTTGGCTGAGACCGATTACATGTGGTTAGAGATTGGCTCATGGAGGGGACTGGAGGACAATTACGGTGTAACGTCTGACGGCGGCGAAAGAAATCATAGGAACTGGGTCGTCAGTGTAACGGAGGAACCATTTCCGATCACCATGTGTCAAAGTGGCAGCTAGTAGTTCCTCGTCTTTGTGGTCAGTAATTGTGGCAGGATGAGCTAAAAGGATATCTTTCATGTGTAAATAAGCATTCATCAGTTTCTCCATTATTTTTACCATAGCTCCGCAACTACTGCAAGTCTAAAATTGGAAATATTAATGACTGAAAGACAAAAAATATAAGATCTACATAAGAAAAGTTACATTTGTTACGATGACTAAAATAATTTTGTGTGCAGGTATATTTACTAATGTTACGTTTTATAATTGGCTGTGACGTAAGACAGCGGATTAAGAGAAAAGATAGAAAAATAAGGGGAAGGGGAGGGACCGAAGACATGGACGGGACAGGAGGAACTGCCATACAACAAGAGAGGAAAATATGCGATCTAACTGCAAACAGAAAAGGTGGACCCAGAAGAAAAACTGATACCTAAAACAGCAGTTGCCCCATATTTTGACATAAATAGAGTAAATGACCATCCACTTCAGCTATGAGGTGAACATCATGACGAAAATAACTGCTACAGCTTATTTCTTACGTAATGCAGGACTTAAGTAATACGTGGACTGCATAATACCTTGTTCCAGAGGCCAAATGCAGCACCGATGAATTACAAAGTTTGTGTATGCTCTTCGTTTTCGCATTAATGCAGCTAGATAATTGGTAAGTGTGACCACGCTCAGAGATTGTCTCAAGATAACGGTTACATAATTTATAATGATGGACACCGAGAAACGTGTAAAACGTACAGGTAGTGAAGGATTATTCGAAGACTAGATGGTAACACGAGCAAATGTAATACAGAACATAATTCATAGCTATAGTCACCTGACATTTTAGTATAGATAAAAAGTGTAAGACAGACACATCCTGAGGCCCCAATTCCGAAATGATTATATCCAAGCTTCCCAAGCTTGATATCCTTGTAATCCCACTGATTAGCTACATCAATGCGCCAACCTACCACGTAGCCAAACAAACATACACACCATTCAAACAATATACAAATACACAGAAATCAGAACCCTGACGAACACAGGTGACCTAATAAAACGTTATAAATGAAAACCTCCCTAATACAGCAACATTATATATCATTTGACTTAATTTCCATGTATACAAACATAATAGAAGGACACCAGCAATTACAAGGAACAATTACCGCTGTAAACATCCAAGAAATATCAAACCTTACGGAAACTCATCACTGAAAAAAATATTTCATTTGTAGCAAATTTTTCAGCATTCAGTTGTAAATATTAATTTACTCACAGATCTAGATTTCAACCACACTGTGTTCATTAAAAAACAAAGAAAAGATTAAAACACGTGAAACATTTTGACTTCTATGTTGGAGAATACGTTCATACTTGTTTTAATCGTTTCGTTTTAACGACTGATAATGACCACACTGTGGTCGAAATCTAGATGCTTGATTTTCTAAAAATCAGATAAAAAGTCGTTGAGCACAAGTGCCACCATGGAATTAAGCCTGATATAATTATTTCACATTCAACAATAAACATATCCATGAATCACTTAGAAAACCAAATCTTTGAGAAAATTGTCAAATCAAAACAGCACAAGATCAAATATTGGTGTAGACATGTAGATAATACGCCAAATAGATGAATTACACTTCCGTGTAACGATTCACATTGATATAAACACCATAATTTTTATAGTCTGTTAAAGCAATCACGGCAGAAACAAGAGCTGCGCCATCACGAGACGATCATCCGTCGACATCCTCTATCAGTCCTCATTCCTCATGATAAGGATCACACAACGCACCGTATTACCCCAGACGAGGATGGACAATCGTAGTATTTTCTAAAAGATCGTTTATGTAGAAATGGAACAGCAGAGCTCCAATAACTCGAACTCCAGATATCTATCTGATTTAGTCAATGCCTTTCCCTTGGTTAATACTTACTTTATCGTCCCTGACAGAAAATCCCCAGTCCAGTCACGTATCTGAGATGATATACCATAACCACGCAGTTTTATTAAGCCGTTTGCTAGGTTAAAGGCAAAAGCGTACTGAAAATCTACAAATAAGTAATCAAAAAATGTTCAAATGTTTGTAGAACTTATGGGACTTAACTACGGGGTCATCAGTCCCTAAGCTTACAGACTACTAATGAACTAGCTAATCCTAAGGACGGCACAAATATCCATGCCCGAGGGGGGATTCGAACCCCCGACCGTAGTGGCCGAGCAGACCGTGACGGAAGCGCCTCAGTCCCCTCGGCCACCGCGGCTGGCTATAAGGAATCAGTTTGAGATCCGAAGTAGTCAACACTCATCATTTCTTGTGAGTTACGAGCTAGTTGTGTTGAACAAGATTGATTTTTTTTCTTCTAAATCCTTACTGAATACCCTGCTATGGTTGGACTTCAGTGATATAGGCTTGTAATTTAGTGGGTTACTCCTACAGACTTTATTGAATATCGGTGTTACCTCTGCAACCTTTCATTCTTTCGGAGATGGTTCATTGAGCGAGCGGTTTTATATGGCTGTAAGCTATTGCATCAGAATACTCTTATACGAACTTAATCAGTATATAATCCTGAGCAGAAGACTAATTTTCATTAAGCAAATTAAGTTGATTCACTACTGCGAGGATATCTACACCTGTTTTACAACACACACACACACACACACACACACACACACACATACATATATATATATATATATCCCAGGAGGACTCCGCAGTGAGGCGCCTTAGATCGCTCGGCCACTTCAAGCTGCCTTGACGTATGAAGGCAACCGCTTTGGGTTTTCTACCAAACTCCGAGACAGAGTTCCGTTTTGGAAACTAGTGTAAGCTTCTCTAACTGAAGTCTTCACTATATTTTGAGCTCATGTATAGGATCTCCAATCTTCGAGATTTTGTGTTCGTTTGAATTTGGATGCTCTTTTCATCGTTTCACCAACAGTGTTATAAGCTCCACTGCGTCCCAGTGACTATCAGCTCCATATTTAGTTAATGTATTCGGTACAAATCTATCAGTTGCTGCCGATATTATTTGTATAAATCCAAGCCATATCTAATCTACACTTACATCCAGAATTTCTAAAGAATTCAGACATTTAGGGATGCAGTGTTCTCTGGTTTTCTGAATAGATACATATTTCATCTTTTATTGGTGAATTTAGGCGTTTCGATATTTAGAATTGTTACGGCAACGCTGTGATCAGTAATCTCTGCATCCACTTAGTCGCTCGTTATAGGATCAGGGTTATTCGCTCATAAGAGGTGGAGTGTGTTTTGACATTTTACTATTCTTGTGAGCTCGTCAATCACTCGAAATAACTGGGTGCAATTCCTGGTGATGTTTTATGCGTACCTCAGGATTGAAACATATATTTTCGTCACGAGGGTGAATTGAAATCACCGCGAACTATAACAGGATGAGTGGGTTTCAAATTTGAAATTTGACTACGGCGGAGTGGCCGAGCGCGTTTAGGCGCTATGCTCCGATGCGCAAGGCCGTTCCCCGTCGGGGGTTCAAATCCTCTCTCGGGCATGGATGTTTGTGTTGTATTTAGTACAAGGTAGTTTATAAGTAGTTTGTAAGTTTAAGAACGGATGACCCTGTAGTTAAGCTTAACGAACGTTTTAACATTTTCGTACTACGTTTGACGGGGACAAACACATAACCACTTATTTTGTTATTGTATACTTCCTAGTCAGCGTTAGATGTTTGGCCAATTTTTCAACTGGTCTTCGATTTGGGCCAGCTTGCACAAATTACAACGATTTGATCTTCAGTGCTTTCTATTAACGCTTATAGTTCTAGAGCTTTTCCAACACAGCTCCTTCATTTACAACTATTATACCCTTACTTCCTGGATCTATTTTTGGTCTTTGTTCGGTCTGGCGACTCTGAATTCGGTGTTTTCCTGGAACCGTCTACATTAAGAGACTTGCCACGTCCATGCCACCAGCAGCCCGCTCTTATGTATAGCTCCGATCGAACAAGTCCAACAGTAGTGCGGCTTAAAGGATCTATCAGTATTTAAAAAAAAAAAAAGGTGTCGATTTATTTGTGACGCCACTTGGTGAAAAGTGTCAGTTACTTCTTTCCTTTAATAACTTTCTTCTGAAATACCTAGATTAAAAAAAAAATCCACGAACAATGAATGCCAAAGTTTCTCTTACGCTGTTTTGTCATTTCAATTAACAAAATCTACAAAATTTTCTAACAGTATTGGAGCGTAATTCTATATGAGGAAAACAAGTGTAAAATCGTTACTGTAGACCCAGTGACTGAACCATTATTAAGAGTGCCTCCTTCTTCAAAAACAAATTTCTCTCGGAAAATTTATATTGAGCGTCACCTGTTCATTTTTAATTTTCGTGTGCTTTGCTGTAGGTGAACTATCCGCTCATTATTTTTCTTTCTGCTTATTCTGTTTTCAGTAATGAGTGATTCAGGTAAGAAACGTTCGACGTAAATACCAGCCGCCTAGGTTCACCGTTTGTGTGGGATATGTTCCTAAAACATATAGAGAAATGGGCTTTCAAATCAACCACTACACCAACACGAAACAAGTTATTTTAAAATGCGAAACGGATAACAACTTCTCACAGGAACGTAGTCGCCTTATAGATAATTTATTATACTCTCTTTACTTCTCATTGATATTAAATCATAAAATTCCTACCTAGTCATCATTTACTAGGATAACCATTATTTCGTTCATCACTGTTTACACATGACATTGGGGGGGGGGGGGTGATACATGGCTTGTTCATTTAAAAAAGAGAATGCCAAAGAAATATCAGAACATTTATTAGAACTTGTAAATTGATTTTGCAATGCGAGAACATGACGTACTTACAACATTACCTGATAACCTTTAATTCTATTTGGTCTCCTAACTATGTCCATTAATAAGTCTCCTCTCTTGTATTGAATAAACAGAATGTGGGCAGGAGGGAACATTGATAACCCATAGGCACGACTTGTATCAGACTCGCTAACACTCTACTATCAGCCCCAGATGCATATAAACTACCCTGTATCCACGAGAATCAGCAGTGAGAAGAAATAACTTCGCTATCGCGTAACACTAAAAATGCTCTTAAGCTCAGTAAATGTCCACCACATCATTGAAACAAGCAAGCATGTTAACTTGAAAGACACGAGAAGTAAAACCTCCGCATCTAATGAAGCATCACTCATTATTGCTGTTTCTGACGTGAAAAATCCAATGAATGAGTAATACTGGTCATTCCCTTACAATAAAGAAATGGCATCAACATTTGTGTAACACAATGAACACAAAAACGAATCCCATTATATCAACACCATCTTTACAATATTTACAGATTGAACTTGTCCACACTGTTCTATAACATGATTCTCATTCACTAATCGTTTAAAGAAAGAGACACACGAGGTATGTCCATAAAGTAAGATCCGTTTGGTTATATAAAACAAACGTGTACAGATACAGAAAAAATATTTATTGTTCAAAAATATACAACTATTAAACTACTTTTCTACATAGCTTCCGAAATTTTGTAGGCATTTGTCATAATGTGGCAGAAGTCTTTGTATGCCTTCTTCGTAGAAGGTTGCCGCCTGTGTATTCAACCATGTGGTAACATGTTCTTTCAGCTCGTCATCATCTCTGAAGTGTTGATCACCATGGACAGGTTTTAGGTGTAAGTAGAAAGTCGCTAGGAGCTAGAATGTACGGAGGATAATCAAACACGTCTCAGTGAAATTCCCGTACGAGTTGTTTGGTCAACGGCAACGTGAAGGGAAGAAAAGGACTCCTTTCATCTCTTCTTACACCTAAAATCTGTCCTTAGTGGTCAACACTTCAACGATGATGAGCTGAAAGAACATGTTTGCCACATGGTTGATTACACAGGCGGCAACCTTCTATTAAGAAGGCATACAAAAACTTGTCCCACGCTATGACAAGTGCCTACAAAATTTCGGAAGTTATGTAGAAAAGTAGTTGAACAGTTGCAGATTTTGATTCAATAAATATTTTTTCTGTATCTGTTAATGTTTAGTTTATATAACCAAACGGAACTTACTTTGTGAATATACCTCGTAGATCGAAGTGTGTTTTGTCACGTGGCTGCTCCAGATTCAAACAATAAATTCCCATTTTATTCGTATAAAATAACTAGAATTTCTCCCGAATTTATTACAAACCTTAAGCAAAACATTACCTTGTCCAAACTGTTGACAATAAACACAGAATTAATCCCTCTACCTCATAGCTCCCTATACTTACGTCCTCTTCAGGCAACATTCAGACCCCCTCTCCACCTGCTCAACCGCCTTTCTCTTCTGGTTGCCTAGTAACCGCTCTCTCATTCGCCCACTCTAACTAAGCCTTCTGCCAAACTACTCAGTCGCCTTCGACTGCCTGCAGTCGACAAAGTTCTCCCAAACTCAAAGGAACATCCCTGCAGATTCTCGCAAGAACAAGAAGTTGGCAAACATTCCCCAGATTCACGCACTAGCTATTTCTGTTAGCAGCCAATACTCAAGCACTCATTCAACCGTAGACCTCACCACATTCACTCACACAAGGACACGGAAATGTGATCTGTGTAGCTTGTCTTTTGTTTTCTTGTTGTTGCTTATACATCTCACAATAATCATTCCTCATTCCACATGACGGGCATAATGAACTTAAAGATTCTGACTAAATACATAAATTGCTTAGAACAGATTGCAAACAACATTATAATTAAATGTAATCGAATAAATAAATTGGTAACTGGAAAGATCATGAAAGGGTTGAAATGATACCGTTTCAATATATGTTAGGTTTACGGAATGAAGATCGCCATCTCAAAAACTAAAGTACTGTCTCTGGGAAAGAAATTTAAACAGATGGAGTGCCAAATAGGAAGAACAAAGTCAGAAAAAGTAGACAGTTTCAAATATTTAGGACGTATTTTCCCACAGGATGGCAACATAGTGAAATAGCTTGAATCAAGTTGTAGCAAAGGTGAGTGCTCAGCTAAGATCTACTCTCTTCTGCAAGAAGGAAGGAAGTACCAAGTTAGCAGTGAGTGCTCAGCTAAGATCTACTCTCTTCTGCAAGAAGGAAGGAAGTACCAAGTTAGCAGTGAGTGCTCAGCTAAGATCTACTCTCTTCTGCAAGAAGGTAGGAAGTACCAAGTTAGCAGTGCACCGCTCAATCTTTCGACCAACTTTGTTGTATGGGAGTGAAAGATGGGTGGATACAGGTTAACTTATTCATAAGGTAGAGGTTACAGATATGAAAGTAGCAAGAATGATTGCAGGTACTAATAGAAGGGAACAATGGCAGGAGGGTATCCATAATGAGAAAAATCAAAGAAAAACTGGAAATGAACACCATAGATAAAGCAGTTAGAAGGAATAGGCTGAGTTGGTTGGGTTATATTACACGCATGGGGAAACCATTGTTACCAAAGAGACTCATGAGTTCGGCAGCAGAGCTTAAGAGGAGACGAGGCAGACCAAGGAGAAAGTATAGATTTAACATCAGACTGATAGGGGATCAAAGAAGAATTTTATTAGGCGGACTATGGTCCAGACCAAACGCTGTATTATTATTATTATTATTATTATATACCACGGAATATACTTGTACTATAAAGGACGTTTAGGAACTTAAATATTAATGGGCTAGAAAGACCACTTTCTAGCTCTTTACACGGGCTTTTAGATGTTTCGAAATGTCACAATAAAATCAGTACATTTTTAACCCAGATAAGACTGACGTCCTACAAGTAGGACGCTTAGCATAATTACGTCATAACCAGTTTACCTACTCTAAGCCTTTGTTAGACGTTTGAATTAAAATCAACAATCACAATCTTGCAATATTGGCTTGTGTTTGTACCCGGAAATGTATGGTAATGTATCTGTACTTGGAAAAAGTCTGAGCTCAATTGCACTGTCTATGGAAGATTTATGTAATACGCATTATATTTATTTGCGACTACTAGTTGTATACACAAAGCTTAAAAACAATGAAATTTATTATATCATGGTGTAAAACTAGTGTAATACCAACACAGTATATTACGTTTCGCAGTACTACATATAGGACCTCTGTCACAAAGGGGGTTCATTTATAGAAAATGGTAATTTGCTGTTATTTCTTTTACAACATGTTTTCAATTGCGGCCTTGTACATGCTAGCAGCCAAATTTCACTACGCTGTGACGATGTGACTGACGCAGATTCAGACGATGAAAATACTGCAGAATTACGTGATTTACTGAATAGTCATCGACAACTGAGTCAGAACTAGTTGTGAATTTACAGGAAGAGTCGAAACAAGACGATCAACGAAAGGGCAGGTGAATGCAGAGAAGACAGAAATGGCAACACGAAGAGAAAAACGAAGTAACATTGGCAGCAACGTAGTCTTGCAGAGTACAGTAATGAATGGTCTCCACCGTATCATCCAAATAAGAGAAGTCCTTTGCAACTACCCTGGTCATTTTTTTATAACAATGTTATTGACTTCATTGTCACATTCACAAATAAGTATATCATACTGAGTGATATGCCATGAACTGGAATGTTATCATTTATTACAGTAGTTTTACTAAGAGGATAAACTTAAGTTCAGAGGAGGAATATTTTGTGGGAAATAAGATCTGATTTCCAGAAAAGTCTTGTGGCCAGAGATCTTTCTGGAGGTAGTATCACATTCATAATGTGCAACTTACACTTGTGTAACAATGACGGTCTAAATAAATCAGACAAGTAAGGTAAAGTGAGGCAATTATTTGATATTCTCAATCCACGATGACTGGAAAATACGCTCTTGTATGGTAAAAGAGTCGATGGAACAAGTGGGCCTTACTTTGGTAAACTTAGTTGCAAGTGACTCATTATTGGGGAACCAATAGTGATTGGCAAAAAAATTTGGAGTGGAACTAGGAAGACTGGATACATAGTGTGGATGGATCCTTATGAAGGTTCGAGCAGTAAAAACACTAGGTCTTCGGACAAGTATCGTGCTTCAGTATGCTGATGTGTTACTGTATTTGGGGAAAAACTCTTATTACATACTTTTAGCGAATTATTTCACGCCACGTTTCATGACATATCATTTGAAGTGATTGTTTAGACAGTTGTTGTATTGTTAACTAAAATTGAGATTGGAATGTCATAAATTACACTGTATTAGTACACCTAAATAATATAATGTCAGTATGTTGTGAACAGACTAGTTTTATAACTGACACCCTACCTGTAGGACACACTGTCAATCACATAATAGTTTTGAAGCATGGAACTAGTTTTGATAGGTTATATGAAACCTGTGTAATATATTTCCGTCAGAAATAAATGAACCATTATAAAAATCAATTCAGTCTTATCAAGGTTTTAAACAATCTAATGATAAAATTTTTAAGCCCTACTACTTCCTCACTGTTTTTCATCACAACAATTTTTTATTTTATTTTTTATTTTCAAATAATATTTTATTTTTAAAATTGTGAAAAAAGTAGAATTTTATGTATACTCGGGCATTGTAGAAACTGGGGAAAATGATAAAAAAATTCTTCCATAGGAAAGTAGCGGGAAAACAACTAGCACAATCTTGAGGGTCAGGTTTCATTTCACCATAATTATTCTCTGCCTTCCTGTTATTTGTTTGATATAAGTTACCTTAGGAACATTTATGAATAAAATTAGTCTTACATTACTTTTATTTATTATTTATTATAAAAAATGTCATATAAATTGCAAATCATCTTCTGTGGCAAGAAATTTAATAATCACAAAAAATTATATCTTTTGTAACACAAAGTCATGGTGCACACTGCTTCACTTTTGGTGAAAGAATTTTAAATAATCCTTTCCTTTTGAAAAGTACTGATTGCATTTTATGCACTTAGTCTTTGTTCTGAATCTGCAGTGCTCGTACTGACATGTTCGTGGTGACAAAATATCATCCTCTGTGGGCCAGTGATCATACCCATCCAAACTTGGTTTCGGATAGGGTATGTAAACTTTTGCCTTTATGGAGGTACTTAACGTGTCGTCTAACGGTGCTTCAACTTTTCAGCTCTCCTGTTTCTGCCTGGACATGGCACTGTGTGAACGCCTGTGCTCTTCAGGAACTTCTTCGGCACTGATATCATCATCACATGAGTCGTCTGCCTGTTGACTAGTTGAAAGAGAAGGAACAAGCTCGTCGCCTCCGTCTGACGAAATGCCACTCAAATATAAATTCTCTAATAGAAAATAAATCTGACTACCTGATAAACCTACATACAATAACTTGAATGTGCATAAAAACGTTCTCATTCAAAACTGTATGAAAAACAGTAACAGAGGGAGGCTAATAACGCAATCAACAACACAAGTCGAGGATGCAGTTACACAGTCAACACCTAACCCGTACAATCATGCTAGTACAAATTTTACGCACAATTCCCGTGCAAAGATATGGAGTTAATAATAATTATCAATATCACAACGTTTTACACACTAAAGTGAAGAAATTAATTAAAATTTGTGGTGCGGCCGGGAATCGAACCCGGACCTCCATGCTTACTAGTCAGACGTCTTACCGTTAGACCACCTCTAACGACTAAGGCGCCTCGGACATATTCGAGACGAAAAATCGTCTCAGGGTTTCTCAATCGATATATAAATTGCTTTACACACTATTACAAATAACCAGATCCAGAAAATAGCCGAAACAATTCAATTTAACTTGTGCTGCAATCTATTGACGCCGAATGGCAACATAAACATGAGAAACGCGTGGCGAACAACCCACAAAATCGTTGTAGATTGGTTGGGAGCAAGGCAAGAGATTCAGATTGTCTTAAGAAAATAAAAGCCGAACCCGAACGATCTTGTTTACTATATTTGTCGTATGAAATCGACTTTCATGAAAAAGAATCTCTACTTAAAATGCAGTATCTTGTTAGCTGAGACGGTCTCGGCTGGGTAGCAAATGCGGTAAATTTGCATGAGCGGCCGGGCCACACGTGGGCGGCAGAGTCTGGAGGAGAGCCTGGAGCTACTGCAGCAGAGACAAAGCGCGGGCCGCCCCTGTAAGCCGATTACCCGCCAGCCGCAGCCGCGCCCACGCAGACAGCGGGACCCCTCGCGCCTCGCAGCGCCCCAGCAGTCCCACAATTCTCCGGGATCTCGCAGGCATTAGCCTAATGCACAAGTTCTCACAATTAGTTCGTCACCGCTGCAGTGCGTAGCTGCGGCATCGCCTACTATTTGTCTCGGCTTTCTTACTGGTTCAGTTCTCTTGCTTCCCATTTTGGTCATGTTTGGGGGAGTAAGTGCAGGGAGAAGAAATAAAAACATTGTGGTTTACTGATGACACGGTAATTCTGTCAGAGACCGCAAAAGATCTGGAAGAGCAACTGGACAGAGTCTTGAAAGGAAGATATAAGATGAACATTAACAAGAGTAAAATGAAGGTAATGGAATGCAATGTCAGAAAATCAGGAGATGCTGAAGGAAATAGATTAGGTAATGAGACAATAAAAGTAGTAGATGAGCTTCTTTATTTGGGTAGAAAGATAACTTCTCATGGCCGAAGTAAAAAAGATATAAAATACAGAATGGCCTTGTGAAGAAAAGCTTTTCTAGAGAAGCGAAACTTGTTAACATCCAATATTAATTTAAATGTTAGGAAATCCTTTCTGAAAGCATTTGTCTGGATTGTAGCATTGTATGGGAGTGAAACGTGGACGATTAGGAGTTCAGATAAAAAGATGGTAGAAGCTTTTGAAATGTGGTGCTACAGACGAATGATGAAAATTAGATGGGTAGATCACGTAACTAATGAGGAAGTGCGTAACCGAATCGGGGAGAAAAGGAGTTTCTGGCATATACTGACTAAGAGAAGGGATAGATTGCTTGGACACATTCTGAGACATCAAGGAATTGTCAACTTAGCATTAGAAGGAAGCGTGTGGGGTAAAAATCGTAGAGGGAGACCGAGGGAAGAATACAGTAAGCAGATTCAAAAGGACATAAGTTGCCGAACGTATTCTCAGATGAAGAGACTTGCACGGGACTGGGTAGTGTGGGGAGCTGCATCAAACCAGCCTGCGGACTGGAGACCACAACAACACAGGGAGAGGAAAATTGAATTGTGATGGGATAGTGTAATTCGGTAGTAGGAAAAGGAAGGGAAGGAAAAGTAGACAATTCTGGTATTGTATAGATCGGAGCGGGGAATGCTTGATTCCTTAATCGGGTATGGAAGTTAGAAAATTTAAAAGGCGAATGGATAATTTAAAGCTAGATGTAGTGGGGTTTAGTGAAGTTCGCTGGAATGAGGAACAGGATTTCTGGCCAGGATACATACAAAGCCAACACTGACAACAGTAGTACAAGTTTATATGCCCACTAGCTCAGCCGATGATGAGGACATCAAAGAAATTTATGAGGAGGTAAAGAAAATTACTCGGATAATTAAAACCTTTCAGACCACACCTTATTAAAGGATCTTGATGATTATATTTTAACCATTAAGTTGGCGAGTTAATGTGGTTTTAAAATAATAATGTTGTGTAATCTAAGATCCGAAGATGGCAGTTAAACTGCCGAAAATCTTAATAAAAACGATATTGGCTCTTGTCTTCAATACATATGACCATTTTCTTCTTTTTCTATCGTAAACTGGATTATGTCGTGAATACAGTTTATGTCTGTAACTGGTCTAAGTTGTTCATGTCTGAGGCACAAAATGTTATTTATATATCTGATGCAGTATAGGATTTTGTACCTGTTTAGGACCATTTTGTTAAAAATAACATATTCTGCCTGGTTCATAAAGATGTAGACAAGGTGCGTCTGAAAAGTTGGGTGAATGGTCCCACATTTTACAGACCGCCCTGGTGAGGATGATGCGCCTTCTCATACGTATTGAGGGACGTCTCAGCAAGCTCCGACTATCATGAAAAGCGCTGCAGTGAAGCGGCGGTACACCTGCGACCACCTAACAGGGTCAATGAAAGAACTCGTGTCATTGCAACATGGAGCGCAAGGCAATACGGCAATGGAGACCAGTGGGATGTTAATGCAAGTGTATTGTGTTTAAGCACTGATTAAAAGTGTATTTTTGAATGGTTTCTACGCTTTAAAGACGGATAAGAAGGTATCGGCAGGATGAACCATGTTCGGGCTGACTGTCCACAATCACAGTCCCAGACAAAACGAGAGCGACGGATGCTTGCGCACCATCGGCGTCTGTCTTTGAGAAAGATAGCAAACGGGTCAAAGATGAGCTGTGTAAGCACTATTGTTCACGAACATATGGGAAAGCAGAAAATTTTTAACCAGTTTGTACCGCACATGCTAACTGACGAGCAGAAGCAAACTCGGATGGAAGCATCTGGATATTTCATCGGTATGTCTTTGGGAACAGCAATTTTTGGAAAAAATCATTACAGGAAATTACAGTTGGTACTACCAATACGATCCAGAGACCAAGAGACGATCAATGGCATGCTATTTATCTTTCCCCCGCCCCCCAAAAGCCGCGGCGGAACGGCCAAGCGTATTGAGGCGCTATGCTGCGATGTGCGAGGTCGTTCCCCGTTGGGGTTTCGAATCCCCCCTTGGGCAGGGATGTTTTTGTCGTCTTTAGTATAAGGTAGTTCATAAGTGGTTTGTAAGTTAGGGACTGATAACACCGCAGTTAAGTCCCTTAAGCTTAACAAACATTTGAACATTTTGCCTCCCAATAAATGTCTGTGGACAAAATCCAAGATGATGAAGGTGTTTCGCAGGAATTTCTTGTAAGGAAGATATAAGATGCGACTGAAAACTTCAGCGAATGGTCTCAGAAAATATAGGAAACAGGAGTTACAAACAAAATACATTTACTGGCCTTCAAAGTATCGCCATTGGCTATAATACACTTCTGACATCGGTCGTACACCAGATGGAAACTGTCAGCAAACGCTTGTGGAATCGCTCAAACGCATTGTCGGATCTCTGCAACTGCAGAGCTAATTTAAGGTGGCGAAACAGTAAGAAGTGTGCCAGTGCCAAATCTGGAGGCTAAGGAGGGTATGAAAACACAGTGACCTTGTGTCTAGGGAGAAAGTTGACCACGCGGATTGCAGTGTAAAAAATGAAATGTTTGTAAATCTAAGGGACTTAACAACGTTAGTCATCAGTGCCTAGGCTTCCAAACTACTTACACTAACTTAAAGTAACTTATGATAAGGACAATAGAAACGCCCATGCCCAAGGGAAGACTCGAACCGCTGACGATGAGCGGCCGTGCGCATAACAAAGCACCTTAGTGCGCATGGGTATTCTGACGCAGTGATTGCAGTGTACGGACAGGTATTGTCAGCCACTAAATTCCTCTGTGTGCTACACTTCTGGCCGAATCCTCGAGATGTGTGGCAGCAGCCATTCAAAACGGCCACGTAAACTTCTGTGTTGAAGAGTATGGCCCTTGGGTACAAATTCATTATTCATCAAGTCCATCTTACTGAAGAAGGCAATCAACATAGTCTTTAGAATGAAAATTTCACTCTGCAGTGGAGTGTGCACTGATATGAAACTTCCTGGCAGAAATTTTTCCACTCTAATTTTTCATGCTTAAAGAGTGTAACAGGGACAAACTGGCATTAAAAAGCGATAGAAATGGAAATAGTTCCGCTAGAAGATATACATACATAGTTAGTGGCAGTGGGATGCTGAATATGAAGGCTGAAAAATGTTCATTTTATAATCACTTTTCAAAACAATGCTCATGTAGTTGAAATTATGTTATCAGCACTATAATTATCTTGTCACTCAAATAGTTAAAAAACTGCTACTATATTAGCCTTTCCAAACAGTTTATAATTATATTTGATATTTATTGCAACAGACAAAACTTTGATGGGTGTAGTTTGTGCTTCCTAGTCTTACAGACTATTCACTTTTCAGCTAACAGACAGACCCTCTAATGCTGAAGAATGAACGCGGTCCTGTTAGGAGAAACTAAGTCCTCGAGCTTTCCAGTGCAGAACCCGCCCTTCATCAGGAGACTCTCCGGCTGTTGCAGGCGGCGTGTGTCGCGGGCAGCCTGGCGTGCAGGCGCCGCTGCTGGTGGTGGAGCCACCGCCGCGGCTGCGCTTCTCCAACTCTACGGGAGCGCAGGTCAGCTGCTCGGCCCGTGGCAGCCCGCCGCCCAGCATCGCGTGGCTGCACGCCGATGGGACACCCGTCACTGCCGTGCCGGGACTCAGGTAGGCACATCCAGGTCTTCAGTAATAACATTCTGTGTGCTATGGATTCTGCTGCGGTTGTGATTCACTCCAGACTAAAAAGTAAAGGAGGTCTTAATTTACTGTCACCTGATGATGAGGTCAAAATAAATCTTTATTGAGTGATGGAAGACAAAGTGCAGGTACAGTTGACTCAATGATAACAATTTTCTCCATTTTATTTGCTCTCGTCATTGAATACTTTCTAAACTCTCAGTATTAACCCAGTAATGACTCATCACAAATGAAGTTCTAACAGCATGTCATCCCCTCAGCGTGATTCGACATAATACTCGCATCAGTGGTCGCAACAATATTGAGTCCTCAGGCCATGCAGAGAACGCTCCCTGGTCGTACCGGATGTTAGGCTGCGTTCAAAGCCTACTGTCTACCAACCCTCGCTACCTGAGGGAGATAATACCCTATACTACTGTTCCAGAGAGGTATCTTTTGTTACCTCCTTGGTCCATGATTATGTTGGTACCACACTAAGAACATGCCACCTCGCCTCTTGTCAGGTAAGGGTATCTCTGGTTACATAGCAGACGGCAGTGCAGACGACACACGAAACCATGGGTTTTTAACTATAGTAAACGAGGCCTAAAACGGAAAGCGGCGACTGACCTTGATGGCTACTTTTATCAGTTTCGTAAATACGCTTTGATTAGAATAACACGAGTTGATAATTAATTACGTTAGTAAGTTCTACATGGCTTTCCATCGAGTCTTTTCATCCTCTCTCAGGGTAGGTTTCTCCTCAGGTATTGTAGCTTTCTTCCATGCCCTGCGGATTGGTCCTGGGACGGAGGCCCACTGGTCGAGGGGTCTGCGACGCGTCAGTCACGGTCTGCACGGTAACTACGGTCGGGGGTTCGAATCCCCTCGGGCATGTATATTTGTGCCGTCCTTAGTGTTAGCTAGTTCATAAGTAGTTTGTAATTTTAGGGACTTATGACCCCTTAGTTAAGTCCCATAAGCTCTACAAACAACAGCAAGATTCAAGTATCTCGCTGGCCGGCGGCGGGCCTAACAGGCTGTAGGCAGTCCATAGACATACAAGTTATGTGTCGCTGTGATTAGCTTGCTGGAACTGTCCCAGGGTGCTCTGCCGGGACGTGCCAGAGTTAGGGCGTGCGGTGACAGAACTGTGAGGTATCGCTGTAGCGCCAGTGTCCGCCGATGCACGACTCACAGTGACCTGAACGCTTATCCTATGGCTCCCCATACCATGATGTTAGGATTTACTTCTTTCTGCCTCAACACAATATTCACAGAAGTGCTCTCTGCCCTTGACGCCAACAAATCGGAATACAACAGTCACCTGAGCTTATGAAGAAACTGGACTCAACATCAACCATGATGCGACGCCATGTCTTCCCGGCGCGGCATCGGTGTTCTGGTGCGGCGTTTCTTTCTCGACCCCAACCTGCAGGCTGTGAATGGGTGACATCATCTCGCGATTGGCAAAAACATCGCGCCACTGTGCACCGACGCCGTTCACGCAGTCCAACGATGCAACCATTGTCAAATGCTTTCACTTGGTGCACAGGGCGTCTGCAAGGCATCACGAGTGCTCGTTACCTAGTGCGGAAACGTCTTTGTACTCTGACTGGTACCAACTTGGAGACGAAAGGGCGGTGAAATAACAAATACCTACTAGTGGCCATTCAATAGATTACACGGCCATGTAAATCACACGTCTAAGGCTTGCATGTAAACCGAAATACTATATCATTGGACCATCATTGTCAGGCAGTGTATTTCCAGTACAATGTATGAACATTTAAAGTAATGCTTTTAGGATTAATTTTTTGCAAGATTTCCACTAACACTAAAGGAGACTAGATACTTAACTCCATTTCATCGAATCACAATTCTTAGCTGTAGAATACAAGTTACGTGTAGAGTACGGGATTCAGAAATCAATGTGCTGTCACCTCACAACGTAAATGATAAGTCATCAGAAATGTTGCAATAATTAAAATTGAAAACAACGTAAATGGTAAGTCATCAGAAATATTGCAATAATTAAAATTCAAAGCAATAAATAAATGACTGACAGCAATAAAACCATCGATGTACATGATTGTCAGAACCAACAAATTCAAAATCAAATGTTTGTAGAGCTTATGGGACTTAACTACGGGGTCATCAGTCCCTAAACTTACAAACTACTTATGAACTAGCTAATCATAAGGACGGGAGAAATATCCATGCCCCAGGGGAAATTCGAACCTCCGACCGCAGTGGCCGTGCAGACCGTGACTGGAGCGCCTCAGTCCCCTCGGCAACCGCGGCCGGCCAGGTCCCACAGACTTCACCTCACGATGGCGCTAAAAGCCGAAATAGGCCTATGTGTTGTTGTGGTCTTCAATCCGGAGACTAGTTGATGCAGCTCTCCACAATACCCTATCTTGAACAAGCCTCTTCATCTCCACATAAGAACGGCAACCCACATCTGTCTGAATCTGCTTACTGTATCCATCTCTTGGTCTTCCTCTGCGGTTTTTACCCCACACACTTCCCTCCAACACTAAATTCACAATTCCTTGATGTCTAAGAATGTGTCCTACCAATCTATCCTTTTAGTCCAGGTATGCCAGAAATTCCTTTTCTCCCCAATTCTGTTCAGTACCTCCTCATTAGTTACGCGATCCACCCACCTAATCTTCAGCATTCTTCTGTAGCACCACATTTCAAAAGCCTCTATCCTCTTCCTGTCCACACCGTTTACCGTCCATGTTTCACTCCCATACTAGGCAACACTCCATACAAATGCCTTCAGAAAGGACTTCCTTAAGCATCAATATTCGATGTTAACAAATTTCTCTTTTTCAAGAACGCTTTTCTACCCATTGCCATTCTGCATTTTATATCCTCTGTACTGCGACCATCATTCCTTCAGCATCACCTGATTTTCTTAGACTGCACTCCATTACCCTAGTTTTGCTCTTGTTAATGTTCATCTTATATGCACCTTTCAGCACACTATCCATTCCGTTCAACTGCTCTTCCAGATCCTTTGCTGTCTCTGCCAGAATTACTATGTCGTCGGCAAAACGTAATGTTTTTAATTCTTCCTCCTGAACTTTAATTCCTTCACCAAATTTCTCCTTGCTTTCCTTTATAGCTTGCTCAATGTACAAATTGAATAACATTGGAGAAAGGCTACAACCGTGTCTTACTCCCTTTCCAACCACTGCATCCCTTTCATGCCCTTCAACTCTGACAACAGCTGTCTGGTTTTTGTACAAGTTGTAGATAACCTTACGCTCCCTACATTTTACTCCTGCTTGCTTCAGAACTTGAAAGAGTTTATTCCAACCAACATTGTCAAAAGCCTTCTCCAAATCTACAAGAGCTAGAAATGTAGGTTTGCCTTTTCTTAATCTATCTTCTAGGATAAGCCGTAATGTGAGTATTGCCTCCCGTGTTCCTACATTTCTCCTAAACCCAAACTCATCTTCCTCGAGGTCGGCTTCTACCAGCTTTTCCATCCTTCTGTAAATAATTCGTGTTAATATTTTGCAACCATGACTTATTAAACTGATGGTTCTGTAGTGTTCACACCTGTCTGCGCCTGCTTTCTTTGGTATGGGGATTATAAGATTTTTCTTAAAGTCTGAGGGTACTTCACCTGTCTCATACATCTTAAATTTTCTAGCTTCCCTACCCGATTAAGGGATCTAACATTCCACGCTCCGATCCGTAGAATGCCAATGTTGTCTTTCTGATGATCACATCCTCCTGAGTAGTCCCCGCCCGGAGATCCGAATGGGGGACTATTTTACCTCCGGAATATTTTACCCGAGAGGATGCCATCATCATATGTTCATACAGTAATGTCCTCGGGAAAATTAACGGCTGTAGTTTCCCCTTGCTTTCAGCCTTCGCAGTAACTGTGTGGCAAAGCCACATTAGCTGATGTTACAAGGCCAGCTCAGTCAATCATCCAGACTGTTGCCCCTGGAGCTACTGAAAAGGCTGCTGCCCCCCTTCAGGAACCACACGTTTGTCTGGCCTCTCCACAGATACCCCTCCGCTGTGGTTGCACCTACGGTACGGCTATCTGTATCGTTGAGGCACGCAAGCCACCCCACCTCGGCAATGTCTGTGGTTCATGGGAGTGGAATAGGCCTATAGTGTAATAAAAATAATTATATTTAAAGCAGCATTTAGGATTTATTGCATAATGTCTTTAAATGACATTTATAGTGCTGCAGGCCCAAGAGAAACCGAATCTATATGAAGCTAATAATTTTGTTATCGCTAGATATCACGTGAATCAAAGTTAAATTACAGTACAGGTTCTTGCAGTGTTTTCCACAAGGCTCATAAAACCATCCATTTTTCGGGACAAGCGACTACACGTTGACAAGCATAAAAAATATTCTTTTCACATTCCGCGTTTGGACATATCATCAAAATGTTTATATGTTTGTAAATCTATCGGACCAAACTACGTGGTCATCAGTCCGTAGCTTACAAACTACTAAAACTAGGGTAAATTAGCCTAATGACAACACACACACACACACACACACACACACACACACACACACACACACTCATATATATGCCCCAGGGAGGACTCGAACTTCCGACAGCGAGCAACCTCGCGCTCCGCAGCGAGGTGCCTTAGACTGCTCGGCTACTCCACGGCTTTCGTGCGCCCAATCCTATTAGTATGTTTAACGTACTTACACTGAGGTATTCGATGTTGCTCATATGACTTAACACATCTTGTAGCCAAGTTTTCATAGCTTCTATGTCAGCAAACAGTACAGAGGGTGCAAAATGGTGTTACTGTAATTATTTTATTCAAATAAATTTTAATTTTAAGTCTATGCCATCTGGCGGATACTCGACCTTCTTTACGTGTTACGCTTTTTGCCCCTTCTTACCACAGTTTGGCATGTAAATCTAATCGAACACCTTGACTAGACGTTCATGTTTGCGGATTATGGTTTTGGTTATATATCTCCACTAAGATGTAATTTTATATCCCATCATTTCTCAAAAATTGTAAGTATAATTTGCATGTAATGTGTTTGTTCTCTTTGGGAGTATTGTGATTTCTATCTGTAGAAATTCGAAACGTAATGTAATTCTAAAATTTGTGCCACAGAAACGCGTAATGTGAAAGTCTATTTTGACCAAGGCACATCAAGAAAAATTGTTATCAAGGTTCTTGCAATATTAACTCTGTATGAAACTGCTGCGCAATTATGAAAACGATTTAAAATATTGTAAAAACCACAACAAGAAGTACTGTGGTTAGTGTTGTAACTGTTAGACGCACATATGGACGTCATTTGAAATACTTGCACGAAACCATAGTTTTGACTATTATAGAGCATTTGTTAACAGGTTCGGCCACGCGGCACTGGCCCTGTGGTCTGGAGAGACACCCCACAAATCGCGCGGTCGCTCGTGCTTGAGTTTCTAATCCTCCATCGGGCATGGATGTGAATGTTGTTCTTAGTATTAGGAAGATTAAGTAGTTTGCAGGTCTAGAGACTGATGACCACAGAATTTGGGTCCCATAGAGTTACAAACTTTGAAACAATTGAATGGGTTATCCTGAGCATCTATTAATCGCTGCCGGATGTTTGTCAGTGCTATTGAGTCGAGGCAATGAGCTTGATATCTAGTCACCTCCGTTACCTCAGTGTCACTTTCTTCCGAAGCCTTGAAACAGCGATATTTGTGTCCCCGAAGTACTTCTAAATCTACATCTACATGGGATAATTAGCAAATCACATTTAAGTGCCTGCAAGAGGGGTCATCGAACCACCTTTATACTATTTATCTCTCATTCCATTCTCGATCAGCGCGCGGGAAGAAAGAACACCTGAATCTGTCTGTTCGAGCTCTGATTTCTCGTATTTTATGCTGATGTTCTTTTCTACCTATGTAAGGGGGAGTCAATAATATATTTTCGCATTCGGAGGAGTATGTTGGTGATTGGAGTTTCGTAAGTAGCCCACGCCGCAGCGACAAGGACCACTGCTGTAATGATTCCAATCCCAGATCCCGTATCATTTCCGTAACGCTGTCTCCCCTGTATCGTGACAATACAAACCGAGCTACCGTCAAACCCACCTGATAAGGATCCCACACTGGGTAGCAATACTCCAAAAAAAGGACAGACAAGTGCAGTGTATGTAGTCTATTTAGTAGTTCTGTTGCATGTTTTAAGAGTTCTGCCAATAAAACGCAGGCTCTGGTTCGCCTTTCTCACGTCATCTGTTCTTTCCAGTTTAAGTCGGAAGTAATAGTAATTCAAAGATATTTTGTGGAGTTTACGGCCTTCGCGTTTGACTGATTTATCCTGTAAACAAAGTTTAACGGATTTATTTTCGTACTCATGTGGATGACTTTACACTTAGCATTATTTAGAGTCAATTGCCAATTTTTACATCATAGTGATATCTTATTTACATCGTTCTGCAGTTGGTTTTGATCTTCAGATAATTTTACTAGACGGTAAATGTCGGCGACATCTTCAAACAACCTAAGAGAGTTACTTAGATTTTCTCCCAAATCGTTTTTGTAAATAAGGAAAAGTCGCAAATTTGGGGCGATATACCATAACCATGCAGTTTGATTAAAAGCCGTTTGTGAGGTACGGTGTCAAAAGCCTTATGGAAATCAAGAAATGCGGAATCGATTTGCGAACCCTTGTCGATAACTGTCATTACTTCGTGTGAATCAGGAGCTAGTTGTGTTTCGCATGAACGATATTTTCTAAATCCCTGTTGACCTTGGGTCAATAGATCCTTCTGTTCGAGATAATTCATAATATTTGAATACAGGATACTTTTCAAAATCCTGCTGCAAATTGACGTCATTGTAATGGACCTGTAGTTCAGTGAGTTACTCCTACTGCCTTTCTTGAATTTAGGTGTGAACTGTGCAACTTTCCACTGTTTTGATACAGATCCTTCTCTGAGAGAGCGGTTGTATATGGCTCTTAAGTAAGGAGCTGTCGCTTCAGGATAATCGGTCGCTGTCTTATTTTCTTCTCACTTCGTGTAATTGTCTTTTCGTGTTTTGTATATCTTGATTTCTGCGTTTGTTATCAAAATAATCTCAACCAAACACGATCTCTCTTCTCGGACCTAAATCCTTCAACTTCTGTGGGATAAAAGAATAAATAGGGAAAAATCAATAGCAGAAGAATTGAAGCGATTAAAATTCGTAATTCTGTACTGGCGTCACCACTTGGGATTAGCTTCGTATTTCATGCCCTGCTATATCTAGCGTTCATACGACTGTGATAGTGTTTCACACGTGGCCTTCAAAACAAGACCAACAGCACTGCCTACATAATTATTCGCACGATACAGGGAAGAGAGTACTTTATAACAGACTTCAACACGAACCTATAGTTTTGTTGCAGTCTTGGTGAAATACGGCACACTTGACATCCAAATCAAAAGACACATCACTATCAGCATCAGATTTTGTACAGTGCATGTCGGAGTGTGCCTTACTCCAGACTTCGACACTGCTTGAGGGATGACCATAAAATTAGGAAATGTAATTTTTCATAGAGAGGGGAACCCAAAGGGGATCGAAGGAGAATGGTACAGAACGATAGAGGTAATAATATAGACAGGGGAATGGATAATGGGTGGTAGGAGGAAGAGACTTTGTAAGAAGAGGAGGAAGAGGTGGGTAGGCAGACAAAGAGGGAGGAGAAGAAGATGGACGAAGAAAGAGTACGTATATTGACTGAATAACAGAATATACAATTTCAGAAAACATTTTAGGAGAAAACAGCAATCGATAATGAAATCCTATTTTCAAAAACATAGTCTCGATCGCAAAAGTTTTTGTTTATTTGATAGCCGGTTTCAGTCTTTTTGTGAGTCCATCTTAAAACCAACAGCAATACAATAATGTTAAAATTTTAAAAGGGATATACAGAAGATGATATTATGCTAACTACTCCAGCTGTAAAATAGTAACAAAGTGAAATATTGTACCCATGGCAGCCGACTGTGAGCAGGTCTGGAACCATTGCCCATGGAAATCGAAGGGAGTAAGACAGGGTTGTAGCCTTCCTCCAATGTTATTCAGTTTGTACATCGAGCAAGCTGTGAAGGAAAGCGGGGGAAAATTTGGAGAAGGAATTAAAATTAAGGGCGAAGAAATAAAAGCAATGCGTTTAGCTGATGAATTCGTAGTTCTGTCTGAGACAGCAAAGGACCTGGAAGAGCAATTTAATGGAATTGACTGTGTCTTGAAGAGAGCATATAAGATGAACATTAATAAGAGAGAAAAAAAGTTAATGGAATTTAATCTCAGAAATTCAGGCGACGCTTGAGGAATTAGATTAGTTATAGAAACAATAAAGGTGGTAGATATTGAAGCAACGTACGGTAAGGTCCGCTCCCAACATGCGGTATTAAATCTTTGGAAGAGAATCATGCAATCGTTACTAAAAGTTTGACCTTACCAAGTACAGTTACCATACAAATATACATATATGATGAGCATGCAGAAATTAATTTCGTAAAATTGGTAACTATTTTCCGAGAATTCCTTTTGAATAAAATAAAAACATTTGTTTTTATCAATTTGTTTAGCTATCTGCTCGCTATGAGCATTTGAAGAAACTCTTTGGACATGATGATGTCAGAGATGGTTCTACTTCGTTGCTGCTTCAAAGACTTTCACTTATCGATGGTTGCACGCCAGCAATACGCGTAGCAGCTCTTGTAGCAGCAGACGACGCGTTGATTATCTGAAGAGAATCGCCGTATTCCACGTGTGATTCAGAATGGTGGACGATCATTTACACCTTATTCAAAAGCCAGAACCGCAGTTATTAGAGTCGAAGGGCAAGAAAGGGAATCATTGGTTCGGAAGGGAGTAAGATAGGTTTGTAGACTTTCTCCAATGTTATTCAATTTGTACATCGAGCAAGCTGTGAAGGAAAGCAAGGAAAAATTTGGAATAGGGATTAAAGTTCAGAGGGAAGAAATAAAAACATTGCGTTTTGCTGATGACATTATAATTCTGTCAGAGACAGCAAAGGACCTGGAAGAGCAGTTGAGAGGATTGGACTCTGTTGAAGATAGCATATAAGATGAACATTAAGAAGAGCAAAACAAGGGTAATGCAATGCAGTCTAAGAATATCAGGCGACGCTCAAGGAATTAGATTAGGTAACGAAACAATGAAGGTGGTAGATGAGTTTTATTTCTTGGGTAGTAAAATAACATAACAACGGTCGCAGTACAGAGGATATAAAATGCAGAATGGCAATGGGAACAAACGCGTTTTTGAAAAAGGGGAATTTACGAAGATCAAACCTTAATTTAAATGTAAGGAAGTCTTTTCTGAAGTCATTTGTGTGGATTGTTGCCTTATACGGGAGTGAAACATGGATGATAAATAGTTCAGGCAGGATGAGGATAGAGGCATTTGAAATGTGATGGTACAGAAGAATGCTGACGATTATGTGAATAGATCACATAACAACGTCCATCATAGCAAAGACGTTGCATTATTATGCGCGTATGTACAGAGAGGCCATTGAGATTTTTAAACACCGAATTTATTAACTAAAAACAGATAGGTATTAAACACGATAAGATCTGAATGTCAGCATTGCAGCAACAGCATAACAATTGATTAATTTCATTTTTATAAATTATTTAAGCCAAGTTGGTTGCACACTACAATTTGCAGGTGATACCACTCTCATTGCCAAGGGGGGAAATTCAACCCAAACAGTCTTGAAGTCTGATGCAGTATTCAAAATTGCTAAACATTGGTTGGTGAAGAGGTAGTGAACAGAACTGGGGATAACAGGAATTTTTGGGATACCTTGATCAAAAGAAGAGATTGATTGGTAGGACACATTCTTAGACATAATGGAAGTAGTGTGTGGGTTAGTGTGTGGGGTAAAAATCGCGGACGGAGACCTAGAGACGAATACAGAAAACAGATTCAAATGGATGAGTGTTGCCATTCTTATGAGGAGATGTAGAGGTTTGCTCAGGATAGAATACGGTGGAGAGCTGCATCAAACCTGTCTTCGGACTCAAGACCACAGCAACAACAACGTAACTACAACTATTTGATTTTCAGACTGAGACATTGGCACCGTCACTCGTAAAAAAACTGTGCGTAGAGATGAGAGTCTTTTAGTAGTTATAAAATAAGCTCGAATGTTACCATCCTGCTTTATTGGTGACATGAGTCATGTCACAAAGGAAAATAACGGAATAACGCCCGACCAACGTCGGTTTTGTGCTAGCTTAGATAATGGAAAGCATAAGAAGACAACGTGGATGGTAAGAAATAATCATAGGGATGCGAAATGTATTGGGTAGAGGTATATTTAGGGTTTCTGAGGTCGTTATTGTTAAATGAAAGTGAAGTTCGGCAAACGACGAGGGAAGCAGAACGACATTAATCGCGTGAACGGCGCCTCGGAGCAGCAACACACGCCACAGGTCTCTCAGAACGGAAGCGCAGTTCAGTTCCCCCATAAAGATGGCGTCGTTCCGCTCTGGTGAGCACTGTGCAGTAAAATGTGAATCTCTTGTCGGAGCCGGAGGGCGGAACTCTGAGGGGAGAGATTTAATGCGGAAGCGACGAATTGCTCGTCCGGAAACGTCTGGATTCCTTCCACCTGGCAAAATAGCAAAAAGGCTATTCTCCTGTAGCTCTAACGTCCGCGTCCTAAAAGTTTGACCTTACTTCTTGAAGAAGATCTTATATATCGCTTAAGAGACCTGTATGTAATGTCGTTTCGGCTACCACTCTCACTAGATGAAATATTACAACTTGTCAAACAACGTTCACTGTCAATAACTGTCAAACCTACAGCTAAACGAAACGTTGACAGTTCATGCACAAGCTAAGGCATGGATTTTTTTTAACATTAACTCTGAACTTTGGCAATTTAGAAACTCTAAATTTTGATATAATGACGGCAATACGCAAACTATTGTAAATAAAAATACATATTTTACGAGCTACAATGTTTACTTTTAATTCAAATACTCATCCAGCATATTCGTTCCATTATCAGTGAGTGTCTTTTTACGTCAATCCATTGTGCTTACCTCTTCTTTGATCAAAATTTCAATGCGAAACGAAAATTATAAAATCAGCAAAAGATGTAACTGACTGCAATGAGTGATGTGTACCTTCCCAAAACAATATTGGATTAAAATATTGGTTGGAATTAATCACCGCAGGTAAGAAAAACTTTAACAATGACTTGAGGGAAAATAAATATCAGCTGATAACTATGCATATCTAAATCTGGATATTATTCTCTGTATATCACATTTAAGTGTCTGGCAATTTATCGAACCGTTTTCATAGTATTTCTCTACCGTTACACTCTCTAATAGCACCCAGGAAAAAGGAACACCTAAATCTTTCAGGTTCCACAAAGTTCTCTCTTTAAGTTCAAGCTATTACACGCACAATATGATCAATCGTTGTGACAAAAAAATATAGATAAAGTTCTCCCCGATTCAGGTATTAAATATGCGAGCTTTCGAGAAGACTTTCGGAAAACTAAGAAGTCATTCAATAGACTATCTTTTCAAAGCTGAGTTATTATGCACGTACATAGTTGCATTAGTATGATATTTTATTGTCAAAATAATTTCTTTCTGTACAAGAATTGAATTCAAGATATTTCGAGGGAAGACAGTGAGATGTCAACACGCTCATGCTTTCTGAACGAGAAACTCAAACTCAGTCATACATTTTGTACAATGGTTCGTCTAATTACAATAAATGAAATAAATTAGCGAAACATTTAACGTGCTTCCGCATGGCACTATAAATCATGTACGTGCAGCAAATATTGGTTTTCATATATATATATATATATATATATATATATATATATATATATATATATATATATATATATATATATATCATTAACTATACCTTTTCCTTTCAGACAAACTATTTCACGAAACATTTGATCGATTATTTTTAATATAAAGATTATAATTTCGTGTGGCTCATTGGCCTGGTGCAAGTCTTTCAATTGGACGCCACTTCGGCGTTATCCAACCGGGGAAAGGGGACCTACAACTGAACGTGGAATCCGAACCACGTGTCGTTTCTGGCGACACCGCACGTAGTTGAGAAGCATGGGTCCGAGTCCAACCGAGTTTCTAACACACGACCCTTCGGTTTCCAGTCGAGCGCCTTACCCCAAGACCGCTGGGCCCGACAATATACAGATGACGGTTCCAGTTTAAGTTGCTCATTAATTTTAACGAGTAAATGTTTAGCTGAATCCACTACCTCTAACTTATTGTGGTTTATCGTATAATCGAAAACTAATAAATACTTTCAATACGCATAAGTAGACCATCATACTGTTCATTGCTTAGTTTCACATGCAACTGTTCTTACCAGCAGATTTTGTCTGCAATTTATAAAAGGTTTTGGTGATCTAGCGGTTTTCAAAATGTTTCAAATGTTTGTATAGCTTATGGGACTTAACTACGGGGTCATCAGTCCTTAAACTTACAAACTACTTATGAACTACTTACGGACTAGGACGGCACAAATATCCAGGCCCGAGGGGGGATTCGAACCCCCGACCGTAGTGGCCGTGCAGACCGTGACTGGAGCGCCTCAGTCCCCTCGGCCACCGCGGTCTGCTGGCGGTTTTACTGGGCGCTATACAACCGCATTATTTGCAATCTGTCGAAGTGGGCTGCTGATATTGTTTTTAGAAGTAATAATACAGATTACCAACAGCAGTATGCTTACATAGCATTCTTGAGGAACTCCAGATAACCCTCAGTTTACGGTCTATAACTTAAGACGCGAAATCACGATTCAAACCATATGATTCTCCGTAGTTACACGATTCATCATATTCTCGAAATTTCGGTAGAAGTCCTCTTTACCAACCGTAACAAACACTGTGTGGAAATCTAGATACCCCATCGGCAGTATTCATTATGTCGTGTGAATGAAGATCCGGTTGTTTTCACGAATTCACTGAGGGTACTTCGCCTGTATCATAGATCTTACACACCAGGTGAAACAGTTTTGTCATGGCTGATTCTCCTATAGAATTCAGTAGCTCTGACGGGGCGTTAAACCCTGAGCTTCCTTTCTTTCTTCCTCTTTTCCAACTATAAAACTGGAATTTCTGTAAGAACTCGTCCCGTCGAATTCAGGTACAGCTATTAGCGAGTAGCATACGAAGGTGGCAACACTGCTGTGGAGATACTATGCAATGGAATCTACCATAGTCGATGATAGCACACGTTGTTGACATACCTACCTCAGCTCCCAGCAAACGAAAACGCTCGTCCCACGCCACGGAAAGCGCACAATCGAGGGAAACACATTGTTAGCGAGTGGTCTAACGTAACGGTGTCACTATGTTTTAGAAACAGGAACAATGGTGTTGAATCAAGATTGAATGTGCTACGGGGTCATCAGTTCCTAAACTTACAAACTACTTTTGAACTAACTAATACTAAGGACGGCACAAATATCCAAGCCCGAGGGGGTATTCTAACCCCCGACCGTAGTGGCCGTGCAGACCCTGACTGGAGCCCCTCAGTCCCCTCGGCCACAGCGGCCGGCATTGAATGTGCCAGAGGTCGTACAGTACGACAGTGTCATCACGTCTTTAAGAGGCGTGCAGGGAATCGGAACTGCCATACAGAACAACAGCACGTCGGGTAAAAACGTACAACGAATGTCGGCAAACTGTGGCAGACACGCATCGGCCAGGGCGTCCTAGCGTCTCTGTAGAAGTGCGCTTTCTTAACGTCATATCGTAACACTGGAAGAGACACGAGCCACACCCTACGAGCCGAGATTGCATACTGTTGCCGCGTTAGTGGACAGTGATCGATGCCATAGGATTCGTGAGCTCGCCTACAAAATCGGCATAGCGCATACGACTGTGCTTCGCATCCCGAAGGAACGCCTGGACATGTGAAAAATAGCATCACGATGGTTTCCGTGTGAATTGACGGAAGTGCAGAAATGGATGCGTTGCGACGTGGTTTAAACGCACTTGGAGCGCTATGAGCGAGAAGGAGAAGCTTTCTTATACCGTATCGTAAAACTGGATGAGGCATGGGCCACATCGGACGAGCCAAAACTGAAACGCCAATTTAACGAATGGCGTCTTTATGGATCACCGCGAAAGTCGAAAGTGCGTCAGAATCCCAGTATGGTGAAAGCTATGGTGATTCTCGTATACGACTGTGGTGGTGTTAATCTAACGCATTATGATACTCTACGGCAGACCGTCAATGTATAGTATTAAGGTTCGTTTTTGAAGCACAATCTGACACCAGCTTTGCGAAGGAAGCGCAACACTTTCTGCGCAACCCACCCATCACTTTGCACGACAATACGCGGACCCATAAAGCGTATGTTGTGGCTGCTCTGTTCGGTCGATGGGACTGGGAAGTACTGCACCATCCACCATACTCCACGGACTTACGTCCTTGTGCCTGTGATTTGATTCCAAAGATGAAGGAGCCACTACGTGGCATTCGCTTCAGAAATGACCCAGAGATTAGACAAGTAGTAGTCCGCTCCATTTGCATAATTAACAGAATAGGCTGTTCTAACGGTATACTACGCATTCCACATCGCTGGCAACGGGTTCTACACAACGCAGGTGACTACTTTGAAGGACAGAAAAAGATTGTGAATACATAAAATGCCATTATTTAAGTTTCCAGCCTCGTACATAAAAACCTGTTGTTGTTTAGTGTGTTTTATTACCATCTAAACACATTATTCTTAACCACTCTTCTGGTCTTATGTCTTCTGGCCATTGTTTCTCCACAATTTCGGTAAACCAGTTTTCTCATATCACTGCTCTACATAATAAATTTAGCTATTGTACTTTGTTGGATTCGTTTTTCTACTACCTGTGTTCTACAAAGTTCCAGTATGTGGCGTTTCAAATACCTGAGAGGTTCGTTAGTGTCAGTATTTGACTGTAAACGTTTGAATTTTTATTACAAGCAAGTCTTAGAAGCATATTTTAAACTTCACAGAGATGTCCGTCCTCGTATGCTAAGCAGATTGGTTAAACAGGACAGGTTGCGATCTGTCGGGTAATAACACCACACTTTAGTCAGTTTAGTGTTCTGATAAATTCCGCTCTTCGTCTCGCCAATGAGAGAGAAACAACTCCTTCACAGCTACATTGCAGGAAGGAGAGAAGCTTGCCACGGTTATGCCAATATCCACCTGGGCATCCAAGAGTTCAGGCACCATGATGGCCAGACTACAGACTGGTTGCAGACTACGTACACACCAACAGTGGCGATCATAGTTTTCACCGGTAGTGGTCCCTGGTGCATGGGGGTGTGTGTGTTGTACATAGGTTCCATTACCTTAGTTTCAGTAGTTAGTGAGCTACGGACTGATGAGCACGCAGTTTGGTCTGATAGATTTACAAACATTTGAATTTGAACGAGACAAATCTAAACCCGACAGAACGCACTTTGGATGTCTCTCAACTTGGTGTCAGAACTTAACACCCCCTCCCCCACCCGGAATCACAAGAGTTTTGTGTGCATATGTAGTGCCACCGGTGACCGCCGACCTACAGAAGCCTCTATACTACCATGCCCAGGCGCCGATCCTCCAGATTGACCTGAAGGTGACTAGTTCGGTGATTATTCTCTTCTGGCTGATCGACTAACATTAGTAAACGGGGTGCTCTTTAAAAATTAAATTCCAATACTTTCCACGTTCTCGCACCGTCATGTCACTTATATGCGAGTGTAGGCTTTCTGCGCGGATTTCATGTATGAAGTCTTCGCGGGTTATCAACCGAGCTGCTTCGTCGTCGACGTCGTCTTCAGGCGAAGATGATGGAGACGCATTCCATCGAAACGTTGCTAAGAGACGACGACGAAGCATCTCGGCTGATAACCCGCGAAGACTTCATACCCGTCATTCCACTTACTTTCAAAATCGTTTTGCATTCATTCCTACAGGCTATGTTTATGGAAGGCACAATGCAAGTAGTAGCCTCAATGAAATAGCTACAAAACCCCAAAGATGTGAATTGCTTTGCCATAAAACCCTTTTGAAGGATAATTTCAGGCAGAATTTCATGCTTTGCGCAACACTGTCACTCTGGAACGCCATTTTGCGGATCACGCGACCTCCCGCGTCGGAGATTCGCATTGCATCCAGACCAGCACCTCCCACAACGTCGCACAGCTGGATATTATACTCATGAAAGAATGGCCAAATACCCCTCAAGAGCTGATTCCCGTTGCAGGTGTGCAATTGTACTGGCCGTCCGATATTATCACACGCCATATTAGATAGCAACGAGGATGACTTTTTCACTATAATAATAGCCCCGTGGGGCCTCGGTCTAAGTAAACGCCGTGTAAAGCTCAAGTAACGACTTGAGACAAAAAAAATATCGTACTCTATGACACATAAATTACAATTGTAACCTTATCACTTTTTTTCAAATGTCTTCAATATTCACGCTGTTTTCTGTGCCATTGTCCATGTTTCACTGGCGTTGTGCCGTCTACTGTTTCAAATGTTAGATTGTTGTAGTTATGCTGGGCGGGGCGTTTGAAAAGTCCCTTGCAAAAGTAAACACTATTAATGTGTTTCGGGAAAACCATTTTTATTTTTTAACATACTCTCCTTGTAGGCTTATAAACTTCTTCAATCGCTGTTTTAATTTGTTGATCGCTTCCGAATAGTCGTAACTCGTCAAATACAGTGGTATATCAGGTCTCAGATGGTTACACAGGATAATTGAAGAGGCGTGGGAATCGGGACAGGTTCCGTCTGACTGGACGAAAGCGGTAATCACGCCAATTTTCAAACATGGAAACAGAAAAGATTGCAACAACTATCGAGGTATCTCTTTAATTAGCGTTGTAGGCAAAATATTCTCAGGTATTGTTGAAAGGAGAGTGCGAGTATTAATTGAGGACAAGTTAGATGAAAATCAGTTTGGGTTTACGCCTCTTAGAGGCTGTCAAGACCAGATCTTTAGCTTACGGAGGTAATGGAAAAGTGCTATGAGTGGAACAGGGAATTGTATCTATGTTTCACAGATCTGGAAAAGGCTTATGACAGTGTTCCTAGGAGGAAGCTACTGTCAGTTGTTGAAGATTATGGTATAGGAGGCAAACGTCTGCAGGCAATTAAAGGGCTTTACGTAGACTATCAGGCAGCAGTTAGAGTAGATGGCAAATTAAGCTCATGGTTCAGGGTAGTTTCAGGGGTAACACAAGGCTGTAAACTGTCACTACTGTTGTTCATACTATTCATGGATCATATGTTGAAAACCGTAGACTGGCAGGGCGAGATTAAAATAGGTGAAAACAAAATAAGCAGTCTCGCATATGCGGATGACTTAGTTGTAATAGCTAATTCGATTGAAAAGTTGCAAACTAATATTTCAGAGCTCGATCAGAGATGCAAGGATTATGATATGAAGATCAGCATCTCCAAAACGAAAATAATGTCTGTGGGAAAGAGATTCAAACAGATTGAGTGGCAAATAGGAGGAACAAAGTTAGAACAGGTAGACTGTTTCAAGTACCTGGGATGTATTTTCTCACAGGATGGGAACATAGCGAAAGAACTGGAATCGAGGTGCAGCAAAGCTAATGCAGAGAGTGCTCAGCTAAGATCTACTCTCTTCTGCAAGAAGGAAGGAAGTACCAAGACTAAGTTATCAGTAGACCACTCTATCTTTCGACCAACCTTGTTGTATGGGAGTGAAAGTTGGGTGGATACATGTTACCTTATTCATAAGATAGAGGTTACTGATATGAAAGTAGCAAGAATGATTGCAGGTACTAATAGATGGGAACGAAGGCAGGAGGGTGTCCATAATGAGGAAATCAAAGAATAGCTGGGAATGAACACCACAGATGATGTAGTTAGAGCGAACAGACTGAGATGGGTCATGTTACACGCATGGGAGAGGCAAGAGGAGTCGAGGTAGACCAAGAATAAAGTACTTAGATTCGGTGCAGAATGATTTTAGAGTAAAAAGCATCAATGTTAGCAATGAATAGGGGATCATGGAGGAATTTTATTAGAGGTACTATGCTCCAGACTGAACGCTGATAGGCATAATCAGTCTCTAATGATGATGATGATGATGTTGTTTGCGAATAGTAGGAATTGTCACAGCCTGCAAAATAGCTATTACTTGCTGCAATCACCTAATCGTTTGAATGAAATCTTCGACCCGCCAGCCATTTCTTCAAATTGGGGAACAAGTAGTAGTCCGAGGGAGCCAATTCTGGAGAAAAGGCTGGATGTGAAACGAGTTGGAAACCCATTTCCAATGATTTTGCGACCACAACTGCTGAGGTGTGTGCTGGTTCACTGTCGTGGTGGGAAAGGACGTTTCTGTGGACAAATCGCTGTCGCTTTCTCGCAGCTTGTTTTCCAAACGGTCCAATCAAGAGAAATGATATGCATCTGTAATAGTCATCACGGGCGCACAGGATACCGTGCGCACGGGTGCGGCTCCTGTAGGGGGATGCTTGTCATTTGTTGGTCGAGCTGATCTCTACGAGATTACGAGAGTAACTCGGGCGCCCGTTCCTTGATTGTCGTGAGTACACTCGTGTTCTCTCGATAATCCATTTTTAGTCCGGGGCAAGTCCCGGAGATAATTTAAATTGGTCCCAATCCCCCGGTTCCGACCAAGGTTTTCGGGAGGTTTCCTTGGTTGTAAGGCGTATGCCGGAACTGGTAAGCCCCTCCCACTTATTCCCAATTGGGATTCCCCCTTTGCCCCACTATCAGCTTGTCTGATAAATGGCTGAATAGAACCGCGACCCTTTATGGGCCGGATCTCAAACAGCCCGCTCCACTCCTCGGAGTGGAGAATGAAAAGAATAAGTTTTTTTTTTATTTATTTTTTTTTTTTATCTTTAATAGTATTTCCCTGTAGTAGATAGTCAGTGACGCTTTGCGAATCCGAAAAGACCGCCGCTGTAACCTTACCGGCCTTCGCCATTTTGGTGCAGATTCTACCTTGGTAACCAATGTTTGGATTGTTCTTCGGTCTCAGGAGTGTAGTAATGTATCCATGTTTCATCCACAGTGACGCAACGACGCTTGAAGTCCTGCCGATCCTTCCTGAACAGCTGCAAACCTTCCTTGCAACACTTCACACGAGTCCGTTTCTGCTCAAGCGTCAGCAATCACGGCACCCTTCTTGCGGATAGCTTTCTCATGTCAAATGTTGATGCAAAATATTATGTACCCTCGAATTCGAGATGCCCAAAACACTATCAGTCTCACGCACCTTAACTCTTCTGTCATCCATTACCATGTCATAGATTTTATAAATTATTTCCGGGGTCGTAACCTCGAAAGGTGGCCCAGAACGTTCAGCGTCCCTTGTGCCCATTAGGCCCCACCGAAAATTTCGAAACCACGTACAAACTGTTCTAATCGAAGGTGAAGAGTCACCAAAATGTTTACCAAACTACTTTTTAGCCTCCTGAGGCGTTTTGCTTTTCATTAAGTAAACTCTTTTTCGTTCATTCTTTGACAAGCACTCGACTTCCTTGATTCACACGAATGCCAAACACAATGAAAGAGACCAATATGGCTGAAACTTGGTGTGAATTCTTTCCAGAGATACTATTAACTACACATGACCTCGATACGCACTATTGCTGCCATTTCCCGGACTTTTCGCGGACTTTTCAAACGATCCTCGAAAGTCAGTCTTAGCCTTTTTCAACGTCAGTTCCATTCTCCCATCTTCGCCCACTAGTGTCCTTCTCATCTCCTCCAAATCTATCGTGTTCAGAACGATATCATCGGAAAGCGCTAATATATTTATCTTCTTGTCTGTGTCTACTCCAGTACTTTTGTCATTCGTGTTAGGGTTTTGTATTACCCACGCTGGAATGTCCCCGCGGGCTATTGAGCAATGTTACGGATTGCGTGGCCGCTCCGTTTGGAGATTCTTCCTCGGGCATGTGTATGTGTGTGTGTGTGTGTGTGTGTGTGTGCGCGCGCGCGCGCGCGCGTGCGTGTGTGTGTGTGTGTGTGTGTGTGTGTGTGTGTGTGTGTGTGTGTGTGTGTGTGTGTGGATGGGTGGGTCGGTGTGTGTGTGGGGGGGGGGGGGGGAGGGTGTTGTCCTTAGTGTAAGTTATTTTAAGTAATATTTTTCAGTGTATGATCCAATGATGCTAGCAATTTGGCCCCTTCTGTTTACGAAGATTTGAAGATTTATGTGCTGTATTAACCTGCTTTAGAGATATAGTGACTGCTTCTCTGATTCCTGATCTAATCACAGCCCAATCAATGATTGTATATTCAGTAAGTATTTGCATGTAGCAAGAGGTGAAGCAACGTTCAAATTTCGAAATCGTCCTCTTTAATATATCAAAAATTTCCGAAAAATATAGATATTTTTTGTCCGTAAATGTGTATCACATGTGCCGTTTTCCGTTCCATTTGGATGATTCCTTCTTTTTTTTTTTTTTTTTTTTTTTTTTTTTTTTTTCCTTTTATGTGAGGCGTAATCTGGGAGTTTCCCAGCACCTATCCATCACTCCTTTCTGTTTAGTTGTTATTGTATGGACCGCAGACCTGACTAATATCATTATCGTAAAGCAGAAGGATTAGAGGGAAGTTCAGGGTAAGAACCTCTGTCGACAACGAAGTCATTACAGATGTAGTAGTACAAAGACGAATGTGGATAAATCCACATCATTCCGTTGTCCAGTATCATTCTATTGCACTTCCTCGCCTGTGTCCCATACCAATTACACACACACACACGCGCGCGCGTCTCACAATTGAAATAGTGTGTGCGTATTTATTAATAAGTTGTTCCCACATATCACTTACCACAACTTGGTTTTTGTTCTTTAAAGAATGCTAGGAATGGAAACCTACTTACTACCATTTTTTTCACACCACATCATCACCCTCAAATAAATGGTTGATTTGCACAATGTAGATAGACATGATTACCACTTTGCTACAGATTCTATTACTACAGCTCACACAATTACTCGAGAGTTGGGTCGGCTGCCAAACTTGTAAGGCAACCAGCTACACTTCCACTTCACACGAAATATGCGATTTTTATGATAATTGTGATGCTCAGAGCTTACTAAATAGCCACTCTTTTTCTACTGCTTTTAAACTGCTATTTCCTAACACAATTCAATGGCAGAAAAGGTAAGCTACAATTGTGTATTGTTAATGAATGAAGAAGTATGCTCTCTTTTCTGTCGTTTTGCACCTTAAATCTGCTCCAATTTGTAGCGTGTCTTGGAAGCTAGTGATTTTTCAGTAAGTACTACTGTTTCTGAAATGATGCTGTTGTTGTTGTTATGATCTTCAGTCCGGAGACTGGTTTCATGCAGCTCTCCACCCTACTCTATCCTGAGCAAGCCTTTTCATCTCCTCATAAGAACGACAAACCACATCCACTTTAATCTGCTTACTATACGCGTCTCTTGGTCTCCCTCTGCGATTTTTACTCCACACTTCCCTCCAATGCTAAATTTACGATTACTCGATGTCTAAGAATGTGTCCTACCAAGCGATCCCTTCGTTTAGTCAGGGTGTGCCAAAAATTCATTTTCTCACCAATTCTGTTAAGTACCTCTTCATTAGTTATGCGATCTACCCGCCTAATCTTCAGCATTCTTCTGTAGCACCACATTTCAAAAGCCTCTATCCTCTTCCTGTCCGCACTGCTTATTGTCCATGTTTCACTCCCGTACAAGGCAACACTCCACACAAATGCCTTCAGAAAAGACTTCCTTACATGTAAATTAATATTCGATGTTAGCAAATTTCTCTTTATCAAAAATGCTTTTCTTCCCATTGCCATTCTGCATTTTATATCCTCTGTACTGCGACCATCGCATGTTATTTTACTACCCAAGTAACAAAACTCATCTACCACCTTCATTGTTTCGTTACCTAATCTAATTCCTTCAGCATCGCCTGATTTTCTAAGACCGCATTCCATTATTTTTGTTTTGCTCTTGTTAATGTTCATTTTATACTCTCTCTTCAACACACTGTCCATTCCATTTAACTGCTCTTCCAGGTCCTTTGCTGTCTCTGACAGAATTACAATGTCATCAGCAAAACGCAATGTTTTTATTTCTTCCCCCTGAACTTTAATCCCTATTCCAAATTTTTCCTTGCTTTCCTTCACCGCCTGCTCGATGTACAAATTAAATAGCATCGGAGAAAGGCTACAACCCTGTCTAACTCCCTTCCCAACTGATGCTTCCTTTTCATGCCCTTCGAGTCTAATAACTGCGGTCTGGCTTTTGTACAAGTTCTCTGTATTTTACCCCTGCTGATTTCAGAATTTGAAAGAGTGTATTCCAGTCAACATTGTCAAAAGCTTTCTCCAAATCTACAAAAGCTAAAAATGTAGGTTTGCCTTTCCTTAATCTATCTTCTAAGATAAGACGTTCCTTCTGAATCCAAACTGATTTCCCCGAGGTCAGCTTCTACCAGCTTTTCCATTCTCCTGTAGATAATTCGTGTTAAAATTTTGCAACTATGACTTATCAAACTGATGGTTCTGTAATTTTCACACCTGTCTGCGCCTGATTTCTTTGGAATGGGGATTATTACATTTTTCTTAAAGTCTGAGGGTATTTCGCCTGTCTAATAGATCCTACACACCAGTTCAAATAGCTTTGTCATGGCTGGCTCTCCCAGAGACTTTAGTAGCTCTGAGGGTATGTCATCTACTCCTGGGGCCTTGTACCGACCTAGGTCTTTCAGCTTTCAGGGCTCTGTCAAATTCATCTCTCAGTATAGTATCTCCTATTTCATCTTGATCTACATCCTCTTCCCTTCCTACAACATCGTCTCTTAGTTCATTTCCTTTGTAGAGCTGCTCTGTGTACTCTTTCCACCTTTCAGCTTTTCCTTCTTTGCTGAGAACTGGTTTTCCATCAGAGTCCTTGATATTCATAGAGCTGTTTTTCTTATCTCCAAATGTTTTTTTTTATTTTCCTGTAGGCTGTATCTATTTTTCCCCTATTTATACATTCTTCTACAAATCTGCATTTCGCTTCTAGCCACTCCTGCTTAGCCATTTTGCACTTCCTGTCAATCTCATTTCTTAGTCGTCTGTACTCCATTTTGCCTGTTTCATTTACTGCATTTTTATATTTTCTCCTTTCATCAATTAAATTTAGTATTTCCTGTGATATCGAAGGATTTTTTGTAGGTCTTGCCTTTCTACCTATTTTATCCTCTGCTGCCTTCACTATTTCATCTCTTCAATGCTACCCATTTCTCTTCTACTGTTTTATTTCCCCCTGTTTCTGTCAGTTGATGCCTAAATCTCCCTCTGAATTTCTCCAGAACTTCACTATCCTTCAATTTATCTAAGTCCCATCTCCTTATTTTCCTACCTTTCTGCAGTTTTTTCAGTTTCAGCCTACAGTTCATGACTAACAAGTTATGGTCAGAGTCTATATCTGCCCCTGGGTATGTTTTACAGTTTATCACCTGGTTCCGGAATCTATGTTTTACCATTATAAAATTTATCTGATACCTTCCGGTGTCTCCTGGTCTCTTCCACGTATACAACCTTCTTTTGTGATTCTTAAACCATGTGTTTGTTACGATTAAATCATGTTCCGTGCAAAATTCTACCAGGCGACTTCCTCTTTCATTCCTCCTGCCCAGTCCATATTCACCTACTATTTTTCCTTCTCTTCCTTTTCCTACTACTGAATTCCAGTCTCCCATCACAATTACGTTTTTCTCTCCCTTAAGTGTCTGAATAATTTCCTTTAGCTCCTCATATATTTCTTTGATCTCCTCATCATCGGCAGAGCTAGTTGGCATATAAACCTGTACAACTGTTGTCGGTGTTGGCTTCGTATCTATCTTGACAATGATAATGCTATCACTGTGCTGCCCATAGTAGTTTACCCGCATTCTTACCTTCTTATTCATTATCAGTACTACTCCTGTGATACCCCCAACTGATTTTGTATTTATAATCCTGTACTCGCCTGACCAGAAATCCTGTTCATCCTGCCACCGAACTTCACTAATCCCCACTATATCTAACTTCAACCTATCCATTTCCCTTTTTAAATTTTCTAATTATCCTACCCGATTAAGGGATCTAACATTCCACGCTCCGACCCGTAGAATGCCAGTATTGTCTTTCCTGATGACAACATCCTCCTGAGTAGTCCCCGCCCGGAGATCCGAATGGGGGACTATTTTACCTCCGGAATATTTTACCCGAGAGGATGCCATCATCATATTTACATACAGTAGAGCTGCATGTCCTCAGGAAAAGTAACGGCTATAGTTTCCCCTTGCTTTCAGCCGCTCGCAGTAGCTGTGTGGCAAAGCCACATTAGCTGATGTTACAAGGCCAGCTCAGTCAATCATCCAGACTGTTGCCCCTGTAACTACTGAAAAGGCTGCTGCCCCTCTTCAGGAACCACACGTTTGTCTGGCCTCTCCACAGATACCCCTCCGCTGTGGTTGCACCTACGGTATGGCTATCTGTATCGTTGAGGCACGCAAGCCACCCCACCTCAGCAATGTCTGTGGTTCATGGGGGTGGGAAATGATGCTAACATTCTGATAACATGGCTGCAACTGATCTTATACATTTTCCCGGCGTCAGTGTCTAGTTTGTTGGTAGTTTGTCATCTACATGACCGAAAAAAAAGAACACCATACACTATGTGATGTTAATTGAGCACTTCAACAGAGATAGTGCAGTACTTACCACTAAACGAGTGCTGCATCACTTTGCATCACTCTAAAAATGCGAAACTTTCTGGATGATGCAGCCGACATTGGTACATAAGATAATTTCCACCGTTCAAACGCGCAGTCTTATTGAAAAGTTACGATGTAGTGATATACGAATTTTGTAAATAAACATTGTTGGCCCTACCTCAGTTATGAGAACATAGACTCAGATATTCAATAATCCACTGCAGTGTCATTAGACAGCAGCAAATGTTCAAATGTTCAAATGTTTGTTAAGCTTATGGGACTTAACTACGGAGTCATCAGTCCCTAAACTTACAAACTACTTATGAACTACTTACGAACTACGACGGCACAAATATCCATGCCCGAGGGGGGATTCGAACCCCCGACCGCAGTGGCCGTGCTGACCGTGACTGGAGCGCCTCAGTCCGCTCGGCCACCGCGGCCGGCAGACAGCAGCCAACCATGCTTCTGAAAACTATAATTTTTATAGGAGAGAATTATTATTACAATTGAATAATTGTAAATAAACATATACAACAGGTCATCAGCATATGCGGATACTAAGAATACCCAGGTAACTCACAAACGTGAAGTGGAGAAATCACGTAGCCACATTTTAGTTACATCGTCATCTTAGTGATGCAACCTACAACAAATTCCTATCCTTCGATAATCTCTAAACTTCATAGTAGTACATTACTTTATCTACCATCCTGTCTCCTCGTCTTGTTTCTCCCTGTGTTCCCTCCTTGGCCAGTTGTACAGAGAATCTTCTATCAATTCTCCAAATTTTCTACGTTCTTCACCAGCAGTACATATTAAGCGTTTCGATTCTCTTTTGTTCCGGTTTTCCCATTACCCGTATTTCATATCCACATTTAATTGTGATCCAAATTTACGTTCTCGGAAATTTCTTCCTCAGATGAAGGCCAATGATTTAAAGCAGTCGTGCATGCTCAGAGACCGCAAAAGATCTGGAAGAGCAATTGAATGGGATGGACAGTGTCTTGAAAGCAAGATTTAAGATGAACATTAACAAGAGTAAAACGAAGGTAATGGAATGCAATGTCAGAAAATCAGGCGATGCTGTAGGAGTTAGATTAGGTAATGAGACAATAAAAGTAGTAGATGAATTTTGTTATTTGGGCAGCAAGATAACTTCTGATGGCCGAAGTAAAGAAGATACAAAATGCAGAATGAGTATGGGAAGAAAAGCGTTGCTAAAAAGCGAAACTTTTTAACATCCAATATTAATTTAAATGTTAGGAAGTCATAGAAAGCATTTGTCTGGAGTGTAGCATTGAATAGGAGTGAAACGTGGACGATAAGGAGTTCACATAAAAACATGATAGAAGCTTTTGAAATGTGGTGCTTCAGACGAATGGTGAAAATTAGATGGGTAGATGACGTAAGAAATGAGGAGGTGCTTAACCGAATTGGGGAGAAAAGGAGTTTCTGGCATATACTGACTAAGAGAAGGGATAGATTGGTTGGACACATTCTGAGACATCAATGAATTGTCAACTTAGCATTAGAAGGAAGCGTGTGGGGTAAAAATCGTAGAGGGAGACCGAGGGACGAATATAGTAAACAGATTCAAAAGGATGTAGGTTGCCGAACGTATTCTCAGATGAAGAGACTTGCACAGGACAGGGTAGCGTGGAGAGCTGCATCAAACCAGTCTGCGGACTGAAGACGACAACAACAAGCACGTGCATGCTCTCCTTGCCTTCGGTAGAACATTTTTTTACTGCATGGTTCATCCACCGTATGTCATTATGCCTCCAAGATATTTCAACATATACTTTCAGTCAACATATCCTGTAATTATTCAGGACACTTACTCAGGATAGTCATGTCATTAGCAAATCTTATCTTTGATATCCCTTCATCCTGAATTTTTTTCTCACACTTGGTCGCTTCTTTTATTTCTGTCACTGTTTCTTTAATGTTTATGCTAAACAGTAAAATTGTAAGAATGAATCCTGTATTACAATCTGTTTAAGTCGAGTATTTATTCTTTGGTCTTGTAGTCTTACTATTCGATCTTAATTAAAGTACGTACTGTATATAATTCAGTTTCTCTATAGTTTATTGTAATCTTCCTCACAATTTATCACATGTTGCACCATTTTAGTTTCACGAATGGTTTCGCTAGACCAAAGATTCGTATCAAGAGTCTTTGACTTACTACTTGACGTAGTGTTTGAACGTGGCTGTTTGAGTAAATTAACGGAAGCGAAGTTAATAATCTAAGCAGTGCTGCTCAGCACATTATGTACACTGTGGAAATTAGCCATGGATTTTCAACGGCTAGCTCGTTCAACTATTAATAACCAAATCTTCATTTCAATGGTTACCTCCACTAGACTACGTAGACGTACAAACCCGGATATTGCAAACAGATTATTTAGCAAATAATATTTAATTACTACTAGTTATCAATGTGTGGGATGCTTACTAAGGACCTTTTCCACATTTCATGGTGTCCCAGCGATGGTAATTCGCTTGGAAAGTGATAAAAATCAGGGCATTACTTTGTAACATCGTTCGGTGCCCCAGTGCAACACCCGGTAGAGATCCAAGTGGGACTTACTTACGTATGTACCATTATTAGCATCTCGTAACGGAAGATCGACCTAAGTGAAATAGTTTTTTTTTTTTTTTTTTTTTTTTTTTTTTAATTCGAAATAACACAGATTCACACACCCAAACCGCCACAAGTATTTTGTATAGACTTTTTGTTGTAATGTGGCAGCTGTGAACGTCAGAAGTTCCCCCTATTCATCGGAAAATGGAGCAAATTGTCTACTGTTATCGAAAGGAAATCGCAACTTGAGGTATTTGCTTATATTTTAATGCGACAGCGTACTGAAAATCGATGCAGCAGAATACTGCACGCTTTTTTGCACAGTGGCGAAGGAGGTGTAATCCCATTGCGGATTGGGTTTTTGTCTAGTGTAAAGAAAGCGACTTTCGTTACCAAAGTTAATGAAGGAGGCAGAAAGCATAGGAGGGCGACAGCTAGAGAGAGCTGATAAGCATTTGTCAGAGCAGATTCATTTAGTTACGGTACGATGGCCGTAGAATAATTCTACACAAAGTTCAAATTCATTCTAAAACAAGTGCTAGAGAAGTACGTTCCGGATAAGTGGATTAAGGATGCAAACGGCACAACGTGGTTTAATAATAATATTCGGAAAAAGGTGAGGAAGCAAATACAGTTGCATTCTCCTTTTCGAAAACAGCAAGCAAATGAAGATAGATGAATGTTACTAGATACTGCCGCTTCTGTAAGATCGGTGTGCTATCGTCCAACAAGGTCTTCCGTCATACTTCATCGAAAGATATTACGGAGAATCGCAGAAAATTCAAGTACTACGTAAAATCAATAAGCGGATCGGAGTTTTATATCCAGCAACTAGTTGATCAATCTGGATTGGTGAGAGTAAGAGGCAAAAGGTAAGCAGAAGGTTTGAATAACACATTTACGAAATGAAATGAAGACTCCATAAGGAGTAATGTGTAACAAGACCATAAAATGATAACTATCAAAGGAATTTTCAGCATTGGGCGTAAATTAACGTTTGTTTGTTATTGCAAATTGATTTCGACTATGGAATAGTCATCCTCAGTGCAACGTGCACAATCAAATTGATACATTTCAGGTGTTAGATATCAAGCTGCAAGGCATAGCTACAAGATGTTCCACAATCACGACTCGTTATTCTGCACTTTGGAAAACACCACTGTGAAACATCTTGTAGCTATGATATGTAAAACCTGAAATGTATCAATTTGATTGTGCATGTTGCACTGAGGATGACTATTCCACAGTCGAAATCGATCACTGAGGATGACTATTCCACAGTCGAAATCGATTTGCAATAACAAATAAACGTTAATTTAAGACCAATGCTGAAATGTTTTTTGATAGACATTTAAGAAATATACTGTCGTTTGCCTACCGTCCAGACTCCGAAATGGAATCCATAGCAATGGGTCCCAGCGAAATGTAATAGGACCGCAAGTATTTTCTATCTATATATATGGTTGACGAATACAGTGAGTGTCAATTTGCAGTTGATTACTGACGATGCTGTGACGCACAGGAATATGTTGTGTTTGAGTGACGGGTAAAATACCACTTGGCAAATTTTCTAGTTGTTGTGCTGAATGGCAGCTTGCACTAAGTGTCAGGTGATGTAGATGAGTAGGAAGCACAAACTCATGTTAGTTATGAACTGCTTCACATAGTCGAGTCGATTACGTAATTCGGTGTTACGTTTAAGAACGAACTGAAATGGAACGAGAGTTGTGGTGGAAGAAGAGTGGTCGGTATCGGGAGAAACTTGGGAAGATGTGGTTCATTTGTAAAAGAACTCTAGTCCTCTAGTCGACACATTCTTCAGTACCACTCAAGTGCGATCCCCACCAGATCAGTTAAAGCGATTCGGAGGCGGAATGTTACGTCCATCCCCTAGGAAATGGAAATCCAACTCGTTTCACATGCCGCCCCCCCCCCCCCCCCGCCCCGTTGTCCAGACTTGGCTCCCTCGGACTACTACTTGTTCCCCAATTTGAAGAAATGACTGGAGGGGCGAAGATTTCTTTTAAACTAGGAGGTTATTGAAGAAACTAACAGCTGTTTTGCAGGCTTGGAAATTTCCCATTATTCGGAAACGATCAACAAATTAGAAGACCGGTAGACGAAGTGTAAAAGGAGACTACGTCCAAAAACTAAAAACGGTTTTCCCCAGACACGTTAGTAGTTGTTATTTTTGCACGGACTTTTGAAACGCCCCTGGTACATGCAGTGTGGCCACCTGGTCGCATCTATCTGTAAGGAGGATGAAGTTGCGCAGAGAGAGCCAGCTGGCAGAATGCCGCTAGCCTGCTACCGCCGAGCACTGGCTGGGTTTTCGGCAACATGAACACGTCATCCATTCCGGCGGACCTCCACGCCGTAGCAGGTGGGGCGGAACCGACGCGCCGAGCGGGAAAATGAAGCCAACCCCGCCTCGACCGCCGACCGTCTTAAGCGGGCCCGGGGGAAGGGACAGAGGGGAGAAGACACGGATGCTTAGGGGTGGAGGGAGGGACAGATGGGAGAAGACACAGACGCTTAGGGGTGGAGGGAGGGTGGCGCGTGGCTTGGACCGCGCGTGCCTTCCTGAGCTTCACTCCGCTCATTCCCGGCAGTGTGGCGGCTCGTTAAAACGCCTCGACGGCAGATGCGGCCGCTGGCTACAAGAAGCGAAATGTGTGCGTCTGCCCTCGCTGCAGCAGGTAATGAACCAACCCAGTTCTGCCCGCCGGTTTCTCTAAACGAGTCCACCGTGTACCGAGGCAGCGCTTCAACGAAACTTTTAAAAATGATAAACATGTGGCGTCTATTACGAAAGAGCAGACGTCACTACTGATCCTGCAGTTGTTTTCTTTTTTCTTTTTTTTTTTTTTTTTTCTTTTTTTTTTCATAGTCACAGAATATATGACGTCAACTGCCCATTTGCAGTTGATGTCGTATATTCTGTGAATATGAAAAAATAACAACTGCAGGATCAGTAGTGACGTCTGTTCTTTCGTAATAGACGCCACACACACACACACACACACACACAGGCAACGATCCTTTTGTTAGTGGGGAGTGGTGGGCAAATTTGGAGCCCTTACTCATACGGGAATAAGTATATAGTGACTACGACTACGAGTTTGAGTACAGTGGACAGGGTAGAGCTGAAAGTTTGTGTCAGATGGGAGGCGTGCTTAGGTAGTCCTTGCAGGTGCTCAGATCACTGTGTCCCCAGTGGTGTAGGGGTCAGCGCAACTGCCTAGAAAGCGGGAGACCCTGGTTCGAATCCTACTGGGTACACATTTTTAGCTTTGCCCATTCGCAGTTGATGTCCTATACTCTGTCAATATTTAAAAAATGACTTATTAAAAAAAAGGGGTTCAAATGTTTGTAGAACTTATGGGACTTAACTACGGGGTCATCAGTCCCTAAACTTACAAACTACTTATGAACTAGCTAACACTAAGGATGGCACAAATATCCATGCCCGAGGGGGGATTCGAACCCCCGACCGTAGTGGTCGTGCAGACCGTGACTGGAGCGCCTCAGTCCCCTCGGCCACCGCGGTCGGCATGAGTTATTCATTCAATTTTTCATCTCAGCACATAAAAGTAAAGCAGGCTAAACGAAAAATTAATAAAGCAGAGAGGACGTCGATTTCTTCATCTGATGCCGCAGATGCTACCTTGCTGATAGTATGTGTACTGGTAATGGTTTCAAAGCCCTCGCTGCCGAGGAGTGGTCGAGCGGATCGCGCGGTTGCTTGCCGTCGGAGATTCGAGTTCTCCCTCGGGCATTTAGTAGTTTGTACGCCTAGGAACCAAAGAAGTTAAAGGAAACAGGAAGTGAAAATGAGTGAAAAATCGAAAGAATTGCCTCCATCTTCCAACCTTCCTATTGGTACTCACCAATAAGACTTGGGCAATACATAACTCGGGTAGTAAACGTTTATGGTTCGTTGTCTCTGTACATAGGGGTGAGTTAAGTATGACAGCTTCTCTGCCCTAAACAGCTACCCCATCTGTTTAAACAAGATCAGTAATTAATCTTTAGTTTAGCCAGTCTATTAATCTTCATATGATGACGTGAAAATATATTTAAACAAACATAAATTAAACGTCTGAATAACCAACAAAATGGATGCTAAGATAAAGAAGACATTCACTCACAAAGTAATTCTTAAAAAATGGAGTTTATTTCTCTTTCTGGACATGAAAATGCGGAGGTGGTTGTACTTTATATATCGGTGAATAACTGAATATTTTCCCAATTATTGTTCATCAGAGACACTATAAGTATCATACGCACTCGATAGTAAAACTTTCAAATTGTCATTCGTAAATTAGTGTAGTCCATCTAACATTGCAGTTCGAAATTAATCCGCGATTAAAGTATTTGTTATAAAACACAGTTTGTCATCACCCGAGTACATGATTGCTGAATTATCACAGTTTCACAGCCCTACTACCGTCCATAGTTTTACCGCTTTTCAACCAGAGACTAAGATCTTCAGTCACAGTCCCGTAAATTTTCTAAGTCCACACATGCTTATCTCTTCAAATCACAAGTTCGTAACGCGGCTTCAGACCGCCCAGCGTCACAACCTTTCACCACCACGTTAGTTACGAAGCCCTTCCCAAGCGTTCGAAAGCATGCTATCTCTGCTCTAAAAATTGTATCCTTCCGCGAATCCTAACGCCTCATCTATAAAATACAATTTCCCTTCCAAAATATTAAAGGTAAAAAAGCAGTCAACAATCCGAAGATTGGTTTGAACACCACAGTGCTTTACTAGGCATGGTCCTGTTTGGAGGTGGTATGCCGTTGCCTTCCTCCGACCTTCGAACTGACTTACCCAGCCAGTTATAGGGGGGACCTACAGTTTAACGTGGGTTCCGAACCACGATGCTACTCCAAAATATTATACATTTTAATATCACAGAATTAAATGCTTTGACCACCTCCCTACAAATGTTGTTTACATTTAACAAACATATATTTAACAATACTGAAAAACAGTTGACACTGAAGGTTTTTGCTCAGATAGCCATTAAGTATGGCGTCTCACTGTTCCACTGTACTGCCGTCGTCGAAATATAGTTATACAATTAATATTTAATTTATAGTAACTTTTTATGCTAATATATTCAGTTCTTGTCCAGAAATACATATAAATGTTTATATGTAATTTATCTGCTAATATCTTCTATTTTTAGTCGGTCATGAAATATTTAAGTGGCATTCTACTACATAAAAAATGAACGTTTCTAAGAATATTAAATATAATAAAATTCATATATAAATGTAACGCGCTTCGCTGGGTTCATGTTTTGTGTTTCTGTGGTAGAATATATGTTCTGACATAACAATATTATTACCTCAACGAAAAGCAGAACAAGAAAGTAAAACAAAGTTTACTGAAAGAATACGAAAATAACGTGGTATGTCTTTTAAGGTATGTAGCGTGGTACAATACTGCCCATTTGCTTCTTAATCCGTTACTGATAACCACAGGTTTCTTATCTGTAAGGGATATTGAAATTGTAAAAAGGAATGAAAGAGGAAGCCGCCTGGTAGAATTTTGCACAGAACATAATTTAGTTATAACAAACACCTGGTTCAAGAATCACAAAAGAAGGTTGTATACGTGGAAGAGACCAGGAGACACCGGGAGATACCAGATAGATTTTATAATGGTAAGACATAGATTTCGGAACCAGGTATTACAGTGTAAGACATACCCAGGGGCAGATATAGACTCTGACCATAACTTGTTGGTTATGAACTGTAGGCTGAAACTGAAGAAACTACAGAAAGGTAGGGAAATAAGGAGATGGGACCTAGATAAATTGAAGGAACCTAAACTTCTTAAGAATTTCAGAGGGAGCTTTAGGCAACAATTGACAGAAACAAGGGAAAATAAAACAGTAGAGGAGGAATGGGTAAAATTGAGAGATGAAATAGTGAAGGTAGCAGAGGACAAAATAGGTAGAAAGGCAAGACCTACAAAAAATCCTTGGATATCACAGGAGATACTAAATTTAATCGATGAAAGGAGAAAATATAAAAATGCAGTAAATGAAACAGGCAAAATGGAGTACAGACGACTAAGAAATGAGATTGACAGGAAGTGCAAAATGGCTAAGCAGGAGTGGCTAGAAGGCAAATGCAAGGAAGTAGAAGAATGTATAAATAGGGGAAAAATAGATACAGCCTATAGGAAAATAAAAGAAACATTTGGAGATAAGAAAAACAGCTCTATGAATATCAAGGACACTGATGGAAAACCAGTTCTCAGCAAAGAAGGGAAAGCTGAAAGGTGGAAAGAGTATATAGAGGGGCTCTACAAAGGAAATGAACTTCGAGACAATATTGTAGGAAGGGAAGAGGATGTAGATGAAGATGAAATACGAGATACTGTACTGAGAGAAGAATTTGACAGAGCACTGAAAGACCTAAGTCGAAACAAGGCCCCTGGAGTAGACGATATTCCCTCAGAGCTACTGAAGTCTCTGGGAGAACCAGCCATGACAAACCTGTTTCTCCTGGTGTGTAAGATGTATGAGACAGGCGAAGTACCCTCAGACTTTAAGAAAAAGGTTATAATCCCCATTCCAAAGAAAGCAGGTGCAGATAGGTGTGAAAACTACAGAACCATCAGTTTAATAAGTCATGGTTGCAAAGTATTATGTACGGGAGGATGGAAAGGCTGTTGGAAGCTGACCTCGGGGAAGATCAGTTTGGGTTCAGGAGAAATGTAAGAACGCGAGAGGCAATACTCACTTTACGGCTTATCCTGGAAGATAGATTGATAAAGGGCAAACCTACATTTCTAGCTTTTGTAGTTTTGGAGAGTGCTTTTGAATGTGTTGATTGGAATGAACTCTATGAAGTTCTGAAGCAAGCAGGAGTAAAATATAGGGAGCGTAAGGTTATTTACAACTTGTACAAAAACCAGACAGCGGTTGTCAGAGTTGAAGGGCATGAAAGGGATGCAGTGGTTGGAAAGGAAGTAAGACAGGGTTGTAGTCTTTCTCCATTGTTATTCAATTTGTACATTGAGCTAGCTATAAAGGAAAGCAAGGAGAAATTTGGAGAAGGAATGAAAGTTTAGGGTGAAGAATTAAAAACATTGCGTTTTGCCGACGACATAGTAATTCTGTCAGATACAGCAAAGGACCTGGAAGAGCAATTGAACGGAATGGACAGTGTGCTGAAAGGTGCATATAAGATGAACATTAACAAGAGCAAAACTAGGGCAATGGAGTGCAGTCTAAGAAAATCAGGTGATGCTGAAGGAATTAGATTAGGTAGCGAAACAATAAAGGAAGTAGATGAGTTTTGTTACTTGGGCAGTAAAATAACAAATGATGGTCGCAGTACAGAGTATATAAAATGCAGGACGGCAATGGGTAGAAAAGCGTACGTGAAAAAGAGAAATTTATTAACATCGAATATTGACATAAGCCTAAGGAAGTCCTTTCTGAAGGCATTTCTATGGAGTGTTGCCTTGTATGGGAGTGAGACATGGACGATAAACAGTGCGAACAGGAAGAGGATTGAGGCTTTTGAAATATGGTGCTATAGAAGAATGCTGAAGATTAGGTGGATGTATCGCGTAACTAATGAGGAGGTACTGAACAGAATTGGGAAGAAAAGAAATTTCTGGCATACCTTGACTAAAAGAAGGGATAGATTGCTAGGACACATTCTTAGACATCAAGGAATTGTGAATTTAGCATTGGAGGGAAGTGTGTGGGGTAAAAATCGCAGAAGAAGGCCAAGAGATGGATACAGTAAGCAGATTCAGACAGATGTAGGTTGCCGTTCTTATGTGGAGATGAAGAGGCTTGCTCAGGATAGGGTATTGTGGAGAGCTGCATCAAAGCAGTCTCCGGACTGAAGACCACAACAACAACAACAATTATGGCATTTGATTCTCTCAAGAGTCCTGAATCCATTCATATAATTATATTGGCCGGATGATCATTCCCTGATTTTATATGGATTTTAGAAAAATGTGTGTGGCTATACTGTATTTCAGTTGCATTGTGGGTTAGCCGCCCTCGCTCATTCAACAGCGTTGTTCAAAAAGTTCAAATGTTTGTCAAGCTTATGGGACTTAACTACGGGGTCATCAGTCGCTATACTTACAAACTACTTATGAACTACTTACGAACTAGGGATTCAGAAATCAATGTGCTGTCACCTCACAACGTAAATGATAAGTCATCAGAAATGTTGCAATAATTAAAATTGAAAACAACGTAAATGGTAAGTCATCAGAAATATTGCAATAATTAAAATTCAAAGCAATAAATAAATGACTGACAGCAATAAAACCATCGATGTATATGATTGTCAGAACCAACAAATTCAAAATCAAATGTTTGTATAGCTTATTGGAGTTAACTACGGGGTCATCAGTCCCTAAACTTACAAACTACTTATGAACTAGCTAATCATAAGGACGGCACAAATATCCATGCCCGAGGGGGGATTCGAACCCACGACCGTAGTGGCCGTGCAGACCGTGACTGAAGTGCCTCAGTCCCCTCGGCCTCCGCGGCCGGCCAACAGCGTTGCTTTCGGTGTCCGACCACATTAGGAAAAACCTGACTACCTGCTGTATCCCATTCACTACGTCCAAACTGGTAGCCGGCCAGCTGGGGAACCCAAGAGACTGGAAAAACCCGCTTTTCACATGGAAATAATCAGCTTACCTCTGTATCTGTAATACGACAATCTGAAAGACAAATTTTTCCCGTTTCCAAAAATGTATGGTTTATTCAATTTAAAATAGTTATTATAGTCTTAAACGCTCTTTGAACAAATGTCTACACACTGGCCACGCTGATGCTTCACGTAAGAATATCACCGTAAACATTCCATGCCTGCCACAGTCATGGAAATAATAAATCCAATATACAGGGACCTGGAAGATAAATATTACTCAGACAATGTCTACGTGGCCGTACACAAAACCCTAATGAGAGTTTCAACAGCTGCGTGTGGCAACGAGTACCGGAAACAGTGTTTATTGGATGGACAGTTCTCAAAATAGGTGTTATACATGCTGTAATTTGCTTCAATGATGATGTAATTAGCAGGACAAAAGTAATGGATAAGTTAGGCATCCAACCAGGAACTAATATGGTAGCTGCTTTGACTGCCATACATCGTCAGCGACTAGTTGAAGCTGAAAGGACTGCGATAGCGACCACTAAAGCGACCAGAGCAAGGTAGTCCTTGCAGGTGCGGTGATCACTGTGTCCCCAGTGGTGTAGTGGTCAGCACAACTGCCTAGAAAGTGGGAGACCAGAGTTCTAATCCCGGCTGGGTACACATTTTCAGCTTTGCCCATTTTCAGTTGATGTCATATATTCTGTGAATATACTGATTATACTTGCCGCTAGAAAATTTAGTTGCATAATGCAGTGAATGAAGAACTGTGGCGGAGTACGCAGATTACGGAGCATGTTCTCATTGCGATGTACACGTGATATGACTAACGATACAACCACCAATGTGAAGAAAACGGAGACTTTTCATTAACAAAATTCTGCACCCCCCCCCCCCCCCCCCCTAAACGTATCTTTGTAACATACAGCTGTACGTGTTTTATCCTGATATATATTTTTATCTTGTCTTTATTTTCATTTTTTATTTATTTTTTCCCGTCAAGTTTCCGTTCAGTATTGTTCAGACTAGTGGTGGGCAATTGTTTTATCTTGGGGGTGTAGCAGAGGGCCGCAATTTCCAAAATCCATTTATTAGTTAGCCTTGCGTTTCACAAAAGGTATAAACTGCACCATAAAATCAATAAACATAAATAAGCTAGTAATAGTGTTCTTCATTTCATTTATTTTGTCATTTTATAATATCTCCAAGAATATATAATTCCAGAAAAAGTTTAATGAGACAAATGCATACTACGTCACTTTCGGACAATTTTGTTGAAATCGGAAGTGATATTTCTGGTTGAAATTCTCATCACAGCTTGCAAGTTAATGCATGTTAAAGGGCTTCTGTACTTGTTCGTGTTGATCTTCAAGCGAGAAAATCTATGTTTACGAATATATATGTAGATCCAAGTATGGAGAATATTTTACCAAAATGTTCAAATGTTTGTAGAGTCTATGGGACTTAACTACGAGGTTATCAGTCCCTAAACTTACAAACTACTTATGCAGTACTTACGAACTAGGACGGCACAAATATCCATGCCCGAGGGGGGATTCGAACCCCCGACCGTAGTGGCCGTGCAGACCGTGACTGGAGCGCCTTAGCCTCCTCGGCCACCGCGGCCGGCAATATTTTACCACCAAATTTCTTCATAGACGGAAATTCTTCAGTTAACAAAAATTTGCAAAGTCAACTAATTTGTTGTAATTTCACAGTATTAAACATTCCGTTAACTGTGTGGTCTGCGTGCATCTCAACAAGTTCAAGTTGCAGCTCCCCCAGTGCAGTGTTAGCATCATCGTGAATCAATTCAACAGCAGATTGAATTGATGCTCAATTTTCTTACAATTATTCTCTGCACTCAATTTTCTTACAATTATTCTCGTGAATTCAGCCGCCACACTCTAACAATTATGCCTAATGTTACCAGAAACACTTTCTGGCAAATTATGTTTTTCTAGTAAAGGAAAATGACAAGATTTGCCTTCATTTTCTTGCCTTGCAAATACACCTAATTTTGATTTGAATGCTTTTATATGTGTCCACATTGTAAGTGCAGTGCCTCATTCAGCTCATTCAGTTTTTTCCCAAATATATTAGCTGCAAATATCATTTTATATCTCCACGCCTCACATGCTAATTTAGTAAGAAAATGGCGAGATATCTTCTTTGTGTCCATAAATAATTTCATCCTGCAATGTCCGGACTCCTGCTGATTCTTTCCGCAGGCTCAGCCACGTCACACAGCTATTATCAATAACATCTTCATACTCTGCCCCCTCATCCTCAAGAAGAGATCTGAACTTCCTGTGATGCATTCGCAACACCAGCAACGGGACCTACCTTTCCATCAGCCACCGTGTTGAGTCTGAACAAAGTTGCCGAAATAGTAGGATCCGCCGTTCCCGAGATGGTTGATGGGAGTGTTTCTATGATCCCGTGCGCCAAGGAAAACTATTTCATAAAATGCATTTAAATTAATTAATTAAATTAATTAATAATTAATTAATTATTAAATTAATTTAATAATTAATTAATTAATATTTAATTAAAAATTAATATTTATTAATTTTATATTTTAAAAATTTAATTAATTTTTAAATTAAGAAACTGGTAGATATATAAGGTTTTGATAAAACTGTTTTAACACCTTTTTATCTATGAAGATGATCGATTGACCGAAACTGGTAGATATATAAGGTTTTGAATAAACAGCTGATGGTTTCAAAAATGCATTTTATGAAATATATTACGGCTGTTGACACTCGCCTCACCAAAGCTTTCAAGGAAAACTATGTCTGTGCTGACAGCGTCTGCACTGCACTTGCGTATGACGTCCATCCTACTCCAAATTTTTTATGGCGCGGAGAAATGAACGTCGTTATTCGGGAGATTTTGGCGGGCCGCACAAAATCCTTTGGAGGACTGCATGCGGCATACGGACCGCTATTTTCCCACCCCTGGTATAGACGAACGATCAACGAAAGTTTTCTTCCGAGAACAGAATCTTATATGGGATGCCGTCTTCTCTGCATTTCCTGGTGAGTGCGTTTACATTGATTCGATAATACGTAAATGGAATCCAACCCCGTACATTTTATTGTACAGTGCAGCTTCCAATGCCTGCGCCGCTGTTCGCAATTAGACGGGGAGGAAGCCCCTTATCAGAGGAACCGGCGTCGTCAAGGAATGCTACGCCCGCTGTAGCTCTGAGGCCGACAGCCCCGGGCTGTGGCGGGACTGGTCTGGGAATGTCTTGCGGTCACAGATCACAGGCCGCGGCCGCGGAATGTGATTCATCTCTTCCCTCTGAGGCTCTCTGCCCTCAAAGGAGCCATGCGGGCGACCGGGAGGGGGCGGCCGTATGGCGAGCCCGTGGCGGCAGCGGGACTCACCGAAAAGTCAGGAGGGGCGGGCGTGCCAACGGAAACCACCCAGTCAGCGGCGGGGCCGAACGTTGCCTTGTCTCCTTACATAATCCACGTCCTCCTCCCTCTTTTAGTTGCTCCCATACGGAGATTTGCCTTGAGCAAAATACTGATTTTAGTTTTTATACAACCATATGTGTTTCACTGCAGTTCTTATATCTTCAGTGGGTATTTTTGATAAATTGAAAGAATAGTTTAGTTTGTTTTTGTGGTCTTCAGTCCGGAGACTGGTTTGATGCAGCTCTCCACAATGCTCTCCTGAGCAAGCCTCTTCATGTCCACATAAGAACGGCAACCTACATCTGTCTGAATCTGCTTACTGTATCTATCTCTTCGTCTTCCTCTGCGGTTTTTACCCCACATACTTCCCTCCAACGCTAAATTCACAATTCCTTTATGTCTAAGAATGTGCCCTACCAATCTATCCCTTCTTTTAGTCAAGGTATGCCAGAAATTTCTTTTCTACCCAATTCTGTTCAGTACCTCCTCATTGGCTACGCGATCCACCCACCTAATCTTCAGCATTCTTCTGTAGCACCACAGTTCAAAAGCCTCAATCCTCTTCCTGTCCGCACTGTTTATCGCCCATGTTTCACTCCCATACAAGGCAACACTCCATACAAATGCCTTCAGAAAGGACTTCCTTAGGCTTAAATCAATATTCGATGTTAACAAATTTCTCTTTTTCAAGAACGCTTTTCTACCCATTGCCATTCTGCAATTTTGTTATTTTACTGCCCAAGTGACAAAACTCATCTACCTCCTTTATTACTTTGTTACCTAATCTAATTACTTCAGCATCACCTGATTTTCTTAGATTGCACTCCATTACCTTAGTTTTGCTCTTGTTAATGATCATCTTATGTGCACCTTTCAGCACACTGTCCATTCAGTTCAATTGCTCTTCCAGGTCCTTTGCTGTATCTGACAGAATCACTATGTCGTCGGCAAAACGCAATGTTTTTAATTCTTCCCCTCAACTTTAATTCTTTCTTCAAATTTCTCCTTGCTTTCCTTTATAGCTTGCTCAATGTAGAAATTGAACAACATTGAAGAAAGACTACAACCCTTTCCAACCACTGCATCCCTTTCATGCCCTTCAACTCTGACAACCACTGTCTGGTTTTTGTACAAGTTGTAAATAACCTTACGCTCCCTATACTTTACTCCAGCTTGCTTCAGTTTAATTTGCAGGATATTATAAGTTCATATTGTTCATAATACATTGATACAAAAATTATACATTACTATATATACCTCGTTTTACATGCTGGACGTTAACAGATTCCCCACAGCATATAATAGTTTTTTTAATAATAATACTACTGCTATTATACTAAAACCATTATTTTTGCATACATCACCTTCTGTTGTTCATTGGTAGATGTTTTAATTACTCGCCTGCCTTTTAATTATCATCAAAATAATAGGACGTCGAGTTTTTATGCGTCCATAAACTACATATGTGACACTTTTCATTTTAAACAGATTTTTTTTTTTCATTCTTTATGAAGCACAAATAAAAGTAATACATTCAAAACTGATCCAAGACTGACTTCCATAATGACTGACAAAGTGATACTAACTTTACAACTGACTCAATACTAAATGCAACTAAGTTCGCGCCAATTCACGCGTATTAATACCTACCCTTGTATTCTAGATTATTCTAGAACATGGAAGTTACAATGTTTAATATTAAATAATTTGTTTATGAAACCTAAATGAATCCTGCTTTATGTAAAGATAAACAAAATTATGACAAACACAATAATAGATTTTTCGTATCAAAACAAACAATACAAAAGATCGTAAGTAAATCACAATTAGCGTAGTGTTAATATATGTTTACATTATTTAAAATGGATAAATTATTATTATTTACTTTCACGGTTATCAGAGCATCACATTATGGTCAATACATTACAGAGGACCTTAGACAACGCTAGTTACCAACATCACTAACAAGCACATTATTGTTCAACATTAAGCTTACGACTTTCAAAAATTAAATAATTTAGTTTGTTAGAAAACCCTAGTAATGCAAATGGTAATTTATGTGACTTGCCAGAAGTACCACAAGATGCTTATATAATATAAACATGGAATATTAATGTACAATATCACGATCAAATTTGATATCGAACAGTTCATTATTCGAAACAAAAAGGATTTTCTAGGGTATATACATTACTAGCATGTGCACAGGTATTCGTTCAAAGTTTGTCATCTGCAACTATACGGCACATATGTACAAAATTGTTTTATATAGAAATATTTCATCTCATTTTTATTTTATTTTTATGATTAGTTCCAGTACTACTTCATTTTACGTGAATCTCTCTCTCTCTCTCTCTCTCTCTCTCTCTCTCTCTCTCTCTCTCTCTCTCTCTCTCTCTCTCTCTCTGTCAGCGTGTGTGTGGTGTGTGTGTGTGTGTGTGTGTGTGTGTGTGTGTGTGTGTGTCTGTGGGTGGGTGGATGGTGTGTTTATTCGTTTGCTTATGCACCATGGTTCAGATAAATTAATTAAACATAATAATAAAATTAACCAAAACGCTGCTATATACTAATATTTATTTCAACACGACGGTCCCGTTTAGGCTTACATTGCCATTTTCAAGTGACCTGCGATATAAATTTGGTGGTTTTTAGGTTGAATAAATTACGAGTATTACGCTATAGTCTAGTATAAGAATGTAGAGCATTAGCATTCACTTACTATATTGTCTAGATGGCCTGACATACTCAAATTCAATTTCGATTTCGTATTTTAACAGTTAACAGTGACGATGTCGCATGTTTACAAAGCATGTAAACGTCACAATTGCGATATTAGAGTTTGTATAATCTTTAGAAGTATTACGTGTGCTAAGAATTTATATGTGCTAAGAACATGGACTTGTTTTTGATGCTTTATACGTATATATTAATTTTGTATTTTTTCGTAATTTATATATATGAGAATCGAATATATATATATATATATATATATATATATATATATATATATATATATATATAAATATATAATTAATATATACGTATAAAGCATCAAAAACGAGTCCATGTTCTTAGCACCTATAAATTCTTAGCACACATAATACTTCCAAAGATTATATAAATTCTAATTCCGAAGTGCGACTCGGTTGCACAGTGGTAGAGTGCCAGACTACAAACCCAAAGGTCGCGGGTTCGATCCCCGCCTGGTCCTAGGATTTTTATCTGTCACTTTCCACTTCTTTCACCTCTGGCAGGAACCCACGTTAAACTGTAGGTCCCCCTGCAACTGGCTGGGTAAGTCAGTTCGAAGGTCGGAGGAAGGCAACGGCACACCACCTCCAAATAGGACCATGCCTAGTAAAGCACTATGGTGTTCAAACCAACCTTCGGATTGTTGACTGCTTTACTTTAATTCCGAAATTATGACGTTTACATGGTTTGTAAACATACATCGTCGCTATTAACTGTCGAAATGCGAATTATAGATGTCATATGTATGTCAGGCCATCTAGACAATACAGTAAGTGAATGTCAGTGCTCTATATTGTTATACTACACTACAGCGTAATAATGTATTCCACCTAAATACCAGCCAATTTATACCGCAGGTCACTTTAAAATGGCAATGTAACACTAAACGGGACCGTCGTGTTGAAATAAATTGAACTACAATAGAGCAGCGTTTGGTTAATATTATTATTATGTCTCTTGCTGACCTATATCATGTTGCGGGCCCTATGGAACATAATAAAACAGTCTAACATCGCAATATATATATATATATATATATATATATATATATTTAATGATCGGTTTCGGCAACAGTCTAATGCCATCTTTAGAAATAATCCACAGTACTGTGTTACAAACGGATGTCAGAACTACATAATTATGAGTAATTTAGAAATGACGAATAAAAATGCGTAGCATTAACCATTTGGCTGTTTGCTGCCGGTCACTAGGAGCGACGATCCGTCACTGTCAGTAAACTGCTGCCACGGTTTAAACAGCTAAAAATCGCGCAGCGAGCCTTCGGTCAGTTCGGATGACATCTTGAACCAGACTGTAACATCAGCAGGAGGCGCTGGAGATGTTGGCCCACGCCTGCCTCCATGTGACCGAGGGGTACCGGGCCCCTAGTTTAGAGGGTGGCGCACACACCACGAGGTCGCGGCTCCGAGATTCCAGCAAGGCTCCGTGCAAGTTGCTGGAGGGAGCGTAGTCTACATCCACACGGGATACTTTGCAAATCGCATTTAAGTGCGTGGCAGAGTGTTCATCGAACCACCATTATACTATTTATTTCCCATTCCACTCTCGTATCTCTCTGTTCGAGCTCTGATTTCTCGTATTTTATTTTGATGGTCATTTCTACCTATCTAAGTGGGAGCCAACAATATATTTTCGCATTCGGAGGAGAATGTTGGCGAATGGAGTTTCGTAAGTAGCCCACGCCGCAGCGATAAGCGCCGTTCTTTTAATGATTCCCATCCCAGATTTTGTATCATTTCCGTAACGCTGATCCCCTGTATCGCGACAACACGAAACCAGCTGCCCTTTTATCGACTCTTTCGATGTTCTCCGTCAAACCCACCTGATAAGGATCCCACACTGGGCAGCAGTACTCCAAAAATGGACGGACAAGCGTAGTGTATGCAGTTTCTTTTGTAGTTCTGTTGCATATTTAAGGGTTCTGCCAATAAAACGCAGTCTCTGGCTCGCCTTTCCCACGACATTATCTACGTGTTCATTCCACTTCAAGTCTGAAGTAATAGTAACTCCCAGGTATTTTGTGGAGTTTACAACCTTCACTTTTCATTAATTCATCTTGTACACAAACTTTAACGGGTTTCTGTTCGTACTCATGTGGACGACTTCACTCTTCTCATTTAGACGCAATTGCCAATTTTTACACCATAGTGATATCTTATTCAGATCGTTGTGCAGTTGGTTTTGATCTTCAGATGATTTCACTAGACGGTAAATGACATCATCATCTGCAAACAACCTAAGGGAGCTACTTACATTTTCCCCTAAATCGTTTGTGTAAATAAGGAACAACAGAGAACTAATAACACTACCCTGTGGAACGCCTCTGGTTTAGTCGATTACTACGAAGTGTGTCCTCTCTGACAGGAAATCCCCTATCCAGCCGCAAATTTGGGGCGATATACCATAACCACGCAATTTGATTAAAAGCCGTTTGTGAGGTATGGTGTCAAAAACCTTCTGGAAATCGAGAAATACGGAATCGATTTGCAAACCCTTGTCGATAGCACCTATCACTTCGTGTGAATAAAGAGCTATTTGTGTTTCGCATGAACGATATTTTCTAAATCCGTGTTGACCTAGGGTCAATAGATCAGTCATAACATTTGAGTACAGTATATGTTCCAAAACCCTGCTGCAAATTGACGTCAATGAAATAGGCCTGTTGTTTAGTGGGTTACTCCTACTGCCTTTCTTGAATATAGGTGTGATCTGTGTCACTTTCCAATCTTTAGGTACAGATCCTTCTTTGAGAGAGCGGTTGTATATGTCTGTTAAGTAAGAAGTTATCGCTTCAGCATAATTAGGTAAAAATCTAAGGGGTATACAGTCCGGACCAGCAGACTTGTTCTTGTTAAGTGACTTTAGTTGCTGCACTACTCCGGTGATATCTACTTCTACTTTACTCATTACGGCCTCTGTGTTTGTAATTCGAAATCTGGAATATTGGTTTCATCTTCTTTGGTGAATGAGTTTCTAAAAGCTATGTTTAGTAACTCTGCTCTAGTAGCGCTATCATCGGCGTGGGCCAGGTTGATCAGACTTAACAGTCTTGCCGGGATAGTCCCGGTTTTGATATAAATGTCTCGACATCTCATGAAAATCGTTCGCAACACGTAATTCTACCGGGGGCTCGAATCCCCTTCGGGCATGGATGTTTGTGCTGTCTTTAGTGTAAGGTAGTTCACAATTCTGAGTTCATAAGTAGTTTGTAAGTTTACGGCCTGATGACCCCGCAGTTAACAATTATTTGAACATTTTTTGAAAATTCTTAAAATCTTTTATGGTTATTGTTAATAAGAAGAACACGATGTAGTGTTTAATATTTCTATTGAAAATAATATCTGACATTTTGCAATCATATAACAGACCTTGATTACTGTTGTTGAGAAAAAAAACAATCTAACATCGACTATCGCAAAATTATGATGTCTCCTTTCAATTCATGACATGACATGTACAGGAAGAAGACAAGACAAGGATTACACACTGTAAAACTGTTTAAATAGTACTCTGACAATGAGATGAGATGACATTCACGATATTAAAAATTTTTTCCTGTAGAAAACAGTTCATTGATGTCCTTGGTAACACCTGTGACATCACTGCACTTAAGTTCTGATTAGAATTCAATACGGCGTCAGAACTAATATCGTTTCACCAGGGGACGCTACACACTGTGCACAATAAAGAATCGTAGGCCGTATGGCAAAAAGGAGACAAACGTTGATTGCACCTAATATTTCGAAATCTCTTTCTCAACTCAACGAGATTTTGAAATATTAGGTGCAATCAATCCTTGCCTCTCGTTTACCATTGGGCCCTAGAATTCTTTGTGTGCAATGTTATAATAGTTTCCCTCTGTGATTATACTTTTTTCTGGATTTTATGGCTGGTGTTGTCACAAGATCAAAGTAGAAAACCGGAACTGAAATTTAACTAACCGTAAGATCAGCAATGAATATCAATGTTTGAAATGGTTAATACACTGAAAAGACCAAAAAAGAATCCGCCGTCAGTTCTCAGTAGCAAGAGAGAAGACAAGCAACTTTTATAATCAAATATACGACGAGGCACTACATTTGATGATATTTCTTTGATGAAAAATTGGTAACTGTGAATAACGCTTTCATGGGCGCATGTTTCGATAAATCTCGAATGTGCGATCACACTTAGATACATGGTGCATTTGATATGTTCCAAGATGGCGGGAGAATCTGGTACATTGACGCACGAAACAGTGATCATTTTAAGTGAAAGTTAGGTTAGGTATTGGTTAAACAAGAAGTTTCGTTGGTATATGAGGGCGCATAGCGCCCCCGAATCTCCGGTTCAGAAACACTTAAAGTTGCCAGCATACTCGCTATGCTAATAAGGCGGGCAACAGACTGCAGTTTTAATGTCCTTATATTACAAGGATAGTTAACGTTACTCGGCAGACAAGGGTACATACAAGAACCTGTCAACCCTAGAGCAGGGACAGCATTAATTGACTTTGTGGGCAGCCAACCTACGAACATGTGAAATGGCAATAGTAAGATTGTCAGTAGCAATGTAAGTTAAAAATTACGACAACACCAGAAAGCACCATTACATAAGAACATAGCGGAATAAGTTACCTGGTATGCATTCATTGGTGGAAGTCGTGACACTGCAGTTGAACCTGTATGAATTGATTAATATCTTCGTTCTCGTAAACTGATGCTTGGTTTCATGACTATTAATTATTAAAGTTTTAAGACCGTGAGAAATTTTGATCACTATGGTTACCGAAAGTTAAAGATATTATCGGACTTCGGACTTCACTTTTAACAGAATGAAGATTTCCTGCAGGCACTGAATTCAATTTTTAATATAATATGAGAGTAAATAAATTTTGCATCGAGAATGTTCCTTTGTCATTATGAGGCAATAGGCAACAATGACCAAGCATCAATTTATTAATATTGCTGAAAATCAAGCCATAAATTACATGAAAGATGGGGAGAAATAGTCATTATTTAAATAAAATAGGAATTCCAAATGAAATTTAAAATTTATTGCGTTAAAGGATGCTAACCAGGGCTCACACTTACATGGTTCTGGAGGTCGAGTAAAATACGTCCGCTCAGTATAAAGGTAGGAAAACGAAAGACGACAAGCGATTCCGTTTTCTCTCCAGATCGTTTGAAATAGTTGAACGATTACTTGAAACAAGGATAATCAGAGATTTATTGGCAGAGAGAACGGATGATTGCGACAAGCGTCGCAGATATAATTTTCAATAAAAAATAATAATGTATCGCTACACCCCTTTCTAGGGTGTGAAGCGTCTGTTGTCATTTTTATGAATTTTCTGTGAATTATGCATGGAATCGCTTCACAGCTAAGTGGTTTCTGCTCATCCGTCCGCTCGAGGCTTGTCGAACTCCGCGGTTCGATAATGCCATATTTATCTACACTGATGGTTCCAAGAGCACTGACGGTGTCGGATCTGCCTTCGTCGTCGGGGACAACCGTTTTCAATACAAGCTTCCTGACCGGTGCTCGAATTTCACGGCTGAGCTTTTTGCTCTCCACCAGGCTGTTTTGTATACCTGCCGCCACCGCCAACCTTTCTACGCCATCTGTTCGGACAACCTTAGTGCCCTGCAGAGTCTTAAGGACCCTTTCTCGACCCATCCTCTCGTGTATCGGATTCAACGCTCCCTCCAGTTGCTAGCAGATGACAGCTGTCACGTTACTTTTCTGTGTCTTGTATTAATTTTAATCATCTCCGTGTAGCCCTTCGCTTTCCGTCTACTCTGGAGGAAATTTTAGCTGATGACACACGAGCAGCTGCTCGAGTTTTGCGTTTTATTAACTTGGCCAATTTATCAAAGGATATTTAGCCCTTTTAATTGTTTTTTATCTTTCGTTTTTGGCCTGGCAGTTACCAAATTTTTTGAGATCTATCGAATCTCTGTTCCTGTCTGGGCGCTAATGACCTTAGTAGTTGTGCGCCCTAAAACCACAAAAAAAAGCTCATCCGTCCACGAGAAACGGATTAATGAAATAGTAACAGGTATTTAGTTAGACGGATGGAACGGCGCGCTGTCACGGTGTACGCTTTGCTGTTGCAGACAAACGCTGAGCAACGGCTCGCTGTACTTCCCGCCGTTCCGCGCCGAGCACTACCGGGAGGAAGTGCACTCCGCCACGTACCGCTGCAGGGCTGCCAACCAGGGCGGCGCCGTCGTCAGCAGGGACGTCATCGTCCGCGCCGGTGAGTAATCAGTACACAAATTCACCAGCCGCGAGAACATACCTGTCAACATTCATAAAATTTCTTCGTTAGTCATCTTATATACGAGACGCGACCAGAAAGTAAGTTCCGTTTGGTTATATAAAACAAACGTGTACAGATACAGAAAAATATTTATTGTACAAAAATCTACAACTGTTAAACTACATTTCTACACAGCTGCCGAAATTTTGTACGCACTTGTCATAGCGTGGCACACGTTTCTGTATGCCTTCTTCATAGGAGGTTGCCGCCTGTGTATTCAGCCATGTGGTAGCATGTTCTTTCAGCTCGTCATCGTTGAAGTGTTGACAGGACAAATTTTAGGTATAAGAAGAGGATTTCCATCAAAAGGTGGTGTTTGTTTCGACGATAGTGCCCGACCTCATGTGGCGAATGTGACCGAACAACTCTTACGGGATTTTCACTGGGACGTGTTTGATCATCATCCGTACAGCCCGGGCCTCGCTCCTAGCCACTTTCACCTCTTCTTACACCTAAAAATCTGTCCTTGGTGGTCAACAATTCAACGATGCCGACGAGCGGAAAGAATATGCTACCACATGGCTGAATACACAGACGCCAACCTTCTATGAAGAAGGCATACAGAAACGTGTGCCACGCTATGACAAGTGCCTACAAAATTTCGGCAGCTATGTAGAAAAGTGGTTTAACAGTTGTAGATTTTTGTATAGTAAATATTTTTTCTGTATCTGTACCCGTTTGTTTTATATAACCAAACGGAACTTACTTGCTGGACGTACCTCGTATAATTTTTATAGCAGCCTGTTTCGATTTAAGTACAAATTATCTTCAGGCCTTTACCACTTCTTCGAAAAGATATTGCTGAGCGTTTCTCTCCTCACCTAGCCAGTGCGACCTGCTCCACTAAATCAAATCTAGACACTGGCAGAAGGCTTGAAGACGAGCTTTACGCTCATCGAAACCGCTAGCTATAAAAATAAACAACTTGCGATCAACAATATGTTTGTTAAACAACTATTAGTACAATTACTGTTCACTGTTACTTTCCTGTGACAATGTTCCAAAAAAAAAATTCTAATATCATAAGTACGAAGAATACAACAAATTACAAAAATACTGCAAATTTAAGAACGTGTTTTTCATTCACGTCTCCTTGTAGTAAGACTTATTTGTCTGAAAAAAGTTATCAACCCGTGGTTAATTATAAGAGGAAAGTCTTTAAAGGTATACAAATGAAATTACTTACTGAGTGAAAGTATTCCTACAACTGCCATAACTGTCAGAAAAAGAACAATGGAATACCTAATCAGTTGGTAAACGCGTCGGTTGTGCTATAGACGGACTTCTTACATCTCAAAAATTGATCACCAATTAAACATCGAAAGTTAACATGTTAGTGGTCATTAACTTTAGAACGCCACTTTCGCTGTACCATCGTTGCTTATTCTCTCACACCTACTTTCTTCCTCTCATGTTCTAAAACAGGATGCAACAGAAATCGCTAAATTAATTTGTGCTGCTTCAGTTTTCTCATCGGTAAACATCTTTTACTGGTACTGTTAGCTTTTCCTACTCTAAGCCATTTCGCTGAATATCATATTCCTTTAATCAGTTGAAACTTCCGGATTGAAATCCCGTGGTCCATACACAGAACGTTCCCATGACGTTTCGTCTTCGACTGCGGAAGACGTCATACGAGGTAACGCGGCAAATTGAAACTCGAGGGAGGACCGAATGTACAGGCCGTAAAGAGGGCGCCATTTTGAGTCACGTGACGCAGCCTGTGCTTTGTTATCTAATATTGCCAACATTCGCATTTGAAAGTGATCGGTTTCCTGCTGGTACTGCAACGCTGACATCCAAATTATGTCTGATTTGTCACCTTCTTCTTTCCCGTTAAAATTATTTCAGTGTTTGAAAATATCAGTCGCTTCTACATAATCCGCGGATAATGCTGTAATGTCTTTGTCTCGACGTTTGTCTTGTTGAACTTTACAAACCCTACTGATAAAATGTTCCGCTACAGTTGATTTACCCGTATGTCGTCGGCGGCAGTTCATTTTATGTTGTCAGACGGTTATTAACATTTCCTTTCATTGTACTGACGTAAACATATCCACAACTAAGACATTTTAATAACTCCTGGCAACGATTGTCGGCTATATTTTTCTGATCTTATAATTCTTTCATTTTCCTCGTAGGTATGAAAACAATCATAATTGCTTAACACTTTCCCAATGCGATCTCGGACCTTGCTTATAAAGGGAAGAAAAACTTTCGTCTTCGGCTGGTATCGTTCCTCGTTGATCTTGGTTTTGTGCTCGATCTATCTCCTTGTTAGAATAGCATACTTCTTCAATCTCAGTCGTAGGTGTTCTATCGCAGATTCACATATTTTATACGGCCTGTATACTAATACTTAAACACACCTCTTTTATGCCTTGAGTGTTGATTATAAGCTTTATGTAGATCTCGCGGTCAGTATATGTGTCTTTTCTGTACACCCTATGATCCAGTATCCGTCTTTTCGTTAGGTCACACATACGGCTACAAAATTCAGTTCCCGATTACTCTACTTCTCCACATAAATAGAATTTTGGGATTGATACTCTCACGATAAATCATAAATGAATCCAATTCCTCTACACCGTGTGTCCATATAATGAAGGTGTCGTCTACAAACGATGTCATCCTGGTGGGCGTTTTCTGTCAGTCTACAGCGCCAGTTATTTAAATGGCTCCATAAACAAGTTGGCCATAGCCGGACTAAGAGAATTCATACCGCCAATCTGTTCATAGAAATCATAATAATGTTGAAAGAAAGTTGTTCTGAGGCATAACATCACTGGGAAAAATATCCGCTATGCAAGAAATAGCTTACCGAGAACCATTTCAGGAGACTATCTTTATAACCACCGCTCACCGACTTCGACGATCAAAATCTACGGCGAAATAAATAAACAATTGAATAAATAAAAGAAAATCAATAATGCATCCAGTGGTGTGGTCAGAAACTGAAGAATTTCGTTATCCTCACAGTAATTCACCGATGCTATTGATCGCTAGGCTCGTATGCACCAAATCAATAATCTAACTAGTTGTGATAGAGTGACATTCATGTATTGTGATATTTCTTACTAATTCGTACTTCACATGTCCTAGTTCATAGTCATCTTGGCCTATAATTACCCCTTGAAATCCTTGAAGAAATACCTCCGTATGCTTATTATCTTCGAGTATCCTTTGCTAATTCCAGAGCAAAATTATTATTTACAAAAGTGTTGCCTAGATAATATGCTACTAAATTGAAGTAAAACTAAAAGAGGACATAACAATTCGTACACAGTGATGGACTGACTGCAAACGGAAAATATAAAGCTAATACCTCTATATATAACCTCTGTTTATTACATTGTTATTCAACTGCTGCTTATTCTGTTTACCACCGTAACCAGGTCTGTTTGATAACACTCTCAGTCCAGCTGCTGCGTTTGCGTTTACTCGACGGAAGGGAGTATTATAACACGTAGTCAAATACAAAATAAATCTTTATTTGCTTATGTTTTCACGTGCAGCGTTGGCTGGTAACATAAAGCAAATATTTAAAAATACATCTAATCTGTTTTCCAATCAATTAATCTCCAACTTCAACGCGATAGATTACTACGAGTCCCACAGATGTACAACGGTCGGTAGTGCATGATTAACTTATACTGTTTTGAGAGTTAAAATGAATCGAAATGTCGCTGGTTACGCGGTGCACCCACCGCAGCTCAAGTCTTCCCTTGGGCATGAGTATTTGTGTTCTCCTTAGCTTATGTAAATTCAAATTCTTTATAAGTCTAGGGGCCAATAACTTAACAGTTTAGCCCCTTAGGTTTTCAAAGATTTCAACAATTTTCAATAAACTAGTAGAAAAACATTTACTTCTTTGGTTTAATAGACAATTTTTGTAAAATTAATAATTAATCAATGTCGAACGACTTGTTGAATTAATGAAGTAAGTTTCACGTGGACGAAGTTAAAAAAAATATAACACCAATAATACTTGTGTAAAATGTATGGAGCTTTTGACTAATTGGCTTACAAACTATTCCTTGAGGAGACAGCCGTCTAAGAAATAGTTTCTCAAGATAACATTCACATAACTTTAATAAGAATAGATTCTATTGTAAAAATGATATGTTGGAAAATATTTTCGTATATCACTGCGAAGATTATTAATACAGCCTTTTAGCCAGTCAGTAAAAGCTACAAAATGAAATAAATAAAAGAATAAAATATTCTTTATAATTGGTTAAACACAAATGTTTAAACGCTACTCACGAGATAAAGCCATTGGCGATAACCTCGAGAAAATACTGGTAAAATGTGGTCATTTGCAACAACATTCATAACATCATCATTAACAAATTACATTAATCATGGCACTCAGAAAGGTAATTTTCAGTGCGAATTTTCGGTTGACATTTTAACGATGACATATATGTAAACCCTACTGCTTGAATTAATTTCTGCTTCAAGAAAAAAAAAATAATAAGAATTTCTTATTTTGTTCTCAGTATTGGTATGTTAAACCATTTATAACGTCAATATGTAAGAAAACGTATATGTAGTTAGTGTAATTAGGTACGTGTCAAATTTGCGACGACAGGCATTTGAGAAATATACGGCCCAAAACTCTTCGCCGAGACAATTTTTTTCTTTTTTATAAATCTTCCTTATAAATAAAAAACAATTTAATAGGTTTATTTCAAAACCTAATGCATGTGATTGTGGTTATTTCAGTTTTTATTTTCGTAAAGGTGAATCATGCCTTTCGTACACATAATATAGCTAAAAATTTATAGAGTGACAAGAGTTCATTAGAAGTTTCGCAGCACGCCATTAGTGAAGTGTAATCAAACAGAATCGTATTGTAACATATTGACCACTTGAATCCATTGATCAGTCTTATTAATAAAACTGCAGACACCAACAATCACAATTTAACAATGTAGTATGTTAGCCACAAAGATGAGCAGAAATTTCATGAAAGGACAGTTGTAAGGCGGACAGCTGACTTCAGTTTATTGGGAGTATTTTGGGAAGATGTACTTCTTCTGTAAGGAAGAGCGTGTATAAAACGCTTGTACGACCACGTCTTGAGTATTGGTCACGTGTTTGGGATCCGCAGCAGATCAGTTTAAAGGAAAGCATGGAAGCAGTTCAGAGGCGAGCAGCTAGGTTCGTTACTGATAGGTACGACAAATGCGCGAGTGTCACGGAAATGCTCCGGCAACTCAAATGGGGATCTCTGGAGAACAGACAACATTCTTTTCGAGAAATTCTGTTGAGGAAATTTAGAGGGCCGGAATTTGAAGCTGAGTGTAGAACGATCTTCCTGCCGCCTACTTACATTTCGCGTAAAGATCAAAAAGACAAAATAAGAGAAATTCGGAGTCGTACGGAGGCATATATACATTCTTCTTTCCTTCGTTCTATTTGGGAGTAGAATAGGAAAGGAAATGCCTAGTAGTGGTGCAGTATTCCATCCGCCACGCAATTTACGGTGGATTGCGGAGTATATATGTAGATGTAGAACAGCATTATGAATATGTCGTATTCTGCTTGAGTTCTGATCTCATTGTAGTGCGGGTTGGAGTAAACGATTCCATAATTTTTAATGAAGACTCCATTACCAGTCGTATGCAAAAGCCACTACGACAGTATTCATAATAGTAGAAAAAATAGTAGAACTTTCAGCTCGGTGATTATACGCCATTATGTGTAGTTTAGCTGTGAAAAATTATAAACGATGTACTTTAGTCCCCTGCACTTCAAACAGCACTGAGGATGTTCATTCATTGAACGAAATCGATAATCTATATTTTTAAATAAATATTTCATATCATAACTACCAAGCTTACATTTCTATTATTATTGATTCCACATTTCTTGATATTTAATTTAAAAGACAAACTGCTTTTTATTTTCTTTCAAACGTTCATTTGTTTGTAAAGCTTATGGGGCTTAACTGCGGAGTCATCAGTCCCTAAACTTACAAACTACTTATGAACTAACTTACACTGAAGGCAACACAACCATCCATGCCCGAGGGGGGATTCGAACCCCCGACAGGGAACGGCCTCGCGCATCGGAGCATAGCGCCTCAATGCGCTCGGCACTGCTTTTGTCCCATAGTGTTCTGCGGACATTTGGTGCTGTATATTTGTTTCTTTCAGTGTTGTTTTAAACTGCAAGACATATCCAGGAGCAGATATATACTGACCTTATCTTACTGGCCACGAACTGTAGACTATAACTGAACAAACTGCACAAAGGTAGGAAAATAAAGAGATTGGACCTGGATAAATTGAAGTAACCCTAGGTTCTTAGAGTTTGAGAGGGAGCTTTAAGCAACAGTTGCCACAAACGAGGGGATGTAACACAGCAGAAGATGAATGGGTAGCTTTGAGAGAGTGAAGGCAGCAGAATACCAAATAGGTAGAAAGGCAAAAACCTTCAAAACTCCTTGTATATCGCAGTATATACTAAATTTAATTGTTAAAAGGAGAAAATAAGCTAGTGAAATGGAGTACTGGCGTCTAAAAATAATTCTGACTGGAAGTGAAAAAGAGCTCGAATCACTAGAGGACAAATGCAAGTCTGTAGAAGAATATCTAGATAGGGGATAAATAAATATCATCTACAGGAAAACAAAACAGACATTTGGGGACAAGAATAGGTGCTGTATGAATATCAAGAACTCAGATGGAAAATCGTACCTGAGCAAAGAAGAAAAAGCAGAATGATGAAAAGAATATATAGAGGAGATGTATGAATGTAATGAACTTCAAGACAATATTTTAAGAAGGGAAGAGGAAGTAGATGATGAGATAGGAGATACTACATTAAGAGAATAATCTGATACTTCACCTATGGGCCTAAGTCAAAACAAGACCCCTGGAGTAGACGGCATTCCATCAGAGCTACTGATGTCTCTGCGAGTGTCCACCATGAGAAAACTAATACACCTGTTGTCCAAGATTTATGAGAAATGCCCTCAGAATTCAAGAAAACTGAAATTATCCCAATTTCAGACAAAGACAGCGCAGTCATGTGTGAAAATTTCACAGTTACCTGTTCAATAAGTAGTGGTTGCGAAATCCTAATGCGGTTTTTTTTCCAGAAGCGGACTTCGAGATCGATCAGTTTCGATTTAGGAGAAATACGGAAACACGCGAGGTAATACTCACCGTTCACGACTTGTCTTACACAGAGACGGCACGACCCTGGTGGGGTCGGGGATTTGTCCGAAATTTTGTGTGGTGAAAGAGGACCCACACCTCACGTGGTTAAAATATTAGCACGCACTTCTCGGAAAATCCCGAGAAAAATCAATCCAAAGTTTCTTTGGTGCCTTATGGGTATAAAATGTTGGTCCACTGTCGAGCCGCCGTCTGGCCTAGATGGTTATGACTCGAACTCCTACGCCAGAGGTCTCGAATTCGATTCCTCCTACGGCATTATTATTGTTTTTTTTTTTTTTTTTTTTTGCTTACAAGAAGCGACCGGTTATTTTGGACCTCATATTCACAAATTAATATATGCCTATGCCAATACTTATACGAACCTCATCGTAACATCATCGGAGTCCAGAAAATTAACAACAGTTTTATACATGGGTTTTCTCTGGAAATGTTCAAAATCTTACGTCGGGGAGAAAAAATTTTACTCTGACGACAATATGGCAACTTGGTCTGTAAAACTCATACCTCCAAAATGCACTTCTGTGGTGCAACATTGTGATGTTTACTTTTACACGCAAGTTAAAAATTGCATTAACCGCTTGCAACATAATTACCACTGCGGTTCTTGTTTATAAGTATTATATGTATAAAAATTGAATGTTTCCCAATCGACTTTGTTATTCTGATTAAAAACCCATTGTTTCTTCTCATATACGTTACAATGAAAAATGGAAAACCCACAGCCATGATTGTGTTGTTGGACAAAAATAAAATAATTTTTATTCAATAATGTAACTAATTTGTTAAAAATAATGTAGCTTTAGGAAATTTTCTGAATAATCGGTGGAATAACAAAAGAAAATACATCTAGGCCAGACGGAGGCTCGGCAATGTACTAACATATTAAACTCATAAAGACACCTAAGAAACTTCGGATCGATTTTTTTCGGGTTTTCCGAGTAGTGAGTCCTAATATTTTAGCCACGTGAGGTGTCAGGGGTCCTCTTTCACCACACAAAATTTCGGACAAATCCGCGACCCCACCGTCGAGCCTTCTCCTTGTCAGAAGATAGAGTAAGGAAGGGCAAACCTACATTTCTAGTTGTTATAGATTCGGAAAAATGTTGAAACGAATATCCTCTTTCATATGAGAAGTCAGCAGTAGTACAATATACATAATTGTCGTTTATTTACAACTTTTACAGAAACCAGACTCATATCATTCTAAGGGCATGAAAGAAAAGAACTGATGGGGAAAGGGAGTAAGACAGTGTTTTAGCCTTTCCCCAATGTTATTCAATCTGTAAATCGAGCAAACTGAAGGAAAGCAAGAAGAAATTTGGAGACGGGATGAAAGTTTCAAGGCGAAGAAATCAAAATCTTAGGGATTGTCAGTGACCTTCTAATTCTGTCGGAGACAGCAAAGTATCTGGAAATGGAAAGGACAGTGTCTTGAAAGGTACGTATAATATGATCATTAACAAGAGCAAAGCAACGCTAACGGAAAGTAATTTAACAATAAGAAAATCAGGCGTTGCTATGGGAGCTAGATTAGGTAACGAAACAATGGAGGCGGTAAGTGAGTATTGTTACTTAGGCAGTAAAGTAACATATGATGGTGGCAGTACGGATGATATAAAATGCAGAAAGGTAGTGAGAAGAAAAGCGTTTTTGAAAAAGAGAGATTTGTAACGTCGAATATTAACTATGAGGAACGCTTTTATAAAGGGTTTTGTGTGGAATGTTGCCTCGGTCGGTAGTGAAATATGGACGATTAACAGTTCAGGCAGGAAGAATCTGAAACTTTTGAAATGTGGTGTTACCGAAGAATGCTGAAGATTAGGGGGGTAGATCGCGAAACTAATGAGGAGGTGCTGAAATGAATTGGGGAGAAAAGCAATTTCTGGTATACGTTGACTGAAATATGGTATCGATTGGTAGGACACATTCTTAGATATCAATGAATCGTCAATTTAGCAGGGAAGTGTGTGGGATATACTGTAATAAGGATCAAATAGATTTGGGTTGCCGTTCTTATGAGAAGATTAATAGGCTTTCTTAGGGTACAGTACGGTGGAGAGCTCATTCAAACCAGTTTCCGGACTGAAAACCGGAACAACAAAAATAATTACACCGTATATAAATTGAGATTTCTAAGCAGAAACAATGGAAATGAGCCCATGTAATAATGTGGCGAAACCAACTCTTTTTTTTTACATAAAAAATACGCAGTCATTTACTCCACACAATATTATAAATGCATGAATAAAAATAATTCTGTGTACAAACAACATATTCACATGTTAATACAAATGATTAAAATGCAAACAAGGAGCCGTAATCTGAAATACAAACCGATAAAAATAACTTATCCGTCATGTCAGATGATTTTGAAGTGTGCCATATTGGTACGCTAAATCGCGATATTTGCATTTGATAGTGATCGCAGGGTTTAAATTGAATTATTTTTACAAATAAATAATTCTAGAATCCAAAGGCAGCATGATAGCTAAAAATCTTTACATGGATGTGCCCCTAGCTACAAGTAATGTTAAATATGTTACTGAGGTTTATCGAATATTTTACCTGGGTATATCTGTAACACAATTCAGTTCCCGAGAACACACTTCTAATAGACCGACCACTAGTGGGAGCCATGAGAAATAAATGAAAATATTGTCATCTAAACCACATGTTTCATATTAAAATTACGTATTTTCACGTCATATTTTTCCGTATTCAAAGTTCACAAACAGGGCACTGGGAGTTTAGCTGTCTTTCTGTTTTCATACCGGTCTTCCACTAATGATGTGTTGGTATTCTGTGACTTTAAGTTTCACACAAGCAATGAAGAATGGCTCGAATGACTGTATGTTCAGCATACTTTGCTGCAATTAAAACATTTATCTAAATATACTTTAGTTTCTTTGCATGAGGCTCTGCACACTGTTGTTGTGGTCTTCAGTCCGCAGACTGGTTTGATGCAGCTCTCCACGCTACCCTGTCCTGTGCAAGTCTCTTCATCTGAGAATACGTTCGGCAACCTACATCCTTTTGAATCTGCTCACTGTATTCGTACCTCGGTCACCCTATATGATTTTTACTCCACACACTTCCTTCTAATGCTAAGATGACAATTCTTTGATGTCTCAGAATGTGTCCTACCAATCTATCCACCTTCTCTTAGTGAGGATATGCCAGAAATTCCTTTTCTCTCCAATTCGGTTAAGCACCTCGTTATTAGTCACGTGATCTACCCATCTAATCTTCATCTCTGCACACTATTACCTTATAACCCCATAAATCTTTTTAATTTCACAAGAATGATCCGAATATGATAGTTGTGTAGTTCGATACTGAAAGAAAGAGTACACTTGCGTATCCTTTACTGCAGTAACAAAAACTGATTAAATTAGTCGGCGGAAAGTAAAAAACTATCTCAGTGAAGTTTGACACATTTCTCAGAGTACAATGTCTAAAACGCAAACTACAAAATGTTTTAATGGGCAGAGATTTAGCTCGTGATAGCAACTTACAGCCAGCTCTGAAACAGCTTCATAGGACTGAGGTTGTGCAACGCACCCCTGCACCCGGGCCTTGCCCATCGTTCTGTTACAGGGAGTACCCCCACCACCACACTGGCGCTCCTGCACAGTGTGCTGACTTACACTGGCCGCTGCACCAGGAACATTCCCGTAATGCTCGCCTAATAGAAACACCACTTAATGGACCGACTCGAGATCCCTTTATGAGCCATATTTCAGGAAAACAATGATAACAGTCACATTTATCGCTCGGCTCCCGTTTCCCTTCTTACAGGGCTTTCCTCTGTCCACCCTTCGTTGCCGGTTGCTATTTGCATTGGTCCCAGCAGAACGTGTGTGCTCTACAGTAATAGAGAGCTTGATACATTTGGAGGGCTTATTTTCTCTGAAAGTGTCCTTAGTGCACCCAGAATTTTAAATCTTGTGCAGTGAGTATTGTTCAGGAAAGATACAGGAATGTAAGTTCCGTTATCTGGAGCCAGTTTGTATAAAGGCTGACCTTAAGTATTTCCACGTGAAGTGTATATATTTTGAAACGAATTAGACTCTTTCACTGCCACCGCCTCAGTTTTCTTATGAATATTACATCTACATAGATACTCTGCGAATCACATTTAAGTGCCTGGCAGAGGGTTCATTAACCACCTTCATAACTTTTCTCTACCGTTCCATTCTCTAATAGCGCGCGGGAAGAAGGAACACCTAAATCGTTCCGTTTTCGATCTGATTTCTCTTATTTTATTGGGATGGTCATGTCTCCCTAAGTAGGTGGATGCTAGCAAAATATTTTCACATTCAGAACTAAAAGTCGGTGATTGAAACTTCGCAAACAGATCACGCCGCAATGAATAACGTCTTTCTTTTAATGATTTCCACCCAATTCGTGCAACATTTCCGTGATAAAACAAAACGAGCTGCCCTTCTCTGAACCTTCTCAATATCTTCCGTCAGTCCCACCTGGTGAGGGTCCCACAAGGGGCAACAGTACTCCAGGAGAGGACGCACAAGTGTGATGTAGGCAGTCTCTTTGATGGAGCTGGTGCATCTTCGAAGCGTTCTGCCAATGTAACGTAACCTTTGATTCGCCTTCCCCACAATATTTTCTATGTGCTCTCTCCAGTCAAAGTTGTTCGTAATTGTAACTCCTAGGTATTTGGTAGAATTTACGACCTTAAGGTTTGACTGATTTAACGCGTAATTGAAGTTCGGGAGATTTCTTTTAGTGGTCATGTGTATTACATCACACTTTTCTTTATTTAGTGTCAATTGCCAATTTTCGCACCAAGTAGAAATTTTGTCTGAATCGCTTTGCAGTTGGTTTTGATCCTCTGTTGACTTCACTAACCGATAAACGACAGCATCATCCGCGAACAGTCTAAGGGAGCTATTCAGATTATATCCTAAATCGTTTATAAACACGAGGAAGAGTAGGGGACCTATAACGCTTCCCTGTGGAACGCCAGATATCACTTCTGTATTAATGTAACACAGTTTGCTAAGACGTCCATTGTGTTATACAGGCCATCCACGTCATCTTACAACAACAGTTACATCAAATCCTCAACTAATTACCATTCCATTAGTCATCCCTCATAATTTTTGTCCACGGAAGTCAATCTTTTACAAATCTACAAATACCTTACTGTAGTTAATTTTTTTCCCCGTATTCCTTTCCTCACAGATTATGTGGAAGTTTCCAATGACCTCACAAGTAGCGCAGTAGCCATTAGGGTTCTTTGTTTCCAGTATCTGATTCTTCATGTATGTAGTGAGCATTTTTTTCAAAGTAGACTAACATTAGTCATTAAGATTCGATTCGATATCAGAGTTTGCGTGTATGAGGGGAACACTGTTAAATACAACACTGCAGTTTATTAGTTCTCTCAAATATGTAACGTAGCTGTAAGGCTTGTTAATACATACCATCTATGCCAGTGTAACTGAAAATTTGTTGTAACAATCTGAATGCTCTAATCCCCAGAACCAGCTGACGAATTTCTTGAGATTTTCACAAGTAGCTTGAGTGTGGCTTGTGGTAACTACTAGCTATTGATGTTGCAAATCAATCATATGACGTCACGTCTATCTTTTTTCTTTATCATCATGACATTAGTTTAATTCAGGGGGAAAACCCTACCTTCAGTGAATGATGCATCTGCTTGGGTTATAAACAGTAAGGTGGGTCAAAAAACATGGATTATTATTTTACGAAACGCTTTAGTGCGGTAAAATTGCATATTGTCATTAGACTAAATACGAGATCGAAAATCAAAATCGGTTAATTTCCTCCGTTTGCGCATCGTACTTAAAGATTATGAAAAAATGTATAAAACTGCCTTCTCTGGAATTTTCTAAAGTAAGTCAATGTAAACTCGCCTTCGTTCTTTATGCTTTATGAATGATTGAAATAAGCTAAATCAATTAAAATCAGGATAATGATGTAACGTTTTCTGTGCGTGCACTGACTTAGAAGAAAACAGAAATTGAGAAATACTTCGCAGTTTTCGTTGTGCAACTCTTCGCTCGTTTTCATAGAGCAGAACGAGCCAGAACTCACCACGTGGAGGGATTGCACATCGAGTCCCACCCACAGCCTACCCACCAACCATTCAAATGTGTGGTGAGAGATTTACATCAAATTATAACTTTTTTTTACGAAATTTACCCATAGAGTACTCTTCATTGGCTTACCGTGTTTTTCTGTAACTGTCTGTTGTATCCGGTACACATTGAAAGTCTGTTTTGGAGAAGTAAGATATAACCGATCAAGACATAAGTGTTGCTCGGATATAGCAGTTTCTAGCTTCTTGCCTACATTCTTCGTATCAAGCCTCTGTCAGCAGTCTGACGTACCTTTCCACGGCTTGAGCGTGACAGGGAAACTTTTGCATTTCACTGATGAGCTTTAGGTATGTACTAATTAATATATCTTGAGATAAGTATCGCAGCATTGGAGGAGGATGCAAACCACCAGAACTCCAAACAATGTTTTCAAAGTAGTCAGAAGCTTGAATTGAAAGGTTTTAATCGGTGGTACGAAATATCTAACCTCCTTATCGATTGAAGTTCTTGTGTGGTGTATTCTCCCCCAAAGCTGCGACTCTTAACTGAAGACGATCTTAATTCTCTAATTAGCTCTGACACAAGGCTCCTCCCTCGGGTATGGAAGGAAAGGAAGGAAGCTTACGGTTTAACGTCCCGTCGTCAGCGTGGTCATTAGAGACGTAGCTCACGCTCAGAGTTTTGGTTAGGAACCATTCCGGCATCTGCCTGGAGTGATTTAGGAAAATGACTTTGTTTATATTGTGAGGAGGAAATCCAATATTATGATACGTTCGAAAATGGTAAAGCCAAGATCGCTGGTATATAATTTTATTTGGAGGACCGGTTTACATGGTCTCTGCCATCATCATCTGGTCAAAAAGTGTTTTACTCAGCCGTCATCTGTTATAAAGCGCATGACGGAAATAAAAACATGCATGTCATTATAATAAAACGAGAAGATGGATCAATTACAACCATAAGAGAAAGATCGTTTACATTTAGAAAAGGGACATACCATCTAATTTCAACAGTTGTTGTATAAGATAATTGAAAGTATACAGGTGCACTATGTCATTGTAGTAAAAGTTTACATATCATTATAAGTGACAGAAGGACACTTGAAGGCTTATACCCAACGAGCCACTTTTCCTCGCAAGCTTCTTGAAGCCCATGATGATACTGTTTTGATCCAACTCCGTTGTTCATGTTTCTAAAATATACTGACACCGTTACGTTAGACCGCTCCCTCGCAAGTGACATTGTTTCCCTCGATTGTGTGCATGCCAGTGACATGCGATGGGCGAGTCCATTTGCTCGGAGGTAAGGTAGGTGTATCAACTACGTGTACAATCAAAGACAAAAGTAGATTTCATTGCATAGTGTATCCACAGCAGTCCTGCCACTATTTATGTTCCAACCCTCGTATAAACTAAAGTAACATTAATTTCATTACTCGAAATCTGTTACTATACACTTATGAGGTACATCTGTTGAATTTTAAACTGACGCAAAAGAGTTTTTATGGCTAGTGTATGTTAACTGGCGTATATTCACAAACAGACTGTGTACTCTTCGTAATACCCAGGTTACGAAACCTCTAAGCCTGTCTCTCACAGCAGAAACTGCCACTATTTCTCATTCCCATAAGTATGATCAGGTCAGTTTACGGTGTAACAGGGTGCGTAGGTATCCCATCCTTGAATGGAGAGGGATTTAAAAAATTTTTTAAAAACCAAAGCAGTCAACAATCCGAAGATTGGTTTGAACACCACACTGCTTTACTAGGCATGGTCCTGTTTGGAGATGGTATGCCGTTGCCTTCCTCCGACCTTCGAGCTGACTTACACAGCCAGTTATAGGGGAACGTACAGTTTAAGGGGGACACATCCTGCACATCCGACCCATGTTAATTTAGGCAAGTATTTGACCCATTTATGAAAAAAAAAAATTGTGCAGGACCTTAATTTTTTTTCTGTATGTTACATGATGCCAACAGAGTCAACTGTACTAAAATTTACTTTATCCATTTTATATTTTTAAGAAATACTTTTTTTTAATTTATTAACAAAAAAGTTTTTTCTGCAGAAAATATTTTTGTCAACTTCCTAACGGGGGAATATTAATGAATGCAGTACCAGAGGTGGCTATTTATGTTATAGAGTCTCTGAATTTTTATTTTTTTTTTCATTTATCTTTGATAGTTTCTGATATAAAGGGGCATATGTACTGAAAATTTTAGTTTGCGGGAAATTGACTTTAAAGAAAAAGACTTTTGAAATTTGTTACTTACAGTTAATTAAAACAGTCCTGCTGCATATGATGGCCCTTCTTTGGCCTCTAGCAGGTCTTCCAGCTTCTTTTTCACCTTCCTGGATGTTTGTCTTCCTTTCTTGGCCATATTAGATGCAGGCCTGTCTACACCGGCTATCCTCATTTTGCAGCCCAGTGATGATATTTTCACCAGCATTAATTCCCCAACTGTTTCAGTACCAAACACTTGCCAATATTACCACAATTTAATGTAATAATAACATCATGAACTCCTAGTTTCATTGTATGCATGCCTACAGATACTGTTTTAGGAAGTCAGTTGCAAATTATTCTGTTGAAACATTCATTTGGGTTCTGTGTCTGGCCATGCAGATATTTCCTTAGAAGGTCAGGACGTGCCAAGTCTCTGAAAACAGGTTTAATTGCTGTAATAACAGCAGCAGGAAGAGAATGCTGGTGAAAATAAGATTCTCCAGTTGCCTCAGCGCTCTTGTATTTGCACCACGATTTTTCTCTTGTTGGACACAATGCATGACATGGCTTGTCATCAGTAGAGGAGTTAGGGAAGAATATGGCCCAAATATCTCTGTTCATTGCCTCCAGATTTTATTTCTCCTAATTGATACCCATAGTATACCTGAAAGTTTTGTATTTTAGTTTTAGTTAACACTTGAACAAAACTAAGCGCGTGTTTGAAAGCGTATTGTTTACAAACAGCAGAAACAAAAGAATACCAACCGTTGCATTCCAATGATAGCCAACACACTCGGGAGTAAAAAAAAAAAAAAATCGCACTGAAGTGTTTTACGCCCCACTTTAGATTTGGAGTTTTATAATTTTTTGCAAACAATTCGGACAACAATAATGTCAATAATAAAAAATTAGTGATATGATTATGACATATCTATGCACCCAACACGTAACCTTTTTAGGTAAAAAGGAGAAAAACTTTTTTTTTTTGGTAGTGGCGGGTTCCGAACCACTGACCATGTGCTTTACAATCCAACGCGCTGCCTAAGACAGAGAGTTACGAAATGGGTGCTTTATTTTCATAGTATTGATGGCAGTTGATAACTGACGCTAATAAGGCATTTTTAGGCACTGCAATATCATTTATCGTACAAAGAACGACGTGTTTTTGTTAATTCGATGCTTTGAAATAACAACGTGTAAGTTATAATAAGAAAATCATCAAATACGCAACACAAGATGGCGTATGTCAGAGAGAGTTCAGGACATGGAATGTTTCGTGACATCTGCGAACTGCTGTTTTTCGTCAAATCAATGGACGGTGTCAAATCGACGTTATTTTTCAAATATCTTTCAAACGATACGAGGTATGCAGAAAAACATAACAGAGCAAAGTCTTAGAGAATTTACTCCTCTACAAATTCGGTTATTCAATTTTCGTGTCAGATGAACGGTTCGTTAGCAGTTACAATTACATTATAAACAGTTTTTTTTAGTGTAACTGACGTATTTTATGTCCGAAAAATTTGAAAAAGAAAGGTTCTGGTTTCTGACGGCCTACAAGTATGTCTGTAAAATTTGGTGTTGATTGGTTTAACGGGTCGGCTTTTAAAGTGGTAATGCGTTACGGACGGACAGACAGACAGACATCCCAAAATCGCCGTTACTTTTGCAAATATCTCTGAAACGATGCGAGATATGGAAAAAACATAACACAGCAAAGTTGTAGAGGAATTTATCACATACAGATTCATGATGTATTCAGTCTTCGTGTAAGATGAACGGTTAAGCCGTTATTTCCATTTAAATTTCGAGCTGTCAAAAGGCGATCGCAAAGGCCCAGTTTTAGTGCTACTACCGTAACCTAAAGTAGGCAAAAATCCGTAATGTGAAATGTAGGGGATATAAAGATCGAAAATATATGCAGAAAAATGGGTGACAGAAAAGTGGTCGTGGCACATAAACACACGTGGTAGGAAAATTCTGTTTAAATGCTTGGAAAAAAAAATCAGGAAAACCGTTTTCAGAATACTTACCTTAACGTATCGAAATATGATGAAAACCGAAAATCGATTTTTTCCACCTGAACCACGTGCAGTCCCCTTAACTTGGGTTCCGAACCACGGTGCTACTCGATATTTTTCACATCGGCTACACTGCCAGAGGGGAAATTGGTGGAAAGTGGATCGAACCCGCAACCTTTGGGCTTGTAGTCTGGCACTCTACCACTGCGTTACCGAGCCGCACAGTATATGAAGGACTAAACCACACCCTCTCCAGTGATGCACAGAACAATGCCGCAGACCCTGATGCGCGGATGGACACGCCAGCAGTAGGTTTCTCTCGCGATTAGCGGTTCATGGCGCGGCCCTGCCTCTGGCCGGTCATAAATCACAGTCAGAGAGAGACGTGACGCCACGCGTCAGTCACGCCTCGCGGATTGACGGGCCTCCTGTCTGACTGACAGCGGACGCTGCCGCGGTGGAATTTCACACCAGCCAGGGCAGGGCTGCTCTCTGGAGCCGTAAGCCCTGCCGGGTGGATCAGGGGCTGCTGTCTAGCGCGCTGCAGCCGTGACATAGGCCAGATGTGAGCTCGTCTAGGCGTGACGCGGGTTAGGTCAACTCAGCCTCAGCAGGAAACACCTGCTGGGAATGTTCTCTGCTTCTCCTCGTTCAAGGAACACTTTAAAAAAAAAAAAAAAAAAAAAAAAAAAAAAAAAAAAAAACCGCACTGACATGTTTTACGGCCCACTTTAGTTTTATAAATTTTTGCAAACATTTTGGACCAAAATAATAATGTTAACAATAAAAAATAATTACGTTGCTTGCAGTCGCCATTTTGAGCAGCAGCTGAATTGTATTTCACTGTAAGGTTTTTAAAGTAAACGCAGTAAACGCCTTTTGCTACTACGAATGAGGGGTTTTATTGTTATATTTTTAAGTCATCCATACGCGTTTCGCCTTTCTCTCAAGGCATCATCAGTGGGTGTCCTGAAATATTTACATCTTTTTGTTTACACATATAGGTTAGGTCTCTTACATATCTACAAAACATTTCATTTCTGATTTAAAACAGTTCGTTGTTTGGTATAAAATGGTGTACTTACAGCACTTGCTACTCCACTTTAGTCTTATTCAGGCAACCAGGTCGAAATGTTACACTGTTTTTTGAAACACATTACAGTTCTCTGGTTCTACTGTCACCTGCAGCCATACTGTGTCACTACAAAACAAACAGCAGTAGTGTAAACAAAAAGATATAAATATTTCAGGACACCCACTGATGATGCCTTGAGAGAAAGGCGAAACGCGTATGGGTGACTTAAAAATATAAAAATAAAACCCCTCATTCGCAGTAGCAAAAGGCGTTTACTTTAAAAACCTTACAGTGAAATAAAAAAATAATTAATAAGAGTGTCTGAAGCCCTTTTAGGAAAAAAAATTAGGTAGTCGCGGGTTTTGAACCACTGACCTTCAACATCACAGTTCAAAGCATTGACCACTACTCTACAATCAACACTTACAAGTTGCGTTCTTTAATTTCATACTATTGATGGCTGTTGTTAACTGATGCTAATATGGTATTTGTAGACACTAGATTATCGTTTATCGTACGAAGAACGACGTATTTTTGTTCATTCTTCAGTGCGCTATTTCTTTGAAATGACAACGTGTAAGTTAAAATAAGAAAATCATCAAATACGCAACACAAGAGAGAGTACTGGGCGAGGAATGTCACGTGACATCTGCGTACGGCTGATTTTCGTTAATTCAGTGGAGGGTGTGAAAACTCTTGTTATGTTTGCAAATATCTCTCAAACGATACAAGGTATGAAAAAAAAAAAAAAAAAAAAAGGGAACAAAGCTGTACAGAATCTTCTCCTCTACAATTTCGGATATTCAATTTTAATGTCGGATGAAGGGTTTATATGCTATTAAAATTACATTACAAACGGCTTTTTTGGTATTACTCACGTATTTCTTGTCCGAAGTATTTGAAAAAGCGAGGTTCTGCTCTCTGGTAGCCAACAATTATGTCTCTGAAATTTGGTGCCGATCGGTTGAACGGTTCGACCTGAAAAGTGGGTACACGTTACAGCCAGACAGACATCGTCAAATCGCCGTTATTTTTGCAAATATCTCTGCAACGATGCAACATATGAAAAAAACATAAAAGAGCGAAGTTGTAGAGAATTGTGCTCTCTACCAATCAGGTTATTCAATTTTCGTGTTAGATGAAAAGTTCGTTTGCAATTACAATTATATTACAAACAACTTTTTTGTTTTTACTACCGTATTATGTCTGTAAAATTTGGTGTTGATCGGCTGAACGGATCGTTTTAAAAACGGGGACAGCAGACAGACGGACAGACAGACATACATCTCAAAATCGCCGTAACTTTTGCAAATATCTCTGAAACGATACGAGACAGGAAGAAAAAAAGTCTACAAATTCGGTTATTCAGTTTTCGTGTCAGGTGAATGGTTAAGCCGTTATTTTTATTTAAATTTCGATCTGTCAAAAGACGATCGCAAAGGCCCACTTATAGTGTTACTGCCGTAACCTACAGTGGGCCAAAATATAGCGAATGTTGCATATCACATTTTATTTATTTACCCCTGTCAGAAGTTGAAGAAGCAAAGCAAATAGTATATAGCAGTTTTAGTGGTACAAGCCACTTATCCCACTTTTTCAATACCTTGAGATACCCAAATAGTCATTAATAAATTTTACTGAATTGATTAGGCATGATAGGAACAGCAGCTGCCGCCAGAATCTGTTTGTTTCAGATTCTGCAGGTGGTGGCAGCAGCAAGTGGCCTCAGATATTATGTCTACCCAGGCAATATATATATTGAATTTCCTTCGAGAAAGTGTGTGCTTAGACGGTTGCTAAGAACAAAAACTTGTTGATTTTGATTCGTATTCTGTGTCTGACGTCTGTCAAGATATTTGTGTCATATTTCTATGTACTAATTGGTAGAATAACTACTTAAATATAAATAAATTTGGAGTTAAATCTATAAAAGAAAGGTTTATTTTACAAAGTACACAGTCTAGTGAAAAATGATAAATTCATTTGGTAATTAATTAATGACTAAAAGTACTTAGAGGCACAGCTATTGCTGAATGTCATTGCTTCAAGATTTTCATATTTCGAACCTTAAAATAAGATTTAATAGTTGAATCTCAGTCTTCATAGAGAAGAACTGACAGCTTGGAATTCATTACCTAGTGAATGACTAAGCAACTACAAAAGTAACTAACACACTGCTTATGTTGAAAGACATTCAACTCAGGATCAATCAGCCGTGATAGTTTACAGTGGTTCCCAAATTATCCCCCACAGGGGGCTCACGGTTATTTCGTGGGTACTTACGTGGCGAGCACAGGGTCCCGAGGTAGTGCAGTCTTCCTTCCTTCTTTACTTTCCGGACAGCATTTCCTATCCCTCCTCCCCTCCTGTCCTATCCTCACTTTTTCCCCTATCCACCGGGGTACTGATAACCTTAGCAGTTTAGCACCCCTATCCCAACCAAACAATCTAGCCCAACCCAACCTCCCCAAAATGTGTGTAGCCACCCACTAGTGTGTTGTAAGTTCTATTCAGATTGGATTGGATGAACTTTTCGTTGCAATAGATCCAAAATTGAGAAAATCCTCTTGGATGTAGAACATCTCAGAACAAAATCCAAACTAAATACCTACAAAATGAGAGCATATGTTTTAATGTACCTTATGGATCTGAAATTTGAAAAAAAAATTACTTTAAGAATATTTACATTTTAAAGACATAAAACTTATTACTACCAACTAAATGTTAAATACACTGGGTGAATATATAATTGAAGACCTCGGGAAAATAATTACAACACTCATTTCTAAAGTTCTTAGATATGATAAATTGTTGTTGTTGTTGTTGTTATGGTCTTCAGTCCGGAGACTGGTTTGATGCAGCTCTCTACCCTACTCTATCCTGAGCATGCCTTTTCATCTCCTCATAAGAACGACAACCCACATCCACTTGAATCTGCTTACTATACGCGTCTCTTGGTCTCCCTCTGCGATTTTTACCCGACACACTTCCCTCCAATAATAAATTTACGATTCCTCGATATCTAAGAATGTGTCCTACCAGGCGATCCCTTCTTTTAGTCAGGGTATGCCAAAAATTCCTTTTCTCGCCAAGTCTCTTCAGTATCTCTTCATTAGCTATGCGATCTACCCACCTAATCTTCAGTATTCTTCTGTAGCACCACATTTCAAAAGCCTCTATTCTCTTCCTGTCCGCACTGCTTATCGTCCATGTTTCACTCCCGTACAAGGCAACACTCCACACAATTGCCTTTAGAAAATAAATTGTATGTTTCAAAAATATTTTCTATTACATGTTTTAGTATTTATTTTATTATTATTCATATTTGCCATCTCTCTGAAGATTCATGTACTACTTAAAGAAACCAAAACACTGTGTCGGATATGATTGTTTGCACCAAATACATCAAAAATATAAAAATATCAATTTAATACAAACAATCCCTGAGACGGATTTTCGTCTCGGATATAGGCTTTTAAAATATGGTGCTAAAGAAGAATGCTGAAGATTAGGTGGGTGGATCGCGTAACTAATGAGGAGGTACTGAACAGAATTGAGGAGAAAAGGAATTTCTGGCATACATTGACTAAAAGAAGGGATAGATTGGTAGGACACATTCTTAGACATCAAGGAATTGTGAATTTAGCGTTGGAGGGAAGTGTGTGGGGAAAAAATCGGAGGGGAAGACCAAGAGATGGATACAGTAAGCAGATTCAGACAAATGTAGGTTGTCGTTCTTATGTGGAGATGAAGAGGCTTACTCAGGATAGGGTATTGTGGAGAGCTGCATCAGACCAGTCTCCGGACTGAAGACCACAACAACAACAATGTCAAAGACAATAATGATAAATCTGAAGCATTGAATTAAAATTTGTGATGCGGCCGAGAATCGAACCCGGACCTCCATGCTTACGAGGCAGAAGTCTTACCTTTTTTTTTTTTTTTTTTTTTTTTTGTTCTCTGGGTAGTTCTCTTCGTTGCGGACGCTGATCGTTTTTGTTCGAGGTTGTTCGTTGAATGTTTGGCTCAGCTTTTTTATTACAGAGGGCGTGGAGCCCCCTGACCGGGCGCGCTGAGCCACGGCGCCCGGCGACCGTTAGACTACCACACCAGTAACTATTCCGAGGTGCCATAATCGTTAGGTGTGTGGTAGTTTAACGGTAAGACTTCTGCCTAGTAAGCATGCTTCAGATTTATTATTGTCTTTAAAAATACAAAAGTTGAGGGTTATCATTATTTACCATGAGGTCTTCCATTCTTTTTCATCCTTTCTTTGTTTTGTTTTACAACACTTATTTACAATGATCAAATTACTAAATGTAATTAGTATTTCTCGAAAGACGTATTTAGAATACTCACATTACTGTAAAAAATTTGTACTGAAGGCAGACTGAACACAATATCCTCACTTGTGAATATTATATACAATAACATATAACCTCTGCTGGAGTAGAACGAGTTGGCCACCAAAATATCCTTGAAACTCATTTCCAACTGAACTTTATTGTGACTTAAATCTTTTATGGGCTGCTGGCATGTTATTAAAATTATATATTGCTGAATAGTGGATACCTTTCTCAGCCAAAGTAAGTTACTTTAAATCTTTGTGAAAGGTATTCTTGTTTTTAGCACTGACCAAGAGGAACTGAGCTATGGTTTGAAAAAAGGTATACATTTTTATGACAAATTTCATTAGAGAAGAAGTGTATTAAGAAGCAGTAGTTAGTATCCACAGTTGCTTATATAGCCGTATACTGGCAGGAAACGTTCCACAAGTCCTAAACTGCATGCAGTGTGTTTTTTCACTGTTTAGCGACAGCGAATTAGATAGAAACCATTTATTAACGCCATGAAAATTTCATTACTCGACCTTTCTACGGCTATTTTTGATTCATTATTTATTTTCAGGCAGATTGCCAGACAACTTATAAATATTTGAGAAAAATATCTTAACGAATTGAAATACAAGAAAGTTTATTTTAAGAGGAAAGTTTTATAATCTGAAAAGTAGTGTAGGAAACCCATTCTACAGAAGAAACAAATAAATCATTATTTGCCTTAAAAGTTCATATTACGTTATGGTTCCTCAATTTGTATTTTTGCCCTAGAGAATTCTGTACACCAACGGGAAAGAAACACAATTACAATTTTAAGCTATCTAAGGAAAGTACTTAATTCTGAAGAAAATGAGTCATGAGATGCCGGTGCTAAAAACGTCTCTAAAGGACGTAAAGTTCTAGTGTAACAGTTTTCTTTCAAAGAGTATTGAACAGTAATTTTATACCATCACTTTTAAGATTGTAGGTAAACGCAATTATTTTGCCGTTTTAATAAATGTTTTAATGCACACAAGAAACTATTATCAAGAAATATTTTAAAATAGGACTACAATAAAATTTTAAAGGATAATGAAATTATTGGTTTACAAAATGTTTTGATAAAAAAAGCTACAAAGTCCCTAACTAAAAGAATCGAAGAACATCAAATTTAAAGGTTACTGTCATTTGCAAAAAACTTTTTTCCAAATTCCTAGTCTTGATACAGTTCAAAATCTGGCAGCTTCCTTATTCTCTCTTTCTTCTCTAGGAACTTCGCCACGGATGGCCTTGGGTCGAAAAAGGCTGTCCCAACACCGTCGAGGGCGATGCGCATTCTAGAGTTGAGAGCTTCTCGTGACAGGCCAGATTGTTTGTTAGATTTTAAAGTCGTATGCAGTGACACTGCTGTTTCAGGACCTGCACTGTGCGGTGTCAGAGAAATATACGACTGCACCAACTTTCTTAGGATCGAGTGAGGTTGAGATACTTTCAAAAAGTGGTACAGCATTCCAGTAGATGATGTCATACTAGACGGAGCAGGGAGTTTTTCTGCTGCAAACAATCCTACAACGTCATCAGTAAACTCTGATACTTTATCTCTACCAAACAGGCCTCCAACGTCTGCACGAACTGCGTTCACAAGCTCAATAGGATTTATTAGAATCTATTAATCCTACTGCAGATTTCATCCTGGTCTTCGGGAAGCCGTTGTAAGATAAACTCTTTGCAGCTCATTAAAACCTCTCTTCTCGCTGCAGGCCAGTGTCGCTTTGTTGAAACAACTCGGTTTACTTGACGTCTTCTAGGAAGATCTTCAGTATCTGATTCGTCACTTTCAAGTTCTCTTGCACCTTCTTTTTCCAACTTTTCTTCATATCCACCCGGATAACAGTCTTCTTCCATCAAAGATAATGAATCAACAAATGTTTTTTTTTAGATACTTCAATATCAGGGATTGTAACAAATGACCTCTGACAAACTTTTTGCAGTTTTTCCAGACGTTTCAGAAGATCTAGCATAAGACTGGTAAGTCGCTGTTGTTCGCCACCTTTCTCCCACAAACGTAGAAACCCACGTGCTGAAGCTTTTTCAACTTTTGAGGTATCAATTTTTCCAAGAACATTGCTCCAATGTTGTTGCATTAATGTAAGGTTGTTCCAAACTGCTTTGGCTAAATTGTTGAGGTGTTCTACGAACCTTACATCAAAGTGTGCTGGAAAGCGGTAGACAGTTTTCTTGGTTAACTCAGCCAGCTCTTCAAGTTCTTCAAAGCTTAAAGCCTATAAAACGTTCCTGTCAACTTATATTTTGCCGTATCACCAAGGTCTAAATTTTCCAATAAAACTTTAATCGATTCCATAAGACCTTCTGCCCCTCAGAGACTCGATTTGATTTCACCTAGAAACACAGATTTCATCTCGTTATCTCGTGTAGTAATGAACTTGTTGTCAACTCCGTATTTGTCTACGCCATCAACCTGAATGGAAAAACATTCCGAGTTTTTTAAATGTGTGACCACACCTTCCATTATCACTTCCCCTACAACATCAAGAATCTCGCGATACATTACATGGTTTCTGTACTGCAATAAAGCTGGAGAAGGAGTGAGAGGAGAAAACTCGGATTCCAAACCACTGTCTTTGAATGACGAAATTTGGGTGTCACTGTGAATCTTTGTTAGTGATCGTGACGGCCAAGAATGAGCAGAAAGAGTCATTGTACGACTGTCACACACATTCAAAGCTAGTTCAATCACTAGTGTTATTTTCTTTGCAGTGTAAGACTTAGCCGGGCGCGGTGGCCAAGCGCTCTGCGGCGCGCCAGTCACGGTCCGCACGGCCACTACGGTCGGGGGTTCGAATCCCCCCCCAGGGCATGGATGTTTGTGCCGTCCTTAGTAATAGTTAGTTAATAAGTAGTTTGTAAGTTTAGGGGCTGATGACCCCGTAGTTAAGTCCCATAAGCTATACAAACATTTGAACATTTTTGTAAGACTTAAGGGTTTTAACCCAAGGGTGCTTATTAGATTGTGTTATCCATTTTTCTTCCATTTAATTAAGGTTGACAGCAGCTTTGTCAGCTTCGCTGCTAAAATGATCAATTCTTTCCAATTCCTTTTTTCCGTCACATCAGACGCCACCAACAGAGGGCAAAGTACCATTTTTTAAAAATTTCAGTGATTCTTGAATGTGTTTAGAGCAAATTTCACATTTTACACCAGAGCGCTTGTTTCCCAGTTTTACTTTTGCAAGAAAGTCGTAGGTTTTTAACAGCTAAGACGAATCTAACATGTTACCCTTATTCCATTCAACATATTTAGCTTTTGGGCTTGTTCGGTCTTGACTCTTAGGTAAAGTTTTATCATAATTGGAAGATTCAGTTTCTTGAAATTCAATTTGTGTATTTGAACTACTGCAACCTGGTCTATTATCGTCACTTGAGATATTGATTTGTCTTGCATTTTCATGTTCTTTAATTTCCCGATAGTGTTTTGAGCATTTTTCTGATCCAACACAAAAGAAATCCGTTATCTTTGTTCTCTTAGCCATGGCGTTAGTAGCGTGACATACACCTAAAATAAAAAAGAAGTTAAAAGTATTTTATGTAGTTTTCGTTTTAAAAATAAATTTTATAGCTAAAATTAGGAGCGATGACTTTTGTTACGAAAGCTCTAACAAAACATCAAAAGGGTCTGCTGCATTGGCTTCTCACTACTACTGACAATAAAAAGAAGACCAGAAACCGTCTCAATGTGGAACATGACTGAGATGCTCCTTAAGCAAAACAAAACCAAACATTAGAAAACTTGCGACTGGTAAACAGTACCCCCCTTTTTAATTGAATATAATTGTTTTATTCCTGTATCGGAAGTGTAAAAGATATGTGTCTTATGCAGTGTATTATGTTTAACAAAGATTGGTAGTGTTTTCATGTATTGCTTTCTTTGATATTATTTTAATGGGTAATTTTTTTTGGTGGGAAGGGGGGGGGGGTAAAATGAGTTTCCCTATTAGGTCTTAAGGATAACAAGACTGAAAAGGTTGGGAACCTATGCTCTAAAATATTTACAAGAGGTTATTTTTTAATTCCCGGTACATTTGATACGTCATTCAATAAAAATAAATTGCCGGCACTACCCATAGCCACTGGGCGACAAAATCTCAGCACTGGGCGACACAAGTGTCACCCAGTTAACATGTTATTTTATGCCCTGCTACCCTGTGGAACGCCCGAAATCACCTCCCTTTTATTCGATGCCTTACAATCGATTACTACAAACTGTGTCCTGTCTGGCAGGAAATGCCCTATACGGGGCGATATACCGTAACCACGCAATTTGATTAAAAGCCGTTTGTGAGGTACGTTGTCAAAAGCTCTCTGGAAATCAAGAAATACTGAATCGATTTGCGAACCCTTGTCGATAGCATCCATCAGTTCGTGTATTTTAGTACTACATGCCCAAAAACACTCCAGTACTTCAGAAAATTGTTCGTTAGGGTTAGAGACTGTACGGTCCCTCTTCAATCACTATATATCACCTCAGGCGTCTCCAGTGGGCTGTAAACTCTTACTCTTTCCCTGCCCCCTCTCTTTCTTTCCGTGTATCCATCTCTCCCTCTCCCCCCCCCCCTTCGCCTCCTGGACAGCAGAGCGACGTGCGTGATTGGCAGTCAATTAACAGGGGCGCACGCCGCTGCAGGGCGCCTGTTGCCGTATCAGCCCCCTACCCACCCCCACCACCATCACACCCCTGCGGCAGCACTGCCTGGGGGTAAAGAACACGTAGGGGAGGGGAGGATGCGTCATCAGTCTGGCCCTGGAGGACTGCTGCAACTTGGGCACCCTCCCCGTCCGTGTCGGCCGCCTCACGTCGCCCTCCTGGGTGCCACCCCCTGGTTGTCGTGATGGATGAGGACCGCTGCGTCTTCTTCCGACTCCGTCGCGGCGCATCGTCTTCGATCACGTCACCGTGTTACCGTGGGGCGTACGTGGCCTAACGAGGCACTTCCACAGACAGCAGCTACCCAGCACACATCTGACATTGATCGTGCTTCTTGAAATCAACTTACGTCTGTGTCCTAGGGATGGCTGATATCGCTGAAACAACCGGTTTTCGTTATACCGGTTCTTTTCATCTACAGCTTATGGAATAGGTTCACAGATTTGTGACTGGCTGGAAGACTTCCTAAGTAATGGAACGCAGTACGTTGTTCTCGACGGCGAGTGCTCATCAAATGTTCAAATGTTTGTTAAGCATAAGGGACTTAACTGCGGGGTCATCAGTCCCTAACTTGCAAACTACTTATAAACCAACTTATAATAAAGACATCACAAACATCCATGCCCGAGGGGGGATTCGAACCACCGACCTTAGCGGCCGAGCAGACTGAACCTGGCGCGCCGCAGACCACTCGGCCACTGCCTCTGCAGTTTTCATCAGAGACTAGTATATCGTTAGGCGTTCCCCAAGGGAGTGTGATAGGACCGCTATTATTTTCTATCTATATAAATTATCTGATGGACAGAGTAAGTTGTAATTTGCGGCTGTTTGCTGATGATTCTGTGCTGTATAGGAGGGTGTCGTCTGTAACTGACTGTAATAGCATACAGGATGACTTAGACAACATTTCTAGTTGGTGCGAAGAATGGCAGCTAGCTCTTAATGTAGAGAAGTGTAAGGTGATGCGCATGAGTAGAGAAAACAATCCTATAATATTCGAATACAGCATTAGTAGTGAGCTTCTTGATGCTGTCGTGTCGTTCAAATATCTAGACGTAACATTGCAGAGCGATATGAAATGGGACGAACATGTAAGGACAGTTGTGAGTAAGGCCGACTTCGGTTTTTGGGAGAATTTTGGGAAGATGTACTTCACCTGTAAAGGAGACAGCGTATAAAACGCTTGTACGACCACGTCTTGAATATTGCTCAAGGGTTTGGGACCCGCAGCAGATCAGTTTAAAGGAAGACATAGACGTGGTACAGAGGCGAGCACCTAGATTTGTTACCGGTAGGTTCGACCAATGCGCGAGTGTCACGGAAATGCTCCGGCAACTCAATTGGGGATCGCTGGAAGAAAGACGACGTTCTTTTTATGAATTTCTGTTAAGTAAATTTAGAGGGCTGGAATTTGAAGCTGAGTGTAGTTCGATCTTGCTGCCGCCTACTTACATTTCGCGTAGTGATCACAAAGACAAGATAAGAGAAATTAGGGCTCGTACGGAGGCATATAGGAATTCTTTTTTTCCTCGTTCCATTTGGGAATAGGGAAAAGGAAATGCCAAGTAGTGTACCCTCCGCCACGCACCTTACGGTGAATTGCGGGGTATGTATGTAGATGTAGATGTGGAACCGCACTGTAAAAACTGCTCACGATAACCGGTTTTATTAATAACCGGTTTTCGGTTTTTTTTAATAACCGGTTTTCGGTTTTTATTGCTATTATTTCCAGTAGAGTTCGAGCGAAACATAATTTGCGGCCGACACAGAAACCGTAATCGAATTTTCTGTTCTTCTAGTTTCGGCCGAAACCGAAACTTACGAAATTTAGTTAAAATTTAGGTAAATTTACGTTGTACGACAAATCACTAGTCTTTCCATATTTTGCAAGATCCCCTCCCAATACGACGTCTTCTTGAGTGTGTGTAAGCAAAATCAAATTCAAATGTTTGTAGAGCTTATGTTCAAAATGTTCAAATGTTTGTTAAGCTTATGGGACTTAACTAAGGGGTCATCAGTCCCTAAACTTACAAACTCCTCATGACCTAGCTAATACTAAGGACGGCACAAATATCCATGCCCCAGGGGGGGAGTCGAACCCCCGACCGTAGTCGACGTGCAGACCGTGACTGGCGCGCCGCAGACCTCTTGGCTACCGCGGCTCGGGATGGTGCCATTTAAGACACAACCGATGTCTGCGACGACAGCAAGGAACTGCCGCATGACCAGACGGAGGCAAGTCTCGTACACTGCCGGTGCACGCGCGTCGTCTAATAGGCCACGCCACACGGCAACAGATGCATCAATGCCTCAATAGCTGCACCAGTCCTTAAGTTCTTATGCCTCGCGTTTCTGAATGCCGGGATTGTTCTTAAATTATCACTGTTCGCTTTTCTTAGTTTCTGCGATGGCCTAAAATTTCACAGTAGTGGATATTTTAGGAATAGCCCTAAATATTAGGGTCTACTAGTTTTAATTTTTTAAAATTATTTACAAAAAATACATTTTGAACTACAACTATAGGAAGTAGTCGTACCGGTTTTTTTATCCGGTTCGTGGCAATAACTAAAAAAAACCGGTTACAACCGACAACAAATAAATATCGAAAAAATCGGTTATTCAAAATACCGGTATCGGGTTTAACCGGTCGGTTTTACCCACCCCTACTGTGTCCTGGAATTTATTTCTACTCCCATTCGTAGTAACTCATAAACACAGCTCTTGTGTACAGTACATATTTCATTGCGACACTTCCGCGCGTTTTACATACTATTAGAACTATGTAGCTATACGAAACATTCTTCAGCGAAGTGTGTGCTGATACGAAACTTCGTCGGAGATTAAAATTGTGTGCCGGAACTGGGACTCGAACCTGGGACCTTTGCTATTCGCGGGCAAGCCTCTACCACTGAGCTGCCAGTACCTCGTCTTCTACTTTCCAAACCTCACAGAAGTTATCCTGCCTACCTTGCAAGACTAGCATTCCTGTAAGAAATATAATAATTATTATTATTCCGTGTGGATCATTGACCTGGTGCAAGTCTTTCAATTGGACGCCACTTCGGCGACTTGCGTGTCCCTAGCCTACCCCAGTTATCCAACTGGGGAAAGGGGACCTACAGCTTAACGTGGAATCCGAACCACGCGTCGTTTCTGGCGACTCCTCACATCGTTGAGAGGTGAAGGATGGGTTAAAGTGTAGACTGAAAAAATCCGAGGTCCGACCGCGTTTTCAACCCGTGACCCTTCGGTTTCTAGTCGAGCACTTTACACCAAGACCACCGGGCCCGACCCTGTAAGAAATGATATGGTGGAAACATGGCTTAGCCACAGCCTAAGGGTTGTTTCGAGACTGAAACTTTCACTGTGCTGCGGAGTGTACGCTGATATGAAACTTCCTGGCAAATTAAAATTGTGTGTCAAAACCGGGACACTACCTGGGACCTTTGCCATCGCGGGCATGGCTCTACCACTGAGCTATCCTGGCACGACTCACGGTCCGTCATCACGAGTTCAATTCTGCCAATACATCGTCTTCTACTTTCCAAACTACACATAAGTTCTCTTGCGAACCTTCCAAGACTAGCACTTCTCGAAGAAAGGATATGGTGGAGACATTGTTTTTATAGTGGACATGATCGACTGGAGAGTGTCCGCAACTGCACTGTGTTATTTTAAATGTGTTTATTTCCGTCAACAGTTGCAATATAACTGTTTAATTAAATGTTTCGATCACTTGGATCATATACAGATCTTTAAAAAAATGTACGATTTGATAAATTTACTAAAGGTTAATTGGACAATAGTTAATTTATACATAAATGGAGAGATTTTTCTTTACCTCATAGTTGCGTCCGCAACTCGTCTGGCTGAGTACTAATTGGTACTGAGTTTTACAGTTTGATGTAGGCACTTATAATTTGGTTGCAGGTGGTGGTGGGGCGGAAAAGAGTAGGTGGGCGGGGGGGGGGGGGGATTGGAGGGGATGGCTTGAGCCGTAATAAGCTAGGGTCGTATACTGGGCAATTGTTTGTTATATATTTTCCTTTTTTTTTTTTTTCGCCCCCGACTGTATTTGTGATGTCCAAATGTGTGTTTTGCAGCAACAAAACACCCATTTCGATATGGTAAATACAGTCGTAGGCGGGGAAAAAATCATCTTCTTTATGGAAGACAATCTGATGAAACTTCTGCCTAGCTGGGCCAGCGCCATATTCTACAAACACAAGACTCTGAATACAGACGATGAGTTCTTGTTAACTTAGCACTGATAATGGCAAGTCACTTGCCGAAATCTAGATCTGCAAAATAAAGCAGTTTCTTACAGATAACGACTGATTGCAGCAAAACTCCCATTTGGAATTGGGAAGTTACTCATGCGAGACTTGAGACTTGTCGAAATGAAAGAGGACGCGGCGATGCCATATCCCAGACTCTTACGAACAAATTCCGCTGATGCAATTCTTTCGTATCACCCTCAGTACCTTATTACCCACACTTGTTTGTGATCTGGAAGGGTTTTGTACGTAACTTTTGCGATTGTAAGACTTTCCAATAATTTGCGGGCTTACAGCCACACAATTTCAATTTCTTCCACTAATATTTCGGCCGCATTTCCTCCGGCCATCTGAAGAGCGAGTCCAAGACTGACGACAAGTTGGCAAGCGTGGCACTGCGTATGCGGGTCGCAGATGCTGGTCGGCGGCAAAAAGGTCGAGACATCGATGTAACTCATACTGACCGTGAGGTCATTCTACAAACGTGTCATCCATGTATCTCCAGAAAACTGTCGGTTTCAAACTTGCGTAGTCCAGTGCTTTTAGCCTTTCATAAACAAGTTAGCCACCAGAACGGAGAGGGGGCTTCCAGGGTAACTCCGTCAATCACTTCATAGAATTCACCTCTAAATTCCATTCGCGCTAGTATCAAATTTACTATGGAAATAGAAAAGAATGGCTGGCTTTCTTTCTTCAATGCCCTCGTAAGTCGAAGAACTGATGGTGAATTAGGACATATAGTATACCGCTAGCCTAAGCATACGAATCTGTATTTGCATGTCAGCAGCTGCCATCACCCTGCACATACCTTGTGTGTTCTTAAGACATTGGTGCACAGAGCACACGGTATATTTGCTGGTGAGAAGTTGCAAAAAAAGAGTTCACACACGTCAAGAGAATCTTTAAAGGAATAGGATTTTCCGCAGCAAAGCATTCGCAGAACTTTCAACGTGAAATCGAGAATGCCAGTACATGACCTTCAGATCGAATGCAATCTTGCCTCACGTCGGTGTTCATTCCTTGAGCATAAGAAGGATTCTTGGAAAACAACAAGTTAAGATTATCTTCCAGCCACCTATGAAGATTGCAGCCTGAGTGGAATCTGTTAATGATGATTCGCTGCTTCGAAAGTCTGCTACCAGATTCCATGCTGAAATTGTGAATATTCATATGCAGAAGAGACAACACGCACTGTTCTCGAGAGATGTGTTGAAACCCGACGACACACTTGATTATTACAGCCAGACGAGTTAGGTATCGCAGAACATTGCTTAGATACAGGGAACTGGACAGTGATCTGAAGATTTTAACACCTACCTGTTCATTGTGGGATTCAATTAACAAGGAAGCTGTAGAAATTAGATTGGCTGACAGTTTAATAAACAGAGATAATGGCTTTAATTTCAACAAGACGTGGAATCCTGTACTTGGTGTAATAAAATTACAGAGTAGTCGTCAAGGTGTTGCCACCGCAGAACATGTATCGATAAGAGAATCGAATACCTGACATCTTTCCTGCCGAACACAATCTGTGAACTTCCTGCAGTGCCGTCGTGACAGGGCATAAGAGGCCGCGAATGCAACTTGTCGGCAGTCGGCAGTCTTCCTATCTACCGAACACCTAAAAATTGAACTTTTTAGTCTCACTTATCATACGCCCATTACGTGTAATCAAAAAATCAGCCTTTTTTTTTTTTTTTTTTTTTTTTTTTTTTTTAAGAACTGAGTTTTACTGCGATTTAACGTCAATTTATTTTACAATCCATGAAATTATCTCTTGAACTGCATTATTTGGTACTCTGTTTTAGGTAATATTGATACAGTTTTATTGTATTTAAACTGCATTATTTGATACTATATTTTTTCAAATACTAATACAGTATCAAATATGCAGTTCAAGAGATAAGTTCATGGCTTGTAGCAAATAAATTGATGTTGATGAGGGTTTCTTCGTAGCCATTTGTTTTATAATAGCTAGCACTTATTGGTAATTAGAAGTGTTTAGGGGAACAGACTAAATAGACTCTATGGTTACAAAGAAACCCTGGTAGACAAACTGAACAGGAAAATAAAAACACAGATGCAGAAAAAAAATCAACATAAATCACATTGAAATTGACAAACAGCATGTACAATAAAAAATGTCATACACTGACCTACCACAACAAATTCACATTCAAGATAGGTAATATATTCAAGAAACGGGGCTTGAACATTAATAATATTTATCTCGGGTATGCAGCCGGATACCGTCGTCAACCAGACACGATATTTCAGCAGACCAACTGGCTGCCATCTTCAGGTGAGAGCGCAGAACACTAACTCGCCGCAACTGCGAGTTAGTGTTCTGCGCTCTCACCTGAAGATGGCAGCCAGTTGTTCTGCAGAAATATCGTGTCTGGTTGACGACGGTATCCGGCTGCTTACCCGAGATAAATATTATCAGTTACTACGCCGGGAAAGTCTACGCAACCACAGGCATGAACATTGACTACAAAACGAGGAAACCAATTCAAAAACACCGCAGCCCCAAAATAAAATAAAAAACAGACAAATACCAACAATCTGGTACCTATCAGGTCAACTGCAGAGACTGTGATAATATATATATATTGCGATGACTAGCAGAACATTTGACACTAGATACAAAGAGCACATCAGAGCATGGAAGTGAGTCACAAACCATTCAACGTTTGCCGACCACCTGAAAAAATGACACCATAGGCCTAGCCAGCATCATAGAAAGAGATATGGAAATTATACAGACTAGTAGAGACAGACACCTCTCCCTTCTCAATAAAACCTCCACATTCACAAAGCACTGTCGCACAACAAACAATTACTCAATGAGCAAATAAATATTATAAACCAAACATTGTACGAAACATTGTATGAAATATCCTCCCTTTCATGCCCTTAACTACATCTCGTCCCAGAAGCCCACTATCAACACTCCACAGCTAATGTCAAACAAAACAACTTACTCTCCTCTCCGCTAAACATGAGAACCTTCAAACATGTCACACATATTAAAATAAAACTCCCAAAGTTGCTCGCTTCCTGCTAACAACCACTCAACCTCGTTGACCTCACTGTTACCCCACATCACATATTAGATTCGACAAGAAAACACAAGTCCCAATGTCCCACCCCCTCTCCAAAACACACACACAGACACACACTACTTGCATTACCGCCACCCAGAAGTTTCAGTATTACTGTTACTTCTTCACAATGAATATACAGTACCTTAATTACTGATGAGGGTATAGCAATGGTAATACTACCGACGACAGTACTGCTAAGACAGAATTACCAAACACAGCTTTCCGAAATTCTTTCACCAAAGAAGACGAAGTGAACACTCCAGTATTCAATCCAAGAACAGCTGCCAGCATGCGAAACTTAGAAGTAGATGTTCCTGGAGTAGTAAAACAACTTAAGTCACTAAACAAAAATAAATCTTCCAGGCCAGATTGTATACCAACTAGATTCCTCTCAGAGTATGCTGATGCAATAGCTCCGTACTTAGCTATAATTTACAACCGATCACTCAGCGAAAGATCCGTACCCAAAGACTGGAAAGTTGCCCAAATTACTCCAATATTCAAGAAAGGCAATAGGAATGATCCCCAAAATTACAGGCCTATCTCATTGACGTCGAATTGCAGTAGGATTTTGGAACATATTCTTTGTTCGAATATCATGTACTACCTCGAAGAGAACGACCTATTAACCAATAGTTAGCACGGATTCAGAAAGTATCGCTCTTGCGAAACACAGCTTGCCCTTTATTCACATGAAGTGTTAAGTGCCATCGACAAGGGATCTCAAATCGATTCCATATTTCTGGATTTCCGGAAGGCTTTTGATACTGTACCCCACAAGCTTCTAATGAAATTGCGTGCTTATGGAATATCTCCCCAATTGTGCGATTGGATTCACGATTTCCTATCAGAAAGGACACAGTTCGTTGTAATTGACGGTAAGTCATCGAGTAAAACAGAAGTGATATCTGGCGTTCCACAGGGAACCGTTATTGATCCCCTACTCTTCCTCGTGTTTATAAACGATTTAGGAGATAATCTGAATAGCTCCCTTAGACTGTTCGCGGATGATGCTGTCGTTTATCGGTTAGTGAAGTCAACAGAGGATCAAAAGCAACTGCAAAGCGATTTAGACAAAATTTCTACTTGGTGCGAAAATTGGCAATTGAAACTAAATAAAGAAAAGTATGAAGTAATACACATGACCACTAAAAGAAATCCGCTGAACTTTAATTACGCGATAAATCAGTCAAATCTTAAGGTCGTAAATTCTACCAATACCTAGGAGTTACAATTACGAACAACTTTGACTGCAGAGAACACATAGAAAATATTGTGGGGAAGGCGAACCAAAGGTTACGTTTCATTGGTAGAACGCTTAGACGATGCACCAGCTCCACCAAAGAGACTGCCTACATCACACTTGTGCGTCCTCTCTTGGAGTACTGTTGCCCCTTGTGGGACCCTCACCAGGTGGGACTGACGGAAGATATTGAGAAGGTTCAGAGAAGGGCAGCTCGTTTTGTTTTATCACGTTACGGGGGGGAAAGCGTCACGGAAATGTTGCACGAATTGGGGTGGAAATCATTAAAAGAAAGACGTTATTCATTGCGGCGTCATCTGTTTGCAAAGTTTCAATCACCGACTTTTAGTTCTGAGTGTGAAAATATTTTTCTAACACCCACCTACTTAGGGAGACATGACCATCCCAATAAAATAAGAGAAATCAGATCGAAAACGGAACGATTTAGGTGTTCTTTCTTCCCGCGCGCTATTAGAGAATGGAACGGTAGAGAAAAGTTATGAAGGTGGTTAATGAACTCTCTGCCAGGCACTTAAATGTGATTTGCAGAGTATCTATGTAGATGTAGATGTACTTAATAAAAGCCAACTGACAAAATTCTCCCCTCCACCAACCACCACCCCACCTCCTGCCCAACACTTTTGTCTTCCATCTCACTTCACATCCCACCTTACCACGTCCAACCACCATTCAGTCATCTTTTCTCTACTATTCAACCCCCCAATAAGAATAAAAATAATAATACTAATACAAATTTAAATGAAGAAATAAAAACATTTCCATTAGAAAAAAGAAAGAGAAAAAAATTATAATTTTGCCACTATTCCATTTAGCTTACATCAAAAATAAATACTCTAAAACATAATTTATTACAAAAAACATAGAAAATGAACTACATTCGTGATGTTGGCAGTACTCCAATAACACACTGTGCAGACTCAGTCAAAAAACAAACACGTCTGATCTGTGAAAAACAATTATGTACATTGTAAAAGTGACAGTTAAAGTAGTGGGAAAAACAACGATACAGCATTAAGAATCGACAGTACTGCATGAAACAGACCGGCATTCCATGATGTGAGGCCAAGAAAAGACAAAATTTCCGTAAGTAACAAAATATTAGGACTACTTTTGATGTTTCGTTAACGAACTGTTTTCGATCTAAAAATAAAACCACCTGTAGATTTCTACTATTACAGACCACTGAAGATGTTTTACTGTCATGAAAACGAAACGCGTCTGGTGAGAAAAATCGCATTTTATTTTTAGTTGCATAGACGGACAAACACTGCCATTTATAATTATGAAAGCAACTAGGAACATCATGGCCACACAAAGGAAGAGCGGAAGTCCTCATCTCCTGACCGCAGCGGACGTAGCTTTACCCGAGGGACTAGCGCCGAATCCGTTCACACGGCCGTCTCTTACCTGTGGTCTGTTGAGTGCTTTCTGGGTGGCAAACCGGCCCACTGCCCACCAGAGGTGCCATGCCAAATTTCCGCTGCCGTCAGTTAGCGCTTTGTAGTCACCCAGTGACAACGTATTTGATGGCAAGAAAAGATCAACGATATAGTAGCCTGTTTGGTGTGTAAAAAAGTATGTTCTTACACTGTTCCATCGCAGCTGAATGAACGGTATAGCCGCGCATAAAATACGAACATTCATGTATTAGATTCAAATGACAAATTATACTAAAGACAGCACAAACATTCATGCCAGAGGGAGGATTCGAAACCCCGACGTAAAACGGCCTCATGGATCAGAGGATAGAATGCGCTCGGCCACTCCGCCGCAGCAAGTATTACATAAATGGTGCCGGAAGTAATAAAGACTAACAATAGCATTTTACAGCAACTTTCATAATCAGATACGGTGCACAGTGAAAGTAACGCATTTAGGAAGGTACACAATGTTACACCTTATAGGCTGGCCAGAGCTGCAGCCGACGTAGTCTCTTTTTCCAGACAGACACCAATTAGAAGTAGACGGTAGTTTTAACATTTGAAACGACAACCTTTGCTTTGTGTGACGTAACCTCGTGTGCGTTAATATGGGGAAAATAAACTGTCCTTTTTGTAAAACTCTGAAAAAACCGTTCCTTTTTTTTTTTTTTCTTCTTCTTTTTTTTAAATGTAAACACAGTAAAATCTCCTCTATGCCGATCAGTTTAAATCGCTGAAATTTAAGAAGCTGCCTGTATTAACTAGCTGACGTAGTACTCTGACCACACAGGCTCTGAAGCACTGCTGTGCGTGTTCGCAGCGCCAATGTTTTCCTGTTTGGAACAGCCTGTTTTGGAATATGTATAGAACGGTTAACGGGAATCGAGAAGTCAAAAGTATTTAAGTTGTCACAGAAATGACACTCTAACAATAATTATATCATTACATACCATGGTTTTAAACACTGCTATCTATTATTACTATTCATTCAAAACTTTAATATATGCGGATAACGGACTTGCGGATGCGGAAAAAATACCGCGGATGCGTTATGGGCCTTGCGGATGTGGTGCTGATGACACTTTCCTTATCCGCGCATACCTCTAACCATAGATGAAGCAGTTACAGCGAACAGAATGAGATTCTGAGGTCTTATTACACGAATAGAAGAAGCAGGATTACCTGAGGGGTTCATGGGTTCGGCTGTAGAAGGTAACAGAAGTCGAGGTAGACCATAGAAATCAACTTAAATTCGATGAAGAACGATTATGATGTAAAAGGCTTAACCCTTTCAGTCGCATATTCTGAAATCAGCTTTGGAAAAATTAAAATGCAGTTTTTTCTGTATTAATACAGTGTACTAAACATCGAAATATGTGTTTTAAAAATTTTGGTCGAGCTGCGGTGGAGTAGCCGAGCGGTCTAAAGCGTCTCGCTGCGGAGCGCACGGTTGTTTACCGTGGAGGTTCGAGACCTCCATGGGGCACGGGTGTGTATGTTGTCCTTAGGTTAGTTTACCTAAGTTTAAGTAGTTTGTAAGCTACGGACTGATGACCACGGAGTTTGGTCCGATATATTTACAGATATTTCAACATTTTTGGTCCAACTATTGATTTTTTATGTCATCTATTTCATGCATAACACAAACGTTTCCATCGAGGTATTTCATACCTTGCATTTTATGTTGGTGATAGTTAACACTGCCAGATCAATAATGCTAGCATAATCTTCGCCACAGCAGCAAAGACAAGACAATTCACTGCTGAAATAAAATAAAAGGAACCAACGCTGACTCTCTCAGTCACGTACAGACACCAACGCAAAACAGCCTCCAAGATGGACAAATTAGTGTCTCAGATGTGACTACACGGTAGACTTGCGCATAATAGTTCGCGATCGGGAGCGCTCATTTTAGTTCGCGGCTCTGCCGCGAACTAGTTCGTCCTTTTAGCTCATCCGCTCGCAGTGACGGCTGAGCGCGTGGTCTGCGCGTGCAGGTGGAGGGAGAAGTTCCCCCACCTAGCTGCTTCATGCGCTTGCTGCGTGAGCCGCTAACGATATCACGCAGACCAAAAGACACAGTTTGTGGATAATTTCTCCCGTTTAAGTTTACAGTTATCTCTATATCTTGCCATTATGGAATTTATAAGTCAGATATTGCAGAGTGCAAAACACTTCAAAGCAGAAATTTTGTAGCACTGAACTGTTTGATCTAGCAGGCAGAGGCTAACATCGAAATGGCTCTCATCAGCAGAAGGCAAACACGTGATTTTTAATTCTGTTCGCGACCTATCGCGCATGTTTTAGTTCGCGACCGGTAGCTCTCGTTTTAGTTCGCAGGTCGGCCGCGAAGTAGATCGCTGTTTTTAGTTCGTCCGCTCGTTTTGTCTTTTGCTACCGCTACTAAAACTACAGCTGAGCAGCATCTCAGCTCGAAATGACGGTAACTGGCAGATGGGGATGACGCGATTCTGCGCGCTCTTGCGTCCTCTCGCTGTTACCCGTCAGTCTTCAGAAAAGAGCGGACGAACTAAGAGGCAAGAGGTCTGCGAACTAGTTCACGTAGTTTGCATGTGAGAGCGCTCTTCCGAACTAGTTCGTTCGCGAAGTGCAGAAGGCTACTACAAGCGGTAGCAAGCGGTAAAATGTCGTACTCGAAGAATGATGTTAATCAACAAAAATGCTAATTTAAGTATTGATGCACAAAATAAGGTATAAATGAACTTTTAATACGTTGTTGTAGAGGAAAAACATTGGGAACGGAAGGGTTAACGTCAGACGAGGCAGCAATGTTAGCTTTGAATAGGAGATAATGGCAGAATTTGTTAGGGGGACTATGCTCCAGACTGGACGCTGAAAGGCATAGTCCTTTCGGACGCTCTGGCTACATAACTTCTACGGTGTCTAAGATGGTTCAGAAGCGTTTTTTCTCAATGGGAAGAACATGTGTACGACACCTGAGTGTTCAATCACTTCATCATGCGCAATTACTGCCACCTGCGCAAGATCACTATAGAAATATTAAGAAGCGAGTGTTGCGAAATTCAAAGGACACGGAAATCGTGGGTTACTTGTATTCCACTGTATAACTGAAAGTAGTAGTTTTTATTTTACGATATAGTTATTGAACCATCAGTTTATTTAGTACTACAGATGGTGCTACAAAATTAATTAATTTAGTCCTTAAAAAAGTCTTGTTTTTCAGTATATGCAGTATTGTAGAATGAAAATGGGTGCATATAATTGCATAAATTTTGCTTCTAAAATCATTGAAAATTTAACTAAAGAGTATTACAGCATTAGAAATAATTTCCTTGACAGGGAAAAAAGATCAGGTCTGAAAGGGATAATCATTCTCTAACGATGATTAAGAAGATGTAATGTTGCCCTGTGGTGTCTCATGTGCGTGTGTGTGGTTCTCTTCTTCATTGCAGTAGATACGTGTTTTTAATGCTGGAACATTTGAGGGTTTAACTAGTAGTTGACGCACTACAGCGAGTTCTTCCTGGGAAACAGGATTAGTGGCGCCACAGAGAGATAGCGCGACGCCGCCGGCAGCACACTGCTCTGGTGTTAATCCGGTGGCGCCACAGAAGCTGCGCGTGTATACCGCTGAAAAGCCGGCGCCGGCGCCGCCAGAGAATCTAATTACGCAGATTACGGCGGCCGCGGATCAGCTGACACCTCGTTACACGCCGCGAGGGGCGCTGGCGTCGCGTGGCGTGGCGCATGCGCAGTCGTTCCGGAACAAAAGCGGGCAGCGCGCCACCTGCCGGTGACGTCACCTGGGACAACAAATGGGCTCCCTAGTGGCGCTGCTGTCGCGGCATAATTGCAACGTACGGCCGGCCGCCATGATAGTGGCAAGCGTCAGATAATAATACGAGTGTTGTTAGGAGGTAAATCGTGTTTTGTGCAGAATATATACTCAGTTGGTAGTTACGTCTGTATTTATAAATTTGACAAATTGCAGCCCTCACAACTTGCTTCAAATCAACTACGGAGGTCATCATCAGAAATGTAAAATTACCACAAGAGACTTTTACAGAAGTGATTAATGCTCATGTTGTATGGGGAATTAGAAAACAATATCATTATATAAATACAATAACAGGAAAATTGTGGTACAAATTACTAATTTATTCGTACAAGAAGGTCAATGAAAGTTACATAAGTAGAAAGATTGTTTGTCATAGATTTCACGAATATAAATATTATGTGTGCATTTAGACATTAAAGTGGTAAAAGGAAGTAGAAATTTTCATATCTACAGCTTGCATCAGGTTCTACATTCTCCAACCATCAGCTCACTGATTGGCTATTCGCCTCGGCCAAAGACGCTGTAATGCGGCGCATCTGCAGTATTAAAGTAACGTATTAATTTAAGTGAATATCAAAACATGGAGTGCTCCCAACTCACTTTCTTGTGCCATTCAAATGCTTCATTTTCGTACTGATTAAGAGTGGTTAAAGTAAATGTATGTTTTTTTATATGAATGCTGATCTAAAGGATGATGCGCCGGGAGAGGCATCTAGCGGGTGGAACAATCTCTGGAATTCTGAAGATAGCAGTATCGAAATTAGACTATTTCTTGGCGTTCTATAAATATACGAACACCGAAATTGTAATTCCATTTCAAATATTAGGCTAATTAAAGTTATATAATTCGAAAATGATGAGAAGTATATACATCCGTTTTTATTTGTTGTTATTGTGTCAGGCATTTTCCTTGACACGTAAAAGACACCGTTTAATACCTCATAGTGCCGGTTAAATTTTACCAAATATCCCAGCGGCCTCCTATGATAATGTTGGCAACAGATGCTGAATAGTGAGAATCCTGTGAGTCTTCATTTTAGCCAATCGCTTGACAACGCTGATGTTTTCTCACGGAATCTTCGCTTTACGAGGGCAATTATTTTTCCTGAGCGGACGAGGGTAGATTCAAGAACCTGTCAACCATAAAGCAGGAACATCATTATTTGTTTAATTCATGGTCTGTACGATACACTAATCGGGTCACTCTATGCGGTTCGAACAAATGGGCAATGATTTCTATAGTGTTGTTGATGTTGCCAACATAATCACGCGAGGCCGCCGACATGATACGTAAAATTTTACCCCCCGTGACCATTGTAAACACAATTGGTCGATTTTCGACCACAGGCAATACTAGTGCTAGTTATTAGCTAGCACTCTGAACAAATAGAAATTTTTAACATAGTGGCAAGCTGCTAAGCAACTTTGTTAAAAAAATTATATTTGTTCAGACTGCTAGCTAATAACTAGCATATTGTTTTTTTTTTTTTTTTATTCTCCACACAACATGAGCATTAATCACTTCTGTAAAAGTCACTTGTGGTAATTTTACATTTCTTATGATGACCTCCGTAGTGTGGTCGAAAACTAGATGAAAAAAAAATTTGTAATTAATTTAAAGCAACTTGTGGGGTTGCATTTTGTCAAAATTATTTTACATCCAGTTGCAGCATTTAATACCATGTACAAGACTGTAAGTCTTGTCCGTACTATTTGACTATTTAAGTACACATGGAAGACGATGATGAACAGCTGCTCAGCGTTTAACTGACTAAAACGATTTCAGAAAGGAATAAAAAGAACGAATACTGTCGTCCCATTTATATTTCTTAGGAACACAAGTGTTCACAGGTAGTTACTCTGCCTTAAAGAGGCTGTCAGTCAAAACAATATAGTAATAAACTACATAAATAACCGAGGAAGGAGGGAAGACTTGGACTGAGATCACGACATTGGCGCAGAACAGAGTCCGGTGGCGGAAGTTCTCTGATGCCCTATGTAACCAGTGGCACCCCATATCATCACACCGCATGATACGCCAGTATGACGATGACGAGTACACGCTTCCAATGTGCGTTCACGGCGGTGTCGCCATGTAAACAGAAGCTGGATTTATCCGAAAAAATGACGTTTTGGCATTCGTGCATCCAAGTTCGTCGTTGCGTACACCATCGCAGCTTCTCCTGTCTGTGATGCAGCGTCAAGGGTAACCACAGCCACGGTCTCCGAGCTGACAGTCCATGCTGCTACAAACGTCGTCTAACTGTTCGTGCAGATGGTTGTTGTCTTGCCAACGTTCCCATCTGTTGACTCAGGGAGCGAGACATGGCTGCACGATTCGTTACATACACGCAAAGATACCTTCAACACACATTCAATGAAACAGCTGAATTTAAAATAAGATGAGAAGGTTGGCAACACTACAAAACAAATTACGGTGGACACAGTATGGCAGCAGATGTCAGTGGAACCAGAAAAATGCCAAGTTTTTCAGAAAACAGTGGTACCTTTCGACCTGGTTGCCGGAAAAGGACTGATGTGGAGTAACAAGCGCTGTAAGTACACCATTTTATAGTAAACAACGAATTGATTTAAATCAGAAACGAAATGTTTTGTACATGTGTAAGAAACCTATCCTGTATGTGTAAACAGAAACATGTAAATATTGCAGGACACGCACTGATGATGCCTTGACTTATAAAAATAAAACCCTTCATTTGCAGTAGTAAAAGGCGCCTCATTTCAAAACATTACAGTGAAATACATAATATTCAGCTGCTGCTCAAATGGCCATTGCAATGTTCAAATGTTTGTAGAAGTTATGGAACTTAACTACGGGGTCATCAGTCCCTAAACTTACAAACTACTTATGAACTAGGACGGCACAAATATCCACGCCCGAGGGGGGATTCGAACCCCCGAGCGTAGTGGCCGTGCAGACCGTGACTGGAGCGCCTTAGTCTTCTCGGCCACCGCGGCCGGCAGCCATTGCAAGCAACAGCTAAAAATTAAATCTTACAATTCGGTTCAGTTGGTAAGAAGAAACGCTGTTGGCCGATTTCTACACTGTACGAGTAATAAATTTACACACAAGCAATAGCTGTTGTATATTCAGAGAGTCTGAAGCTGTTTTGTAGTTATATATTTCAATTAGACATAGTTTTCGCAACTTTACTCGAATGAATACACCCTCTAATCAAAATAATCTTACGCACATTTAAAGTTCGCGCGGAAGTTCGCCACTATAATGGCGGCCGAGGCGCTCTTCAATTTGCCCGCTGTTCGCGGCCGGCCGCTTAGGCGGCGTTCACAGTGGCGTCGACAGAACGTCGTCAGACGCCGTCGCCCGAGTCTGGCTGACGGCGTGGTCACGCTGAATCCGATGTTGTTTGTCGCTCGGTCGGGTTACGCAGAAGGTTAGGTTAGATTAGAACCTATTCTCTGTGTAATGTATATTAGATTCTAATTTTTTGGGGTGCAACTGATTTCACCGACATTTTCATGCTTCGAAATGAGTGCTGCAATGCAGCTTTTGTTATTACTAAAGACATCGAATGCATACAAATGAGCTTCATCTGTCTTGGAAGAAGAAATTGGGGAAGATTGTCTACTGTCTTCAGTTATTGCTACTACCAGACAAACTTTATGAATATGTGAGGTATCGGTAAAAGGAGAAATTTCTATTACAGACATGTGATATTTTGTGGTGTTACTGACAATATTACATTTTTCCGTAATTTATTTGGAGCCGTGCAGACATACAACAGTTACATTGCTTTCAATAGTGAAAACCTACACCAGTTAAGTAAGTTTATTGCTTAACAAAACGAGTTTCGAGAATTTATTCGCATCTTCTAGTGCATTTGTTTACATACGTACGGGTAAGGTACTTTTTCCACGTTTCTATGAGTGATTTTCTGTCACTCTTCCACTGCAGGTATCTTATTTAGGTCACTGAACAAATCTTCGGGTGTCTATTTCATCCTAATGTTAGAAACCATAATTTCCTCTGTCTGCTTAAAGGTATTGTGCCTGTTCCATCACTCAGAATATCAAACATAATAATAATGACTTACGCCTACCTTTATACAAAAACCATTGCAAGTGACGATTTTCTGTTGTATTATCTGCTGTAATGGAGCAGACACAATACTTGCAAATACAGACAGAAATACTGTTTAGCATGTAAAAAACTTGCCAATATATATTATGTACGATTTCTCTCATTGTAGTAATCTCAAAAACACTACATCCGTGAAAGAGCTGCATAAAATCCCAGGAAATTATAATCTCAAACCACCTTGAAAAATCAAACATGGAAACGTCACGATGTATTTATGTAAACAAATGCACTAAAAGCGAGAAACATTCTCGAAATGCGTTGTGCTGAGTATAAAAATACATAATGGGTGCCATTTTTTCGTTTTTTTTTCAGAATTTAAAACCATGAATGACACAGTTATAGGCTAACCAGAAACATCCGATTATAATGAACTAAATGAAGTTACACTGATCTTCAATTACTATCATTCAGTATATTTCTGCCAGTCAAGTGTGAAGTTAAGAACACGGAAACCACTGAAAAGCGGAAGCACACGTACGCCACGTCTTCAGGTCACTTCACAGAACAGGCTCATCACCTTGTTAAAGATCACCACCACCAGTAAGAATAATTTGTGGTCAGTTAATACCCAGTTATCACAAAGCAAAACACCGTAGGAGAGCCCCTAAAATAACATTAATATACGCCACAATTCCGAATCGAACACATTTTTGACATCATAATTTACGCCTACAATTCCTGATAAGGATTTAACCAACTTGCGGTTTCCAGTAAACCCTAATATCAGACCCCTAGATTCCGAACTATTTCCCGTTTGTGATATATATCGTCTTCTGCGTGCTACATATCTTTCTTACTTTCACTAAACGTATCAGTTTCTCACTGTTTCTCATCTGCCGTGTGAAAACGTCGGTCAATTTGGCCGAAGAAAACAAACTGATTTGAATTTCACCGACTGCCGTCCGAAGCCTTTACGTTCGGGCGATGAGATCGGCTACAGTGTGACCGTGCCCATAGTGGAGTACTGATTTGAAACGATCGGCCGTCTTTTGTCGACGCTGGTCGCCGGTAAAACCCAGCGATATCGGAGCCACTGTGACCACAGCCTCGCGGGATCGTAGATGCAACGCGAGCCCCCACACTACCATAAGGAGCAGACTGCGAGCAACGGGCAAATCGAAGAGCGCATCGGCGGTCATTGTGGTGGCAAACTTCCTCGCGAACTTTAAATTTGCGTAAGACTCTTTTGATTAGAGTGTGTATTCATTCGAGTTACGTCGCGAAACTATGTCTCATTTAAATATATAACTACAAAACAATATTAGACTCTTTGAATAAACAACAAAATGCGATTGTTTGTAAATTTATTACACATACAGTGTAGAAATCGGTCAACAGTAGTTCTTCTTCCTAACAAACCGAATTATAAAATTTAGTTTCTTAGTATTCTAAATACAGAATAAGAACGTAATTTATCGTCAGAGACTATTATCGGCACTTTCTCAGTTTATTTTACAATAGTGAAACTTCTGTACAGACATTAATTTCGGAAGAGTTTCGCAACACTTTACGTCTTTGTTTGAGTACCTGCTCTATTCTCGAATATTTAGATATTTTATAGCATAAACAAATGAAACAGGGCTGCCTGAAACAGCTAATGTCAAAAATCTACTGTGAAATTGAAATATCCTCATCAGATACATAGCTGCAAAATGGCTTCTTACCTTGTGAATACAGCAACCAGCCACATCCAGATTCTTTTAAGAATACCAAGTAAGCCATAAATGTTTCTTAACTAAGTGCATCTAAATTGTAGAAGCGTGAACGGCTTAAAAGTCAGCAAGTTTCGGCATAGGGTTCAACTTCGCACTGTACATCTAGTGTCGCTATGTATCATTCATATATGGAACTATACACAGTTCTTCAAGTCCCTTTCACTTGTTATTCCTACATGTGAAGCAGATGACCTTCAAAAGTCTTTGTTACAAGTTGCTAATATTAATTACACAAACAAAAGTTCTATTTCCAGTGAGGCGACTGACCTCATGGCCCCAATACTTATGTACTAAATGAGAAACTGAAAATTTTTGAACCTCCTGTCCACAGGTACTTCTGAAAATAGCTCGTTTTTAAGAGCTACCAGCATTGTAAAAGGCTATTATTTATTTAATCCGGAAGGCTTGTCTTGATTAAAAGCCTGTTAAGCAAAAGTAACCATCTCTGAACACAGTTAGGAGATCTATTTGTATTCCTGAGAAATATAAATGGAAGGAAGGTATTTGTTCTTTCTATTCCGTTCTTAAATCGATTTATGAAGTTAAACGCGGAGCAACGCTTCATCACGTATACTGGAATACTCAAACAAGACAACCCTGACCATCAACTGATTATATATACCGCAGTAGCTATATAATACACGATTTATCTCTTAACAACAGTCGTATTTATCTGACGCTTGCCACTACCATGGCGGCCGGCCAAAGGTTCAAATAATCGCGACATCAGCGCCGTTAGGGAGTCGAGTAATTTTTACAAGGTCTTTGGTGGCTGCGCCACGAGCCATAACGTGGAGGCAAAAAAATACGTATAGTGATTAATGCAAAAAATGAAAAACTTTGGTTTTCGTACCAGATGGGTCAAAAGACAAGACCTACGAAAAATCCTTGGGTATCACAGGAAATACAATTTAAATTACGAAAGGAGAAGATATAAAAATGCAGTTAATAAAGGAGGTAAAATGGAGTACTGGCGACTAAGAAATTAGATTGACAGGAAGTGAGAAAGGGCTAAGCAGAAGTGGCTAGAAGCAAAATGCAAATCTGTATAAGAGTGTACAACAAGGAGAAGAATAGCTACCGCCTACAGGAAAATAAAAAAGAACCTTCGAGGCAAGAAAAATTCTGTATGAATATGAAGAACTCAGATGGAAAACCAGCTCTTAGTAAAGAAGGGAAAGCTAAAAGGTAGAAAGTGTACATCGGGGGTCTGTACAAAGTAATTGAACTTAATATTGTAGGAAGGAATGAGAAAGTAGATAAAGATGATTTAAAAGATACTATACTGAGATATGAATTTGACAGAGCACTGAAAGACATAAATCGAAACAAGGATATTGGAGTAGATGACATTCCCTCAGAGCTATTGAAGTCTCGTGGAGAACCAGCCATGACAAAACTATTTCACCTGGTGAGTAAGATGTATGAAACAGGCGAAGTACCCTCAGACTTTAAGAAGAATATAATAATCCCCATTCCAAGGAAAGCAGGTGCAGACAGGTGTGAAAACTACAGAACCATAGGTTTAATAAGTCACGGCGACAAAATTTTAACAAGAATTATTTACAGGAGAATGGAAAGGGTAATAGATACTGACCTCCGTGAGAATCAGTTCGGATTCAGGAGAAATACTCACGACGTAGAAGAAAGATCAAGGAAAGGCAAACCTACATTTCTAGCTTTTCGCAGATTTGGTGAAAGCTTTTGAAAGTACCGATTGGAATACACTCTTTGAAATTCTAAAGTAAGCATGGGTAAAATATGAGGAGGTTATTTACAACTTGTACATTAACCACATAGTTGCTATTAGTGTGAAGGGCGTGAAAGAGATGCAGTGGTTGGGAAGGGACTAAGACAGGGTAGTAGCCTTTCTTCAATTTTATTGAATTTGTACATTAAGCAAGCTGCGAAGGAATGCAAACAGACATTTGGCGAAGGGATTACAGTTCATGGCGAAGAAATGAAAATACTGCGTTTTGCTGATGACAGTGTAATTCTGTCAGAGATAGCAAAGGACCTAAAAGAGCAACTGAACGGAATGTACAGTGTGTTGAAAGGAACGTATAAGATGAACATTAATAAGAGCGAAACATGGGTAGTGGGATGCAGTGTTAGAAAAATCAGGCGATGCTGAAGGAATTAGATTACCTAAGGAAAAAATAAAGGTGGTAGACGAGTTTTGTTACTTGTGTACTGAAATGACATATGACGCTCGCAGTACAGAGGAAAGACATTCACAAATTCAGTTGGAAGAAAAGGTAACATCGAATATTAATTTAGTGTAAGGAAATCCTTTCTGAAGGCATCTGTGTGGAATGTTGCGTCGTACTTAAACTGTGGGTATACTGTAATAATGAATATTCAAACAATATACTGATACTGGTAGTTTCATATATAAATGAAGTCCTAGATTCCTGTGGCAACTGAAACGGAAGTGCATACACTGTAACAAATTACGTTATTTCTTTTTTCCATAAGCATTTTTCAGTTTTTATGGAATACGTTGAAAAACTTTAATTAGAATCAATGCATCTACTAAAATGTTTATCTTTGTCATGATTGCTAAGGAGGCTTGTAATGTAGATTCAATTACTTTTTCTGCAGTTGAGATATGACTTTGTTCATGTTACTTTGTACTGCGCTAAAATAACGAACATATGTTATGTTTCACACCCTGACTACGTTATCTTTTACAGCTAGAATAACAAACAGAATATGTGTGAATTCCTCTGTAGTATTTAATCTGTATACAAAGTTACTACTATCATTATGTAATTTAGAAAAGTAATTATAACTGTATCTCCCCAGTTTATGTTTGCAATTCATTTGTATGTATTTCATGGCATATTCACAAAATAGAATAAATACACTTTCCCGAAAAAGAGCTGTTACCTTTGAACAAGTCGGAACATTGCAAAACATAGTTGTGTTCAATTACCAAGAGTGTGCAAAAAGCAAAATTAAAAAAAATTGCCCGTGGCGGGTTTTGAACTACTGCGTAACATATTCGTACATCACAAACTAATTTGCCGCGCAGTACCCTACGGCTAACAGCTGCAAGAGGAATCCGTAATTCTGGTTCTATTGACTACAGATGTTAATTACTAACACGGCATTTTTAGACATTAGATTATGTTTGACTGTACGAAGAGCGACATGTTTTTGATCATTTTCAGTGCACCATTGCTTTGGAATGACATTGCTTGAGTCATAATAGGAAAACAATCAAGTACTGAAAGAAAGATGGTGTATGCAAGAGAGCGGGAGAGTTTCGTGGAAGCTTAAGGGTGAGGAGGGATGTCACGACCAATTACCGAACCGCAAATGTACGCTGTGTTCCTTCCAGGCTAAAGGCACTCGTAAGCACTACAGGCAAAGAAAATAAACCTGAAAAGAGAACAAACTGCCAAGGCAAGACAGGTGATAGTATTTTAACGGAATAAGATAATGATTTAGGAGAAATTTTGGAACACGAGAGGCAATACTCACATTACGACTTATCTTAGAAGATAAGCTAAGGAAAGGCAAACGTACGATTCTAGCGTTTATAGATTTGGAGAAAGCTTTTGACAATGTCGACTGGAATACACTCTTTGGAATTCTGAAGGTAGCAGGGGTACAATATAGGGAGCGAAGAGTTATTTTCAACCTATACAAAAACCAGACAGCGGTTATTAGAGTCGAAGGGCAAGAAAGGGACGCAGACGTTGGGAAGGGAGTAAGACAGGGTTGTAGCCTTTCGCCATTGTTGTTCAAACTGTACATTGAGCAGGCAGTGAAGGAATGGAAGGAGAAATTTGGAGAGGGCATTAAAATGCAGGGAGAAGAAATAAAAACAGTGTCTTGAAAGGAAGATATAAGATGCACATTAACAAGAGTAAAACGAAGGTAATGGAATGCAATGTCAGAAAATCAGGCGATGCTGAAGGAATTAGATTAAGTAATGAGACAATGAAAGTAGATGAGTTTTGTTACTTGGGTAGCAAGATAACTTCTGATGGCCGAAGTAAAGGTGATATAAAATGCAGAATGGCTATGGGAAGTAAAGCGTTTCTGAAGAAGCGAAACTTGTTGACATCCAATATTAGTTTAAATGTTACGTAGACCTTTCTGAAGGCATTTGTCTGCAGTGTAATCTGCAGTATGGAAGTGAAGCGTGGACAATAAGGAGTTCAGACAAAAAGATGATAGAAGATTTTGCGATGTGGTGCTACAGACGAATGATGAAAATTCGATGGGCAGATCACGTAACTAGTGAGGAGGTGCTCAACATAATTGGGGAGAAAAGGTATTTCTGGCGTTTTCTGACTAAGAGAAGGGATAGGTTGGTGGGACATCCTGAGACATCAAGGGATCTTCAACTTAGCATTGCACAGGATAGGTTAGCGTGGAGAGCTGCATCAAACCAGTCTGCGGATTGAAGACCACAACAACAAACAACAACAAAGGTAATAAATATTTAAACAGTTAGAAGTTAAAAAAAAAAGAAAAAGAAAAAAGAAAGCAACGCGCAGTTAGCGCACGTCTCGAAACAAGTGTGAACCTCACGCTGTCCTTTGTTCATATGTTTGTGACCCGATTGAACCAAACTGCTAAGGTCATCACTCCCTAGAGTTACAAACTACTTACATTAAGTTACAGTAACGGCCACACACACACGCACACACAGGCCCGAGGAACCTTTTCGAGCCTCCGGCGGAAAGGGCCGCCCTATCCGTAGCAAGACGCCTTAGACCACGCGACTATTCCGCGCGACAATGCTGCCCACAACCGTACGCAATCCGCGCACTTCATTCATCTGAAGCGTCGGCTTCGTTTCTCAATTCCTCGTGGTGCAAAAGACGCATTGAGATGCAACCAACGCCATTTTTTGTGACTTTTCTTGCTATTGCTCGCATAAAATAATAATACGGGGTGTCCGTAAAAATAAAGTTTGTGTTGAAAATAATATTTGTGTTTCATAGTACATGTAATATATAAAGCAGAGTGTCCGTATGTGTGTATGTGTTGCATACAAATCTATAGTTTTGTTCCAATCTTTATGAAATTTTGCACACGTAAGCTTCAATTCCATGAGGACCGTCGCCGTAAGTGTAAGAATCATTTACGTTATATAGTACACGAGATATGACGTCATAAACAATTAGATGCGCAGAAAAACTGCTGCATTTAGCGACAATGCTGCTCATTTTCTCCTAAACCACAGGACCGATTTCGACCAAATTCGGTACACTCATTCCTTACCGTGAGGAACCTATTGCTGCAGGGTTAAGAATCATATACGACATACGGTTCAGAAGATATGACGTCATAAATAATAGGAATCGCCAAAAACTGCCACATAATGCGGCGAGAATTCATAAATACGCTATATGAGAATGAGAGTACTTAGCGACTTACAACAAAATTTAAACATAATTTCAAACGTTTATTAAACTTTTTCTCACTGACGACCATACCAAAATGATGAAAGGAAAATAGTCTCTTACCACTTTTCCGCTGTTTATGGAGTAAAACTACGACTTTCGGTATGACATTACAATGTATAATTTGTACACTACAAATTGTAGCCCCAGGAAATTTTACATACGGTATACACACACACACACACACACACACACACACACACACACTCACACACACACCCACCCACATATATATATATATATGTGTGTGTGTGTGTATGTGTGTGTGTGTGTGTGTATGTGTGTGTGTGTGTGTATACCGTATGTAAAATTTCCTGGGGCTACAATTTGTAGTGTACAAATTATACATTGTAATATATATATATATATATATATATATATATATATATATATATATATATATATATATGTGTGTGTGTGTGTGTGTGTGTGTGTGTGTGTGTGTGTAAATTTTATCACAGTACGACACGTAGTTCATGAGATATGAGCATATAAACAGTAAGTTCTGCTGTTCATGGGCTAAAATTACGGCATTCATTATTGCATCACAATTTTTAATTTCGACACTACAAATTGTAGCCACAGGAAGTTTTACAGCCAGTATACATGCATATGCTTCAGTGTATCTTCTAAATTGTATCACAGTATGACACGTAGTTCATGATATATGAGCACATAAACAGTTACCTTCGTGAAAAACCGCCCCATCATGCACCAAGTTTTAATCTATTACTTCTTTATTACTAATTGTATTTCCAAGAGATTTTACAGACATTCAGCCCTTTACAAATGAATGTATACCTGAAAAATGGCAGAAATAAATAAATAAATACCCTGATAACGCCGGGTTTTTAACTAGTAATTTCATAAATGTTCAAATGTTTGTAATTCTAAGGGACTTAACTACGTTTGTCATCAGTCCCTGCGCTTACAGGCTACTTATAGTAACTTATGCTAAGGACAACACAAACACCCATGCCCGAGGGACGAATCTAACCCCCGACGGCGAACAGCAGCGCGCACCGTAGCATGGCGCCTCAATACGCACGGCCGTTCTGCCATGGCTACAAGTAGTATCACAACATTTCCTCGCGATTGTACTTAAGCTGTATCTATGAAAATTTATATTAAGAGAGGCAACCAACCAGCCTACGCACGCGAATCAGCGGGCGTTAAGCTAGTCATTTAGAAAAGCGAAATGATACTTCGTTGCCACAACAGAAGTCAGTGTTTACGAACCCCGTGGAAGAGCCTGATACAGCTACCCTTCCTAGCAGCATTTCATGAAAGACGCACTCTCTGCGAGAAACAGACTGTCGTGAAGCTTACCCGAGGCTGGTCGCGAACGACAAGGATCCGTCTGACTGAGAACACCTTGCTCGATCGAAAAACCGGCCAGTGTGGGCGCACTGTCTTTCCCCTCTTTCTGGTACCTAACAAATTCCTCTTGGCCACTGCCATGTTCAACCCTATCTAATTTGTGGCTTGTACCTCCTCCCACGTTTCAGCCCTGTCCCCTCTGCCATTTCCTGATGGGGATGTGACTTGGTTCTGCACTAACAAATTCCCTACATGGTAGCAACATTGTTCAGCTGAAAGGCAAACGTTACGGTGCTGCCCAGTATGGTCAGCAACAACAATGTTTTACGTCAGTCGGCCACGCCTTACGCCCTCTCCAGTGTGGGGAGCCGCTGACGGGCAGTTTTCCTCCATTACCCTCTCACTCTACCCTCGTAAAACCACTTACGTTGCTGTTCCCAGGCACTGGTATTAACTTGGCTACGTACATTAAGACGGGCCTTTTGGCAACCATGTACTAATGTAACATCTTACTACAGCGTGTAGACGCTGTATGAAGTTACCTTGCTATTCTCCGAAAGGAAACTCTCTACCCTGGGACGGTGGCTTGAGGACATGTGCAGTTCACAAGAAAATTTCTTTACCGCCTGCATCCCGTAAGTTGTATGGGTCCATTTTCGCCTGTTATCTGCGATGGTCTCTATTTCTCAGCACAATGTCGATCTTAAGGATATTTTCAGATTTGTCGTGCAGGACTAGGGGCGGTGGTTGATACGTTAGTCAGCAGCGCACGGATTTGTACCGTATACGCGGGCTACTTCAGGCCAGATTTCGAAACTTCCACCATTATGTTTAAAAAGGAGCACAGCAAATTTTTTTCATCGACATACTCACCTTGTGTTATTAAACTACAGCTTATTGTGGATACTTTAACGCGCAGTGCGCATTGTTTGTGACGTAGTAAATATTTTATTTGGGCTGAAGTTAACCTTACGGTTGGGTTCTTTGAACCCAGACTCTAATTCCCATAGATACTACAACTGGAAGGCAGTTTGAGTCCAAGTAGGTTGATAGTTATTTGAATAACATAGTATCTGAACATCCAGTGAACTCCCAAACGTTTATTTCAAGAAAAATATTAATTCTGAACATGAATTTTGAACAACACTTTTTAGATATTGTACAAACAATAGTAGAGATACAACAATGTTTTGAGCCGCCGGCTGCGGTGGCCGAGGGGACTGAGGCGCTTCAGTCACGGTCTGCACGGCCACTATCGTCGGGAGTTCGAATCCCCCCTCGGGCTTGGATATTTCTGCCGTCCTTAGTGTTACGTAGTTCATAAGTAGTTTGTGAGTTTAGGGACTGATGATCCCGTAGTTAAGACACATAATCTATACAAACATTTGAAAATTTCATTTTGTTTTGAGCCCGGTTAAAGAAAACAAACCATTTTCATTAATTTTTGGGGTGTTCTATTGCCATTGCCACATCTTCAGATTGGTACAACAAGACATCCTTATATTTGGGCCACCTGCACGCTTTTTGTGTAGGCTCCATGCAGTCGACACCTTCTGCTTCAGCAGGTGATGGTGTTTATTTGGCTTTGGTTTGGCAAAAGGTCATAAACAAGTGTCCTGTATGTTCGTTGTCACTATTGTGGAGGCTGATGTCGCTGTCACCTCCTGGTCTCAAACTGCCATCACTGGTAGAGCAGAAATCAGACACACTTACAGTCTGTCCAGGTGGCACTTGGAGTTTTTTTCTTCTTAGTAGAGTGAGGTGTAACAAACTCGACCCTCATCTCTTGAAGTCTTGAAGAAATGCATACCCAATCATAGACAAGTCTACATTTGCCTTGGATTTGTCTTCATTTGGCAAAATGCGTATGATCTGATTTTCATCTAGATGCACTAATCAAGCTTTCTTGAAACCTGTCTTTAGGTTGATTTTATTGTTTGGACCAATATCTTCTAAAAGAGTTCTAAACAGCATTGGTAACTGTTCTTTGGAAGCACGCCGAATCTTTTACCTGCACTTTATTGCTTCCAACGGTCAGCCGCGCGGAAGTAGCCGATCGGTCTGCAGCGCTACGTTACAGATCTCGTAGTTTAACTCAGTTTAAGTATGTTGTAAGACTAGGGACTGATGTCCAACGTCGTTTCGTCCCATAGAATTACAAACATTTGAACACTTTGAACCAACGGTCAATGGCCCATGGGCCCAAGTAACCCGTTTTGCACGTAAAGTGTACCAGTTGTCCTTAACCACATATTGTACAGTTAATGAGTTATTAAGGTCCTGAATAGTCCGCAGCTGGCTTTGATGATAAACTAAATATGAAATACAGGGTGTTACAAAAAGGTGCGGCCTAACTTTCAGGAAACATCCCTCACACACAAAGAAAGAAAATATGTTATGTGGACATGTGTCCGGAAACGCTTAATTTCCATGTTAGAGCGCATTTTAGTATTACGGATGAGGCTTCATTCCAACGTGATCAAATTGTAAATTTTCACAATCAGCATGTGTGGGCTGACGACAATCTGCACGCAATTGTGCAATCACGTCATCAACACAGATTTTCTGTGAACGTTTGGGCAGGAATTGTTGGTGATGTCTTGATTAGGCCTCATGTTCTTCCCACCTATGCTCACTGGAGCACGTTATCATGATTTCATACGGGATTCTCTACCTGTGCTGCTAGAACATGTGCCTTTACAAGTATGACGCAATATGTGGTTCATGCACGATGGAGCTCCTGCACATTTTAGTCGACGTGTTCGTACGCTTCTGAACAACAGATTCGGTGATCGATGGATTGGTAGAGCTGGACCAATTCCATGAACTCCACGCTCTCCTGACCTCAACCATCTTGACTTTAATTTATGGGGGCATTTGAAAGCTCTTGTTTACGCAACTCCGGTACCAAATGTAGAGACTTTTCGTGTTCGTATTGTGGACGGCTGTGATACAATACGCCATTCTCCAGGGCTGCATCAGCGCATCAGGGATTTCATGCGACGGAGGGTGGATGCACGTATCCTCGCTACAGGAGGACATTTTGAACATTTCCTGTAACAAAGTGTTTGAAGTCACGCTGGTACGTTCTGTTGCTGTGTGTTTCCATTCCATTATTTGTATAGTCTATGGGACTTAACTACGGCGTCATCAGTCCCTAAACGTACAAACTACTTATGAACTACTTACGAACTAGGACGGTACAAATATCCATGCCCAAGGGGGGGGATTCGAATTCCCGACCGTAGTGGCCGTGCAGACCGTGACTGGAGCGCCTCGGTCCCCTCGGCCACCGCGGCCGGCTCCATTCCATTATTAATGTGATTTGAAGAGAAGTAATACAATGAGCTGTAACATGGAAATTGAGCGTTTCGGGACACATGTCCACATCACATATTTTCTTTCTTTGTGTGTGAGGAATGTTTCCTGAAAGTTTGGCCGTACCTTTTTGTAGCACCCTGTATATGAAGTTACCTCCAGTTTTAGGCTATTCCTCACATCTGTACAGACGAAAGTTAGCAGATTGATATAAACAACAAAGACGTGCTGCTACGAGTGGCGACTTTTCACGCCTCCTAGACTCACACTATGGTCAGCTTAGTGCTGCCGCCTACAAGCGGAGCAGTAAAGAACGTCGTTATACTGATGTTTAGAATGTGCGAGAACCAAACAACATTTTTCTCTTTTTCTCTAAAGCTGGACGCCAGGGCTCAAGTAGGCCACATTTAGGGCTCGTGTTTGTGGAGTGTGCTGTGGGAGCAGGAGGGTGTCTGCATGGGGCGGCTGGCCTGGGAGACCGCGGTGTTGGCCGGTAATTACAGCGGAGATGAGGGGCGCGGTCTGGGCAGCATTCACGCTGCCGGCTTTTTGCAGAGGTGTGGTGGCCGGGTGGCGCGCGCACGTGCACGCCACGTGCACGCCATAGAGCGCACACGTGCAATTACCGCGCTGTGTCAGCCTAACAAGGTGTCAGCGCCGGCCGGGATAACCGCCAGCAATTAGTCCGCAATGGAGCCGGCGCCACCGGCCGCCTCATTACGACAAGTGCTGCCCCAGCCCTGCCGAGGAAGCGCCAGCGACAGCGGCGCACTCGCTCCCATCTGCCATCATTTTAAAGGAAAAAAATAAGAAAGGAAAAACATTCACTAAAGGGGAACATTCAGAGTTGTCTGAAATTGTAAAAACTTTTCCAAGCTATAGACCTGATGAAGCTAAAGCCGTCAGGATTTCTAAATGCTGAAGGAGTAATTGATGATTTAATTTCATATGTATATCATAGAGTCGAAACAAGGCCTTTTTTTCCTTTATTGTTATTTCAACGTTAACCTACGTACAGGCAGCAGGCTGGCAGCAGCTTTGGTGGTGGTGAAACGCATATTATGACAAGTAGTAATGGACATAAGTGGATTAAAATTTGCAAAGTTAAAACCATAGACAATGTGAGATTTCGGAGAACAAACATAAAAAGACAATTAGACAGACGTACACATAGAAGACAGATACAAGCAAACGGCTGTAAAGTACACACATATATTCATAAGAACTGTTTATAGCCACGATGACGGTTAAAATTACATTGAGAGACACACACGCACAAATCGGAGACAGTTGAACGGTGCACACGGTAAAAAATTGTGAAACGTGGTTGGTAAAGCACTGGTTAAAACCCACCAAAAATCACTAAGCACCGACACTGGAGCTGGAGCACTGTTTAAAAAGGTCGAGACGGCCCCGATAGGTGGGGAGGGGGAGGAGATGGGATAGAGATGGGGGAAGCGCGGGGGAAGGGGGAGGAGAGTTGTGAGGGAGGGGAGGAAGGAGGAGGGGGGTTGGTGAGACTCTGGGGTCTGGATAGGGGCAGCCAAGCGGGGGGACAGAGGGGATGGGGAAGACGGAAGGGGCACTGATGCTATGGGGAAAGGACCAGGGTCGGTAGGAGTAGATATCGGGACGAAGATCGTTATCCGGTATGGGAAGGGTGTGGAAGTTGCCCTGGGAAACGATATGGAACGTATGTAGGATAAGGCGGATAGGGATAATTTGGTGGAGGCGTGGCAGAGGCCCGAGATCGGTGAGGATAGGGTATACCAGGGGGTTTTGGGATTCCCTGGAGTAGGCTAGATGACATTCTCTCAGAACTACTGAAGTCTCTGGGAGAACCAGCCACGCCAAAACTATTTCGCTTGGTGTTGTAGTGGTACGAGGATTTTGGAGTTATTAGCAACGCAAAGTGAAAATTAGAGTGTAGATAATTTAGCGTGAAAGAATGCGTATGTAGCTGTTCCAATATCCGGCACATTGCCACAACCAGAAAACGTTCAGTCGCCTAGAAGTGTGAGCGGCCTACATAACAGAAGCTCCGACCAGGTGGCGAAACTGCGCGCTGTCACAAAACGAGAAGGCAGCGACCCGAGCTAGAGGGTTCGGAAACGTGACGAAGCGGCACGCGGACATCAGCCCCGAGGCAATGACCCGATCTGGAAGGTCGTAATCGTCGACATCGGAAGGTCCTATGTACAATCGATAAGCGGGTCAAAGCCCACTGTCCAGTCACTCGTTGATCATTCCGGGGCAGTAATAGAAGAAAGCAAACGGAAAACTGAAGTTCTAAATTTAACCTTCAAGAAATCTTTCACGCAGGAGGACAGCACAAATGTACCATTATTTGATCAACTTACTATTTCCGAAATGGGCGACATAGTACAGGTAATTTCAAAATATGCATGTTGGACACGAACTGCAGCTGTAGCGTAAATTTAAGGTTTATTTTCGTGAAAAGAATTGCAACCAACTCCCTTTTTGGATGTTTTTTATTTACTCCACACTGCAGACTGCTAACGAAGATACGAGCTTATGGAATAGGTTCACAGATTTTTGACTGGCTCGAAGACTTACTAAGTAATAGAACGCAGTACGTTGCTCTCGACGGCGAGTGTTCATCAGAGACGAGTGTATCGTCAGGCCTGCTCCAGGAAAGTGTCATAGGATCGCTATTACTTTTTATCTATATAAATGATCTGATGGACAGAGTAAGTTGTAACCTGCGGGTGTTTGCTGATGATGCTGTGGTGTATGGGAGGGTGTCGTCTTTAACTGACTGTAATAGCGTACAGGATGACTTAGACAAATTTTATAGTTGGTGCGAAGAATGACAGTTAGCTCTCGATGTAGAAAAATGTAAGGTGATGCGCATGAGTAGAAAAAGCAATCCCGTAATGTTCGAAAACAGCATTAGTCGCGTCGTTCAAATATCTATGTGTAACATTGTAGAGCGATATGAAATGGAACGAACGTGTATGGACAGTTGTGAGTAAGGCGGACAGCCGAATTCGGTTTATTGGGAGAAGTTTGGGAAGATGTACTTCACCCGTAAAGGAGATCGCGTATAAAACGCTTGTACGACCACGTCTTGAGTATTGCTCAAGTGTTTGGGACTCGCAGCAGATCAGTTTAAAGGAAGACATAGAGGCAGTTTAGAGGCAAGCAGCTAGATTTGTTACCGGTAGGTTCGACCAATGCGCGAGTGTCACGGAAATGTTCCGGGAACTCAGTTGGGGATCGTTGGAGGAAAAACGACGTTCTTTTCGTGAATTTCTGTTGAGGAAATTTAGAGGGCCGGAATTTGAAGCTGAGTGCTGTACGATCTTGCTGCCGCCTACTTATATTTCGCGTAGTGATGAGAAAGACAAGATAAGAGAAATTAGTGCTCGTACGGAGGCATATAGGCATTCTTTCTTTCATCGTTCTATTTGGGAGTGCGATAGGAAAGAAAATGCGTAGTAGTGGTACAGTGTACCCTCCGCCACGCACCTTACGGTGAATTGCGGAGAATGTATGTAGATGTAGATGTAGACTGAGGTGGTCAGCGGCAGCGCGCACTGCCTGTGCCGTGATGTCCCCACAACGGCCGACACATAGTGCTCTACCCCAGACTCCTGCATCACCGCGGGCCCAGACAGCACGGCGCCCCTTGGGTAAGACGCGGAGCTTCGGCACCGCCGCCGTCACACGCCGCCGCCCTCGCGCTTCGTGTTTGCTGACGTCACGCCACCGTCTGACACGGCTGGGCCACGGGACACAGCTGCGGTCCTCTGGCACCGGACCGCCGCTCGCTGCAGCGGCGCGCTACACCCGGCGCCTCAGGCTACGGCCACACCAGCGTTTCTTCCACGCGCGCTTCTGCTGGACTAGACGTCGACACTATGGGCCGCTACCTGCTGAATGGCGCTGGCCACACGACGCGTTTCTAGACCTGCAGATCTGGGCGAGCACGCCGCGCGAACGCGCTGTACTGTACTGGGCTCCATCCGAGTCCTGTCAAGTTGGCACCCCTTTTTTTGGAAAGTTCTAGACAGATATGCGATAGTTCTGGAGTTCTCTGTACAAAATTTAAATAGTTTTGCACAAATTCGCGAAAAAATTACAAAAAATTATAACAAATTTTAGTTTTTTCAAAATAATTATTTGCCTATAAGCGCAAACATAGTTCTGATCACAGCTCTAAATAGCTCTCAAAGACGTCTGTAGAAAATCCTAATGATATTTTTTTGCCCAGATAATAGTTTATGAGCTAATTGTGCAAATGAGGGACATAAACTACACAAAATTGTACCAGAGTCGTGTGAAGTTGGCACCCCTTTTATGTGGAATATACTTTTTTTTTAGAGTTCTCGGTAGTTCTTCTATAGTTCTCTGTACAAAATTTAAATAGGTCCACAAAATTTCGCCTAAAATAGTAAACATTACTACATACTTTAGTTTTTTGTTTTAGTTTTTTCAAAATAATTAGTTGCCTATTAGCACAAACATAGTTCTGATCACAGTTCTAAATAACTGTCAAAGAGTTATACAGGAAATCCTAATGACATTTTTCTGTGCAGATTACACTTTATGAGATAATTACAATAATGGAGTTTCCATTTATATGCTACTGTGGAATATGCACCCGCTTTTTTTTAAAAATTAGTCTTTTTTTCTAGAGTTCTAGGGAGATGTGTAATTCAATTTCAAAATGTTCAAATGTTTGTATAGCTTATGAGACTTAACTACGAGGTCATCAGCCCCTAAACTTACAAACTACTTATCAACTAGCTAATACTAAGGACGACACAAATATCCATGCCCGAGGGGGAACTCGAACCCTCGATCGTACTGGCCGTGCAGACCGTGACTGGAGAGCCTCAGTCCCCTCGGCCACCGCGGCCGGCATTCATTTCCACGTTACTGTGAAATTGCCACCATTTTTTCGAGAAATACACATTGTTTTTTTGGGGTTCTGTGTTCTAGAGTTCACGTGAATATTTCTATGTAACTGCCCGAAAAACAATTATGTTCACAATTTCGAATATCTGATAACCTGTCTTATTTGTGACCGTTATTCGAGAAATATACATTTTTCGTAGGTCTTCACAGATATCCTATCCGCTGAACATTCAATTTGTTGTTTTTACGTCTGCTTATCGTAAACAAGAACTATTGCACATCTCCCTACAACTCTGGAAAAAAAGTCAAATTTTTTGAAAAAAGCGGGTGCAAATTCCATAGCAGCAGGTAAATGGAAACTCCATTATTGTAATTATCTCATAAAGTATAACCTTCACAGAAAAATGCTATCAGGATTTCCTGTAGAACTCTTTGAGAGCTATTTAGAACTGTGATCAGAACTATGTTTGTACTAATAGGCAAAAATTATTTTGAAAGAACTAAATTTTGTGGTAATTTTTCGTATTTTTTCGGCGAAATTTTGCAGATCTATTTAAATTTTGTACAGAGAACTCCAGAACTATTGCATATCTGTCCAGAACTCTGAAAAAAATGTGCATTTTCCAAAAAAGGGGTGCCACTTCATCGGTGCTGCGTGTTTCTCACGCTGGCCGCTGTAGCTGGCCTCACGAAAGGGAGGCACGCCGCGGTTTTACCACCCTCCTGGGGCTGCCGCCTTCTAGGAACGAGGGCGGTACAGGGTGACTGACTGTCTACTAGAGCGGAGTGCGGTTTTGCATTATCTGTATTAGTACTATTTATATAAGTGTAGCATAATATAGCGTTATTTATATTAGCATAGTAGGTCTGATGAAAAATTATCAGTATCGGGGCAATGTGTCATCACTGATCTGGCAAGGGATACTGCACGCCTGTTGCAGAAACTTGTGGGACAGCCTGTAGGCAGGTGTTCTCGTGACGTAGCTGGGTTAATGGGCTAGGCAGCTCGGCAGCTAGCTATTTCGACAGACTTTCCCACCCTCGCTTGATTGTCATTGTGGCCGTCTTCTACAACATGTCAGAATGGAGCCTCTGGACACTGAAATCATTATTATGGAAGTGTAGAAACATCCGTCGCTATACAATACGAGAGATCAGGAAAAAAAAAGACAGTCATGGCGAGCAGTCACAGCAGCCGTTCTCGGAGAAAAGTGGGATGGAATGAATGAGAAGCAAAAATCAGATCAAGGTAATTACAAGCAGTAAATATTTTATGTGAATAATGTAGTTTATTCATGTGTAAAATATGAACTCGCCAGTTTCTAGACTACAAAAACTAGTCTTCATTCGATGTTGTTCACATAATGATCTTGCCATGGTACAGATCCGTGAGGGGAACAGAAATAATCAGCAAAATTATCTGTTTGATATTTTTACCACTGTTCGTTCCTTTCGTCCCATGTACAGCAATTCTTTCCATTCTGCAAGTCAACGTGTCATCAAAATTGTAACCGTCATTTTGCACTGCCACAGTAGTCGATACCAAACTGCGCGCATTAAGTGTCGCCGCGGCTGGCACGGACGCGTTGCTGATGGGATTCCACTGGGCCGGCGGCCACCACTTCCTGAGCTCCGCGTGTCTACCCCAAGTCCGGCAGAGCGAGCGTGAAAAACACGCTAGTGCGGCCGTAGCCTGAGTCGGCGCAGACGTCGCTGGCAATAGACTAGACTTGCGCATAATAGTTCGCGATCGGGAGCGCTCACTTTAGTTCGCGGCTCTGCCACTAACTAGTTCGATCTTTTAGTTCGTCCGCTCCCAGTGATGGCAGAGCGACGTGGTCTGCGCATGCAGGTGGAGGGAGAAGTTCCCCCACCTAGCTGCTTCATGCGCTTGCTGCTTGAGCCGCTAAAGATACCCCGCAAACCAAAAGAAACAGTTTGTGGATAATTTCTCGCGTTTAATTTCAGAGTTCTCTCTATATCTTGGCATTATGGTATTTATTAGTCAGCTACTGCAGAACACTTCAAAACAGAAATTTTGTAGCACTGAACTATGTAATCTAGCAGGCAGACGCTCACCTCGAAATGGCTCTCATCAGCAGAAGGCAAACACGTGATTTTTAATTCTGCTGCGCGCCCTCTCACTATTGCCCGTCGGTCTTGGGTAATTTTGTGTCTCGTCGCCGCCGGTTGTCCTAAGTGTCGGTGGCCGAGTAGAGAGAGACCGACACAGGGAAATAGGATGCACGCGTGTGCGGGTAAGGAGTCTGAGGTGACCAGCCAGTGGGACAGCAGAAACTAGAAACACTAAGCTAGACTAGAACAAGATATATTTGTCAACTCAAGTCTAGTGGAATGCGGATACATAGTATAACTAGGTAGAAGGCCTGCTTACTGATGAGAGTCTTTACGGGTCAGTGGTGGCCACGAGCGGCGTTGCAGCAGAGGGCGCTCGTGGCTGACGTCGTAAGAACGCCGCGCCGTGCGTGCATGGCGGCGCGCAGCGAAAGTACATGCCACGCACTTCATACTTGTGCGACACCACAGGAAAAGAATCCAACGAACTAAGAAGCGAGATGCGTTTGGCGTAATAGTTCGCGAGTGGTAACCCATGTTTTAGTTCGCGATCGATTGCACATCCGATCGCGCATGTTTTCATGTTTTAGTTCCCGACCGATCGCGCATATCTTAGTTCGCAGTTCGCGACCGATCGCGCATATCTTAGTTCGCGACCAGTAGCTCTCCTTTTAGTTCGCAGCTCGGCCACGAAGTAGGTCGCTCTGTTTAGTTCGACCGCTCTATTTGGCTTTTGCTACCGCTACTAAAAGAGCTCTTTCTCTTACTATAACAGCTTCTTTGTATAATTATCAGTGTTGTCCGGGCGTGTGCTATAACCCGTATTTTTGGGCAATCAGACATCAAATACTTAAGCAAATAAACCAGTTATTTAAACGAATGGGTGATAGAATGGTATTCAACTACTTTGAATACAGAGTACTCCTAGTATTTTATTTTTAAAATGGATTTCTTTATTTGTGTAATAGGTCATTGAAGGAACATTACCTACAAAATATGCAAAATGCGTCTATTTTCGGGAATACAACTGCACTTTTATAAGTGAAGTTTAATTTTTATAGAGTTTTGGAAGAGATCCAAAAAAATGTTACCAATATGGTACAGTTCAAGTATTATATGGCACAAATAATATACCTATAATAAAAGAAACTTTTCTAATTTGTTGCTTAACAATTAGATACACAAAAAATAATAATGAGCTCTGAGCAATAACGTATTTATTCATTTTTGTGCTTAATATCATCATTCTTAAGTCCGGTCAACCTCACACTTATTACAGAAATTGATTTTGTATTAACAAATAAAATAGAAGAAAGTTTTGATCTTCACGCTAGCGAATTGATGACAATGGATTTCGTCGTTTACATTCTGACGACAGGCGGTAAACTATAGTTTTGTAGCTAATTAAATATATACGGGTTCGTTACTTTACAGTCTTAGAGTCGTTTATACGACGTTATCCTCAACATTCGACCCCGCGAACCGTCAACAGTATCATGCAGGCGAGAGAAAATGGTTGATGCATAACTTCTCGCATATAAATGCAAAAAATGTTAAGTTTTGAGTTCACTGTACTTCTTTACACAATGGAATGAGGGTTATATTTAGACACTGCAGAATACCTTAGAAAAGAAAATTTTGTGGCAGTGAACTATGAAACTACAGTGAGCTGCATCTCAGCTCGAAATGACGGCAATTGGCAGAAGGAAATGACGCGATTCTGCGCGCTCTCGCGTCCTCTCGCTGTTCCCCGTCAGTCTTCGGAAAAACAGCGGACGACCTAAGAGGCGAGGGATCTGAGAACTAGTTCGCGTAGTTCGCCTGTGGAAGCGCTGTTCCGAACTAGTTCGTTCACGAACTACACAAGACTACTGTCGACCACTTTTGCCGGCGTACGACTGTCTTCGCTCGCAATTTTACGGGCACCAGAAGACGCAACCTGAGACGTTTTAATGTTTAACTCCAAGCCACCATCTCCCAGCAGCCGAATCTCTCAGCCCACAAAACCAGCAAAGTACCTCCCTCTTACCTCTACAGTGTGTATGATCTGCGAAACAGGGGAAATACGCTCAGACTTTAAGAAAAGTTTAATAATCCCCATACCAAAGAGAGCAGGCGCAAGAAGATGTGAAAATTACAGAACCACAAGTTTAATAAATCATTGTAGCAACATTTTAACACGAATTATTTACAGAAGGATGCAAAGGCTGATAGATGCTGACCTCGGTGAGGATCAGTTCAGATTCGGGAGAAATACTCATCTTACGACGTATCTCAGAAGATAGAGTAAGGAAACGCAGGCCTACATTCCAGATTTTGCAGTTTTGGATGAAAGCGTTTGTCAATGTTGCTTGGAATAGATTCTTTCAAATTCTGAAATCAGCAGCAGTAAACTATAGGAAACAGAAAGTTACTTACAACTTGTAAAAAAAAAAAAAAAAAACAGACAGCAGTTATCAGACTTGAAGGACATAACAGGTTCCAGAATTTGGGAAGGAAGTAAGATAGGGTTGTAGCCTTTCTCCAATGATATTCAATCTGTACATTGAGCTAGGTATAAAGGAAAGCAAGAAGAAATATGGAGAAGGAATTAAAGTTCATGGTGAAGAAATAAAAACATTTCATCAACCGATGACATTGTAATTCTGTCAGAGACAGCAAAGAACTTGGAAGAGCAGTTGAACGGAATGGACAGTGTGCTGAAAGGTGCATATAATATGAACATTAACAAAAGCAAAACAAGATTAATGGAGTGCAGTCTAAAAAAATCAGGTGATGTTGAAGGAATTAGATTAGGTAACAAAACAATAAAGGAGGTAGATGAGTTTTGTTACTTTGGCAGTAAATAAACACACGATGGTCGCTGTAAAGAGGATTTAAAATGCAAAATGTTTATGGGAAGAATAGCATGTTTCAAAAAGAGAAATTTGTTAACATCGAATATTAATTTAAGCGTAACGAACTCTTTTCTGAAGGCATTTGTATGGAGTGTTGCCTTGTATGGGAGTGAGACATGGACGATAAACAGTGCGGACAGGAAGAGGATTAGGCTTTTAAAATGAGGTGCTACAGAAGAATGCTGAAGATTGGGTGGGTGGATCGCGTAGCTAATGAGGAGATACTGAACAGAATTGGTGAGAAAATGGATTTCTGGCGTACCTTGACTAAAAGAAGGGATCGAGTGTTAAGACGCATTCTTAGACGAAAAGGAATCGTGAATTTAACATTGTATTGAAGTGTATGAGGTAAAAATCATCTACATCTACATCGATCTATATCTACATAGGTACTCGGCAAATCACGTTTAAGTTCCTGGAAGACGGTTCATTAGTCACTTTCATAACCTTTCTCTACCGTTCCATTCTCTAATAGCGCGCGGGAAGAAAGAATACCTAAATCGAAAACTTCCTGGCAGATTACAATTGTGTGCCGGAACCGGGACTCGAACCTGGGACCTTTGCCTTTCGCGGGCAAGCGCACTACCGACTGTTCTATCCCGACACGACTCACGATGCCGCCTCACAACTTTACTTCCGCCAGTACCTCGCCTCCTACTTTCCAAACTTCACAGAAGCTCTCCTGCAAACACGCAAGACGAGCACTCCTGGAAGAAAGGATATGGTGGAGACATGGCTTAGCCACAGCCTAAGGGATGTTTCCAGAATGGCAGAATGGAAGCCATGTCTCCACCATATCCTTTCTTCCAGGAGTGCTAGTCTTGCGTGTTTGCAGGAGAGCTTCTGTGAAGTTTGGAGGCGAGGTACTGGCGGAAGTAAAGTTGTGAGGCGGCATCGTGAGTCGTGTCGGGATAGCACAGTCGGTAGTGCGCTTGCCCGCGAAAGGCAAATGTCCCAGGTTCGAGTCCCGGTTCCGGCACACAATTTCAATCTGCCACGAAGTTTCATATCAGCGCACACTCCGCTGCAGTGTGAAGTTTCATTCTGAATACCTAAATCGTTCCGTTTACGATCGGATTTTGTCTTATTTTATTGGAATGCTAATATCTCCTTATGTAAGTAGGTACTAGCAAAATATTTTCACATTTTGAAGTAAAAGTAGTTGATTGAAGTTTCGCGAATAGATCTCGCCGCAACGAATGACGTAGTTCCTTCAATGATTTCCACCTCAAATCGTGCAACATTTCTGTGACGCTTTCCCCCCTGTAACGTGATAAAAACAAAACGAGCTGCCCTTCTCTGAACCTTCTCAATGCCTTCCTTCAGTCCCACCAGGTGAGGGTCCCACACTGGGTAACAGTACTCCATGAGAGGACGCTCAAGTGTGATGTAGTCAGCCTGTTTGGTGGAGCTGTTGCATATTCGAAGCGTTCTGCCAATGTAACGTAACCTTTGGCTCGCTTTCCCCACAATATTTTCTATGTGTTCTCTCCAGTCTCAGTTGTTCGTAATTGTAACTCCTAGGTATTTGGTAGCATTTACGACCTTCAGGTTTCACTGATTTATCGCGTACTCGATATTCATCGGATTTCTATTAGTGGTCATTTGTATTACTTCACACTTTTCATTATTTAGAGTTAATTGCCTATTTTCGCACCATGTAGAAATTTTGTCTAAATCGCTTTGCAGTTGCTTTTGATCCTGTGTTGACTTCACTGAACGGAAAAAAAAAACAAAAAAAAAAAACCGACAGCATCATCCGTGAACAGCTATTCCGACTGTCTCCTAAATCGTTATTAACTCAAGGAAGAGTAGGGGACCTGTAACGCTTCTCTGGGGAATATATTTCGATGCTGCTGCATTATTCATGTTTATCTCTCATAAACAAACTGATGTTTCTGCTAAAAAAAATATACTTTTGTACTTATTTCGATTAGAAGAACTATGGAGAACTTTTTATTTAACAACTAATTATGTTTGTATACATTAATTTGTGACAGTTTAAGCTGCATGTGTACAAAGATGTTCCTTTCATGATCTCTGAAAACCAAAGGCACAGTAGTACATGTTCATAGATACCTGAACATCAAAGACACAGTATTACATGGTCAAAGATAACAAATAATGTATGAAAAGAACATCTATGTAAACCAGCATCTTTTATAACAAACTGTCGTATACTAAGATATACAAATATAACTAACTGTTCAACACAAATTTAGGGTTGAAAACAAACAATCTGTTTTCGTTCTACTAATTTATGGTCTTTTACGAATTAGTGCTACATAAAGCCAACAAAGGGAGGAAACTAAACCTGTTGGAAGCACTGGAAATAAACAAACATTTAGCCAAAAATCCCAGTCTAGTTCTAAATGACTAATTACAACTGAGCACACCCCCATTGTTAAGCTTCATATAATGTAGTCAACCAGCCATCTACCTCAAACCACTTCAATCTCCACATTCCTGCCTATAACTGTAACACTTCCCTGTATTACCTGTTTACTTTATAGACATGATTACCAAGCAGTAACTATAAGAAATTGTCATATGTTGCGTTATTTAAAAAAGTAAACTACATCAAAGTTATGTAATAAGTAGTGCAAAACACAGTGTAAAAACCTTATTTAATTACACCAAAGTTGATCTCAGCATAAGTCGCAACCACAATAATTGTACCATAGCATATAATGAGTAATATTAAAATTGTTAAGTGTTTCTTTTTGTTCAATTCCAAATTAGATGGTAAAATATTAGAAAGGCCATCTGTATCGTATATATCAAATGTAAAAATCACACTAAAAGTGAAGATATTAATATATATCACAAATTCAGTAATTTCACCGTAGCTTTTAATATTACAATATTATATATGTGACGTGTTTCACTGTGTAAATTATAAATTAGAGCGCATTTATCACACAGTAGAAACCTACATGGAGAGAGATCAATTTGACAACTTCAACTGTTTTGTTGTTTTGTGTCTTTATTTAACATGTTTGCAACATAAGCACTACTGTTTTTGTCGACTTCTGTCAAATGTTAACCTGAAAATTACCTAATAAGCCGAATACTAGGTCGTAAATAAACATAAATGAGTGGAACCAAAACTAAACATGGAATTGTTCTACCAAGAATGACGGAAGAATCAATTAATAAGATGTTCAAAACAGTTCGATCTAGTTTCACTATTCGAAATAAGTACAAAGTTACAATATTTGCGTAGCAGCAACATCTGTATATTTATGACAGATAATATGAGTATTTCATGCAGAATCGAAATATTAGTAAACCAACTATCGTTGTAAGTGGTATTTAGCGATGACTGTCCTTTTACAAAAATTAATACAAAAATATAAAAAAAAAATTCAGATCGCTTAAGGCCGAGAAACAAAAATAATTAACAACAACGGAAAGACAAACCTTTGTATATGTTATTATTTACGTAAAGAGTAAGGACAACTGCACCGGCACTCAAAAGATTATATTGTGTTACAAATCCTAAGTCGATTTGGTCGATACGAGGAAGAAAAATAGGAAAATTGTAGCTCCTTGTTCCTCACACCGTCCCCAGCAAGGTCATTAAAAGCGGGTCGTAATGCCGGATTAGCGAAGGATTGAGAAGGATATCAGCGGTTCCCTTGCGAAGAAATGTTCTCGGTGTTTGCCTTAAGCGGTTTAGGCAAATCGCGGAAAACGCGAACCTAGATTACGGACTGAGATTTGAACCGTCATTCGCCAAAATGCGAGTTTAATGTCTCAACTACTGGGCCATCGTGGTAGACACAAATTTACATAGTACAAAAATGTTTCTCTAATAAAATACAGCTGCTGTCGTAAATGTGAACCTGATGTTAATTTAAAATATAACTTATTTCACGATACATTTGTAAATTTATTTGCTAACTCTTTCCCCAAGAAATTAGTTAAATTTAATGGTAAGAAACCATGCAAAAACCATGGCTTATTAAAGGAATAAAAATATCTTGTAACCGAAAAGGGAACTATATCTGTCCACAAGAAAGAGTAATAACCCAGAAACAATAAAATATTATAAAAAATACTGTGCTACATTAATAAAAGTTATTAAAAAATCAAGAAGCATGTGTATCATGTCTGAGATTAGCTCCTCTGATAATAAAATTAAAACAATTTGAAATATTATTAAAAGGGAGACAGGGCAACCAAGAGCATAGAAAGAGGGTATTACCATGAAAACAAATAGACTGAAATATGCTATCGTTAAACCTTTCATAAAACAGGGGATACGTCCTATGTCAACAACTACCGCCTAATCTCACTTCTGACAGCTTTATCCAAAACGTTTGAAAAAGTTATGTATTCTCGAGTTGCTACACATAATAGTAAAAATAAAATTCTAACAAAATGTCAGTTTGGTTTTCAAAAAAGCTTTCCAACTGAAAATGCTATATATACCTTCACTAATGAAATATTAAATGCTTTAAATAACCGGACATCACCAGTTGGGATTTTTTGTGATTTCTCAAAGGCTTTTGATTGTGTAAATTAAGGGATTCTTCTAGATAAGATACTCAAGTATTCTAATATGAGGGGACATTGCACAAATGGTTTAAATCATACTTAACTGGAAGAGTGTAGTAGACTGAAATAAGTAGTTCATATGATATAGATGAAACAATTAATTCCTCTAACTGGGGAGTTAACAAAAATGGGGTCCCACAAGGTTCGGTCTTGGGTCATTTGCTGTTCTTAATATATATTAATGACTTGCCCTTCTAAATTCACGAAGATGCTAACCTAATACGTTTTTCTGATGATACAATTATAGCTATCACACCTGACAAACAGGAATTAAGTGATAAAATTGTAAATGATATCTTTCAGAAAGTTATTAAGTGGATCTCTACAAATGGACTGTCATTAAATTTTGATAAAACCCAGTATATACAGTTTCATACAGTAATACATTTAGACGTTGAACATAAATCTGTAGCTAAGGTAGAATATTCAAAAATTTTAGGTGTTTGCATTTACGAGGGACTGAATTGGTAGAAACATATTCAAGATCTCCTGAAACCTTTGAGTTCAGCTACTTATGTTATCAGAGTCATTGCAAAATTTGGTGATATACATCTCAGTAAATTAGCTTGCTACGCCTATTTTCATTCATTCCTTTCATGTGGGATCAAATTCTGTGGCATTTCAACATTGATTAAAAAAGTATTCATTGCACAAAAGCGTGTAATCAGAATAATTGTTTGAGCCCACCCAAGAGCATCCTGCAGACGTTTACTTAGGGATCTAGGGATCTTCACTGTAGCTTCACAATGCGTATATTCACCCATAAAATTTGTTATTAACAATCCGTCCCTATTCAAAAATAAAAGCAGTGTGCATAGCTACAACACTAGGAGAAAGGATTCAATGTTAAATCAAACTTTGGCTCAGAAACTGGTGAATTATGGTGCCGCAAAAGTCTTTGGTCACTTACCAAGTAGCATCAAACGTTTGACAGATAGCCAACTAGTATTTAAAAAGAAATTAAAGGAATTTCTGAATGACAACTCCTACAATTTTGATGATTTTCAGATAAAACATAAAAAAATTTAAAAAAAAATAAAAAACAACAAAAATGTAATAAAAAATCCTTAAAATATTGATTGTCAAGTGTAAACAACGTTTACTAAACTGACACGTTCCACATCATTACGAAATGTCGTATATATAATATGTGGGACAAGTATTAATCTAATCTAATCTAATGTGAACAACTGTCCAATAAATACGTCTACAAGTTTTCTTTTCTCAGAAGCAAATAGTCTCCATAAAACACTTGAAAATTTTCTTTCTTAGGTGAAGGTTACCATGTAATAAGTGAACTTTTAACCGACGTTTTCTGAGACAACTTGAAGGAATTGTCCGCTTCTCAAACAAGTGCAACGGTTCTTTGTGTCGTACGGCAGAATGATACTCGCTTCCTAATTTAATGTGAAGCGCATCGCTGGTGATAAACGAGACCGAAAAATTGGGCCGAAGTCTTCCTTTCCTTGTAATGGTCTGGAGCAACTGCTGTTAGGACGATGCGAATTTTATCTTGGCCGTTATGCAGAGCAGTTGCTGAGAGTAATTGAGTTTAGTTGTCCTGCACGGGATTTCCGGAACCCTTTATTGTTACTGTTAGCTTCCGCCCTTATAATCAAACTCCACTGTTAATAGCTTGGGGGCCCCAGGCAGAAGCGCCGTCAGTGCACAATTGTTTCGAAACTTTCCGAAACCCAGCTGTGAGTGTGCAGCTACTGAGAGGCACACGGAGTCGGTTTCAGCAGCCGATAACCGGAACACCGAGCGATGTATTGCAATTGCTTAATGTCCATGTAAGTGCTAAATTATTGTCTCATTATATTGGTTTAAATAATAAAACGCGGGGTTATCGCAAGGCAAATATATGTGTATTGTTCGGTTGAGTGACCAATGCTTATCCCTTGAGAATTCTAAATAAATAAATAAAATAATACGCATATCAAACTTTTTACTGAGATGTGTGTTAACAGCCGTAATAAACTTTAGAAAATGCATGTTGTCAACCATCAGCTGTTTCTTGTATTTAGAACTTCACCGGTTTCAGATATTATCCATCATCAGAAAAATTAAAATTAAACAAACTCACTGCATTGGTGCATTTTCTGTCTATGTCAAGCTATAAAAGATACTTGAAGTGTCACTAGGCTTGATGATTTTGTTTTATTTAACATCGAAACCTAATGTCTAGTGATACTTCACGTATCTTTTATCGTTTGGCATAGATATGATGACAGAAAATGCACCAATGCAATCAGGGTTTTTTTTATTCATTTTTTTTTTTTTTTTTTATTTTTTTTTTTACTTTACTGATGATGGATACTATCCGAAACCGGTAAAGTTCTAAATACAGTGAATAGCTGATGGTTGACAACATGCATTTTTTAAATACGCATATAGTTTGTTCCATATGAGTAATAGTTATTGTTTTAAGTTATAACCCTACACCTGCTCCATGAGAGGTAAATAAGTCAAGGCTGGCCTTATTACCAATACTTTCAGAACCTTATTACGTTGACTTGGAAGTTGTTTTGAATAACAGTACGTAAATAAAGCAAGTAAAACGCGTCCATGTACTTCTGTCAGAGAGAGAGAAGGACCTGGAAGAGCAATTAAAAGGAATGGACAATGTCTTGAAAGGAAGGTATATGATGAAAATTAACATGAGTAAAACGAGGGTAATGGAATGTAGTGTCAAAAAAATCAGATGATGCTGAAGGAATTAGATTAAGTAATGACACAATAAAGTAGTAGATGAGTTTGGTATTTGGGTAGTAAGATAACATCTGATGGTCGAAGTAAAGAATATATAAAATGCAGAATGGCTATGGGAAGAAGAGCGTTTCGGAAGAAGCGAAATTTGTTGACATCCAACATTAGTTTAATGTTAGGAAGTCGTTTCTGAAAGTATTTGTATGAAGTGTAGCGTTGTATGGGAGTGAAACGTGGACGTAAGCAGTTCAGACAAGAAGGTGATAGAAGCTTTTGAAATGTGGCGCTGCAGACGAATGATGCAGATTAGATAGGTAGATGACGTAACTAATGGGGAGGTGTTCAACAGAACTGGGGGGAAAGGGGGTTTCTGGCATTTCCTGACTAAGAGAAGGGATAGATTGGTAGTACACATTCTGAGACATCAAGGAATCGTCAACTTAGCACTAAAAGGAATTGTACTGGGTAACAATCGTGGAGGTGGACTGAGGTAAAAATACAATAAGCATATGCAAAAGGATGTAGGTTGCCATTCGTATCCTCAGATGAAGAAGCTTAGACAGTACAGGGTATCTGTGGACTGAAGACGATAACAAGACCGTCTCTGACTAAGAAGAAATTAGTTTTGGCGTGCACCCCCCAGATACTCTGGCCAGTCTCATAAAGCACAAGAATTTTGGACGACTTTTCCACGATCATAGTACCGACTGTATCACCTGTTGTTGGTTTCTCACACCACCCTGCTTCAGCTGCATACAGTTCTTTTATGACCTGTTCTGACGAAAGTGCATATGGTGGCTGCAAGCTAGAAATATCACAGTATCACTTTTGACATATCTTTTGTATGGTCTTACGTGGTGCGAGTACAAAGTTCGGTGAATGGTGTCATAAGGCAACATGGCGCAAGTGTGCGTGCATGAGCATGGATCTTCAGAGACTTGAGGAGAATCGACACACAGCATGCATTGCATGTGACTGGCAATGTAAACAGACTGCGATCAGTTGGACCTAGTGTGAGAAGAAGTGTCTCAGCGCAATGGAGCAGCGTGTAAACGTCAAGTTCTGCTACAAATTAGGGAACACTGGAACGGAGGCTAATGGAATGTTGGAGCAGGTGTACGGGAGAGAAGCCGTGAGCGAATGTTGAAATGTTTGTACATCTAAGGGACTTAACTGCTGCTGTCATCAGTCTTTAGGCTTACAAAATACTTAAACTAACTTATGCTACGATCAACACACACACACACACACACACACACAAATCTATGCCCGAGGGAGAACTGGAACCTCCGACGGTAAGCAACCAGGTGCTCCGCAGTAAGGTGCCTTAGAACGCTCAGCCACTGCACCGATGGAGCTGGGTTTGAACATGACTCGAACTGTTCGAACAATTTACGTCACGATTCGGGAAATCTCGGGAAATGTTCGAACTTTCGATCACGACGCTATCTAGCAATGTCAGGAGGTACTATCTCTACGATTTACAACGACGATATTCATCAATCTTTTCTGTTCTGTGAAGTATACGATTTATAACGAAGATAGGGTGTCATTAATGTACTATAGTATCTTCTAGGATGCAGGTCGTAAGTAAAGACTGTAGCGAATATAGGCCATTAGTAAGCGATAGCAATCGCGATAAAAAATTATAGTGCTGCGATCTAGCGACGCCTGTAGATATTACGTACAGTTCGTGCACCGTTTATTCCGAGGTTGCAATTACAGTTTATTTTTATATGCCTTATTTCCGTTATTGCGTATTAAATTTCTAATGTTTCCCCAATTTCATCTCTTTTAATCTTGTTTTCAGGGCGATTAAAAGGTGGTAATATTTCTATCTGTTACTGTACCGTATCAACAGGGAATGGAGTGGTCATTTGCAACCTGTCTCTTATAATCTCATTAAATGTAATTTCTACTTATGAGCGATTCATATTTTTCTCCTTT